>JARUPY010000534.1:3922966-5229788 GCA_029817715.1 Melastoma dodecandrum
ATGATTCAATTATACTATTTTATGATGCTTGTGTTCGGAGCTTAGAATGCGCATAACTTCAATGACCCATTGCACGTAGCGAGGTCCGCAGGCTTATTTTCACTTGTAAGCCATCTTTGTTTACTTTGTTAGATACTAGGCTGAGAGCTTCTGTCAAGTTGAGGAGTTAGTTGATGTTTCTATCTTCATGGATATACGTGGTTGCATGAGGTGTTTATGGGACATGGAGGATTTTGGTCTATTGTGGGATCCTACTTGTGATCTAGTGCATGTGGTTGATGTTGGTCACTGGATTCCTACTATGACGTATGCGGCAGACATCTTTTTGGAATTAGAGTTGGTAGAGTTACATTGAGGGAGGGGACTTGCATATTCACCGTCAAAGTCAAGCGTTCTTTGCTAGGTATTCCAAATCGGGCCGTCTGGTCGTTATGTACGGATTAAGTTTTCACTGTGGCGTCTGCAAGGAGACATCTCCATAAGGAGTCTCACGTTGTTTCTTGGGTTGGATGGGTATAATCCAAAGGAATGCTACCTCATTTCTCGTTCTTTTTATAGCTAGTGGTACATAACAGGTTATATACGTTGCATATATTATTTCGTCTTGGGTTGTTCCCTTTCCTATATGTGCATTGTGATGGATCGTGACAGAAGACCATGAACCATTTATTTTTTCTATGCTCATATTCGACAGAGGTGTTGGTATATACGTTGCGACAATTACTTCTAATAGCGATTTCCATGAACTTGGAGTGATATGTTTGGGATGTTGTTCTCCCCGACACTATTTTTATTGCGACAACAACTCTCTTTCCCTCTAATATTGGGAGACTGGGTCTACTACCTGTGGACGAAGCGGAACAACCGCCGAGTGGGTGAGCATTTACGGTCATTCGAACACTTGCTTCTATTATTTTTGCGTCACTGCTTAGAATGTAGCCATCGGTTTATTTAGATACGTTTATAAAATATACATAAATTTGAGTAGTTTTGCGACTTTTGGGGATATGCATTGTGATTTTTTATTATATATTATAACTAATAAGAAAACATTTTCCAGATACTTTTTCTTACAAAAGGTAGGTTTTCTCTGTTGAGTGGGCCATATTATCCCGACGGTTAATCTTTTGGGCCAAAAGCCCAAATTATTAAACGATTTCGTAAAGCCCAAGTCCAAGCCCGACAAGGTCTCTTAGTTCTCCGTCCACGTCTGATACTCGCGGCCGATTGCCCTGTATTTTTCTGCCTTTCCTTCCCTCACGAATCTTAACTGCATCTCAGCGGTGCAAGAAGTGCTCCTTTTGCTGCATCAAATTCGGATCTTTGTCCGAAGCGGGATTTTGCCCTTCCTTTGTTTTTCAAAGAGTTCGACTTTTTTTCTCCTTGTTGGTGTTTTGGATTTCTCAGCGTCAGAAGGATGGATCCGGACTCTGTCAAATCGACGCTGTCCAACTTGGCTTTCGGGAATGTGATGGCCGCCGCCGCCCGAGATTATCAAAAGGTCTTTCCATTTTCCCCTTTTGTTTTTTTTTTCTGCGGATTTGGTATTTCTTGGCGTTTCAGAAGAATAATCGATCCCTGTATGCGGGTTTATTACGAAAATATGATTTTGTTTGATAGTTATCGTACAAATGACTAGGGATAGGCTGAAATGGCGGATCTATATGTAGTATAAGCGATCCCGCCCCATTGAGATTTTAGTCTCGAGTCCTCGTTTTCAAGGAAAGATCGACAACAATGAACGCGACTTGCAGTGTTTCTTGGGATGGAATCGAGGCTTTTTTATGTGAGGTGGCCATGTTCTTATAACCTCTTATTCTTTTGATGAATGGTCGTACAAATTGTGACTGAATACCCCATGAGGATGGAAAAAAACTGGGTATTGAATTTTTTGCATATGTAGACTAATCCACATATATTAGGCTTCACTTCGATGAAACCAGCTGCAGACATTTACTTTTTTCTAGTTAGAAGAGGGGTTTTTAATCTTTTTAGATGTCTGTTCAGATAGTGGACTTGTGATTCATCATGTTCCGTGATACACATGCTCATCAACTTGTCACGGTATAGATTTATGGGTTGTCATTTGGGAAGACTAACTTGTAATAGTCATGAAACTGTCCTTCCTAGTTTGTTACATTCCCATTAACTTGGAAACACCGTTTACTAATGACCTGAATTTCCTTCCGCTTATGTCATCATCAAATAAAATTGTAATGCTTTCTCGTGAGGAAGCAGAGTGTTTGTTTTTTTAACTTTAATTTGAACATAATACGATAAGGATATGTGATTCTTGCTTCTATCAAAGGGACATTGGAGCCATTCCAAATGTACTATTTTGCTGCTGCCATGAGGCATCTGCTGTTCTGTTATTATTTGTATTTTATGTGTGTTTGGCACAGGAGATATTGGCACAAGAAAAAGCTCAGGGATCCAGTTCGATAAACCAGGAGGTTGATCTTGATGAGTTGATGGATGTAAGTTATATGGCGTGTCGGTATAGAACCACATGTATGACCGTGTTCCGTGTTGAACTCTGAAACCATTCCATGATATTAGGATCCAGAACTGGAAAAGTTGCATGCGGACCGGATTGCTGCACTTAAGGTAAAAAAGAGTTACTCCTAGAAAATAACTGAACCGTTGATATTATGATATTTCAATTTTATTATAATCTTCTGTACCTCGGAAAAGAAAGAAGCTGAGAAGCGTCAAGAGTTAAAGAACCATGGACATGGAGAATATAGGGAGATAACTGAGGGAGATTTCCTTGGTGAAGTCACAGGGAGTGAGAAAGTGATTTGTCACTTCTATCATAAAGAGTTCTACCGTTGCAAGTACTGCCAAAAACTCTATCCCATCCCCTCTTAGTTATGCATTTTGGATTATTCCTATTCTTGCTTTTTCCTGCATATCCTTATTGTAACGAATGTGCGTATGTAGGATAATGGATAAGCATCTAAAGTCGCTCGCTCCGATACATGTGGATGCGAAATTCATCAAGCTGGATGCTGAGGTCATTACCTGGATCTAAGATCTCTATTTTCTAGTTGTATATAATTTATGTCTCTATAGGGAACTTCATGGATACTGATACTGGTTGCACGACGCAGAACGCACCCTTCTTTGTCGCAAAACTGGCGATTAAAACATTGCCTTGTGTCATACTCTTCAGGTTGGTGCTGATGTTTTTAGTTTGGAAGTTTAAAGTCGTTCATCTTTTAGTTTGGAAGTTTAAAGTCATGCTCATCCTTTTGTGGGACTCTGTAGTCGGAGAGAACATTTTGATGATTTGAACTTATGCTTTCGATCATCATTTCATGACAGAAAAGGGATTGCCGAAGATAGATTGGTTGGGTTCCAGGATCTCGGGGGAAAAGATGATTTTACCACGAGATCGCTCGAGGCTCTCTTGATCAAGAAAGGTACAGATTTTTCCCTCACCTGCAGTCTTTTCCAGTCTGATATCCTCGAGCCTTTTGCTCGCAGCTATAATCTGTGGAAAGAAGAAGGGCAACGAAGATGACGAAGACGATGACGACTACCCAGAAAGCAGGCGCCAAACTGTGAGAAGTTCCTGCAATGCAGACTCTGATTCAGATTGACCCATCCGACAGAGTTAATCAGGAACAGAAAGGAATTTGCTTGTTTAAGACAGTCTTCTATGCTTTGTAATGGTATCATCAAGGGTAAATCTGGATCATGGGATTTTGGTTAAGAGGTGTTGTTTTGTTATTACTATAGTATTATTATTATTATTATTAGGGCTTTATGGCGAACAAAGATTTACGGGATTTTCATTTAGTTTCCCTCCAACATGACCAGGAACAACTCTAATTTATTTCGATAAATTCTTTCTTTCATCCAATAGTAAATTTTATAATTAACATTTTAAAACTACTCTAATACTTTATGATTTAAAATTTTGTATGTATTATTCAACAGGATTTACAATTTAATATTTTGACAGTTTATAATTTTGGATTTATTGTTTAATGGATATAATATTTAAATTTATTTAAGGTATATATTTATACATATATATTTTTAGACCTTTTAGTTTGGCTTTTATTTTTTATTAACTATTAATTAAAAATTGAATTTCTCTAAAAAATTAAAAAAATAATAGGAGAGAAGAATTTTAGTTGACAAAACCTAAACAAGATAAACATGCTAAAAATTAATAAAATGTCAATTTTATTCATAAAAAATAAAAGATACATATGTCTAGATTAATTTCTTTTTAACCCTTTTTTCTCATAGCTCCGCTGCTTTCTTCCCTGACTTTGTTCCCGCTCGTGGGCAGTAAGTGTCAAAGAACCGCCTTTTCCCTAGATTTTGTAACGTTTTTGCATTTTCGAGATCTTGCCAATCCGAAGATTGGATTTTTTTCGAGCAGTATTTTTGTCAAAATCCTGGATTTCGTGATATCGGGTGTGGCTTATGATGTTGTGGTTCTTTTTGAGTTTGTGTTTTGTTGTGTAGACAAGTGGTAAAGACACCGCGGGTCCTGGCATAGTCTAAATCCATCACTGGGCGAGCCCAAGTGGTCTTTTCGACAGCACCATGCCCGGACCTTTTCTCCCAAGCCAGGTGATTATCATTTTCTAGGCCCGGGATGTGTCTGTCATGGCAAGGCGAAATCAGTAGAATTCTCTACGTTGAGAAGATGTAATCATGGGAAGGATTAGAGGAAGCATGAAATTTTGAAATTCTGCCAGGTCCATGTGCAGCTCACAAAAGGAGCAACAGCGAGGATTCCGAGGACGAGAGGAAGACTCAAATTGCATCCCTGAAGAAGAAAGCGGGAATACCTCAAACAAGTTCAGGCACTCCCTGACCAAAAAGGGGAGGAAAAGCAGCAAAGTCATATCCGTGGATATCGAGGACGTGCACGATGCCGAGGGGTTGAAGGTGGTCAATGCCTTTCACCAGGCCCTGATTCTCGAGCAATTTTTGCCTTCAAATGACAATGATTATCACATGCTTCTCAGGTGATAAAAATTAATTTCTCGGTGTCATTCTTTTCGTGTATTGGATGCCGTGGTCCTAAACCATTGGCCATCCAGAGGTGATGGATTGAAAAGATTTTATTTCTCGATCTTTTAACTTGGCTAGTTCTCGTTACCAACATTTTATACAGTGTCCGCTTGGCAGAACTTGAATCGCATGTTCATCATCGATGCTGGTGTTGGATTCAGGATGCTGTGGAACTCTGTCAAGTCCGCCACGAACCCCGCTGATATAAAAAAAAAAGTAATGAATGTTCGATACTCTTCTAGGTGCTTGGTAACAAGCACCACAGCAAGCTGCTCGAAGTGATTGAAGCCGATCAGTTGCCAGAATTCCTTGGTGGGACCTGCAATTGTGTTGATCATGGTGGTTAGGGCCGTGGCAAACACGGACATACTAAAGGTTCTAAAGATTTTCATGGATTCCAACCTTTCCTGCTGCCCAATATGCCGTGCTAGTTTGCTGAGAAGCTGCATCCATGTGATGCAGATGGTTCAAAGTGGGGCTCATGTCTGTTCGAAGAAGTCTTCCATGAGCTGTGATGAGAAGACTTTCTCTGAGGACAAGGGGGTGGATGTTGTGCCAGCTCACTTTTCGGGAGACACTAAGGAACATCCTGCACATTCTTGTGCTATCCTGGAAGAAGTAAGTTCAAAATATGATTTGCGGAAGGATCCTGATCTAGATATAATGATTCTGGCGGATAATAATTGGAAATTGTGATTGAGAAATATAAGAAACCCTTCGACAAATCGATGGTCACCTCCTGGGAGAACCTTACGCAGGATGATAAGTTTGCTGGGCATTGCGACTCCATCAAGGAACCTCTCAAGGCCAACGGAGGAATCAGCTCCCTCAGCTTCTCCGGGATGACGGCATTGGCCATTGGCGTCATAACCGTCATCAAGATGACATGAAACATGCCTAGCAAGCTCACCGACGCAACGATCTACTCCAACCCATCTCACTACACGGACAGGGTCTGAAGAGCAACACGGCTCCCGACTCCCAGTTCACTCTGCCACCCATCTCTACAGAGGAGTACCTCTGCATGATGAAGCGGATGGCCGAACTGGAGGAGAATGCCAGGGTCTTGAACTCAAAAACCCTGCCATCCCCATGGAGAAGCTGGAAATATTGAAACCCGCTCTGAACAAGATCATTTCTCTGGAGCAAGAGCTTACTGCTACCAAGAAGGTGAAACATAAACTTCATCCTCCAAACATCACCAATCTCTAACTATCCGAGCAGTTCGTTCTCATTCGTGAATGCTTTGGTTTCTTTTCTTGCTCATGTAGGCCCTGGAGGACACCATCACTCGGCAGGGAGAGCTCCTGGACTACATCGAGAAGAAGAAGAAACAACCCTTATCCTGCATGCATCAATTTCCTTCGCGCTTAAATAACTCATGCGCTCATTAGACTGACATGTTTTCCACTTCGACTCAGTTCGGGTGGTGAAGGACAAAGCAGCTGATCTCCAAAAAAAGAAACGACGGTTCCTCAGTTAAGACAACCGGCATGGATTGTTCATATAGTTGTCAGATTTGTTAAGCCTTTCCCTTGTAAGTACATAGAAGTAAAAAGAGTATCACTGTATTAACGGCGAGGCACCTTGTCTTTTGTAATATCACTCGGCCGGTTTGCCGCGATGGCAGGCGGGCTGACGTTATTTTCTTGCATGGCTATTTTCCATCTTAACGTTATTAAGTAAAATATTTTGTGATTGTGTTTTGAAAATCGTTGTTTCCAGCTATAAGACTAAAGTCAATAAGTAACAACAATGAAGGGATTATTATACTCTGGCTCTTGCTATTTTAACTTATTAGGCGGGCGTGCCTTTTCGATTCGGGACAACACGAGGATTATTTATTATGCGATCATATGGTTGATCGTGATTAATTGATATATAATAAAATATTAATACGAATTAGTAGTTGGATTATTAAAATATCCACAACTCAATCGATTTGATAGGGAGACAAAACCACCCCACCTCTTCCGTGTTTCTTTTTTCCTTTTTTGTGTGGATATCAAAATTAAAGAAATGGGCGGGTTGGTTTTCTCCACGTTTCATCTTCTCTTATTTAACCAATTACGATTGGGCTTTTTTTATTTTTTCCATGAAATACTAAATTATTACAAATAAATAATTTTCATTTTTTTTTAATTTTATTCTTGTCTTTTGCCTTAACGAGGGCGGCTTGCTCTTTCTTCTTCGGTAATGCATGCACGTTTTTTCTGTCAAAAGAAAAAGCTAAAAACATAAAGAGTTATAATCTCACAAGGCGTACTGAATTGACCCGACTCGCACAGTATTCCAGACACCCAAAACCTAACTTTGTTTGAAAAAAAACAAAAATTTGAATCTCAGTGATGTCTTTGTCTATGTTTGTATTTGGTCACGGTGGCCAACACACATACAAACACTTGCATGGCATACTCTTTTTACGACAACACGATTACACTAAACAGTCGCAAGTTCAGGTATGCATGGCGTCATTATTCACGACTGAGCTTGTTGGGATGCAGCCAGTTTTTGACTCGAGAGCTCCCCTCCTCGGATTAGGACAACCCAACTTCACAACAATCATTTGATATTACTTTAAGCAAATGGCAGATAGCAGCCCCCCATCGTCTGTGGTTCTCCTTTCGTGACCATAAATTCCACTCCCCATTCCCACAGACAGACCTCTTCTCCTTCTCTTCCCCCCTCTTTCTTGTCTTCCATCTCATCTCTTCCTCTTCTCTTGCCCTCCTCCATCTTTTCCTCTCTCTTTGTGGTAATTTGTGAGCATCATATCATGGTAGTCTTGTGTTGTTATTACCATACTTAGGGGGGAGTGCTTCTCCCGATGACTCCGGTACTAAGTGAAATTCAGTCATTCTCTGTTGTTTTCCTCTACTGGTTCTACGTTTTCTCCGAATCTAGCCCAAGACAGTGTCAGTAATTTACCTACTAGGATTATTAGTTAAGTGAGTTTTAATAACAAAGTCATTGTCCGTTTATTGCGACATGCGTTCTTCTGGTGGGGCCTCTTCCGGGTCGTCGGCAGGCCGCGGCGGCAACGCTGATGAGAGGAAACGTAAGAGGATGATCTCGAACCGGGAGTCGGCGAGGCGGTCCAGGATGAGGAAGAGGAAACGCGTGGACGATCTCGCCTTGGAGGCTGGTCAGCTCGCAGTTGAGAACAGACGGATTGTGGTGGGACTGGTGATGACCGAGGGGTTGTACGTCGATGTGGAGGCGGAGAACTCGGTGTTACGAGCGCAGGTCGCTGAACTGAGCAGCCGGTTGGATTCGCTGAATGGGATCATCGAGTATGTTAATTCCATGAACGTGTTGTGTGGGAGGACGCAAGGCAATGGTAGTAACGGTGGCTTATGGGAACCGATGATGGCAGATGTTGGCCCATTCGTAGAAATGTTCTAAAAGTCATATCATTGTAAATCATGGCTATGATGACAGTAGTTGGAAATCCTACCTTTTCCTTGATTGTCAAATGAAATGCCCAATATTTTCACTTCATATATCTTCTTCCAGCTAGCCTGTAGATTCATTGATCTTATTGGGGAAGGCATCAAGCCCCAGTTTCCAGTTGTGGGCTTTCAACATAATATCGAGAACAAGTTCGATCTGGATACAAGTGTTTTGTCGGGAAACCCACTGGGCCGAGGTTATTTCATGCTCAAATCCTCCGGGATTCGTAGTCATCCGAGGAACCAGCCAGCCACCGATACATCCGACCGCGAAAGTCTGAAACCTGTGCAATCCCCATCCCTCCCTGATGGGATATGATCAGATCCGATCCCGACCGACCTTATCCTCTTGCGGATCCCGACACAAACTACTATCACTCCCAAAGTGCACACCTGTCCCCAGACACTTGCGACCTTTTACATCCCCAATACGTGACTCTGCATGGCTACGTGTCCTAAATCCATGCTCGTTACTGCTCCCTCCCCAGACCTTATATATATGTTCGGCCCTCACCGCTTCTTTCCACCATCGCATCCGATTTGTTTGTGCTTGTGGTCGTTTCTTTCCTTATCAATACGTAGCATCTCATCCTGTTCGGTTTGTTTGTTGCGATTTAATGGCTAGTTTCCAGAACCAGTTCGACAACCCTCAGGGGCTTCGCACCGAGTACGACCAGTATGGCAACCCGGTCATGAGGTCGGCTGATGATTTTGGGAATCCCATCGGGCAGCATGGCATGGCAGGGGCTGGGGTGACTGCTGGAGGCGGGCCCTTGAACCTTGGTGGGCATCAGGAAGGTGCTGGCCAAGTCCTTCGCCGATCAGGGAGTTCCAGTTCCAGCTCCGTAAGTCATGGATCAACAAATGAAATGAATTGCCAGGACTTAGTTGATTTTAATTTAGTTTACTTTCTTTTTTGATGATTCAGTCTGAAGACGACGGGCAAGGAGGGAGGAGGAAGAAGGGGATCAAGGAAAAGATCAAGGAGAAGATTCCGGGAGTCGGACACAAACACGATGACCGGACCCAAGCTTCTGCGTATGGAACAGCTACCGCTGGGGGTTACGGCGGTGAGTACGAACAACCACATGAGAAGAAGGGAATGATGGATAAGATCAAGGAGAAGCTCCCTGGGTATCACGGCCACTAGACCTGATAATATACCTTGAAAACCTGTTATATATGTAATACCAGGTGGTCTACTCGCTTTGTTATGATGAATTCTGTAGTACCCCTGTAATAAAACTACCTCCCAGAGCAGTTGTGTTTACTTCAAATCCAATCCAATAAAAGCTTTTGACTCTTTCTGGTTTAGTGGATTTGATTGATTCTATTTGGATGGCGTTTACCAACACCGAAAATCTCTACTGACTCCAAAAACTACCTACCAAATCTCAAAATCAACTCCTCTATATATATGCCCCTTCATTTCCATGAAGCTCAGAACCGTGCAAGAACTCAGACAACTAATGGCCAACTCCAACTCCATTAGTACTGTGTCCTGATTGCTGTGATGTGGGCTCCTGCCTGTGCTCCCTCCCTTTGTTTAGCTGGTAAGGTCGGCAGTGAAGGATGTTACTTGTTCCCACAATTTTATGACCGAAATTTCCTGATCATCGTCAGTGTCTGTCGTGGCCAAGGCGGTCTCCAGGGAATCCAGAATGGCTGCTTCCTTGCTCTGGCTGCATTTCCTTGACTGCTTCGTCAAGGTTTGTCATAGACATTCGATCTTGAGAGATGTTCTTCTTGAAATAGGCCATTCGGCTTATTCTTGGGACTTTTTCAGGGTTGCTGACTCGTCGATCCTGTTGGACAGCAGCGGGAGCATTGCGAGCGAGAAGAGGGCCATCCCTAACCAGAATTCCATCAAGGGATTTGTTGGCGCGAAATTTTTTTCCCGTAATCCGTATCGAATTTTACAGTGATTTGTGGTTATCGTAATATAATGAACGCAAGTTAAAAAGTAAACACAAGGCTTGAAATAATTAATAACTTTGAATTACATAATTTATTTTACAACACTTACAGACATGACGTGAACGGAAAAAACAATAAAAAGACCTGAGAACGGCTGCGAGGTGCTTTACGATGGTAGGCGGGCGAACGATGGCTACATCCTTTAATGGAATTTACGTTGGTGGATTGGTGGTTGGATGTAGCGAAGGTGAAAGTGGTTTCGGATTCAGGACGCTTTTAGGACACTGAAAAAAGAGAAAAATTTAAGTTATGTGTTTGAGTTGCGTTCGTTGTTGTTATCTCGTCGTTCTTTCCGCCTTTTATGTTCTTTAAATCTTAATTCTTCAGCTATTACGTAGTCTCCCTAGATCGTGTGCACAATCTGATTCATATTTTATAGGAGCCATGCACATCGTATCTTAAACAGCTTCTCTAAACCTGTCACGTGTCATGTTCTATTACCGTGGCCAGAAGTGGGTTAAAGTAAAAGAACCTGAGACTGTGTAGTTTCTTGAGTTGTGGTTTAGGTCCCGAGCTACGCGATGCCTATAGCCTACTCAAGACGCGATTATCGAGTAACGTTATTTTCAGGCTTCTCGAGTGATGTTTACACAGAGTCTCACCTCTTCGGCATATTAAAGATGGAGCCCAAAATTTATGTGTCAAACATGATTCGAATTGATTAACTAGATTAAACGTGCACTAGAGGAGTGCCCAAGCACCGTGTCCTTCGCCGACATCCTTGCCTTAGAGGCAAGGGATTCTACTGACCTGGTAAGGAAACGCGAATTAAACCGAGAATCTTACTTCTCCCAAGATTTTCAGCAAACAATTGGAAATCCTCTTACATTGTCCATCTTCGATGCCGAAGGCAGGAGGACCAAGCTGGGAGGTTCCACTAGGGAGGCGGGATTCGACAGGGTCGAGCATTAGTTGATCCAACACCAACATCCCGGCTCCGACCAACACTTTTCGGACAATCCTCACTTAAGTTCAAACTCAAAGGACTCGACATCTTAGATCTCGTCGCCCTGTCAGGTGAACAATCATTGGCCGCAGTTAAAAGTAATTTCACCAAATCATAACAACAACACGTCTAAACCATTACGTGCTGTCTACCCAAAAGAAAAACCAGGAAGCCACACAATAGGGAATACCAGGGGCACCGTGTTCCGTCAGAGGCTGTACAACCAGATGGAGAACGGCCTCCCGGACGCGACCCTCGATCAGTCCTACGCCAATCAGCTCAGGACGAGGTGCCCAAGGTCGGGGGAGACCAGAACCTGTTCTTCTAAGACCTGATAAGCCCATTCGCGTTCGACAACAGGTACTTCAAGAACCTGCAGTTCAACAAGGGACTGCTGAGCTCCGACCAGGTCCTCATGACGAGCAACCGTCAGTCGACAGAGCTGGTGAAGAAGTTTGCGGAGTGCAGTGAGGCGTTCTTCGAAAAGTTCGGGAAGTCGATGGTAAGGATGAGGAACATATCGCCGCTGACCGATTCGTTGAAAACTCGTAAAATCTCAAAATGGCAAGGTCAAAGGATACGCCTTAGGTTTGATTAATAATTGTATTAATATTTCGAAGGGCTTATGGAGCCCAAACAAACCAACCAAACGATTATTGGGGGCATAACTCTCATGTCTCACCCCGGGCCACTTCTTCCGCCTCTCCCACTAATCAAACTCATTAGGGTTTACCTTTAATTAATTAAGTCGCTCCAACATGACAAGGGTTTACGAATCCCGACAAACCAATGCCCGTTTCGAGATTATTAGACCCAACGCGGTGAGACGACTGCTCGGCCTCCGCTGCCTCTCCATTGCCACGTCGGCACCGCCGACCCCCCCCCCCCTCCGCCGCCGCATCGACGAGTGATCGAAGCTTACACTGCTGGAGGTCTCGTACCTGACTGATGTCCTACGTGAGAAGCTCAAGGTCGAGGCTATGCCTGTGATGGCTATGATGATGCCCGGGATGGGATTCGCGGTTCCTGGAGGTGCTGCTAAAGGGGGTGCTGCTGGGGCGGGGATGAAGGAGGAGGAGGTTAAGGAGAAGACGGCGTTTGACTTGAAGTTGGAGTCGTTTGGCGCGGCTGGGAAGATTAAGGTTATAAAGGAGGTGAGGGCGGTGACGGACTTAGGGTTGAAGGAGGCCAAGGATCTGGTGGAGGGTGCGCCTGCGGTTTTGAAGAAGGGCGTGACAAAGGAAGAGGCGGAGAAGATCGTCGCCAAGTTGAAGGAGGTCGGGGCTAAAGTTGTTATGGAGTGAGGTGAGGGATTTGATCTTCCTCGAGCTGGTACCAATGATTGGCCTGCTTGGTTTCGATTTCCTTGAAGTAATTATGGGTTGCTTCCTTGATCCGTTCGATAAATGTTAAACCGTTTGGTTAAGCTATGGGAAGAAATTGGTCCGGCTGGTCTTACACTTGATAAAGTTTAATGTTAGGGGAAGTGTGGCTGCAATCGCCTTTTCTAGAGCTTTTTCTACTGCTTGAGTTGATATTGGCATCGTCGTGAGAAATGTGAGTGATGCAACAGTGGTATTCCTGCTGAGTATTAGGTTATATTAGAGAAATTTGAGTGTGATGCAAGGATGGCAGCAAGGGCAAGAGATGATTCTGTTAGGCAACCACTTTTGTACTGTGGAGGTGGGGCTATTACTGGTATGGTTACATGCTTGATGTGCTAGGTTTTGCTTCATAGAAGATGATTGAAATTTGAGTCTTCTAGAGAGGATTGATAAGCGGGGATGTGCACTGTCATTACTCTTTAATTTGGTGGATGGGGGGAATTGCCCTCTCTTTGTGACTTTGTGATAACTTACTCCAAAGTTAAAGATAACTGAGGTATGAACAACTGTTTCAATGGGTTTTCTGTAATGGCAGTGGGGATATTTGCATTGCTTGTTTAGGATAAGATGTTTAGAAGCAGTTGTACAGTACTTAGTGCAAGAAACTTGGTAAAACTTTCCCTACGTCGGTGCTTCTTTTCCAGATCTTGGTGTCTATCCGTTATAGTTGGTGTCACCGCTGGCTGACATTGGTTTCTGGAGTGTGTGAGGTTTGCCATATGATAATGATTTGTTGATTGGATAGCTCGTAGGTATAGTCATAATCTTCTTATCTTCGGATGCGATAGAAAGTGGGGTTGGTACAACTTGAGGACTTTGGAAACTTGCCTGGCTAGACATGCTAGGCCAGTTTTATGTTCTTGAGGCTGGGGGTGTTGTTTTTATGGCCAATGGGCCTTCATATGTCATGTCCCTTTGCTTAAGTTTCCCTATATGTTCTTATTTCATGCTATGATTCTCTTATTCTTTGCTTAAATGGTTCTTAACTGGGAAAACGATTCTTCCTTCCCTCCCGATGTCCCAAAGGCATTACTCGAATCAGGGGTTTCATGCCCAAGTGAGCTAGGCTCATGAAAACAGAAGAGAATCTTGGCCGACCACATGTAGCTTTAATCAGGTTCATTTTACTTTCATGTATTATTTTTCTGTTAAGTATTTCATGTGCCTGATTGGCCAGTAATCGGATTCCCTCAATCAATTTTCTAAAACAGGGCATTTAAAATGTGGCACTCAACCACTAACTCACAGCATAGATGCAAACAGCAAATACAGAACCAGGAACCGAGTTTACAACTCAGGGATAGTGAGAACGATGAGCAATGTACTTTCTGGAGATAAAGCAGTTAACATGGTTTTGTCTTACACCTAAATAAATATAGATACCTCTTCCCTTTACATATCCCTGAGAGATCTCAACTTTACACAGGTGTTAAAGTCCATTAACTCCCACCAGTTTCTGTCCACGCCTCCGAGCTCCTCCAGTTTTCCGTGGTGTTAGAACACGGAAAAGGGAAGATTTCTAGTAACACTATTTCCTTTTTTAATGACCAATGGGGAGGGGATTGTGCAAACATTACTAAACTTTATCGTCATGAAACCACCACCTTGTCTCCTTTGGAGATCTCCCGTTCTGGCAGTTCTTGACATATCGGTCATTATCCTCCGGGCGTTGCTGAAACGTAGAAAGGGATCGCTCGGATGTATTTTTGATGAAAATCAATGAATAAAGGCAATCTCCAACAAACCAGCACCAGCACAACCATTACAGATCACAACAACATTTAGCAGATTATTACGTACTGTTGAGGATGAACATCATCAAGACAACCAATACAAGACCTTAGGAAGATACGAATAAGAAGACACGAGGCGAACCTTAATGGTGGCGCTTGACAGCATGGATAGAATGCTGATGCAAATAGAACTAACAGTCATCGCTGGTGACCAAGAATCGTAGAGAATATCTGGTAACAATCGGAGGAAAACTCACTTAAGTTATCCAGCAAACGCAGCACTTCTATTGGAAAATCAGAAAATATTACTCAAACATAATACCAAGCCAGACAGGGACAGGTAACTTTATTTGAATCAGACCATGAAATTTCACAAGTTATGAAATCTAGTTTCCTCCAGCCATAGAAAGATCTAGTAGCAGTACAATAATATTTTCCTGCAGAAATCATTTCCTAACTAATTTAATCTCACTCCCTTGTATAAACAGAAGCATGACAAGATAAAAGCCAACTTAAACATTCATCCCAGTGTAAACAGCGCATAGTGGTAAGGTCCCAGATATTGCGTAAACGATTCAGCCAGTAAGACTAAAGGTGAACTAAATTCTGGTGTTCATCTCAAACAAATAGCGTGCTTCCCAATCCATAAAACCAAGTAAATAGACCAGGTTCCAGACAACAGGAGAGCTAGGCCACAGCGGTAAGACCATGGAGATAAATAAATCCGAATTCAGACAACCTCATAAAATGGCCACAATCCGTGGAGATAATATCAACGCAGCAAAAGCCCAACAACCAAATGGAGTCAGGGTAGTGAAGTGGCACAGATCACTCGACTCACCTAAACAAATATGGCCATTGCTATAAATATGAGGATGAAGGGGAGCTGGATGGAGAAAAATAACCTGTCCCAGACCAAACAACAATACCTCGACATAAGAATCACAAGTCCAAAACAGATAAGAAAAAACACAGAATAGTCACACTTCCAAACGGCGAAAACCTGTGGGGCTTCCATGGGGTAGTGTTCTGGGAAATCAACCTGGAGCTGGTAAGTCTCATTAGCATACAAAGTCCCCGCTGCTCCATTAACTTCGATCACCCACCTTTAATTCATTCCCCGTAAAAGAAAAATGGAAACCCAGAATCGGAAACCACATAAGCCAGGAATCAAAAGAGCCGAGCTCAACAGCAAACACTACGAATAAAAAATTTTGGGATAGAAAGAGGAGCACCTTTGGAGATTATCGGTGACTTTGTGCTTGAACCCGGAAGGAGGATTCACCTGCCATTCCACGAGCTCCTTTTGAAGGCGATTGGAGGCGATCTTACTCAAGGCCTTCGCGATAACACCGACGAAAGACAATCCCGGAGGAAGAAAAAACAAAAATCAATAAATAAAAGATCGAAACTTTAAGCGACCCGATTGCGAAATTCATCAAAATCACAAACTGGGTAATGAAACAAACTGCTTTTTCAAAAAAAAAAAAGGCTATCCAGATCCATGGCATATAAGGAAATGGGGGATTACCTTCCGGGACGCGGCGGATGAGCTGGTCATGGTCGGTCGTGGGGGTTGTGGGTTGTCCGATGGGTCGGTTTATGGCGAACCCTCCAGACGGTTCTCGGAGGGAGAGAGAAGAAAAACAGAGACAGAGAGGGCGTCGCGGGCGATGGCGTTGACGGGGATGCAAGGAGAGGGGGATTTTCGTGGGTAAAAAGAAATGTCGGTAAAATCTTATTTGATATTATTTTCTTGGTAGGGACAGGTATTGTCAATCACTTATCCTCCTCAGTAGGGATGCTTTGCTTTGTCCGGTCGTTTGCCGACGAAGTTCTCCCCTCCCCTCCCTCATATGCTAATTATATTGTCCCTGTTTTGATAAGTTGTAAGAATTTTACTAAGACGATTTTCATTCTAGAAACCTGAAGATCGACCACGGTGGGCAAGCCAAGCCCACCTAGTTATTAGTTTTGTCTTCTAGTAAGTTTCCTGATTTAGAAAATTGTTCTTTTTCCTATTTTATGTTTTCGTTTCCTGATTTAGATAATAAATATATTTTCTTATAAAATGAAGATAGGAAACATGCATGTTTTTTTTCCTATTAAACAGAGCCTTGAATGTTTGAAGATCCAAAATCTCTTGGATTACTTAAAAATGGCAATGACAAGCGGAGACTCATTTGGGTACATGAACGAAATGAATGAATGCATGGGATGCAGACATCAGTCCTAGTCATTACTCACCTAATCAACCTGGGAAGATCTCCCACATCCACCTCTCCCTAAAGTGGCTGGGTTCTCCACTACCTTTGGATAATTTATTTTAACAAAGATTTTTCAGAAACTAGTACTACTACTATTGTCGAAGTGGGAAACTTCCAACTTATTTGGGTTTTCTTTTCCCTGAAAAATAAATAAATGCGGGTGTCCTAAATTAGTCATCGTCCCACAATGAGCGGCATCTTTGTGCCTGTTCTTAAACAATGAGGGGGCAAAGTAAATGCTTCTCTCCCCCATAACAATTTGACTAATATATTCCTCCACCATCCGAGTTATAAAAAAATAAAGTTGTAAGTTATAATGATTAGAATATTCCTCCACAAAAGAACACCTGGTTTCACGGGATTTGTGCTACAATCTGCCCCATCAAGCGAAATCAACAAAGAAAACAAAAAAAGATAGCACCTGATTCATTTCTTTGACTGTGCATTAGGAATTGTTGATAGGCAATGCCCAATTTCAATGAATATTGGGCCGGGCCGTGGTGATGACACAGCGGGCCTGACTTCATGCCCCTTTCATAAAGGTACGCATAATCCTCCGCTTATATACATCAATCAACGGAAGCTTCGTATGATTTCGTCAGCACGAAGAGACACCCGATGGGTATAAATCCGGTTAAAAATGTAGATAAACTAATCCGAGGTGGGGCCGGAGTTTGAACAACGGAAAACCGCTGGGTCGTTCTCGCCTTGGTCGAATCATTTCGGCCATTGGAGGGATTGGGGGACCAATTCATTACAATGCGATCATCTGGTTTGCGTACTTGGCAAGAAGCAGGGCTGATTGATTACGTACTCAAGCATCTCGGACATCATCATGAGTGATGTATTATTGCTCGTAATTGATGAGATAGATTCAGGCTTCCTACACTTCTGATCACATGCTCCTCGTTTGGACAAGCTTTGCTCATTCATCATGCTCGCTCTCTCCTTTTTCCATTGTCCATTGTTTGTCCCCCCTCCCCCCCCCCACCCCATCTCATCTTGCGTTTCCCTTTATTGATCTATCATTTAGTTTTTTTTATATATATTACAAATTAAGGGTCACTGTTTTAGCATTTAATATCTCCTCGTACATTTTTTGCTCCTACAAATGGTGGCGTTGTTTCGTGCAACCAATTGGGAGTTTGTCATGTCTGACTGTCCCATTATTACAAATGATGCAATTATAATAAACCCTCTCCGCCACAAACCAAACTGCTAACGCCCAAATAAACACACCTAAACGGGACCCCATAACTCAGGTCGTCCTGCACTAACCCCCGGGGAAATAACCTCTGTCATTGACCTTCGAGAGGTATTGATTAAATAAACCCATATCAGACAATCTTCTAGAAAGAAACTTGATCGAGACCGAACCACAACAACAACAGAAAGAACAGGGAGAGATCTCCAGAACTTTAGTCACTGAAATGCACTGGACGAAAAAACGACGGCTCCGGCTGAATACGTTTTTGGGTTGTGGGGGTTGGGGAAACTCATCGGTTTTGAGTTATATGATTATAGACCACGTTAAGTGATGGGTTTCTACGCATATAGAGGCAACAAATTTTAATGAAATTGCGTAGAAAATCACCCAGAAAATTATGATACATATAAATCTGTTTAAGAAAATGCATCTAGGGCGTATCTTGTCTTTAGTCTGAATACGCGTACCAGCATAAAGTCTTTCATATCACGACACATTTGTTTTTCTTGGAAGCTAATTTTGAGAGACTGAACGTCATTTTAACCCTATGATCAAATCCCCTTTTACAATCTTGGACAATTAAAATAAAAATATTTTATTTTCTTTATTTATTTTATTTATATGGACCAAACTTAGGCACTTGGGCATTAGCCCATATTGAAATAAAGTAAGCGGCCCATATAATAAGTCCACTCTAGAACCCATTAGCTTCCATTTATTCAGAATAAATTAATAATCTAGTTAATTATGATTTTGAAAAATTATAGTATCCACTACAACTTAATATATTGTTCGTGAAAACATGTTATTACGTGCGTCCCTTTAGGTTCTATACACGGAAGTAGTGTAAGTTCATACACAAACTAAGGTAACCGTCTAGCAACAGTTTTCAGTAATCCAACGTGATAGAATAATGGTCATGAACTATAAAATACTATGAACCGATTACTGTGCAATTCAATCTCTTCACCTAACCGACATCCCAATTAATTCGGCGCAAAATACATCATCACCAAATTAATTGTTTTACTTGATCACCAAGATATAATAGACTCGCTTGAATGTAAAACATTCCTCCCATAGCTATGGATTTTAGAGTCGCTAATATCTCTATCAAGTGGCCTAGATATCAACTCCATAATCCAAGAGAGCGATGAATCATATATTGACTCAACACTACTCTCTCTACGCTTTGTCACACACCCAACAATTGTATTACTCACAATCTGGTTAAAGACTGTTTTTAACGACGCCAAAGTGCACAAACTCCACGCATAGAGTAAATGAAGGTCTCAAGTCAAAAGATCAGTTATACTCGTCCATAAAGAGGATTGACCAATGCTGTTTAATATATAGTATCCTGTTAAACATGTCGTGTCTAGTAACCCTAATCTCAGCGTACCCCTAAGTATAACTTGAATACACTATACGTCGGTCTATCTTGACATCAGTTATACTTAGTGATGATCTAGATGTCCATGTCCTATCTACACATCTATCCGATCACGGACTATTTCAGATTAATGTACTCATTAATCTGTGAGACTTTATTATTAATAATTTTACGTACAAAAAAGCAAAATAATTAATGACAAATACTCGCCTTTATTAATTATTTATCCTTAAATACAATAAATTATCTCGGCACATAAGTGCACACACTAGGACTACAAAACATGCACTACTCCATGCACCAAGAACCCAACCCTCCGAAAGAAGAAGGATGTGATGATGCCAACCACCACCGACGAAGACTTGCCATTTCACATGCCTTTCTCTCTCGATCTCGACAGCAGGAGGGGAAGGGACCCACACGTTAAACCTTACTCACTCACCCATTTCTCACCATCAAAATTTCCCCTATAAAAAAATACAACCCTAGTAAATTTAATGAGACCTCCCTAAAAAGGAACTCAGTCATGATCTCCCCATCGTAATTTAATACCCCCCCCTCCTCTCACCGAATGACCGTAAGCCCCGAAATGCCCCCATGTTCTTTGATACTCTACATATCGCATGCTATTATAAAACATTTAGGCATATTTTGGGTGGACTGATTGTCCGATGGATTCGGGGATAGGTAAGATATGACGAATAATTCGGCGGTTAGGTCTTGGGGAGGATGTGACGAGCCTAACTTGGGTTGGGACACCCCGACACTCCTACGGCTTGAAATAATAAAGAGAAGAAAAGGAAAGGGGTGGAGTATTTCTAGGACTGTAAATGGAGTGGGCATAATTTTGCCATCAGCATGTGCATGTGCTTCCATCTTCTCCATGACCCTTTTTCCCTTTCTGGGAACATATATGATTAGTGTGGTTGGTTTAGGTCAATGATGGTGGATGATGAAATTAAACGTGTTTATGTCCGAAACCCCCCACCCCCCACCCCACCCCAGGGGCATCATCCCATTCCCATGCCCATGTCAACTCACACTTGCCCAAATGATTAACAAACAATCAAATCCCATAACCGAACCTGAAAAAATCCGACATTTGCGGCGGAAAAGGGCAATTAAAAAAGAAGTAGAGAGCGAAAGAGGCTTGTTTGGTTTCCCAGTTTACCTCCGCCCTTCTCGCCGCCTAAAAAGAGTTGTCCTAAAAAACAACATTGGGAAAGATCCAAATGACCAAACAAAACCTAACCTTAACCTCAGTCTTTGACGATCGGTCTCTCGCCGAAGGAAAAAAGAAAAAAGAAAAAGAAAGACACCTCGTTGACATGTCGGGATCGTACGTACATGGAAATATTTTCGTTTACGTGATGGACGGAACTGATTGTGACGATGCCCTTCAGATTAATAATAATAATAATAAGGAAAAAAGTGGGAATAATATGAGTTGATTGGATGGGATCTTATTACATTGATTGGTACTTCCCTTTCCTTTACTCCCCCTCTCTCTATCTCTGTTCTTGTTGGTCAAACTTGGGTTCCGAACCGAACCCACTTCGCAACCAACATTTCAAATGAAATCCCATTGATTAGTTTCTTTGACAAAGAATATAAGATGAGAAATGGCATTAGTATGGCATGGAATGGGAACGAACGGATGCATGGATGAACAATGTAGAATGAATCGTATAATTCTCCTCAAAATTCGTGGGTCTAAAAACCTTATCTCATCTTATCTTTTTGTGCAAAAAATGGGGTCCCCCCACCCCTCCCCGCTCGATATCTTTTACCCCCCGGCGGGATTGAGTGGAAGCAAAGGGAATAAAATTGGGTCATATATTGTTCTTTCTTTGGGTTGGTGTGAATTGGAAGCGAAGGTCGTGACACGTACGTATTAGGGAACGAACGACACATGGTTATCTTTTGGTTGTCGGGTGTTGTTTGTGGGAGGGGATGGTGTGGAGTGGAGTTCACATGACCCAAAAAAGGAGAAAGTGGTCCATCCCCATTCCAAGATCTCTGCCCTCTCACTCTTTCTTTATGTTTGCGTGTACATTATATAAATCCAAAAGGGATCCAAAGCATAACCTTGTAAGAAACAAGAGTTTACGCCTCTCGGCGTTCATAAAATCATGCATGTTTTGAGTTTTAGTTAGTTAGGTTCCATCTCTCACGAAGGATAGACTTTGGATGCCGAGTTGTGAGTGTAAGAAAACAAAAGCCAAAGGGGATTTTGGACAAATGGATGGGGAATGGGAATGGACCGACCAGTTGTCGATACTATACAACACTTCACGTTCACGTGCCATCTCCTCTTGTCCTAACCTAAAGACAATTGTCACCCTTTGATGTCTGTCCAACCCCCAATTCTGTGTTAACTCAGATAAAAAACTAGTTCAGAAACCGATCGCCTGTCTCCTAACTAACGTCGGCCTGTGTAATGAAACTGAACCGATCCTCTTTTAACCTCGACACAACAAGGGTTTACTGTGTTTTGCCGCTCTTTTCGCTTCGCCCGGGAGGGGGGGTGTCTTTCGTTCCCTCGTTTTCTTCCTTTTTCCTTTGGCGGTTCTATTTTACCGCTTTCGGAGATTCCCCATCTCACGAAAAAGGAATCACCTTTGACACGTTATACGCCAGGACAAATAATGGGGGAAAAGCAGCAGTTGCATTTTTTTTATTCACACACTACCACCACCCCCCTCACTGCGTCACTACCCCTCTGCTTTTTAATAGCTGTGTGTGTGTTGGGGGTGAATGTGGCCTCAGTGAAGTGAAATTCCAATGTGGAGTCTTTCTCCCTTCCCCACCAACTGAACCGGAGAAGGCGCTCTGACCCAGAAGGGTGAAGGGTCTTCCTTTTCTCTGGTTGCATCGGCATTAGGACAGGGAGAGGAGGGAAAGGGTGTTTGTTTGCGTAATGGGGTCTAACTGGGTCGTCTGCAATTGTAAGTTCCCCGTGGTTCTCGAGGTTTTGTGGGTTTTTGGTTTTGTGGGTCTGGTTGTCCAGGGCAGCGTCACCTACGACAGGAAGTCGCTTGTGATAGATGGGCAGAGGAGGATACTCTTCTCTGGTTCCATACATTACCCGAGAAGCACCCCCGAGGTAAATGCATTTCCTGGGTCTGTCTTGTGGGTGTGTTGTTTCTGTTGTTGGCAAGCTTTGTTAACTGGAAAAGAGGTTTCTTTTTTGGGTATGTAGATGTGGGAAGATCTCATACTGAAGGCAAAAGATGGTGGGCTGGATGTTATTGAGACTTACGTCTTTTGGAACGTCCACGAACCTTCTCCCGGAAGTGTATGCTTGCTTCACCTTCTATTCCTCTCATTTGATGCCATTCCGGAGCTTGGATGCCTTGACTGTAAGTTTCCGTGGGTGTTTTTTGTGATGTCGCAGTATAACTTTGAAGGGAGATATGACTTGGTGAGATTCATGAAGACCATCCACAAAGCGGGTCTTTACGCTCATCTCCGGATCGGTCCTTATGTATGTGCAGAATGGAATTTTGGGTATGCAAGTGCATTTAACCTTGCCTTTCTTTGCTCAGATCCAGAATGTTCATAATATTCCTGCATCTTCTGTTTCATGGATTTAGCTTATTGATTTCTGATGAAGCTTTTCCGTTTGGTTGGCACAGGGGGTTTCCTGTTTGGCTCAAGTATGTTCCAGGGATCAGCTTTAGGACAGATAACGAGCCCTTTAAAGTGTGTCAATCTGTCCTTTTGTTATTCTTGATTTTGTGGGAGAGTGATTCTAGCAGTGTTGAGTTAGCATAACGCAATCTTCTGAATGTTATTCTGTGCAGAGAGCCATGCAGGGATTTACCGAAAAGATTGTCAATTTGATGAAGAGTGAAAATCTTTTCCAGTCGCAGGGTGGACCCATTATTCTGTCCCAGGTGCTTCCATTTTAAGATCTTGTTCTGGATATGGAGCCAGTGTGATATGTTGAATTAGACGATTAAGCGTTATGCTAAAAATATTCCATTCTGCAGATTGAAAATGAGTATGGAGCACAGAGCAAACTACTTGGAGCTGTGGGTCACAACTATGCTACTTGGGCTGCAAAAATGGCTGTCGAGATGGGGACCGGTGTACCCTGGGTTATGTGCAAAGAAGAAGATGCCCCTGATCCTGTGGTGAGAATTATGTACCTTTCTTTTTTCTGGATCAAATGATGTGGAATAGCTCACTGTACCAAGCTCTCTGAATGCCACTCTCAGCATTCCACAGTTACTAGTAGTTTGTAGGAAATGACTAGGTTTGAAAAGGGGTGCATGAATAACTTGAGCAGATTATCAGTCCTAGTTCACTACATCTGGAGGCAGATAAAAGAAAATGCACTTGTTCTTCTGAGACATTCTAACGATTGTTTGCTGATAATGCGAGGCAGATAAACACATGCAATGGCTTTTACTGTGATGCTTTTACACCCAATCAGCCCTACAAGCCGTCGATCTGGACAGAGGCTTGGAGTGGATGGTGAGTTACTGATCTTATACGTGATTGCAACAATTTGATCCAAATTATTTAGAATGATTCGGATCAATGAAAGTTTTTCCTTCTTTGTTGAAGGTTTACGGAATTTGGAGGTCCCATTCACGAGCGTCCAGTTCAGGATTTGGCTTTTGCAGTGGCACGATTCATCCAAAAGGGTGGATCCTTCATTAATTATTACATGGTCTGTCCATAAACTAGTGGCCTTCTCGAGCTAACATGTGTAATAGACTGTCTGCGAGTCACAGTGACTTAATATCTAATATTACGGATCTTTTCCTTGGAAACAGTACCATGGAGGAACAAATTTTGGAAGAACAGCTGGTGGCCCTTTCATCACTACCAGTTATGACTACGATGCTCCACTGGATGAATACGGTGAGTTTGATATCACTATTATCTTGGGTAACAGCATGACCCATGTCAGCTGAAAAGCTTTTCATGCTTATGCGGAATGCTTAAAGTGTGATATCCCCTGCTAAGCCCCAGTATCTCTATTTTCTGCAGGTTTAATACGTCAACCTAAATATGGCCACCTGAAAGAGCTACATCGGTCCATCAAGATGTGTGAACGTGCACTGATCCTGTCTGATCCCATTATTACTTCACTGGGGAATTATCAACAGGTATAGGTAGTAATGAAGCCTTTTGAGATATGTCCTGTCCATTTCACGGATCATCTCATTGCTCTGGTTTACTCACTCTCTATTGCAGGCTCATGTGTTCACCACGGAATCCGGGGATTGTGCTGCTTTCCTAGCAAACTATGATGCTAAATCTGCAGCAAAAGTTATGTTCAATAACATGCACTATAATCTGCCTCCATGGTCGATTAGTATTCTTCCTGATTGCAGAAATGTCGTCTTCAACACTGCAAAGGTGATGTTGTGGACTTTTCTTCTTTAAATTAGAATTGCTTGCTTGATCTAATTTACATATATTAGTGTAAAATCTAACATGGATGTAAAAATTCTTGTAGGTCGGTGTTCAAACATCACAAATGCAGATGTTGCCGGTCAATACCGACATGGTTTCGTGGGAGAGTTACAATGAAGACCTCACTTCCCTAGATGATGGCTCTTCAACCTTCACCACTATGGGACTGTTGGAGCAAATAAATGTCACTAAGGATGCCAGTGACTATTTATGGTACATCACAAGGTAAGCTAAAGTTCCATTTCTACGGGAACTTGCGGTAAGTTGAGAAATCAGAATATTTGAGCTGTTTTGTTGCTGGCAGTGTTGACATTGGCTCTTCCGAATCATTCTTGAGAGGTGGAGAGCTGCCTACTCTCATTGTACAATCAACTGGTCATGCTGTTCATATCTTTGTCAATGGTCAGCTCTCTGGTATGTATAAAAGTGCATTCTATGGTTCATTAGATTCTTTATTCTCCTATTAGAACATGAAGCTAAAAGAGGAGTTTATGAGCAGGTTCTGCATTTGGTACAAGGGAAAATAGGAGGTTCACATACCGGGGGAAGATCAACCTGCAGGCTGGCATGAACAGAATAGCCCTACTCAGTGTTGCAGTTGGGCTGCCAGTAAGTTCTCGACTATTCTAATTTGAAACATCAGAGAACAGAAGTTTTGCACTTCATTATAATGCACATTATTGACATCATTATCTTTTTTGTTGAGTTCTGCTCTTGTGTTTACTGCTGATGGGCATTTTGATGGCAGAATGTTGGGGGCCATTTTGAGACCTGGAATACCGGTATCCTTGGACCTGTTGCATTACGCGGTCTGGATGTGGGAAAATGGGACTTATCATGGCAGAAATGGACCTATAAGGTTGGGATTCATCCGTAAAAGTACCCATAAGCTTTCATCGTGAACAAGAAATTACTTGGTTTGTTGGAATTCACAGGTTGGGCTCAAAGGAGAGGAGATGAGTCTTAACTCTCCAAATAGCATCTCCTCAGTGGATTGGATGCAGGCGTCATTGATTCTTCAAAAACAGCAACCGTTGACCTGGCATAAAGTATGATATCACATGAAGCAGCTCTCCTTCCACCTGAGATTTTTTAATGTAGAAGTTTGATAACCGTATTTCATGATCCTTCACAGGCTTATTTTAATGCGCCTGATGGCGATGAGCCGCTGGCAGTAGACATGGACGGAATGGGAAAAGGCCAAATATGGATCAATGGACAGAGTATTGGCAGATATTGGACTGCATATGCTTATGGAAACTGCAATGGCTGTAGCTACAGTGGCACATTTAGGCCTCCGAAATGTCAGCTTGGCTGTGGACAACCAACCCAAAGATGGTAACTCTTTGACCAAACTAGTATATTTAGAGGACTCAGGAGGAAGCGTGTCAATGAGAGTGTACATGTTTGCAGGTACCACGTGCCTCGTTCCTGGTTGAAACCGACAGATAATCTGCTGGTCATTTTTGAGGAACTTGGAGGAGATCCTTCCAGGATATCTATAGTGAAGAGATCAGTAACGAGTGTATGTTCAGATGTCTCCGAGTACCACCCGACTCTTAAGAACTGGCACATCGAGAGCTACGGCAAATCAGAACAGTTCCACAACCCCAAGGTTCATCTGAAATGTAGCCCGGGACAGTCCATTTCCTCTATCAAGTTTGCCAGCTTCGGAACTCCTCTCGGAACGTGCGGTAGCTACCAGCAAGGAACCTGTCACGCGCCTAGCTCTTACGACATCCTAGAGAAGGTACAACACCTGCTATCATATAGTAGCGAACCCAACCCCCCAGCTTTAACCTCGACATCCTCTTGTTCTCTCATATTTAATCTTTCTTTCTGTTTGTTTTGTTACAGAAGTGTTTAGGGAGGGAGAGGTGCTCGGTTACAATATCGAACACCAATTTTGGGGCAGACCCGTGTCCGAATGTCCTGAAGCGACTAACCGTTGAAGCAGTCTGTGCCCCTACATCTAATCAGCCCAGTTGGAGGGGTTAGTCTGATGAAGGACAGCAGACGCCCCAAACAACACAAGTTTAGGTCTGTTTTTTATTCAAAAAAGGAAAGTTAAAAACGAGCTTCGAGCAGTGGTCAAGTGAAGCTTTGCCGAAGCTGGTAGTCCAAGTAATGGCTTAGGCTTTAAACTTTATTAGTGTAAATTTTAGCATCAGATAGAAAAGGGGAGTTGTGTGCGTTTCCTTCCTAAGGGAATCCTGCAAATTGGGACTTCCTTGGTTACGTTTCTCAGTCCCCAGGCTTTTAACTGGAGATGGTTTCGGGGAAATGAGTCCATTCCTTGGGTTTATGTGGGTTATTTTGAGCGTTTGAAACTGGGTATTAGGTTCATATTGGGAGTGGATCCTGGTATGCAACAAGCTTGTCAACTAAAGAAATGTTTTAGACATTAATCTTTCCGTTAGCTTGCCAAGTGGGCAAGTCATTTGTGCACTTCCTGTTGGCGAGTTTGTCCCTTTTACCGTTTTCATGGTGTTCTTACGAGGAAATAGCAGTAAATTCAACATGAACCCATTAAACTGAAGAATCTATCGACTGGGAAATGTTATAGCATTCGATGTACAGTAAGTGATACTCGTCTGGTTAGTTTCCCAGTATACTACAAATGGATCGTGTCCCTAAAACAGTATGTGCCAAGAATAAACCAACTGATGAGAAGGAATGTCAATGCCGCCCCCACAGGGTTAGAAAGGTCGGACCACTGAATAAAAGCCCCAGACTGATCATGATGCAGAACGGCAGAAGCGTTTTTATGATTGCAGCTTTGTTCACCCACCAACCCTCGCTGAGGAACAGGATAGCCAGGTTCACCACGTTCCACTGCCTGAGGCGGAAACCCAGCCTGTTGAGATTGTTGGCTACGAACGAGTGGCAGTTGCAGGTGAAGAGGTTGTAATGAGATGCTGGAATTCCTGTGTAGCTTTTCGCAGGGCGTCATCCCAAGTCATCAGCCTTCCATATTCCTCCTTGTTGCGCCGATCATCTTCGTCGAAATCAGAGATAGCGGGTACAGAGGAGCACTACCGGTAAAAGAACACAAACAGGCAAGCTTATATCAGCGCAAAGAGATAGTAATGACAGAACTGTGACATGAGGAGTACCCACCTTTTCTGGGCTTATCTGTATATACCTAGTTGCAGCACCAAGTGTAAAGTTATCAACACAAACAAAGTTTGGACCGGCAAAGTCCTGGATGATTCCATCCTCTCGACGTATTCCAACATGCCCGTGAAGGAGATAAAACCAGATATAACAGGGAGAGGCGACCAGACGATGCAGTATGGAAATCTCGCCCGACTGGGATTGATGAGTGCATTGCTAGTACGGTCAGTGTCATCAATCACCATCCAATGTTCAGATTCTGAATCCGATTCCATCGGACGAGAAGCCCAGCTCGCCGGCTTCAAGTATTCGTTCCCCATAATTGTTCAAACATACGCAACATAAAAAAATCAACCCAAAGAAGTAAGGCTACAACTCGTGAAGTCCAGACACTAACGGACAAGAATCCTCTCACGTTACCACCCAAACACTAACTGATAAGAATCCTCACATCGACTCCATTTTGGGATCCCGAAATCCTTCCATACTCAATGCTATCAACACTCCCATTCATACACCAGATGTGCTACTCTTAACTAAATCAGACCCAATTAGGGTTCGAGATCATTACCCAAAGCCGACGAACGGTTATACCCTGTCTTCACTCTCGCTTTTGAATTGAATGGCACAAAAGAAGTCTTGTCAAGCTGCCTTTGTCTAAATTTTAAATGGGCCAAGCCCATGCGGCCCAGTCTTCAATCTTCGCCGGCTCCTTCTTCTTGCCCCCCCCCCCCCCCAACCGGACTTCTCCCCGTCGGTAGGGGTTAACTAAAAACCCCGCCCAGAGCCCTAACTTTGCAGATGACTTCCGGGAAGGCACCTGTCGACCTGGTGACTATCGACAGCAGCGACGAGGACAATGACAATGTCCTCGAGGTGTGGCCGCTAGGGACCCAAGCCGGTGAGGTTGGCGGATACTATGCACCTGCCGTCACGCCGCCGCCGTGTGAAGGGGGGAAAAGTATGCTGCCCCAGCCGAATAAGAGAACCGTGATCGAACCTCTGTTGGCGCCGGTGTGCCAGAGTTTCTCAAAGATTTGTGTTTCATTCAGCTCTGTCATTGATTGGACTTGCTAAATAAAAGCATGACTCTATATTCTGCAAGAGAAACAGGACCAGGCTCATAGAGTAAGAGTCTTTTACCCTGGAAATTCCTGTCCAAAGTTTGAGTTACATACGGGCATTCTGATTTTGATATTTTGCACTACGTCATCTATCTATTGTCAAACTTTGATTCATAATGAATTGTTGTAACAGTTTGAATCCTATCTCAAAGACTCATGTATGCACAATTTACCATTATGCAAAACAAAAACGTTTTTCTTTTTTTATTCATCTACAAAGGTCTCATAAACCTTTTGAGATGATTCATTGTGACATTTAGGGGCCTTGTTCTGAAATTTATATGGAAGATTATAGATATTTCTTACTATTGTTGATGATTTTAGTCCGATTACATGGGTTTATCTTTTGAAATTGAAATAAGAAGTTTCCATAATAATTCCTCAGTTTTGCAACATTGCAAGAATCAATTTTCTGCATCTGTAAAGGTTATTCATTCAGATAATGGAAAAGAATTCTTTCTTTTCTAGTTTTACAAAAACAAAGGCATTTTGCATCAAATTAGTTCTGTTGAAACTCCACAACAAAATGACATTGTTGAAAGAAAACATCAACATATTTTGAATGTAGCTCGGGCATTGATTTTTCAAGCAAATTTGCCACTTACCTTCTGGAGTTGTACAGTCATAACAGCAGTTCATCTCATAAATCGACTTCCCGCTGAGTTTTTGTATAATAAGTCCCCTTTTGAGCTATTATTTGGACGATCACCTGTTTCTCAACATTTGAAAGTTTTTGATAGTCTGTTTTACATCCACTTTGCAAAATGGTCGAAAGAAGTTTGATGCAAGGGCTAAGAAATGTGTATTCATTGGTTATCAATTCAGTACTAAAGGATATAAATTGTATGATCTTGTTACCAATAAAACTTTTATGTCTAGTAATCTCATTTTTTATGAAGATGTTTTTCCTTTTAAACATTATGAGCAGTCTCAGTAACATGTTTCTTCTATTCCATTGCCTGAGTAGTCTGTTGTATCTTCTGATGGTTCTATTTCTCGATCTTTACAACATGATAATGCTGTTAATTTTGAAACACAACATTCTGATAAAGCATTTGAGCTCGTTTCTCAGAAAAGTCCATTAATAGGAGTTAGGAGGATTTCTAGGGTGAGACAGGTTCCAAGTTACTTGCAGGATTATCATCATTCACTAACTCTGCATTTAGCTGGTTCTTCTTCTTCACTTTTTGTTTCTCCTACCTATCATATTCAGAATTTCTTATCATATTCTCAGCTTTCTCATTCTTATAAAACTTTTGCTTTTCAAATTATGCTTCAATATGATCCTACCACTTATTTTGATGCTGTAAGACATCCGCATTGGCAGAAGGCTATCGTTGCTGAACTAGATGCTTTGGCTGAGAATAACACCTGGGTTCCATTGCCTGGTGGTAAGATTCCTATTGGATGCAAATGGGTTTTTAAGACTAAGTATGCAGCCGATGGTTCGGTTGATAAATATAAGGCGCGTTTGCACAGCGGGAAGGTATCGATAACACAAAATCCTTTAGTCCTATTGCGAAGCATGCTACAGTGCGTGTTTTTCTTGCCTTGGCATCCATGCATCATTGGCATTTATGTCCGTTAGATATTAACAATGCTTTCCTTAATGAAGATTTATATGAGGAAGTGTTCGTGATTTTACCTCCTGGATTGCATTTGTCGGAAAAGTTTGGTGATTTGCAGTTTAAGGGGGAGTCCAGGATGGTTTGTAAACTGCAAGAATCATTGTATGGTCTTAAACAAGCATCAAGGCAATGGAATTCGAAGTTTATGGCTGCCTATTGAAGTATGGCTTTACACAATCCAAGTCGGATTTTTCCTTGTTTGTGAAGGGGACATGATATGATTTTGTTGCATGTCGCGGGCGATCCCGTTTCCGGTTCTATTTAAAATGAATATCCTCCCTTGACGATAAGGCTTCGGATTTTGAAAACGTGTCGGAGTCGCCACTAACTTATTTTAAGTTCAAGTTAGAAAAACTATAGAGATTCGTTAAGGTTCGGGAATTAGGGATTACTAAATCGCATGCATCACAAAGAAAAGGGAGGCTTTTATCGTGTGGTTCTAATGTCCGATTTTATTTGAGCTCGTTTTTAGAAAAAAGAAATTGTTTGATATAAAAAATGACCTCGAGCTCAATAATGCTTAAAATGTCTACGTGAATTATTTTTTAGAAAATATTTCTTCTTAAAAATTGAACTTTCGGGCAAAAATGCAAGAAATCATAGATTTATTAATGCCCTTAACAATTTCTAAGCCAAAATTAAATTCAGGGGAGAACCGGGTATTGTATCTTTTCTCGCTCTATATAGAACGCCCCCGTTAGCGTTTGTACCTCACGGTGCCGTTTTTAGAATAGGTTTACGGCGAACCTGGCGAGCCGTTGATGCCGTAACGTTGGTGAGTGCGAAGCCGTCTTTAGAGGTGTCTTGATCTTCGAGAATCCAAATAACCCCTCGAATAAAACTTCTGGTGTCTTGAATATGTTGAATGGGGTACGTGCCTTGGTTGTCCGCAAGGCACGCCCCGTAGATGTCTGCATAAAAAGCTAAAACAACGAAGTAAACTGTTCGAAAATGGATTTTGAAACGGGATTAATTATCGTACGAATTATTTTGACAAAAGATAACTAACTAATGCGAACTCTCAATAGATAACGACTACCGCCATCGTATATTGTAAAGCAATTGAAATGAAATAAGTTCAAAGCGGTTTAAAAAAACTTTGAAATGAAATTTAAAATATTAAAAATAAAACTTTGAAAGTCTAAAAAAATTTTTTAGTGCCATGCCATGAATACTTACTAACGTCATGTGGCAAATTAAAAATCCTAAAAATGAGAGCGGACAAAATGGAATAAGACCAATGCATAAAAAAAAATGAATTCTTTTAAGAAAAGAGAAAAAATCTTCGCAAACACGCTAGTGTAAAATGTAATTAAAAAAAATAAAATAAACAAATAAAAAAAAGTTAAAAATAACAAAGCGTTTACCTTCGGGGTTTTCAAGACCGGGGGGAGATTTCCACTGAGAGCTTGGAGTCAGAGACGGTCTTCGAGTACATTCTGAGATGCCGGGAAGAGAGGCCGATGACTGATGGTGCATGGGAGGTGAATGTTTGGAGGCTGGAGAAGTTACTGATGGTTTCCTGGAGTAGTATTCGGAGAGCTCGATTCCGACGGAGGCTGAGGACGCGATGACAGAGGTCCTCGATGTCGTCAACGAACTTGTTGCTTCCATAATAGAGGCTGTAGGTCATACTCCTGGAGGGACGAGGATTCAAATCTGGATTGGAGAGGCTGTTGTTGTGGTCGCTGGACTAGTTGAGGTGCTTTGTCTGTTATCCTTGTAGCAGCAATGAGAGGTATCCACTGATGGCTCAGCGCGCGCACAAATCAACATCGATAGTGTAGAAGAATCTCCCATGGTTGCGAACAATCCCCCTCTGCAAAAGAAAACAAAAACGGACAGCGAAGAGACGAGCATATACGAGGTTCTTGAAGGGACATGAATGAGAGTACTTGGATATTTTATTCCACAAGTTGATTTCTAATTCTTGTAGAACAGTCTTTGATCACTGCTTCAACTTATCGCCCGCCGCTGGAGTCGAGATAGTGCGACAGCAGGAGGAGACAGGGGTCGGTGCATTCCCGAGGGAAGGATGGTCAAGCTGTGGACATCGTTCGAGGCTGGTTGCTGGCGTTTCGAGGATGCTTTTACATGTTGCTCTTCAATCCACTTAATTAGTGACTTATCTTGGGTCACCGTGGAATGAGAGGACGGCCGATTACGGTTTTGTCCGGGCAAGCCGAGAAGTGGACGGAGTTATCGAGTGTCTTTGGTGGCGACGAAGTCTCGATTTTCTTTCAAGCGTTCCCTTCTTCTTCGTGTTCTTGTTTCTCTGTCCTTTTTCCCGTGTGTCTCTCTGTCTTTCTGAATAATCTCCTCTGAGTATCTGTGTGTAACTATTTATTATTTTTTATCGAATCTTTTTATGATTTTTCTAGAATTTTGTGGATTTTTGTTGATCATTGATGATTTTCTTATGATTTTTATGGATCTCGAAAGATCTGCTATTTTTTAGCGTTTTTCTGAAGATTTTTTATTTTTTTAGTATTTTTTGTGTTTTTTTTAGAAAAAATTGGGTTATGACATTGCATTATTAGCGTATGTGGATGATATTGCTATTGGAGGGCCAAATATGGTAGAAATTGAATAATTAAAGTAATATCTTGCTTCAGTGTTTAAACTCAAAGATTTAGGGTCTTTAAAGTTTTTCCTTGGGCTAGAAATTGCAAGGTCAAGTTCTGGGATTGTTTTGTCTGGGAGGAAATATGCTTTGGAGTTATTACAAGAACACAAGTTGTTAGCTGTAAAGCCTGTTTCAGTGCCAATAGCTCCAAATCATAGATTATCTAAAGAAGACGGGGAGGTTCTGGAGGATCCATTTGTATACAGGCAATTGATTGGGAAGTTGTTATATTTGACCTTGACAAGACCAAATCTGATGTATTCTGTGCAAGTCTTGACACAGTTTATGTCAAAGCCTACCAGGGTGCATCTAGCAGCATCATTTCAAGTTTTAAGGTATGTCAAAGGATCACCTGGGGAAGGTATCTTTTTCAGCTCAAAGTTGGAAAATAAGTTGAAGGCATATAGTGATAACGACTGGGGTGGATGTCCCGATTCAAGGAAGTCGCTTACTGGATATTGTGCGTTTCTTGGAGATTCGTTAATAAGCTGGAAAGTAAAGAAGCAACAAACCATAGCAAGGAGTTCGGTTGAATCAGAATATAAGGCTCTTGAAATGACAACATGTGAGGTGATTTGGTTGATTTCTTTACTGTCAGAATATGGTTTTACAATAGAGAAACCAGTTGCTCTTTACTGTGATAATCAATCCGCCTTTCATATATCCAGAAATCCAGTTTTTCACGAAAGGACAAAACATCTTGATATGGATTGTCATTTTGTAAGAGAAAAGTTGCAAGATGGATTGATTGATTTAAAGTTCATGCCATCTAAGCAGCAACTTGCAGACTTCTTTACTAAGGGTATGACAGGATCGAGGTTTCAATGGTTGAAGAGCAAGATGAGCATGAAAAATTTATTTGCTCGTCTTGAGGAAAGTGTGAAGTGAAGCTTGTCATTAAAGAAGGAGTGAAGTAGCAAGTAGTTAAATAATAGTGAAGGCTACACTTGTATATAAAGTGTTATGTTGTAAAACTATTAAACGGTTAATAGAGAAAAATGATTCTATTTCATTCTTCTTCTTCCTCTTCATTTCCTCTCTGTTCAGGAGTGAGAGCTCCGGCTATGTCAGGAAGGATATACCCCAAATTTCTTCATTCCAATGCGACCTCGCATAAGTGGGCTAACTAGGGAAGTATCCTACTTCCCCCTAGATTGATGATTTGGATTCTTCATTTTGTTTTGGCAACAGTAATTGTTCAAGGTCGTTTTCATTTATTTGTGGTGTTTTTTAAGTAGAATGACTGATTAATTTTCAAAATTTTTTTATGAAATACTGTTTAAGTTTGTGAAATTAAGATTTTATCGCGGTTTCGACGCGATACACGCAGTCACGGGGGTTTGGGAACTTAGCATCAGCCCATCCTTTAAAACTTAGCATTCGGACAACAGCAGATAATCCTTTTCGGACATGCTCAACGGTCATAATGCATGGGCATTATTAACCTTGACAAAAGCATGAGAGTGAAAGCAACCAAAACTCAAGTAATATTTGGAATTTAGATGTCCACGGGGCTCTTACCAATAAACTACTTTTATCATCATTATTACAATTATTAGGACCACAATCATGCATGCGCAAGAGACCCTATGAGTCTAACGGAGGCTGTCATAACATACAACCCAATAAAGGCAGTCATGCGAGAAAAAAAAAAAAAGACACCTAGAGTCCGTACCACCCTCATTGTCACCTACTACTATTACTACTACACTGCCAGTTGTTTAATTTCGTGAAATTTAGGGTATTTGAGAGGACCCTAAAATTTTGGTAAAAAAGAAACTTAATTTTTTTTAAATATAATAACTAAAAGTTCACTGTTACTGAACGCCGCGAGTTACCGCTAAATCAAGTATAGCGTTAATGACGACCGCTTTTTTTTTCTGACCCTTAATTCTCTAAAAATATTAACAGTCAAGCTTTTTTTTTCAAAAAACAATTGATATTTATTCAATTATTGCAAAATAATTTCATACTGTCATTAACTAACTGTCCAATAATCTGCCTTCATTGATTACCGGATTACACGATTATGCGTATGTATATATAATGTTTGTAGTTGCTTCTGGTCGTATGATACAGATTTTATTACCACCTTTGGTCATGGCGGCTCCGTTGTCTAGGGTCGGTTACCCACTTGTTCGTGGCCCCCCTCCCCTGTGCCGGCTGACCACGCCTGCTGGAGGCAGATATTTGCGATGCTGCCTCCCGCGGTGGGTCGTGTACACGCTGCTGCCTCCCGCGGTGTCGTGCAGTAGGATGAGGAATCCCTCATGTGGGCGCGAGACCGTGGGGAGGGTGTTCCCCCTATATGGACTGAGTGTACCGGGGTTGCTGTGTGGAGCAGCTGATGATGAAGCTGGAGAGGGAATGCCAGGCGGCGGGTACGCCGGGAACCGACAGCCGTGGTGAGAGAAAAGCGCCAAGGTCTGTGACCCACACCCCCCCCGGGGGAATTTGGATGGAAAGATGTTTGAAAGAAAACACGGGATCAGTAGAATATTACATTTACGGTGTGTTTTGGAGTTTAGTGATCGTCGTTTCCTTGTTGTCGGCTTTCGTTGTCTTTTTTTTTTATCTGTCAGAGGGAGGGGTAAGACATAAAAGATGAGAGAGAGAGGGGAAAGAAATTGAAGGGTGGAAGTCATCAATCACGATCGAATCCATGACTTGTTTCTTTCATTAATTACAAAGAGACTTGGGAAATAACGAGGCCACATTCCTCCCGACCACGCTTCCCAAGAAGAGTAAAAGCCCGACACAGTCCAATGAACAATCTAAATGGGAGGGATTATTTTCTAGAAGGATGAATTGTGTTTACGTTACTATTTTTTTTTTTGGTCATCACGAATTAGCTGTTCTGTCTGTTCTGGTTTAAGATCACGTAAATCCACATGAAAAATTATGTATTCACCCACTCACAGAAAGATGGGCTAAGGTTTTAATTTTGTACGTCATTCTTCTAAACCTCTGCAAATTTCCTCCTATTCATGGAATATACGTGCTCACGTCGTAAACGCCAGGATTACTCCACGAACCGCTCGCGATTAAAGGACATGGAGTACCGGCATGCACAAAGTAGTCAACAAATGAACCGCTGCCGACGACCGAGTCTCGTAGTGGTTATCCGAACAATGTAACCACACTCATGCGCTGACGAAACACTACGACCCTTCTGAGGTCAAGGAACCGTTCGTTTTTACCTCTTATTTCAGACCCTTCATGGCCCAGGAACTGCTGATTGATCTGGTTCACGATCCAAAGACTGTCCGAACGATCGGACACCCAGGCTTAAATTCCCAATCAACCTGCCTTGTGAAGTTTCATTAGTTTTGGGCACAAGACGATGATGAGCCCCCACCTAATTTAGACCCTCATCAAAACCCTACGAATTTTTTTTCGAAACCATTCATTGATTCCCTCGAGAGAACGTCATCTGCAAGATTCTTTAAATGGATGAAAGGACACGCTTCAAAAAACACAAAAAATGAAGCCATAAATACTAAATACATATATAAATCTTATATCATCAGTGATTGCAAATAAGATTTTAAGCGTGTGCGAAAATACAAACCTCCAAACTCTCAAAAACTGCCCCCTCCTCCTAAGAAAGAGGACGACCTAATATCATCTAATCTACACATAAACCCATGCTTTTGTCATCTGCTGGCTCGTAATAATAGAGGAATGGAAAAGAAAGAAGGAAAAGAGATAAAAAGAGAGGACCTATCTACACACCCCCCTTAGCAGCACCCTACACCCGCAATTTTAACCAAGAAAAAGTAAGTGAATGCTTCTTTTCTTGTCTTTCTCTCTTTCTTTTCTGCCAAACCCCCCCCCCCCCCAAGTCGTAACATAATAATATCTATTTTTTCTTTATTTTCAATTTGAAAGAAAAAGAAGGCCACACACACACACACACACACACACCCCCACCACCACGGCTTTCCCTACGACTCTAACCACAACACTAAACCTTAGCTGCTTAGCGAGCTAGCTCTCTACCCAAAAATTTGCCAACCAAACATCCCCTAAGAAATTATTAATACAAAACCATCTTCACATGATGCATTTAGTAGCGGCAGCAGCAGTTGGGGTTAGGCATCTACATCTTCTAATCAGCCATTGATTGCACCACATGTTTCTAAACCCCCGGTTTGCATTATAAATTTTATATCCAACCCTAAGGAAAAACGCAACTCACTCCTTCACTCTTTGGTTGTCCGAGGTAAACAAAAATAAAAATAAATGAGACATTATAGGATATGATAGGATAGGGGAGCCGAAACCAATGCCAGATGGCCCGGGACTAAAAAACAAAGAAAAAAACAGAACTAGTCCGAGGCTTGAGGGGGATTTAACTCAAAAGACACAGAATGAATTAACAGATGATCGACCATGCCCCCCACCCAACATAAAACTACTTAAAAAGTAGAATAAAGAAAATATAACACCGCCTCCACATATACAGGTAAGTGTATCTGGCAAAGAAGGTGACTGACTGTCCGGCCCTAGGAAGAGAAGAGAGGAGAGGAGAGGAGAGGATATAACAAAACATATATATTTATATATATTGCAATCAATCAACGTAGATCAAGAGTACGGGGTTTTCATCAGCCCTCAGGCTCATCGCAGTCCTCCAACACATTATTAAAAATCCGACCAATAAACCACCATTCTCCATGACAACCGCGACTGACACCTCCTCTTCATTTGCATATACATTTTTTTTTTAAGTATATTAGAGGGGAGCTTACAAAAAATACGATTTCATTTCATTCCTGTATAAATCATTTCTTCTCTCCCATATAAATGAAATAAAATCCCATCCATCTCCTCTCCTTCCGCGACCAGACTAAACCCCCAAAGATCACCAAGACTATCAGTCCTCCTCACTCACATTTTCATGATCTCGAATATTTGCCTCCATTTCTTTTTTTCTTTCTCTCTTTTTTTAGTAGAAGTATTATCATCATCATCATCATCTAGACCAATTAGAGTCAAAATAATACGAGAGAGAGAGAGAGAGAGAATTACAAAGTCGACTGCCACCGAGCTGAGAGCTTTTTTTGCAATCAATCAAGCCTACCCATCATTAGCAAGTGTTTCGTTGAGGTTCATCAAGCATATTCTATATCATCTTTGATGCGGGAAGAATTGCGTACCGGCCGTGTTGTATGCGTCCAGCCCTGCTGCAGTCGTCGCGGAGTGGTACATCGAGGGGTCGTAGTACGCCCCGGCATTCCCTGAAATCCCCACCGCGGCTGAAGAAGACGCGGCTATTAGATCGAGTGGCTGGACTACCCCGCCCGAGGAGGTCGTATCGCCTCCCCCTCCCCTCCCCACCAGCAAGGGGGTTTCGCTGTCGTAATAAGACCCGTCGGGTCCGTGGTCGTAGAGGATGCCCTTGAAGACGTGGCCTCCAATGCTCATAGACGTCTGGTAAGCGTACTGGTCGTCGGGGTTGTCCAATGAGCTTACCCTCACGCACCTGAACGTCGCGGGAGCGCCGAGCTCCGCAGGGAAGCTCCCGAGTTCCAACCCTAGCAAAAAGGCAAGAGGAGTGGATAACAGAAACGAGAAGGGATATACGAGGTTTTTTGCCGCTACACATTCTTCAGGCTCTCTCTCTCTGGTTAGCTTTCCTTCTATATTTGGTGGTTTTGGGGTATGCTGTTTGGAATTTGGTGTTAGGAGGAGGGAATTCTTTTGGTGATGGAAGCACGCAAATGATTCCCGATGTGTCTGAAAGATAACATTGTAAGATCGCAATCTCTGGTGTTTTCAGTTTATTCTGTTCCAGGGAGAATTTTGGTCCGTGTGTTTGTGTGTCGGAAAGTCAAATCTTTTGACAGACTATCTTGCGACCACACAACAAATCAAACGATATGTTTCAGAGTTCTTCCACACAAAAACAAAACTATACAAGGAGGAGAATTCTGGTACCTGATGAAGTGTTGTTACTAGTTAGTCGAGTGCATGGCGCGGCGGCCACAACTGAGTTGTCCTCGGTGTCCGTCGGCCTCAGACTGCGCTTATCAAACCGAGACTTCTCGTCGCTCTCATCCCTGCCAATAGGTTGGTGCCGCTTGGTTGCGGCGAGCTGCTGCTGCCTTTCCCTCCGTTTCGCTGCAGGCACCCACGTGCTCTTGACGTGAGTTGGGCAATCAAAACCACGGCTCTTGCAACACGTCCGGCACCTCACGTGAGTGCAGTCCTTCTTCGCCTGGTTCCCACAGTCCTGACAGCTCCTACCGCCAATCCCACCTCCGCCGACCCCAAACCCAACCCCTAACCCTCCCCCTCCTCTTGAGCCGCCTGAATCAGCCGCGGCAGCTGCAGCGGCAGCAGCAGCATACAGATCCTGCTGGTGGTGGTGGAGCCGAAAGAGCTGCTGTCCATCCTGGGGGTGGTCGCCGTGGCCAGGGTGGTAAAACCAGGGAACGACCGCCGCGGCAGCGGGGGCAGTGGAGGAGTCGTTCCAGTGCCAGTAGAAGGCGTCGGGAGGGTTAGCAACCGGGTAATTCTTCTGATCTGGTAAAAACATTTGCTGATTGCTGGTAGTTGCAGCTCCTCCGCCTCCAACTGTTCCTACTCCTGCAGTCGTTCTATCCGTGACTCCACCTCCACTTCCACCAACTCCTCCTCCTCCTCCTCCTCCTCCTAGTGAGAAGAAATCAGACATGGTCTTCTTCTTCTTCTACCACAAAAACCCTCAACTCCAGCAACAACAACAAAAGATGATTTGAAAAACCACCACCTCCTCCTCTTCCTCCTCCTTACCACCGACTCAACACCACCATCCATATGATCAACACCCAATTCTTCATCCGCTGAATGGATCCCAACCCAGGAACAAACAAAAAAAACCCACTCCAACAAAAAGTTAATTTTTTTTTTTAAATGAAACTTTTTGCTCGCCTTTTCTTTTGTCTTTTCTTTTTTTAACCTAAAACGGATGCAGAAGGAAAAAGGGGAGGGGGGAATGTGGGAGAAGAATTCGAGGAGTACAACAGAGTAGTAGGGAGAGAGGAAGCAGGTCCGGGGCAAGCGGGCATTAATAAGAAGAAGAGGGGGGAAAATCAAAATGATTAAAAAAAAAAGCTTTTCTTTCTTTTATTACAGAAATATTTATCCCCCCCCCCTCCCCCACTCCGCTTTGTTCGACGAGCTTCATCTAAACGAGTGACTGGCAACCCCGCCGCCGTGGCTGTCTGCTGTCTGCTGCAACCCTCGTTTCTCTCTCTCTCTCTCTCCTTCCCTTTTTTGGGGGCTTCTCTCTCGCGAATTCAAGGCAGCAGGACAGGATTACCCACTTGTTTCTGCCCCCTTCTTTCCTCTCCCCCTTCTCACCTCAGTCTCTCTTCCTGTGTGTCTGTTAACTTTTTGTCTTTCTGACGGGGATGTTTCTTCGTTTGGGTGATAATAGAATTTTTGGGTGGAGTTCTTTCCATCCTCTTTCAATTAAATTCACATCACATCCCCCCCCCGATTACTTTTTTCCCTCTTGTCGATTTCATTTCGAAAAATGATTATTTTAGAAAAAAAACTAAACTAAAAAATCCTTTTGGTTAGGAGAGACATGAATCGCCGTGTCCTAATTTCGACCTTTACTGACACGTGAAGCTGCCTCCTGTTTCCCTAAAAAAAATATTAGGATACAAATAAAGTCTTTAATCTTTCCTGTTGAGTATGAAATATTAAATAAAATTTAATATTTATTTTGCAAGTTTAAGTGATTTAGCATCAAATTTTCAGTCTATGATGAGATTCTAAATATTTTTTTATATATATTCAATTTTTTATTTTGGGGCTCTGATTAGGAATTTAGCATATAAAAAAAAAACATAAGATGCTATTTTGAAACCTTATGCCAGATTGCAAGTAGATTTTTGTGTACCAAACAAATCCCCGTTAATATTTTAGTTGGTCTACAAAATATGCCCCCTTGGTTGTAACGCAACGGAATGGAAGTCTCATCCACCATTTGAGTTCTCGGTTTCATGTAGTGAATGCTGTCATTAAGAATTTTGGTGAAGTCCTTCAGTGGAATCTCCGAGGGAGTCTGAAGGCAATCATATATGTTAGAGACAGCCAACACTTTGGAATAATATAAACTTGCGGATCATATCAATATCATATCACTACGGGGATGTGCTTCCATGGTTAAATCATATGGGAGACTCCTCCCTATCGTTTTTTTTTCTTCCGACAGGTCTAATAAAATTAGGACCACCACAACCCAACAACAAAGACTTCTCCTTTACACACCCGAAAGGGTCTTTTATATTTGACATAATATACATACAAATTTTAGACTGCCTGCAGAGAGATTTGGGTGGGGGCCTCGAAAAGGGGGCAGCATTTTTTCATCCATCCATATCCTCCACGACCAATAATTTATCTGGGCGATATATATTATACGTTCCCTTTGTTGCGTCGATTCCCACGCACTCTGCCCCCACCACCACCTCCTCCTTTTCGTTCTTTCTTTCGGCTTTCCCCTGGTACGTGGAAAAATCATTTTTAAAACCCTACATCGCATCCATACCCACCTGGGTGTATGGATCTAGAGTTTGTGTGTTATCCAAATTAAGGTCCCTGCCCGTAGGTGTCGTCTAAGGCTAAGATTGAGGAAAGGGGATACCCTTTCCAACTTCTTTCGTAAGGATTAGTTGCCCCCCGTGAGTTATGTTGAGAAAGAAGTCTTTGGTTACTCGAAAAGGGGAGATGAGGGAGGTTGTGGTAAAGGCTCGCATTGTTATCTATTCTGCTTGGTGTTATGAGTTAGTCCAACCATTTCGTGATCCTATTATCTTCACGATAGTTAGGGACACGTAGGGTGGATTCGGCTCGAAGCTAAGCCGCATGTAATCGCACCGGACAAGTTGTCCTCGTAAATACATGGCTTAATTCTTGATTAACGAAATCGCATACACACGAGTCTCGTGATGTCCGATCTCTACGTAATCCATAAACACCTCCATGATTAATTATTATTCGGGGAAGTTCGTATCTATCAGACGAGATAAAGAAAAGAAAAAAGTCAATGTCATGTAACTCCTCAGTCCGACATGAGTTTCGGGAAAAAAACTTTTAGTAGAAACGAAAACTAATGGATCCAACCCTTCTTTTCACTTATTTTGTCGCATGACATTTTCACATTTTCATTTCATAACTCGTGGCATTCATCCAACTTGATAGAGAAAAAACACAGACACACACAGAGAGAGAGAACCTGCACTCATATAATTCAGACAACATGCAGCTTTTTTGTGCCGATTATGTTCTCCTTATTGAATTATATACCGAAAGTGACCATAGCTATTACCCCCACCTCCCCTTCCATCCCCACCCCCCAAAAGAAAAAAATCACAAATATACGATACGCGATATTACTGTGTCATCATCTGGGCGAACCAAGGGTACGCAGTTCAAATTCGAAAAAAACACGGAGGTCGCACGAGTTTCGGCGTGCATCCGTGGTCACCAAAGATCGCCTGCGCGTCAACGAGTGCTTTGCGCGTCAACGAGTGCTTACGACGGGATCGATCGGGGACAGAAAACAAGTTCGTACGAGTCGAAATAGAACGTATCAAGTTATGGGGGAGGGGGAGGTTTCTCTGGGGAAGGGGAAAATGTTGACAAATGAGACTCGGCACGCGCGCTCAATCTATATAAATGTAACCTTCAAGTAAAAAATGGTCCTCCTCTCGTCCTTTGGTTTTTGTCCTCAATTCTTTTAAATGAATGGACGGGTCTAAATTTATTATTATTATTATTATTATTATTATTATTATTATTATTATTATTATTATTATTATTATTATTATTACTCAAAAAAAGCATCCCGGTTCCAAATTATAATATAATCAAACAAACTCTCAATTACGTAAACCCAAGACGTGGTTTGCGGCTATAATAATCACACCGAAATTTCTTATCGACGGTTTTATTAAGTCTGTGTACAAAAAAGTCAATGTTTTCTTTTATTTCCTTTTATTGGGTTTTATTTCTTTTTTGCTAAGCACGAGATAGACAAAAAAAAAGGAAATTAAAGTTGGTCACGAGAGGAACGACTTGTAATAAAGCTTTTCTTGTGCAATTAGTGAGAAGCGTAGCATTTCTTTTTGTTCCCCTGACCATAGGGGAGACGGACCACACTATACGAAAAAGTTCCACCCCGATTCATTTTGATCGGAAGCAGTAGGCATCACCCCACCACCACCACCCCTATGTCCAACTCTCACTCCTTCAGGAGCGTGTAGAGATTTTCGTAGACGACCCAGTTCATCCTCACGCGTCTTTCGCTAGTCGCCATAACTTTTCTAACATCGAATGCGATCCCCGACCGCACACAGGCATGGTCCCTAAAGCTTGTCGAGCTTGCGTCGTCGGATAGTTGTTCGTGGCAATGCGTGATTCGGGGGTCTTCCGATACCAAAAAAGCAACAAAAATAAAAGAGAAAGACCGACGGTGTCATCACGAGGAAACCCTAAAAGAAAACGAGAACTCCTCCTTCGTATCATCCCTTTTCTTCCTTTGGGTGGTGTCAAGAAAACATTCTCGATCTCGAGCCCAACGATTTTCTCCTCTCTTTTCCTTTAAACTCTCTTTTGTTTCTCTTTTCTGGTGAAAAATTCCCTGTATCAAATTTGACCGTGCCATGATCGGAGAAAGGAAGTGGCCCTTGGTTTCTTACAACGCACATGATTCGAAATAGTTGTTGTAATTATTGTTTCTTATTATTGCAAAACTAATGTATAATCGCTATTCTTTCGTTACAAATGGGTGGTCATAATAAAATGTAAGTGTTGGGATCGGTGAGAGGTTTTATGGAATTTTATTTTTCCTATAACCTAACAATTTAAAAAAAAAAGAAATTTAGGACAACATTCTCTTTTTTTATTTTTATATATTTTTTAAATTGAAGTAAAGGTAACTGCTTTTGAGAAATATCATAAAGTGCTGTCCGCTTTTTCTAGAATATCGGAATTTAAAAAGAAACAAAAATGACATTATTTCTTTCATATTTAAGCTTTTTACAGTTCGTCCCTCCCTCCTATTCTCTTGGAGAAGTTCAAGAAACCCTATAGTTTGTTATTTTCTACGATCGACAACAACGACATCACGGGTGGTGTGATGTGTGGACGCGTAAAGTTTAGCCACGAACGGGGACGCGCTGATTTCCTGTCGGCGGACGAATCTTCAACCGTGTGCCTGGACATGAGGCAGGCCTCGGTTGGGAAGTAGTGATCGGAAATGGACACAAAGCGTGTTGTCGCTTTTGTTTTTGGTGGTAGGACAAGAAATGGTTGCCAAGTAAACAAGGAAAACTGTCGCATTCCCTCCCTCGACACACATCGCACATGCAGCGTTGCCCCTTTTGATGTCGACAATCATCCTTTACCCTATTTCCTATCCCAACTCAATACATACATATACATCCGTCAGTCCATCCATCTCCAAGCATTGAAAAACCTGTGCGAAGAAGTGGTTGGAATCGATTAGGGTATCAATTATCAAGCTACGTGAATACCATATATGTGTAAGAATCCTTTGTGTCTGATTGCGAGAGCTTCTATTACATACCTAATAGCTTTTGCCCATAGGAACTTTAAAAAACAGATGAGGTAATGACCCGCCAACACTCACCCACACACAATCTCGAATGTATAAGTTAGGAGGGACTCCCTCTGAAAGAATATCAAACAAAATTATCATAATAGTGCGACTATATACTTTTACGATGATGTTATTGTACTGAAGTTGACGTATACGTGCTTTTAATGTTTCGATAAAATAACTTCTTCGTTGTAAATAAGTCAGTGATAGTATGAGCATGCTACTGGCTCATGGCATAATAAATTTAAACCCCCACTTTTAGCCCCTACCCAGTATCCCTTGGGACGATCTTAATGTAGTTAATTAAGTAGTACTCGATTTCGTGCCTAATTTCTTTTTCTCAGCCCCAAAAATCAAAACTAATTGAATGTCCACGCACGTCGGACAAATCTAGATCTCATAGCATTCATTATAAAGAATAATAGTCCATCTCTCCGTAATCAACAATTCTTTCCTCCACACACAAAGAACAAGTCATTTTTTTCTCAAAAGAAAAAGGAAACTAGGGAAAAAAAAAAGTCAACTTGAAGTCGATGAAGAAAGGACAACGAAAACTTGATTCGTTACGAGTGGAAGGGTCGGTCTCCTTACGGGGATTGTTTATGTGGAGGAGAAGCAGTTGACCAAGTAACATGGGGATTTTATTAACATCCTCGTCCTAATAATTTTTAAAAGAGCTGAGAACATTCTCCGTAGACTTTGGTGACACCAAAGTGTTATTCCGTGCATAAATAATTAATAAAGGCGAGTATTTTTCATTGATTATTTTACTTTTCTGCACGTAAAATTATTAATGACAAATTCTCACAGATTAATGAATATATTAATATGAAATAGACCGTGATCATAAAGATGTTTAGAGAGGGCATGGACATCTAAATTATCGTTGAGTATAACTGAGGCTAAGATAGACCGAGGGAAAGTATATCCAAGTTATACTTAGGGGTTCCCTGATATTAGGGTTATTAGACACGACCCGTTTAAGAGGATACTACATATTGAACATCATTGGTCAATCCGTTTATGAGCGAGTGTAACCGATCTTTTGACTTGAGACCTTCATTTATTTTATGGGTGGAGTTTACGCGCTTTGACGCCGTTAAAAACAATCTTTAACCGGATTGTGAGTAATACTATTATTGGGTGTGTGAGAAAGCGTAGAGATAATATTGTTGAGTCTACATAGGATTCATCGCTATTTTGGATTAGAGAGTTGACATCTAGGCCACTTCAGAGAGATATTAGTGACTATAAAATCCATTGTCATGGTAGGAATGTTTACATTCAAGTGAGTCTATTATATCTTGGTAATCAAGTAAAACAATTAGTTTGGTGATGATGTATTTTGTGCCGAACTGATTAGGATGTCGGTTAGCTCAAGAGATTAAATTAATAATCGGTTCATAAAGAGATTAAATTACACAATAATTGGTTCATAGTGGTTTATGATTCATGACCATTATTCTATCACGTTAGATGGCTGAAAACCGTCGCTACACGGTCACCTTAGTTTGTGTATGGACTTACACTACCTCCGTGTATATAACTTAGAGGTCGCACGCAATAACACGTTATCACGAACAATATGTTGAGTTCTAGTCGATACTGGAATTTAATCCAGAATCATAATTAATTAGATTATTAATTTTTTCTCGATAAATGGAAACTAATTGGTTCTAGAGTGGAATTATTAGATGGGCCGAGGTTTATTTTATTTCAATTTAGACTAAGGCCCAAGTGCCTAAATTTGTTCCACGGAAATAAAATAAATAAATAAATAAAATATTTTTATTTTAATATTATATTCTCGCCCTAGGGTTAAAGTGACATGCAATCACTCAAAAATTAGCTTTTAAGAAAACAGATGTATGTCTCGAGGGCTAGCACTAAAGGGATAAACTGTTCATATGCATATGCGTGTATACCGTCAGAGGAGACGCGCTTGAGTCTCTTGAAGATGGTCGTAATCTAGAGGTGATTTATTCCTGATACGCGTATTTAGACTAAAGGCAAAGTACGCCCTACATGTATTTTTTTAGCAAATTTATACGTATCACAATTTCGTAAGTGATTTTCCGTACAATTTCATTAAAATTTGCTTCCGTTACGTGTTTAGAAACCCATTAGACCTTTCCCTTCCCCCTAATTTCATTAATCACTAAATCTTAAAATTTCTAAAACCCTAGGCCAAGAAATCTACGAAATCGTCATCATCTAACTAGCTTCTTCTTCTTCTTTTTCCAGATGGTTGGATAGGGGAGGAGGAGGACCCTCCAATAATAATTCAACTATAAGACGTGGGGTCCAAATAGTCGAGCGAGCATGATTTGATACCACGCATCAACAACAACACATGCAAACAAGATCCCCGAGATAACATGATTGACTACCTAGTTGACCCTTCTTAATAAAATATAAACAAAGATAGATCATTTTTTAAAAAGGACCAAAACTGTTCATGTTTGACTAGCTGGGGGGGTTTCTTCGAGGGAAGAACATTACAGAAAGGACACGAACCCGCGTTCGAGTTAAATCAAATAAAAAGGAACAGCATGTACACATAGAAATGGGGACGTGTACTCCTGGGGGGGACAACAATCATTCCCCTTTTGATTCTTTTCGCCCATGGGACTTGACATTGGTCGGAAAGGTTACTCCGACGTGACAACGAGTTACACTTCCTTCCTACCAAGAGAAACACAGTCGCATTCTCCGTAACCCCCGATGGTGTTGGTTTGGGCTCTAAGGTTTGCCAACATTCTATGCCAACGTTTGGGAACGTAAAACAGCGGCAGTTCTATCGAGATGAGCTCGGAGTGTATTATTTATGGATTGGATGCACACGTTGTTGTTATCTTCCTCTTCCATTACCTTCCTACACCAACGCTCGGGACGTCCCTTTCAAAACTTCTTTCAAGTCACTGTGATGAACCTCCCCCCCCCCCCTTTGTTGGCGTCGCTCTCTCCACTTTTACGCGCATACACGATGGAAAATCACTAAACAAAAGCCATTTTTTCAGCCCCAACACGATGCGAGTGGAAAAAGAAGTATGTCGTTCCTCCATGTTGGGAGGGGGGGGGGGGGGCATGATTGGAATCAAAAGACGAAACGTATGAACGAGGAAGCCCTTCTGTACTTTTGGTCTTAAGAAAAAAAGGGGAATAGCCACAGTTTTGGTTTGACTCGTCCGTGTCTAATCAAGATACATAAAAAGAGACTTGGCAATAGTAGGCTCTGTGTTTAGCGTCTGCCTGTCGTAGATACAAGGGATGAATCAAATAAAAAGAGAGAAACTTTTGCATGTGCATCTCATGTCCTATCAAAGATCTTTTGTTCTTTATTACATGTGATTGTTTTGTAGGGGGGACAAAGCAAGCCCCCCTATACTCAAAAAAACAATGATATAGGGGAATAAAAAATCTAGTCTACCTGGATAACTTGTCGGGATTTATAATAATCGGGTATCACATATCGTTTGTTTAATTCTGCAATTTTTTCCCACATTGTCTTGATTCCTTCGTTGGGTTTTTCTCTTCTTCTTTCCCCTAGTAAAAGACATCGTCCTTATTGGGCCCGTCCTACACTGGGCCTTTCATCGATTCCCTCGGCCCATTTACAAGAACTTCTAACACCGAGGAGCGTTTGCGAAATATCTTCCAAACGAAAATTATTTTGGAACAATCAAAATATAATTTTTTTTTCTTAGAGAAAAAAAAATTACTGATGAAGAAAAATCCTAAAAATATGTTGTCCATTGAAATCCACAGCGCTTAAAAAGAAATTATTACTGATTTTTCCTGGTCTTTTGGATGTAGAGGTTTTCTACAACCGCGAATTTCCCATTTTTCCCTCAATTACCACGAAAACTCTCATAATCACTCCTCCCCCCCTCTTTCTCTTCTTGAAGAACTTCACCTTTCGTTTTTTTTTTGTCCGCCACAACTTTGTAATTTTTCACGATGCCGCTAGGAAGGTCTCGGAACAAGCGTGCGACCATGTTCGCCTATAGAACGGATCACGTCGGAAATATTTGGCAAAAGACTCACAGGAATTGGATTGTGGTCGCCAGTAAGAAGATGCACAATTTTATTGAAAATAGAATGCAAGTCTTACAATCTTGACGAATTAAGAAAAAAGGGCTTACAGCCATAAAAATGAAAAGGGGGCAAGTGGTGACAACGATGTGGAATCCTGTGACGGCGGAGAACTTGTGACGAAGGCCTTGGAAGCTCGCTCCGTCGGTGGTGATCGCTGGCGGGAGGCTATGACGAAGGCCCTACGAGCTCACTCCGTCGGTGGTGTCGCTGGCGGGAGGTTGACGGCAAAGGCCCTACGAGCTCACTCTGTCGGTGGAAGGGGAGTTGACCTATAAACCGGGTCAAGGTATCTAATTTCCTAAGGTTGACGAACAAACTTCAGAGTTTTGGCTGTGTATGGTCGTGTCTTTGTTTTGAAAAAATTCCTCTGCTATTTATAGAGGACTTGTACGTGTTTAACACATAACAGATAGATCGTGTTGCAGATCGTGTTATAGACCGTGATCTCTAATATCGTGGGAGTGTTTCAACAACCTCCTTGATATATGGGATCACGTTCCTGGATATTAGGATCAGTTACGATCCTTAACAAACGTGATTGAAAATAAATTTATTCCAACCTTGTTGACTTGACTGGTCTGTACGGACTACGACCGACTTGGTCGACTTATCCAGAATTCCGTCGACTTTACTCTACTAGTAGACTTAGCTATCGTTGAGTCATCTTGGTTGACTTTGATTACCATATTCCTTCGTTGTGAGTCGACCTAGTCAACTCTGTTCATAAGTCGACCTAGTCGGCTCCGTTCATAAGTCGACCTAGTCGACTCCGTTCATAAGTCGACCTAGTCGACTTCGTCATGGGTCGACCTAATCGACTTTGTCGTGAGTCGGCCTAGACGAATGTATCTTGGGCCGACTCGAAGTGTGACGTGAGGAATTACTGGGTTTCTGTTCTAAGCCCAGGCCCAAAATTATTTGTCATGTCAACATAAGCCCTCCTTTTATGCTGGGTTGGCTATGCCGACTCAGCAGAAATCATACCTTATATAAAGGAGAGTCATTGTCCTTTTCCCGCACTTTTCTCCCTTGCTCAACACTTCTCCATCTTCTCCAAGAAAACAGAAACCCTCGCTTCCCAGAAAACCCTTCGTCTCCCTTACCCAAACTCCATTGTTTCTCAAAAAGATGGCAACTTTTAAGTCTTTTGAGTTCCATCAACTACGCGCGGGGCCATCCGGACCCATTCCGGTCGCAGAGGATCAGGGGTCGGGCGTCACTCTTGGACCTATCCTGCCAGAACATCTTTTCCCGGAGACGGTGCCGCTCAACTATCTCGTCACTGAGAAGCCCATCCCGATTTGTCATCCCGACTTCACCGATCCCCTCAACTGGGAAGGTCAGGGATCTTTCCTGTGTTTTCCATCTGCATCTAAGTCTGAGATGGTAGACTGGCTTGAGATGTGGGAGGAGCACTTTACAGAAAGATTTAGGAATCAGAAGATTTTGAGATTCTTTAGGATGTCGGTGGCAAATAAGAACTGCGATCCTAGGGTTTGTTCGGCCATGCTGCCTTTCTGGAATTCTGCTGTCAACTGCTTCTATTTCCCAGAGGGCCCTATGTCAGTTACATTGGCAGATGTGAAGATTTTGACCAGGTGCAAAATCAATGGCCGCCCTGTTCGACAGTACTCTCAGGCAGATGATATTAACCCCAAGGGCGCCCTTCAGTACATGGAGGTGGTGAATAGGCATCTGAAGATGGCCTCAGCAGGCAAAAGGTCAGATGAGAGACTATCGACTGAGGGTTTTGGTGCCCAGGAAGAGGTCGAGTTCCTCAGCACCTGGTTGAGCAAATTTGTTTATTGCTTCCCTGGGAAAAAGGTTAGCCACACTTCTTATGCGGTGGCCAATTTTCTGAGGGAGACCAATGAAGAAATCTCCTGGGGTCCCTTCGTTTTGGGTCTTCTTTATCACGATCTGGACAGAGCAACGTCTCAAATCAAGCCATTTCCCAAACATCCAGCAGGAGGGTTGCTCTGGCTAGTTCATCTTTGGTCGGCCATGTGGATGCCGGGTTTGACTGGGTTCAAGGTCCCTTCTTCGCCCCTTGAATCCTCCTATTATGGGGATACCATCCTAGATCAGTGCTGCCAGCGTAAGGATCAATGGCTTATAACATCAATCACTGGCCACCTAAAGCACATAGTCGACTTCGGCAGGGTAGATCGACGCGACTGGGCACCCTTTCCAGGCGACAAGACACTTGCTCAGGAGATCAATCCTTAAACTGCTCGCGGCTTCTGGAATGGAGTATTGACCAGCAGAGATCTGCCAGTTATTTTCGATGGCTACCTGACCTTTGAAGTCTATAACCCTCAACTGTGTGCAAGGCAGTTTGGGTTTATCCAAAGTGTAGCAGTTCCACTCGCTGACCCTGCCGGTGGCTTATACGGGGACAGGGCGAAAAGGATTGTGTGCAAGTCGATCGACTCGAAGACCCTCGACTTGCTCAATCACAAGGCGCAGCTCTCCCAGATGGAATTCCCATCTGATACTTCTGCCTGTTTCGCCACACAGTTCTTCACTGTGCTGTGGTCGACTATATACGAAGAGCTGCGGGCCTTGATGCATTTCTTGGAGGTCTCCAAGGAACCTGATTTTTACACCGACGACGCACATATTAAAGCAAAAGGTAAGGACTTAGCTCTGTTTTAAGAGTATTGGGTTCTTAATATTAATCATAAGTGTTTCTCCTTTTCAGGGTCATTGCTTCCTCGGGGCTCTAGAAAATCCAAGCCTAAAGCCCCCCTTGCCCCTGCTCCTTCTAAACTCAAGTCGAACGGCAAGGGGAAGGCTAAAGTTGCGAGCCCAAGAAAGTAGCCAAAGGTAATCCCTCTAAGGCTCGATCAAAAAGCGCTCCAAAGCGCAAGGCGGCCGAGGAAGAAGATCCTGAAGAGATGCCTCTATCTCAGAGGAAGAGACTGGTGAGGGTGTTGACTCCAGCGGTGACTTCCTCTCCTAGGTCGCCAGTTATTGCAGCGGCGACCTCATCTAGGTCGCCAGCTGCTGCAGCGGCGACCCCATCCAGGTCGCCAGCTGCAGTAGCGGCGACCCCATTCAGGTCGCCAGCTGCTTCAGCGGCGACCTCATCTACCAAGGCACCAGCTGCGGTGCCAGTGTCGTCAGTTGCAGTCGACGCTCCACAAAGGCCAGCCGCGGAGGTATGACTCTGATGACTCCAGTTTTTTTTCTATTTTGAGTTTTCATATCTAACCCATACTATATTGTCTAGGGAGAGGCTCCAGATGAGGATGATGACCAGCTTATCTCCCACGCCTTAGACAAAAGTTCAAAGGCTTCCGTCGCCAAGGTGAGTTTAATTCTAAGCTGGTGTATCATTACTTTAGTTCATATATGAACTTTCGGTTCCGCATCATACTCTGTTTCAGGAACAGCACATCCCTGAGGCCTTGGTTCAAGAAGAACAGGCTACTCTGGATGTCGCGATCCTGGTCGACCTACCGACTCGGTCGACTCATGAGGAGGAAAACCAAGCTATTCCTTCTCCTCCAGTCCAAACTCCTACACCAGCAATGGTATGTGTTCTTGTTTTGAACAGAACATAGTATTATCATTGCGATTTTAACTGGGGTACTTGTATCCTTCCTTATAGGCTCGTCCGAAGAGGGTGAAGGTGCCTGCTGGCCGACAAAAGATTCCTACTCCCCCTTCTTCTTCGGACGAGAGCTCTGGGGATAAATTGCCTCCAGAGGTAAGTACTCGATTGCACGAGGTCGTTAGCCTTTTTAGGGTATTGTTTAACAACATTTTGCCTCTTATTCTTCAGGATCCTGCTGCAGCGACTTCTAGGTCGACCAAAGACCCGTGGGAGAAGCTTCACGAGGATATTGAAGAACTTTGCCAACTTCTGCTCATCGACCCCTTAGGCGTCAACGAATTCAGGAGGATGCAGAAGCTGTTGAAGAGAATCGAGGCATCCCCTAGGGTCACAGACGAAATATTGGGGGCCTGCAAGAGCTTCAGGTCGACGTTCTGGACCCGCTGGAGGGATTACGACGCCGACCTGCTCACCTTGGAATCGACCGACTCGAAGATTCAGTCGATTAATAAAGCTCGAGAGCAGGCCTCTAAAGCTGCGCAGGACGCCCGCCAACGTTTGGTCGATGTGCAGGAGAAGCTGATCGAGGCAGAGAGACAGATAGAGTTCTATACGAACCTCAAAAATGACCTGACTCGGCAGCTCGCGTCGATCAATACTCAAGAAATCGAGGAGCTGGAGGCCAATGCTGAGAAGGATAAAGAAAAGGTCGTTGACCTTTATGCCCAGCGAAACAAGTTGAACGCGAAGCGACGAGCTCGTGAATCTCTTGTCCTTGATTTCAAAGAAGTTGGCGGGTTATGGAAATTAGGTTTGTAATTAAAGAACAATGCAATCCCATTTTTTCTTAATAAATCAAGTGCATTGTGTCTCACATGAATTTCTGCCTACTATGATCAATTCATTCTTTCAGACAGCGTTACTTAAGCCTAGCGCGATTTCTTAGGAATTAAGTGCTTCCCAAATTAATGGAGTCCTTTGTTTTAGGATTTTATGGTGAGCTTCCCAGATAGTCGCGCGATAGGGTTTGAGATATTTACCGTTAACCTTTAATGGATGTCTGACCCCACTTCTCGTCATAAGCCAATAACTATTAGATGAGTATATTTCACATACCTCATATGGACCTTCCCAATTAGGGGACCATTTACCCAAAACTTGGTCTTTCGATTTAAGGGGTAGCACCATCTTCCAAACCAAGTCGTCCACTTTAAAGTGCTTATGGACAACCCTTTTGTTATAATGTCTGGCAATCCTCTGTTTATGCACCTCGAGTCGGTCTATTACATCAAGTCGCTTCTTCTCTAATTCTTCCAAGGCGAGGTACATTGCCTCGTCTTGTAAATCAGGGTGAGTCACCCTGAGCGACTTGTATCGAACCTCAATAGGTAGGACGGCATCTTGCCCATATACTAGTGAAAAAGGGGTTTCCCCTGTGCTTTCTCTCTTAGTAACCCTTAAAGCCCACAAAGTGTCTTGTAATAGTTTGTGCCATTCTCTTGGATTTGCACCAACCATTTTCTGAATATTGTTCTTTATGAGTTTATTGGTAGCTTCAGCCTGTCCATTCGCCTGAGGATAATAAGGTGTTGAGTTGGTGATTGAGAAACCAAACTCCGTAGCGAATTCTCGCATTTTCTCATTATTGAAAGCGGTGCCATTGTCCACTACAATATTCTGGGGAATTCCAAATCTATAGATGATGGATGATTTGAGAAAATCGATCACTTCTTTATGATCGATCTTCTTATAAACCTGAGCCTCGACCCATTTAGTAAAATAATCGGTGGCGACTAGAACATAGGCGTCACCTTTACTTGAGTGCGGATGGATTTCCCCGATTATATCTAAAGCCCAAGACCTAAATGGCCAAGGCTTGATGACTGAAACCAAGTCGGACGCCGGGGCCCTTGTCACCGGACCATGTTTTTGGCACTCTTGGCATCCCCTAGCCATTTCTATGCAGTTCTTTAGCATTGATGGCCAGTAAAAACCATGTCTTTGTATAGTCCAAGACATTTTGGTGCCAGATTGGTGAGATCCGCATAACCCCTGATGAGTCTCTAACATAATTGGGGTCGCTTCGTCTAAGTCGACACACCTTAGCAGGACTCCTTCTTTGGTCTTTCTGTAAAGTACCCCATCTATAAGGGTGTACGACAAAGCCTGAGTCTTAATTCTTTGGCTCCCCTTTTGTGTTGGGTCGGAAAGGAAATCGGTGATTGGCTTCCTCCAATCCTTATCACTTGTCATTATGTCCAGAGTGAACGCGTCGCTTTGGGGAACTAGGTGGGAAACTATTTCTGGGATACAATCGCTTCCTCTTTTGGCCTTGTATCCTGAAGCCTTTTGGGCTAAGTCGTTAGCGATGATATTTTCCCCTCGACCTACGAAGAGGAAAGTGATTCCTTCAAATCGTTCGACTAGCTTGCGGGCGACTTGATGATAGGGTGTGAGTTTCTCTTGGCATATAGAAGTACCATTCATCTGATTAATCACCAGTTGAGAGTCCCCCATCACTGTGGCTTTCTTGGCTCCCAAGGTTAATAGTTCCTTCAGGAGCGTGATCAAAGCTTCATATTCAGTCGCATTGTTGGTGTGAGTTGCCGTCAAGCGATACGCTAGACGAACATCTTTCCCTAGTGGCGAAAGTATACGAAGGCCTATACCTACGCCGGGTTTCGCTGAAGATCCATCAAACCAACCCTGCCAGATGTCCTCAAGGGATTCTCCTTGGTCGATTGACACAGATGGATCATGACTCACCAAGAAGTCAGCTAGAGCCGTCCTTTCACCGATTGTTGGGATTTGAATCGTAGATCATACGCGGATAGCACTAAACTCCATTTGCTAATTCTCCCAGTCAGTAGGGGACTTTCGAAAAAGTACTTTATGACTGGAGACTTGGTAATGACATGAACCTCTTGGGATCCAATATAATGTCTTAGCTTAGTGACAGTATAAAAGACTGACAGACATAACTTCTCCTTAATTGTATAGCGTTTTTCTGTAACGGTTAGTTGTCTTGACAAATAGTAGACCGCTCTCTCAGTTTTGTCTTCCGCTTCTTGGGCTAACATGGCTCCGATGACTTATTCAGTCGCTGCCACATAAAGTAGGTAAGGCTTTCCTACCCGAGGAGGGGCAAGTACAGGCGGCTTCATTAAATACTCCTTTAAGCCTTCAAATGCTTTCTGGTGTTCGTCGCTCCACACAAAGTTTCCCTTTGCCTTTAGTAAAGTCGAGAAGACTTCTGTCCGTCCAGCGACGTTACCAATAAATCGCCTGAGATAATTGACCCTTCCTAAAAAAGCCTGTAACTGCTTCTTATTACTCGGAGGGTTCAATCTTTGAATGGCGTTCACTTTGTTCTGGTCGACTTCTATACCACGTTGATGAACTAGGAACCCTAGGAAATGTCCTGCTCTTACTCCAAAAGCACATTTGAGAGGGTTTAGTTTGAGCTGGTGCTTTCTCATCTACATGAAAGCATTCCTAAAATCATTACTATGCGACCTCTCGTCTTTTGATTTGACCACTATATCATCTATGTATACCTCGACTGTTTTGGCAATCGAAGCATCAAAAATGGCGTTCATGGCTCGTTGGTAGGTTGCACCAGCGTTTTTAAGCCCAAACGGCATGACTACCCACTCGAAAATGCCTAAGGGACATCTGAACGCGGTTTTATGGATATCTTCCTCAGCCAAGAAAATTTGGTTATATCCTGAGAAACCATCCATGAATGATAATTTGGTGCCCTGCAGTCTTATCGACTAAGTCGTTTGCAATGGGCATGGGATATTCATCATTTGGAGTTGCACGATTCAGGTCTCTGAAGTCGATGCAGACTCTAATCTTGCCATTCTTTTTGATGACAGGGACTATGCTGGATATCCACTCGGTGTACCTCGATGTTCTTAGATACCCAGCTTTAAAAAGCTTCTTGACTTCTTCGAATACTGCCTGAGTGACTTCATGAGTCATTCTCCTTGGTGCCTGTTGGACTGGCTTAAATCCTGCTTTGATTGGCAACTTATGTTCTACAAGTCAGCGATCTAGGCCAGGCATTTCAGTATAGTCCCAGGCGAAACAGTCCTTGAATTCTTCAAGAGTAGCCTTGATAGAATTGAAAAGTTCTTTATTCATTGAAGAACTAACGAAAACGACCCGAGGGCTAGATTCCTCGCCTAAATTGATACTTACAAGCGGGTCACATGGCATCATAAGTGACTCGCGACCCTGGACACCGCTTAAGTCGGTATCAATGGACTTAGATGAACTAGCCTCGGCATTTACATTGCTTATTTGGCAACCTAATTTCCTAGACTTCCTAAAATACTCCTGTAGTCGCTGGAGGATATCAGCGACTGCATAGCCTCTTCCTTCGTCACTGTCCATACAACCCTTCGTGCAGGAGTCTGTCGGGCTCCAACTCCGTCGCAGCACTTTCCTGGCTCTTAGGCGCCTCCCCCTTGTCGCCATTAGGACTGTTGTCTGTCTCGCCTCCATCCCTGGTCGGGAATACTTCCTGCAGGACCTCATCTATGTCCTTGTCCGTGAAGTCGGGCCCCCATCCTGTCGGCACGATTGGTCCCTCATCAGGCTTGGGGTGAGAGGTGCCATAGCTCACAATGAAGTCGAACTTCCCGGAGGGTTCACCTAGGGGTCCGACAGTAGGGTCTCCTAGCTTGTAGCGTTGATCCAGGGTGAGGTCCTTGATCGTCTTGCATGTTTCTGCATGTAAAATGCCCTTGTCACAACAGGAGTATTCATCAGCCCTGATAGTCTCTATTTCATAGTCAAGCCATAAAATCAACTCCCTATGCAAAGTCGATGGGATCGCGGCGGCTTTGTGAAGCCAATCGCGCCCCAAAAGCGCATTAAACGAAGGGGCTATGTCGATTACGAAGAAAGCGGTTTCCTGCTCATGTCTTCCAACGCCTAAATGCACAGAGCATATCCCCAGGCATTCGGACTTCCTCCCATTAAAGCCACTTACAGCCACGTCGGTTCGCACCAACTCGCTAGGCTTGTACCCAAGTAGTCTAAACTTGGTGAGTGGGAGAACATTGACGGTGGCACCGTTGACTATTAAGACTCGACCCACCAAAACACCGTCAAAGGTGGCTGCGATGTATAACGAGTGCATGTGCTGTTTCATGCGATCCGATGGTTTCCTCAGCCAGTGCAGAGGGAAGCCAGATGGAAAAGAAGTGACCTTAGAGTCCAGGGTTTTACCTTTCGGCGCCTCCGCCTTGTCGTTGCAGGCGAACTCCGCCGGAAAGGTGAGAGCGTTACAGCTCACGAGGGGCCCTTGATCTGCGTTGAAGTCGCAGGGCCTGTCTCCTCGTAGAGGAGTGTAGTCGAAGCTTGAGCCCGGGTTTTCCGAGTAATCAGTAGACTCGACCCTTTCAGGCTCCGCGACTTGTTTCCCTGCGGCTTGGTCCCCTTCCGAGGGTGGCATCGCAGGGGTCATCCTAGGTCTTTTTGGGGCGTGATTTAGGCGCCTTTCCTTTCTCTTTTGAGCCCTTGAGGGGGGCGCAACCTTCCTTTCTACCTTCTGCCATTGAGACGAAGGGTTAAGGGCCTTGACGAATTTTGGTTTTTTAGAACCAAAAGGGAGTCGGCTTACCTCCACGAATCTGTCGTCGACTGGGTCATATCCCACCTGCACTGGAGTATTTTCTGGTCTAATCGAGGAAGGTTTGCCAGGGTTCGAATTACCTGTACCCTCGGGGCGGACCGCTTTTACTAGCATCTCCCCTTTTGCGGACAAGTCGACCAGCCGCAAGAAATAGTTGACGCAGCATGCTGTGCAGAGCTGGGTAATAAGTATCCGATTGTGGGCGATCAGCTTGCATTTCTGGCACAGTAGCTTCTCGTCCAGGAATTGGGCGATATGAGGTCCCCTCCGCAATTCCTGGGGGTCGACTGTCTGTGACGCATATCGAGGCCTGCGACTTGCAGCCTGTTGGGGTCGGTCTACTCCCTTATACTCTTCCACAGGTCTTATCTCCTTGACAGGGGTAGTCATAGTGTATCCCTGCTTGACGACTTTCTGCCCAGACGAGTCTATAAACTCAAGTCGCTGTGCCGGGCGTTCCGTACCCCGGGCGGCTGCCTCTCCATTTCCCCTATGCCCCTGGGAACCTCCTCTTCCTCCTCGTGAAGCCAGTCGGCGATCCACACTAGGAGGACTTTTGAGGACGTGAGAAGGTCCTCAGGGGGTAGTCAGCGACATTGCTGCTTCCTCGAAAGGGGTCAGGTCATACCAGTCTTCTGTCTTACTGTCCAACAGGTACTTCTTAAATGTGTGGCATTGGTCCGTCGTGTGAGTGTCGTTCAGGTGCCAGTGGCAGAGCCACTTGTCCCTTCCCTTCGGTAGGATGAAAACCCCACGTTCAGCTAGTCGCTTCATCAGGGCATTAGCCACCAAGGTCTCGCCAGTTGCTTGCAAATCCTGCGAGGGTATAGCAGAGTCGTTAATGACTTCTACAAAGTTAACCTCAGCGTCAAATATATCAAATGTATGAATGGCGACTTCGTCGCCAAATGGATTATCATCCACCATGGCGACTTCATCGACTTCAGGAAAACAGAGCTCTTTAGACTCTATTAGATCCTGAATTATATTTCTAAAGGACAGGCAGTCCTTGGTAGTATGGGTGAAGGAACTATGCCATTTGCAGTAATTCCTACTTTTTTCCCTTTCTGTCTGAGGGACTAGATGACCAGGCTTAAGCCTGATCCTTTTCTTTTGATAAAGCCAGTCAAAAATGGCGTCGACTTTATCTGTGTCGAAGGAGTATTTCCTTTCCTCGGCGTTTTTCTGGGAGGCTTTAGCTTTAGAATTTTTCCTAGTCAAGGGGTCACATATAGTCGACTCTCCCTTAACAAACTCGGCTACGCCGACTTCATAAGTATCGACTTGGTAGGCTCGAGTCGGCTTGGCCTCTTCTGTTAGGAGCTGATAGTACTCAGTGGCTCTCCTTGCCAAATCATATAGATCGGCAAAGCGCTCCCCTTGTAGCTTTTTCCGGAAAGGAATGGACAACTCGTTTAATGCGAGGAACAACTGGTCTTTCTCCGGTATGGGAGGCCTACACCGTAATAAGGCCTTTCTAAGTTTCATTAAAAACTGCCCCGGGTGTTCCCCATTAGCCTGCCTAAGGCGCATAACCTCAAACATCGACATGGGGGTATCGAGTCGAGCAAAGGTTTTAACAAACATGGACTGCATCTGAGTCCATGAAGCTACTGACCCCGACGGCAAACTTGCATACCAGGTAAAGGCATCCCCGGTTAATGAGTTCGGGAAGAGCTTTAGTTTCCAGAAGTCATTCCCGGCGGCCTCGCCCAGTTGATGAGTGAAGCGAGCAATATGCTCAAGTGGAGTCATTTCATCTTCGCCCGAAAAGCGAGTGAAGTCGGGCACCCTATAACCTCTAGGTAAAGGGAAATCCCTATCAATGTACGCAGGATAAGGAGGCCTGTATAAACAGGTGTCATCTCGCCGAGCTATTCCGGGGACGACTTGCTCTATAACCTGAGTTATGGCCTCTCTTAAGTCTGGGGGTACACTGCCTATCGGCCCCTGCCCTGCGAGTCGAGTTGGCCTTAACGGGCTATACGGAGGCCTTTCTCCCATTGTTTGACTCGTTGGATCCCTTACATAAAATGAGGGCTCCTCACGATGATTACTACTCCGGAGTTCAGGCTCATAGGGATTTCGAACTGCGTCGACCATTAGCTCTTTTCCAGGGCGACGAGTCGGAATAAAATCCTCCCCCCGTTCTGTTTCCTCTTGGAGGTCCTCTGCCTCATTCCAATACGTATTCGCTGGTCGATTTCGTGAAGAATAGGGTCGACCAGGGGGAACCAGATTCCCGGTTTCAAAGAGAGCATTCGTCCTTATCTCAGATTGCTCGAAAGTCACGTTACGTGGCCCTTGAGCAGTCCGACGAGCGTCTGCCATGAACGTAGACTCCCTAAAGGGGGCTTCTCTCATACGAGGTCTCACCCTTTCCTCGTCTCTCGGGCCAGAAAGACGCCCTATTAGAGTTTGGACATCGATTAGAATACCCTTCATATCAGTCAACTCCTGACGCACATCCCCCAATTCCTTGTGGAACTCCAGTCTCGAAATAAATTCGGACGGGGCATGTGAATCAAAAGTGGACTGGTTTGTAGCTGCCTGGCCTCCTAGGGCTGGCGCTTCCGAGTCCATTCTCGGAGGAGGTTCCTGGTCTTCCCCATCTAAGGGATTCTGAGACTCATGGCCAGTAGTACTTCGAGTATTTCTCGGCATTTGAGACTAAGATTTTTTTTCTCTTCTCCCACTGTGGTCGCCAAAAACGTGTTCGCCTATAGAATGGATCACGTCGGAAATATTTGGCAAAGGACTCACAGGAATTGGATTGTGGTCGCCAGTAAGAAGATGCACAATTTTATTGAAAATAGAATGCAAGTCTTACAATCTTGACGAATTAAGAAAAAAGGGCTTACAGCCATAAAAATGAAAAGGGGGCAAGTGGTGACAACGATGTGGAATCCTGTGACGGTGGAGAACTTGTGACGAAGGCCTTGGAAGCTCGCTCCGTCGGTGGTGATCGCTGGCGGGAGGCTGTGACGGAGGCCCTACGAGCTCACTCCGTCGGTGGTGTCGCTGGCGGGAGGTTGACAGCAAAGGCCCTACGAGCTCACTCTGTCGGTGGAAGGGGAGTTGACCTATAAACCGGGTCAAGGTATCTAATTTCCTAAGGTTGACGAACAAACTTCAGAGTTTTGGCTGTGTATGGTCGTGTCTTTGTTTTGAAAAAATTCCTCTACTATTTATAGAGGACTTGTACGTGTTTAACACGTAACAGATAGATCGTGTTGCAGATCGTGTTATAGACCGTGATCTCTAATATCGTGGGAGTGTTTCAACAACCTCCTTGATATATGGGATCACGTTCCTGGATATTAGGATCAGTTACGATCCTTAACAAACGTGATTGAAAATAAATTTATTCCAACCTTGTTGACTTGACTGGTCTGTACGGACTACGACCGACTTGGTCGACTTATCCAGAATTCCGTCGACTTTACTCTACTACACTTAGCTATCGTTGAGTCATCTTGGTTGACTTTGATTACCATATTCCTTCGTTGTGAGTCGACCTAGTCGACTCTGTTCATAAGTCGACCTAGTCGGCTCCGTTCATAAGTCGACCTAGTCGACTTCGTCATGGGTCGACCTAATCGACTTTGTCGTGAGTCGGCCTAGACGACTGTATCTTGGGCCGAATCGAAGTGTGACTTGAGGGATTACTGGGTTTCTGTTCTAAGCCCAGGCCCAAAATTATTTGCCACGTCAACAGACCAGCGGTTCCTACGCATCGACCGTCACCACGATAGTCTTCGTCGCGCTATGCGTCTTTGGTGTATGGATGCTGAACTCGAACTCCGTCGTGACTCCTGCAACCACCAAGAGAACAACAACCTCCGATACCGATACAGATGTCGCCGCTGTTAGTACCAATGATAATAACAAGGATGAGGACCTGTCATCGAGCAAGACACAGACGACAACTAAGCTGAGTGATGGGAAGGAAGCGTCCACCTTCGAGGACAACCCCGGGGAGCTTCCGGAAGATGCAATCAAGACGGATGACTCGAGTGGAAATGACAATGATAAGACTTCTCAGGAGAGTCGGACCACGGAGAATGGCGAGAGCGGAAACGATGAAAAACAGGGAGGCAGGCAAGGAGACAATGTCGACGATGGGAAGGGGAGTGATGGTAATACCAAGGGAGATGAAGTTGGTTAGACTGGGAAAGAGAGCAAGCAGGGATTGCAAGGGAATGAGTCGGCTGAGCAAAGTGCAAATGAAGACCAATGGACTGGGCAGCAGCAAGGCAGCAATGAGGAAACCACAAACACAAGCCAAGATCATGAAAGCAGCGATACAGAAGATCAGAACAACAAAGCCAAGGGTAGTGCGAGCACTGACGGGCAACAGCAGGAGCAGAAACAGGAAGAACCAAGTCGATGGTCAGAGCGATAACCAGGACAGTCAGACTCAGGTCGAGGAGCAGCGGATAGAGCCGGAAACTCAACAGGGACAACTCCAGGAAGATTCTGGAGGCAACAACGAAGAAAGTACGAGCGGGTCTCAGGAAAGTCGGGCAACAAGCGAGGACAAGACAAGCAGGGAGGAGAGCGAGTTGCAAGACGACCCTCAGCAGTCAATATCCGCCGAAGAGCAACAGAAGAGAATACAAGAACAGAAGCAGCAGAGAGCGGAAGACCAGCAGAAGCCAGAGACGCAACAACACGAACAACAGCAACAGCCAACAATAGAAGCAACGAGCTTGGACCAAGAGGCCCATGACGAATCGGTACCCCAAGAAACAAACATCGATGCTCAACAGTGTGATAATGCCAAAGAAGAAACAACCGGCGATAATAACAACAGCAAAAGTAACGAGGCCTCATTTCCAAGCGGGGGAAACTCAGGAATACCACAAGAGTCGAAGGAGTCAAGGAAGTCGTGGAAAACACAGGCGTCTCAGTCAGAGAATGAGAATGAGAGGAGGCAGGGCGGATCAGAAGCCAGCGATAGCCAGTATGGGTATGCTTGGGAGCTCTGCAACGTGACCGCAGGTCCGGATTATATACCGTGCTTGGACAATGAGAAAGCTCTGAGACAGTTGCGCTCTACCAAGCACTTTGAGCATCGCGAGAGACATTGTCCCGAGGAAGGCCCGACCTGCTTGGTTCCAACCCCGGAGGGTTATAAGAGGTCAATCGAGTGGCCAAAGAACAGAGACAAGGTACAAACAAAGGCACATAATGCAGACTATAGAAATAATCCAACTGAGACCAGGATGCAACTGTTTCTTAACATTCTAATGTGCAGATATGGTATCACAACGTCCCACACACCAAGCTAGCCGAGGTGAAGGGTCATCAAAACTGGGTAAAGGTGACAGGAGAGTTTTTGACCTTTCCTGGCGGAGGAACGCAATTCATCCATGGAGCTCTACACTATATTGATTTTCTTCAGCAAGTAAGTAGCCATTACGATAAGATGATCAATATCAGCAAAAGAGCACATTATATAAAAATGCAATAGATAAGGGTTCACCGTCCTAGCTTCTTTTGGAAGTACAAATGTCATCATATCACGAGAAATTGAGCCCTCAGGTGCTCTTTCACAAATATATAGACATGGTGAAAGCAAAAGAAACTCATTGGATTTTAAAAATAACATCTCATAGCAACTACAATTACCTTTGGGTCACAATTACTTACTGGATGCAGTCAGAACCAAAAATCAAATGGGGAAAGCACACCAGAGTGATCCTCGATGTTGGTTGTGGTGTGGCCAGTTTTGGTGGCTCTCTCTTTGAAAGAGATGTCCTGACAATGTCATTTGCACCCAAGGATGAACATGAAGCTCAGGTTCAGTTCGCCCTCGAAAGAGGAATACCTGCGATATCCGCTGTCATGGGGTCTCAGCGGCTTCCTTTTCCGGGCAGAGTGTTTGATCTTGTTCACTGTGCACGTTGTCGAGTCCCCTGGCATATAGAAGGTCGACCAATTATCTCTCCATCCTCTGCTTTTGCCTATAAGATTGATTTCTCAGTGCAACTGATACAATTTCCTATCAATTATGAAGGTGGCAGACTTCTTCTTGAACTCAACCGTGTCCTAAGGCCTGGAGGTTTCTTCGTCTGGTCAGCTACTCCTGTGTATCAGAAGTTGGACGAGGACGTGGAAATTTGGAAAGGTTTGCTTGATGAATTGCACATAATTCATCACAGAAATCAAATTGATTATGAAATTTGATCTTTCCTTTCTGGGAACAGAAATGTCCGCTTTGACTTCAAATATGTGTTGGGAAGTCGTCACTATACAGAGGGACACGTTGAACTCGGTTAAAGCTGCCATCTACCACAAGCCGAGAAAAAATGACTGCTACGAGCAAAGAAAGCGTCAGAATCCCCCAATGTGTAAAGAAGATGATGATCCGAATGCAGCATGGTATAATATTTCAGAGTCCCATGAAATCTCTTCAAACTATTACATGTCAGACAACAGAACATTTAATTCACTCGAAGCAGTATAAGAACACAGTGGCAGACCAATGATCAGAAGAATGAACTTTTCTCTGTGGTTGCAGGTATGTAGCTCTGCAGGCATGCATGCACCGCTTGCCGGTGAGTGCGTTCGAGAGGGGAACACAGTGGCCAGTTGTTTGGCCTCGCCGAATGAGGCTGCCTCCCTCCTGGCTGAATGACTCTAAGATGGGTATATAAGGAAAACCAGCTCCTCAGGATTTTACAGCTGACTATGACCACTGGAAGCAGGTGGTCAGCACTTCATACATGTCTGGACTAGGAATCAGTTGGACAGGCGTGAGAAACATAATGGATATGAGAGCAGTATATGGCGGGTAAAATCCTTTTCTTCCGCTTCCATTCCCTTGAGCCAGCGCATACTAATATCTCGATTCCATGTTTGCAGATTTGCAGCTGCACTAAAGGATCTTCAATTGTGGGTCATGAATGTCGTGAATGTCGACTCGCCAGATACACTCCCCATAATTTATGACAGAGGACTTTTTGGAATTTATCATGACTGGTGTGAATCCTTTAGTACTTACCCGAGGACCTATGATCTTCTGCACGCAGATCAACTCTTCTCCAAGATAAAGAAAAGGTACAGATCGTGACTGAAATATCACAATGTGTGACAGGGTTGTGCCATCATACTCAAAATATGAGAGCCATACACCTGAGAATGATTTAGTACCTTGTCCAATTTTCCTTCATAGGTGCAAGCTTCCTCCAGTAATTGCCGAAGTTGATCGAATAGTACAACCCGGAGGAAAAGTCATCGTACGAGATGAATCCAGCACCATTGGAGAGGTCGAGAATATACTCAAGTCTCTGCACTGGGAGATTCGTCTAACATTTTCCAAGGATCAAAAGGGGATCCTTAGTGCACAGAAAGTTGATTGGTGGCCCCTAACCTATTCAGCCTCTTCCTGATTTGTTGAACGATAGTATATGGCTTCTAACCAGCAACAATAGTTAACAACCTCAAGGCTATTACTGCGATAGTTAACAGACCAGTAGGAACACGGCAGGGCCATGTAAGACTTTGAGCCATTTTCAAGAGTTTGTTAGTTTAGGCATCTCTAAGGAAACAGCTTGTTGACCTTTATATTTTGATACAAATCAGATTCCAGATTAACCATCTCATAATTCATTGGAATGCAGTGATAATCTGGATCTTGAAAACCGAAGCCAGCAGCTAAAAATATTGATTCATCACAATTATCCACAGAGTCACCAAGTTAGCATATCAACTCAGAAAGATTAAGCAGCTGATTATTGACAAAAACATAATCATTCCCTAATCTTACATCTTACAATTACATCAAATCATCCACTTCTCACGGATAATCTTGATAGCTAAACGTCACCTATTTGCGGCCAAAAGACCGAAGCCTGATTCCAACCAAGTAAAACAACCCCAGTCCTACCAACAAGCCCTACGACAATCAATCGAATAGAAGGACAAAATCTCACCAATCTAGCGAGGAAGATCGCCCATTCTCAAGAAGACGCCTTGGAAGAAGAAGAATCAACCCCGTCTCCTCCGCCGCCGTTCCCGTATAGCTTTTCGTATTCCTCCAGATCCTCGTAGTAAACGTCCCACACGCACCTGACGCACCCACTTCCGCAGCAGTCGTCGGGGGACGGCTTCTCCGGCGGAGGCGGAGGAGGAGCCGATTTTCCTGGCGCCTCCTTTACCGCCTTCCCAGGTTGTTCCGTTCGATTCTGTCCCGTCGCCATCAGATCAAAAAATGGGAACTCTAGAAATCGTTAGATCAAATAAACCGGAATCATCCCCCGTTCTTCGGATGATCAATCCTTCGATCAACCGACGATGGAGAGACAGTAGAGATAGAGAGGGACGTTCTTGCAATGCGAGTTCCTCGGAATGGGAAGGACCTTAAGCATTTTAGTCTTTGGATTTAATCACAATCACAACTTCATCCAAATAAAAGCTCTTTTCGAGACACGACTGACGACATCACACGACAACCTTTATAATTCATAATAGCAGCATCCGACCATTCCTGCCGGCCCACAAGCCATAATCTGGTTATCTCCCACCAAGAAGCATCAGGAGCAGTAGCCCGAGGTAGTTGAACCGGTATGCGAGCCGGATGAACCTGAGCTTGAAGTCATTCCAAGGCGGGTACCTCGGCTCCAGCTCTGGGAAGAACCCCCTCCTCATCACCGCCTTCTCATGGCTGAAAGTGTCGAAAGAGTACTTCCCGTGGTACCTCCCGAAACCGCTCTGCCCGACTCCCCCGAATGGCAGCTCGTCGCACACAAACTGCACCATCACGTCGTTGAAGGTGATGCTGCCCGAGGATGTCTCTTTTATGATCCGCTGCTTGAAAGCTTCGTTCTTTGTGAAGGCATATATGGCTAGTGGTTTCGGCCGGGAGTTTATGAACTCGATGCTTTCTTGGATGTTGTCCACCTGCGACAACGACCTCGGTAAGGATATAACTATGAGGAATTGTGAATCCAATGCAGAATAATGGGAGTGTGTGTATGGTGGGGGGGGTGTCCCGAACCGTAATTATGGGAAGAATGGGACCAAAGATTTCGGACATCATTAGCTCGGAGTCTAGAGGTGGATCTAACAGGATGGTCGGTTCGATGAACCTGCACTAATCCAGTTAGCTCTTGTCCAGCAAACCAGGTAGCTAGGAGCGGACAGTATTTCGGAAAAGGTCTCACAATATCTCTTCGTCCATTGACCCGCCAAACTTGATTGAATCTGCAACAGCGGGATCCTTTAACATACTTTTGAGCCTTTCGAAGTGATTCCTGTTGACGATTCTGCAGATGCTTTTCGAGCTTTGAGGATTTTCACCATAAAACTTCTTTATGGTCCGTTGTAGAAGTTCGATCTGAAATTAACTCGCATCAGAATGCTCATGCTGCTGGTCGCTCTTTATATTCCAGGAGTTCCGAACCTAACCGACCAAAGAAGATGTTGTAAAAGAACTAAAGAGTAGTACCACGGTGGTGGAGAATTTTCTCTCAACGAGAATGTAATCGACCCCAATGCAGGCTTGTCCGCAGCATGGTCCCCACTTTCCTCCGGCTATCCTCTTTACCATTATCTGAATCCGAAACCAACAACGACATGAAGCATATCGGGGAAAATCATCAAACTGACACCAGAAAAAAAAGGCCCGGGATATGAATTTCAGACAACCTTGACGTCATAAGCATCAGAGAGAGTATCGAGAATTGTGGGACACTTCCCGCCGAGCTCAAGTGTGACCGGTGTCAGATACCTCGCAGCCGCACTCATGACGATTTGGCCCCCCTTGGGGCCACCCGTGAAGAATATCTTATCCCATCTCTGCTGAAGTAACCGCTCCCCCATGTCGACTCCCCCTTCAACAACCTTAACGGCCTTGGTGTCCAGGTACAACGGGACGTGTTCTACCAGAAACGCAGAGCAGGCCGGCGCTAGCTCCGATGGTTTAAGCACCACTGCATTCCCTGCTGATATCGCTCCAATCACAGGATCCAACGCCAGCGCTGCCACCAAAATTCGAGTCCACCCATTGATATGACCATGGAATCCATCTATAACAGACAGACCGCGACATCGAGGACTCACATATCGGGAAGTTCCACGACGAGATCACGAGAACTACCCCCAGAGGCTCCGGAATCACTTGCCCCCTTGCTGGGAAGAAGAGCAGTGGCAAATTACCCTGTCATAACAACACAGTTACACTTAAAAAAAAAAACAATGCACAATCAAAACAGAGTGCGGGGAAAGAGTAACAACTACCTTTTTGGGGGCAACCCATTTGTCCAAGTTTCTCAAGGCGTAGGCAGCCGATTTCAGGACAACCCCAAGCTGTCAGGGCAAAACACACAAACGGAGGTCACTAGTCTTAGAACAACCTTCAAAACAAGCCGTGACCTTTGCAATACCAACCTCATCCCTGTAACACTCAACGGGGTGCTTCCCGAGATCTTGATACAGAGCACTGAAGATCTTCTCCTCGTTCTCGCTCACAAGCCTTACGATGGAACCCAGTTGGGATTTCCTCCAAGCGACGCTCCTCGTCCTGCCTGTCCTGAAGCTCTGCCTCAGACCATCAATGGATTCTTCGACTTCCTCCCCCATGAATCTCCTTTGCCTCCACCCCCAACAATCCTCACGACTCCGTTGTCACACTCTTATTACTGAACAGGAAATCTAAAGCTTAATTCATATTTTACCCTCCTCTTCGCCCTTCCCAGGGCAGGGACAGGTGCTCATTAAATGCTTCCCCCAGCCACCAGCTAACTACCTGTCCCGCCCATCCTGTATACCCTCTGTTTACGTGTCCCCCCTTTTGTCCTAAGGGCAATAAACCCACGTTAAACAGAAGTTCGGATCGATCCACGTTAAACAGAAGCTTCGTACGTTGTACCGCACAACGACATGTTACGAAAAATTAACGTGAAAGAAAAATTGTAAAAATTTCAAAATAATAAGAATCAAATGAATATTTAATTTCATTGAAAGTAAGGTACGAATTACAAAGAGTTGACAATAACTAAACTATTTATATAATATTAAAACTAAAAGAATACGAAAGGAACTACCTTCCCATCGTCGAAATTGGGACGAAATCACCGTTAATCACTGTACTGAATTCGAGTTTTAACCGCCTTATTTACTTACGATCATCGTTATCCGAAATTAACCATCGCTGTTATTCGACTAGATCGATACATTGGAGCCATAGTCGATTATGAGTACCTATACTAAACTCGTCTACATGTGAAAACTATTCACGACTCCAAAGTCTTCTTATTAAGACTCCCTTTAAATCCGACATACTTCACGGGCCTTCTATTCATATCCTATAATTAGTTTACTTAGTAAACACCCCTCCATTGAAACTTGTTATATTCTCCTCTAATTTTCGCTATCTTTGTCTGCCATGCTCGGTTGACAATCACAGGGGCAGCCACGAGGGATGAACATCCCCGAATCACACGGGTAGTTAAAAAAAAAAAAGAAATGTTTTTCTTTACGTTGGTTGGGTACGAGTTGTTTGGGTACGTTCAAAAATAATTTTCGTTGAAAAATATTTTATAAAATAACGTAATAGTTTTTAAAATATATATCTAAATCGGTATTAAAAACACGGAGTTCATCACGTGTTAGAAGTAATAATTTATTTGTAAATTAAACTCGATATTCGGGCAATTATTTTATAAATTACGACAAAACTTATTTTTCAAATAAAGGTCGTCTTTGTCAAGAAGGTCAAGATTATCTGGGGGGGGGCGTTCAATGTTACCTAATTGGCCCGAGACCCAGGTAAATGGGCCTAGGCCCAGCCCGTTAAGAGAGTTAAAAAGATGCAAGCGAGATAGTCGCTTGACACGACCCACATTTTATAATTTGCCAAAGACATTCCCCTTGCATTAATAAAGCCGAAGAATAATGCGGTATCTTACAGATCAGCTTGAGTAATATTGTCAAAGATCCTTAAAAGCAGCAGAGCATTGGAAGATGCAAGGAAAGAAATTATTAGTTTAGAGGAGAATAGGGTACATATCCCTATAAAGTTATTTGTTTCGTTGTGTCCTGTCCATGTCCGCAACAAATGGTGGTTTGATTCAGCATCAAGTCTCTAACAAGAAACTCCCTTTACTTGATGATCAAATCACAATCATTATCACCCGATTGTTTCTCCATATCGATGAAGTGGGTCACTGCCAGAAATGATGGACCAAAGCTTGCAATGCATGTATGATCAATGATATTGGCAAGAATAAAGAAACCAAGACATGGGATTAAATGGTGGTATCTAACTACCGGTGACAGCTAGAAGTCAGAATTCCCATCTCAGAAAGAAAAAAGAAAATCTTAATCTTTCCTAGTGTTCCTCCATGAACGCCCCATCACTTCAACACTTTTTACCATCACTCTTCTTCTACTGACATTCAAAGGCAGACTCCCCCCCCCGCCCCCCTTCCCCACTTCCGACAGCAGCACTAAAAACGACGACGTAACCCTCTCCCAGCTCACCCTCCTCATAAAGGAGCCTGTCGGAAGTTCATTATATGCAGAAAACAGAACTCCAGACACAGCTTTCCTCTGCTTTTATGTTTCCTTTCCTCCCTGTGACAATTCCCAACATAAGCCCCCTCTTACTTTTGCATGCAGAAATTTCCCAGAAATTTTCGGAACTTTAGCTTCCATACTACGGAGATGAAAGCTCGGGTGAGTGCCGGGTTGTACAGAGCGTTGGCGATCGTTGTGGTCTTGTTCCGGGTGTGCCTCCCGAGGGGCCATGCCACGACGTACTGGGGGGATGTCCAATTCCTGAAGGAGCTGAAGGGATCGGTCGAGCCGGGGTCAGTGCGTCCTGGGTCTTGCCTAGCCTCGTGGGACTTTGGCATCGACCCGTGTGATAGCCTGTTTGGTGATAAGTTCACGTGCGGTTTCCGGTGCGATGAGTCTTTGGCCGCGTCCAGTGAGACCAGACGGATTACCGAGATCGCCCTCGACCAGGCAGGATACTCTGGGACAATCTCGAGCCTGCCATGGGGACTGCCGACGTACCTCCAGACCATAGACCTGTCGGGGAACTCCTTCAACGGGCTGATCCCAGATTCGCTCTCTGCACTCCACCAACTCACCAGGCTCAGCTTGTCGGGGAACTCGTTCTCTGGTGGGATACCAGAGTCGGTCTCCTCACTCTCTGCTCTCCAGGAGCTTTACCTGGATAACAATGCCCTCGAGGGCATGGTTCCCCCAAGCCTCGTTAGGCTCACAAGACTCACCCGCCTCGACGTTCAGTCGAACAGGTTATGGGGTGAGCTCCCAGACCTCAGCTCGATGAGCAGCCTGCTCTACCTCGATGCCAGCAACAACGTGATCTCAGGCAAAGTCCCGACCGGATTCCCTCCGTCGATCATCCAGATCACGATGCGGAACAACCAGCTTCAAGGCCCGGTCCTGCAGAACCTCCAATCCCTGACCTCCCTCCAGGTCCTGGACCTCAGCCACAACCTCCTCGTCGGGCCAGTCCCATTCTCCCTCTTCACCCACCCGTCCCTCCAGCAACTTACCCTCTCAAACAACGCCCTCGACTCGATCCCATCCCCGGGCGCCTTCTACCCAATCCCGATGCCGACGAGCGCCCTCGTCTCGGTGGACCTGAGCAACAACTCGATAAGAGGGGTGCTGCCAATGTTCCTGGCGACAATGCCGATGCTGTCAGCACTGGACCTGGAAAACAACATGCTGACGGGGATGATCCCGGTGCAGTATGCGATCAAGGCGGTGCTCGGGGGAGGTACGGGGGTGTCACGGTTGGAGAGGCTGTTCCTGGGGGGGAACTATTTGTTCGGGCCAATACCGAGCCCACTGATGGGGATGAAGGTGGGAGGATCGGCTGGGGACGTGAGGTTAGGGGATAACTGCCTGTACAGGTGCCCGGCGAGCTTCTTCTTCTGCGGCGGGGGACGGCAAAAGACGACGGCGGAATGTAAGAAGATGTTCGGCCCCTCCATTCCTTGATCCCCTCAATTAAAAAAAAAAAAATTAATGTAATAATGGTAATTGTAATTGTAATTGTGATTGTAACTGTAATTGTAATGGGTTACCTGTGTGGCAATGCCCAGGACTGTTAACCAAATCTTTAGTTTAAAAACAACGAGGGGTAGGTGATCAAAAGTTATTTTATGCTCTGTTTGGTTACGGGGCAGATTCTTTTACGTTTTTTTCTATACAAATTTTACAGTCACAAAATGTTTTAAGGTTTTCCATAAAAAAATTTCCCAAACTCCTCTTAATTCCACTCGTCTGTCTATTGATGAAGTTGATTTGTAAAAGAAGAAGAAGAAGAAATAGGTGGAAAGAGAGTGAAAGGAGAGGGGCGGGGGGAAGGGAAACACGGGAGTCGAACCAAGGCCAAAAGATGGAAAAATGGGGAAGGGGAAATTAGTTTTTAATGAAATTTGGAATTTTTTTTTTAAATTATAAATTTAATTTATCTATCATATAAATTATTTTATGAATTTCTCCGATCAATTATTTTCCTTTCCTCCCTGATCAAGACGCTAGATATTATTTACAAGGAAGGGACTGGCGATTACTGATGATACTGACGTCCCTGACACAGCGGGGACCGGACCAAGACAGACGCTCTCCGACCGACCCACCATTGTTCTATGAAATGAAAACAACCACGTCATCCCCCACAATCCGATCCCGTTTGTAAACCGGGCCTGGACTTGGCCCAATAATAGGATAAAAGCCCAAAATGGGACTTTGCCCCCCTCCCCATTTGACTTTGACTATTTATTGGTTTGGGGTTCGGGTGTAACGACCCTCCTAACTTTTATTAATCTCTATACACAAAATAATGTCAAGGATTGAGCAAGGAACGGTGAGTGGGGGGTTAGGAGCACGTTTAATATAGGCAAGCATCTTAAAGAAAAAGATGAGTAAGGACGAAAAGGAACTCGTTAGACGACGGGTGATAAATTAAAAGAGCCGCCTCAAGGATAATTCCTAAACACCTTAAAGACGAACGAAACACCCAAGAGGGAAAACAAGTGACACACCCAAGGAATAAGAGGAAACTTAGTCAATTAAATAGGAGAAGCCAATCTGGCCGAAAGAAAGGAAGCCCGCGAAATAATGTGGCCCGATCTCATAATTACGGAATTGCCATTGTGGATTACGATAAGAGGAGATATTTGTGAGGGGACTCATTTCCTACCATACGTTCCTCCCTCTAAGATGTGGAGGAAAAGAAAGAAGGGGAGAAGGGAGAAGAACTGAGAGGGGAGGGAGGAAGGAGATGCGAGGGTTTGCCGGAAGAGGAGGATTCCACACACGACGCTCGACTTCAAGTGAAGATCCGAAGGGGGAATGGAGCGAAGGGTCTGTTCGGGAAGCGAACTTCCGAGGAGAAGAAAGAAAAGAGGAAGGTCGAGAAGGGAAAAGGGGGAAGAAGGGCGCTCGGAGTTCAAAGTGGAGCGTACCTTGCTAGACATGCAACGTGAGCGAGAATCCGAAAGGCGTGAAAGCAAGGGAACTTGTCCGGGAGTGATCTCATGAGGGAAAAGAGAAATGACTCATGGAGCTTGTTGGCGGATTGGAGAAAAGGTGCGGCCTTTAACCCTTCTCCGTACTCATCTTCGCGTATAATGGCCGTATCATTGTCGCTTGGGATAATCTAATGTGATAGACTTGTGGATCATGTGTTGGACAAGTATAAGTTTGTGCAAGAAAGGAAAGGAGGGTTGAACTCATGGGATAAATGACGTGATCCTTCCGAATCTAATGTAGGTGAGTTTATTCGGGCAAAAGCTTAATCTTAGAGGAATGTGTATGTTTGGTTATGTGAGTGTAAGTGGCGGATGACAAGAAAAATAGAGAAAATGTGATGCCTTTAAGGGTTTTCCATACTTGAAATTGTATTAGAAGTAGTTATAGGGGACATGTGAGACAATTACCTTGTAATTCGAATGGTGTGAATAGGTAAAGTTAGGGACAAGTTCCATTGATAAGAGAGATGAAAATACATTTAAAGCATTGGAACCGCGACACATGAAGTGTCGGAACCGCGATATATGAGTATCGAAATCGTGATACATGAAGTGTCGGAATCTGCGAGAACATCTTTGAATTGACTAGGCCGGCGAGCTGGAATTAGTTGCATTGAAGCGAAGCGTAAGGAAGGCCAAAGAGGGCTTACCTCACATACTAAATGGAGACATTGGAGTTATACTCGAGGGAGGTTGGGAGGTGAGACCGAAATCGTCAAGGTTCGGTTGAAACGAGCGAAGTCGATTATCGGAAATGCCCAAGTATGGGCTGCCATGCGAGGCACTTGATGAAGGGCGTGAAGGAAGGATTTTCGCCCAAAGATTGGTTGAGTAGTCGGCCTTAAAGTGAGGAATAAGACATGGTGTGTGAGTTGTGCAAAGTAGCGATCGTACGAAGTGCGATGAGTGAGTGTGTCATGCCGTATTTAATTATTAGTTAACGAGTTTGTGTGCGCTTGGCAGGGTCCTCGGAAGTCTTGAATGTTCATTATTACTCCTTTACATGTGAACATTGTAGTATGAACACATTAAGAACTCATTTTATTAACGACTTTATAATCGCTTCCGTTATAAATGAAATATGATCTGTTTTAATAAAATGGGGTTGGTCCAAGTGGTAAGGAGCTTGGATTCGCTTAAGGAGGTATCGGGTTCGAAACCTATCGTATGCAGCCACTCCCTGTTGGGAGACTCACCCACCATAGCCAGGTGTCCTACCCGAGTCGAGTTCGAATTAGTTGGAACGAAGCTCTGGAAATCGGACGGGTAAAAAAAAAAAGAAATACGATAAGATAATATCGTAGGGCGTTGACAGCAGCCGCTAAGATAATATCAGCTTAGAAAAGGAGAAGATAAATCACCAAAAAAAAAATAAGAAATAGAATTAAAGGAGGGGATTCGATAGGAGGTCACCCTTTTGGAAACATTCGAATCCTATGTAATAATGAGAAATACATAAATAAGCCAGGATTTAACGAATGAATTCGGCCATTCTAGATATTTTTAATTTTATTTTTTTAATAAATAAATAAAGAAGATATCCAATCCAGTCCTATTCCCCGCCTGGGACGCCATCCCTTTCATTATCGATCTTTGTTTTATCATTGGATCCAAAATGCCCCCCACCACTCATAACTTTATTATAAAGAAATTTTAGTTTAATTTGCGGGGATTTGTTCATTTTTAAGAGGGCAGATTTTCTTTTATTCGCGCCACCCCCATCCGTTCAAAACAAGGAGGGAAAAAACGAAACAAATTCGTGAAAATCGAGGGTAGGGGTGTTAATAAGTCGGACCAAGCTCGACTTACTCTTACCAGAACTTAGGTTCGGGTAAAAATGTATCGGTGTGAGTCTGAGCTCGAGCCTGATTGGACTCGGATAATCTAGTCCGAATTTGAGCCTGATTGAACTTGGATAATCTAGTCCGAATTTTAGCCCGAACTAAGTTCGGTCAAAAAAATTTCAGCTTAGGTTCGAATCTGAGCTCGAGCCGAGCCCCACTAAAATTTAACTTTTATCAGGCCGAGCTCAGGCCAAAAGACAAACCGGGTCGGTTAGTTGACGGGCCGGCCGGCTCATTAACGCCCCTAATTGAGGGCTTCTTGTTTCCCGACATTAAAAAGAACCAAAGGAAAGAAACATCCTTTCCCCAAACTAATCCACGATTTTGGTGGGCACTCTTCTCATTTCCTTACCCTCGTCCTCGTCCTAGGGGTGTCCTCGTCGCTTTCTTGGCCAGGGCATGTAGCTCCGTCGACCAGGAGGCCCTCCTCCACGTCAAGTCCCTTGTCACCGACGACCCCTCGGTTCGTGGAATGCCTCCACTGACTGCTGCACTTTATGGGCTGGAGTTTCGTGCGACTCCGAGGGACGTGTTGTGAATCTCTCTCGATCTGGCCTTGGGGAGGATGCGTCTGGGTTCCCCCTCGATACATTCATGACCGGGGATTCTATCGCCGTACCTGGGGAACCTGTCGCACATGCAGCTCCTCGACCTCAGCAGCAACAAGCAGTTGACAGGCCCGATCCCGAGCGAGCTCGGGAAGCTGTAGAGGCTCGTGTTCCTGTTCCTTGAAACCAACGAGCTCACTGGAACTGTGCCTACAACGTTCAAGAACCTCAAGCAGCTTCAGAAATTGTACCTCAGCAGCAATGGTCTTCCGGGAGCGGTCCCCTCGGATGTGTTGGGCTCGTGGACGTTTGTTTCCGACCTGGGGCTCTCATGGAACAGGCTGTCCTGCTTGATCTCGTCATCGATCGGTCAGCTCACATTGCTCACCAAGCTACACCTCAGTCAGAACGCATTCTCCGGCAGCATTCCTTCTGAGATCGGAAAACTTACAGAGCTTGATTACCTCGATTTATCCCAGAATTCACTTTCAAGATCCTTGCCATCAACCATCGGGGATCTAACATCGCTTAATTTGCTTACCTCTACGAGAACGACCTCAGCAGAAGCATCCCATCCACTATTTTCAGACTAAGTTCGCTGGTCTTCTCCCGGATGGAAGAGAACAAGTTCCCCGGTAGCCTTCCCTCTTCCATCGGAAGCCTCAGCAATCTCCAAAGACTATATCTACAAGACAACGAGCTCTCCGGGGAACTTCCCGCAGCTCTTGGAAACCTCACAAGCCTCACCGACCTGGGACTCTTGGGCAATGAGTTCACTGGCACCATCCCTGCAAGTCTAGGAAACCTGGCTAACCTCCAAGCGCTGTACCTCTCGTGCAACAAGCTCTCGAGTCCCATCCCTTCACAGCTCGCTAAGCTGCAGAATCTACAGATCTTAGACCTCTCCTTCAATCCCCTGAAGCTGATGACAATCCCTACATGGTTCTCGCAACTCAGACTCTTCCAGCTTCTTCTCGCCGGCACGGGCCTCCGAGGAAGGCTCCCAATCTGGCTATCGTCGGCCAACTCTGTATCCACGCTCGATCTGTCGAGCAACGAACTGCGAGGACCACTACCAGGGTGGATTGGGAACATAAGCGGCCTTGCTCTCCTCAACCTATCAAGCAATTACTTCTCATCTATCCCCGTCAAATTCCGTAACCTCGCCCTCCTAGCTGATCTCGACCTTCACTCTAACAACTTCTCTGGCGGACTCATCCTCCTGAAATCAACAGACGAACCGCTTGGCCATTACAACAGCATTGACCTATCTGGCAACTCATTCACTGGACAAATCAACGACACGATCGGGAACCTCCCAGTGATGTCGCCCCTTTCATCGCTCATACTCTCTGACAACCCATTGGGTGGGGTCATATCACCATCGATTGGGAACCTAAGCTCGCTGCAGGTGCTCAAATTCTCCAACAACCGGTTGTCGGGATCAATCCCCGCGGAACTCGGGAACGCCCAAGAGTTGACGACCATCGTCCTGTCCAAGAACAGGCTTAGGAGGAGCATCGGAGGAGCATCCCGCAGAGGAACTGGACCTGCCAAATCTTCAGGTGTTCGACGTGTCAGACAACATGATGACGGGGACGATCCTGGCGCATAACGCGAGCATCCCAGCTTCTTTCTTCGCGGGCAACCCTGGACTGTGTGGATCTCCGCTCCCTCCACGCAAGGCATAGAGATCACGTGATGCAATTGTAATGTAATAATCCTAATAAATCATTTCGTTCGAGCTGTTATAAATGTTGGAATTTACGCTCTCGTAAAACTTGAACCTCTTTACAAGGGGATAAATGATCACATAATTGAATTTTAATTCGATGGTAATATTTATGATAATATCCAATTACATGTGATCTGACATTACTTATCCTCATAGTCATGATCTATACTGCATAAATCCACGTCCTTTGATCGGTCTTCTCATCTTGCTCAACAAGCTCCCCTGCAGTCAGACCACAGCATTCCCTTCGCGTTTGGGAAACCTACAGAGTCCAGTTACCTCGACTTGTCCTAGAATTCACGAGGACAACAATCTATCCAGCAAACTCCTCACAACTCTAGGCCAACCCCTTAAATCTCTGTCCTTTCCGGAAATCAGTTCACTTTCCGGTCTAGAAACCCTTTGCCACGTCCAATTCCTGGACCTCTGGAGGAAATGGCTGACGAGCCCCATCCAAACGAAACTTCAAAATCGACTGAGCTTAGACGTGGGACCTCTCCTTCCATCACTGGCTCCCAATCTGGTCAGCATCCTCCCACCCACCTCATCCATATCCACATTCAAGCAACGAACTAGCAGGGGCCGTCCGATGGTTGATAAGGAAAATGTCCAGCCAAACATTCCTTAACCGTATATTATTATATGAGCATAATTTCTTCTCCTCACCTCGTTCCGCCACCCTGCGATGCTATTGTGCTTATATACACTTCCCTGATAAATAAAATTAAGTTTAAAGAAAAAGAGCAAGCAGCACCAGTGGTCTAGTGGTAGAATAGTACCCTGCCACGGTACAGACCCGGGTTCGATTCCCGGCTGGTGCAAAGCGTGCATTTTCATTTTGATTTTCCACCTCGTGGTGGAGGTTGATTGGTCGTTACACCACGTGTAATAACTTAAGACTCATCGCATGGTGTTTTTGACTAGGTTTACAAAAGACCAGGGCCGGTTGGTTGTCTTCTTTTTAGATTTTACCACGTAAGGCCCGTCGGTTGTTTTCTTTTTAGATTTTACCACGTCAGGGCCGGTTGGTTGTTTTCTTTCTAGATTTTACCACGTCAGGGAACGTATTTATTTTGACTGGCTCTCCAAACCAACCAACCCCTGCTGTTCACGTAAAAAAAAAAAAAAATTCGAATATCTTAAGTACTCATTTCATGACACGGCAACTAACTTTTTATGTTGCTTGCTTCCCCAGCAAAACCCCCCCTTTCCTTTTACTTTGTCTTCTCATCATTAATCGCGCGTTACCCCAGAGAGGGCTTCTCTTTTTCTGCCCTCGAAATGCGCGTAATATATTATTAAAAGAAATGTTAAAGCAAAGCTGAAAGGATCTAAGTCCAAGGAGGCCTCCCCCTCGGAATTTTGGTCTTCACTTTCTTGCCCCCTCTGACCGATGATGATCTATCCATCTACCTATCTGTCTATCCCTTAGCTCGGAGTCCAGCCACGTGTAAATCAAGCTGAATTTGATTAGCGGGGGATTTAGGATTACTTACAACAGAAACAAAGACAAATTGGAAACCCCCCTCCCCAAACACTGCGGCGGCCAATCCGGTGTCCAAAATTTTTACGAATGGAATGGGCATGGACGGACGGGTAGACGATCCATTGATTTCCCTCCCATACCAGTTATCCCACTTACCTCCCCACCTCATTCTATCCCGTCTTCCTTACTGCAAAAATCCTTGTCCATTACGTCTCCCATTTAATTTTAATTAGTGTTACATATTTTTTTAAGTTACAATTATAATTTAATTTAGAGGGATATATCTTATACATCGTGACATTATAAGGAATAAAATTTCTCCATTTTTTTTCTCAATTTCTTATCTGATTTTCTTCTTTTTTTGTTGTTGTATCTATTTTATTTTATAATACGTTATTGATACGAAGCTCTATTGAAAAAAAAGACAATTTTTACTCGATTCTTCTTGGACTGAGAAGGTGGCTAAATCGGCGATTCTGTGAAGGTTTGTAAACAATCATCGTACCTCGTTTTGTTTAATTTTGTTGATGTATTTGAGTTTTTTTCTGTTTATGTATTTATATTTTTTAAATAAAAATTTATGGTTACTTAGTAATATTTTTCTTTAATATTTGTGTTAATGAATGTGTGATTAAATAAAAGAAAAGAAAAGGAGAACGTACAAATCATTCCTTTTACAAGTAAACATAATAAGTTTTTATACAATTTAACACCAAGCAAATTTTGAAAGTTGTCATAAATAAAATTTTGTAAAATTAAAATTTTTAAGCCTAAGACTATCGCCTTAACCACTCGACTGAAGCAAAGTTTAATTGTTATCTTTGTATTCTTATTATTATTATTTACTCTAGTATTTTTGTTTATTATTAAATCTTAATATTTTATTTCATTTCATGAAGAAAATGGAGGTTCCCGTAAGCGAATTCTCGACAAATGAAAAATGCACTTGTCTTGTAGACAACGCATCCACGCATACTATTTTGAAAAGTAAGAAATTCTTTACTTCCTTGGTAATGAACAAAGCAAGTGTTAATACGATATCTGAAAGTACAAAAATCATTGAGGGCTCCGGAAGAGCAAATATTTTATTATCCAGAGGAACAAATATTTGTATTGATAATATATTGTATTCATCTAAGTCTCAGATAAATTTATTGAGTTTTAAAGATATTCGCAGAAATGGATATCACATTGAGACTTCGAATGAAAATGGCAAAGAATATTTGTGTATTACAAGTTTCGTCTCGTGTAAAAATGTATCTTAGAAAAATTATCCGTTGTTTCTTCTGGACTATATTTAACAAATATAAGTGTTGGTGAAGTACATATTGTTACAAACCAAAAGTTTGTTGATAAAAATAATTTTATTACTTGCCATGAATGATTAGTGCATCCTGGAGCTATAATGTGCGAAGAATAATTAATCATTCGTGTGGGCATACATTAAAAAAACCAGAAAATTTTTCTACCCAATGAATTCATGTGCCGCTTGTTACCAATGGAAGTTGATAATAAGGCCATCATCATTGAAAATCAGGGCTGAACCCTTAAAATTTCTTGAAAGAATACAAAGTGATATATGTGGGCTTATTCATCAATCATGTGGACCATTTAGATACTTTATGGTATTAATTGACGCATCAACAAGATGGTCACATGTGTGTTTATTGTCAACTCGTAATCAAGCATTAGCAAGATTACTTACTCAAATTATTAAATTACGAGCTCATTTCTAGGATTATCCAATAAAATATATTCGTCTTGATAATGTCGGAGAATTTACTTCCCAAGCTTTAATGATTATTGTATGTCAATTGGAATAAGTGTTGAACATCCTGTAGCACATGTTCACACACAAAATAGCCTTGTAGAGTCATTGATAAAACCTCTTCAATTAATTGCAAGACTATTGCTTATGAGAATAAAACTCTCAGTTCATGTTTGGGGACAAGCTATTTTGCACGCGACAATGTTAATTCATATCAGACCAGCAAATTATAATGAGGTCTCCCCTTTGCAAATTGTTTATGGTCAGGAACCAAATATATCTCATCTAAGAATTTTCAGGTGCGCAGTATACGTGCGCATTGTTCCACTACAACACACAAAGATGGGACCCCAAAGAAGATTGGGGATATATGTTGGATATGAATCACCGTCTATAATTTAATATCTTGAGCCATTGACGAGTGATTTATTTACAATACGGTTTGCCGATTGTCATTTTGATGAAATGATATTTCCAACTTTAAAAGGGGAAATAAGCATCCAGAAAAAGAAATAATTTGGCGTGATCTATCATTGGCTCACTATGATTCTTATACAAAGCAATCTGAACTCGAAGTTCAGAAAATTATTCACTTGCAAAATTTAACAAATCAATTGCCAGATGAATTTACTGACCCTAAGAAAGTGACGAAGTCTTGTATTCAAGTTGTAAATGCTCTAAGTAGAATTGACGTCCCTGAAGGACCGGCTAAGATTGCAAATGAGTCTAATGTGCAAGTGAAACGTGGTAGACCAGTCGGATCCAAAGATAAAAATCCTCGAAAAAGAAAAAAAATAAAGGCTCAAACTGAGAGACGCTCTAGAAGAGCCTCCAGTCATTGAGAAAATGATTCCGGAAGAATCCTAGATTCCTGAAAATGAAGAGATGTCTATCAATTATGTTTTGACTGGAAAGAGATAAAATCGACGTAGATGAAAATTTTGCATATGCTATATCATGCGATATTGCAAATGAAGATAAGGATATTAGACCAAAGTCTGTTGAAGAATGTAGATAAAGAAATGATTGGCCAAAATGGAAAGATGCGATTGAAACAGAGTTAAAATCGCTTGCAAAACATAAAGTTTTTGGACCTCTAGTCCGTACACCTGAAGGTATAAAACTGATTGGTTATAAATGAGTATTTGTAAGAAAAAAAATGAGAAAAATGAAATTGTCAGTTATAAGGCATAACTTGTTGCCCAAGGATTCTCGCGAAGACCTGGTATTGATTATGAGGAGACATATTCTCCCGTGGTTGATGCAACAATATTTAGGTTTCTAATAAGTTTATCAATTCATAAGAAATTGGTGATGCGGTTGATGGATGTGTTACAACATACTTATATAGCTCTCTTGAGAATTACATATACAACATACTTATATGGCTTTATGAAGGATTCAAAATGTCAGAAGCAAATAATTCAGATCGTCGAGACCTTTACTCAGTCAAATTATGCAGATCTATATATGGATTGATACAATATGAACGTATGTGGTATAAACGTCTCATTGAATATTTGTTGAAAAATGAATATCAAAATGATTCAATATGTTCATGTGTTTATTAAGAGATCTTGATCACAATTTGTAATGAAAGTAAGCATATTTTTTCGGTATCTTTGAGGAACCATGGATATGAGATTGTATTATCCATATATGCCTGAAGTAGAATTGATCGAAAACGCAGATGCAAGATATTTATCCGATCCTCGTAATGGTAAATCTCAAACGGAGTATTTATTTACGTGTGGTGGTACTGCTGTATCCTGGAGATCTATGAAACAAACAGTTACCGCCACATCATCTAACCATTCTGAGATTATTACAATTCATGAAGCTAGTAGATAATGTGTATCGTTGAGATTAGTTATACATCACATTCGAGGGTCATGCGGCTTATCCGTAAATAAGACTTTCCCAACAATTTTATATGAGGATAATGCTACTTGCATTGTTCAATTAAAAGGAGGATATATCAAAGGCGATCGAACGAAATATATATCTTCAAAATTCTTTTTCACCCATAATCTCAAGAAGAGTGGTGATATTGACGTTCAAACAAATACGTTCATCAGAAACTTTAGCAGATTTATTTACAAAGGCTTTGCTTACAACAATTTTTTAAAGGCTTGTGCATAAAATTGAAATGTGCAAACTTGGATATTTAAAGTAATATTGCAAAGAGGGGGAGTAACGTACTGTAACTTTTTTTCCTTTACCATGGCTTTTTTTCTCACACGATTTTTCATAGAAAGGTTTTTCATAAAAGATATTCTAAGGGGAATGTTGTAAATTTATTTATTCCGAATACCCATTATAATTCTTATTTACCTCTAATTAGTGTCAGATATTTTATTCGGTTACCATTTTAATTTAATTTCCTTCCATTTTTGTAAGTTCACTATAAATAGAGGGATTTTGTACATTATAACGCTAAAAGGAATGAAATTCTCCTATTTTCATTTCCTATCTCTTCTCCGATTTTCTTCTTCCGGTTATCTATCCTCTGTTTTATAATAAATTTAAATTAATTTGAAAAAACAAACACGCCCATAAAAATTACACCAAACCTCAAAATTATTCGAAAAACTCAGTTCTTTGTCGTGTTTTCCTAATTTAAAATGGAAATGAAAGTTTAAAAAAGAGAAAAAGGAAAAATCGAACAGGACGGGCATTTACTTTGTGATTTGTTCCATTTCAAGTTTTAACTTTTAAAAATTATGAACTCATATTTATAACAACGAATTTAGTTAAAAAAACTAGTCCAAAATATTGATATTTTTTATAAATAAAAAAATCGTTATTTTTTTTCCGTAAAGTTACGGCAACAAGTAACAATAGTCCTTTCTTTTTTTTTTTTTTACTTTCGTATCATAGTTAGGAAATGTACATCCAACTCACCCTCCTCCTTGTTATTACCTCCTAGTCTCTCCAACCTCAAACTCAAACTCAAGCTCAAGAGCTCCTCCTCCTCCTCTTCCTTGTCTCAAGGTACCCCAGAAGCTGTCCGAGGTCTCCTTTGCATGCATGCCTTTTAGACTTTTTGGTCTGGAAAGTTGTTTTGACTCCGTCGGGATTTCTTCCTCTCTTCCTTCTTTCCTTCTGGGGGTTTTTTTGTTTTACTTCATTCGGGAACAGAGATGGAGTGCATTGAAGCCGCCCTGAAGAGCAGCCTCAGGAGGGAAGCTGCATCCCTCCTCCCGCTCTCCGAGGAATTTTGTGGCAGCCTTGGAGTCGGACCCTGCGATGACTTCCTGGTCGACGAGCTCCTCGATTTCTCCAACGGTGATGGCCTTGTCGAGGAGGAGGATGGGGTGAAGAAATTTTGCGAACTGGAGGTCGGAGGGACAGGTGTTCTGTGCGGTGTTTCGTCTGCAGAGGATTCGACGGGGAAAGACGAGCCCGCCGTTGCTCCGTCTGGGGTTGAATTGAGCGTCCCGGTGGGTCTATTTTGTGGAAAGACTGAAACTTGTCATCGAGTTTGTGATGGAAAGGCGGGATTTTGCCGGTTTTGATTTCTGGCTTTCTTGTAGGCTGAAGATTCGGCAGACCTCGAATGGCTTTCACACTTCGTGGAGGACTCGTTTTCGGGGGGGTTCCCGTCGGCGTTCCCAGCTGGGGCGTTTCCAGACGCGAGCCGGGCAACCAAGGAGAAGGAAGGTGCGAAACTGGAGGTCTCCAACTCAGAGGATCAAGTTTTTAAGACTCCAGTTCATGCGAGGGCGAGGAGGAGCCAACGGTCAAGAACGACAGGCGGCAAGGGATGGTCGCCTAGCCTGAGCGAGACGTCCTCCAGCAGCTCCTCGTCCTCGAGCTCCAACTGTATCACGAGCGACGCTGACGTGGACCCGGCCGAGCCGCCGGCGAAGAAGCGGAGGAACTGGGGCAGTCACGGGTCGGGGACGGGCCAGGCAGCCGCTCGGAGATGCAGCCACTGCGGGGTCCAAAAGACCCCTCAGTGGAGGGCAGGACCGCTAGGGTCAAAAACCCTGTGCAACGCCTGCGGCGTCCGGTTCAAATCGGGGAGGCTGTTCCCCGAGTACAGGCCGGCATGTAGCCCGACATTCTCGAGCGAGCTGCACTCGAACCACCATAGGAAGGTGCTGGAGATGCGGCGCAAGAAGGAGTCGTCGGCGACTCTGCTCGGTCGGCCGGAGCCGGGTTTCGCGGTGCCCAGCTTTTGAACATTAAGGTCAATCAGTTAGGCGAACCGGGTAGGAAGGGAGCTTTGGGTTGTCTGATTGAACCGGTCCAATTTGAGTTACCAGCGAAAGAGAGAGGGAGAGTAATGTCTTTTCCTTAGGTCAGTTGTGGTCAGTTTATAAATTTCAATATCTCATAATTTTTAGTATTTAGGTAGGTCCCGTTTTTCAAAATTTTAAGCTATTCCCCCCATCATTATTACTATTTTTATCGTTTTCTTTTTAGACTTTGTTAAAGCTTTTTAATTTTGATTAATCCGGGGGGCACTTTGATTTTTGGTGGGTGGGGAACATCCCGGTTTTCAAAAACATTCCCCAAAACTCTTACTTTGTTGTACACTCGGGTCAAATCTTTTCAATCTTATCATCATCATCCAAATTGTAACAAACCCTGACAGCAGCACCCTCCCGCCACAAACATTATAAAATTACTCATTTAAAAAGTACGTACTGTAATGCGTGGAATGGACCGCCATTCGGACAGGTTCCTTAAATACCCGCACCATAAAAAAAAAATACACACCTTCTGTGGACTGGTGGGGCGGGCGGTAGTTCCAATGGGTGTGTGCTTAGCCTGAATTTGGCCATACATTTGGTTGTTTTGTGTTATGGCGTGGGTCAATTCCTTCGTTGGTAACATGCGTTGTCCTAATTTGGAATTTTGGGATTTGTATGGATGGGGGATAATTAATATTACTGTAATAAACTCGGTTAGCCATGTCCTCGCATTTCTCTGAGGCCTCACATGCGATCCACGTGATTAGAGCGGGGGGGAGAGGATAGGAATGCACGCACAGTCACATGATCAGTGAAAACCCGGGGGAATCTCTCTGACGATCGTCCTTTTGCCCCGAAAGAGAGGGGATTGCGTGAGATGGATGTGAAAGCATGACATCCGATCGTTTAGTTTGCGATGTGGGTGTGCGCTTAGTGCAACAAAAAAAAACCATGGACAAAACCAATGGAGACCACGTGACTGTGATATTAAGCGGGTCGACTCAACTAACACGCAACTATCCAAAAAATGCGAACCCCCCGACACACAATGCAATTTTTTGTTAGAGACATCCGCGTAGATAAAGAGGACTCGAGGCGACAAGACACGACACGACACTTCTTATCACGGCATGTATCTCTCACGCATCATCTATCACATTTTGATACTTAATTCCCATTAAAAGTCACCTGATCCGAAGAACAATTACTCGGCGAAACAAAGATGGGCTTAGCAACGACCCCGAAATAAAATGGGCCATGACGTTGTTTCCTGGGCCGTGTCATGTTTCGGACGGTATCTCAAAAGAAGGCCGCAAAGTTTTGTGTCGGATTAGAGAGAGAGAAGAAAAAACAGAGAGGAGAGATTCGTCCTGTCCGAAAGGAATTAAAAAAATATAACGTGTAACATAATTTTCTTTTCTTTACAAATAGATGTGTTGTATCATAAACCACGGGTAGCACTTAGCTTTCCATTACCGCGCAACAATGGAAGCCACGATTTTGATGCTACTCGTCCTCGGTGTGATAGCTCACAGCGGCCTTTCGACACCCCCTTACTCTTTGCGGACGAACACGTTGCGATATAACGGGAATTAAAAAGGTTCAAGAAATATGATCGGCAAGACTTTTAAACGAACAGTAATGAAAAGAGCACCATTCGAGGACTTTAAATGATTGTCGTGTGTGTTATTACAAGAGACTGACCGCATATTTATACTAACATTTGATCCTATTCAGACAACAACTGTTAATAAAACCGCTAGCATAACTGCTAATATAACTGATAAATATATTTTGCACATGTTTTATTGAGACTAAATGCACACCATATATTTCGACCATGACTTGGTGAGACTCCGGTTGTAAATTGACTAAGTCTTGAAATTTCAACTTGAACTCTTCATTCGACCTACTTCCTTCGATTAAGTCTCGATTGAACTTCACTTTGTCCGTACTTCGAAGCGCCTTTGCTTCGGCAGACTCGAACTTCGACCTGATGTTCTTTCGACTGGATTCGCAACCGCGATGATGAGCCTTGCCATCACTAAAGCCCAAAATGGCTTTACTGTGTAAACACCTACCCCTTGGTCAGGGTTTGCCGATTATCGGAAACATTCTCATGCTCGACCAAATGATCCACCGCGGCCTTGCCAGCCTCTCCAAGAAGTATGGCGGGCTCCTCCACCTCCGCACGAGGGGTTGTTCACTTGTTTGCAGTGCAGTCCACCGAGCACTCCCGCCAAGTCCTCTTAGTCAAGGACAATGTCTTCTCCAACCGTCCTGCCACCATTGGGATAGCCTACCTGACCTATGATTGTGCCAACATGGCCTTCGCCAACTATGGCTCGTTCCGGTGCCAGATGAGGAAGATATGTGCGATCCGCATATTCAGTAGGAAAAGCCGGGAGTCCTTGAGGTCCGTGAGGGAAGAGGTATACAAGATGGTTTGGACAGCAGCCCTGAGCATCAGGAAGCCCGTGAACATCAGCGAGCTCGTGTTCAATCTCACAATGGACATAACATACCGGGCAACCTTCGGGGCGAGCTCTACTGAAGGGAGAGACAGACTTCATCCCCTGCCTCGGTTGGACAGATCCGCAGGCGATCCACACGCGGCTCGTGAAGGCCAGGCAATCGCTCTACGAGTTCATCGATCATATAATCGACGACCACATGGTGAAGATACGGACACGGTGGACGATTTGCTTGCCTATTACAGCGAGGAAGCAAATGACATTAAAGAGTCGGATGAATCGCAGAATCCGATCAATCTTCCTCGAGATGCTATCTTTCATATCATGGTACGCTCTCAACTATTTATTATCACTAGCACGACTTCCTTTTATTGGAGAAACAGTAGCAAATTTAAATGCAATTCATCCCAATAACTTAATAAGTCTCAATCAATTTGACTTAATTACAGATAATCACCGACCGGCGACAACCCAAAGCTGAGTTTTCTACGAGATACAGTAAAAATTTAACTTGGACATCCCCCAAAATTTTAGCCTTATAATATATATATTTTTTGAAATTCGTTAACTTTTTTTTATCAACATCGCAATGAGACTAAGAAAAACAAAACAAAAAAAATTAGTGAGAATAGGACTAATTTATATAATAATTGTTCTATTAAAACTTTTTAATCCAAATAATTACTTCATCAGCAATGTCGGAGGAATAAAGAGATTTATACAGTTGGTGTTTGGTACATGTCGTGACAGAGGCGCGCATGGTAATGGTCGGTCGATATAGACAACAAAATCTGACGAAAAATTGTGTTCCCCTGAATGAGTCTCTCACATTGTCGGGAGCTCTGTCTTTTCCCTGACAACACAAAAGCATGAGTTGGATCAGCGTAATCATGTAATGGGTTTTCCTCGCCAACTCGGTCCGCAAATTTGACCATTGTGAAGCACGTGTCCTATGTATACCCAATGATCAGGGAATTGGACATGAGCATGGTTATGGGGAGGAACATTATTATAATAATAATGTGTTTTTGGGTTTTTTTAGGTAGATAAGAAACTAATAATAATGTGTCTTAGCCCTTAGTAGAGGGAAGCTCTAACTTAATTAAGATATGTCCTAAATCGTATTTTCATGACATGGATCATCAGTCGTCATAAAATCGCGTCCAGAAGTAGCTCACGTGGCACAAGGCGGAAAGTCAATGATTCCGGACTTCTATTGTTGGGCCCCTCGAGTCGTGCGTGTGATCAGATATTAAGTAAAGTGACTCGAGTCAGCATCACCAAGAACAAATTAATTCATAGACAAGTCACCAAGACATTTAGGTATGTCTTGTAAGAATTTCGTGATATAATTATATTTCATATTATAATATTTCCAGGGGCAAATCGGAATTTTCTCTCAACCGGCTCCCAGGATAAACCGGTCCGAAACCGACAATGTGGCGGTTGGAATTCCCAGCGATCGACGTTTCGTCCACGAACAAGTTCGGAAGAATAGAAAAGGAAAGAGCAAATCCCCAATCCATTTGTTCGTGTCAACGATCTAGCTCCACCTCAACGACCTGAGCTGCCATCGGAGTCTGTGGATTGAGAAAGAAGGAGAAGGGAGGAAACTGAATCGATTTTTTATTTTGTCTTCTTCCTCGACCACTTATACATCAGAGTTTGTGATTTTGGGCTTTGTTAATTGGGCTAAAGGAAAACAAATACAACTAATAGCCCACAACCCAAATTCTATTAATTGAATTAACGATTCTTCACAGTTGCCTTTCTGCAACTTTCTTCAACAGAAACTGCAGCTCTCTCCTCTGCTGCTGCTTTAACTTCTTCACACTCTGCTTCTTCTCTAACTTCTTCACACTCCCCCTCAAGATGTGCATAAATATTTTTCATGCTCATCTTGGACCTTAGCCATCTAAACCTAGGTGCTGAAAACCCCTTCGTAAACAAATCTGCCAATTGCATAACAGACGACACATGCTGCTATTTAATCAGTCCAAGCTGTACTTTCTCCCGCACAAAGTGGCAATCCAGCTCTATGTGTTTTGTTATCTCATGAAACACCGGGTTCTTGGCTATATATATAGCAGACATATTATCACAATTCACCTGCTTTGGTCTTTGCATGCATACACCAAACTCAACCAGAATTGCAGTCAGCCACACCACTTTGCTAGCTGCTGCTCCCAACGCTCTATATTCTGCTTCTGCTGAGCTTCTTGCCACAGTGGATTGCTTCTTTGTCTTCCAACTAACAAGAGAGTTACCCAGATAAACACAGTACCCAGAAACTGATTTTCTGGTATTTGGACAACTTCGCCAATCGCTATCCACATACACAGTCAACTCACTGCTATGTTTTGCCTCAAAGAAAATTCCATTACCAGGGGTACCTTTAATATACTTGAGGACTTGAAAGGCTGCCTTTAAATGCACATCGGTCGGACTTGCCATAAACTGTGTTAGCACTTGTACTGAATACATAATGTCAGGTCTGGTTAATGTCAAATATAGCAACTTTCCAACTATATGCCTATACATCGAAGGATCTGCCACAGAAGTTCCTGTTTCTTTTGACATCCTATGATTTGGCACAATTGGAATAGCTGAAGGCTTTGCTGCAAGCATGTTATACTCTTGAAGTAACTCCAAAGCATACTTTCGTTGAGATAACACAATTCCTGATTTAGATCTTGCTAACTCCAAGCCCAAGAAATACTTAAGATCCCCCAAGTCTTTAAGTTTGAAGACTGTAGCCAGATAAGTCTTAAACCTTTGTATGACTTCCACATTAGGACCCACAATTGCCATATCATCCACATATATTAATAAGGCAATAAAATCTTCACCTGTTCCTTTTACAAATAAGGAGTAATCAGATTTGGACTGCATAAATCCATAAGCTTGCAAGACTGACACAAACTTCGAGTTCCATTGTCTTGAAGCTTGTTTCAGCCCATAAAGAAACTTTTGCAGTTTACAAACCAACCTTGCCTCCCCCTTAAACTGCAATCTCTCATCAGAAAGCCCAGCAGGAATGACCATGTAAACCCCTTCATCCAAATCCCCATTCAAAAAGGCATTATTAATATCCAATTGACACAAATGCCAATGATTCATTGCAGCCAAAGCTAAAAACACCCTAATAGTGGAATGTTTTGCAACAGGACTAAAAGTATCATTATAGTCAATGCCCTCACGCTGCGTGTAACCCTTAGCCACCAAGCGAGCCTTAAACTTGTTAACACACTACCATCTGTATTGAATTTGGTTTTAAAAATCCACTTACATCCAATAGGAACCTTCCCCTCAGGCCACTCAGTCAAGGACCAAGTGTGACTCTCAGTTAGAGCATTCAACTCAGCATTTATGGCATGACGCCAATGTTCATGTTGAACAGCCTCAGAAAATGTAGTAGGATCAGAATGAGTCATAATGTTAACGGCAAATGCCTTGTGAGTTGCAGAAAGATTAGAATAATGCAGGAAGTTTTGGATGGGATAAGCGATACCTGACAACGAGGGACAGAATGGTCTAACAGAGGAAAGCGAGATCCCAAGATGATAGTCTTGCAGATAGGTAGGAAGATGCCGCTGTCTAGTACTTTTTCGAAGATTAGATGAATGATTAACAGTATCTAAAGAACTCTCTAAAGATGGATAAAAAGGTTCATGATTAGCCAAACATCTAGACTGCTGTCTTGTCAAAATGGATGAATCTAGATGCTGTGTTGGTAAAGGCAATGGAAAGAAAGTATGATCAGACAATGAATCCAAGTGCTGTGTTGGACAATGAAAAGGAAAAGACTGCTCATGAAAGACAACATCTCGAGATATAAAAATGGAACCGGAACTTAAATCATAGACCTTATATCCCTTTGTCCCAACATGATAACCCAGAAAAACACATTTAATAGCTCTAAGATCAAACTTTGTACGATCATGTCTCAAAGTGGATGCAAAACAGAGATAACCAAACACCTTAAGATGACCATAATCTGGCACTTTAAGATATAACGTCTCAAAAGGAGTCTTACTATTAAGTATAGGAGTAGGTAACCTATTCATTATATGCACTGCAGTTAATATTGCTTCACCCCAGAAAGATAATGGCACTTTAGATTGGAAAAGTAATGCTCTAGCCACATTTAGGAGATGTTGATGTTTTCGTTCAACAACCCCATTTTGTTGTGGGATCTCAACACAATTAGTATGATGTAAAATACACTTTCTATTGTAAAAGTCTGTCATGAGAAATTCAGAACCATTGTCTGTTCTTATTACCTTAACATGTGTACTGAACTGTGTTTCTACCAAAGTACAAAAACCTTGAACTGCAGAAGTTGCTTCAGACTTAGATTTTAGGAGATAAACCCATGTAAAACGACTAAAGTCATCTACCACTGTAAGAAAGTATCTATGTCCTATTATTGTTAAAGATGAGGGTCCCCATATATCACAATGAATTAGCTCAAAACAACTTGTAGTACTCTGCGTATGTATTGGAAACATTAACCTTTTCTGTTTTGAATAATGGCAAACGTAACAAATATCTGTCTGAAAAGAAACAACATCCTTGCAAGCTGAGATATGTCTAAATGCAGTTTGTGACGGGTGCCCCAATCTACAATGCCAAATCCTATACTCAGACTATGACTAATGGCTGTGACATGGCTATAATTGACATCAGCATCGTCTTGACCCTTCTGCAAGACATACAGCCCATCACCTCTTTCCTCAGCTAGACCAATCGTCTTCCATGTAGACAGGTCCTGAATAAAGCAAAATCGTTTGAGAAACAAAAGTGAAAACATGCCAGTCCGAATCAATTGGCTGACAGAAATCAAATTTAACTGAAAAGAAGGAATGTGCAAGACATTCTTTAATGTGAGTGACCTGCACCTTTTGCCCATTAGGAAGAGAAACAAAAGTATCAACAACAGGGCAATATTTATGAAACATGCGAAGATCATTGACAATATGATCTGTTGCACCAGAATCTACGATCCACTGCTTTGACAGCTTAAGAAAAAGACTGGCATAACAAATACCTACTGCTGTGGAAAAGGGTTTAAAATCTTCGGAAGAACCAGAAGAAGAGGCATTGGGTTTATGAATAGAAGCAGCAGAAACTGGCATAGCAGTGGACACATTTCAAGGCTGTTCTCCTGGAACATTGAGCATGCTCATAAGCTTTTGTATTTGCTCCTTCACTTCACTGAGTTCAGTACCTTGTGAGCTGTCAACTCCGTCTCCTTCTATCGCTGCAGCTATAGCTCTTCGTCCAGATTCATAAGATTTACAACGTCTTGCTGGGACATTGTGTGGATATTCAATTAGCTGAAAACACTTTTCTTTGGTATGCCCCTTTTTACCACAATGACTGCAAACAACATCAAACCTTCTTTGTTGCTTCCTCTTAAAATCTTGCAATTGAGTAGGCATAGGTGTTGGAGCTATAAAGGCTGCAGATTCTGTTTTATAGCCCAGGTTACTGAATTTCAACTCCTTCCCAGTCCTATAAGACTCTTCCTGCACCACCATACTGTAAACTTCATCTAGACTGGGAAAAGGCTTCATAGCCAACACTCTGCTCTTCAACACATCAAACTCCTCATTAAGTCCATGGAGGAAGCGATATACATAATCTTCAATCTGATTATCTACAAACTTCCTGAAGCAATCATCACTGCACTTTCCACAAGAACAATGTGGTAGTGGCCTAACGTGTTTCAATTCCTACCAAACTCCATTCAGCTCACAATAATACTCATCAACGCTTTTATTTCCTTGCACCACTGTCATCAACAAATGCTGCAACTTACTAATTTTAACCTTGTCTGGTACAGCATATCTTTTCTTCAACACATTCCACATTTCCGAGGCAACATTTATATAAAAAATATTTCTGGCTATTGTCTCTGTCACAGACCTAAGCAGTCAAGATACTACGAGCGTGTTACAACGCTTCCAAGTAGAATATAGGGGGTCTTGTGGCTCTGGTATTAAAATGGATCCGTCGATAAATCCTACCTTGTTGCGAAACACCAAGGCCATCTCAAAAGACCTTGCCCAGGTATAGTAATTCATACCATTAAGCTGTGGTGTGACTGCAACTGAGCTTTCAAATCTGCTTGCTGCAGGAAGTAAGGCGAAGCTGGATCCTCCAACGCCAGAAGCGACCGGACCGGATTGAGCTCCATTTGTTGCTTCCATCTCCGTGGCTGCTTGAACACCTGCGACTGCTTCTGCAAAGCTTCGACACTCTGATACCATGTCAACGATCTAGCTCCACCTCAACGATCTGAGCTGCCATCGGAGTCTGTGGATTGAGAAAGAAGGAGAAAGGCGGGGGGGAGGGGGGAACAGAACCGACTGAATCGATTTTTTATTTTGTCTTCTTCCTCAACCACTTATACATCAGAGTTTGTGATATTGGGCTTTGTTAATTGGGCTAAAGGAAAACAAATACAACTATAGCCCACAACCCAAATTCTATTAATTGAATTAACGATTCTTCACAGTTGCCTTTCTGCAACTTTCTTCAACAGAAACTGCAGCTCTCTCCTCTGCTGCTGCTTTAACTTCTTCACACTCTGCTTCTTCTCTAACTTCTTCACAGTTCGAACTCCCATCACTGCTCTTTTGTTCCTTCATCTTCAATCCTTTGATATCCCTCTTTTTCGTCCATCCCCGAAATTCACTTGGCCCAAGCAACTTGACCCTAAATTTGTTTATTTTTTCTTAATTCATCCAATCCAATCTAATCCATTTCAATCCATCGACTTGGAAGCAGTAATCTTGAGTGTTTGGATTGCACCGGAAAACCGAAATTCCCATTATTAATTTTATGGGTTTTCTGGGGAGGTGATTTAAATGTTGTAGCAAGGGAGAAGAAGGCGTTGCGAGGGCACCGCCATGGGTGTCATCACCCTAGACCTCCGGCCGGGTCAAGGCATCGAACCCTTTTCCCTCGGAACGTGTATTTCGCTTCAAGATCGGATATTGGGTTGCTTACAGATTCTTGGTGTGTTTGTTTTGCTTTGTTTTGCATTCCGCTAGGCTTTTATTGGGGATTGAATTTGGTTGTCGTATTAGGGATGCCGATATGCAAGGCGTTTGTTCAGATTGAGCAGCAACCGAATATCTACGACGTCGTCCACATCAAGTACCTGGACGAGGTTTCAGAGGACTTTGTTGCTTTTTTAATGATTCCGTGTTGCTTTTTCTAAAGTTCGTGGATGAATTGAGTTGTGTCTGTGTGTCCATGGCTTTTTGAGCAGGATCCTCTGAAGTTGGATATTGTCATTAGTTTTCCAGATCATGGATTTCATCTTCGATTTGATCCGTGGTCACAGGTAATAGAATCCTCGTGGCTGATTATTTGTTTCGATGATACACTTTTAAGGGAAAGTTGTTTGAATTGTTGATGCAAATGGTCTGGTGCTAGATTCTGGCTGTTCGGAAGCGATTTTGAAGCTATATGTGGCTTGTCATCATACTCATCGCAACTGTTTTGTGCATTTTTGAGTTATTGGCAACGTAAGGGCTGGATAGACTACAAAAAAATGGTTGTTGCACGATGCATGCTAATAGCTGAGCAGAGTTCAGTTTGGTGTTAGATAGGTGATTTTGAATTAGTGATACAAACTCTTCTCCTCTGTGTGCATCTTCCCTTATCATTATGTTGTCTTATTGATTTCCAGAGGTTACGCCTGATAGAAGTTTTTGACGTCAAGAGGCTTCAATTACGGTGCTCCAACTTGTTGATTGGGTACACGTCTTATTTTCTTGCTTTTCCAATACTGGAGCGGCAAGTGCCAATAACAGTTTCATTGGGCACTTTTATGCTATAGTGGCCCATCAACTCTTGCCACCTTTGTAGCTGTATGTGCATTATTTGGGCCAACCTTCCCTGGAATATACGACTAGGATAGGTGTGCTTACACCCTATTATATCCTGTATGTACAAGTGTTACCTGAATTTAGCTTCATACTTGTTATTATCTTAACTTGTACCTTTGTAGTATCATCTTCCTCACTTGTGTTTGAGGCTTTGATGTTCTCAGGGGCTATCGTTTTCTTTCCCTATCCCAAGCCAGTACATAGAATGTTGCCATGAAGGAGAAGGTCTTGTATTTTTTGCTGGCTGTTGTGGTTGCTGTTTTAACTGCCCCCTTTTAATTATTCTGATTGATCTTTAACATGAAGCTGAACTGCCCCTCGAGTTTCCTGATGGCACTATGCCGGTGACATGCCGTGTCTCAGTAGATGATAGCTCCACGGACAAGAAAGTTTGTGTAGGACTGCTGATGGATAGGGCTTATGTTCCTCCACTATCCTCTGGCAGCATCTACATGGAAGAGGTTCATGTCAAGGTATAACTCTGTTTTCTAGGTGGCAGCTAAATAGTTAAGGGCATGCTTTCTCATTAGAACCCTTGTGCATTGCTTGGAAACCTTTACCATTACTTGTATCTTTTGGTATGTTTGGAGTTCTTTGCTTTTGGAGACATTATTTCTTTGATTTTATGGTCACACGTTTCAGCTGGGGGAGGAATTGCATTTCACTGTGGGTGGACAACACATTCCTTTTGGTGCATCCCCTCAGGGTAAACTGTCTATACATGTAGAAATGACTGTTTTGGGTCGTACAATATCATGCTGAACAATTATTTCCAATAAGATAAATGAAATGGTGGTCATATATTTATGATAGTCCATAGATCAGTATGGCACGTCCACAATTGGCAGATTTGAGATTTCGGGTGATTTGGAAAAAGTTAGTTGAGTCAAATGTTAGCTTTTTTGCCTCTTGGCATTATAATTGTGACTTACTCCTCCGTTTGCATGCATGAGGTGTGGACTGAATTGGGATGTCCATGTGGAGTTCATCAAAAGCAGGTTAGACTGACGATCTTGTGGGTCTTTGTGATCCTTGATTTTCGTGGGTGAATTGAATTAGCTATCAAGAGTTAATTTCAATTTTTATTGATGTTCTTGCAATGAGGCTTGAGATTTTCTGATATGAACCGGTGAAAATATTCCTGTTTCATTTTGCCTGTGCTTCCTCTCATGCATTTGAGGGAGTAGAAGTGGGGCTCATGATACTTGGGGAATCCGGGTGTTGACGGAAATTGGTCACACAAATCAAACGAAGCCGAGCCACTGTATTAACGGAAGAAAATAGAAGAACACACAGTCCACTGGTCAAACGCCGATCACTCTTTAAAGAAAAAACACTCTCCAATCCACCATCGTTCTCCTACCGAAAAGAAAATATCTTCTACCCCAATCCTCTATCTTCTCATCTCCGTACACCCCCCACAACCACCTACGCACTCCTTTCTACTCTCCTCTTCCCTTTTCTGTTTCCCCTTTTACCACAACCGCGTAGTTTGTTTTCCGTTGCTGACTCCCTCTTTTCCCTCTTCTAGTCCTCGTATAATTGCTCCATCTTCAATTACGTCCCTCGAACTCTGTTTAACATATTTGAGTTTGGGTTCCTGCATTCTTCAAGCCCGCTCCTCTGATTCGAGGCTGCCCATATTCTTCAGGCCTTTTTCTTTATTAAATCCAGTTCTTCCCTTGGCTTTATCAGCTGCTACCTCAGCTGCAGAACCAACGAAAGCTGCAGAACCCGCAAAAACATCAATTCGCTGCATCACCGGGCTTAAAGTACTTTTTTTATACAGGCATGACATAATAGTTTTTTTCCTCTGAAGAAGCTTGATCTCCTCTTTTTGGCTCAATTTCTCTCTTCTTTGTAGGTAGATCAAATGGTTATACATTCTGCATTGAATCTTCGCCCTAAGACAACTCTTTGTGGGGATTACTTCTGTAACTACTTCACTCGAGGTTCGGACATTTTGTTTGATGGCCAGGTTTGTCCTCATGATTTTTTCTCATTTTAGCTGTCAGTTTCTGCAGTTTATCTCAAGTTGCTTATTTTCCTATTGTCAGACTCGCCGGATCAAGAAGTTCGTTTTGCACACATTATCCTGGTCACGCTGATTTTAATTCATACATAAAGTGCAACTTTATCATCTATTGTTCTGACCGTAAGTCCTCGTTCTCAAATTTGTAGTAAGCCTTCACCTAACTTTTGCATGTAAGTGGTGAAAATTTCTCCCTGGCTGCAGTTGAAGGTTCGTTGCAGGAATTAAACAATTCTAAAAAGAGAATTACACCCAGCATGAAGTGGGAGCAGGTGAAAGTAAACTTTTGTGGGTTTTCATTTTGTATCGAAGATGTTCTCTCAAGAGAGTGAAACTTAATTTTTCCTGGAAGTTGTAGTTGATATAAGTTGAATGATATTTTTCCTGTTTGAGTACTCAGCGTATGCTTCTTAGAGACTTCTACTTGGCGTGTTTCCCGTTGTGCTTATAATAAGCAAATGAATGCCTTATTACTACAGGAGATCCTTGGGGACAGTGGACGGGCAGCCATTCAAACCCAAGGCTCTAGCAGCAATCCTTTCGGATCTACTTTTGTGTATGGCTACCAAAACAATGCATTTGAGGTGAGTTTCCCCAGTCTAGAGGCCAAGAAACAGGGTTCCTTGTAAGCTGAAGTTGGTAAGGTTTTGTGACACCTGTGGTCTTCCTCAAACGGGTGACGAAGAATGGATATATCGCCAGTCACACTTTTCAAGTATAATCTTGATGCATCAAGGTAGCTGCCAGTCCAGAATACATCAGGTTCATATGGATGGCTCGAGCAAGTGTTGGGGCCTTTTTACAGGCAAATGGCTTCCTTTCAGTGGCTGCTGCATGAAAGAGACACCTCAAGCCTCCCACTGAACTCCAGAGCGACTGTTTAAAATTGGCGTATGCAAAGTATTCATAATGAATATTGTACAGCTGTGAATATTTAAAAATTTTCTATTGAAATGGGAGCATTGGAGTTTCTGCGTGGTAATGCAGGAACTTGATCTTAGAACACTTTGTTATCTGCTTAGAAAGTGAATCTGCAGATGGGAGTTGAGAAACTTCAACAATATTTGATAATAGTAAAAAGTTCAAATGGTATGCCCCACAAGATGTTTCCAGTAGCTTTTGCAGCAACTTTCAAAGGATTAAGACACGATTACTTCCAATGCTCCAGTACACCTCTTCAAGCTTCCAACAGATGATGCTGATAGAAGCAAAAGAAGAAAAAAAAAAGTAAACGATTAAAAATAAAAGTCAGCCTAAAAGCAGCCTCTTGCATCCACAACTCCCACTTATCAAAATCCCTGTTGACTTTTATTTCAACTGGAGAGAATTGGGGTGACAAGATGACTCCTGGAAAAGATAACGTAGGCCAGTCAAGAGTCACTTCTTATAAATTTTGTCCTTTTGGTGGAGATATGTCAATTCCAGTGGATCCTCCAGATCATAGCTGCAAAGAAATGTGGATGTAAATGCATAGAGCGAAACCTTTGAGATAACATATATCAACATGCAGAATTTCTTGCTCATGAATGCAGGCGTAACTTGTCTGGGCAGAACTTGCAATCTAACGACTTGCAACATGGGGAAGCTTCAGACAACATTTTGCATTTGAGGGTTCATTCCATTCTTCCGCTCATTTACTTGAGATTTCGATCACTAACCTCATTCTAAGAAGCTTGTTCGGGTGTCCTGTTAGGGTTCACATTTAAATCAATCAGTTTGGAGTCATCCGTCTGTATCTCTTCATCGGCACCAGAATCAGGCGCCTCACTGACCGGCGTTCTGTGGTTTTGATGATTTTCACCCATTGAAATTTTTGGTGCCTGAATTTGCCCTCTTTTTGCATCAACCTTATCGACCAATGTCAAAGCTTGGTCGTCGGGAACAGATTTATCCCCTGGAAACTACAACATCAAGAGAAGGATGGGCCCTCCCATCTTGAGAGCTGGGGCCAAAATCAAGACAGATAAATCCAAGGAAAAATGTGCACGGTGTACCTCAACTCTTTGCCTCAATAGAAGATATCTGCCATGCGTTCTTTTCCCTCCGACATGAACAATCATGTCACACTGTAGACAAAGTGAGGTTCCATCTATCTCACAATAAAAGAAAGCTGAACACAACAGTTCAGTGAGGAGCATCAAAATTTGAACCAGGGGCGACAAAATCATTGAACAATGACCAAAACAATAAGACCACCAAACGATACTCACCAGGCGCATTTTCACATATATCACAACGCGGAAAATCGCTGGGGCTCGCAAGGCCAACTCTTACATGCCGACTGGCGAGTTTATTGCACATATGAACCTAATGTTCACAATCACGTCGGTACAAACTGAGTTATCATCATTAGATAAGAAGCAGCGATGAGATCATTGTTATGACCTGATTCTCGGAAACTATCATCTGAATCCAGAATTCGCAACTCGCCAACTAGCCTTGGATAAAGTGCATATAAACCCAGGATCTGAGATTAACTACTCGGTTCAGCACGTATCTCTTGAATGTCCTTAAGCAAATCTCACAGATTGAGATTGAGAACAATTACTGGCAACTAGCACTAGATGATGACTATCCCTAATCAAATTGACCAACCCAACCAGCTTAATCCGAACAGCAGTCACACCAACAGACAAACCACACAACAAACACCCAAGAAGCAAGGAGGAGGAAGAGCTGACGACCTTCTCATCGCAGGAGTGACAAAGGGAGGCCTCGTCGGCAGCACAAAAAACGACAGCGGCGGCGCTCTCGCATGCGTCACAAAGCGTCCTCATCCTTCTTCAAATCCTTCCCAGGGAAAAACGCAATAATCTCCAAGAAAACGAATCCATTACAAAAACTTCCGAATCTCCAGAAACAAAAGACAAGATCGAAACTTTATCCAGACCCAACTCTTGAATCTACCAAACAAGACAAACCCTGAATCACTTTCTCGTCCCAGATTAAAAAGAATAGGAAAGAAAGAAAACCCCGACCTTGACGAAGGCTGATTAAGAAAAAGAGAGAGAGAAAGAGGCAGACAGCCTGACAGACGGACGGATGTGGGTAACAAAATTGTTAATGCTGTGAAGATGATGACGGATTAAAAAATAATAGAGACCATCTCCATAATCAGGATTCTCCTTTCACCGGTTAATTTGCACTAAAAAAAATTCAACCACACCCAGGGAGAAAGAAGTAGAAGGCACTGATTAATTATAGTTTACTTAAAACTAATTTGTTGGGGTTAGCCCCAAACATTGATTTAAGTTAATCGGGAGGGGATTATGACAGCACCTACCCGAGAGAGAGAGAGCAGCCCCCTCCCGAGGAGGAAGGAAGTCGGGTGGGTTTTTTCCATTCTCAATTCTCAGCGACGAGTTTGATATCCCCCCGGCTCCTTACGACTAGATAGATATTCCATGGGATTAGTCTCCTCGTAATCGATCATAGGTGTTTTATGTGGGTTATGGTCGAATTTTGTGCCTCTCATCTCATCTTCGGACAAATCCATCCATATCATAACAAAGGGGGGACAAGTGAACAACAAAATTGAAGTAGAAGGACGAGGGGTGCTTGATTAGGAAGAATCCAAGGACATGCTCGTAGAACTGGGCGATTCCCTAACAGACCGAGACAGAGGTAGGATATGCGATTCAGGGAAAGGAGCGGCAGTGCCTCACACAACAAATAATCTCCTCGGACGTTTCCTTGAAGATTGTATTTGGTAGACAGAGGACAACAAGGAAATATAACTCGAGCAGGAAAATATAATAACTAAAACCTTCATTCATACCCTTTTCCACTGCACTTTTTGAAATAAAGAGATGTGGTGTTGGTGTTACATGGGTTTGAAGGAGGTATTTTTGAGACGTGATCAAACAGAGGTGGGTCCTGTTCTGGGGTCGGCATGACTTCCGGGATAGTGGCAAGAAACTAGACGGAAGGTTGTCCGAATAACGGAAGCCCCCCTCATGCCCTCCCACCAACAAAATGTAATGGCCCATGGGCCTACTGAATCCATCCCAATGGGTTACCATAACTGAGCCTGGGTCCTTATATGGGCCATTATCCACGGCCCAAATCCACCATCCATGGATCCCATTTATAAATGGGAAAGAGTAGGGGAGGGGGGGATTCGAGTTAGCTTCTTTTTCCTTATTATATATTTGTGTGTGTATGTACGTATACATGGATACGGTTTCAACGATTATAATTTACGTGCATGCCTATGGCTACTTTCTATTGACAGAGCAGATGTTCGCTTCGAAAGTGACCGTGGGCAAGCCAGATCCGAACACGTCGGAAATCTCTGATACTACGGGTCAATTGGTGCGTCGGAAATCTCTGATACTACGGGTCAATTGGTGCTCGGAGGATTCGTTGAATGTGTGGTTGCCGTATGAAATAAAAGTAAAGAAAAGGGGAAGACAGCGGACGAACACCCCTAAGCGAGAGCTTGAACGGCTTGAAATGATAATAAATTAACAATATATGTCCGTCTGTAGAGAGGTGTTGATGTGTGTGTACAATGCCTAAGAACAACTATTTATACTAAGCTAGACCTATGTATATACGGTAATGTAATATTGCACATATATTAAGCTTCATTTGTTGTTAGTGGAATATCTTATTTCCATATGAGCAAACTTGACAACAATCTCCTTTCGAATCCTGAGATCTTCTGGAGCCTTCCTTAACAGCTGACTGATCGATCGTGTCGACCATTGGCCTTCGCCATAGAATTTCCTCGCTCGTCCAGTCTGACTGTCGCTTGTCGTTTCGCTGACATGTTGCCCGTCGCCTGGTAGTCCTGTCGCTTGGTGATTCATTCACCCAGCAAGCCTTCACCTGGTCTATATCGGTGGTCACCTCCTTACTGGATTTCTATCATTGGGCTTAAATTCTGGACCGATGATCCACAAATATGACTGAGATATGTGGCCCAAAATTTCTGTTGCTAAACAGCAGTTACCTAGAAAAGTGCCCCACACACACTTCGGAAGTGTGTTGGAATAATTCTTCACGAGCTCTCTCTTCTTTCCTTTATTGGGAAAAGGGAGAAAACACAATGAATGTGGGTGTTAAGCTGTCCCATGAGAAAAAGGGAAATTCCAGCATTTGATGCAAGTTTAATGCAATTTTGACCCCAACTACCCTTTTCATTTATGGTTTGAAAGCCAACCCCCCCTCCCTCCCTCATATTCCAAAATGTTTTTGGGGGGGGGGGTGGGGGGGCTAGCATTCAATATTTACTTCTTCACAAATGGTGGTGGTGGTGGTGGGGACATTTTGATTAGAAATGAGATTATCAAAGTTCCTCCCCCCCTCCTCAATTGGACTTATGTTTACGTGACAACGTGGTCCTTTCTTATTCAAAAAAAGAAAAGAAAAGGAAAAGCTTCTTCCATCATTGAAACAAATTTGCCGCGAATCAAGTTGTTCTATCACAGGAAGGGGATATGAAACATGAACTCAATTGATGCTGGTTTGTCCTGATCAGGCCTTGTTTTTTTTACTGTTTGACCCACTTTTTATTTCAATCGCGTCGTCCGGGTCACACCTATAACATGAACAACAATTCACGGAGAACCCAGAAACAAGGCCACTGAAAAAATCACCCTTAAGATTTCATGTTCAAATAATAATAAACGGTCGCGTTCTGTTGTAGTTCCCATGTTCTGATTTTGATGAACTAGACTTATTTAATTATTGTGTATTGCAGGATATTTCGATGGTCCCAAGAAGATGTATCGGAGTCTTTTGAACAGGAAAAAGAAGTACACACCAACAAGCTCAAGCTCACTCTGTAGTCAAAAATAGAGGGAAAGAGAAGGGAGACAACAAGCAAAAGAAATGTCAAGGAGAAAGCAACGCATCTCCCCGGGGTTGGGCGGCATGAGAAAATCAAATCTCATCTTTTCTCACCCCCCCCCAACAAAAGAATATTATCATTATATTTATTGGATGCGTTGGTCTTGGTCCCAATTAATTAATGATAGGAGGCAGCAAGCAGGCAATAGTAATAAAATGAACAGACACGGAAACTAAACTCCTCTCTTAAAACACCGTTGTCATTATCATTTGGTTAGGTTTAAGACTTGTTTTTTTTTTGTGGGAACAAGACAAGTACCCCCCCGACCCCATTTTCTACCCCCAAAAAGAGAGAAAGCAGTAATCTAATGCTTAATAACATCTCAGATGTAGCAGGAACGGAAGACAGGCTATACATGGGAAGACAAACAAATGTCATCATCAAACAGGAACATAAAGGCCTAATTTAGGCTCCCATGAGAAAATGCTTCTTCACATTTGAGTCTGGGTCGTCGTGTTTCAATAGTATAAACCCCAATGTATGTATGTGTCTGTCTGTACACTCGTTAGCTGGTTGTCCGGCAGAGGCATTAGATTCTCCCCTCCAAAAATCACCATGACGATATATGATGTAAAGAAGAGAAAGCCACCTCCCAAAACCCTAACACAACAACATCACAACTCAATAAAAACAGACCCCATCTTCTCTTCTCCCTCTCCAACTCAAAAACATTTGTCAGAACAACTCCTGGAAGAGAGAAAACAAATAATGGAAATTGTCGTCCTTATCCTTCCCATTCCTCCCTTCTTCTAACATCCGACGCCGTTTTCATTTCTCTGCTGTGCATGACGACGCCGCCCCTTCCCCTCGTCCTCGCCTTGGCGCTGTTCCTAACCCTCCAGCTGACGTTCGCCGCCTCCTCCTCTTCTTCCTCCCCCGCCCCCGAGATCTCGTCCCTGCTCCTGTTCAAGTCCGGCGTCAACGACCCTACCCTGTCCCTCTCCGACTGGGACCCCTCCACCCCTTCTGCTCCCTGCGACTGGCGTGGCGTCTCCTGCGGCGGATCCGGGCGGGTAGCCGAGCTCCGCCTGCCGAGCATCGGACTCTCGGGCACTCTCCCTGACCAGGCCTTCTCGAACCTCACCGGCCTCCAGCGGCTCAGCCTTCGGTCAAACTCACTGTCGGGACCGCTTCCTTCTTCGCTCTCTCTCCTTGCGGACCTCCGGACGCTCTTCCTACAGTCCAATGCCTTCTCGGGTGCCGTCCCTCCGGGGCTCTTCTCCAACCTAACGTACCTCCGGGTACTCAACCTCTCCGGGAACAGGCTCTCGGGGCAGCTCGACATCAACTCATTTCCTTCCCCTGCCGCCAACCTCGCATACCTCGACTTGTCGTCGAACTCGTTCTCCGGGGGCATCCCGAGGGCCATTGCAAATCTTTCGCAGTTGATCCTCATCAACCTCTCGCGCAACCTGCTCGATGGACAAATCCCTGCCACTTTTGGGGCCCTTCAGAAGCTCCAGTACCTGTGGCTGGATGGCAACCTGCTCCAAGGCACGCTGCCCTCCGCCATCACAAACTGCTCATCGCTGGTGCACCTGAGCGTTGAGGATAACAGGCTCAGCGGGATCGTCCCTACTGCTATCGGGCAGTTGCCGAAACTACAGGTTGTGGCACTTTCCAGAAACAACTTCTCCGGGGAAGTTACCAGCTCGTTGGTCTGTTCTTCCTCGCTTAGGATAGCTCGGCTGGGGGGTAACATGGTGACGGCCTTTATCGGTCCCGGGCCAGGCGATGCGTGTGGTGGCGTGTTAGAGGAGCTGGGTTTGGATTCTAACGGCTTGAAGGGTGGCTTCCCTACCTGGTTGGCAAATGCGAGTCGTCTGAGGTCAATGGATTTCTCCAACAACTTTTTGTCCGGAACACTCCCTGACGAGATCGGAAGACTGACTTTGTTGGAGGAGTTGAGGCTGGCAAACAACTCCCTTGGCGGGGACATTCCATCTGCGTTGAGGAGCTGCGTGTCGGTGACACACATCGATCTTGAGGGAAACGGATTCACCGGTGAGATTCCCTGGTTTGTTGGACAGTTCAGGGGTTTGAAGGTCCTTTCGTTACGGAGGAACGCATTTTCTGGTCCTGTTCCTCAGAATATCAGTTCATTGACGGCCCTCGAAGTTCTGGATTTGGGGGTAAATGCATTGGACGGAAGCTTCCCGGCGGAAGTGACAGGGTTGCAGAACTTGACTATCCTAGACTTGAGCGGGAACGGGTTCATTGGCAGTGAAATGCCCGCGAGCATCGGTAATTTGAGTCAGCTGATGGTTTTGAATTTGAGCGGCTGCGGTTTCTCCGGCAGTATTCCGACCAGCATAGGTAATCTACTAAGGCTAACTTCACTTGATCTGAGTAGGCAGAACTTATCCGGGGAGGTGCCAATCGAGATTACTGGCCTGCCAAGCATCCAGGCCGTTGCATTGCAGGGGAATATGTTGTCAGGTGATGTACTCGAAGGATTCAGTAATCTGCGGGGTTTGACTTACTTGAATCTGAGCGCAAACATGCTCAACGGCCAAATCCCGGCGACCTTTGGGTTTCTACAGTCTTTATCGGTTCTCTCCTTATCGGAGAATCACATCTCCGGTCCAATCCCCGCCCAGATAGGGAACTGCTCGAGTCTCCAGGCTCTCGAGCTGCGGTCAAATTATTTGTCTGGTCCAATCCCAGCCGATCTTTCCCGGCTTTCACGGCTGAACATACTCGACTTGAGCCGGAACAACCTGACGGGCGACATTCCGGTTTCTTTATCCGAGCTGTCGAACCTGGTTTCATTGGATCTCTCTTCGAACGACTTGTCCGGAGACATCCCTGCAAATCTCTCGCAAATTGTTGGTTTGGTGAGCTTCAATGTATCCGGGAACAATCTCAATGGCGAAATCCCCCTGGCTTTGGGTTCCCGGTTCAATAGCACATCCTTCGCGGGCAACCCGGGGCTGTGCGGCGAGCCTCTCGGTAACGAATGCAAGAAGGCAAAGAACAGGAAAAAGAAGAGGCTTATTTTCTTGATCGCTATCATTGCTTCGGGGGGGATTTTGTTGGCTCTGTTCTGTTGTTTCTATATATACCGGCTGTTATTGTGGAGAAGGAAGCTCAAGGAGAAGGCATCCGGTGAGAAGAAGCCGAGCCCGGGCAGGTCGAGCTCGAGGGGCAGCGGTGGTCGAGGGAGCACCGACAATGGTGTCCCGAAGTTGGTCATGTTCAATAACAAGATCACCCTGGCAGAAACGATAGAGGCGACAAGGCAATTTGACGAGGAGAACGTGCTGAGCAGGACAAGGTTTGGGTTGGTATTCAAGGCGTGTTACAATGACGGGATGGTGTTATCAATCCGTAGGCTCCCTGATGCTGCACTGGACGAGAGTACGTTCCGGAAGGAAGCGGAGGCTCTCGGGAAGGTCAAGCACCGTAACTTGACGGTGCTGCGGGGGTTTTATGCAGGTCCACCAGACATGAGGCTCCTGGTTTATGATTACATGCCAAACGGGAACCTCGCCACATTGCTCCAGGAGGCATCCCACCAGGACGGTCATGTCCTCAACTGGCCGATGCGCCACCTCATCGCACTCGGGATAGCACGAGGGCTGGCATTCCTCCACGGTTCCTCGATCATCCATGGCGATGTGAAGCCTCAGAACGTTCTGTTCGATGCGGATTTCGAGGCACACCTGTTCGACTTTGGTCTGCGTGCTCTCGTGGCTGAGGGATCGAGCTCATCGGCGGTGGGGACGCTGGGGTACGTGTCGCCAGAGGCGGTTCTGTCGGGGGAGGCGACGAGGGAGTCGGACGTGTACAGCTTTGGGATCGTGTTGCTAGAGCTACTAACGGGGAAGAGACCGGTGGTGTTCAGGCAGGACGAAGACATCGTGAAGTGGGTGAAGAAACAACTGCAGAGGGGGCAGATAAACGAGCTGCTGGAGCCGGGGCTGCTGGAGCTGGACCCGGAGTCGTCAGAGTGGGAGGAGTTCCTGCTGGGGGTGAAGGTGGGGCTGCTGTGCACGGCGCCGGATGCACTGGCGAGGCCGACGATGCAGGACGTGGTGTTCATGCTGGAGGGATGTAGGGCGGGAGCAAACATACCGTCGTCGGCAGACCCGACCACCCAACACTCCCCAGCATAAGCAGCAGCATCCCAATCCCCTACTGCTACAACCTGGTTGGTTGGTTCCTCCTATTGGAATTGTTCGAATCAAATTTTCTCAATTTTTCTTTCTAAATCACCAACGCCACCTGATTAAATCCATTGCCATTGCCATTGCCAATTGCCAGTAGTTTGTTAGTGAGTTTTTGTTTGAATTTATTTAGTTGGATTGCATCTTGCTCATTTTTGGTCGGTCAAACTTTAGCCAGCCGTGGGCCTGGGGAGGGGGAGGAGAACATCGTCGTTCCCAGAAAAGAAGGCCCCCCCTTCTGTCACGTGGCTAGAAAAATAGAAATGTAGCCGTTAACCCACGGAGCGGCAGTCGTTTTTTCTCCAGGATTTCCGCCACGTGGACCCCCAAAACCCAATCCAGTTTTTTTTTTATTAATTTCCTCGGAATGCGCGCAGTGTTTGTATCCGGCGGGGGTGAGGGGGTCGGGGACTATTAAAATACACGAAAATATTATCTCCGTATAAAATAAATAAATAAAGAATGGGGAGGAGGGTAAGGGTGGTGACCCGACCGTTGGGTCACCCACACGTACTTCCCCTGTAAGATCTGTAATAAATAATACCCTCTTCTTTTTAGTCATTATTGTGCACTTGTTATTAAAAGTATGTTTACATTAATTACGGGGTTTGACGCCTTCGTCGGCAAACCTTCTTATAATCCAAGGAGAAAACGCCATCTTACATTAATTGGGGCCTACTTTTTTTTTTTTTTGGGTGGAGGACTTGATCCCTTCAAACCCCCCCAACTCGCTTAATCATATGTTTAGATTTTAGTGACCAGTGAGCCACACAATTGCTTAACGTTAACCCACATTTTTAATAACATTATAATAAACAACTCAGTGCAGATTCCTTCTTCTGTTGGAAACTGTATCATCATCATCATCATCATCCAAATCCCTAATGATTCCAAAAACCAAATTATATTTACAAGTGGCATCTGACAGTCTATCGGTCCAATGGTCCCTTTTTTTAAGGTTGTTGGGCTTGATAAGCATGGCCCGGTTCGTTCCTATTTTGTCGGCCCAAACGAATGAATAAATAATCAAGTAGTAGTAATATTATTTCTGGTTAGCATGGGTTCATTAACTAGATGGGAGCTGACAGGGACCAATCACCCCCCTATAATGATGCATGATGGTTAAACAAGGAATGTTATACTGTTCTCTCGGTTAAATTTGGAGATTTCCTCATTAACTTTGGGTTGCGATAGAAATAGCTACCGACGACGTAACGAGATAAAGTCAAATGAACACAAGAAAACAAGAAGACGAGAGAATTGATTAGGGATCGATCACTCAACACCCCGGAACAAGAAACTTGCTTGTGCTTTTTTTAGGGGGGTGGGGCGGGGGGGACCGGACATCATAAGAGGAAAGATATCGAGTACGATGTGGTTGTGAGTGGAGTTCGGACATTGCTAACCACACATTATTTAGAAAATTAAGGAAATATTATCTCCCCCCCCCCAAAAACCCTAAACCATAATGATGCTTTTTGGTACACTCCTCGTTAATTAGTTTATTCATTAATTACAAAATAATAATCAAGACAAAGGGTATAATGGTAAAATACAAGTAAAGTAAATGAATAAACATAATTAAAATATATTCTTTTAATTAAATAATTATAAAAAAAAATTCACGCCTCTTTTTGTCTCATCCTTATTCACAAATGTTTCTTTTCTCACGAAAAATTAATTGACATAATTTTATAGAAAAACAAATGCCTCCATTTCACTTACAAAACAAATGGTTTATAAAAAATTTTCTAAGAAATCATAGTTGCTAAAATAAAATAAAATAAAAAAGAATCGTCGCCATCCTTGTCTTATGGGGAGTTTAATTCAAATAAAAAATAATCATTTTGAAATAAACAAAACATAATAAAAAAAAAGGATATCAAACAAAATCTTCTTTGTAAAAGACAGCCAAATTTTAGAATATTTAGTATAGAGAGAAGAATGGGTATTGTGAATATATATAAGATGGTGCTAAAAAATATCCGTTAAGATTATTAATTAATAAAGATTGTTAATGGTGTACAAAAACAATACACTTTAATAAGAGTAAATCAGACCATTATTAAGATGATGCCCTTTCTCTTAGTGAAAAAGGTTAAACATTAATTAACATTTTGAGTGGACCAATTAAAACAATCTATTATGTGTAACTAACAGATACAAAGAAAGCTGCGAGCAAAAAGCCTGAAGACCGCCATCATCTTCTTACTTATCATACAACGATTAGGCAATGCGCAGTAATAACTTGAGCTGTTGAGTGGGGACCCTGCAGAAACTCCCTCTTAATGGAGAGTTATGGGGAAGTCTTCCACATGATTGGGTGGTGAAAACTTGTTATAAATATAGAATTTAATCGCTTTAACTACACAATATTTAGCTAAATCCCTGAGCTATATCGTAATATCAAAGTATATTACTTAGATTTGGGTACTGTTGGTAGTTTTATTAATTTTGTAGATAAATTCGGAAAAAAGAGGACAGATGGAGTTTCACGTAGAGTTGTTACAGCTGCACAAAAAAGTGTTGCAACTGCACATGGTTGTCAGAAGTTGGATAGAATGTTTGGTGCAGCTGCACCAGATTTTCATGTAGTTACACGTTTGAGAAATATTTTATTTCATAGATTCTCTCTACCTTCCAGATTTTGAAGATTTTCTAGGGTTACAACCCCTTAGGCATAAAAGGATGACTAACTTGAGGGAGAGCGGTGTGCCGGGAACGAGAGATCACACCAGGCCACACACGAAGACATTCGACAAAGCTTCGGGCGGTATTTATGATGTTTTCCTTTTCTTCTTTAGCTTTGTGTTTGATCATTTTCAGCATGAACTAAATCTTTCTTCTAGGAATATGATGAACTCCGTTGTGTAATTACTTTCTTAGTGAAGAATTATCTTGTTCTTGTTTTGTTTATTTACTTCAGTTGTTCTTATTGCTTGAGTGCATGTGGCTGACGTTCGTATTGATTGCTTGTGCTTGAGTGAGGTGGGAGGATGTTAAGAGAATAAGTAGTGGTAAAAGTAGCCCGCTTTGTGTCGTGAGAGCGAGCAGACTTAAGGTGATATAGAGATATACATCGAAGGCAACCAAATGAGATCGGAACTTAATGCATCTAATTAATCGTGAGCCTAGATATATGAATCAATTATTTAGGTAGTTCGGCGGACTTCGAAAGGAGAAGGGATTTCAGTTAGTAAACGAACATGGAATTGAGATAGAGAGAAGGGAGACACGGGATAGTAACGAAACAACTGAAGGATTCATAGTCATAGGCTTTCTATTATTGATTAATTCACTTCGCTTATGCCTTATTACTTGTCTTTCTCGTTATTCGTTATTTATTTTAGTGGTTACAATTTTCTCACTATTTTCGGCTTGGCTTTGAAAGAATTGGCACTGAACGATAGAATGGTTTCCTATACCGATTCCTCGTAAGAACGATGCTCTACTTATCTATATATTACTTGACGCGACTCATGCACTTGCGGATTTAGCGAACAGGTGGCTACTTGCCGTCAACGGCCGTCCTCTCCATGGAGTCACCCGCTGTCGACATCACTTGGCCAACCGAAATTCGGGCACATTTTTTCGTAAGCAGCACTTGTAACCAGATAATCCCACACGAATGGCAAAATCAAATTATCCGGAGCCTTTCCTTTTTGTTAGCTTTCGTACTACTTCTACACGTTTCCATAGACAAAGAGGATTCGAATATGTCCTTCTCCGTTATCATTGAATGTTCCATTTACTTGCTCATCTTTGCTCTAGCTACATTAGCCTCTCTGTCCATATAACACATCGAATCGAATCGGACACATGCGAAAAAAAGAAAGAACAAACACAACCTCCCCCCGGCGGAGTGATCGTCTTCTAGATCCAAATACCGAATGGACTGAATTTTCGAAACTGTTGTTCTTCCGCCATAAGTCGATGTCAACCTAAACCGAGTCACTTAAAACAAGCACGTTGAAAAGAGAGAACATTTCTGGAATGTTGGAGCTGCAGAGTGTGTGTGTGTGTGTCGGGGGGGGGGGGGAGGGGGGGTCCGCGATGATCGAATGATTCCGAGGGGGAGTTATCATTATCATTATTTTTTTAGTGGGATCAAAATGTATATTACAAAAAAAGAAAACGAATATATTAGAACTTGCCTAGGCTTTGTTTGTCTTCTACGTAAAGTAGTAATATTTATTCCTAAAAAAAGAAATCTCGGAATGCCACGTGGGTAGTAGACTCTCTCATATTCTTTTCATACGGTACGGTTCCTTCTAGCGAATACTTATCCAAACCCAACCCCACACCTCACTGAAATCATAGGCAAGGAAAGAATGGTGTGCGTAAGTATTGAGTGCGTCTTTTCTGAGTAAAAGAAAGAACCAGAGAAACTGCCTACCCAGCCACTGAGGACGCGACACGTGGATACATTGGACTGCTTGGTCGAATCCTTACAACCACCGTTTGTCCGAACATCTTACTACTACTACTTGCTCAGTTCGGTTCTGAAGGTACTACATCCCATTCACAAAGTCTTCTTCCGTATGTAAGAAGGGAAGAAACTTTGATAAATTTGGTAAAAGGCAAAAGGAAGAAGGGACGCAAGCAATTTCATTTTTTGATTTTTCTGTTGTTTTTAGGAGGGGACAAAAACTTGAAAGTTAAAAATGCGCATGGCGGGGGAGGGGGCGGTCCTAAATGCCTTTGGACTATTATTTATACTGTTCCACTTCCTCCATCAGTGTTTACTTCCACTTGTCCCTCCAACCCTTTTTCATCCTCCTCTTCCTCCTTACTACTACTGTACAGCTCGGGTCTTCCGATTGGCTTGTCGATCCCGCCGTTTAATCTTGTACAAGGTAAGATCATCGTGTTAAAACCATCTGTTCTCCCAAGCAGAATTTTGTCATGGAAGCTGGTCGATCAATTTTGGGTCCTTTCTGGGGTCTGTTTTTCTCCCCAGAAGTTCCGTGGATCCGGACCAAAAGGACCTAATGATGTCGGATGGATCGTCTCCGATGTTTTTTTTTTCATTATATTCTGCCATGTTTATCTGATATTCCAGCATTCTTCCTGCAAGAATCCCCAGAAAGATGAACTCGAGTTTTTCGCCGCTTTCATTCTGTATTATTGTCGAATGAGCGCGTGACCAAAGGTCATCGTTAAAGTCACGTTTTTCTCTATCTTAGTCATATAACTTTCTTCGCTTGATCGTGTTTTGGATGGGCGAAGTATGTTTTATGTGTATAACATGAATCAAAGAAGTCATTAAAGCGAGGCAAACCCTGTTTGTATTTGAATCATTTCATCCATTTCACACACCACGGGAGATGCCATCATTGTTAGTTAAGCCCGACAAAAAGAATTATTTAAACAAATATAAATGGGGTGAAACCAATACGACCGTGATGGAGATCTTATTATTTGTGTTGTCGGGGGAGTCCTTTATCTCAATGACCGGTGATCGTTAAATCGTTTCCGATAACTCCATGTCGCCTTTCGACCTGAATTGCATTTCCTTGATTTTTTTTTTCATTAACTGCTTGGATCAGGGATAGGCTGTGATCGAATCGATGGAGTCGTGTGTGCCACCGGGGTTCCGGTTCCATCCAACGGACGAGGAGCTCGTCGGGTACTACCTGAGGAAGAAGGTTGCTTCGCAGAAGATCGATCTTGATGTGATAAGAGAAGTAGATCTCTACAGGATCGAGCCATGGGATCTCAAAGGTGATTTGTTTATTTCCTTCATTTGAATAACTCTCCAATGAACTAAGTATATAAACCCTGCATAACCGCTTGTACATTAGTCGACTCTTTCCGTTTCCTATTACATTCTCGGATATGAACATAACACTGTTGTATCGGTGTCCGATCTCGAACAGAAACATGTAGGGTAGGATATCAAGAGCAAAACGAGTGGTACTTCTTTAGTCATAAAGACAGGAAATATCCGACCGGGACGAGAACCAACCGAGCGACCATCGCCGGATTCTGGAAAGCAACTGGTAGGGACAAGGCCGTCTACGATAAAACCAGGCTCATCGGAATGAGGAAAACCCTTGTGTTCTACAACGGTAGGGCTCCGTGCGGCCAGAAAACCGACTGGATTATGCATGAGTACAGGCTCAAGTCAAACGAGAATGTTCCTCCTCAGGTACGAGAAACAACTCCGCCGCACAACTCATTCAGTAATCGTGATTAACAATCGTTCCAAGGACAAGCTCGAAAACTAGAATATAACAGAATGTTGTCTAAAGAGAGCGTCGCGTGTGAAGTGCCGACTCTTTCTGTTTTTGTGGGAAGGACGCGCATGTGAAAAGGTTGCACCGACTTTCGCGTGTAATAATAATTATTATCACTATTCTTTTTATTTTGCTTTACCTTCGATCATCAATATCATTTGAATATTTTGTTAATGATTTTGTTTGATTGTTGTGAGATCCGTAATTTTACGTTATGTGTTCTTATCACAGGAAGAAGGGTGGGTGGTCTGTCGAGCATTCAAGAAAAGGACTACCACCCCGACGAAGACGGCGAGGAGCTGGCTCGACAAGGGCAGCTACTTCAATGACGAACCAAGCAGCACGAGCTCGACCATCGACCCCAGCGAGTGCATCTCGACGAGGCCGACCCAACAGGAATACTTGCCCTCGCAACTCATGTGTAGACAAGAGGTCGTAACCGACTGGGCATCGGCGGCTGACGATTTAAGCTTCTTCAATGACCCGGACGATTATTTCCTACACATGCCCCACCTAGAGGGCCCATCCATGCCGCTTATCAAGAGCAAGGCTGCCAGAAGCAATGTCGATAGCCACTGCAGAAATACCGCGACAGACTGGAGGGCGCTCGACAAGTTCGTCGCATCGCAATTGAGCCAAGAGGAGAAGTTGTACGAAGTAGACGTAGAACCCACCATGAGCTCATATCAAGATCGTGTGGCGGCCTCGTTTCTTTTGCTGGAGGACGAGGGGGACGACGAGGATGGGAAGCTGAGCGGATTCTTGAGCTCAAGCACTACGGTCAATGCGATATTGGAATTTGCATGAGACTGTCATGAATCCCTCTGTAATACTTGGAAGGGGCGGCATAGAAGTACCATTTCGTGTAAACAAAAAAAAAAGAGAATTTATTTACCCGATGGAATTTCAACCTCCTATCATTTCTAGAATTTGGTTGATCTACATTTTTTGGGAGAAGGCTGATGTTGATGTGATAACGGGTGAGTGTTGGAAAGCTCGAAGAGGACGACAATGATTGGATGTCGGGTGTGGTGCTGGGGATTGGCCAAGCGGGTCTCTTTCTTGTCTGGCATGCCTTCAAATGAGAACATGAGCGAAATCAACCTTCGGCGAATGTTCCGCATGGCATGCCTCCCCTCCACCTTTATCTTGGAACTCGCGAGAACACACTCGTTATAAACACTAGGGTTTAGATACTTCATTATCTTTTCTTATCTGTCTTCCAATAGAAGAATGGACGAGCATAAAGTTTTACTACGAATCCTGATACCTATTAGTGTGATCTCTGAATTGCGAATGCACTTTTAGAGGTTCGTAGGTCGATTCAAAGGCTTAACTTACTCGGACCTGTTACATGCTCTACACTCAAATTCACTAGAGGTCGTTGCAAGACCTTACGACACACGATGACAGGGTAAGTAAGATGAGCTACCGCTAATATTCAAATTAGGATTTTGGAGAATCCTCTCTACGAACTGTAAACTACGATCTAGGGAATCCAATACAGGATGCATTAAACACCAACTGTCCATAGAAAACCCTAACTCATCCAGTTACTCCCAAGCATAATGACATAAATAAATCACAATAACTATTATACAGACAAACCAACGGCGTCTTTATATATCCTATTCTCCTTTTTACCCGAATGTCAACTAGAACCATGTTAAGTGACATTTGCCAAATTCATTTTCGCAATCAGGTCAGATAAAGATCAAGAAGAAGAAGAACCCGAGATTTTCATGTAAGAGAACTTGAAAAGGTATTCGTCCTCGATCCTGAAAGAAATACCCCAATTTTTGCCCTCTTTGCGTTTCGTCCGTCGTCCCAAGGGCAGTTGCATCCACCATGACAACCTTGAGGGCTGTTAAAGAATATGCAGGGCTTCCGGTTGTTCTTAAAGTTCATTTCCTCTTGAATTAAAGGGTTTACCGTTTTAGGATTTGCCAAGTCATTCTGGTGCGAGGCGACAAGGTCTCCCTCTGGGTTACCCTGCCTTAACCCTCCATGTTCCCTTATAAGGTTCTTTAGGCAGTTTGTGTCCTTGTGGACACTAGGCCAGGGATCCACCTTACAGCTAATATTCAAACCTTGCCGATGAATGTTGTCCGATGGGAATCCTGGCCAAGTTACCCTTTCCACTACCTCCTGGGGGTTATGCACTGGGGAGTTAAAGGATGGAATCATGGCACACGGACTGCATCTGTCGATGAAATGGGGCAGATTAGGAGGTGGGATATGCTGGGGAATCGAAGATTGGCTTTCAAAGGGTTGAGTGACCATGACTAAACTGGAGGGCACCCTCACTGTACCAAAATGATCGACCGGGCGACTAAATCCATTGGAGGAAGGTACCGAAGGGGTTACTACTTGGCCTGCTGATGGAACAAGGACAGATTGGGCTGAAAGGCTTGAGAAAGGCTGGTCGGACTGAACATTGGTGACCAAGGTTGGGGGGCAAACAAGGCTGGAATAAGGAACCGGTAGGTTTCCTGAGATCGGCTCAGACACAACAATCTTTCTTCCATCAGGGCTTCCTCTGCGATTCAGGAGCTCTTCTATCAGTTTTGGATTGTTAAATATCTCAACGAGAAGATCGGGATCAATCATACTCCCCTTTTCGCTGCTTTTAAGAAACGCTGCACATGCAGCAGAAGCAGCTGCAAGGAAACCTGCGTCCAGACCAGCAGATGATGGCAACTGCTGCTTTGGAACTTCAGGGGTTTTAGTATCCAAAGTGCAGAGGCTGGTTGGTTCAAGATCAGGTTTGTTCTTCGTCTCTTCTCTTGGGATAAGAGGGATCTCCGGTGTGAGGCAATCGTCATAACATTCTCGATCTACATTATCAGAAACCGCTGGACTACAAGGGGAAGGATAAGGAAGAACAAAGCTGGTTGATTATAGAGCCAGAAAAGTGGAATCAGATTTGTACCTTGACGGAATGGCAGATACCCGAGGATATACAGCCTCAAGCACATTCAATTCTCTGAGACTTTGGGTTCCCGCTTCCCAACTTTCTTCCCCAGCAGTAACATGCCAGCCACAACTCACAGAAAACTAGGAGAACATTCGAATCAAGAAAGAAATGAATAAGTATATCATCATCCTCACAAGCAACAGAAAAAAAATCCTGCCAAGCAGAGACAACCTTGCTGAGAGCTATGTCGCCTACTTACTTTGGGAGGGCATGTCCAACGGACATGATTGATGTTAGACACACTTTGTTGTGATTGGTTAAAGTTCTTTCCCCCAAAGCAAGAGAGATTCTTCAACAATCCAAAATTAGAGATTGCAGATACAGATTCCATTGGCCGGAAATTTCTCGGAGCTGTCAAACCGACTTGAGAAGGAGGTGGTCCTCCTTCAAAAATGGCACAACCTAGATATAAATGTAATTAATCAGGACAACCAAAAGAGCTCAGGGATGATAATTATTTCCATGCACCTTATAATTGCTATGTAATAACCATCAGAATTGAGATCACAAGAATTTAAAAATCAAAATCCGTTCTACGTTTAGCAGCGTCCTTGGGAAGATATACATTGGTCTCAATATCCCAATACAGCAAATCAGCATCAAGCTAACCATTCATGACAAATATGAAACGCAAATCAGCAAGATAAGAAACATTCAACATCGATTAAAATCACTAGACACCAAAAAACGATTCTTTGCTTCCTTAAAAGCGCATCAATCGGAAATATTTGCATTACCTACAGAATGCCAACAATTCAATCTCATCACAATCAATCCATACTCCTAAAAAAAACCACATCAACCGGAGAAAACAAGTAATCGCGGAGTCTCAACTGGAACAGAAATCGAAATCGACGTCATCGCGTGATAAAAAAAATATCGAACGATCCGTCCAAGTGGGATTGACAACAAACAACATAAACAGAAACAAATCAATCTCTCGGCGATAACTAATCCAAACGTTAAGATAAAAAAACACAGACGCCGAACCTGGCAAAGATTAACGCCGGAAGCCCAAGAGACTCGCCTCGATTTCATCTCCGCACTGTTCCGATCTTCAAGCGGAAGCTATCGATGGACACTAGCCGGTATATGATTGGATGAATCGCCCCGCCCTCTATCAATGAACGAATTTCGTGGACGTCCGGTGGCGGAAATCACAATAGATTGTAAGAAACAGGGGTAGATTCGATCAACGGAAAACCCTAGAAAACTCAAGGTGACCCGCCCGTCTCTAAGAAGATGATGAACAGCACTAAATTCTTTCAATCGGAATGAATCAAATCTCCCTTCAGAAAATGATGATGAACAGCAGAATTGACGTAAATTTTATTATATACACCCGAAAAGGACACGTGGCTGGACCTGGCGTATGGTTAGTAAGGATATTAGATCTTTGCAATAACCGAAAAAATGATTACGAATTTTATATTATTAAAAATCCCCCAAACTGGGGGAAAATAAAAGGAAAAGAAATGAGGTGCTTGGTTTGCCACCTCAAATAATAGCCCGGAGAAGTAAACTATACAAAGAATACGGACGCGGAAATTTTAGTCAGTTCCGGTATTGTCAGATGGGGAGGTTTTGGCAAGAAGCTCGCCGTTGTTTACGCTGCTGACACGTGCCGCCGCCGCAGCCAAGGGCGCAACCGACTCATGAAGAGATTCTGGTCCTTCTGATGTGATTCTCTTGCATATGGCGTCACAGTTACTAATAACCTCTGTTAGTCTTCCCTTGAGCTCCCCGAGTTCCACCTGCAGCTTATGAACTGTCGGACAGCCGGTCAGGTCATGCGTGTCAGTGATGATTGTGACTGACAGGAACCTACAGTTGGATAACTAGAAGAAAGCATTGTATTTAGGCGATCACCTTCTGACAAATGCTGAGATGTAGTTTCCATGGTCGATGCTGAGTCATTAAAACGTTGCAGAAGTTTGACGGCCAAAGCGTCCGCAAGTTCAACCTTGTTTTCCACCTCTTCCTGATGTAATTCGGATCGTGTATCAGGGATAAGTTCAATCACGGACATGCATGCTAAGCATTTTAAAAGGATCGTCTTTCCTCAATGTTTGGAAATCATCATAAGAAATGCTCACCTGCTTCTTAGTAATCTTTTGGACCTTATCCGCATGCCAATCCCGGTATAATGAGAACAGCTCTACTAGAACCTTTGGATCAATTGTACCTGAACAAAATTAGCCACTTCATTTTCACCTCACATGGGATAGTGAATATGCAGGGTATTTAGAGAAGACCTAATAGAAATCAGAAAGGCTATCATATCTGTCCTACAGAAAAGGTAGTACGGTAAGATAAATCAGTTCAACTCAATTCCAGTGGAAGACACAAACATCGCAGATCAAAATCAACGATGACATCTCATTACTTAATTTTTCACCATCCACGATGTACATAAATTGCACAGGCATACACCACAGACCAGCAGAAGTCACACATTTCCAGTAAAACAACATTCGCGTCTACAATTAGGACCAAAACTGCTACAAATTATAGAAACCTAACTAAACTATAAGTTAATGCCAGCAACTATAGATTGCCAGAGTCAACGTATATAGCTCCCAAACGAGTGCCCTGTAGATGTAAGACGGCTCTTCAGATTCCCGGCGACAAACACACAACGCCATCATTCCCTATCATCCAGGAAACATAGCACTTTCCATAATCATACAATCCAAAGCATCACCTCGAGCCCCAGAAGATGGCGGCTTCTTCACAAGGATGTCCGACAAGCTACCTTCCGCAAGCGGGGACTGAAGAATTGGCGGTGTCTGGATCAGAAATTAGAAACACATCAGAAATTTTATGCTCTGGAAAGTAGAAAACACTAGAATCAAGTGACAGCTATATAGAGCAAGGGAAAACCTACGACTCTGAGAGAACGCAGCTTCTCCAAAACTGGGTCTACTCCTTCAACTCGCTCCGAAACGGTGGTGATCACATCCCCCACAGGTCCCCCCTTTTGACATGCAACCACACATCAACTTAAATTCCGCTCAGCAGGTGAAAAATAAGAAACCCGAACATCCATCCGCATAAATAGGAAAAACGGACAACAGGCGAGCTCTACTCCAATTCACCTGTGACCTGGACATAGTCGATTCTGCCGTGCCCATTTTAAATGAACACTTCCGGCCACCGCAACCGACAGCTTGACACTAAAAGAGGAAAAAGAAATGCAGCGGGAGTGCCCGACGACCACCCTAATGATAAAGAAAACGAACGGCACGATCGCTGCAAAAGCGTCGTCCAGAAAAAAGATCCAAACTTTAGGTTTGGGGAAAACGAAAGCGATCTATCGGGTTCAGGATTCTTACGAGCGATCAGCTAATCATCATCAACCGAAGTTGGGGAAGTATCGTCTCCGGCCCGTCCTGATCAATTTGGGGAAAGTAAACCCTAATTGTACCGAGGGCGTCATCCCAACTTCATCCCATTTCCAAAACCACCTTTCCTTTTCCAGTACGTTATATATATATATATATATATATTAAAACGGGTGCTGTCACTCATTAACGTGCATTAAATATATTTTAATAATAATTTGAAACCATAAATTATGTTAAATAATTTTGAAAATATAAAATTTATTATATTTAAAGACTTAACTAATTTAGTGTACTTAACAAAACGTATATACTAATTAGGATGAAACCCAGAAATAAACTAACACAGTACGACGAGATATACCAAAATTCTACGTTATAAATCGATGGAAATTTGTGATGACGGATAAGGTCTAACCAGAAGCTCAGCCCGCCGTTACTCAGCCGCAGGTGACAGAGGAAGCTCCGCCTGCAGCTGTGGACGAGCAGCAGCAGCCGAAGCGGGAGCTGAATAAGAAGGAAGCTGCGGTGGCAGAGCCGGCAAAGGAGAAGAAGCCGTGCATGCCTAGGGCACGGAAGTCGTTCATCCGCATTACTTCCAGATCTTTTTTATGCCTAGCTCGGCCTAGTCTGTCAGTTACTGAATTTTTTGTTTCTTTTTCTGGGGGATCATTTTGTGGCAGATCATCAAGAAGAGTGGATTGAGCCCTTATGAGATCACCAAGTTCATGGAAGAGAACCACAAGTCAGTGCTGGCGGCTAATTTCAGGAAGATTACTCGCTCTCCAGTTAAAGAACTTGTTTTCGGGGGCAAGCTGACCAAGGTGAGGGCCTCATACAAGCTCCCCGAAGCTGGCAAGAAGGAAACCACCAACGGGGTTAGAGCCAGAGTGGCCCAGACTAGGTCGACTTCCAAGGCGGAAGCAGAGAAGAAGCCAAATGGGATGAGGCCGAGGCCAAAGCTGAAGACGGTGTCGACTAAGAAAAAGAGCGGGAAGGGCAGTGCAGCCAGGGCAGCAAAGCCAAAGTTGCTGAGATCGATCAAGTCTGCGGGTGCGAAGAGGATGAAGGTTGTCTCGGCCGTTTGAAGGTGGCAGGAGGTGCGATTAAGATCAAGCTGCACGCTTCCTTTTTATTTTATTTTTTGTGAATAGAGTTTCGCGGAGTGGCAACGCACGTAATTTTAGGGGTTTTAGTGCCTCCTTAAATAATACGGTCGGTCTTTTAACGCTGTAATTATTGCATAGTTGGATTCGGGCTTCCATTGATTGGGCCTTACGGGCCAGCCTGCCTAGCCATGATAGGCTTTCCAGTTATGGGCCTATTGGCCCATCATACAATCGGGAACAGTAAACCGGAAACAAACGTGAACATTCCTCCTCTTTTGGGACTGGATTCTAGACTCCCTTTTTGCACCCGAACAAAGACACGACAAGACGAGAGAGGAGGAGGGTACGATGGACAAGCACGCATGTTTTTTTTTTTGGACCTCCTCGGAGACATCCCAAGCCCGACATGTCCCGGGGGTGTTCATTACAACCTCTGTTGCATCCAAACTCCTCCCACGGGAAACAACGCGAAATGGTCCGAATCCCCCGGATATTCGTCGCAAATTCATGTGAAGGAGACTGCAAATCTCGGCCCCGCCCACCCAGATATTTCTTCCCTGAAAATATCGGGGGACTCTCCCGAGATTTTATTTTTAGTTCTCGTGTTAAGAAAACAAAAATCTTTGAACTCTGCCTAAACCCCCCCAATGTCCCCCCCCCCCCCTCCCCCATCTCTTGTGGTTTTACATTCACATGGCCTCATTCAATGTAAACCCCCCCGAAATGTCCCTCTTGTGACTTCCGGCCGATATCCCTCAACTTCAGCATTACTCTTTTCTGGTTGTTGTTGTTTTTCGAATACGACGGGGAACTAAGCCCTCACAAGGTGAGAACTACGACATCCGAGATAGTTATACATCACCCTCGTTTGCGCATACAAAGGTTGAGTATGTGTCCATGAATATGATTGTCATCCACCTGGTCGGGAGCATCTGTGAGGTTGTTGATGTAAATACAGAGTCTTTCGTTATCGGACGTGTGAGACTCGAAGACATCGCATGCATAGTTCGTGTTGTGTTAGTGTTGTAATATGAAACTTATGTTAAGACGGTGGGTGTAGGGATTGATATTGCCATCATTCTCCCGCCGTTGAGATACAACGGAATTACGAGCTTTGAAGAGGATGATTCTCGAGCAGGCACGAGACGGTTTTCTTTGATCAAATCATGTTAACTCCTTCATTAATTGCATCAAAGGATCGGGAGGGGACATAATCTCGCAGCGTCGATGTTAAACCGAAGTTTCTGTCAGGATCAAAGGCCTTAAAAGGAAGGCCTCAAACAAAGAAAATGACTACAGCTTCTTCGCCTCAATATCAGTCCCGGTTTCATCTGATCATGGACGTCAGGGTTTGGAATACGCGCTCGTCGCAAGGGATTGTGATCCCCATGTCGTGGTTGAAGCCGTACTCCTCTTCGGCCCTCCGGAGCAAGTACTGAAACTCGGGGTGACCCAACCACGCGATGGGGACAATGTGCCTCCTCCTGTTCTCTCCGACGTAGACAGGGAAGTGCCCCCTCGGGACATCTCCCCCTTCATCGCACGACGACCTCTTGCCGAAGCTCGAGCACTTCTTGAGGATCTGCTTGAGCGAAGTGGCCTGAGTCTGCCTGTTCTGCGACTTCCCAACGGCCATTTTCTCTTCTTCCTATGGCTGGTTCCGTAGGTGTCGTGATGAAATGCAAAAGAGAGGAGTTAAAAAAGAGGACATACAGTGAGATGGAGAGGATTGGAAGGAATTGAGAAGGGGAAGGGGAGGGAGGTATTTATGCAGAAAAGGGACGTGGGACAAAATCATGTGACACTGTAAGAAGGGACTTCAATAATAGAGGGTGGGAATACAATTTCTGATTTTATGTGGCGGACTTTGTTGAATGTACAAAGACAAACTCCCAAACCAACCAATGGTTGGGGGGCTCATGCCCTACATTGCTTGCCTTAGCATGGGCAACATGGGGCCCTTTTGGTTCACCTTCCCCAATTCCTCCTCTCCATGAAGATTTCATTTCTTTATTGTTTCTATTTCTCTTTGTTGTTTTTGATGGGTATATAGTACTTTTGTGTACCCATTTGGAAAATATATCTTTGTTTGTTATGCCACGTTAAATTGGCCCAATCTCCTCCTTTCCCAAGCACAAAGGCCAAATCTAATGCTTTTTTGGATGAGGGTTAAGAGGTAATAGAAGTCATCTTCTAGCATTCTACGAAAAGGTACAATGCAAAAATCGAAACTGTTTTGACTTCCCATTACTTGCATGTCTTAACGGATCCAAAGCTCGCGCATAATTGGCGTCTAACAACGTTGTAATCCTATCTACAAGAAAACTTGGATAATGTTTGACAGATTTGTTTTCTGTTATCTTTTCTGGGTCTCGCACGCAATGTAAGTCGGGCAACTCCAAAAAGAACACGACGGGGTCGGTTCCTTGCGCTAACCAACTAAATAAGTGAGGAACACAACAACACGAACTCCGGCGGTGATGACCCCAGCTGCATATAAATGGAAAACAAGACCATTTGTGACGTTCTTTAGCCTGTCACCGAGTGGCCTAACAAGGCGACATTCAAATTTATGACCGGAGAACGACGAAACCGGGCAGTTCCGAGGGCATTTTAACCTGATTCGGGGGTTCGACCTATGTTCCCGACAGGCTTCGCTCGAGAAAAGTCAAGGGACAAAAATAAATGACCCACAACCCTGAGGTTTTTTCTGAATTTGATGCGTAGAAAAACTTGGCTGATCCCCAAAACCGACAACTGCGAAGGCCCCACAATCTTTAATACTAATGGAGCATGCCCCAGGAAGGCCAGAATACTTCCTCTTGAATAACTCGGTAACTGAATTATGACCAGTTCGCAAGTAAGATATCTACGGTACTCGACTTCATCGACGAGTCGCCTTCAGTAAGATATCCAAAGGGTTAAGAAACCAGGGTTCATTGAACGAGCTAAATATGGCAACCGAAGCCTCATACGTCTGCCTTTCCCCAGGAAAACATGCAAAAGTCCGTCTAAGACATCGACATGGACAGAACATGGTGTGGAGACTGATTCACACGGTGCAAGTCCAATCGTGTTTGGACACCGTAAGGCATCAATCATACAGGTGCATATTGAAGTAAAGGAGAGATTGGATACTAACTAGGGGAAAAAGGCTTACCGCGGGTCGATGAGTTGTGCAGATTGTCTTGCCATTAAAGGACTCCTTGGGCCCTACCCCTGCCAAACATTAACCACAGCAATGATCAATTCTAGAGACAGGATGCGGACATATATTCCTCCTAAGAAGGAGCACCACTTATGCTCGTCTTCTCTCCATCATAATAATGCTTGACAGCCCTTTCATGGACAGAAAAATATGTAAACCCAACCCCTAACTGAATTTAACGCTATGCACATACCAAATCAAAGAGAAGTCACCCAAAGATTTGGGACCAAAAGCGATTCGCGGTGACCATTGAATAAGTTTCTTCGGAAGACATTCTCATGGTTTATCTTAGAACCTGCTGAACAACCGCCAAACCAGATGTTTACTGCTCCTGTAGGCCATCTCCACGCTAATGTGAAAACAATACAGATACCATCCAAAAGAAGCATGCAAAAAGAACGATGCTGCTTGAAGAGGGCACTACCCATGTTCTGTGAATGAGAAGATAGGCAATATAAAATCAAGGACAGCATGTACAGGACTATCCATCATTGTCGCCACAGAATGGATACCGGAATAGCCATCAAAATTTAACTGGTAGCATTTCCTTCCAACAGATGGAGACTCTGTAAGGTAAGCATGTGGAGACCATGTTACTCTTGTCCTCGAGCTAAAAAGAGACAAACAAGAGACGAAAGAGTGTTGCTAGAGTATCTATGTTACATAGTTTGTATTAGCAAATAGCCAATGCCAAAAATAACTACCTGATAAAAACGACTTAGCTTTCTGCACAAAATAAAAGAACCAAGCTATCGTTTCCTGTCATATTAGACAAAGAAAGCTTTTCTGTTCAATTCAATCCAGTGGCAAGGATGGAAAATTTGTATAGAAGCTGGTAAAAACTGTAGCTAACCAGGAAAAATATGCTGTCAATCGATAAACTGCCTGTAACAGTAGCTAACATATCTTCTGAGCTTCTCACTACTCAGCATGTTCCTCATTTCCTTTTCCAAGAAAGCTTTTTTATGCAACCTAGCTTCAGCATCCCATTCACGTTGAAACCATCTATTCAGCCACAGTAAATCCATCCAAAACAAATGGAAAAAGACAGGAGCCACCATCATTACTAACTGACCAACCATTAGAGAAAAAGTGCAAGGGTTGCGTGAATCTAGGATAAGATTTCGTGCAATAGAGAGCACCGAATGTACCAACTTGAAATGAAATCTTCTGCATAATGAAGAGGACTCAGAAACAGCTCCTCGGATTTTGCTTTTACCGTAGATGGTGCACGGCTAAGAGGTAAAAACATTTCTCTAGCACCAAAATATGATCCAGTTATTGACATAAAAATTAAAACGATAGTCCTCATTTCTCGTCTGTCCTTAAGAATAGCCTCATAATCCAGATGAGGCCTTCGTACCACTTAGGCAGCGTAAAACGCCACGCTTAAATGGTGGATAAAGGTAAAGGATCAGCGACAGTATAATTACCCGAGATTGAGCAGTCACTACCATTCGATTTCCAACTGCCTCTACCTAGGGAATGTACACAGACAACTCCAAGCTAGTCTGGAATCGTAATTGCTTATGTCTTCAACTCAAACAGATCAACTACGACCAACTCGCCATCCCACATGAACTCCTGTCATTACACTGTATACACTACAAATCGGTTCCAGCAATGAGAACCTAAATTTCCTTCTATCATTCATTCGTAAGCAGAAGCTTGCTTTGGAAGTTGATGCATCCCGTCCATCACACTCAGTTGTCTTCGTAGCTTAATGATGTGAGCTTGTACCTAAAAGTAATCCCAGTAGAGACATTAGATAGTCTTCAAGGTTAGGTCATGATCAAATGTATCTGGAAGAAACAAACATCTTGGAACATAGCACTAGAATTCCAGCCTAATCATGGGGTTACAGGAAAATGCAAAAGAAAAAAAAGAGATGCCTGTTAGGAATCTGCTCAAATCGTGCAGATTACAATAAATATAAAATGACAGTAAACTGACAGAAGAACTGACAACGCGGAAGGAAAGCATCGTATATTAAGAGAAAGGGCACAGCATTGTACTATATACAATGAAAGTACCAGTAGCAATCTCAACACAAGATAAAACATGCATTAATCCTTTTTTCTATCAATAGAGCCAACCAATCAGGATAAAGGACGAAAAGGAAAAGATTCCTAACCTGCTGGCGAGCTGCAGCAAGTTTCAGCAGCTCATCCGCCTCTGAGAAATTCATGAACCATTGGTTGAGGGCATGATCTTTGGTGTCCCCCCTTTCCCGTTCATTAACAGTCTCTGTGGGTACTGCAATGGTTATGCACCACATTTCATGCTCAATCTGAGGAATGTAACTGAAGCCAGAAGATAGCATCATCAGGACTTACCAGGAGTGGGCAGATTCAAACCAGGAGGCAAACGAGGCACATTTACAGCCGGATGATTCTGTACACGGGCAAAAAAAGCCTCCGAAGGATCGGGAAAAACAACTTCATCATATGATTCAACCACAACAGGCTTCTTGGTTGACTGAGGCCCAGATTCCTCTTCGGGATACAATTTCAGATGATGATAACTGCAAATAAAGATTCCTGATCATTCCATAACCCTTCCTCAACAAACCGACAAAATGCGAACAACAGATGCATTCACTCACAGATCCAACTGCTTATCACACGCATCTGTGTGAAAGAAAAGCGATATAGCGATCTCGAATTCTCCCCAACCACACTCTGAAAGCTCAAACGGCGGGTTTTCGATCACCCTGGTGGGATTGTTAAAGCTGGGATGCAACTGGAAGACGACCCGCTTAACGACAACTCCTAGATCCTCATTCGTCGCCCCGCGGACATACACTGTCCACTTATGCGACTGGGACCTTCACAACAGAAAAAAATAAATAAAATGAACAGATGTAGCCATCCAATGCCCACGGAAAAAAGGAGCACCGCACGAGAAGGACACTCACTCGCTGGCCTTCCTACCGAGATAAAAAGCAATCGTCCCGTAAACAATGGGTACGCTTATCTCGACGTCCTTAAGCCTCTTGCCCGCACTCTACACACATCCCATCAAGGATTCGTCAAACTAAAAGTCAGCAAACACTCGCACCACACGCTCACAAATCATTCTTAGAAACGAAAGTCCGGCGTTACTGACAGTTACGACAACTTTCTTCTTGTCGGGATCCTCCGAGGATTTGGTGATCTTGATGCGCTTGATCGAAGACCCGCTTTCTTCCGGCGGATTCGGATTCGGACTCGGACTCGGACTCGGACTCGCATTCTCTCCCGGCTTACGCGTCGTAGACGATGACATCTCCCTCAAAGATTGAATCGAAACGAGAGCTCGGACAAGGGAGGGAAAAGGGCAAAAATCACGTCTAAACCAATTAGGGTTTCGTTCGCGTCGTACAATTTGGGGATAACCTTAAAACGGTCGAAAACGGTGTTACTAACTAAATTTTCTTAGTCTCTTCTATTAATATCATAAGTAATTCATCACTTGTTTTAAGAGATGATTATTTTTATAATTATTTAACCCAAAAATTAATTTTAACCGTAATTAAAGGCAATGGTAAAAAATATCTAACATGTGTTCATTGATATAAAACAAAGGAAAGAGAGCAAGAAGAAAATCAGAGGAGAGATGGGGAGAGAAAAAAGGGCTAATTGTATTCTATTTAGTGTCGCAATGTACAAGATATATTCATCTATTTTGTAGGGAACTTACAACAAAATAAAATTAAATTACAATCGTAACTGAAGAAAATATCTAACACTAATTAGAGGTAAATAAAAGTCATAATGGCCATTCATAATAAATATATTTACAACACTCCCCTTGAATGTCCATTATGATTAATGCCTCATTAAAAATAAAAGAAACCCTGTGGGGAAAAAATCATGGTAAAGGAAAAAAGAGTACAATACGTTTACTTCCCCTCTTAGTAACATCACTTTAAATCTCCAAGTTTGTACATTCAAATTTTATGCATTCTCCTTTCAAAAATTATTGTAGGCAAAACCTTTGTTAATAAATCTGCTAGATTTCTGATAAATGTATTTGTTGAATATCAACATCACCATTCTTCTAGAGATCATGAGTGAAAAAGAATTTCAGTGATATATGTTTCGTTTGATCATCTTTGATATATCCTCCCTTTAATTGAGAAATGCAAGCAGCATTATCCTAATATAAAATTGTTGGGGAATTCTTATTTACGGATAAGCCACATGAGCCTCGAATGTGATGTATAACTGATCTCAACCATACACATTATCTACTAGCTTCATGAATTGTAATAATCTCATAATGGTTAGATGATGTGGCGGTAATTGTTTGCTTCATTGATCCATGATATAGCGGTACCACCACATGTAAATAAATAACTCATTTGCGATTTACCATTATGAGGGTCAGATAAGTATCCTACATCTGCATATCCAATCAATTCTGCTTAAGGCATATACGGATAATATAATCCTATGTCCATAGTTCATCGAAGACACCGAAAAATATGTTTAATTCCATTAAAATGTCTATTCGTCGGTGAAGAACTAATAAATTCACTGCAAATGATATACCAGGTCTAGTATGACTAGCAAGATACATCAGTGCCCCAATAACACTAAGATATGGTACTTCAGGACCAATTAGTTCTTTATCATTCATTCGAGGTCGAAATGGGTGTTTATTTACATAAAGCGATCTCACGACCATTAGACTATTCAAGGGACAAAATTCCATTATCTACATGTTCAATCTATAAGCCAAGACATAATTTCGTTTTTCCGATCTTCCATCTCAAATTCTTTCTTGAGATAATTAATTAATTCATCAGTGGTACCAATAATATTCAGATCGTCAACATAAGTTACAATTATTTCAAATTGTGATCCAGATCTCTTAATAAACATGCATGAACATATTGGATCATTTTGATATCAATTTTTCAATAAATATTCACCGAGACATTTATACCACATAAATCCAGATTGTTTCAATCCATATAGAGATCTGTATAATTTGACCAAGTAAATGTCTTGATGATCTGAATTATATGCTTCTGGCATTTTGAATCATTCAGGGAATTTCATGTATATATCGTTCTCAAGATAGCCATATAAGTATATTGTAACGACATCCATCCGAATTTGATAAATTTATCAGATATCTAAATGTTGTTGCATCCACCACATGAGAATATGTCTTCTCATAATCAATACCAGATCTATGCGAGAATCCCTGGGCAACAAGTCGTGCCTTATATCTGATAATCTCATTTTACTCAGTTCTTTTCCTTATAAATACCCATTTATAATCGATCAGTTTTACACCTTCAGGTGTACGGACTACAGGTACAAAATCTTTAAGTATTGGGAGCGATTTTAATTCTACTTCAATCGCATCTTTCTATTTTGGTCAATTATTTCTTTGTTTGCATTCTTTAACAGACTTTGGTTCAAGATCCTCGTCTTCATTTACAATATCGCATGCTATAGCATATGCAAAATTTTCATCGACGTCGATTTTATCTCGATTCCATCTCTTTCCAGTCAAAACATAATTGATAGAGATCTCTTCATTTTTAGGTATCTGTGATTCTTCTGAAATCATTTTCTCAATGACTGGAGGCTCTTCAAGAGCGACTGTTCCCTTAGTTTGAGCCTTTATTTCTTTTCTTTTCCGATGATTTTTATCTTTGGAACCTACTGGTCTACCACGTTTCACTTGCATTTTAGGCTCATTAGCTATATCAGGTTGTCATTCAGGGACATTAATTCTTATTGGAGCATTTGTAGCTGGAATACAATACTTTGTCACTTTCTTAGGGTCAGTAAAAACATCTGACAATTGATTTGCTAAATTTTGCAAGTGAATAATTTTCTGAACTTCGAGTTCAGATTGCTTTAAACGAGGATCATAATGAGCCAATGATAACTCACGCCAAATTATTTCTTTTTCCGGCTACTTATTTTTCCCATTTAATGTTGGAAATGTCATTTTATCAAATTGACAATCGATAAAATATGTCGTAACTATATCTCCCGTCAATGGTTCTAAATATTTAATTATAGACGGTGATTCATATCCGACATATATCCCCAAACTCCTTTGGGGTCTCATCTTTGTGCGTTGTGGTAGAGCAATTGGTACGTATACAGCACACCAAAAAATTCTTAGATGTATTTGGTTCCTGACCATAAACCATTTCCAAAGGGGAGATCTCATTATAATTTGTAGGTCTGATATGAATTAACGCTGCCGCGTGAAAAATAGCATGTCCCCAAACATGAACTGGGAGTTTTGTTCTCATAAGCAAGGACCTTGTAATTAATTGAAGACGTTATATCAATGACTCTGCAAGGCCATTTTGTGTGTGAAAATGTGCTACAGGATGTTCAACACGTATTTCAATTGACATAAAATAATCATTTAAAGCTTGATAAGTAAATTCTCCGGTATTATCAAGACGAATATATTTTATTGGATAATCCGAGAAATGAGCTCATAATTTGGTAATTTGAGCAAGCAATATTGCAAATGCTTGATTACGAGTTGATAATAAACACACATGGGAACATCTAGTCGATACGTCAATTAATACTATAAAATATCTGAATGGTCCACATGATGGATGAATAAGCCCACATATATCACCTTGTATTCTTTCAAGAAATTTCAAAGGTTCAGCCCTAATTTTAGATGGTGATGGCCTTATTATTAACTTCCCTTGGGAACAAGCGACACATGAAAATTCATTGGGGTGAAAAATCTTCTGGTTTTTCAATAAATGCCCACACGACTGATTAATTATTCTTAGCATCATTATAACTCCAGGATGCCCCAATCGATCATGCCATGTAATAAAATTATTTTGGCCTACAAACTTCTGGTTTGTAACAACATATACCTCACCAATACTTATATTTGTATAGTATAGTCCAGAGGAAACCGCAGGTAATTTTTCTAATATACATTTCTTACCCGAGATGATACTCGTAATACACAAATATTCTTTGTCATTTTAACTTAAAGTCTCAATGTGATATCCATTATTGCTCAACAAATTTTTCTGAGAATGCGAGGAATACAACGCATTATCGATATAAATATTTGTTCCTCTCGATAATAAGATATTTGCTCTTCCGGAGTCCTAAATAATTTTTGTACTTTCATATATCGAATTGATACATGTTCCGTTCATTACCAAGACGGTAAAGAACTTCTTACTTTTCAAAATAGTATGAGTTGATGCGCTCTGTCTACGAGACAAATACATTTTTCATTTGTCGAGAATTCGCTTCGAGGAACCTCCATTTTCTTCATGAAATGAAATAAAAATATTAAGATTTAAAATATATAAGTAAATAATAATAATAATAATGATAATAATAATAATAATAATAATACAAAGATAGTAATTAAGCTTTATTTCAGTCGCGTGGTTAAGGTGATAGTCTTATGCTTAAAAGGTCGAACTTGTAAAAGGAATGATTATTCCGTTCTTCTTTACTTCTTTTTTTATTTAATCACACATTTATTAAAAAAATATAAAAGAAAATATAACTAAGTTACCATAATTTTAAGAAAAAATTAAATACATTAATAGAAAAAAATCAAATACATAAACAAAATTAAACAAAAAGATCATCGTACAACCGATACGTGACCCCCAACGACTACATATGACCTTGTCGTTTTCCCACTTTCTTAGTATGGATGACGTAATCACGGGAAAGACTCGCCGATTTAGCCGAATCTCAATCCCCCGAAATATCAAAAATCGGCTAAATCGGCGATTCTTTCAATCATTTATTGATATTTCCGCTGTCAGTGATTGACCTCCAGAATCACCGATTTAGCCACCGGGAAAGAATCCAGCAAAAATCGTCATTTTTTTTAAACAGAGCTTCGTGCTGAAAACGTGGAGAGAAAAAGGGGAGAATTTTATTCCTTTCAGTGTCACAATATACAAGATATATCCCTCTATTTATAAGGAACTTACAACGAAAGGAAATTAAATTACAATCGTAACTGAAGAAAATATCTAACACTAATTAGAGGTAAATGAGAGTCATAATGGGCATTCACAATAAATATACTTACAACAACCTTTCAAAAATTATTGTAGGCAAACACTTTGTGAAAATTATAAATTATTTTTTGAAAATTATAACGGGTTTCTTGGTGACATTACTAATCCGCGATATTTCGAGGGTCGGAGATCGCTGCAAAATCGAAATCGACTAAGTCTCCTGTTGGTCTAATCATGTTGAGGTTGTCGTGATAATATACATATTATACAAAGACGGTCCTCCGATGGTTACGACGGCCGCCGTTACAGTTGTTTCCGGACATGCCTTTCACGAATGTTCTCTTCGAAAGTGACCGCGGACAAGCCGGATCCAAACACGCCGGAATTCTCCGGCACTATGGGTCAACTGGTGCCCGAAGGATTCGTGAATATATGGTCCTCGTATGAAATGAATGAAAAGAAGAGGAGAAAACAACGGATGGGCAGCATTAAGCGGAAGCATTTACGGATGCCATCGACGATGCCTTCGAGAGTGAGCAAGAACGCAGGAGCACAAAGAGAGCTTGAACGCTAGAATGCTAGAAAAGACAAGTTGACAATATATGTCTGTCTATAGAGAGGTATTTTTTACAATGCCTAAGAACAAGTATTTATACTAAGCTAGACCTATGTATATATGGTAACTATATATTGCACATATATTACTTTTCCTTTGCTGCCAGTTTTCCATGGAATATCTCCTTTCCATATGAGCAAACTTGGCAACAATCTCCTTCCGGATCCCGAGATCTTCTGGAGCCTTCCTTAATAATTGACTGAACGACCGTGTCGCCCATTGGCCTTCGCCATAAAGTTTCCTCGCTCGCCCAGTCTGACTGTCGCTTGTCGCTTCGTCGTCCTGTTGTCGCCCGTCGCCTGGTAATCCCGTCGCTTGGTGATCCCTTCGCCAAGCAAGCCTTCGCCTGGTGTGTATCCGTGGTCACCTCCTTCCTGGATTTTCCTTTCTTGGGCCTATGTTCTAGACCGTCGATCCACATATTGGGATGAGATCTGCGGCCCAGAATTCCTGTTACTAAACATATAAGCCCCCCTCAAGGCAGACTGAGTAATCTGTCTCGCCTTGAAAAAGACCAATTAATCATTCCCCTGCAGCCTCGGTAAGGTGTGCAGGCGAGTAATAAATCCTTGACCATCGATATCTCGAAACGTATCGGTTGAGATCCCTGGGTTAAATGTTACGACCCTCGAAATCTCTGTCATAATATCTCCTGTCAGAGCCTTCTCCCTTCATGACCTCGCTATAAATAGCGGCGTTCGGATCGTTTTCCGATTCACAAACCATCGTTTCTTGAAAATAGCCAAGCCATGAAGTTACTGTCTTTACTTTGGTATTCCATCCGGAGCTTATGGTCGTCACCTTAGCTTGTTTGGGAGCCTATACCCATCACTTATGAGGGTGGTCTCCAACTCCTCGACTTTTGTCCTTTTGGAAGGGAAGAGAGCTTGCATAAGCCTTTGGCGCTGTGTCGCGGATGTCGTTTGGTTGGTACATCACTAAACTGGCCTTCCAGGTGCCGCCACACGATCGGATCTGTCGGGGGGCCTATGAGGTAGAAGTCATTGTCCCATCCCCAATTTGCCAACCTCACGGGTTCTGGGAGATCCAACCAGGCATCGGGTCTTCAATTCCATTGCATCGCGTGAGGTTCCGTCTGACGTCCTCAAAACCAGGGTCTCCAGACGCTTCTACCGATGGGAGGGAATTTCTCTTTACAACTATAGATCTCCTTCATTTGAGGGAGGAACCGGGTGTGTTGGGTTCTGTGGATAAATCCTTATAGAACGCTTGTAATCCCTTCAATAGAGTATTTCCTGATGAGCGGAAATGTCGTCTACTGAATCATTTCTTTTCTTTCATTTCATTTCGTTTCATGTACATTCATTATCAATCCAACCCATGTAACGTTTGGATTTGAATGAGAGTAAATGTTTATATATTATGAACCTTTTCGCTTACGCACTTATGACGATTGAATCGTCGTCATTTTCCAACCGAAGCGATGCTTTGGATGTCGCCCGCCCCATAATCGAGGCGACGTCTGTGTTGGGCCTCGGTCATCAAGCGACGTCTATTTTGGGCCTTACCTTTGTCGGTTTCTGGGATTATAAAATCTTTGAGGGTTAGGTTTCCCGCTTACGCACTCAGAAACCCTTCTCTTTCTTGCCTTCTCGGATTCTTAGAAACCCTCGTTCTTTCGATTCTCATGGCCTCTTATAGCTCTTCCTCGTCATCTTTCGAGCCTCCGGTCCATCTAAACAGCGACGCTGCCAAGTTTCAACATGTTTTCACCAAGTCTTGGCAGTCTTACGTTTCCACCGTTCACACGGCGCAATCAGACTTTGATACTGCTATGTTGGGCCAACAAACCCTTGGTCCGTTCGTCCTCAACTCGTCCGACTTATTCCTTTACACTAGCAGGCTGTCTGCTGTGTTTCGTCGTCGATTCAAGCCATCGGGATGGGGGCCATCCGTTCGAGTGGACCTCCGTTGCTTTCCTTCTCCTTGGAACAGAGCCATTCAGGATTGGGTTTCCAAGCGGATGGAGAAGAAAGACGGTGCGTGAGAAGTGATGGGGATCAAGGCGCTGATCGAAGTTTCCCATTGCCCCGTTGGGCACAACCTCTCCGTGGTTACTAGGTTTCTTTCGTTTTGGAATCCGGTTGTCAATTTCTTTTATTTTCCAAACGGACCGATGTCGGTTACCTTGAAGATATCGCCTTCTTGACTGGCTGCAATCTGTCTGGGGCCCCCCTTCACTTTGACAACAGGCGCATCGACCTGAAGTTCAACCCTTTAGAGAGGGTCAGCAAGGTCACTGCAGATCATCTCAATGATGATAGGAGTTCGAGTTCTGCCTGGAGTGGCTATCCAAGCTCATCTTCTGCAACCGAGGGAAACGTCCTGGTGCGTTCATGGTTGGAGTGGCCACCGGCCTCGTTGAGGCTGCCAATACTGATAAACCTGAGCATGTGGCCCTCGCTCCCTTCCTTTTGTGTCTGCTCTACCGCAACATTTATAAGGCGACCGCCAAGCCAGCCGACTTCCCTAGCTGTACGACGGATGGCCCTCTGTGGCTCTTATACTTATGGATCATCTTTTACTTTCCTAGGTTCACTAGTTACTCTAAACCCATGCTCACTCGAGATGAGGTCATCGCAGCGGGTCGTCTCAGTACCAGGGTTCGTCTCGTCATCCAGGCACTAGCGAACGGATGCAACGGTGCGGGGGCAGTAGTTTCCAGGCGCCCTTTCTCCGAGGAGTGGGAAAGCTCCCGTCGGCCGACAATTGAGAACTTATTCATGGCTTTCTATACTGGAGAATTGATGGGTGTAGACTCTGACGGTCTGGTTTTTGAGGTGTACAATCCTCAACTCTGCGCCCGTCAATTGGGCTTTGCCCAATGTCTAGGCGTTTCGTTCTTCGAATCCAAGAACCAACCCTTGGACAACCGTGTTTCATTCCCTTTGGATTCTGGAATGGCTGTACAGACCCAAGAGCCACGTCTTCGCTCGGTTGAGATTCAGCCTGCACTTTCGGGCGGTCGGACTGCGGCTTTTTCCATTACCTGGCATGAAGTATGGCGGCAATTAGCGGCCACATTTCAGCTGGAAAAGTTAATTGAGGAGGAGAAGGCATCCCCTCCTCCGGCGCTTCTTGGTTCAGGCGAAGCCTCCACGAGGAAGCGGTCGTCGGGTGATAACACCCTCCCTTCGAGTAAGTTAGGCCAGCCTGATCTTTACTGAATCAGTATCCAGGTGATATACTGATCTTTTGTTTATAACAGGTGCTAAGAAGGCGAGATCCTCCCGTGCGGGCTCGTCATCACAAGGAGCTCGGTTGAAAAGGAAAATGTCGCATGGACCTGCTCCCTTAGTTTTGCTGAGGGCTCCCTCTAATCGTCCCGTTGAGCAGGCGCCGTCTAGGAACGCAACAGGTATTGTTTGTAGCATACTGTCTACTCTTTGATGGGAACTTTGAGTTTGACGCCTTTTCCTTTTATCAAGGTGTCGTCGCTTCTGACCCCATCAACGTCGATGATATCCCGGATGACATCACTCTCTCTTCGTTGCTAGGCGGTCGTAACCAACTCGCTAAGCCGGAGTCAGAGGAGCCCTCCAGTGAAGTGGTGTGCGAGCCTTTGCCTCCTTCTTCGAATCTTGAGGCTGAGGCCTCCTCAAGTAATGTCGCCGTTACCTAGGGGTTACTAGGCGAAGCGACAGAAGTCTTCCAGGGTCAGGCGACTGAGACCTCCCCGGGCCAAATAGTGGAGTCACCCTCAGGCGATGCGAGGGAGACGCATGAGGGTGGGGGAATAGGAGCCCCCTAGGGGAGATGATGGAAGCCTCCCAAGGTTCACAGGCGCAGAAGCCCTTGGTGAGTGATTTAAGACTCCTATCGTTTTTCATTCTCCTTGATTCTGCATGTGAATTAAGTGCCTTTGCGACAGCCTGTACACTCCTTGCTCGCTTCTTCCATTGTCCTCCTCGAGCGAAGGATTGCTACTGAGGGAGACTTTGCTAAGCTGTCCGTAGTGGGCGAGCTTGAACGAGCGGATGCTGGTTCGTCAGAGTTAAAGACTCTGATCACCCTCCTTCGGCGATCTTTCTGTTGCTCGTGGGGAGAGCGGCGTGAGGCTCCTGCACTAAAAGCGGAGCAGAAGAAGAGGGAGACTGCCTGGTCGCAACCGCCTCCGTCTTCTACTCAGATAGCCAAGCTCTCTAGAAAGGGGGTGTCCTTCTGAAGCGAAGGGATGAGCTGCAAACTGCTATCCAACATCTCTAGGGAGAGTTGGATGCTACGTCTGCGGATCTCACTGCTGCTCGTGCGAATGAGGTGACTGAATGTGTCGCCCTTGACATGCAAAGGCAGCGTATGAGAGGGATTGGGGCAAGGCCCTTGATTTCGAGGCGAAGGAAATCATGGTTGCCGGCGTGAAGGACCGGTTGAAGCTCATGTTGTATTCCTTGCCTCGCATTTGATTTTTTTCCTTTCGTTTGTATCAGTCCCCACAGGGGTGGGAAACGATTGAAATCACACCTTTGTGTGCTTCCCACATCGTTGGCCTATACTCTTTCAAGTATTTGCCATTAATCTTAAGGTCATGTAATGATCCATCTAGCTCCCCTAGGCGATATGAATTTTCAAGATGGGATTCAACTACCTGGAAAGGGCCTTACCAGTTTGGAGTCCATTTTCCTTGAAAGTAGTCACGGACTCCTTCGGGTAATCGTAACTTCCCTACTAGATCGTCCACGCTAAATGATCGAGGAACTACTTTCTTGTTATAGTAGCGGGTGATGTTTCTTTTATGAGCTTCTAGATGGTTCAGCACGTTGATCTTGATGGTTTTCAGGTTTTCTAGTTCAACATACATGTCCTCATCATACCCTTCGTATTCTCCCAAATGTTTTAGGAGTCTGAGCGATTTGTACCGCATTTCTATTGGGAGCATAACATCGTGGCCGTAGAGAAGGCTAAATAGGGCGACGCCTATGCTTTCCTTTTTGGTAACTCGAAGTGCCCATAATGTCTCTTGGAGTAGGGTATGCCATGTAAGTGGGTTATTTCCAATCGTCCTCTATCACTCATTTGACGAGTTTGTTAGAGGCTTCTGCTTGCCCGTTTGACTAGGCATAGTATGGAGTTGAATTGAGTACTTTGAACTCGAAATCCTCGGCGAATTCATTCATAAGTTCGCCGTTGAATACTCTTACGTTGTGTACGACAATGCTTTAAAGTACTCCATATCGATAGATAATGAAGTGTTTAATGAATTGGATCATGTCATTCTGGTTAATTAACTTATACGCTGCCGCCTAGACCTATTTGGTGAAATAATTGGTGGCAACAAGTATATAAGCGTCTCCTCTGGTTGAGTGGGGTTGGATTTCTCATATGATGTCTAACGCCCATGTCTTGAAAGGCCATGGTTTTATTACGACGTTCATATCCATTGCGATTCGCCGTGTCGCCTAAGGATGGAGCCTTCCTTAACAGTTGACTGATTGACCGTGTCGCCCATTGGCCTTCGCCGTAGAGTTTCCTCGCTCGCCCAGTCTGACTATCGCTTATTGCTTCCGACTTGTTGTCGCCCGTCGCCTGGCAATCTCGTTGCTTGATGATCCCTTCGCCCAGCAATCCTTCGCCTAGTTGTATTCGTGGTCACCTCATTCCTGAATTTTCCTTCCTTCGGCCTATGTTCTGGACCGTCGATCCACAGATTGGGCTAAGATCTGTGGCACAGAATTCCTGTTGCTAAACAGCAAACACTCGTAAGCTACCTAAAGAACTTGGGTCCCGGGGAAGTCGCGACGAGGCCGGACAGGACCCCGACGAGGAGGGCTGTGTTATATGTGGTCGGTTCGTTCTGCATCGAGTTGTTGCGAGCATCGATGTACGTGTCATTCAGGAAGGGGCCCCCGACTAATGCCCCGGTGGCTATGTTCGGGTTGGGATCCGGAGAGTCAAGCCACTCAAACCCATCGCGGCATCCAGGGGTAGCGGTTGCGGGGATCGAAGCACCTCTGTGGTGCACGTAGAGAGGGTAGTTTCCCCCGAATCCTACCAGGTAGCTCGTCTTCATGGGATTATGTCCGAGCAAGTACTCAACCTGGGAACTTTCTCCGGAGTTATGAAAAGGGGGCGAGATTTCTTAATGTGGTATTCTGATTTCAGACCCGACAGCCGCACCTGAGAGATCGCAAAGTTACGAAGATCGGCTTGTTCGAAGGACCTCCTGCCGCAGTATATGATTGGAGTGCCAGACGATACCATGTAATCACTGTAAAGAACGGCTAAAAATGCGGAGGCCGTGGGTTGCAGCAGAGAGTTCCATTGGGTCAGCCATATGAGCCCCCCTGCATCAAACGACCCCATCGTGAGATTCTCTTTGCTAAGATCACGGAAATAACACTGTTAAGATCGTGTTTCCTTGACAACGTCTGACCCACCTGCTGTTCTGCTTGTCGTAGCTGTGGGAGAGTCGGGAAGCAGTCCGCACATTGTCATCTCGGCCGTTCTCCGGAAAAGTTGCAGAGCGAGGTTTTCTGATGCCGAAACCCCGCTCGAGTTTGCATTGAACAACTCCACCCTCGACAGCAACACCTGTGCCGTAATTGCTTGAGTAATCTCGATGCTAGCCAACTGCATTCGCTCTCGAAACATAAGATCCAGACATTAACCATGATACCTGAACTCCCGGAAGCTTGTCATCCCAGCTAAACCAGCCCGGCCTTCCCCAACCGCCATAATCCTGTCCATGATACACGGTAACGTATCTGAGGTACGACTCGTCCTCAGACGCGAGATAAAGCCAGCTAGTGCCCAAAGGAGTTCGTCTCCGAAGCCACTAGAGTTGTAATACTTTTGAACTTGAGGAATGCTAGTGCTGTAAGAACCCTTGTATGTGTCTGCAAAAGCAAACAATTGCTGCGCATGAAATAGCAGCAAGCTCGAGTATGCTGAATCGGAGTTCCTGAAAACAAGCGACGCAGCCGCCATCGCTGCCGCAGTTTCTGCAGCAACTTCGGTTCCTGGGAACGACGTGTTGACCTGAACTACGGGTCTTCTCTCGATCATGTCCTCGGGCCTTTGCCAGCAATTATGGTCCAAATCGGGATCTCCCACCTTCAAAATAGGAAAACCCCAATCATCTTACGTGGTAACATCCAAACTCAGACATAATTGAGCCTTACCTGAATGATGAGGACATCCTCCGATGGATGCGCGTTGATGAGATAGTCGGTGATCCGCCTGAGTGAGTCCTCCGCATACCTCAACTGATTCAAAGCCTTCATTTGGGCACCATATTCGAGTATTGCCCAGGACACTATCGTCCCTGTATATGCCATCGGAAAACCAAACTTGATTGAATCTCCGGCATCGTACACCCCTTTTGACAAATCCAGCCCTTCTTCGCTCCCATCGGAAAGGCCTGAATCTCCCCTCCAAGAAACAATATCGTTCACCAACTTCCCGGCTGAAAATATACAAAAACATCCCAGATAAAAGAGGAGAAAATTAAAACACTGCGACCTCCGGTCAAACTCGACGACAAACCAATTCTGAAGGATTCGAGGAGAAGGAACCACAATACATTTCTGCACGTCGAAGAATCGCATAGCGACTTGGAGGGCGAGCGCGTACTGCCTATTGATTGGGCCGGGGTGATTATGAACCTTGTGTGACCTAAAATGCACAAAGGTGAGTATAGAGTGCACAGTCGCTGCGGCGACCAGGACAGCAAATATCCCGGCCATCGACATCCAAAGCCATCTCCTGCATCGCCTCTCTTCGACCCCTTTACCCTCCATCGATCCAAATGCTCTAATACGGCATCATGCTCGCAGGCATCCCCAAGGCGAATGTCATGTGTCTCTACTTAGCAGCACCTGAACGGACGATAAACCGGGCCCACCGTGTCCGGACAGACGCAGGATGAGCCGAGCACAGGACAAGGATTGGTCACACAGGAGTATTCGCCTGATGTAACCATGCAGGACGGTTTTGTCGGATCAGGAGATTAACTAGCGTAGAATCCACCAGTCATAACTAAAGCATCCGGCTCCCGCAAACGAACAAGAAATGGAATTGAAGTTGGATGAGAAGGAACGAGAGATCCGGGGAACAATGGAATCTGGACTTACAATTGGATTGGCAAACGTTTCGATACGCACTATTGTTTCTAAAACAAGAAATCTAATTAATATGTACAGCTTATTAGGATTAAAATTTTGTCACGAGGTGAACGTTTGAGTAACGAGACTTACTTATGTTCTAAAAATGGACAAATTATTAAATACACTTTTGACATTTTTTTTCGATTTTGCCTAACATTTGAAAAATATCGTATTACATCCCAATATTAGTACGTTATCTCAATTATATCATTAGTTAGCCGTCCCTGCTCATGGAGATCAACGTGGCGCTGACATGGAACATACACCTTTAGCGCCACGTTTAATCTAAGTCAAATTATCAAATATATCATAAAAGTTTTTATTTTTTTTTTTCAATTTATCATAACATTTGAAAATATCTTTATATAACTTAACATTAATATGCTATCTCAAAATTATCATATGTTAGACCGTCCCCTAACGACGTCCAACTTGGCGTTGATGTTTACCTTAGCTAATGTTTAACACCATTTACATCCAAAGGTCAATTAGGTTTTACCAAATCACACCTATGACTAAAATCAATCAATAAACCCTACCCACTCCCGTACCTTCCCACCAAAGCAGACCCTAAGCCCTTCACCGACCCCGACCCTAGGCCATTCCCCGACCCCCGCCCCAACCAAAGAAGAATATGAAGAGAGAAATAAAATAAGAGCAAAAGAAAAAGAATGTAACTAAACCTTTAAAAAAGTTTCAGAGACTATTTATAGTCATTGCAAACTCTGTGGCCAAGAAGAATGAGATGGAATGCAAAAGAAGAGAAGGACGCTAGAAGCTGGTTCGAATAGGAGGACGTGGGCTGAAGGACGTTCGGCTTGAGCAATATTAGTGGAAGGATCGGGTAGAAAAGGTTGGGCTAATAATATGTTTAGCAAGGCCGAGGAGCTAGTTGGGGGGAATTCTGTTATGAAGTTGAGGGGGACTGGGGAGTGCTAAACATATTATTAGCCTGGGCGTTGCTAAACATATTATTTGCCCAACCTTTTCTACCTGATCCTTCTACTAACATTGCTCAAGCCCAACGTCCTTCAGCCTACGTCCTCCTATTCGAACCAACTCCAGTGTCCTTCTCTTCTCCTGCATACCATCTCCTTCTTCTTGCATCAAGAGGTTGTAAGACCTAAACGACGTTAGATTTTAGGATTTGTTGAGTTAGAGTGAATTAGGGTTTGTTTTGGTTGATTTAGTCCAGTGCAATTTGAGGAAAGTTTATTGGCATTTGGATCTAAACGACGTTAGATTTTAGGGTTTGTTGAGTTAGAGTGAATTAGGGTTTGTTTTGGTTGATTTAGTCTGGGTGCAATTTGAGGAAAGTTTATTGGCATTTGGACCTAAACATCGTTAAATGACCGTTAGGGTATACATTAACGTCAAATCAGACGTCGCTAAGGTGGGGTCTAACGTGGATAATTTAGAGATAACATCTTAGATAACATAGATATGTTTTCTAAATGTTAGAATAAATTAGAAAAAGATGAAAAAAATCATGATACATTGATAATTTGGCCCAAATTAAACATGGGCTGAAGCCGCTAGTTGCCATGTCCGTTAGGTCACCGGACGGCTAACCAAGTTTATAATTGAGATAACGTCCCAATTTTGGGATGCAAGTTTTCAAATATTGTGCTAAATCAAAATAGTCAAAGTTTATGATATATTTGTTAATTTGACATTTAATATAATATTGAATTTTTTAAAAAATTTATTAAATAATATTCATAAATTAGTGTCAAAAACATTAAATTAATCTATGAATTTTTCATCTTATCTAAAAATATTATTTGACAAGTTATCAAGGACTTATTATAAAAGGGCGTATGCCCTAATGGCGAGACAACCTCCAAAACCCTATCACGGGAATGGTCGCCGCCCAAGCCCTAGCCGCATCACTCTCTTGCTCGATCCCAGATTCCAATTCCCTTTCGAATCACCCGTAGAAACGAAGGGATCCGTTGTTATGAGGACAGACGAGGAACGAAGCTGGAGCAATAAGCAAAGAAGTGGAAGGAAGAAATACCGTTTCATTGTAAAAGATAGTTACAGAAGTTAGTTACAAGGCACACTATAAAAGCAGTATTGTAGTGGTATTTGTGGGTTGTTGAATTCTGTTATATCTTCCTCTTACTCCTCTGTACATTCTTGCTTGTGTTCTTCAAGCATTTGATGATTGAATAAGAGATTCGACTGTGATTCTTCTCCGATCAGCCATTCTCTTATTCCTTGTTCTTCTCTGATTTCCGTAATCCCAGAGGAACATAACAATTAGTATCAGTTGTTCGATCCTGGCCACACCGCTCCATGGTTGTTACCAAGACGCAATCAATAATGGACAAATTCCAGAAGGCAATGAAGGAATCCTAGACTGAGTTTCTCACCCAACAACAACAACAGCTATCTGAGTTCCGAGATGAAATGCGAGCACAACGAGAAACGATGCTGCAGGTTACAACGCAACTCTAGGATATGAATACTATAATGAACGATTTGGAGGAGATTTCTGCTCGGGAACAGAGAGGAATACACGGCGGTGGAGCGCATCATCAGGGAAGTGTCCAATCTAACTTTGCTCGTTTTTCAAAGATTGACTTTCCTAGATTCAAGGGTGAGGAACTTCAAGGCTGGATTTATAACTATGATCAATTCTTTCAAGTAGATGGTACACCAGATGTTATAGAGGTCAAATTAGTTTATGTGCATTTGGAAGGCAAAGCCTTAGTGTGGCATCAATCTCTGATGAAAACTAGACCGAATGGAATCTGGCCTAGTTGGGAGGATTACAAGTCTATTATTGTAGCTCGATTTGGGGGCCACCCTTATGATGATCCAATAGCATAGTTGATGAGTTTGAAGCATGGGGAAGCTGGGAGAGTGGAAGACTATTAGGAAAAATTCGATGTGCTATTAGTGAGACCATATTTATCTGAAAAGCAGGCCCTGAGTTGCTTTATAAGTGGTTTACAACCTGATGTGCAGAATGCAGTGCGAATGTTTAAACCGCAAAATTTGATGTATGCATATACATTGGCCAGATTGCAGGAGAATTTGTTAACTTTTATTCACAAGAAGAACAAACCTATATTGGACAGACCTTTGTTGAAATCCTTCAGCCAACCTCAATCTCAACAAGCTATTGTGTCTAAACCAACAACAGGGGTGTCGAAATTCACTAGAAGACAATTAACTCCTGAGTTTATTGCAGATAGAAGAGCTAAGAACCTATGTTTTTTCTGCCCGGAAAAGTTTGTTCTAGGTAACAAATATAAGGCGCAATTGCACAGCATTGAAGTTCTTACAGAAGAGAGGGGTGAAGAAAATGATGAGGGTGATAGTGATGAACAGAAAGAAGAAGAGTTTCCACCCTTGATATCCCTGAGTGCGATTACTGGAAATACAACCTACCAAACTATGAAGGTGACTGGTAAAGTTAAAGGCAGCAAAGTCAATATCCTCATTGATTCCGGTAGTACCCACAATTTTTTGGATAAGATACAGCTGAGAGGTTGGGTTGTCTGATAACACCAAGCTGTCATGTTGCTGTCTCTGTGGCTAATGAAGAAACGATTTATAGTAGATCTATGTGTAAAGGATTCCAATGGGAGTTGCAAGGAGAAAGTTTTAGCACAGATATTATGTTGGTTCCACTAGGGACTTGTGTTATGGTTTTGGGGTCCAATGGTTATCTTCTCTTGGACCTGTTCTTTGGGATTTTAAACAATTACAAATGGAGTTTCAATATAAAGGGAGGAAACATGTGTTGAGATGAAGAAAAACAGGAACCATAAGCTGGATGAATGAAAAAGAGCATAAAGGAATTGTTTGTAAAGGGTCCAATTCTGTACAACTATTTGCGATTTCTGTTAAACAAGTTGCAGAAGTGTGTGACGAAGCTAAAGATCCGGCGTATCCTGAGTTACAGAAGCTTTTGCAAGAATTTGAAGACATCTTTAAGGAACCAACTAATCTGTCGCCGCACTGGGTACATAATCATCCAATTCATCTAAAATAAGGGACTTCGCCTATCAATGTGCATCCTTATAGGTACCCAGTTGTCCAGAAAGAAGCTATTGAAAATATGGTGAAGGAAATGCTTGTAGCAGGTGTTATCAGGCCAAGCAAGAGCCCTTTCTCTTCTCCTATAGTGATGGTAAAGAAGAAGGATGGATCATGGAGGTTATGCATCGATTATAGGGAGCTCAACAAGAATACGGTGAAAGACAAGTTCCCTGTACCAATTATTGAGGAATTACTTGAAGAACTTCATGGAGCAGCCATATTCTCGATGATTGACTTAAGATCTGGATATTGGCAAATTAGAATGGTACCAAGAGATATACCAAAGTCTGCTTTTCGTACTCAAGAAGGCCATTATGAATTCTTGGTGATGCCATTTGGCTTGACCAATGCGTCATCTACATTTCAGCACCTTATGAACTCTATATTCAGGCCGCATATAAGGAAGTTTGTTCTGGTATTTTTCGATGATATTTTGATTTATAGTAAGACTTTGACTGAGCATGTGCATCATGTCAAAATTGTGTTGAATATTCTGTGACAGAACACTTTATATGCTAAGATGTCCAAATGTGTTTTTGGCACTAAAGAAGTAGAGTATCTGGGGCATGATATCAGAAAGAGGGGTGCAAACTGATCAAAGCAAGATCAAACTGTGAAGGAATTGAGAGGTTTTTTAGGGTTGACCGGATATTACATAAAGTTTATTCAGGGGTATGGTCTTATTAGTAAGCCTCTGACAAATTTGTTGAAAAAGAATGCCTTTCGATGGGATCAATCGGCTACAATAGCTTTTCAAAAGCTAAAAGAAGCCATGAGTACAACCCCAGTATTAGCTCTTCCAAATTTTGCTGAAGAATTTGCCATTGAAACAGATGCTTTGGGCACGGGTATGGGAGCTGTTTTAACTCAAAAGGGTCACCCAATTGCATATATCAGCAAAGCTTTTTCGCAGAAGATGCAGGGGAGTTCAACATACGAAAAGGAGGTGATGGCAGTGGTCTTTGCCATAGAAAAATGGAAGCCATATCTTACTGGGAGACACTTTGTGATCAAAACCGATCATTTCAGTTTGAAGTACTTGCTGGAACAGAAAATAACCACTGCTTTTCAGAGCAAATGTTTACCCAAGTTGCTTGGTATAGATTATGAAGTGGTGTATAAAAAGGGTAAGGAAAATGCTGCAGCAGATGCACTTTCCAGGGTGCAAGGATTTGAGTTTATGTCATTGATTCTATCTCAAGTAAATACAAACCTTAAACTGCAGATACAGGAAAGTTGGCAGAATGATGACATTCTTAAACATCTTATTGAGCAGTTGCAGAATGGAATTCTAAAGCCACATTACTCTTGGAGTCAAGGAGAATTGAGACGGAAGGGTAAGATGGTGTGGCTGTAATGAGTTGTTGCGACAGGAGATCATTTCACTATTACATGATACACCCACGGGGGCCATTCGGGTATGCAAGCAACTACAAAACGGATTACTGCTTTGTTCTACTGGAAGAAGCTTAAAAGGGATGTCAGGAACTATACAAGAAGTTGCAGCATCTGTCAGCAATATAAACCACTTTTATAGAAGAAACCAGGTTTATTACAACCATTGCCTATATCTGAAACCGTTTGGACAAATGTTTCAAGGGATTTCATTGAAGGGCTACCTAAATCTCGAGGGAAAGATACTATAATGGTCTTAGTAGATAGATTGAGCAAATATGCGCACTTCATCTTGTTAAGTCATCCTTTTACGGAAGTAACCGTGGCTCAGCTCTTCTTGGATCAAATTTTTCAACTCCATGGCATGCCAAGAACAATAATTTCTGATAGAGATCGTATCTTTGTTAGCACCTTTTGGAAAGAACTCTTTCGGATACAACAAGTTAATCTTTTGATGTCATCAAGCTATCATCCTCAGACGGATGGCCAATCTGAGGTGGTTAATAAATGTCTTGAGACTTATTTGAGATGTATGACAGGTGAACGACCAAAGGAATGGGCAAATTAGATTCCTCTAGTGGAATGGTGGTATAATACCACATTTTATACAACTATTCAAAAGACACCGTATGAAATTGTGTATGGTCAGCCTCCATCTGTTCATTTGCCTTATGTTTTGGGAGATAGTAAAGTGGAGACAGTTGATAGAACCTTGAGAGCTAGAGAGGACTGTTTTAAGATGCTCAGATTATTTTACAGGAAATTTTTGTTTATTCGGTTGAATCTCTTTGTTCAGACACAACTTCTGGGGCAAATGCTGTATTATGCATTGACCACTGGCTCCGGACAGCAGACACTGGGCGAAGAGTACTGTGATATTATTCAGGTTTTGTTTTCATCCACCTTTCAGAAATGCAATTAATGAGTCGTTATGCAGAAAATTTCTCACAGTGCTTTTGGTCATTTAAAATGAAATTAGTTAAACATAGTCGAGAATTAGCAGGTTATTGATTTTTCTTGTATGTGTCCTGCTAAATTAGGTTGCTGGGACTTATGGCCTACCTCCAACACCAGCAAGACGCGCCCTTTTTATCGTGTATCAAACTGCATTTCCTTATCTTCTGGAAAGACTGAGGTCTTGTTCCTTTGCTTATCTATTATTTGTTTTGTAATTCATAGATTTTTCCCTTTGCTTAATGCGTGTTTTGTCAAGCAATAGAATTAATAATATAAATAAAGTCAAGTTCCCGAATGTTCTTTTCTGTTAGATGGGATATAGGTTTGTAGCAATTTTCTAATGTCAATGCTTTGAGATGCAGCTCTAGAGTTGCTTCCCGTGGATTGACACTTGATGAGGGGCAGTTTGAGGAACCAAACCTTAATACCGTTGTTGAGGGCAATGAAGGTGGAGATGGCGAGACTTCTACATCAAACACTGGGTCAAGAACTCGGACATCTTTCTTTTCAAGGTGGAGAAGAAGAGTCGTGGAGTGGTGGTTGAATACGGCCAGGAGGTGGCCAGCGGTAACAGTAGTTCAATCCTTCCTGTTGTGCTGCTAACTTCTCTCCTTTTTCCCCTTTTCTCTTTGTTGAAGCACCGCCAATTTAGATATGGTTATGTAATTTGTTTTGCATTCAGGCACTTCCTGTTGCCAGAGAGATCCTTCAAATCATTCTTCGAACTAATCTCATGTTTTTCTATTTCGAAGGTGATTCCTCTTTCGCTAGGTCTGACACATACATTGTTCTTCCATCGATCATATGTTCCCTGAAGTTTCTATATGCTTCCTTTCCAGGTCTATATTATCACATATCCAAACGTGCTGCCGGCATTAGCTACGTATTCATTGGCAAACCATCTAATCAAAGACCAAGGCAGGTTTCCCTTTCTGGGTTTCGTGTAGAAATTCATTAAAATGCACCATGCTGCCCCCAATGTCTACGGTTGTTTTACAACCTTAGTTCCTTGCAGGTACCAAATCTTAGGCATATTCCTTTTGATACAGCTCTGCATCCTTGCAGCCGAAGGGCTCAGACGGAGCAATTTATCATCTATCACGAGTTCGGTTCATCCAACACCCTTTGGGATGCACCAATCTTCTGCAGGTACTATTTCGCTGTCCTTGGATAACTTGTTTTCTGGTTGCCCAGAGTCCCATGTCTGGTGAAGTTAGATTTGATACTCCTAAATGCTGTGCATTCTTCATTTGTAATTGCGCTTATTGGGATAAAAGTGGGAACACTGTCATTCAAGCTTCTTGATTCAATCGTTAATTTTCGTCTCTTAGGACGAGATATACCGGTCCTCAATGAGGAGGAAGGTGTGATAACTGCTGATCACGAAAAAGGGCATTTGGTGAATGACCCGTCAGAGGTAAACCCAAGTTTGTACTTTTCTTTTTCGATACATTGAAATGGTAGTTCTTGGAAGTCGGAAAAGTTACTGACCAGTCTTCCTTGCAGGGTGGTGGGACGAGCAAGTGTACATTGTGCTTGAGCCACCGTCAACATCCGACGGCCACACCTTGTGGTCACGTTTTCTGCTGGTAAGCCTTTTCTCCGCCAGGTCGGGGATGTGCCATAGCAACTTCTCTTTTCTGTTTCTTGCTTCAAAGTCTCCATTGTTTGCCCAAACACCTAAAAATTTTCTTGAGAATTTGCTCTCTGCTGCACGTGTAGGAATTGCATCATGGAGTGGTGCAACGAGAAGCCTGAGTGCCCTCTGTGCCGCACTCCGATGACTCATTCGAGCCTGGTCTGTTTATACCACTCCGACTTTTGACGCGATTAATTCTGCATGCACATTTTCCCCGGCCACTGGGTGAAAAGGACTACGCTACTTTCTGTCATTAGCATTGGCCTTAGAATTGATTCCTTAGGCATATGTAAAAGCAACTTTACCAAAGGTAGTCCTAGTCGGCCATTATGAGTTGGGCTTTAAAAACGAATGCTTTAGTCGTTACAATGTATATTGAGAATATGAACAATTTCAATTAAATTGTTGTGTTGGCAGACGTGGAGACCTTCGTAGTCTTGTTCCACGTCGTGATTGGCAATTGATAAAAGATAGGCCCTGTTTACAGGAAACATGTTCGGTTTTTTTCTATTTTGGAAAACATGAAATAAAAACTGGAAACTCCAAAAACTTCACAAAAATATTTTATTTAGAAAACTTTTTTTTTTTCTGATAACAAAAATGTTTTCTTATTTTTATAGAAAACGAAAACAAAAAACGAAGCTTATTTCTTTTACCTAACATGTTCATTCGAACTGTTGAGTTACTTTATTTGTTATATGTTATCGGGGATCATACGTTTTTTTTACTTTCCAACTTGATTTCGAGCTTTCACTTATACGTAGAGAGAGTACATAATACGGATACCGTATATTCTTTTTACGTATTTTATCGTAATGTTTCAAATTTAAAAACATTATAATTTTTTACTTAAATGTGATGAATTGTGTTAGTATCAACGCTAATATGGTACGGTGATGTTCAATTGACCATGATAAAATCATGCTTATCCCCGGGTAATGTGTCGGTCAACGCGGTCAGAAGATGACGTGGCCCGTGATCCTCGGATTTGAAGATCTAGAAATGGCATGAACATACTAGAAGCTTCCGCCATCCGGAACCAGAACCTTCTCCTCCTCCCGCCTATATAATCCCCGGTCCCATATCTCCACAAAATCCATCAATCCAAGATTTCCCCGACGACACACGCAACGACCTCGGCAATTACCTAACCGACTACGATGGATGCTCGCGTATTCACGCCCTTCGACGGCCACCTCCTGGCGGCACTCCACAATGTCCTCGATTCTGCCCCCGACGGCTCCTCTCATCAGTCGCCGCAGACCCACACCTACGTCCGGGACGCCAAGGCGATGGCCTCCACCCCCGCCGACGTCATCGAGACCCCCGCTGCCTACTCCTTCGTGATCGACATGCCAGGGCTCAAGGTTGGGGACATCAAGGTCCAGGTGGAGGACGACAACCTCCTCGTCATCAGCGGTGAGAGGAGGAGGGAGTGGGAGGACGGTAAGGACGGAAAATCGGCCGCGGACGTGAAGTACCTTAGGATGGAGAGGAGGGTGGGGAAATTCATGAGGAAGTTCGTCCTGCCGGAGAATGCAGACAAGGACAAAGTGACAGCTGTGTGCCGCGATGGCGTGTTGACGGTCGGTGTCCCCAAGCTTCCCCCACCTGAGCCGAAGAAGCCTCGCACCATCGAGGTGAAGGTGGCCTGAGTCGAACAACTTCAATGTGATGAGATTGAATCGGAGTGTTAGTTATGATCTATTATGAGCAAATCTCTTGTGTGCTTGCTTCTGAAGATGGCCGAATAATGTAATGAAGTTGATCGTGAATGGGTTATGAGGATATTTGAACAGAGTTCACGTTCGAAGGAAAAGCCAAGCTGACAAGGGCAGAACATATAAAGAATTTAAAGTGAGTGATTTTGCATTTGTCAAATTGTAACCATACAGACAGAAAACAATGGCTTACAGGTCTTCGACAAAGTTGGCTCCACGATATTTTGGACCTTTTCAAGTGATTGCTAAGATTGGCAATGTGGCATTTAAGTTACAGTTACCAGCAGATGTGAAGATTCATTATGTTTTCCATGTGTCTTTGCTCAAAAAACATGAAGGGGGCTACCTATTGTGTGTTCTGTTCCTGAAGTGGATGGACAGCAGCAATTGACAGTTGAACCAGTAAAGATCGTGGATAGGAAGTTGATAAAAGAAGGAGATTTGGGGGTGGTGTATATTTTGGTACAATGGTCTAATGGCGAATGCTACTTGGGAACCATATGCTGAAATGGTGAAGAAATATCGATCATTCGATTTTGATATAATTGAGGACAAGTTGTTTTTAAGGGAGGTGGAAAAGATTAAACTGTGCATAAGAAGTGAAAGAATTGATGGTGAGGATAGAAGAGGATGAAGACAATGCAGGAATTAAGATAGTGGTGGATGGTTTGTACGTGGATGGTAAGGAGATTAAGAATGAATTGCAAGTGAGGGAGTAGCAGTGTGTGCTTAAACTTGAGGACATGCTTCATTTTAAGGAGGTTGGATTATTACGAGGACAGAGGAGAAACGAAGCTAGAGCAAAAAAGCGGAAGGAAGAAATATTGTTTCATTGTAAAAGATAGTTACAGAAGTTAATTACAAGGCACATTATAAAAGAAGTATTGTAGGAGTAGTTATGGGTTGTTGAATTCTGTTATATCTTCGTCTTGCTCCTCTACATTCTTGCTTGTGTTCTTCAAGCATTTGATGGTTGAATAAGAGATTCGACATTCTTCTCTGATCAGTCCTTCTCTTATTCCTTGTTGTTCTCCGATTTCCGTAATCCCAGAGGAACGTAACATGCGTATCCTGACCGCTCATACGTGGTCTTGGGATTTCGCCTGAGGAATTGTCGTTGATTTTACTCTTTTTTTTTCTGGAACGGAAGATTAGGGATTGCGGTGATGAATCCTCGAGAAATTTCAATGGCATGCTCACCCTGATATCGTAATCGGGTGATGACTGCGATTCTCGTATTCAATTGTCTGATCCAATCCACTGTGCTTCCATTTTCTGGATTTCCTACAGTTTTGAGAATTTGGTTTTGTGGGATCGTTCTTGAAATTGCAAGATCGGGAGTTTGGGTGAGTTGGGGCGAGGGAACCACATGAGGGGAGGTCTTGAAGGACCTTTGATGCCGACTGTATGAATACTTTGGTGTTCATTATGATCGGTTTCGGTTCCTCCACCCTATTTCTAATTGTTAAGAATTAATTCATAGGATTAGCACTTTTGGGTACAATGTCTTTAGGTTTTTTTTTTTTTTGCGTTTTTTTCAAATCATATTTGTTTTTGTCAAACACGAGCTTTTGAGATTGTGGTTTTGTGGAAATGGATGAGCAGGGTTGATGATGAATCCTGAGAAGTCATGCACCACTCTGATCAATTTGTTGTTACCGTGCTACCCATATTAAGTTCATGCTCTTCCATTCCATGCTTTGCTTAGTCCCTGATGTTCTGGGATATTTGAGACGAGTGTAGTCAGAAGCCCACTCTTGAAATTGGCTTTTGAGCTTAATCTCGTAGTTGATTTCTTTGACATTAGCATTTTACAAAAAAATGGAATAGCAGGGGTCAATGATGAACCTCGAGATGTCATGCACCACTCTGAATATTTCAATGTGCTGAAAGGATTTCTCGTACCCATATATTGTCTGAGCTGATACCTACTATTCCATCTCCTTCTGTTGTTTGAAGAGAAAAGGAGACTCAAATGACTCTTCAAAAGATTTTAAGCAAATCTACATTTTAAGCTTCTTTTTACTATCTTGAATGGTTCAGATCATGATGAGATGTGGAGGTGGGAAAAAACCCAGTGATGTGGGTCTCTAGTATCCAGCCATGATGCGAACCTTGGAAGTTCATGGGGATAAGCTTTGGTTTCTGATGGTTTCTTCCCTTCCCTTTCTTTTTTTTTTTTTTTTTTTGTTTCACCTATCTATCCACAGATGAGAGCTTCTTGCGGCATTGAAACTCTCTGTTCTTTTTTATGTGATTTTGCATGTTTACTTTCCATTGACATAATCTGGCTGCAGTTTTGACTCGGATCATCTGGAAATTGTTGGAGTCTGGTGCCTTATGTTGCTTGCCTTGGTGGATTATGCTTGTTCATAATGATGAATGTGGTGCCCTCAGTTGCTTGCCTGATTGAGCTAGTTCCTAATGAGGATTACTCAAGATGTCATCATTGTGTCCCCTGGGATTCTGATTAAACGTTTGTTCCGGGAAAAGTTCCGAGATGATATTAGCAAGAATATATATCCGAATAACCAAGGAGTCAAATAGCACACCTTCCCCTGGGATTGATTGTCCCTGCCAAGGAATAACAACATTTGCTTGTTCTTCTCCTCGCTACTAGAAGATTAGACTATCCATAAGATATTTGGGCATAAGAATGCGAACCACAACATACAAGTTCTTTTCGACAACGTCCAATCATTTTACAACTGGTTCTTTTCTTGTCTGTTTATTTTCTTCCAACATAAGCTCCTAATTTCGAGAGGTCCGGGATCCAAAACGATAGTTCTGAAGATCCAGTGACAAACATTAGGTTTCCCGGTGCCCATTTGATTACTGGCGGCTCTGTATCAGTACTTATCCAGCTCGCAACCTATGCCCGGAACAAATACTCCATCAATGACATGAAGAAAAATTGTAGAGGAATTGAGTAAGTTATGAATTTCACTAGAGGAATGAGTGTAGGAATGGTCCAAACCTCTTTACCACTCCTGACACTCCACGCATAAACGCTGCCATCTCCAGAACCTGAACATAACCATGAGCAAGAAAAGAGATTAATAAGCTGCAAAACTGTCATCAAGTTCCATGAAAGTAGGCTGTAGAAAGCTTAGGCACAACACTGCAAATGTACAACAATTGGGTACTTGACTTGAACTAAGCTTTGCCAAAGAGATCTCATTGGGCAAAGTTTTACCTGATACGACAAACATGCCTTCGGGGCTAAAGGATGCCTCCAGGGTAGAATTACTGGAAACAGGTTTAACATTGTATGTGGATAGCTGACATCAACAATAATGGTATCAGTGGTGAGTAAATGTAGCAGTGGAACAAATGTTTAACCACCACAAACTTGAAATTCTGACCAGTGTGCCACGAAATGAATCAAGAACGTGAATATGCCCATCCATGGTAGTGAGAAGCATAAGTCTACCATCGCTACTGAACTTGACCACATTTGCATCTGAGAAGTCTCCCCCGACAGCAAAAATTTCGAAAGGACCCTATAAGGTTTTAGTCTTATCAGGAAATTTCTCCACAATTTCTCGAATAGAAATATCGACCCCAGATATGCACGTCTAACCAACCTTTTCATACTTCCGAGAATCAAACATTCTGATATACCCTCCAAAGGCAATAGCAAAGACGAGGCCCTGATCATCATATGCCGTGGCAGGCCTTCCCTGTACACGTAGTAGCCCCTGCAAAAGCACAAGACATTGCTCGGATCAACTCAGGATGGGTATTTACTTGATACCGAGACAAGACCCGTTCAACTAACCTGACATTTATCAGCTCTTTGGTCCCAGAGCAGAACAGTTCGGTCGAGGGAACCAGAAATAAAGCTTTCTTTGCGAGCACACAGGCTAAGTGAGACTACCCTGTGGTGAAATAGGAAATTAACCCAAATCAGGCAAACGATTATCTCTAACACTCAAGCTAGAGCCAAGAAACAGGAAACCTGAAAAACAAGACCTGTCATGGTGGCCTTTAAAGTAGCGCAAATACTTGTTGTCGTGCAACGATAACAACCGCAATGACTCTGTGAAGTACGCAATTCGGAGCAACTTTAGACCTTAAGACAACATGTGAAAATGACTCTCATCAATGGACTGGATAAACATACCATCCCAACCATTCTTCGAAGAATATATAACAGTGGTCGGATGAGATGTAAAACTAACGAGATCCACACCGTATTTTTTACTATTGATAGTCTTCAAGCATCTGCAAACATAAGAACTCGCAACTAAATTCCTCGCCATCTGAACTCAGCCTACAGATGAAGGCGATTAATGCAGAATGAAAGAGGACCATTACGTCGCACTCGACACATCATAGAGCCGGATGGACTCATCATCACTGGCAGTCACTAGATAGCTCGACGATCGGTGGAAGTCCAACGAACTAATCCTACAATTCTGCAAAATCATTCACGCGCAAACAAACCAGAAGGCCGAAAATCAAGCAAAACAGGATGCAAAAAAATATCAATAATCATGAATGGAATCAAAACTTCAGAACGAGCAAAAACAATAATACGTAGTCGCGGAATGTCATGCCGACTTCCATGCTCTGGAGAATCTCCTCCGTGAGCTCAAGAGAGACCTTCTCCTTCTCATCCGGCGCACCTTCACGGAGGCGAAAAATAAGGGAACTGGATCAGAAACGCGATCGAACAAAACAAACGAGGAAATATTGACATCTCTAGCGAACCGCCCATCATCGCGACGGTTTTGTGGGCAGCGCTCCGGCGAGGAGACGGTGACGATGAGGGACGGGGGAGAGGGGTTTGGGGTTACACGATGTCGGTCTGTTTGGTCCGGTTCAGAGAGAGTTGGGCCGGGTTGGTAATGGCAGGCCCAATAAAGATTAGACAGACTGATAAAATTTGGAGAGAAGTTATTTTCCCATTCCTTCATCTGCTTGATGAAAGGCAAAATGCAACTGAATGAAGAAGAAAGGAATCGGAACTGATAGGGAAAAAAAGAAAGAAAAAGAGAAGGCTTCTCTCTTCCTCATCCATCTACTTCTTCTTCTTCTTCTTCTTCTTCCCTTGAGGCGTCGGCATCCCATTCAGCCTCATGACACCCCCTGGGCCATGCCCTTGTCCTCTTCTTCAGCTACAATCTCATCATCATCACTGTCGTACACGAACCTTGTGTGCTTCCCCTCGAAATTTGCAGCTACTTTCTCCTTGTTCACAAACATGTTCTCAATCCCGTTGCACAGTTCGTCGACGAAACCGCAGTCCAGTTGTTGTTCCCCGTCGTCCTCGTAGTAATCGTCATGTTCATTCTCCTCTTCCTCATCTGCTATTTCTTCTTCTGCATCGTCGGTGATGCTTGCATTCACCTGAATCGACCAGAGCGAAGCGTTGTCTTCATCCGTGAGCACCGACTTCTCTTTGCTCTCACCGCTACTGTATTCCACTTGGAAGGTCAGTCCGGACGTGCAGTCTGACAGGTCATGAGACGACTCCGATTTCTCAGAGAAATCCAAAAGCAACGACCTCGTGATGAGACCGATCTGTGACTCACTGACGCTGTCCTCTTCTTCCTCCTTTCCCTCGAAGATGTCGTTTAGCACCTATGGAATTCGAAAACCCGCCGTAGAGAAACAGGTTTAATGACCCTCAAATAAAAAAAAAGATAGAACAAGAGAATGAATCATTCAATATCCCACCTTAGAAGTTAACTGTTCCTTGGAAACAACGGGATCAGATTCAGACAATCCATCGGACACCTGGGGGGTATTCGCAGGGGTTGGGGCAAGGGATGCTGAGGGCGAGCCGTTCACCAAACCTTGAAGGCGGAAGAATGGTACGCTACCCGCCATCGGAATCTTGGATATTTCAGCTTCTTCCTCAACCTTCTGAAGAAGGTTCTTCACTTGGGACCTCAGCAGCGCCTCGCCGGACCCGGGAGTGCTTTTCACCCTGGCCACATCGCCTCTCTTTCTGGCGACGGAGGACAACGGGGTCTTAAGGCTACCAACGGCCAGACCAACGATTGGGGAATCATTGGTAATATCAAGAAGCACCGATCTGGTTTCTTGCTGTTGCTTGCCGCCGCCCTGTCTCACCTTCGAACCATCTTCCTCCAAATCCTCCCATTTCCCTGGGGTTGTCATCGAAACCCTCAACGTAAGATCACCAACCGTCAACAAATAATAAAAAAAGAAAATCGAAACCGAAAGTGAAGGAAAGAAGGGTTACCGGAAGGAAGATTGGAATTGTTCTTGTTGCTGCTAGCAGAGGCGGAGGTGGCGGCGGCTGCGGCTGTGGCTGCAGCTGTGGCAATCTGGTAGCGGGTGACTCTCCTTGCGGAACACGGGGTCTCCATCGGTGAGGGAAGGACGAGAGAGAATAGGGAAAGGGGGAATAGGAGGAGAGAGTGGGATCCGATTAACTGATAGATTGGTCCGAGAGCGGCCAAGGGGAAGGGGAAAGTGGAGGAGCTTTTTAAAGAACCGATCGGCTTCCCAAAGGCGAGAAAGTGACCGTTGGGTGGAGGAGAGAAAATAACTAGCCGTTGGCGAGACTTCCCGTTTGGGTTCCCTGGGGGGATGAGGATACTTGCGACACGTGTCCAGGGCCAGCCCCTTAAGGGCCAGATTGATTACGGACTTCATATTTTGGGTTCTGTTAATGGGTAAGCCCATGATAAAATTTTTTAAAAAAAAAGAAAAACGTATTTGATTTTCATTGTGATAAATCTGTTTAGAATTCCCAGATGAGATAATATGGATTAAAATGTTTCATTGTCTTAAATAATCGTTGTAATAAAGGCCTTCAGATGTTACCGACCGAGGTCCATGCTTGACAGAGGAATGACCGCCACCTGAAAAAGAACAAAAATTACAACAAGCAGATCTGATGCCCAGGAGAAATTAAACTGACGGGGAATTGAAATAATAAACAGGAACCAAACCCAGAATGAAACGGAAACTGGGGACTTATATCGGAAGTGGGACTACACTTCCGAATGTCGTTCTTGAATGGCGGGGGTTTACTCTTATAGAAACCTTAAGGGTGAGGTTTGATTGTATATTTGGTTCAATGCTAGGAGAGTACTTTTGGCCTTTTACCATATTTTGGAGAATTTTTTGCGTGCGCGGGATTTGAACACTGGACCGTTCCGATAACGTATAGAAATCTTAGCGTTTGAACTTTAAGTTTAAGGTATTATGTGAGGTTTGCGTTATATAATTTTAACAACACTTAGTCTTGGATCACCTCCTCCTGCACTCGGCTGTGCAATCTAATGGACCGCGAGGTGGTTGAAGGTTTTTGGGGCTGGGACACAGTACTTGGTGACGGTAATGACGATGATCCAGACTTGACGCCCGAAAACGGGCGGAACATCCGAAAACACACGCATTTATAACATATCAAGCATATCCTACCAAAAATCAAAGCAAAAGCTAACGCCCGAGTTCTAACGGGGGCTGAGCCAGAGACTGAGAAAAGTGGAAAGCGAAGAGGATGAGCAGAAAGGAAGTAGCCAGAAGCTTTGTGAGGGTGTGTGTAATAAGATTTTCATGGTTTGATGGAGGGGGACGTAATTGAAATCGAAATCTGTTCTGCCCGGAGGAAAGTCACGGGGAGAGCGACCCGCCACCACGTCTCCTTTCTTCTATAAGGACTTAATGGTCGTAACAATGACACGCCCACGGTCAGATCAAATCACTCCTATGTAAGTTTTGAGATCTTTTAATGGTTAGACATTAAAAATATTGGGACATGGACGCCACCGCGACCAGGGCGGATATCTGTAGGAAGAACGCCGTGATTGGGGGATTTTCCTGGTCGTTGATCATGGGGTCGACAGCAAGCACATCCCAGAGATGGTGGTTTGGTTGGCTTCCCCGTCGTACTTTCTCGCTAGGGTTTTTGTTGAGGAGGATGAAGCACCATGTTCGTCAGCTAACGTCACGTCAGCGCGTCACCTAACGTTGTTCACGATAGACCAAAAAATTATTACAACGATGAAAGTTGAGGAGGCTTTTGGGATCCCATCCTAGTGATTCACATGGATCACAACAACCACATCAAATCCAAATCCCTCCCTTATCAATAATTTAATCTGGAGAAGGCAGCCAGCTAGCTATCCATACAAAGAAGACAGGACTCGTCAACCTCAATCCTTCTTCTTTGCCCTGTCCTATCCACACCTCTCTCAATCATCCATAACATGTTTGAACACCAATATCCTAACCTTACTCGGCTCATTCCGAAATCCATTAGCCATGCAGGGAAGAAGGTTCGATTTTTTTAGCCGAGTTTGAGAAATGAACATATGCAAATTTAAATTTGTTTCTTCTTCTTCTACATCACCCATCGGACAACAAAGTCTTGCAAGCAATAGCAACTTGAAGATCGTCATCACTGGAGAGAGATAATGAAACGAAGATGGTGTCGAAACTTGACGAGGACATCTTCGAATTCTCTTCTTCTAGATAAAAGTATTGCCATGTTCTCACAAGAGCAACCCCATTTGAACCCCCCCCCCCCCCCCTCTTCCCGAAGAAAGAAGCGAAGAACAGACCGAGTCATGTCAATTAGGGTGGGGTTTAGTTCGCCAACTCTGTCAAAATTGACTCCTGAATCTTTTGTCTCCAATTTCATTAATAAGAGAAGTACTAATTAAATAATTATAATTTATTAATTCCATCATAATAAATGCAAGTCGAGGAAATGAACAAGATAAACAATTGCATTGAATTGAATTAAATTGATCTTCAAACAGATTAAAAGAAAGGCAAAATATACGTTTATGGCATCGACTTTGAGTCAACTTTCTGTTTTGTCATTAACTTAGTTTGTTATATAATTTTGTCACCAACTTTTATTTTTATTTTTATTTTGGTCAATCATGAATTTCTTTTAGCGAAAGCCAAACGAGGCCTTAATATAGTCTGACCCGTGTCTTATAATAGTTGAGTTTCGACCTCTCATTCGTTCGTCACATAATCTACTTTATCCGTAGTAGTCACCCCATAATAGAACATCATCCGACCTTCATCGATTTTTCATATTTTTTGACAACATCAGCAACTATCGTTAACTTCTGCTTCCAATTCACTTGATTTGTCCATCAAAATTTTATAAAAAAAAATACAAATGAAAGGTTTCAATATTATTTTCTATTTTTTGAAATTTTTTTTCCTTTTTAGTCGATAAATGAAAATTGTCTATTAAGGTCTGTTTGACTTACGCACGATAAAATTCAAGATTGGCCAAAATCAAAATAAAAACAAAAGTTGGGGACAAAATTATATAACAAACTAAGTTAATGACAAAACAGAGAGTTGGCTCAAACTTGAGGCCATAAATTGATATTTTGCCTAAAAGAAATAACAAAAGTTAGAAAAATATATGTTCACGTGCTCGACTTTATATGAACTTTCTTTTATGATTTAATACGAAAATTAAACATGACTTTATCATAGTCTAATATACGTATAATGGACCTTTCTCTTATTCCACTGCCTCGTTCCCTAACTTATTACCCGCTTTTGTTATTTTATATATTCTTTATAGTATTGAATTGACAACAATGGTCGAGGGCTTCAACTTTTAATGACCATTAAAATCTTAAAATAAAAACCCTGAAGTTTCTAATATTGTTTTTATACTATCATTTCATAAATTGATATTTTGTATAAAGATAAGAAAGAAAATTCGTGCAAGTTGGCTCTCTTTATTACGGCCCATCTCTGGCTCCGCATCCCTCTTCGACAAACCCACGTCGCGGTTCCCTCGGATTCAGGAAGAGTTCGGAAACGGAGGGGGGAGGGGGGGTAATGGGCGTTTGCATCTCCACCACCAAGGTCACCACAACTACCAAGGTTAACGCCCCGCTGGATGATCGGCACAGGCGTAAGGACGTCGACGATGGTAGGAAGAAACTCCCCCGGGACGGTATAGATGACAGGAATGACCAGGATGCCGGTGGTAATCGGAGGAGGAGGCCAGGCGTTGGCGGAGGAGGAGCGATGCCTTGCGGTAAGAAGACGGATTTCGGCTACGACAAGGATTTCAATCAGAGGTACTCGATCGGGAAGCTTTTGGGGCACGGACAGTTCGGGTACACGTACGTCGCTACGGATAAGGAGACCGGAGATCGCGTAGCCGTTAAGAGGATTGAGAAGAACAAGGTAGAGTGGTCTTTCTTTTTTATGGTAGCTGCCGTTGTTTATCATTTTCTCTTTCGGGCGTGGATGTTGGTGATGAATGAAATTCTGGTGCGGGAGTACATTTGATTGGTGCCGTTTATGGAAGCAATGCAGTGAAGTTTGTCGGAGCCTTTGACCTGGAATGTAATCTTAGCAGGTGAGAACATGGCCAGCTTAAATCTCCCCTCCCAATCTTCAGTTTTAAGTTATGTCGGAATAGTACCACTTCTACCCTGTAGCTATTGCATCTGAATTTAATGTGGATTTGTGAACTCGAACATTCATAGTGGTCAAGTCATTAGGGGGTCATAGTTAGAGATGGAAGGATGATTTGATCGTTGTTAGTGGAAGTTATCTTTTGGGCATTATTTTTGCATATTTGAGTTTGCTTTTAGATGGCCTTTTTCGGGTTCTAGTCAGGATGGAAATTTGAAAGCTTCTTTATGAAATGTTTTTTGGGCTTTAAAGGATGCTATCTTTAAGTGATCTCGAGACAGTCTCATGCCTTTGACTTGCATCTCGAATGACGTTTGATCTGTGGTTGTCGGACTATCTGGGCTTACCATTTACATGTATTATCACCTTCGAAAGATCGGGGGTACCCATCTTGGTATTTTATGAGGATCTCGTTAGGGTCTTGGTTGGCTTGGGTGTTTCCATTTCTTTTTTTCCCGGCTTGTGCAGGCGCTGTGCCCCGTTTTGTAGTAACTTTGGTAGGATGACGGTGTTAGATTGGATTTTTCATGTCAGGAATTGATCTCAGTGACCCATTATCCTCTTCACTGTTTCTTTCAGATGGTACTTCCTGTTGCAGTTGAAGATGTAAAGAGAGAGGTTAGGATTCTGAGAGCTTTAGCAGGCCATGAAAACGTCGTTCAATTTTACAATGCTTTTGAGGATGACTCTTATGTATATATAATCATGGAGTAAGTTTCTATTTCAGAAAAAAGCTCTGCTTTTTGTGGAATAAGTTTCTATTTCAGAAAAAAGCTCTGCTTTTTGTGGAATTACTCGATGCCAGCAAGTATTGTTTCTTTCTTGACTTGAATAAGTTTTAAGATGTACTTTTTCACTGTTTATGTTGGTCAGGTTGTGTGAGGGTGGTGAGCTACTCGACAGGATACTGGCCAAGTAAGATATTAAATGTGGCCACTCTATGAACTATGAAAGATTTAGACTGCATACAGTGACAAACAATAAGAAATTTTGCTTGATATTTCTTGACAGGAAAGACAGCCGTTACTCTGAGAAAGATGCAGCTGTAGTTGTTCGTCAGATGCTCAAAGTTGCTGCAGAATGTCACTTACATGGTTTGGTGCATCGTGATATGAAGCCAGAGGTATGGTAATAGCAATTCTGAATGGTCTCTTCTTGGCATCTATACCATCTTTATCTATCACCATGATCTGTCTGGATGTAGAATTTCCTTTTTAAATCAACCAAAGAAGATTCTCCCCTCAAGGCCACAGATTTTGGCTTGTCGGACTTCATTAAGGCAGGCAAGTTAATTTTCTTCTGTTTGCTGGCCTCTTATTTCTTTGCTGGCATCAGCAAGGGAATCTCATTTCAGCGTTTTATTAATCCAAGGACCTGGATCTCCTTTGATCTTCACTGCAATCATTGCCATATCTTTTTTGTCCTTTGGGAGAAGGGGGGGGGGTTCATAATTCCCGGCCGTCAATTCACATGTTTTCCCTTATCACCTAAATTCCACTGTCTTTTTATTAACTTGATCTCACAACCAATGTTTCACGTCCTTGTTGCCTATGAATGTTATTCCTTGAAATTTCTAGCTTCCTTATTGTTTCCTACATGATTGTTGAATCGTTTCTGTCCACTGAATGTAGGAGCAAAGTTCCATGATATCGTTGGAAGTGCCTACTATGTTGCTCCAGAGGTCCTAAAACGCAAGTCAGGGCCAGAATCAGATGTGTGGAGTATTGGCGTCATTACCTACATCTTACTTTGTGGGAGGCGTCCATTCTGGGATAAAACTGAAGATGGCATATTTAGGGAGGTAAGATTGAACACGTAATTTTATTATGCATATTTATTTTCCTTTGAACAATGAATTTCTTTTCCCTCCATGAATGCAGAGTAGTGTTGCCCATGGTTGATGGATAGCTTGACTAGATACTGGCACGATCAAACTTTGACCAATAGTCCTGCTCAACTAGCGTTTTAATATGTTTGGTGGACTGTATGCTTCTGCAGGTTCTAAAGAAAAACCCTGATTTTCGTCGTAAACCATGGCCCACCATAAGCAACAGTGCTAAAGATTTCGTGAAGAAGTTGCTAGTGAAAGATCCTCGGGCAAGGCTGACTGCTGCACAGGCCCTTTGTAAGTCTCTTAGTTTCTCATGAAGGCCGGAAGGCTTCTTTGTGTACAAGGAATACATTGAGTTTTAACAGAATTAATTAACTAATTCGGACCGGCTTTATTACCATTTTCCTGATTCTTCCATTTCATTGATTAAGCACTCGGAAAGATAGACAGCTTGAGTTTGATTTCTTCCTCAGTAAGAAAACTTTTTGCTGTATTGCTTGGGTTGACTGCAAAAATGTCTTAAAACTTTCAGCTCATCCTTGGGTTAGAGAAGGAGGAAATGCATTGGAGATCCCGATCGATATTTCGGTATTGCACAACATGAGGCAATTTGTGAAATATAGTCGCTTGAAACAGTTAGCTTTGAGGGTAAGTTTTATCTGTTGCAATGGTTTCTTATTTTTGGGCAACACTATTTTATGATGTAGTTGGAACCAGGAGACAACAATAACAACTTCATTCCATTGGAATTTCATGTTCGACTTCAGGCCCTCGCTAGCACGCTTGACGAAGAGGAAATTGCTGATCTGAAGGATCAATTTGCTGCGATTGACGTAGACAAAAATGGTTCAATCAGCCTCGAAGAAATGAGACAGGTCGATATGCATATGCCATATTCATTTCTGGGTATTATTAATTATTAGATGAACATTTAAACAGATGGGACCTAGTTTCTCATCCTTGCATGCGTTGTTTGTTGACTGCAGGCACTTGCAAAAGATGTTCCTTGGAAGTTGAGGGATTCACGCGTTCAAGAAATTCTTCGAGCAGTATGGACTTAGTCTCTGTTTATCCTTCCATTTCCTTCGGCCATCAGGAGTGGTAAATGTTCTGCGTCTATCTCATTTGGAAATGCAGATCGATGGCAACACAGATGGCATGGTGGATTTCACCGAGTTTGTTGCAGCGACGCTTCATGTTCATCAATTGAAGGAGCACGACTCAGAAAAGTGGGAACAGAGATCCCAGGCTGCATTTGACAAATTCGACATCGACAAAGATGGATACATAACTCCAGAAGAACTCAGACTGGTTAGTTAACGATTCTCATCCATTCATCAGGCAAACCATTACGAAAGTTTATGCTGACTGCATCCTTCCTAACCTTGCAGCACACGGGATTGAGGGGTTCCATCGAGCCACTACTAGAGGAAGCCGACATCGACAAGGATGGAAAGATAAGTTTACTAGAATTCAGAAGGCTGTTGAGGACTGCGAGTATGGACTCGCCTAATTTGCCTAGCCCATCAACCCGGCGAGACCCTCGGAGAATGTAGATTGTACCCGACATTCTTTATGGTCGGTTGGTTCTTTGTCTAGATTGGGGTTTAATACAGGAACCTAGGTCCCATAATCCCGAAAAATGGGGGAGGTACAGCGAAGAGCTTGAGAAGCACAATGAAAAGGGTACAGGAGAAGCTGATACAATCCCGTGAGGCGGTTCTGCTGGATGCCGCAGCGTGTGTAAAATAGAACTGGTGAGCGTGGTTGTGTGTGTACGAGTGAACTGCCCGCGGACGAGGCTGTGTTGTTCCCCTCTGTAAATTTAGGCCTCACGAAGGAGGTTCCTTAGTCCATGAGATCAGAAAGAAAGGAGCAAATGGACATAAAACTTGTGTTTTCTTCCTTGTCGTCCGAATGCTTGTGTCCTAATTATCTCCCAGACTTGTTATGGGAGCAATCAATGTCAAGCAACCAAGGTATTGTAATTAAGAAGCAAACCCAAATTTAAAACCAGTCTAATTTTTTGCTTAACAAATCAAACCCTTCAAAACCAAGCTTCTAACAGCTGTTAAATGTCCGAAACGCCCCCCCGGCCCCAGACCCTGGGGAGGGTAATAGCGTAAAATCATACGAGAGGGGGATTCTGTTACAACCGTCTACTTAAGTCGGTCGTCCTCCCCCTCAGCCTCGAGCTTGTGCTCTAACTCCACCCTAACTAACTCTTTCTTCCTCCATTCTCCTACAAAACTCCTCCTCTTCGAACGACCACCGCCCTTTCTGCTTTCACGATCGGAGCCTGACCTGCCGTGCGTCGTCCTTAGGATCCTTCTCGTTCGGGGCGAGGTTTCGATCCTGCTCAACCAGTGCGACTACCTCAGTAGTTTTCAGTGAGTTTTCTCTGCTCTAAGGCTGATCTTCTGAGGCAATTGTGGATGACGGCGAGTGATGTTTAGGTCCTGCTAAGCTTGATGAAGTGTTGCTGGACGCTTCATTTTCCTGGTTTGTGTGATGGCTGTCGTGCTACTAACTCTGTCCTTGAGATTATTGTTGAAGTGTCAGCAATTTGAAAAATTTTGCTATGCGAAGTTTGACTTTTGGGCGGATTACGCTTGAGTGATAAATGTTTGGAATTTCTGGTTCTTGTGATCTTATTGCGAGTTGGCGACTTTGTTCTTTAGATTGTCGTTGGAAAATATTGAACGATAGTGAAATGTTTAATGTGAGGGACGCTTGATGGTCAGGAGTACTTCAGTCTTTACATGAAAATATTCTGCGACTGTGAAATGTGTGATGCTAGACTTGCTTGATGATCAAGTGCAGCTCAGCCATTGCTCTGACTGCATCAAATAGGAACGAAATGTGTTTATTTCTGTGTGGAATGTTGTGGTTTACCTTTAATTGACTGGATAATCTTTCTTTGTTTTGGCTGTCCTAAGATCTTCAAAATATGCTTGTAGTGAGTGACTAGGGATGGTAATAAGATCATTCTTCTGTTTGTGTCCATTGCAGCGCAGTTCGCCAGGAAGAGTGGAGATGCAAGGGGAATGTCACACCAAAGCAGCTGTTGCGGCCTACTGTGGTGATTTGGCCACTGTCCGTGCAGTTGCCCCTGCTGCACCACTTGCCAGTAATGTCAGCGGCCTCCAACTCCTCCTAGATGACAATGCCACAAACTCTCTTTCCAACGCAGAATCCCTCGTTCCTTATAACTCGATCGCTACCCCAGTCCTTGCTGCAACAGAGATAACCTCGACATTGACACCATCGAGGCCATGCTGGACATCACAACAGCAAGATCTCATAAATCGTCATGCCCTCTGCCTCTCCCATCTCCACAGCGCGGCCGAGGAAGTGGCATCACTCCGTCAAGAGAATTCTGAACTCCATGCCATCAACTGCCGCCTCTATCTCCTTGTTCAATCACACAGGAACAACCCTTCCCAACCACAGGGAGCGGATGACATAAACTATGGAGATGCTGCAGCAACTGTGGCTGGTTTTGATTTGGCGAACAGGTACAGAAGGCTGTGTATTACAGAGAACGAAGTTGAGCAAGATGGGAACAGCAACGAGAGCCCGACCAGTGTGATGGAGGGTTCTGATGTGGACAGAATGGCACTTCCAAAGAGCATTTCTGTTAGGTCCACTGGGTTTTGGAAGGGCTCGAATGGTCCGAATCAGGGAGAAGGAAATTCTGCAGTCGCTTTAGGGAAGGGTCATGCCAAGGCGGGGAGTTCTTCTAACACTGGAAAGGTATATCTTATTGCTTTATGTTGTTTAGACAAGATACCAGCTGTTCAGATCGTATTGCTGCTTCTATTATGAACATGATGAACAAATCTGTGTCTCAATCCACCTGTTTTTGTCTGTTTGTTGAAATCCGCCAGGGAAATTACTAAGCTGCTGAGGAATATTCAAGCAATCATAATCCATGAATATAAGATAGGGTAGATAGATTGCTTAAGTTTGAAGTTACTTTATTCCGACATGTCTGCTGTTAGCTTAGTTCACTAATGTCAAAGCAATTGTTGAATGATGACTGCGTGGGTTTTGATTAGAACTCACGAGATGGAGGGAGTGGACCCTCATTAGAATTTGCTGAGGTCCTTGTTGGTAGCAACTATCCTATTATCTATATTTATCAAATGTTTGAGATTGCTAAGAGATTCATTCCATCCTCACATGTGCTGATCTTTACGGGATTGCCCAGCTGTATGTGCTCTCCAATTCGTCAATGTTCTTCTCATGCAATGCTTAATCCCCTTCATGATTTGTGCGTGCATTAAGCAGCAAAAGTTGTATCTGCGTGGAGGGAAGAATGAGGAGTCGCCGCTTGAGTTAGAGGTGTACAATCAAGGCATGTTCAAGACAGAGCTGTGCAACAAATGGCAAGAGACAGGGACCTGCCCCTATCGGGACCACTGTCAGTTTGCTCATGGCATCAAAGAACTCCGACCAGTCATCCGCCATCCCAGGTACAAGACTGAGGTCTGTCTCATGGTCCTCGCCGGTGATCTCTGCCCCTATGGCCACCGCTGCCATTTCCGCCACGCACTCACCGAGCAGGAGAAGGTCATGGGCATGACTACCCTTCAGACAAGAGACAGAGACTAATTCCCAAAGGTAAACTATGTCCATCCTAAAAAGAGGGGGAAAAGAATAATGATCATAGAACTTTTGTGAGGAAACGTGCATCAGGGTGGTAGTTATACAGTCCAAAGGAATGAGAAACAATAAGACACTTCCCGTTAAGTGGTGGGGGGCACGTCATAATTGATGCTAGTATGTACGTTTCTTTAGCATAATAAGACATTTCAACTGAGAGGGAACTTCCATGTCCAGTAGATATATACGTATTTTTTTCATGAGACTGGATTCCCTTTTATTAGCAGTTGAATACTATTCCTTTCGAGACCATTTTTGCTTACTCGGAGAATTGGAGGGAGGGGGGGTTGGTGGTTATCGCAATTAGAGGTGGATTCCTCTTTTTCCTGCAAGGGGCTCGCCTCTGTCTGTGCTTTGTATGGATAAATCCCACAGAGAAGTAGGAGTCTATGCTTTCAGGAACTTTTCTTTCTTTTTTTCTTGAAAAATCTAAAGTATCGACTCAACTTTTAATTTTGATAATTAGTTTGTTATATAATTTCGTGAAATTTATTATATTATAGTGTTAGATTATGTTAAGGTATTGTTTGACTTTCATATAATTAAGTTAAAAATTAATAAAAAAATAAAAATTATATAATAAATTAAGTTAAAGCGTGACACCAAGGATGAACTAAAATAAAGGGAAGGCATATTTTACCTTCTCAAAAACAAAAAATGCACCGAGGAGACACGGCATTTAACAGAAGAAATAACCAAACTCCCACATTTACCAAATTTCGGAATATCACCGACACTACTCGACAAGCGTTGTCTTGGAGAGCTTTTGACGACGACGAACTCTCATCTTGCACTCTTCTTTCAGTTCCACGTGCTTGTTTTTGTCCTGGGTAAACAGCTTAATCAGACTTCATCATCAATCAAGCTCTTCGCTGTGATCGTGATTGTACCATGCTTGTCCTTCCAAATTACGCTTCCGATTTTAAGTCCCGGAGAACTTGTGTACATCTACAACAATGTCGGGGATGGAGTGATGCCGGTGGTACGTTGCTGGTCCAAGGAAGATGACCTGGGCATTCAAGAAAGCCCTCCGAACGTTTTCTGGACCTTCCCCTTTCGCTTAAACATCTTCGGGAGGACACAGTTCAACCGCTCCTATCATTGGCCCGGCATGTTGTATCACTTCCCCATTCAGATCATGAAGATTTGCTAGAATAGCAAATGAAGACGAAGAAGAAGAAGCCAAAGAAGAGAAGAGAAGACGAAGACGAAGAAGAGAAGAGAAGAAGAAGAAGACGAAGAAGCAGAGTAATCGAGCAAGGAAATAGGAAGAATACTGAAGTCACTTCATTTCTGCAGAATTGTAAAAAAGGATAATAATTACACGGCTGACGGGACAACCTATATATAGGCTGTTGAGCTGTTGTATTTTTTCTATTTTAATATTATGTCCTTCTTGGTGTGTGCGCTACCAGACGTCCGCGGCACCACCGCCCTCTAACAATTCCTTAACAGTCTTCTCCGCAACCTGCAACAGCTTTTGTCTTTTATCATAAGAGCAGCACAGTCCTCAGCGACCTCAATTCAGCAGCTGGGCTTCCTTCGATCTGTCCCTCATCATGAGCTAGCTGGGCTCCTACTCGGCTCCTATCATGGGCTTCACACTTCCCGTCAATTCGAAGCTCCTTCTCTGCTTCCACTCTGTTCCTTCCATCCTCTCTGATCCCATTCTGTTTCTCCTCAACTCCTCTCTCCCTACACAATTTTTTAGTTCTTCCATCACTTTCCGTCAAAGCTAGCTCCTCCGTTACCTGGTGACCAGTTTTCCTCCTTTCCACCACTGTTAACCGGCACCGTATGTCCAAGAACCGCTGTAGAGGTAGAAGCTTAGTCAAGGGATCGGCTAGCTGGTGCTCTGAACTAACATGTTGCAGCAGAATAGATCCATACACCTTTTCACGAATGAAATGGAAATCTATTTCCACATGCTTAGTTCTGGCATGGAAAACAGGGTGTGTGGCTAACTGTAGGGTACTCAGGTTGTCACAAAACAAAATAGAAGATGATGAGCAGTCAACCTTGAGTTCAGAAAGAAGCTTCTTAAGCCACACCACTTCAGCTGCTCCATTTGTTAAAGCCCGAAATTCTGCCTCAGTGCTGGATCGGGAGACAACTTTCTGCTTTTGTGAGGACCAAGATACAAGATTCCTTCCAACAAAAGCACAATAAGCTCCAGTACTCCTTCTATCATCCGGGCAACTAGCCCAATCCGCATCCGTAAAGCACGAAACATCTAGAGATTCTCCTGCTGAGAAAATAAGCCCGTGCGTAGGTGTTCCTTTTAGATACCGAAGGATCCGTTTGACTGCTTTCAAATGCAAGTCTGTAGGCTGTTGAAGGAACTGACAGACTTTGTTAACGGCATAACTGATGTCAGGACGAGAGTTGGTGCAATACTGCAATGCGCCCACAAGGCTCCTGTATTCAGTAGGATCATCCAACTCAACTCCTTCAAACCTCGACAGAGGCTGAGTTACTGACATCGGAGAAGTAACAGGTTTGCAATCCTGCATGCCAGCTTTACACAATAAGTCTTTGACATACTTTTCTTGACACAAATGCAACGAAGTGCCTGTCCGAGTCACCTCAAAACCCAGAAAATAGGATAGTTCACCAAGATCCTTTAGAGCGAACTGGGAATTTAGCTTGGGAAGCAAATCTGTTATTGCAGCTTGGTCAGAGCCAGTGACAACAATATCATCAACATAGATTAAGAGGATTACTACACCACATTTTGTATGTCGAAAGAATAGTGAGGCATCCGAAACTGACTGACAATATCCCCACTGAATTAGGCACCCACTGAGCTTCATAAACCAAGCTCGTGGGCTTTGCTTTAGACCATATAATGCCTTCTTAAGTCTGCAGATATGGTTAGGAAACTGTTTTGCAGCAAACCCGGGGGGCTGTGTCATAAAAACTGTCTCCTGAAGATCGCCATTTAAGAAGGCATTATAGACATCGAGCTGAACCAATCGCCAACCATACTGAACAGCCAGACTCAGAACAACACGTATAGATTGATGCTTCACAACTGGGCTAAAGGTCTCCTTATAATCAAGACCAGGAGTTTGATGATACCCCTTGGCAACCAAACGAGCCTTACACCGCTCCAGGTCTCCATTCGCTCGCAACTTTACTTTATAGACCCACTTGCAACCGATGATCTTCTCTGCACCAGTAAAGGGCACAAGCTCCCATGTTCCATTCCTCTGTAACGCAGCAAGTTCAGCCTCCATGGCTTCCCTCCAGTGAGGATCAGAGACAGCCTCAGCCAAGGTTTGTGGCTCAGTGGGTAGATTTGGGGTTGAGGATTGAACTGTATAGGCAGAAGTAGGGGATGAAGTTATTTCTGTCAACAAGATTTTTGGTTTAGTAATACCTGCTTTGGCTCGTGTAATCATGGGATGTATATTATGAGGCCCTTGCGATGGAAGTGACTCAGTCATGGTCGGACTAGCAGGCGCATCTGTAACATTGTGCTCTGGAAGAAGCTCTGGCAAAGGAGCCGAAGAGGAAGTAGGGCTTGGAGTAGGAAGGACTGGATTAATAATAAAGGACAAACCAGAGGTGAGCGAAATGGGAGAAGAGGAGCTAGGTTGGGACATAGACTGAAAAGGGAAGCTGTCTTCTACAAAAGTGACATCTCTGGACACATAAAGTTTATGAGAAGTGGGATCAAAGCAAATGGAGCCTTTATGGAAGTAACTGTGACCTAGAAAGACACAAGGTAAGGAGCGAGGAAGAAGTTTATGAGAGTTAAGAGGTCGGAGACAGGGAAAGCAAAGACAACCAAAGATCTTCAGTGAGTTGTAATTAGGGACTTTGTTATAAAGTGATTCAAAAGGGGATTTGAAGTCTAAAACTTTGGTAGGGAGTAAATTAATAAGTTGAACAGCAGAATGGAAGGCAAATGGCCAGAATCTTAGAGGAACTTTAGACTGAGTTAAAAGGGATAGACCAACCTCAACGACATGTCTATTTTTCCTCTCTACACGCCCATTTTGTTGTGGGGTATACGGACTAGAAATTTGGTGTTGAATACCTTGATCAAGGAAAAACTTGTGTAAGGAACGGAACTCACCACCCCAATCTGACCTTACTGTTTTGATATGACTCTGAAATTGTGTCTGGACTAGTTTGTTGAACTGACAAAAAGCTGTAAATGCTTGGGACTTGGTTTGTAGCAGATAGATCCAAGAGAATCGAGATGCATCATCAATAATTAAGAGAAAGTAACGAGCCCCTGTAATGGATTGTATTGGAGAAGGGCCCCAGATATCAGTATGTACAAGCTCAAAAGGTTTGACAGAATGAGAATTAGACACTGGAAATGGTTGTCTGTGGTGTTTGCTCAGAATACATGACTGACAGAAGTTTTGAGAGACGTGACACTTCTTATTACACACAGAGAGAACCTTTTGAAGAACTTCATGATTGGGATGACCAAGGCGACAATGCCACTGAAGAGTGTCCATTGCAGAGAGAGTTGTATGAAGAGCAGATGGATGAGAAGCAAGTTGGACAGAGCTGCCACTAGGCTTCAGAGGCTGTAGAGGGAGTTTGTAAAGACCTCGGTGAGCTGGACCGCGGAGGATTATCTGGTTTGTCGCCTTGTCCTTAATCAGAAAACCAGTAGAATGAAATTCGACAGACACATTATTATCAAGACATAATTTGGAGATGCTAACTAAACGCTGAGACATATGTGGTGTATGGAGCATGTTATTAAGGAAAAGTGGAGGTAGAGAAGAGAGGAGAAGCTCAGTTTCGCCAGTGTGAGCAATCTGAAGTTTGTGGCCATTGCCTACCATGACTGAGGACTTACCAAGGTAAGGGACTGCAGTGGAGAAGTCACTTAGAGCAGGAGTGACGTGGTGTGTTGCCCCCGAGTCAAACAACCAGTCACTCGGTTCAAATGATTGGTGAGATTGGGTTGGGGTAGGTGATGGGTTTATGTCAGTATGATAACGGTGTGGGTATCCTGGGACGGAGGTCGGATTATACATGCTGGTATGGTAGTTTTGAGGAGTGAGAGAAATCTGGGTGCGATGGTAACAAGTCTGGGCTGTATGTCCAAGCTTGAAACAGAGCTGGCAACGAGGTGGTGGTGGACGAGGCCTGAAAGGTGGTCTAGCTCCCCATCTGGGTGTGAAGGGTCTCGGAGGTGGTCGTCCTAACACCCCAGTTTGATAATAGGGAGAGGTATGGTTGTAAGTTCGTGGTTCAAAATGGATTGGGTTACTGTTTCTGGTTTGGTTATGAAAAGCTGGGTCGGTAGGTGGTCTGTAGTGTTTAGTCAAATAAGGTGACCTTGGCTGAGGTGAACCTGCACTAGAAGAAAGTGAGGAAAGCTGTACCTGAGGCAATATAGATTCAGGAACATGTCGCTTCTCCACCCTCATGTCAAATGTAAGAAGTAGCTGGTGTATTTCGTCGAGGGATGGCTGATCGGGTCGACTGTAGATAGCTGTCACAATAGGGTCATACTCCGCTGGAAGTCCTTCAAGCAAGTACCAAATGTAGTCTCTATATGGGACTCGTTCTCCAATTGCTCCAAGTTGGTCTGACAGCATTTTCACCAAGTTCAGGTATTGTTGCATTGTTTTCCCTTCTTTCTTTACTTGCTGCATTTGCATTCGCAGGTTTATGACTCGCGTCGTGGAATGAGACTCGTAACGCTGCTTCAGACTTTCCCAAACTTCGTGCGAGGAGGTGCAGCAAACTACCTGACTTAGAGGTTCCTGAGTAAGCGAGGAAAACAAAAAGCTCATGACAGACTTATCTGTCCTTTGCCATAGCTTGTAGTCGGGGTTGATTTCATTCATGGCTGCATCTGCAAATTTTTCTGGTGGCTGGGTAGAACCATGTACAAAGTCCTCGTAGCCTCCGGCCACAATTGCAGCAAGTACCTGTCCCTTCCACAAGGCGTAATTTCCCTCGTCGAGCTTCAATGTAGTTGAAAAGAAACCCGCCGGAATCTGGATTGGAGGAGGTATCTGTGCTGACGCTCCCTTGGCGCTGTGAACTCCAGAAATAGCGATTGGTGTTGACAGCTGCCCAGGCTCGTGGGTTTCGACGTAAATTCCATCTGCCATCTCTTTTACCCGTGTCGTGTGACGAGTCGCTCTGATACCATGAAGATTTGCTAGAATAGCAAATGAAGAAGAAGAAGAAGAAGCCAAAGAAGAGAAGAGAAGACGAAGACGAAGAAGAGAAGAGAAGAAGAAGAAGACGAAGAAGCAGAGTAATCGAGCAAGGAAATAGGAAGAATACTGAAGTCACTTCATTTCTGCAGAATTGTAAAAAAGGATAATAATTACACAGCTGACGGGACAACCTATATATAGGCTGTTGAGCTGTTGTATTTTTTCTATTTTAATATTATGTCCTTCTTGGTGTGTGCGCTACCAGACGTCCGCGGCACCACCGCCCTCTAACAATTCCTTAACAGTCTTCTCCGCAACCTGCAACAGCTTTTGTCTTTTATCATAAGAGCAGCACAGTCCTCAGCGACCTCAATTCAGCAGCTGGGCTTCCTTCGATCTGTCCCTCATCATGAGCTAGCTGGGCTCCTACTCGGCTCCTATCATGGGCTTCACAGATCATGAGGAGAGAGACCGTTGTTGGTGCCGATATTGTAATTGGATGATCAGCTACAGCGGCCCGTGTCTGAAACTGGCCGCCGTTAGCCATCACCACTATAACTGGCAAGACGGCCCAAGGGGGTAGAAGCAATTTCGCATTTGTTGATATCTTCTGTCCTTTTGCACAATACCATGAAATGAAAATAAAGCGGGTTCTGTGTTTGTTTCAAATTATTCGACACTAGTGTTCATTGCCCTGATCCTCTACTGCTTCTGTCGCTACGACTTCCAGCAATCGCCATTGTTGTCAGCATTATTTGCAGATTACCGACGGTGATTTCATTTGGACGATCGTGATATTCACTGCAGATCACATGGGCATGTTACGTGCACAAGGGACACTTATGTGTGCAATGGACCCGGTTGCAGCGGGGAAGTATCTCGCAAAAGCTAGTTAATGCCTAAACATCCACAATCAACTCGACACAACAGACATTTCAGGAAGCCCGGAAAGTTCAGCCACAAGAGGGCCGTGGGGCGCATATATCGAACCAACGGTTCCATGAAAAGGCGAACAAGTTAGATCGATAGATGAATATTATTCAAGTTTAAAGGTATACTAAATGGACCCGCTAACAAAGAAAACCATCATCATTTTTTTTTATTAAACATGTGTAATTAATTTCCTGACTTCATACTTTATTTATTATATGTGTAGAATTATACACTTTACCGCTAAAAACGATCTTTAATTGAGAAATATGGTTATTGGGTGTCCGACAAAGCGTAATAAGGCTGGTGTGAGTCAAAATAGGATTTATCGTACTTTTAGATTATTGAGTTCACGTCATGACCATTAATTGAGATATTAATTATTTTAAATACACATAGATAATATTTATCGATCAATTAAAATTAATTATATTTTAAAAATTAATTAACACGACTAAGGTGAGGGGTATGCTTAAATTTTTTTTTGGTCTTATTGATAAAAAAGGAAAAGAATTTTGCTTAGTGTGTGAAGCAGCTATAAAAGCAAATTGGAAAAAGGTTGACTTAAATTTTGAACGGCAGATCGGGTAAAAATTAAGGATTTCGAAATAAATATTATCGAAGAACTCTTATCTACACGTCGAGTGGATTGATATTTTAAAGAAAGATAGCGTTTGAGAATCTCGTATTTCAAAACGTAAACCTTCTAAATTATGGCTTATTAAATGTATGTTATTATTCGAATTATGTATATAACGTGGCCGGGATTGTCATGAGCTGTACGTTTTGGATCATAGCATTTTTTTCAAAGAAAGTACAGGACAGAGAAGAACAGCAATGGAGTAAGGTTTTGCTGCGTCGCACATGCTCGTTCACCGTCGTTATCCAACTGCGGGCGCTAATTATAACGTAGGTCCATGCACACTGCAGCAACACCCCCCTTTCCGGGGAAAACCAAACAACTGGACAGTAGTACGGACGTCGGGATCCACACGACGGCCGGCAGGGGAGTGTTCACGTGAGAAAGCAGCACGTCCAGCGCCAAGCCCGACAAAAATCCGAAAGGATTGAACCGGGTCATGGGGATCCGCAGAGTTTAGTGGCGATTCCTAAACAGGGGAATAAGGATACAGTCAGTGGCGAATGCCAAAAGTGGGGAGGAGGAATCTTGTTGTTCCGAGGGTTACGGACCATTATTGACGTTGGCTCGTTGAGGCCATCACCGGAAGGACAAGGTTGCTTTCTTATCTAGTCGAGAGCACGTGACGCAGCAGCTATTCGACCAGGGGGGGACCGACGCAAATAATTGAGAGGAGGTTGCTTCCTTATAAATTCGAGCACGTGAGAGCAGCTTTGGCTACGGTGGCATCCGAAAAGTGGCCGTACATTTCAGGCAGTCTCTTTTTTTGTCGGGGGGTTTTGGTGGTGTCATGAAACGCTTATCAACGCCTAATTTCCTCGGACGGATCCAATTGCTACACATAAAATCATGGAACCCCCCCACCCGGCGGTTAGATAGAATGATGTTAGAAGAGAAAGCAGTCAGGCAGAGACAAGCACGTCCGTCATATGGATGTCCAAATTGTAACGTATCGGGGGATTGGGATTACTTGCGGTAACAAGAAACGCCCCCTCGATTATCTTATCTAGAAATTAAAAAAAAAAAGGGGAAGGTTAGATTAGATAGATAGGTACGGCGACAATGCATTTAAGAGGGTGAAGCTTCCTCCTATCAATTTATTTCCACGTGGCTCTCGATCGATTTTCTCTTGTAATGTCGTAGACGATACCACTATAAATGGACCGACCGAAGACGACACCCGTCTCTCTCTCTCTCGATCGATCGATTGCTTTTGCTACTACGATCGAGGGTGGGTGGCCACACCTAATTTTAGGGGTATTTTATTGCCAGACAATCATACGGTTGGTTTGTTTGTTTTTTTTTCCATTAAAATTATTCGTACTTATCTCGTCATTCCCCCCCTTTAATTTCGACGCCAAAACGAAATAAATAACGATTCCACCCCTCGTCATCTATCAACTTACGTTTTGTAAATTATATTTCTAATATTCAATATATTTCGTAAACAGATGAAACTATGACATATTAATTATATCTTTTATCTGTGCTCGTTAATAAAACCTTTTTATTATTAGGATGTTATTATTTGGACCTTCTTCAGACACTCGTTAAGATAGATAAATGATAAAAGTATAATATATATTATAAATAGATAAATTTTTTTAAAAAAAAATCGACTTACTAAGCATATCAAATATAAAAAATATAACTTACAAAAATGTTACATATATTATCTCTTAGCAAGTGTTCTAATGTTAATTGTTAACGAAATCTTTATTATTATATTATTTAAGATGCATCTAGTTTAACTCAAAAGAATTCAAACAATATATAAAAGAAATTTCCTAGTGTTTTGAATGAGTCGTGAGACTATAGTCAAATATTTGGATGTCTAAATGAAATGAAACGGGGAGTCTCCAATTTACGGTTGTGATGTATCAAATTTTAATATGAGGGTTCTAATTTTTCTAATTTTATATTATTTTAATTATGATAAGAGCAAAATTGATATTGCTCTATGTAGTTACTTGTTAAATACTTTTACACTTTAAAACGTTATATTTAATTAATAACTCGTAAACTTCAAAATATTAAAACCCAAATACATACAAGAAAACCAGTGGTTGAAGACGAGGATGAGGAGGAGGAGGGGGAGTCGTCGATCCCCCCTAAAATCGAATGGATGCACAGAAAACGCACGCGGTCATAATCTAATCATGGGAGGAGAGTTCGAAAGCCAAGGGAAAAAAAGGAAGGGATAAAAGCAACAGCTTACCCAAATACAAAGATCAAGGAATTCTAAAGAAAGCGATGGGACTGAAAGAGAGAGTCCGCCAGCATTGAGAATGGATGAGATGAGATGGACAAGTGCATGTCGTGCATGGGCATCGTTAGATCAGAAACCCTCCTTATTCACATGATGAGGGACATCTATCCTCCTCCGACGTATCGACCAGAACCCCCCCCCTTTCCTACTACTTCAGACCGTGCACTTGGCATTCTTTGTGATTTCCCCTCCTCAGTTGATTGGGAACAGGAAATCTTTTTTAAAAAAAAAAAAAAGTTGTAAATGATGGTAATATTTGAAGGGCACTTCCCCTTAAACTGTTGATCACAGAAGAGGGCCCAAACCCAAGTCGTATATTGTTTTATATCATTGTACTTTGTGTCTTTTACAAGTTGGGGAATCATATGCGAATAACAAACTGGGGAGGGGAAGCTTCTTCACGCAACATACGAAAAGTACAATCAAGAAGTTTCATTCCCCCATGCATTTCCCAATCATCCCATTTAATTCCTTCTGCGTTTTTCTTATCCCATTTTGGATCCCTAACCTAAACTAAACTAAATGCTTGGCTATTTCCTCCCATCTTGTTACGCATTCGACAAGGGTTAAAAGAACTCCGTCCGGACATGAAGACAACGTAAATATCATGTCGCGCGACTGTCTGTTAGTAAATGTACCCCGGTAGATGGCATTGTTGCCCGAGGCAAGTGAGAAAACAAGAGGAAGCATCGTTGGTTGCAATGCGGATCCTCAAATCTGGTGAATATCCTTCTTCCATATACTCACTTGGCTGTTTCGTATGCGTAAGTTTTTCGTGCCATTTAGTACTTAATCCGATACTTCTTGAATTACATGTATAATTAAATCTTGTGAAGATTCCGGTGGAGCCGTCGCCATAAATGATACAGAGCTATCCCCATTCCAGCTGTGACATTTGCCCTCGTATGTACACACTGCATCGCATGTTCCAATCCCTTACGTGGATTGTTCTCTCCCATTTAATCTTAATCGCCCTTTTTATAATATAAAAAAAAAAATCCAGAAGGCAATCCCAATGCATCTTGCATTTTCCGTTCCATATTTACATATTGGTATTATTACACATATGGAAATTTTTATTAAGAGAGATGATTATAAAGTTTTGAAATAAGATGATTATTAAAGGATGGATGGCGACGGTTGGGGACGTTAATGTAAGAAAACATGTATTGTGTAAGAGAATAAAAGAGCAAGGAGAGGAGAGCATGTAAGGAAACAGAAAACCGGGTCTTCTTTGGCATCAGCTTACAGGCTTTTGGGAATTCATTCCTTCCTCCTCCGTCCCCCCGGCACAGTTCCCTCCCATCCACCCCTTCCTTCCTACACCCGATCCGGTGGGTGGTTTGGAGAGAGACGACGCCATGGGAGACGCTGTAAAGCAGATGCTGGCGAAGCCCATCCAGCTGGCAGACCAGCTGGTCAAGGCCCTTGACGAGGCCACCTCCTTCAAGCAAGACTGCGCTGACCTCAAGTCCCGGGCAGACCGACTCTCCTCCCTCCTCCGCCAGGCCGCCCGCTCAGGCTCCGACCTCTACGACCGCCCCGCCCGCCGTATCCTCGACGACGCCTCCCTCGCCCTCGCCAAGACCCTCTCCCTCGCCCTCAAGTGCCGACCCAACAAGCGCCAGGTTCTCCTGCTCTCCCTCCTCCCCTCCTCCTCCTCCTCCTTCCGCAAGTGCGCCTCCCTCCTTGACTCCTCCCTCGCGGATCTCCTCTGGCTCCTCCGCTTGCTTTCCCCAGAGAATAACCCCTCCTCCGGCGGCGGCGGGGGTCTCCCACCGATTGCTGCCAACGAGCCCATCCTCTGCCTCATCTGGGAACAGATCTCGGTCCTCCACACCGGATCCCCTGGGGAAAAGTCCGAAGGCGCCGCTTCCCTCGCGTCCCTCGCCCGCGACAATGAAAGATACGGCAAGCTCATCATCGAGGAGGGCGGCGTCGGCCCTCTCCTCCGGCTACTCAAGGAAGGTACCTTTCCTGAGGCCCAGGAGAACGCGGCCCTTGCCATCAGCCTGCTCAGCCGTGATCCAGAGAGCGTCGAGGAGATCATACGCGCCGGTGCGCCCACGGTCCTCACCAAGGTGCTTAAGGATGCTCCCATGAAGGTCCAGGCGGAGGCCGCCCGGGCGGTCGCTGAGATCGTGAGGGGGAGCCGGTGGAAGTGCCAGGAGGTGTTCGCCCAGCACAACGTTGTGAGGCTACTTGTGGGGCACCTCGCGTTCGAGACGGTCCAGGAGCACAGCAAGTATGCCGTGTCCGGGATCAAGGCCACGTCCATGCACGCAGTTGTCCTCGCTAGCAGCGCTAAGAACGAGGTCAACCCTAGCCTGGACATGGAAGTTAACGGGAAGCTCAGCGTGGTTGACCATCACGAGGACAGCCGGCTGGTACCTCACCCACTGGGCAACGACAGGGCCAATCAGATGCACAATGTGGTAGTTCACACGATGGCATTGAACAATGCCAAGAAGACGAGCAGTGGTGTTGTCCACGAGGACGGCACGAATGGCAATAGCACACCGGCTAGGCAAAGCCATAACCTGATCGGGATGGTCCCCGGGCACGCCAGGCACCACTCGAGCAATTCGATCAGTGGAGTTAACCTGAAAGGCAGAGAACTTGAGGATCCGGCGACCAAGGCGAGAATGAAGGCGATGGCCGCCAGTGCCCTCTGGCATCTCGCGAAGGGGAACTCATTGATCTGCCGCAGCATCACGGAATCGAGAGCTCTACTGTGCTTTGCCCTCCTCCTCGAGAAGGGATCCGAGGAGGTGCGGTACAACTCCGCAATGGCCCTGATGGAAATCACCACGGTGGCCGAGAAGGACGCGGACCTTAGGCGGTCTGCATTCAAGCCCAACTCTCCCGCGTGCAAGGCTGTAGTCGAGCAGCTCCTCATGATCATCAACAAGGCGGACTCGGAGCTCCTCGTCCCGTGCGTAAAGGCAGTGGGGAACCTCGCCCGGACATTCAAGGCCACGGAAACCCGGATGATCGCGCCCCTCGTCCGCCTCCTCGACGAAAGGGAAGCAGAGGTGTCACGGGAGGCCTGCCTGGCGCTCACCAAGTTCGCCTGCACAGAGAATTACCTCCACCTGGACCACTCGAGGGTGATCCTGGAGGCAGGGGGAGCGAAGCACCTGGTGCAACTGGTGTACCTAGGGGAACAGGTAGCCCAGACCCAGGCCCTCACCCTGCTCTGCTACGTGGCGAAGCATGTCCCAGACAGCGAGGATCTGGCACGGGCGGAGGCTCTCACGGTGCTAGAATGGGCGTCGAAGCAGGGGCACATGGTGCAGGAGGAGGCGATGGAGGGGTTGTTGGTGGAGGCCAAGAGCAAGCTTGAGCTATACCAGTCCAGAGGATCTAGAGGGAGGATGATGTTCCACTGAGGATGTCCGAGAGTACGACCCTCTTTTTTTTTTTTTTTTTGTAATATTTGCCCTCGTGCTGTGTAATGATGCCCCGCGCCCAGTGGGTCAGGATGTTTAGTTGTAAAAAAACATTTTTACAAAATAAAACGTGGCGCCAGTTTTCAGAAATCGTTCATTCGTTCTAAAAGTAGCGACTTTGAACATACCGGCTGCTTGCTATAACATCATATATCATTAGTGTTGTGTTTGTTATTGTTATTGGGTGATATGGAAGTCAACCCCATAAAAAAAAGGAAAGAAAGTGAACTGGCTTTTATGATTAGGAACTGGTCCTTTCTTCTATGTTGTTGTTGTTTTATTTTATTTTATATTTTATTATAATATGTATGCTCCAGCTATCTTTGCCAGCCAGCATCTCCATCTTAGGACACGTACTTTCACACCCTAAAATCCGCATGAGAAAAGCAACAAAACTCTCCCGGGCGGCATTTTTCCGACCTAGAAATGCCGTATTTGCCGATCGGGCTGGATTCAGACAAAAAAGGGTGGCGAAATAACAACGTTTTCTTTTTATTATTTTACAAGGAAAAATAAAAGATTATAGGTGTGAGTGATGACGCAACTGTACATGCTCCTCTGTCCGTATTCGTACCAGGTGATGATGATAACACTCCATGTCCTAATCGAAGATTTTAGCCCTCTTGTCATGTTGATTGTACGTCATCAAAGTAGTAAGTAATATTAATGATTTGAACCTTTTCTTAACTCGAGGTTTGAACTTTGAATGTCACACCACCCGAAGAAGAAGGAGACCCGGTTCTGGTGCTGGGGGCCCATTAAGGTTTGTGCAAGAGTTAACTCCAGGCCCAATAACGAATAGAATAAAAAAAAAAAAATCACATATTTCATTACATTTCCATCGACAGACAAGAGACTTATCCGGACAGGAATTAAAAAAAAAAATGGGAGGGACGTGTGATTGTGATCATTACCACTACTACTACTCTCCTCCACCCAAAATTGCCAATCCGCACGACACTCACCCCAGAGCCAATCCTCCCTCTACCACCGGCATTCCATTGTCCTCATAGTCCTAGGACGTCCTAACGGCTATGGCTACCTCGGCCGCGGCAGTCACCGCCTCCGTCTCCCTCCCCTCCTCCGGCTCCACCTCCCTCCATTCAAGAGCCTCCCCCTCCCCTGTTTCCTATCGGATCATCCCTAGAAAGGCCCCCTTCCCGCTTCAGCAGGGGGCTGTCCAGGTGAAGGATGCAGGGGCCCTGCCCAGGATTATGGTCGTGAGGGCTCAGGTGGCTACCGAGGCGCCTGCCAAGGTCGAGAAGGTCTCCAAGAAGAATGAGGAAGGGGTCCTCGTCAACAAGTTCAAGCCCAAGAATCCTTACATCGGGCGGTGCCTCCTCAACACCAAGATCACTGGTGATGACGCCCCTGGCGAGACTTGGCACATGGTCTTCAGCACTGAGGGTACTACACTTCCGCTCTGCCTTGCTCACCTGCTCGATTCTAGGATTCGTCCTGCGGACATGATCGCCTGATTGGTTCGCTTAATTTCGCCAGGCGAGGTGCCTTACAGAGAAGGCCAGTCGATCGGGGTCATCCCTGATGGGATCGACAAGAATGGGAAGCCACACAAGCTCAGGCTCTACTCCATCGCCAGCAGTGCTCTCGGTGATTTCGGCGACTCCAAGACTGTGAGCCCGTCCCCTCATTTTTCACTCTATATAATTAGCAGCCCCTCAAACAAAATGTCACTAAATGACGTAATGTTGATGGAAATCGCGCTGGGCATATTGGCAGGTGTCTCTGTGCGTGAAGAGACTGGTTTACACTAATGAGAATGGGGAAATCGTGAAGGGAGTCTGCTCGAACTTCTTATGTGAGGCGCTGTTGTCACAACTCCGATGCAGCTTGCTTCGTTTCATGCTTCTCGATGGGTCCCTGATATATCGGATGATCCATTTGTTCAGGTGACTTGAAACCCGGATCGGAAGTTAAAATAACCGGGCCTGTTGGAAAGGAAATGCTCATGCCGAAGGATCCCAATGCTACCATCATCATGGTATGCTCTTCTTCGAGCCGTCTAAATGTTTTCAGACCACAAAGGTGTAGTTTTAGATTACTTAGCTGTCGGTGTGTTGGGCAGCTTGGGACGGGAACAGGAATTGCTCCGTTCAGATCGTTCCTGTGGAAGATGTTCTTCGAGAAGCACGATGACTACAAGGTGTGGAATGTCTAAAAAACTGATGCCACTTAGTCATGACGAGTTGATCGGCGAATAATCGAAACGTATCATTCTGTATGCAGTTCAATGGGCTGGCCTGGCTATTCTTGGGTGTTCCGACGAGCAGTTCCCTTCTCTACAAGGAGGTAACGCGGTCAAAATCCTGGATGGGTGAAATGACTATGACGACATGGAGAAGTCACGGTTCCCCAACTTGATATTGTCATGGCAGGAGTTCGAGAAGATGAAGGAGGATTACCCGGAGAACTTCAGGCTCGACTTCGCGGTGAGCAGGGAGCAAACCAATGAGAAGGGCGAGAAGATGTACATCCAAACGAGGATGGCACAGTACGCGGAGGAACTGTGGGAGCTGCTGAAGAAGGACAACACCTTTGTGTACATGTGCGGGCTAAAGGGAATGGAGAAGGGAATCGACGACATAATGGTCTCGCTGGCCGCCAAGGACGGTAAACCCCTTCTTGCCAATCCCATCTCGGTCGACTCGGGATGCTAAAATATTCACGTACCCGCAGGTATCGACTGGGTCGAGTACAAGAGGCAGCTGAAGAAATCGGAGCAATGGAATGTGGAGGTCTATTAGGACAAACCTCGGATCATTACAACACCTGTGTATCTCATTCACATAACGAATTGCCCGATCTCGATTTTTCAATATACATACAAAAAAAAAAACCATATTATATGTATGTCGGGGGACAGAGATGAGGTGAGGTGGCGTGCTGGGTTCTTTCCGTTGTTCGACTCTTGGCAGCCATGAAAGAAGGTTGGTTGCTAGGCCTGATTGGATGATGATGATGGTGACGACGACGACGACTTGTTTGAATGGGCATGGCCGGTAAGACTGAGAAATTGAGGGGGGGGGGGACCATCATGGTGCCCCTGTTTGTTGGAATCAAGAGGCAGATTTTGATGACTAGATTCCAACGTTTATCTGACTAAATTACCATCCGGCTTCGTAAGTTTATCTGACTATGAACAGTTCAAAAAGTAGATGGTGTATCGGATAATCAAATTATCAATTTTTTTTTGGGGCAAATTATAGATTTTTAGCCCGAACTATAGGTCTACTTTTTTATGTGGCATATCGTTTAAAAAGTTTTAGTTGTGGCCTTATTTCGATTTCACTTTTTGATTTGGCCTTAAACCCGACATCCGTTAAGGCCTGCAGACGTGTCGTTAACGGCCCTTTATTTTGTCCTACGTGGCTTAATCTTTGTCCACCGAAACGCTACGTGACAAAATTGTCTCCAGCTTCTTTTTTTCGTTTCTGCACGTGAGTTCTAATAAAATGTAAGGAAAAAAATTGGGAAAGAAATTGGAATTAGGGTTTGTTGCACTCAGGTGTTATTAATTTCTGTCCTCCTTGCCTGGATTGTTCTTGCATACGGCTAAAAATCTATAATTTGCCTTTTTTTTTTTTTTCATCTGAGCAAGCACTTACGCAGACACTTTGACTTGTCGACCGTCCCTTTTTAAACTCATGGAGTTCCGAAGAAATCCGGCTGGTTCAAGCCTGCCTGCGCGCATGCCCCTGACACTCCCTTTCAGCCATCCATTGGGGGTAATAATGTTTTGCAACCTATATATATATACCGAAACTCCAGCATGTATTTTGCATTGCATATCCCTTAAACTCGTTTCCTACTTACCCAATCACAAGACAGAGTAAACCTCCCTAAGATTGTCTCAAATGTCTGAATTAGGACACCATGGCCGTGACAGACTTCTAACGTTGTTCTTCCCTGTTGTCGTCCTTGTCGCCTCCACACCAGGTAGAAATTCTACGTGACATTGTCTGCAGACGGATGTTTTTCTGCCAAATGGATATTGAATGTTGGTGGTGTTGCAGGCGCAGAGTCCACGACATTCACGATCGTCAACGAGTGCAGCTACACGATCTGGCCAGGGATCCTCTCCAACGCCGGAACCCAGCAGCCTCCCACCACTGGCTTCGCCCTCCAGCCGGGCCAATCCTCTGCCATCCCTTTCCCCGCCTCCTGGTCCGGCCGTATATGGGGACGGACCTCGTGTGCCCAGAACGCGACCACCGGGCTCTTCACCTGCCTGACCGGCAACTGCGGCTTGTCCACCGTGGAGTGCTCGGGCGCGGGCGCCGTCCCCCCTGCTACGCTCGCAGAGTTCACCCTCGACGGAGCCGACGGGCTCGACTTCTACGATGTGAGCCTCGTCGACGGATACAACCTCCCCATGCTGGTCACCCCACAGGGAGGGAAGGGCGGGAACTGCTCCATCACGGGATGCGTGGCGGACCTCAACCCGGGATGCCCGAAGGAGCTCCAGGTGGAGGGACACGGCACGAGTGTGGCATGCAAGAGCGCGTGCGAGGCTTTTGGGGACGCACAGTACTGCTGCAGCGGGTCTTACTCGACGCCGAGCACATGCAAGCCGAGCGCGTACTCGGAATTCTTCAAGAGCGCGTGCCCGAAGGCGTACAGCTACGCTTACGATGACGGGACAAGCACCTTCACCTGCGCGTCGGCGGACTATGTCATAACCTTCTGCCCGTCGCCCTCAACAAGGTAATCAATCACCCACCCACTAGTTATACTAAATCGCATCCGCCAAACATTTTCTGACCGGACACATTGAACCAAAACAATTTGATATTTTTTTTTCTTATTACAGCATAAGGGCGGCGGCAGATTACCCGACGGCGGCTTCACTGCCGGACACACCAGCAGCGGCAGGCAATGATGGGCTACAAGTTTCCTCGGGGGGTCGCACTTCAACTGCTGCTTACGTGGCTGTGGCGGCAGTCTTGGCAGTTGGCTTCCGAATTCGTTCGCACTGACTCCGTCCGGACATTTTGTTTAATGGTCGGCCGGGGCACGTGGAGGGGAGAGATTAGTTTTATTTATGGGTTTCGGCCGACGGCCCATTTTAGTGGACTAGTCTTCAACTCAACCCCCCCCCCCTCTTTTTTTTAGGTGATGCTCACTTTAGTTTAGAGCTTAGTTATATATTAATTTTTAATTGATTATTACTGGGGTGGGAAAGATTAGAGGAGTTCAGTTGACAAGCAGCACAAGAAAGAATCGGGAAATGGGATTTGTCTTTATCTATTGGATTTACGCGTGGCTTCTGTTGTCAGCTTAATAAAAAGAATTATGATTTGATGAATGCGCCAGCCACGGGAGCTGATAGGAGTCCCTTTCCGTGGGGGTTGGTGTGACTTCAACCCCCGCGTTTATCTGTCGGGTAAAATCAACACCCCTAGGAGGAATCCCTTTAGTTGACTATGGTGACATTCTTTTATCAACCCCCGCCCCCCGCGGTCCAGCACGATGCATAAAACATGCAAGCAGAGATCGACGGAGAATGGAGAGACTCGAGTCACAGTATGTCTTCGCCGACCGAGCGGCACAATGATCGTAATTTGACAAGTGCACTAATAACACCCCCACCCCCACCAAAATCTCCACATTTGCATCGATTGCTTTCTGAAAATGTCATGGACGGATGCGGCACGATATCATTGTATTAATTATCCATTTGAATTTCTGTAAAAAATAAGTTCACACTTTTAGCTTTCTTTTTTTTTTTCTTTGAGCCGAGAGTAAAGAGATCGACCAGAGTATCAAAATCGAATTTGAGGTGGGGTCGATATGGATGGATATCATACCACATCCTTCTTTTTTTTTAAGGGATCGAGAGAATGTTGTAGTAAAAATGGTAGGAGATAGTGGAACGAATAGAAAGAGAGACCCTTTGAGAAAAAAAAAGAAAGAAAGAAAGCGAACCTTATCCAATCCCTCTTTACACCTCCATGCACCAACCCATGGCATGGCACAAAAGCAATACTCAATTTCCAAGAGGAAAAGTTCCCATTGCCTTTGCCGACCGAAAACAACCTCACCCAAAATTTGTTGTAATAGGAGAGGACTTCAACGAATGGGGATGAAGGAACAGACAAACTCTTTGACTTTGAGGGGGGAGGAGGGTAGTGGGTCGCATGTTGTTCTAACCAAAATAAGAAAAACATCATCAGTTAGGCGTCGGGAGACATTCCTTTGCCATTTGGTTTAGGGACATTAGGGGAGGAGGAACGTTATAAGTCAGTTTGTGGGAACGTGTCAGCTCATTCGTTCGTCTTTTTGTTCAAAAGTTTAAGACAAGAAAAAGGCATGACTCATCGAGATTGTGGTGTGAGGTAAGGAAAAGAGAGAGTGGACTTCATGTGGGGAGGGCTTTGGAAAATTTCGTTGGACATTCAACCCTCGTTTTGCTTGTCCTCACTCTCAGTGCTATTCATACATCATCCCCATGTGGCACTGTTGTCCATACAACTTTTTATTTTTGGTTTTTGGTCTTTTCTCTAAAGCAAATACATTACATTATCATGTAAAGCTTATGATAATGAATGAATTTCATTGACGTACCATCTCTTACATTTACTATGCATCGGAATTCAAGTAATTCGTTTTAAAAATAATTAGATATCATATCCAATCCATGGTGGTTCATCCATGCATTTAGAAAAAAAAATCATTATATGATTATCGTCCCGACAAAGTCTTAGTTCATTAGACCAACCCTAGGGTTTAAATGAATTGCATGGTAGAAAAGGGAGTTGGGATGAGAATAATGTTACATCATGACTTATGTCTTAAGCCATATTGCCGTGAACGAATCGATCATTTCAATTACTCAAAAATTTTGGCCCCCTTTTTTGGGCTGTCTAACAGGGACAATAATCATCATCATCATCTGGTCTGGCACATAATCTATGACATGACACGATGATGAAGCATCTTCTCTTTATTTTCTCTCTTTCTGTGCCCAAAAAAACAAGCTTTAGATCGATCGTGCCACGCAAGCTTCGACCAAACTTTAGTACGATTTGGCTTAGTATTGCATAGGCTAAGCAACAGACTTCACATTGCACTATAAATAATCACTAGATGAAGCAGATTAAGATTCCCCCCCTCCTCCTCTCTCCCTCTCTTACATTCCACTCTTCCAAAACCTTAAACTAAGAATTTCTTGCAATCCCAATTAGTATTTCGGAGCTCCAACTGCCGGGTCTCATCTCTTTTTCTTCTGGGTACTGAAAGAAGTTCGATATAAAATTGATCTTAGAAAGAAAAGAAATTGGGAAAATTTTATGTAATGAAAATGAATGATGTCTATTTATGCCTCACTCTTTTGTTGACTTTTGAAGGTAAATGTGACGAAAAAGAAATGGTTTTGAGTTTGCATTGCATGATACTAAGTTTGCTCGCAGGTTTTGGTCCTCGCTTGACGTTTTCCTGTTTTGTCATTTCAGGTGTAGCGTTCGGCACTACCTTCACGTTCATCAACAAATGTGATTTCCCGGTGTGGCCCGGGATCCTGTCCGGTGCTGGGAGCCCTCCGCTGGAGACCACTGGGTTTGAGCTCGGTGTGTCTGGGTCCCGCACCTTGTCTGCCCAGAGCGGATGGTCGGGGAGGTTTTGGGGCAGGTCTGGGTGCAGTTTCGATGGCGCAGGCAGCGGCTCGTGCTCAACTGGGGATTGTGGCTCGGGTGAGGTCGAATGCAATGGTGCTGGGGCCGCACCTCCGGCGACTCTGGTCGAGTTTACGTTGGGGAAGGGGTCCACCGAGGACTTTTATGATGTCAGTCTCGTTGACGGGTATAATTTGCCCATGATAGTGGAAGGAACTGGGGGATCAGGTGCGTGTGCGTCGACTGGGTGCGTGACGGATCTCAACAGGAAGTGTCCCGCGGAGCTGAGAGCAGGTGGAGGGGCGGCGTGCAAGAGTGCCTGTGAGGCCTTTGGTAGTCCGGAGTACTGCTGCAGCGGCAAATTCAATTCGCCCTCTTCTTGCAAGCCGTCACTGTACTCGCAGATCTTCAAGGCGGCATGTCCTAGATCTTACAGCTACGCCTACGATGATGCGACCAGCACATTCACCTGTATTGGCGCTGATTACACCATCACCTTCTGCCCGAATTCACCCAGGTATTTGATCCAAGAACTGCCTGATCAAATGTCGCCCACTTGAATGTTTTCAGTAGAAGCAAAATATGATGTTAGGACTCTGTGATCCACAGCATAAAATCTGCAAGAGGCACCACTCCAGTCACTCCAACTAACAACAACCCAGGATCGTTGCTATCAAGGACCGATCCGGCCACGCCAGTTCAGCAGACATATGCAGCCTCCTGGTTGGCTGATCTGGCTTTTTCCGGTTCAAGAAGAAACCAACCTCCGACCTCTGCTGTACTCGCATTCGATTTCGCAGCCACTTCCGCCGTTCTCCTGTCACTCAAACAATATTTGTAAAGAAATTCATTTGTCCTCAGCTCGAGAGCAAGGAGGCACTGGCAATTTCTGTGTCTCCTGCCGAGCTTGGAGCATACTGGTTGAATGTAGAAGAAAACAATTCGAGAAGTTCCGATCCCCAGCCAAAGGCATCATATCACTGCAATGAGGAGCATAAGCTTCTGGTCCATGAGCAAATCCGATCTGAACTACTATACACCATTAATTCTTAACACCAAAATGGAGAATAATCCCCAAAAAAAGAGATAGCCAGACAATATTTGCTCATCTCTTCAAGTTGACAAATACATGGTGCTGGTCATCAAAAACATCTCCACGAGTGATTCTGACTAGATTCATTTCTGTTCAAGAAGTCGCAGTGCCGCCTAAACACTTCTGCATTGTAATTTTCTGTGACACTGAAGCTTAAGCCGCTTTTGTGGACTATGTAAGGAACTTGTCCAGGGAGTTTTCCCTTTTAGGACTGAAGAGTAGATAGCTTCTGACGGACCTTGATTCTTCAACAGGTGTTTGATGATCGGAGAGAGTGGAACTCTTTTGAATAAAGTGCTGCACTCGAAAGATTCCACATGTCACAGATTTTGAAGCAAATATGCAGGGGATGACACATTACAAAACGAGGAGGATCGGCATAACCAAGCTGCTCACATCAACACAAGTGAATACCAATCACTGCCTTTTTCAGAAGCAGAAAACCATCAGACTTACCAGTCACTGGCGACAATGATATCGAAACTGTTGGAGTCTCCTGAAAAGTCAGATTGACTCCAGTGCAACATCATCGGGAGCAGGGAGCACTTCTTTTCCAGAAATGTGATGTGAGTTTACATCTATACTGCACTGGATATCTGGATATTAAGAAAAACAATGATGTCCACAAGTTAAGGAGCAGATACACGATAGAGGTAGAGCGATAAGCTTTACTAGGACAACCCGAGTGAAAATCCTCTCGGCAGTTTAATGATACATGACTAACCTTCGCAAATAAATAGAAAGGACACAATTAACAACTTGAGGATTTCCATCAGAGATTACTACTTCTGATTCTGATGCTTCAGCGACTGCTCTAATCCAGCTAGGCTATACCCAAAACCAAGCTCAATAACTCTTCTTGACCTGGAAGATGTAAGTACACTCCTAAAGGCAATCATCCTCCGAATTGATAGGCAATTTTCCACAAATGCAAGAATAAGTTATTCTTGATACTGACGGCTCGTTTCACCAAGAATAAGTTAAAGAAAGAAACAAGCCAGATATATATTGTCCAACTCACCTGAACATGCCAGCATGCGACGGCAGAAATAAGCAAGCACTTCCTCCGATGGCGAAGGACCTAAGGCAGTGATTTGGAGAGTGACATTTCTGAACAACAAAACCACGTTTCAAGATCATTTCAAAATGATACCTCTGTCTGAGAAAATGTCTTAGCCAAATCACTAGTATGGAGTAATGACAGCTTAGAAATTGTCTCCATTGTGGAACCATAAATTTCTCATTCTCATAGAGACGCTGAATCCAAATATTTCTTCCATTTGAAGCACTTTATCGACCAAGGCCTGGATACATAAACGAAGAGCAATGTAGATACCTCAATGAGTTGGAGCTTGCTTGGATTAATGAAGGCTCATCAAGAACCGAGAACTCACAGAGGAGTCCTGCGTTGTCTATATTATACTGGGTGCCCACATCAAAATCCCGAAGATCAGCAAGGTTCACCTGTCGCTGGCCGAGGCCCATTTTCAGACATTTGTCAGCGAAGATGCATAATCAGTACCAGCGAGGAAAAAGCAAATAAAAGAAAAGAAGCACGTCAAGGGAAGAAGGGAACCGACTGGGGAGAGGAAGAGGACTATGAGGAACAAGGGCTTTCCCCAGGATCTTCCATCGCAGTGAAGAAGCCTTGCTGGGCTTCCCGTCATCTTCCATTTTCGAAAGATTCAAGCTTTTGCTGATAAACTTTGCAGTTCCTTTTCGTGTCGAGTCTTACTTCCGGTTTTTGTTTGATTTACTGGGTCGTTAAGAACAGGTCTTCAGGAGACAGATTATTACCATCCGAGCCTTCAATCTGTCCTTTTTTTTTTGTCAGGAGGCTCAACATTCAACAAGCAAACCGGGCAAAAAAGTCCCAAATGCACAAATCAACTGTTCCCAGAAAAAATAAGATTCCGTGTCATCGCAAATTTGCACGAATCTGCGATCGCTTCGAGCAGAAAAGGGATGATGATTCTACTTGACCACGCTTGTTCAAAAGGTTACAAATAAAAAAAATTAAAAACGCGTTTTTGAGAGTATTTTTAAATAATAAAAAAGAAACCGAGTTTTCAAAAATAGTTTACACCTCCTTTAATTTTTTTTTTTAACTCTCCTTTTCTCTCGCCTGTCACCCCTCTCTCCTTTCCCTCATTTGTCTTTTTCCCGATCCCTCCCCCCACTTAAGTCCCCTCTCCCTTCCCCTGCAGTCCCTCCCCACCCCACGTCCCTCTTCCCCGGACTCCCTTCCCGTCACTCTTCCCTTCTCCCACTTCCTCTCCCCTTTTGCCCGCCCCACCTTTAAAAAAATAAATAAATAAAACACGTTTTGAATCCGCCGGACACCATGTTATTTAGGCTAAATATCGTTGCGTGCTCGAATTAATTTATTAACTTTATGTTTTGTTATATCATTTTAAAAATTTTTAATTTATCTTTATTTTAATTTTACTTTTTAATTTGACCCTATTTATAACGGATTTGGCCAAATGAATTTGCCAACTTTACGTTTTGACCTAACGTTTTCAATTTGACCTTAAATCAATTTTAATTCGAGGAACATGAACCAAAAACTCAGGAAGGGACGTCGGCGGGGAAGCAACGGGCTTCTTGCCTATGACCAATCACGCTAAATGAGCCTATCTCGCGCTTCGTCGTTACGACGGGGGGAATTCTTGTTCTCAATAACCTATAAAAAGGTTAGATCGGTTTTCCAAACCTCAACTCAATGTATGTGGAAGCCCGATATTCGACAACTTACCTTGAAGCGGATTCCAGCGACATTGAAACCCAAGCGTCAAGGTGGGATCCCTTGATTAATTCCCACGCCGACTAGTGGCAAATGGTATCCATCCAGTACTGAATGATTGACCCACGGGCTCTTATTCTACTAACGACGGTTTCCCTCACGGAACAAGGGAAGGGAGCGAGGTCTCAAGACATGTTTATTGAGGAGATAAGAAAAGGCAAGGACTAAAATAAAAGCAGATTGTACACGATCCAAACTTAAATCTCTTATGTCATTACACGAGTCGAAAATAAACTTAATGGCACAGATCTCAGCCAACATCGACAAAGGTAAAGAGAGAAGCAAAGCCGAAAACAAGACGGGGATGATAGCCCAGTTGTCACTGAGATAGACTCCCCTAGGTTTTTGGTTCTTGTTCCACGAATTCCTCATCGAATTAAAATTGATTTAAGACCAAATTAAAAACTTTTAAAATGTTAGACCAAAACGTAAAGTTGGCAAATTCATTCGGCTAAATATCGATATTTTGCTCTTGATTTATTTCATTATCATTACCACGTAGGAAAAACAAATGACACGTATTAACGCTAACGGCGAAATCGCAAACGTCGTACGGGCCAAATTGAAAAGTAAAATTGAAATAAGGCCAAATTGAAAACTTTTGAAACGATATGCCAAAACGTAAAGTCGACAAATTGATTGAGCCAAATATCGATATTTTGCCTATTATTTAAGTGGCGAGTTTTAAAAATTCGTTCTTTTATAAAGGCAAAATATCGACATTTGGCCCAATCAATCTACCAACTTTACGTTTTGACATATCATTTCAAATTTTTCAATTTGACCTTATTTCAATTTTACTTTTCAATTTGGTCATATTCTTAATGGCGTTTGCGATTTCGTCGTTAGCATTACGAATAGGGTCAAATTGAAAACTAAAATTGATTTAAGGCCAAATTGAAAACTTTTGAAACGATAGGCCAAACGTAAAGTTGACATATTCATTAGGCCAAATATCAATATTTTTCCAAATAAAAACCACACTTTATAAAAAAAATTATGAGAAAAAAGTTTAATCATATATAAATTTTTTTATAAGAAAAAAAATCATAAATAACCAATTCATACGGTAAACGACTTGAGTTTATTAAGGAGATCTCATGTCGAAATCTATTATATATGATGACTCTTGTTAGAAGACTCACACACTAAAGTTAAGTGTGTTACTCACGTTGAGTCCGAATTTGTCTGACCGAAGGTTCAGATGCCACACAAGCAAAAACAAACACAAATCAATTGAATAATTTAAGGGAAATGAGGCGAGAGAAGGGGCATGAAAGTACAAGGAAGTTAACGTCCTGAAGCTTGTTCTATCGTCGTGTGTGCGTAATGTCGTCAAAATTAAAGGTAAACGGAGGCTAAAATTGAACGAAATTAGTGAATGTATTATATACATCGGGATAGATAGGGGTTAGTAGGTTCCAAATGGGTTGTTCCAGACAGGAACCTGAAACATAACCTATAACTCTGTTTCCTTATTTTTATCAACTTTATGTTTTGGTATATCGTTTCAAAAGTTTTCAATTTGGTCTTATTTTAATTTTAGTTTTCAATTTGGCCCTTTTCATAGCGCTAACGGTGAAAGCGAAACGGCCGTTACGAATAGGATTAAATTAAAAAATAAAATTGAAATAAGGCTAAATTAAAAAATTTTAAAAAGATATGCTAAAATGTAAAGTTAGTAAATTGATTAGGCCAAATATCGATATTTTATTTTTTATAAATTAAAAGACATTTTTTAAAATGCGTCCTAAAAACGGTAAATTGAATATTTTTTAAATTTAGATAGTATTTTATAATTTTTTTTAAAATCAACGCGTAAACGTGCAAAGTTCCAAAAAAATCTCACGTCAGATAAGTTCCACACAAATTTTTAGAGGGACTAATCATGTTCTCGTACTGTGCTAAAATAAGTTCAGTCTATTATATAAGTCCAATGGATTAATTTTTGGGTTTTGTTAATTAAATCCTACATTAATTAATTCTCGGTCGCCCTACCACAAGGTTTAAGGCTTAAGCCTGAGGCCACCCCCTTTTTATTTTCTTACTTCTTCTCCCGCAAGCCTCGCCTTCGAAATCCCGCCAATTTGTCTCCTCAGCTTGATCTGCTCGTAGGTGTACTTCGACCATTCTTCTTTCCCCTTTTGCCCAGTTCGACGTTGATCGCTAACCTGTCGGTGCGACAGAAAAATGGGTAAAAGAGGCGGAGAGGTCGTGGTGGTCCTGTCATCCGACGACGAAGCCGGAGCTGTCTCCATTGACTCGAGCAGGGCTCGCGACGCGAACCCGCGGTCGCGCTCTTTAACGAGTCCAAGAGCCCGGAAGAAGCCTCGGCTCTCTGCGTCTTCTGGGTCCCGCTTGTCGTGCAAGCGAGGTACCGTGGTGGACGAGGTAAAGGAGAGGTCTTGAGGTATCGATGTTTGTCTATGAGGTTGATTGGCAAGGACTGACGGCGGATTTTCGCCCTTTACGGAATTCTGGTGCAGTTTGAGTTGTTGGATGGCGACTTCGATCAAGTGTTTAAGGGGCTCAAGGTAACTGCTGGTATGACGACGGATTGACGATTCTGCGGCAGTAATTGATCATTTTAGACCATTTTGGACCATTTTGCTTGTGTTCCTATTCGAAATGAGCGAAAGCTGCTGCTTTTGCATCTTATGCATGTCTTTCAATAGTCTGATGCTCAAGTACGGGGAGTGTATCTCGGAGCATATCCTTTGGCGATGCTGGTATTAGATAGTCAAAGTAGCATATGTAATTTGCTATATGTATTCTGATATTCTACATTCAAATCCCAGGAAGAAACCATGCTACAGGTCCTGGAAGGAGTAGAAGCACGGAGTTGTGGGTTGATAAGCATAGACCTACTACAATTGAAGAACTTGCCGTCCATAAGAAGAAGGTGAAATGAGCTGCACCATCATGACAGATTCTAGGGGAATTTAGCTTGACGTGAATTTTTATCTATGTGTTGGTAGGTGGAGGAGGTAACATCATGGTTCAAAGAAAGATTGCTATCCTCAAAGGTACTTCTGGTGAATAATACAAATTTTCTGTTCATATTGTAAGCATATTTTGCTGCCCCATTCATTAGTTCTGTCCTTATTAGTGCCTCATATGTTTCTTTTCTGCATGCACAGAATGACTTTGGTGATAAAGTTCTTCTCATCACTGGGCCAGCTGGAGTGGGAAAATCAGTATGTCGCAGAATGCCTTTTCTAGTCTCGTACTCTATGCACCAATATATGTAGCTCTATTTAACTAATATTGCTTTATATTGCCAGAAAGTTTTTCATTTATCAATGTGGAAAGGTCTTTCAGTCACTAAATGTTTTAGTTGGTTGTTTATCCTTGTAAGAAATAAGTGATTAATATCGGTTAAAGATGGTGACTTTAAGCGTGATTTATCCACTACAAGTTATGCTGAGCATTATAATCAGTTAAGAATAAAGCCTTTTTGTCATTCATTTCTTGTGAAACATTGCAGTAAGGTGCATTTGTTTGTTTATAGCTAACAATTGCAAATTATCAGGCGGCTATCCATGTTATCGCATCTCACCTGGGAGCTGCTTTGTTTGAATGGGACACACCTACTCCAACACTTTGGAAGGAGCATATCTATAATGACAGAGCAGGTTTTTATCTGACAGAATTCATGACATGTTATACAATTCATTTTTTTATTAGAAAAAACAAAACGAACACAGTTCTAACAACAGCACTTGGAAGGGCATTATGTGTGTAAATACTTCTGTTTTTAGCTGAAAAATTCCTCTTTCTAATTGCCAGGAACCCAATATAATTCTAAGCTAGATGAGTTTGAGAACTTTGTTGAGAGAGTAAGAAAGTACGGGTTAATATCTGCAACCAACCATGAAGGGTCCAAATTATCGGCAATACTACTCATTGATGATATTCCATTGACATATGGAAGAGCTGCTTCTACAAGGCTACAAAATTGCTTTAGTCTTCTTGTGCAATCCTCTCAAGTACCGACTGCTATATTGATCACTGATCACGATCAAGTTGATTCAGCAAACAAGGAAATTCGATCCTTTGGAGACCTTCAATCATCTCTGGAGAAATCTGGAGTTCATAAGGTCACTTCCCTTGGCTGTTTTTATCTGGTCCTTGGATATGATTAACAATGAGATGATTTTGATGTGGGACTTTTCAGATTGCCTTTAATCCAATCACCATCAATTCCATCAAGAAGACACTTTCCAAAATATGCAGACAGGAGAGATATAATTTGTCTGCCAAACAGATTGAATTTATAGCTAGTGCCAGTGGAGGTGACATTAGACATGCAATCACTAGCCTCCAGTTTTTCTGCCTTCAAGCCGATGCATTACCTTCAACTAGATCACACAGTGTGGATGCCTTTGGAGATGGATTCTCATTGCTTCTTGGTAGAGATAACAGTCTATCCCTTTTCCATGCACTGGGGAAGTTCCTCCACAATAAGAGAGAGGTTGAAAATAACTCTTTGTTTGTGTCATGTAAGTTTCTGAGTTATGTTGACTTGTCCAAGACCCAACCTTTATGATGCTGGCTCTGTATTGCACATAATTTTTAATTTCCCCTTTTTATCATACATGAAGGTGAATCTACATTGAAGGAAAAATTTACACGACAGCCTTTGAGAATGGGCATACCGGAGAAGGTCCTTGCTGAGGCACATGTGCAAGCTAGACAAGTCATTGACTTTCTGCATGAAAACAGTATTCTTCATTATCTGTTTCGACATCATGTCGTTAATAGTATTAAAACATTAGATTAACTCATTTGACTTGCCATGTGCTGATTTCCTTTAGTCCTAGATTTTCTGGATGAGGAGGCTATGGACGATGCATCGACTATACTTGCTTATTTGGGTGATGCTGATGTACTTCTGGAGGGTTCCCGTGGACCTTCAACCAGTAGTAATTGGTTAGAAGGAGGTATCCCGCAGTCAGCTGCTGCTTCTGTTGCTGCTCGGGGTGTACTGTTTGGAAATGCCCATCCACTACCTAGCAGGTTCCCCTTGTGTCCATACTGTCCATCAACAGTTCAGTATAACTGCATCTATATATATATATATCTTCACGGCATCTTACCGATACAGGTGGCATGCTATCCGTCGGCCAAATCTCTGGCAAGTTGACAAGTCTTCTTTGCAGAATAAGGCAAGTTGCATCCCTTGCTCATATGATCGAATTAACTTTCTTACGAGAATACTGAGATATTCGAGTATTGAAGGAGTTTTTGAACTGAAAATGTAAGTGTTCGTTTGACTTCGGCATTAATGTATTACAAATGGGCTTTAGAAGATTACACGCTTCAAAATGTGACTCCAGAATGTACTGATGATTAATGGCCATGCCCAAGATGTCAACATTAATATCTCAATTGTTTTCGCTGCAGTTTACGATAGCACAACACAGAGAGACCCTTCACAGTGGAGTCAGCATGTGCACTGCCTCAACAGTTGCAACTGAATATTTCCCTCTTGGAAGGTGGCTCCAACAAAAAGCACTTGGAGGTCACGAGGCTCAAGAAACTAGTGGAAGCACGGATATTGAACGACACGATAATATCACAACATTAGACGATGAAGGCCGGGATGCATCTGAAGATGAAATAGAGGACTGTTGATCCAGGATTAGTGAGCGAGCATTTAAGTTGATTGAGCTGTGTTTTCCTGTCACATTAGCTCGACCTTTCCCGTACAGTAGTAAATTATGCTGACAGACGTTTTTGAAATGCAGAGAGCATTCTACTGCCAACCGGTACTCTTCTTTGTAACTTACGATGATCTTTTACTTTATCATGTGAGTAGGAAGAAAAAACTAAGCCTATTTGGCATCCAAACGAACAAGAGGACATAGTTGCTCAGCTGGTTAGAGCCTCGTGCTAATAACGCGAAGGACTCAATCAGCACTTAAAAATCCCCCTTTCCATCCCTGGAGTTTCTGCTTTTGAGTATAGAACTGGTAAAGAAGCAACAAAGAAAGTCTCCATTTCGAATCAAACTGGCATTCGAAGAAACCCAAAGACAAAGACAGCCTTAAACCCTGAAAATCATGTGTCCTTAGCAGGAGCCTTCTTCGCAGCTTCCGCAGCTGCTTTCTCAGCCTCAATCTCGGCCACAATGGCATCGATCTCCTCTTCCTCGAGCTGACGCAGGCCATCCTCTTTTGTCATCACAGCAATCTCTATGTTCTTTCCACCGCTCTCCACGACCTGAAGCCAGATCATGAACCATCAAAACAACCATGGCTGAACCAGCATCTCTTGAAAAGGATAAATAACTTACCTCCAGCAAAGCACGAATCGCGAGCTTCATGGTTTCCTGACCAGAAGTTTCTTTATAATTCTTCTCCAGGAACTCACGAATTGAATTGGAGTTTCTGCCAGTAGCATTCGCTTTCCAGGCTGAGAATGTCCCGGATGGATCTGTTTGATACAATGATGGTGCACCGGTGTACGGATCAAAACCAATAATTAGAGTTGAAAGCCCAAATGGTCTAACACCTCCACTTTGCGTGTACTTCTGCTGAAGGCCAGCGATGTACCGAGTGATATATTCAACGGTCACAGGATCTTCAACTGTAAGTCTGTGACTCTGGCACTCAATCCGTGCTCTGTTGATTAGAACCCGGGCATCTGCTTTTAGACCAGCACACGCAAGCGCAATATGCTTATCCAAGTTCACGATCTTCCGGACAGACCTGCATAGGAAAAGAGAGAGAGAGAGCACTCAAGTCAAATCCAATACAACCACAACAGGAAGGGTGAATATTGTGGAGGAATCATGGAAACACCCCGACGAGACTGGTTTTACTATTCCATGCCCAGAATAATTATTCCAGATACAAACAGTTTTGGTGCCAAAAATCAACCTTCAAAATAATGGAATGTGCATTATTTTATCAATACTCAACTCAAATGCAGCATAAATGAAATATTCTTTCTCGCAGGGATCTTTTTCCACTTTACTAACACCTTTTCAGGATGAAGAAATCTACACAGTGAAGCTTCATTAACAATTGTAGACTTCCCAATGTAGAGTATTTTGGCTGGGGAACATTAGCTTTTCCGGGTAAGAGGCACCCATAATATACATTTTCTTTTAAATGTGACATGAAAATTCTACCAATTGTGTGCACATCGCCTCATTAATACACTGACCTTACTAATAAAAAAAATGAAACCAATGTCCTGGCAATGGAGATTTGAGTACTACAAGCGACCAAGAATCTAAAACCCCAAAGAACACATTAAGGGGATTAAGATTGCATGCCAACAGAAACAGAATGCGTCCCTTTCACTAGCAAGCTAAATTCATTGCCCTAACAAACTCTCAGTATAACACCAGCACCATTAGCAGGTGTTCCACAAGCAGCATCCACATTCTTCAGCAAATTAAAAATCACACTCATTTAAGTAGGATACCCGGTCGAAAGCACATAATCCGACAAAACTTGGTCAAACCTACACAACACTCACTGCCAAACAATTAAAAGGTAAATCCAAAAGGATGTTCATTTCGATTCCACTCTTCACCCCCGTCTGCAAATGACTATCATAATAATCAATTTCACATTAAACAGACAAAAAATTGCTGAAAAACAGTTTCCTATTCGCTTTGGGCAGCGATCGTGAAATCAAGATCCAAATTTTTAACACGCTGTAAACCCACGGCCACACCCACCGCAACCATAAACCCAGATCAACCCAGCAATCCCTACACCTTCCCTGAAACCCTAATCAAAACCCACTCTCCAACCTCCCCCCCAACAAAGAAAAACCATCCGCCGCGCTCCGCCTAGAAAAAGCCCTACAAAGCCCTAAGACAGACAACGAAAGAAGAACAAAAATAGCGAGAGAGAGAGTAGCTTGCCGGGAGTCTTGCAACTTGGCGGTGGACTTCTTCTCGACGCCGAGGACGATGGTGTCAGTACCCCTGACGCCAACGGCGGCGTTTCCCTTGCGGACAGCCTCGAGGGCGTACTCAACCTGGAAGAGGTGTCCGTCGGGGGAGAAAACAGTGATCGCCCTGTCGTACCTCGCCATCTCCTCCTTCCCCCTTTTTCTTCCTCTTCTCCTTATATCTCAACTTCAACTCGCCTTCCCTCCCTCCACTGCCTTTTCAAGCTCCCCACCGCTCTCTGGTTTGACGAACAAGAAATGCAAAAGTTCCGGGTTCCCCTTCTTCGGCTATTTGGCGGTCAGGCAACCGGGGGGGAAATTACCCTCTTGTCCTGGGGCTGACCTCTTTTGTCGATTTTGTTTTTCCAGATCCGAGTTTGTGAAAGATTGTACTTTGTTAGAAAAGAAAATTGTGAAATACGATTTTTACTTTATAAAATACTTAACTTTATCACCTTTAAATCGTTTTCATAAACAGTAATTTTGAATTTATACATAAATCATTATTTGGAACATCCACTTTTATTGAAAGACTGCGACAAAGATTTTGGCCATTTTCAAATGACAATTTTGACCCAAAATCAAAAAATTCTCAAGTTTTCTAAATTGACATTGAGTTTATCCATTTTATCCTAAATGCTTCTCAAACAGTAACTTAAGGGCATTATTTAAGTAATTTTAAAAACTCAAACCGTGTTTCATAATTTTTTTAAGCTAAGTTAAGGAGGTGCCATCCATGAAAAGTGACATTGGACATACTTCATTCTTATTAAAATAAAAAGACAAATAAAATTAAAAGTAAAAATTAATTTAAGTGTTATTTTTTTTGGAAGAAAGAAGTCGCAAATGAAGAATAGCGGCTTTATTAGGTACAAATAAAATTGAAAGTGAAAATCTAAATCTTATTTTAAAAAAAATTCAGTACTTAAAACAACGATTTTCTTTAATATGATTAAAATATAATAAAATGGCTAATTCAAATATTAATTTCACCGTAAAGAACTCAAGTCGCTAATTGAAGTATGCACCGTAGACGTTGGTTAAAACAGCGACCGAATGAATTTAATTATGAAATTTTGAAACCATTTTATTTTACAATTTGTTTTTACATAGCATAGGTACAACCCTCTTATTACAAAAGATCATCACAGTGGAGTTTTGTAGGAATATATGATATGTTTTAAAAAAAATTTATAAAATACGATAAAAATTTTAAAAATATTCGATTTACCGTCGTACCACGCGTTTTGAAAAATATCCCATTTACGAAAAAGACGTCAAAATAGTCGGGAGGGGGAGAAGGAAAGAATGGAAGGGAGAAAATGAGGAGGGGAGAGGGGAAGAAAAAAGAAAAGAAAGGAGAGGGGGAGAGGCCGGAGAGGGAGAGGAAGGGAGAGGGGAAGGAAAAAGGAAAGAAAAAATGGAGAGAGGGGGAAAGAGAGAGAAGGAAAAGGGAAAGAAGGAAAGGAGGGAAGGGAGAGAGGGGGGAGGAGAAAGGGGAAGGAAAAATAAAAGAAGGAAAAGGGGGAGAGACAGGAAGGGATAAGTTCGCGAGTTTTTTAAATTCGTCTTTCATATGATAACGGATTTTAAAAATTTATCTTTTTTTTAAAGTAAAAGACAAGTTTTCAAAACGCATTTTAAATAAAATAAAATAGAAACTTTCATTTTTTAAACCTTTTTTAAAACGTGACCAGAAGCAATAAAAATAAAGAGAGAGAACCAAAATCTTCATCTTCATTCCTCGTCGGTTAAGTCTTTCCTCCTTGTAAGGGACATGATTGTGGACACCATGAGCTCGTAGTCGATCGGTTTCGTCAGGTACGCGTCCATCCCAACCTCCAAGCACTTGGCTTCATCCGAGGACATCGCATGAGCCGTCAACGCAACTATTGGGATGTGCATTCCCGTACCGTCTTCGGATTTCCGGATAATCTTCGTCGCCCTGGACCCATCCATCTTCGGCATCTGTAGAATATACTAGTGATGAGGATTGCTAAACAGCTAGATTGTCGGTGCAAGTTGAGATTGAGCACATGTTCTTTACCTGAGAGTCCATCAGGATGAGGTAGAAGGATTGAAACTGCATTTTTGCTAGGGATATCCTCTCCTCATTAGACGAGTGCTGCCCTGACTCCGTGTCTTCTGAGTCCACCTCGCAGTTTAGCGCCTTGACTGCTTGTAGCCCATCTCCAACGGCAAGCACCCGAGCACCCAACTTCTCGAGCATTATAGAGGCAACTCTCTGAAGCACTGGTGTGTCTTCTGCGAGCAATATACGGAGGCCATCCAGAGATTTCTTGGTGACACATGAATTAGAACGCATTGACTGTTGCAGCGATGAGACTCTCTTGTTGTGCAAGTAATCTTGCGTTCCTTGTTGTTGTAGTGACTCGAGGTTCTTTCGCCAAACTCATTCATTTCTTCTTTTCTCAGTTCTGAAAACTCAATAGATGAGTCATCCGAGCTTCCTCTGTCGAACTGCACCGCATCAATTTCGAGACGTTCAGGTGGACAATATTTAGCAGAACTGGAAGAGCTGTAGTTAATCTTCAAGGATTCTGAGTTCCTCTCTTTAATGCAAGCATCGAGAATCTGAATCATGTTTGACTTGTACAAGGGCTTGTTGATCATCAACAGATGCCTTTTCTTCCGCAATTCTATTTTCACGACATTGGACGTGTCGTGATTTAGCATCCATGTGAATTTTGCTCTTCCACGGTACTTATCTAGGAAGCACAGCTGTTCCTTCCATATCTCGCCTCTCGGTGCTCAGGTCAAGCAAACCAATATCGATAACTATGATGAGGACCGGGCCTTTCCCATCTCGATTATCCATGCTGTCCATCCTGTGGAACTTCTGTCCATACTGCCTATTGAAACTTTGAAAGGGGTCGGCATCGGATCTTGATTGTAGGGGTTCTTGGATAATCTGAGTCAGGCCATTCCATTCAGACGCTTCGAGCGTGAACACTCCGTTCTTGCATAACCATGCTCCCGAGAAGGGCAAGTAGCACTGCAATATCGTGCTTGGCATAGTCTGCTTCACTGTGCTGTTCACTGCAACTAGTAGGTGTATGAAGCGTTGGGTTTCCGCCGGGCGCAGCGGAAGCTTGTTTTAGAAAAAAATTGTCTGAAAGACGGTACTGGATCTATGTGATACGTATAAATTGAATAATAACGTTAAATAAAACTTACCTCATTGTTGCGGATACGAGCTTCAAGAATCCCACACGTGACTCCTCTAAAAGCATCCATGCATACGTCGAACGAACGATTTAAACTCGCACTTGGGTGCTAGCCCCTCGGAGTTCTTATAAACTTTTATTTCAGAAGTAACAAAATTCTCGGTCAAATTCAATCGATCGAAAAAACTCGAAATCGAACCTTTGATTTTAATATTTATAGGCGGAGGAAATCGCCTTTGTCAAATCAATAATATTAATGATATAATATATTTATAATTGTGTCATTACACACGTCTTTTCGTACGCGTCATCGATTACGCACGTTTTTTCGTACGCCTCATACTTATCTATTCGCGCACGCCTTTTCGTACGCGATACTTATCCTTTCGATCATTTTAAATCCAAGACTAGGATTTTAAGCTTCCGATATTTCAGAATACATTTGTAATCCAACAAATTCTAATTCTGCACTTATATCTTTTAATTCTATTATCCATTAGAATTAAACAGTCAATGTTCGTGTCAACGTGCTTTTGCGTGCGACCCTCTAGGTTCTATATACGAAGGCAGTGTACGTCCATACACAGACTGAGGTAACCGTCTAGCAACAGTTTTCTGCCACCCAACGTAATAGAATATTGATCATGAACTAAAACCATTATGAACCGATTTCTGTGTAATTCAATCTCTTAATCTCATCGACATCCCGATTAATTTAGTGCATCATGCGTCATCACTGAATTAATCGCTTTACTTGATTTCTGAGATATAAAAGATCTTAACTTGAATAATAAACATTCCTCCACGGCCGTATGTTTACAATCACTAATATCTCAATCAAGTGGCCAGGATGTCAACTTTCTAATCCAAGAGATCGATGAATCCTATATTGACTCAATACTATCCTCTCTACGCTTCGGTGTACACCCAATAACCGTATTACTCACAATCCGATTAAGGACTGCTTTTAACGACATCAAAGTGTACAACTCCACGCATAGAATATATGAAGGTATCAAGTCAGGAGATCAGTTACACTCGTTCAACAAGAGAAGTGACCAATGATGCTTAACATGTGATATTCTCTATAAACGGGTCGTGTCCAGTGTACCCTAAACTTGGACACCCCCAAGTATAACTTGGATTTCATCCATTTGTCTAACTCGACCAAAGCTATACTCGGCGTTGATCTAGATATTCATGTCCCCTCTAAACATCTATCCGACCAAGGACAATTTTAGATTGACAAATAATCAATCTATGGAACTTTACCATAAATTAATTACGAGCAAAAAAGTAATTAATATACAATAAATACTTGTCTTTTTATTAATAATTATTCACATATGTAATACCCCAAATTTTACATAATAATTATAATATAACATCTGAAAAAAAAAATCTTCAATCAATCCGAGATTTTAGGGGGAGATTTTTTTTCATCTAATTCCTCACTTTCACACGCTATAATCACTCAAAAAAATATCTCATTTCTCATTAAAAAATATATTTTACTTTCTTTGTCTCGATGAACCTAGACACAATTTCCTTTACATATCCAGCCAAAGTCTCTAAAAAAAAACAATCAATAGGCGATCAGGGGGACGTAAAAAACAAATTCATTTTTCTTTCTCCTAAAAAACAAATCAAAGATTCTCCCTATCCCTTTTCAGAGAACGATCAGATTATCAGATAATCTCCAATCAAACGTCCCTCTCCAGAGAGACACACAGACGTCTGAGCTCCATCCCTCCGGGAATCGGAGGCCAACTCCTCCTCCCTCTACATACAACTGGAGGCCAACTCCTCCCGACATATACACAGAAACCGGAGCCAAGGACTCCCCCTCTCCGGTGCTGACGAGCTAACGCCTCCCGACCAGCCTACCAGCCGTCACCTTCCTGGCGTCGTTCATCCTCCTCAGGCCACCCCGGGGCAAGGTAACCCTCGGTGAGACTTCCTCTCACTTTGCTAACTCCAGCATGCTTCTACTATGTTGGATATGCTAACTCCATCGTTCCCTTTCTTTTTTGGCCTACCATACACACCATGGGGTGATGAACGAGCCTTCGGACAAGGTCGTAACAGCCGAAGTTACAGACGACAACAGGCGCGCCACCATCTTCCGGTATTAGACTTCTCACGAAACGCATTTTCGTATGTCTTGTAGCCCTCAAAACTTTCACAGTAGCTTTGTGGGTCAATTTTGCATTCATTTGTGGCACTGAAGTATCGAGACATCTCCCGGGCTTCTGTTTCAGTTATTTTCAACGGCAACGCCTCCAAACGCTGATTTTTTCGATGAGGTTATGAACGTTTTCGAACCTCGATCCCAAAATATCAAATGATCTACAATGAGTGATGATCTTGGAAATATTTTTGTTTTAATTTTTGGATAATCGAGGATCGAGTTATTTCCCCTGAAACGGTTGCCACTTTCGTTGGCTGCAACAGGACAGCCTGTTGCATTGTCGCTTCCAGGGAAGTTTCGTGAGATCTAACCGTTGGATCATACTCAAATTTTTTGAAGTCAAACTAGACATTAATATGGTTCTATACATATATATATATCAACCGTTGAAACGTCTAGCATAATATGAAACAATCTTACGAACAGACTATATACTCTGTAAGATTTCCTGAGTGTCGCTATCATGTTCTTTATTCAATAACGGCAGATCCTACCATTGGATCATCGCCAAATTTTGAGATTCTTCTTCATTTCATCACAGTGATTTTGACATATTATTCACATTTTTTCGTTTTGAAGATGTAAAGTTTTTTATTTTTCTTCCTCGAACTTTACCCAGCCAGAGTCAGATCGAGTCCACAGAATAGTCTAACATTTTGCACCTGTATTTCTTAAGATCCAACCATTGGATCCATGTGATACATATTCTTCATCACTTTACCTTTTGTGAAGTCTTTTTGCACTCCAATCGGACATTTGAGGACCAAGATATGATAGGAAAAACACCGTATGTGCAAACTGTTCCGCTTTTCTGGACAGCTTGATCTTGAGAGATTGCACCGTTAGATTTCATAAAATTTGACATGAAAACTCATCATTAAGTTTTAGATCTTTGGGTTCAAATTTCGATTGAATCAGACAATCCTAGCCAAAGTTATAATCCCTTTTCTGTATTGTGCGCAATCTGTGTTTGTTGTGATTCGCGTTTGATGAACATGATCATCGTTTATTTACGTAAAACATATGTAATGTCCTGCGCTCTACTATCTCGCATAACTTACACTTCGTCTTTTGGTCTATGCATGTACAACGGATGCACAAATTTCGAAGTCCCGGCCCAAGCCTCTCGAAGGATTGTCGATGGCGCGTGAATCTTTCTGCGTATAAAAAAACGCGATTTCAAGACCATCAAGCGGCTCCAACCGCCACATGAGGTATAAAGGGGAGGTGCGGGCCTCCAAGAAAAGATAGAAAATCCACTTGTAATGGGCCATGGGCCCAAGTGCATAAGCCCACGGTCACCATCTTTCCCCGTCCCCTTTGATCTCAATAATTGTCTGTGCTTGGCCGCATGCCTTAGGCTCATAGGTTTATTGTTTTGCTATTAACAAACATGAGTTCGGGTCCAAAGCCTGAATCGGGTCCAACGCCCGTAAAACATTGACATGAGTCCGGAGTCATGTCCGGATCGGGTTCAACCCCCGTTAAACAACAGCAAATCTTTTGGAGCAAACGCCACCTCCCTTTCTTCGTATGTTAGAATGTAAGAGTTAGTAACTAGTAATCCCCGAACCAACTGTTTTTTCCGACCTAAACAGCTTTTATAAATAAAGTCGGTGGCGACTCCGTTTGTTACCTAGGTTAAACAACAACAACCTTTTTACGGAGCCATTTTGGATGGGTGATGGTGACACGAGCCGCTCCCGATTTCTCCCGAAAGTTCCTTCTTCGGATCATGCTCTGCCTTTCGCCCGCCGCCTCTTAGGAAAACAGAGACGGTCGGCGAGGGTTCGAGCAGGCCCAGTTAGGAACCCAGGGAGGGATCACCCAATTCCCTTCCGCAGCGTCCGACACTCGAGTCGTGACGTCGACCGGTTGGGCCTTGGGGAGCGGGCCCGGATCCTCAGGTCGTTCGAACCGCCACGCGCGTGCTAGGCCGGAAGGCGCACGTACATGCCAGATGGCGACTCCGCTGGGAAGATGAGATGGATATGTCCATCTCATTTGATGGAATAGCGTAGCGGAAATAGGAAAAATTACGGAAGAATGGGGAGAAAACGAATAGGATGAAGGCGATAGAAAATTCTAGGGTTTGTAAGAAAACCTCAAGAAATTCTTAAAATCAGATAATAGGTAAAATAACAAATATTCTCCTTAGAAACCCTAATGCCTTATTTATACTAAAAAAGAAATATAATGTGATATTCCCAAAATACCCCGAATGTTATAAAATCTAAAATATTATTATTATTATGCTCCTGCATCAATCTCCTCGGGTTGGAAAAATTCGCAACTCCAGTGCGAAAACTTCGATGATCTCTGCATAAATCTCTGGATCAATCTTCTTCAACTCTTCTTCTGCTATCCAGGTACTTTCCGTCGCTGGCCCAACCATTTCACCAAGAATCTCCTATATTGATTCCGTCTCCTTGACTTAACCTCCTTCACATCTAGAACATCTTCAATAACATCTTTTGTGGCCTTTGGAAGTTCTTTGATCTGTTCTTGGACAACATAACCTTCATCAGCTCCCACAAACTCATACAAATCTGAGACATTAAAGACCGGACTGATCTGTAGCTCAGGAGGTAGTTCTATCACATAAGCATTCGAACTTATCTTCTTCAACACCTTACAAGGTCCGAATTTCCTCGCTTTCAGCTTGTGGTAAGTCCCCTTTGGAAACCTCTCTCTTTTCAAGTGCACCATGACCAGATCTCCAGCATTAAAATCTTTCACTCGGCGATGCTCATTAGCTGCTGTAGCATAGGCCTCGTTACTTGCCTTCAAAGCACTTCGAACATCTTCGTGAATTCGTCGCACATGCTCAGCAAAAGCTTCACCATCATCACTTACTCGGACATCCTCAGGAAGTGGAACTAGGTCGACAACATGCTGGGGTCGCAATCCATATGCAGCTTCAAAAGGAGTTTTCTTTATGCTTCTATTTACTGAGTTGTTGTAAGCAAACTCAGCTTGAGGAATCACAAAATCCCAGCTCTTCACATTATTCCCAACAAGACATCTTAACAAGTTACCCAAACTCCTGTTCACAACCTCGGTCTGCCCATCTGTTTGAGGATGATAAGTGCTGGAATATTTTAACTCCGTGCCAAACTTCCTCCACAATGTCCTCCAAAAGTGACTCATAAATCTAACGTCTCGATCAGAAACAATAGACGTCGGTATGCCATGCAATCTCACAACTTCTTTGAAGAATAAATCAGCGATGTGAGTTGCATCACTTGTCTTCGAGCAAGGTATAAAATGAACCATCTTCGAAAAACGGTCGACCACAACAAAAATTAAGTCATATCCCTTCGCTCTCTTTGGAAGTCCTAAGACAAAATCCATACTTAGGTGAACCCACGGAGCTTCTGGAATGGGCAGCAGTGTATACAGTCCCGTATTTTGCGATGTCCCCTTGTCAAGCTGACAAGCAACACATCTTTGAATAATATTGCCCACATCACGATACATCTTCAGCCAGAAATATCATTCAGCCACCATTGCCATAGTCTTATCCCGCCAAAGTGTCCTCCAAGCCAACTACCATGTAGCTCCCGAATGACTTGCTCACGCAAAGAACAATTGGGGATGCAAAGTTGGTTGCCCTTGAATAAATAACCGTCATGCAACCTATAAGGTAACAATTATCTATCTGAACCTCCCTGCAACTTTGTGAATATGGAACCGAAAAAGTTGGCGGTCTGATATTGGTTCTTGAGCTCCTCAAAACAAGAGTCTGAGCACTCATGATTGTTATAATGAAGGATCGACGACTCAAGGCATCAGCTACCGTATTCAACTGTCCTGACTTATACTTCATTGTGAAATTAAATTCATTTAAGAATGAACTCCACTTGACATACTTCCCGCTCAATTTCTTCTGGGAGTGTAGATAACGTAATGCCTGATGATCGGAGTATACAACGAACTCACGATAAGCCAAATAATGATGCCAGTGCTGAATGGAACGTACTAACGCATAAAACTCTAAATCATAAGTTGAATAGCGCTGCTTTGCATCCGATAGTTTCTCACTGAAGAACTCAACTGGCTTCCCGTCTTGAGTAAGGACAGCCCCTATACCTTTCTTAGATGCATCACACTCTAAAATAAAGAGTTTGTCAAAATCAGGCAATGCAAGAATCGGAGCGCTGCTCATTAAGGACTTCACATGTTCAAAAGCTTTGGCTGCTGATGATGTCCACTCAAAATTTTCCTTCTTCAAACATTCTATTAATGGGCTCATGACAGAACTAAAGTTCTTGATAAACCTCCTATACAAAGATGCTAGGCCATGAAAACTCCGAACTTCTTTAATAGACGTAGGTGCTGGCCACTCAATTATCGCACGCACCTTTTTCGGATCAGGAGCCAAACCTTTATCAGAAATAATGTACCCGAGAAAGAGGACTTCATGTTCCATAAACGAACACTTCTTTAAATTGATGTAAAGCTTCTCCTGAGAAAGAACATCCAGCACATGGCGCAAGTGAATCAAATTATCTTCTTCTGTCTTGCTGTAAATCAGGATGTCATCAAAGTAAACGACGACAAAAGTCTTCAAAAAAGGCTTGAGTACATCTGTCATGACATGCATAAACGTGCTAGGTGCATTAGACAACCCGAAAGGCATCACCATCCACTCATAGAGTCCATCCGGTGTCTTGAATGCTGTTTTCCATTCATCACCAGCCCTTAACCTTATCTGATGATAGCCACTTCTTAAATCAATTTTGGAAAATACCTTCGCCCCAACCAACTGATCAAGCATATCCTCCAAACGTGGAATTGGGAAACGATACTTGATGGTTATTTTGTTTATTGCACGATTATCCACGCACATCCTCCAAGAACCATCTTTCTTTGGCGTAAGTAAAGCCGGGCATGCGCATGGACTTTTACTCTCACGCACCAGCCCCTTCGATATGAGTTCCTTTACCTGTTTTTGCATTTCGGCTCGCTGTTTTGGGGGCATGCAATAGGCTGCCAAATTCGGTAAAGGTGCACCAGGAACCAGATTAATGGCATGTTGAATACTTCTTAAAGGCGGCAGCCCCTGTGGTAACTCTACACTCACCAGCTCAGAGTATTCCGTCAAGATTTCTTCGATTGAGGGTGGAAACTGTGGTAGATCAACAGCCTACTTATGATCCATTATTCTTCCGAGTAAAGCATACATAACTCCAGTGTCCTGACTCTCAGCTTCAAATTTCTCAGCACAAAGAAACCCACTAACCTTGCTTGAACTCGGAGTTAACTTACTAGCTTCTTTCTTGAGAAGATGAAAAGTGTACTTCTCACCCTCCTTATAAAAAGAATATGTATTTGGCTTCGTACGGTGATCCATATCATGATCATAAAGCCAAGATCGACCAAGAAGAATATGACCAGCATCCATTGGCACGACATCACAAAGAGCTTCATCATTCAAGTCAGAACCTAAAGAAAATTGTACCAAGCAACGGGATGTCACTGGTATCTCATTACCCTTCTTGAGCCACCTGATTCTATAAGGATTTGGATGCTTCTTCAATGGCAACTTAAGCTTTTCCACAGTATCTTTGGAAATAACATTCTCCATGCTCCCACCATCGATAATCACATCACATACTTTACCCCCACAAAGAACACGAGTCCTGAATATACTGTGTCTTCGCCAATCTTCAACATCTATCTTCGTCATTGTCATAACTCTCCTGATGATGAGTGATTCCCCTTGGACTGGATAAATATCAACCTCCTCATCCTCATCACAATATCCGTCATAGACGGGGTCTAACTCCTCACCGAAATCCTCTTCTACTTCAGCTAAGTTCACCCTCTTCTGTGGACATGCATATGACGTATGTCCGTGCTCCCCACATGTGAAGCAACGTAGTTTAGAGCTTTTACCAGGACCAGATTTGGAACTTCTTTGAGCTTCAGGATTAACCACAGCTTTGCCCTTGTCATTTACATCACTTCTATAAGATGACATAGTCCCCCGAGTCAACCTAGATGGTCGTTGATCAACTCGGCGTGGCTGATCTGCACTAAAACCTCCATCTGATCTGCTATATGATGGTCGCCTAGCTCCATAACGTGCCACCTTCTTCTCAGCCATCAACGCATATTGTCGAGCATCCTCCATGTTGAATACACGAACCACACTCATCTCATCCCCGATGGATCTATTCAAACCTGCTAGATAGCGAGACGTAAGTTGCTCATTAGTTTCATTCAATCCAACTCGAACAGTCAGATTATTGAACTCCGCAGTATATTCATCCACCGATAAATAATTTTGTCTTAAGGCATGATACTTCTCATATAACTCCATACTGTAATCTGCCGGTAAAAACTGTTTTCGCAGCTTACTCTTCGTGTGCTCCCAAGTACTGATCTTTGGCTTCCCTTATCGGGAACGCTGTTCTTCAACTCTCTTCCACCATTGAAGTGCAGCTCCTTTCAATTTCAGCTTCACAAAGAGTACTTTTCTTGCCTCTACCATAGGCTTCCACTCGAAATAATTTTCAAGGCTAGTCTCCCAGTCAAGAAAATCATCTGCATGCATTTTCCCATGAAAATAAGCTACTTCAATCCTGATCCCACCACTGTTGAGATCTAGGGCACGAATTAGCCTCTCCTCCAGTCCACCCACCTCCTCCTATGTTATTTACAGGTCCGGCTTCACGGAAAGTATTGTCTTCGATTTCATCATATTCATCCTCAGTACTACCTTCCGGTATTCTAAGGGGTTGTGGTTGCCTTCCGGAATCTCCATTAACGCTCCAACGCGTTCCTGTCGCAACAGTTGGACTGCACGCGATAGATCTTCAATCATACTTCGCATCTCAGCAAGTTCCGTCTGTTGGTGTTGAACCCCTCTCCCACGGCCTCTACCACGATTAGCCATCATAAAACCCTAAACTCTAACCCTCGAGTAGAACTCAGGCTCTGATACCAATTGATGGAGTAGCGTAGCGGAAATAGGATAAATCACGGAAGAATGGGGAGAAAACGAATAGGATGAAGGGAACGATAGAAAATTTTAGGGTTTGTAAGAAAACCTCAAGAAATTCTTAAAATCAGATACTAGGTAAAATAACAAATGTTCTCCTTAGAAACCCTAAGGCCTTATTTATACTAAAAAAAAATATAACGTGGTATTCCCAAAATAGCCATAATGTTATAAAATCTAAAATATTATTATTATTATGCTCCTGTATCAATGATATCCCGCATTGGTTGGAGAGGGGAACGAAGCAGTGCTTATATAGGCTGTGGAGACCTCTCCTCACTGGACGCGTTTTGGGGCTACCACTCCGAATGTGCTGTGTGCTGCCGAGAGTGTCTGCCAAAAACAAAACCGTGCGGCTGTGTGCCAAAGCGAACAATATCCTGTGGAGGTGGTCTGGGCTGTTACAGAAGAAGATCATTTGATTCACTTGCACTATGTGCTGGATGTTCTTTCTTAGGAGAAACTTTACATCAATTTAAAGAAGTGTTCGTTTATGGAACATGAAGTCCTTTTTCTCGGGTACATTATTTCTTATAAAGGTTTGGCTCCTGATCCGGAAAAGGTGCGTGCGATAATAGAGTGGCCAGCACCTACGTCTATTAAAGAAGTTCGGAGTTTTCATGGCCTAGCATCTTTCTATAGGAGGTTTATCAAGAACTTTAGTTCTGTCATGAGCCCATTAACAGAATGTTTGAAGAAGGAAAATTTTGAGTGGACATCATCAGCAGCCAAAGCTTTTGAACATGTGATGTCCTTGATGAGCAGCGCTCCGATTCTTGCATTGCCTGATTTTACAAACTCTTTGTTTTAGAGTGTGATGCATCTAAGAAAGGTATAGGGGCTGTCCTTACTCAAGACGGGAAGCCAGTTGAGTTCTTCAGTGAGAAACTATCGGATGCAAAGCAGCGCTATTCAACTTATGATTTAGAGTTTTATGCGTTAGTACGTTCCATTCAGCACTGACAGCATTATTTGGCTTATCGTGAGTTCGTTGTATACTCCGATCATCAGACATTACGTTACCTACACTCCCAGAAGAAATTTAGCGAGAAGTATGTCAAGTGGAGTTCATTCTTAAATGAATTTAATTTCACAATGAAGTATAAGTCAGGACAGTTGAATACGGTAGCTGATGCCTTGAGTCGTCGATCCTTCGTTATAACAATCATGAGTGCTCAGACTCTTGGTTTTGAGGAGCTCAAGAACCAATATCAGATACCATCCGTCGATCCTTCATTATAACAATCATGAGTGCTCAGACTCTTGGTTTTGAGGGGCAACTGTGATACCATCCGGGATGTACGCGCGCCTTCCGGCCTACTACGCACGCAGCGGTTCGGACGACATGAGGATTCGGGCCTGCTCCCCCAAGGCCCAATCCGGTCGACGTCACGACTCGAGCGTCGGACGCTGCGGAAGGGAATTGGGTGATCCCTCCCTGGGTTCCTAACTAGGCCTGCTCGGGCCCTCGCCGACCGTCTCTGTTTTCCTAAGAGGCGGCGAGCGAAAGGCGGAGCATTGTCCGAAGAAGGAACTTTCGGAAGAAATCCGGAGCGGCTCGTGTCGCCAGTCCCTCATCCAAAATGGCTTCGTTAAAAAAATTGTTGTTGTTTAACCTAGGTAAACTATACGGAGTCGCCACCGACTTTATTTTCAAAATCTGTTTAAGTCAGAAAAAACAGTTGGTTTGGGAATTACTAGTTACTAACTCTTATGTTCTAACATACGAAAAAGGTGGCGTTTGCTCCAAAAGTTTGTTCTTTGTTAACGGGTGTTAGACTCGATCCGGGCATGACTCCGGACTCATATTAATGTTTTATGGGGGTTGGACCCGATTCGGCTTTGGACCCGAACTCATGTGTGTTCGGAAAATAACATGCGACGATAAACCTATGAGCCTAAGGCATGTGGCCAAGCACAGACAATTATTGAGATCAAAGGGAGCGGGGAAGGGTGGTAATCGTGGGCCTATGCACTTGGGCCCACGACCCGTTACATGTAAAAATAAAAAAAGCGGGAGGCCCGTACCTCTGTCATGTACCTGTGGCCTGCCGGGATGGCATGTCATCGACTAAGCTCGTCAGTTGGGGCCGCTTTTGTGAAGCATCCACCGCAGTCGAACTCCACGTGTCGTCATGTCTTGAGCACCGTCTACAGAGACTCCTTCTAGGTGTGTTGAAGTTGACCAACTACGTTGATGGTCCACGAATACCTACAAGCCCAATAATAAAACAATCAAAGAGCCCAAAATAACTCAGTGACGCAATGTAGGGGAAAATGTCGAAAAAAATATGCAAATGGGCTCTAAAAAATCATAAAATTATAGGAATATATTCTTAACCTGATAAAAACATGAAATATCAAATTTTGGAATTAAGATATTAAGCCCAACATAGCAGAAAATTTCACGAAATTGGGTCGAACCCGACGCGCGATCTAATTGCAGACCACTTAAAGAAAAATATGTAAGTTTTGATCCAGAAATCCAAATGAAGCAAAACTAGTGTTAAAAGATGCTTAACTTAAGGGAGATCATAGATTCACAGAAAATAAATGAAATCGATTTTACCGAAACAAAACTGTGGAAAACGTTCAGATCACATGTCAAAATCGTTTTAAGCATATTTTAATCAGAAGACGTCAAAATTCAGTAAAATAAAATTATATGTCTTTCTAGTCATATAAAATAACATATTAAAATTTCAAAATTTTTGAACGGGAACAAATTTTAAAACAAAATAGTTTATGATACATAGTACTTAAAACATGACAGAAATATGGTTAATATTCATAAAATCATAACTTGAAATCTAAAAATGATAAATTCATGCATAATATATCAAAACAAAGATCATTAAACGTAATTAAAGGATAGTCTGAAGAACAAAAACAGATAAGATCAAGCACATGCGTTTTTTGTAATTCGTTATTCCAGCATACAGAACCCAAGTATAATTAGACAAAAGTAAGAAAAAACTCAACCAAATTGGCTAAAATTTAATGACAATCATGTTAACAGGATAAAGAACCGATAGAACCAGATTTTGTCTGATTCCGACAATAGACGTAAAACTTATGGCCTACGGATTGACTCCCTTACATTCCGGTCGAGGCTATGCTGCTCCGTCGGGGCTGAGTTTCGCGTTCCCCACATCACATGTGATGAGTTCAACAAATGTAAAAGGTGGTCAGCCATATTCTAAATTAAAAGACGGGCTGAATGAATATATAAAGAAAAAATCGAAAACTTGTTGCCTCGCCTCGGGGTGGCCTGAGGAAGAAGAAGGACGTCGGGGTGTCCGTCAGAAGGCTGCCTTGGAGCACCATACTTGGGTTGTGGCTGTGGCAGGAGGCGGTGCATTGGAGAGAAGGGTGTCGGCTGATCGGGAGGTTTTGGCTCATCACCACTGGAGAAGGGGAGTCCTTGGCTCAGATTTCTGTGTATACCTAGAGGAGTTGACTTCCGGTTGTATGTGGATGAATTTGTCTCCGATTCCCCGGAAGGGGAGGTGGAATCTCCGGTTTCCCAGAGGGGGTGGTGCGTGTCTGGAGGTGTGCGACTTCTCTGAAGGGCCGTTGTCTGATTTTTTTCTGATTGTCTGATCAGGGATGGGAATGTGGCTATTAGGATTTCAGAGATTCTCTGATGGGGAATCTCTGATTTTCTTTTACGTGTGTTAATGTCCTTGCGAGAAGGGGATTGTCTAGGTTCACCCTCTGATGGGACAAAGAAGGTAAGATATTTTTTCATAGGGAATGTAATATTATTTTTTTTTTGAGTGATCGATGTGATTGAAGATTTTTCTCAATCAAGGTGAAATCTTAGATGATTTGAGTGTGATTGCAATTTTAAAGGAAATGTTGATCAGGTGGAAAAATTTGGGGTATTACAGCTAATACCCATCCCTAAAAACCAATATTCATTTTTCAGAACTAATATCAAGAACCAATATTCATTTTTCTTTCTCCTAAAAAACAAATCAGAGATTCTCCCTATCCCTTTTCGGAGAATGATCAGATTATCAGATAATCTCCAATCAGACGTCCCTCTCCAGAGAGACACACAGACGTCTGAGCTCCACCCCTCCGGGGATCGGAGGCCAACTCCTCCTCCCTCTACATGCAACTGGAGGCCAACTCCTTCTCCCTCCACATACAATCGAAGGCCAACTCTTCCCGACGTACACGCAGAAACTGGAGCCAAGGACTCCCCCTCTCCGGTGCTGACGAGCTAAACCCTCCCGACGTCGTTCATCCTCCTCAGGCCACCCCAGGGCGAGGTAACCCATCGGTGAGACTTCCTCTCACTTTGCTAACTCCAGCATGCTTCTACCATGTTGGATATGCTAACGCCGTCGTTCCCTTTCTTTTTTGGCCTACCATACACACCATGGGGTGATGAACGAGCCTTCGGACAAGGTCGTAACAGCCGAAGTTGCAGACAAGGGACAACAGGCGCGCCACCATCTTCCGGTATTAGATTACGGCGGAAAAAGGTCGTAATCATTTAAACTTCTCGCGAAATGCATTTTCGTATGTCTTGTAGCCCTCAAAGCTTTCACAGTTGCTTTGGGGGTCGATTTTACATTCATTTGTGGCACTGAAGTGTCGGGACATCTCCCAGCCTTCTGTTTCAGTTATTTTCAACGGCAACGCCTCCAAAGGCTGATATTTTCGATGAGGTTACGAACGTTTTCGAACTCTGATCCCAAAATATCAAATGATCTATAATGAGTGATGATCTTGGGAATATTTTTGTTTTAATTTTTGGATAATCGAGGATCGAGTTATTTCCCCTGAAACGGTCGCCACTTTCGCTGGCTGCAGTAGGACAGCCTGTTGCATTGTCGCTTCCAGGGAAGTTTCGTGAGATCTAACTGTTGGATCATGCTCAAATTTTTCAAGTCAAACTAGACTTTAATACGGTTCTATACATATATATATATCAACCGTTCAAAATTCTAGCATAATATGAAACAATCTTACGAACAGACTGTATACTCTGTAAGATTTCCTGAGTGTCGCTATCATGGCAGATCCTACCATTGGATCATTGCCAAATTTTGGGAGTCTTCTTCATTTCATCACGGTGATTTTGACATATTATTCACATTTTTTCGTTTTGAGGATGTAAAGTTTTTTATTTTTCTTCCTCGAACTTTACCCAGCCGGAGTCAGATCGAGTCCACAGAATAATCTGACCTTTTGCACCTGTATTTCTTAAGATCCAACCATTGGATCCATGTGATACATATTCTTCATCACTTTACCTTTCTGTGAAGTCTTTTTGCACTCCAATCGGACATTCGAGGGCAAAGATATGGTAGGAAAAACACCGTATATGCAAACTGTTCCGCTTTTCTGGACAGCTACTTTGTTTCCTTGATCTTGAGAGATTGCACCGTTAGATTTTCATAAAATTTAACATGAAAACTCATCATTAAGTTTTAGATCTTTTGGTTGAAATGTGGATTTAATCGGACAATCCTAGCCAAAGTTATAATCCGTTTGCTGTAATGTGCGCAATCTGTATTCGTTGTGATTCGCGATTGCATAACTCTTTGTAATATGATTAGATTACATTGTGTTTGATGAACATGATCATCGTTTATTTACGTAAAACATATGTAAAATCCTGCACTCTACTATCTCTCACAACTTACACTTCGTCTTTTGGTCTATGCATGTACAACGGACGCACAAATTTCGAAGTCCTGGCCCAAGCCTCTCGAAGGATTGTCGAAGGCGCGTGAATCTTTCTGTGCATAAAAAAACGCAATGTCAAGACCATCAAGCGGCTCCTACCGCCACATGAGGTACAAAGGGGAGGTGCGGGCCTCCCCGAAAAGATAGAAAATCCACTTGTAACGGGCCGTGAGCCCAAGTGCATGGGCCCACGGTCACCATCCTTCCCAGCCCCCTTTGATCTCAATAATTGTCTGTGCTTGGCCGCATGCCTTAGGCCCACAGGTTTATTGTCGCATGTTGTTTGCTATTAACAAACATGAGTTCGGGTCCAAAGCTTGAATCGGGTCCAACGCCCGTAAAACATTGACATGAGTCCGGAGTCATGCCCGGATCGGGTCCAACACCCGTTAAACAACTGCAAATCTTTTGGAACAAACGCCCTCCCTTTTTTCGTATGTTAGAATGTAAGAGTTAGTAACTAGTAATCCCCGAACCAACTGTTTTTTCCGACTTAAACAGCTTTTATAACTAAAGTCGGTGGCGACTCCGTTTAATTTACCTAGGTTAAACAACAACAACCTTTTTACGGAGCCATTTTGGATGGGTGATGGCGATACGAGCTGCTTCCCATTTCTCCCGAAAGTTCCTTCTTCGGATCATGCTCCGCCTTTCGCCCGCCGCCTCTTAGGAAAACAGAGACGGTCGGCGAGGGCCCGAGCAGGCTCAGTTAGGAACCCATGGAGGGATCACCCAATTCCCTTCCGCAGCGTCCGACGCTCGAGTCGTGACGTCGATCGGTTGGGCCTTGGGGAGCGGGCCCGGATCCTCGGGTCGTTCGAACTGCCATGCACGTGCTAGGTCGGAAGGCGCGCATACAACATACATTATAAAGTGTCTTGGCACATATGTGCATACACTAACAATCTCCCACTTGCACTATTGCCAAGCACTATGGAATCTCAGTCCTAGGCCCCTTACATGGGACTCATGTTTCTGCTGAGGTAAGGCCTTAGTGAGTGGATCTGCGATATTCTCGCTAGTATCTACATTACTAACCAACGCATCACCTATCTGAATAATCTCTTTGAGGATGTGATATTTCCGTAGTACATGCTTGGATCGCTAGTGAGACCATGGTTCCTTTGCCTATGCTATAGCACCATCGTTGTCACAGTACAGCAAAACTGGACCATGACAACTAGGAACCACCTCAAGTTTTGTCATAAAATTCTTGATCCAAACAGCTTCTTTTGCCGCTTCTGAATCTGCTATGTACTCGGACTCTGCTATAGAATCTGTAACTATTTCTTGCTTAGAACTTTTCCAGCAAACAGCTGCTCCATTTAGACAAAATATGTAACCTAGCTGCGACTTCAGATCATCACGATCTGTCTGAAAACTAGCGTCAGTATATACTCTAACGACCAATTCATCATCTCCTCCATAGACTAAGAACATATCCTTTGTTATTCTTAGACACTTGAGGATAGTCTTGACTGCTATCCAATAACTCTCTGATCACCCTGATATCTACTTGTCATGCTCAAAGCATATGAAACATCAGGTCTTGTACATATCATGGCATACATGATGGATCCAATAGCCGAAGCGTATGGTATCTTACCAATCCTCTTTCTCTCCTCTAGTATCTGTGGACACACTGCCTTAGAGAGTTGTATACTATGTGACATAGATAAGAATCCTCTCTTGGAATCTTGCATATTGAATCTCTTTAGTACTTTGTCAATATATGTACTTTGACTTAATCCTAGCATTCTTCTTTGCCGATCTCGGTATATTCTAATACCCAAGATATAAGTCGCTCCCCCAAGATCTTTCATTGCAAAACACTTATTCAACCAATCTTTAGTAGATTCTAAGCTGAACTTGTCATTGCCAATAAGAAGTATATCGTCAACATACAACACTATGAAGACAATACTGCCCCCACTAACCTTCTTGTAAACGTAAGGTTCATTTGGATTCTTAATGAAGCCAAAATCCGTGACTGCTTCATTAAATCTTATGTTCTAGCTCTAAAAAGCTTGCTTTAACCCATAAATTGATCTCTTCGGCTTACATACCTTATCTGTATTCTCGGATGTTATAAAACCAGGTGGTTGAACCATGTACACTTCCTCATTTAACCTTCCATTTAGGAAAGCAGTTTTTACATCCATTTGCCCGATCTCATAATCCTTGTAAGCTGTAATAGCAAGTAAAATCCGAATAGACTTCAGCATTGCAACCGGGGAAAATGTTTCATCATAGTCGATCCCTTGACGTTGAGTGAAACCTTTTGCCACTAGCCTTGCTTTATAGGTACTAACATTCCCTTCCATGTCGATCTTCTTCTTGAAGACCCACTTGCATCCAATAGGTTTTACCCTAATTGGTGCATCTACCAACTCCCAAACTTGGTTGGTATACATGGAGTCCGTTTCGAAATTCATGGCTCTAGCCATTTCTCGGAATCTATTGAAGCAACAGCTTCCTCGTAAGTCAATGGTTCATCATTCTCGACGAGTTCAAAACAAGACCACTAGGCAAACATATTTTATAAGTCCCTACAGCTAATACAGGTACTCTTGCTCCATTAGCCACTCGTAGGTCCATCTCGCCCTTGGACAGTCGTCTACATTCACTTAGTCCCTGTAGGTCCACACAGATATGAGAACTACATCCTGAATCTAGGACCCATGAGGATGAAACAGAAAAATTGCATTCAATCATAAAAATACCCAAAGCACCTGCCCCACAGATAATTTTCTTTTGAAAGATGAAGCAATTCTTCTTCTAGTGGCCTTTCTTGCCACAGTGAAAGCATATAGCTTCCTTCTCATCAGATTGGGGAATTTGTTGGCTCTTTTTCAGTTTGGGCTTTTGACCCGGGTGAGCAGACATCTTTGGTTTCTTGACTTTAGGGTTGAACTTCCCCTTGCTTATTCTCTTGTTGGTATTTCTCACCAACATTGCATTAGAAACAGTATTTTGTTTCATGTCTTTCTCTGCGGTCTTGAGCATGGTCAACAGATCGGCAAGACTTTTCTCCATGTTATTCATATTAAAGTTCATCGCAAACGGAGCAAACGATGGAGGCAGGGAACACAGAATGGCATCAACAGCCAAATGAGTGTCCATTTTGGAGCCCAAACTTGTGAGCTTCCCAACGTACCCTATCATCTTGAGTACATGAGGCCCGACAGGGTTCTCTTCCTGCAACTTCATCCCGAAAAACGCTCGAGAGATTTCAAATCTCTCAGTCCGGGCACTTTCTTGGAAGAGCTCGCGCAAATGGATATCAATCTCCCTAACGTTCATATTTTCGTGCTGCTTCTGTAACTTTGGACACATTGTAGATAGCATAAGACATTGTATGTCAATAGCATCTTCCACATAATGATCATAAATAATCCGATCTGCTTCTAAAGTGTCTGCATCGGGCACAACTGGTGGCTCAGAATTTAGTACATGAAATTTCTTTCTTGTTTCAGTATAATCATGAGCTTTCGATAACAGTCCAGGTAGTTTGGTTCTTGGAGGATATTTTCTTTTTCCAAAATACTTCGCAGCGATAGGTTGGTTGACATCTACAACAAAAAATTTTTTTTGAAATAATTTTTTGTGAATAGTTTTATAAAGGACTTTTATAAACTCCCACCATTTTATTCAAATCTAATAGCCCCCACTATTAGGCTCAGGAATTAGTTGGTAATAATTTCTAGTGGGACCGAATACTCAAATCATATAGTATACACACAACTTAGCTGTACCTACACACCGTACTCATTAAGTACGCACTACTCGCCAGTCACAAATCCATATGACCCTAGGTATTCTTAGCTTGGGTTAATATTTTCTTAAACCCTACGCCCATCAAATTAATTGACCTTAGCTAAACTAACAAATCAATTAATCTGAATTAAGTCAACCCATCAATAAATTATGAAAAACTACAACTGTACTAACACGAGCCCACAACTGAGCTGTACCGACTCACGAGGTACGTCGACTATTTTCATTACATTGATGGAGGGAAAATAAAACTTGACTTAATATTCAGGGGATTTTGATTAATTGTCTCACCAATATATATTATTGATGGGCTTACTATTTCATTTTTAATTCAAGCCCATTTTATGGCCCATTTTATTTTCTAAGCCCTACTAAGTCGGGCTAATCGTTTCTAGTTACGGGCCAAAATAATTTGATGCTATTGGACCCAAACGATGTCAATTATGCCGTTTATAGCCTTTCAAGCTTCGGACCGATGCAAATCTCTATCGGTCATATGTCAACTTTTATTATTTTTATTTTCTTTTTGACATACGTCCATTTATTATAGCCTTTTAATTCTCGACTACTTAAATTGATAAATGCCTTTGACATCAATTGGCATTTTAAGTTACGGGCCATTTAGATAAACTTGGTTTGCAGAAGACTCGGCTCATCCTCGTTATTTATTATTACAATTTTTAAGTATAACTTATCTATAACTTGAGGAAGTGCACATTATAGAGTTGCTCGAGCGAACCCACGTTCTGGGAGTGCTCTTTTTTTTTGTCTTTCACCGTATATGCAATATTTATCAAGACAAGAAAAAAAAAATTTCCTTAACAAATGTCGTTGGCAAACTCCAATCTAAATTTAGATTGAATCAAAATTTCATGATTGCATTAAAACTGTAAACAAATTTATTACTCACGTATCACTTACGCTTTGTGTTACAACTTTGCAACACGTATTAAATTAAAATTTATTAATATGGCATATTGAATTCTTACTTGAATTCTTGTTCATCTAAGCTCACTGTAGCTTAAAATTTAAATATAGGAATAAAATTTCTTTTTACGTAAAAAACGAAGTTTAATGTAAAATTTGATTTATACGATACGATCACAAAAAAGCTTTGATATCATTGTTGGGTTTCCATCGGGCGCAGCGTATGCTTGTTTTAGAAAAAAATTGTCCGAAACACGGTCCCGGATCTATGTGATACGTATAAATCAAATAATAACGTTAAATAAAACTTACATCGCTGTTGCGGATGAGAGCTTCAAGAGTCCTATAGGTGACTCCTCTAGAAGTATCCACGCACACGTCGAACGAACGATTTAAACTCGCACTTTGGTGCTAGCCCCTCGAAGTTCTTATAAACTTTTCTTTCGGAAGCAACAGAATTCTCGGTTGAATTCAATCGATCAAAAAAACTCGAAATCAAACATTTGATTTCAGTATTTATAGGTGGAAGAAATCGCCTTTGTCAAATCGATGATTAAAATATTATTTAATAATATAATATATTAATGATATAATATATTTATATTTGTGTGATCGATTACACACGTCTTTTCGTTCGAGTCATATTATTTCAAACGCATCATACTTATCTTTCGCGCACGCCTTTTCGTACGCAATACTTATCTATTCGCACACGCCTTTTCGTACACGATACTTAACCTTTCGACCATTTTAAATCCAAGACTAGGATTTTGTGCTTTCGATATTTCAGAATACATTTGTAATCCAACAAAGTCTAATTCTGCACTTATAACTTTTAATTCTAATATCCATTAGAATTAAACTGTCAATGTTCGTGTCAACGTGCCTTTGCGTGCGACCCTTAGTCTCTATATACGAAGGCAGTGTACGTCCATACACAGACTGAGTAACCGTCTAGCAACAGTTTTCAACCACCCAACGTAATAGAATATTGGTCGTGAACCAAAGCCATTATGAACCGATTTCTGTGTAATTCAATCTCTTCATCTCACCGACATCCCGATTAATTTAGTGCATCGTGCGTCATCACTGACTTAATCGTTTTACTTGATTTCTGAGGTATAAAAGATCTTAACTTGAATGATAAACATTCCTCCATGGCCATGTATTTAAAATCACTAACATCTCAATCAAGTTGTCAGGATGTCAACTCTCTAATCCAAGAGATCGATGAATCCTATATTGACTCAACACTATTCTCTCTGTGTTTCGGTGTACACCCAATAATCGTATTACTCTCAATCCGATTAAGGACTGCTTTTAACGACATCAAAATGTACAACTCCACGCATAGAATATATGAAGGTCTCAAGTCAGGAGATCAGTTACACTCGTTGACCAATGACGCTTAACATGTGATATTCTCTATAAATGGGTCGTATCCAATGTACCCTAAACTTGGACACCCCCAAGTATAACTTGGACATCCATCCCTTGATCTAACTCGACCTAAGTTACACTCGGCGTTGATCTAGATGTTCATGTCCCCTCTAAACATCTATCCGACCAAGGACAATTTTAGATTGACAAATAATCAATCTATGGAACTTTACCGTAAATTAATTATGAGTAGAAAAGTAATTAATATAAATACTTGTCTTTTTATTAATAATTATTCATATTATAAATTGTCTTGACACATACGTACACACACTAACACGAAGGACCAGGTACAGTCTCATCAGAGTTCCCGACCCATTCTTCTTTGCCGCTTTGATATCTCCACCCATCTTCTTCATCTGACATCATGAATTAAATGAACCGAGGAATCACAGGTAATTGTTGTGTTACGATCATTTTCATTTATTTGAGTCACTTTGTATGCAGCAATTGATGTTTATTTCAGAGAGATGTCTATTACCAGGGTTCTGACGATACAAAGGCCAAGACCTGTGCCGCCGTGCCTGCGCATAGCAGCCATTGTGCTATTTCCCACATCGATCGATTGAGAGACTCTGTGTGACTTAATACTTACAATCGAGTTGTCGATGGATCAGCTTGCTCAAAATTTTCAAAAACAGATTCCCATTTTCTTGGATCAATTGCTGTGCAACCTTTCTGTCAGTAGTTCTGCTGGAAAAATGTATAAGCCAGTATATACGACCAGATAATATGCTCGCCACAGCCCGTGTCGTCCATATCAAAACAAAGCATCACTTCATTATGGTTCTTGGATTCCCTTCTTTTTCGACATCCTATATGCTTCATCTTTGTCTGATGTGTGAAAGCAGAAGTCGATTTCCTCTGATCTATAGGGGGCTTTACAAAGTCCCTCAACAGGCCAGGAGCCTTGCACCATCCTCGAATGACTATGTGACCCGCTGCAAAATAACATAATTTCATTCAGGTCATTTCCAGGGCAAGATTTTGTATTTCAATACTTCCGGCAGAATAATTCACACAGTTTTCGGAAATTTGGTTCATGTAGACTCACATGTATTAAATTTCATGGTGTTGCTGATAAGGTTTGCAAAAATTTTTACAATCCTGGCTGAGTCTCCTAGGACAAACGTCGGTATGTTGTCTCCGAAAATGCAAATGAAAATGCAGGTATGTTAAGAACTAAAAATACAATCAGGACAATTTGCAACTACCAATCTCGGTCAGAATCATACCGGAGAGGTCTAAGATTGTCTCCACATCGTGATTAAAGCATTGCACTGAGAACATGTCGACGAGTCCCTCGAGCTCCCTTGACAAATTAAATTCTATTTCTTCCAAGACTAACTTTCTAGATTCCACCTAAAGGGAAAAATGAAGATTGATTACTGTAGTTTTCTGATAGGAAGTACAGTGATGGTCTTCTTCTGGTGTTGAATTAGAAAGATGACCTTGCTTATATCAAGGATAGTGTTAAGCAGCCTGAGCAATGCCGTAGAACATTTTCGTATCTGAGTTACGGAGGCATACTGTTCGTTTGACAAGCAATCATCACAGACTAAAATGTCCAGTAATCCGATGACTGCAGCCATTGGTATCCTTAGTTCATGACTACAAGAGAATATTAAATGTTAATGTCATATTTCAAAGCCCGTACCTGCGGAACGAAAACATTGGAAGAAGAATAATCCGCACACCTCATGTTTGCCAGAAACTGACTTTTGTAGTTGCTTGATGCTTCTGCTTTCCTCCTGGCTTTAAGATGGTTGATCAGCTCAGCACTTAGTTTCATCTCCTTAGATACTCCATTTGTCAGCAAAAATATGCAGATGCATCCCACCACCAAAGTACAAAGCGACGAAGATATAAGAATGACTGTCGTCTTGAACGCGCTTTCATCCACCTTTCCCATTATGTACTTTCTAGGTAGGACGATAACTCCCACCTGGAAAGACAAATATATCTCGTGAAAACTAGGATAATTGTCTCATCGAAAACGGAAGACAAAAAGGTTAACTCCCTGTTCGCGTTGAAACGGATCACGTCGGAAATATTTGGCAATAATACTCACAGGGTTTTTAGATGTGGTTGCCAGTAAGTAAAAGAAATAGATTGAATTAAATAAATGAAGTCTTACAATGCTTACTGCCATGAAAAAACAAAGTAAGGACGGTGGTGCAACGTTATTGACAACGTCGTAAACTTGCTGCTAGGCGCTGCAGACCGAGAGGATAGTGGGGCAACGCCGTAGACTTATCTGCTGGGTGCTGTAGACTGGTGAATCAGGACGAGGGTGACGTCGTAGACTTGATGACGGGGCGCTGCGGACTTGTGAATTTGGGCGGGAAGTCGTAGACTTGATGACAGGGGGCTGTAGACTTGCGATCCTGGGTGGTGAAAACTGTTTGCTGGGGCTTGGAAGACGGAGTGTGGCCGAAAGTAGTGGCGGACGTGGATACCAAGGCTACGGTTACTCACTCTGGTGGCGAAATCGAAGGCAGAATTGTTTGCCGGGACTACGGTGGCTCATCCTGGCGGTGGAATGCTGGCGGAGTTTGGTTACCAAAGCTACGGTTGCTCACTCTGGTGGTGGAGGCGAAGACCAAAGAACCCTTGCGAGTTCGCCCAGGCCGGGGTTTCTACCTAACTAAAATCTAAGGGGTGACGAGCAATGCAAAGCTTCTGTTTGGCTAATTGATCGTCCTTTTTCAAAGAAGATCTCCTTCATTTTATATTTGATTTATGAGTCCAGGATGTCTGTCACATTCCCCGAAGATCCTCCCAATCTAAACTACCTTCCGTGGATCTCGGAGTCAACAAACTGCCTTTTAAGACGTGTGACCTGTGCAGATGTAGGTTGTAGACTTCGTGAATCTCGGAGTCAATAAACCGTCTTTTAAGACGTGTGACCTGTGCAGACGTGTGCTGTAGACTTGACGCGAGCACCACATCCTTCCTCATCCTTTACATTCCTCTCGTGGGCTTTAAATCGTCAGAGAGTAGTCCAAAAAATAGACGTCAAAGAGTAGGCCCAGAATAGCTTATCATGTCAACATAAGCCCCCCTCTTTTTGCTGAGGGGACTTCTGTCGCCTGAGCAATCTGTCAGTTTATTGGCGTTAAAGAAAACCTTTCGTTTCCCTCATTTCATTCATCCTTCGAGCTCTCTCTCTTTCTGAAACCCTCGTAGACTTCTTTGAAAACCCTCATTTCTCCACCTTGATCATGTCTTCTTTCACGTCTTTCCAGTGGCATTCTCGGCGCACTGGCCCCTCCGGCGTGGTCCAGACCGGCGACAACGGGTTATCCTGGGTCCCGTTCTTGACCCTGCTCTCTTTCCCGGTCTTTTACCCCATGAGTACCTGATCACGGAGTTCCAAATCCCCATCTGCCGGGAGGACTTCGTAGCTCCCTGAACTGGGAGAAGAAGAGTGGGTTCTTGTGCTTCCCCTCCGTCGAGAAGCCAGTGGTGCAGAAATGGTTTTCCAATTGGCTTGGGAAGCTGGAACCCAGGCTGAAGGTTTGCGGCCTCTGGTCCTTCTTCAAGCTCTCCTTGGTCACAAAGCGCTGTGACCCTCGGGCATGTGCCAGTCTACTTCCTTTCTAGAATAACTCGGTGAACTGTTTTTACTTCCCGGAGGGCCCCATGACCATTACCCTGGAGGACATCAACTTCTTGACAGGGAGTTATGTGGCTGGTGCCCCTGTTCGCCTCCATCCCGTAGACGACGACCACAACCCCACAGAGATGCTCCAAATTTTGAGCACAGCGAGGAGGCACCTTCAGATGATCGAAGGTAAGTCTACTGCTGTCTAGGGAAAGGCTGAGGAGGTCGAGTTCTTCAGCATCTGGCTGAGCAATTATGTCTTCTGCTTCACCGGCAAGCGAGTGCCGAAGCTGGTCTACAGGATCGCCGACTTCCTAAGCTCGGCCTCCAGCAAGATCGCCTGGGCCACATTTCTGTTGGGGTTAGTCTATCAGGGGTTGCACAAGGCTACCACGTGCACAAGCCCCTTCCCAAGGTATCCGACTGGTGGCTCCCTTTAGATTGTGCATCTGTGGTCCTACTTATGGATGCCAGGGCTCACAGGGTACCAGATGCATTCTGGTGCCATTCCGGTCAGCTGCTATGGGACGCACATACTGGAGTCTTGCTGCCAGGCCAAGGACAAGTGGTTATATGCCTCTTTGACGGGGCATATAAGGCATATTGTAGATACCGGGCGGGGTGAGCGCCACAATTGGGTCCCCTTCCCTGCCGGCCACCTTATTTTGAAGCGCCAGCAGAGGCTCACCCCGGGACTATATTGGGATGCTGTTTTGACCAGCAGGGACCTGGTTTGCGTGTCGGAGGGGGGTTTTTGTTTTGAAGTCTACAACTCCCAACTCTGTGCAAGACAAATTGGTTTTGTTCAGAGCTCTTCAGTCCCCTTCTCCGACACCTTCAACATCCCGATCAATACGCGTGTTACCAGCGTTTTTTCATGGATTCTTTCCAAGCCTCGATGAATCTTCTGTCCAAGAAGACGGAGCTCCATCACATGAAGTTTCCTCTCGAGTCTACCCCAATTTTGGCTATAATGTTTTTTGTTGTTCAATGGGCGATCACATTTGATACCCTCCTGAAGAAGATGTCTTTTCTTCAAACCTCCAAGGAGCCGGACCTCTATCTTTCCCCTGAGATGATGTTAAAGACAGGACAGAGACCTCCTCGTATAGACTATACTTGTCTTTCTCGCCCTTTGAATTGAAAATTCATATCCGACATATGTTGCAGTTTTGGATGTAGACTCAGGGGATTCTTCACCAGAGAGTGGCCCTCCTCCCCCGGGTAGACGTTTGACCTGTCTTCGCCGGCAGACTCTTGCCTCCAAGGGTATGAAGGTCGAGCAGGGAGCGGCTAGCAAGCGAAAGGCTCCTTCCCCTGAGTCTTCTGACTTCGAAAAATACCAATTTCCCTCTCGTTCAAGCATCGCCATCTTACCATTCAGGACCCGGTCCCCATTTCTGTCAAGGCCCTGGAGTCTTCAAGGACCACTTCTTCGAGGTATGCGGCGCTTTTCACTTTTAAATACTATGAATCTCCACCCAATAAACCTTGAAACATTTTTTCAGGAGGATGATCATGGCGCCGAGTCCGCCCCCTTTGAGTTCTCAGGTGGCAGAGTCCTCTCGAGAAATGGTATGCATTCCTGTACTTATGTCATTTCGTTTCCGAAGCCTAAGCAAAACATTTTATTTCCTTCTCAGAATCCAAGTCTCTCCGGGGTACCTGACCCTAAGGAAGCTTCTGGGGTCGACGAAGCAGACCTGCCTCCTCCTTCCGAGGTATGTATTCCAGGTCTGTGTAGACCGCGTTGGGGAACTGAGGATCAGTTTAAGGTCCTTCAGGCTGCATCAAGGAGATCGAGAGTTCCCCAACCGCTACTATCCAAATGCAAGCAGCTTGTGAGGACTTCAGGGGGCAATTCTAGACTGAATGGCCGGTGTACTTACAAGACCTCCAAGCAGCTCGTAGTGCCGAGTCAAGGATTGCCGATTTCCTGAAGAATCAAGCGGAAGGAGAGGCCGATGTGAGGCTCCTTAGGAGGCAGAGGGACGACTTGTCTCGCCAGCTTACACAGGCCCAAGCAAGGATTGCAGAGCTCTTGGGTCTTGAGAAAGATCTCAAGGAATGAGTTTCCGTGGTAGACTCCCATCTCGCAGAACGGTCTGCTCATGCTTCTGACCAGTAGAGCCAAGACGACTTGAAGTCTTGGTTTCGTCAGAAGAACGAAGTCACCATGAAGCGAACCCGGGCCAAGGTTATGACCTTCCTGTTTGTGGAAGCGGCACGCATGGTGCCTAGACAAGACGCGGCGAGTTCGAGCTCTCAGGTCCCCAGGAGGTGATGCTATTTTTTTGTTTTTAGGTCTCAAGGGATGACACCCTTAAAACAAAATTAATTCTTTTTTCATCTATCGGTTGTAGACATAAGGCTTCAAGGGATGACACCCTCTAAACAAACTCATTAGTCTACAGCTGTGTAGTATACTTGTAAATCTAATTCTTAGCAATTTCTTCCAATATAACTGGGAAGCGTTTTCTTAGAATCCTTTCATGAGATTTCCAGATAGTTTTTCTATAGCGTTTCAAGTACTTACCGTTAATTTTTAGAAGTTGTCTGATTCCTTCGAGGGTCGACAACCTATAGCTATTCGCCGAGAAGGTTTCGCTTACCTGATATGGTCCTTCCTAATTTGGAAACCACTTCCTTAGAATCTGGTCTTTAGACTTTAAGGGTAAGACCATTTACCAAACCAGGTCGCCACCTTGAAAGTGTTTATGAATGACTTTCTTGTTGTAATGACGCGCTATCCTCTGCTTGTGTACTTCTATCTTGTCTACAACTTCCAATTTATTTCTTTCCAACTCTTCTAAAGCTATATGTATAGCTTCGTCTTGTAGACAAGGTTGGCTGACACGAAGCGATTTATACCTTATTTCGATGGGTAATACCGCGTCGTGACCGTAGACTAGCGCGAATGGAATTTCCCTAGTGCTTTCGCGCTTAGTAACTCTTAGAAACCATAGTGTATCATTCAGTACTGCATGCCATTTCTTTGGATTAAGTCCGACCACCTTTTGAATGTTGTTTTTAATTAATTTATTGGAGGCTTCAGCCTGCCATTCGCTTGAGGATAATACGGAGTGGAATTTAGGATTGAGAAGCCAAAATCTTCGGCAAACTCTCTCACTCTCGTGTTGTTAAAAGCCGTCCCATTGTCTACGACAATGTTCTGGGGAATGCCAAATCGATAAATGATACAATTCCGCAAGAAACTAATGACTTCGTTATGGTCAATTTTCTTGTAGACTTGTGCATCTACCCACTTGGTGAAGTAATCTGTTGCGGCCAAGACAAACGCTTCCCCTTGACTAGAATGAGGATGAATTTCCCTTATCACGTCTAGAGCTCAGGTCTTGAAAGGCCAAGGTTTAATCACATGGGTAAGGTTAGCTGCTGGAGCACGAGTTATCGGGCCATGTCGTTGGCATTCTTGACATCCTTTGGCCATCTCAATGCAATTTTTCATCATTGATGGCCGGTAAAAACCATGTCTACGAATAATCCAACACATTTTTATTCCTGCCTAGTGCGATCCACAGAGTCCCTCGTGGGTCTCTAACATTATTGGAGTAGCTTCATCTAAGTCTACGCACCTTAAAAGGACTCCGCTCTTATCCTTTCTATAGAGAACGCCATCCAAGAGGATGTATGATAACGCCTGAACTTTGATTCGTTGCTTGGCCTCCTGACTGGGGTCTAATAAGAAATCTACTATAGGCTTCCTCCAGTCTTTATCTTGGCTCATTATGTCTACGGCCATGATGTTGTCCTCTGACTGCAGATGTGATCCTATTTCGGGTATGTTACCCAGTTCTGTCCTGTTTTTGTATCCCGAGGCTAACTGCGCTAGGCTATTAGCTACTACATTTTCATCACGTCCCACAAATTGAAAAGTTATATCTTCGAATCGTGCGACTAACCGCTATACTGCCTCGAAATAGGGCAACAACTTGCCTTGACATGTGCATTCTTTGTTAACTTGGTTGATAACTAACCGAGAATCTCCCCTGACACGGGCTTGCCCTGCTTTTAGTGCCATGAGTTCCTTTAGTACTGTTATTAATGCTTCATACTCAGTAGCATTGTTGGTAAGCATTACTTGTAGACGAAAAGCTAATCTGATGTCTTACCCATTGGGGATATTATGTGAATTCCTATCCCAGCTCCATTTTTGGTGGACGAGCCATCGAATCATGCCTGTCAGACCTCTTCAGTTGCTTCTTCTAGTTCTATAGACAAGGTCGGGTCATGGTTGACTAGAAAATCAACCAGCGCTTGTCCCTTGACCGACTGTTGAGACATATACCTCAGATCGTATGGAGACAAAATCAAGCTCTATTTGCTAATCCGTCCACCTAATAATGGACTCTCAAAGAAATATTTAATAATGGGCGACTTGGATAAGACGTGGACTTCGCTGTTCCCGATGTAATGTCTAAGTTTAATGCGGCATAAAATACCGATAGACACAACTTTTCCTTTGGAGCATACCTGACTTCGATTGGTGTCAATTGCCTCGATAAGTAATACACGAACCTTTCACGTCCACTCTCATCCATTTGTGCCAACATAGCCCCTATAGTAGTTTTAGTGGCAGCCACATAGAGAATGAAAGGTCTCCCGCACTGTGGGGGTATCAGGACTGGTGGGTGTGTTAAATATTTTTTCAAGGCGTCGAACACTTATTCGTGTTTCTCTGTCCACTTGTAATCATTTTTTCCTCTTAATAGGTTGGCAAATGCCTCAGTCTTCCCCGCGACATTTCCGATAAATCTACGTAGGTTCCAAGGAAAGCCTGTAATTCCCTTTTACTTCTTGGTGCTGCTAAATTCTGAATGGCTTTTACTTGTTTTGATCGACTTCAATGCCGCGTTGATGTACTAAGAAACCCAAAAATTGCCCCGCTTTAACTCCAAAGGCGCATTTAAGTAGGTTTAGTTTAAGTTGATGTTTCATCATTTTTATAAAAGCATTTCTGAGATGATCGACATGAAGCTCTTCCTTTGTCGACTTAACGACTATACCATCGATGTAGACTTCCACTGTCTTGCCAAGAGAAGCGTCAAATATAGCATTCATTGCTCGCTGATACGTAGCACCAGCATTCTTTAGTCCAAATGGCATTACTACCCATTCGAAAATTCCTAAGGGGCATCTGAACGCTATTTTATTTATATCCTCCTCTGCGATAAAGATCTGGTTATAACCGGAGAAACCGTCCATGAATAACATAACCCGATGCCCTGCTATCTTGTCTATAAGATCATCCGCAACAGACATGGGATACTCATCTTTTGGAGTAGCGCGGTTCAAATATCTAAAGTCTATACAGACTCTGATTTTGCCATTCCTTTTCAATATGGGTACGATATTAGAAATCCACTCCGTATAACGTGACGTCTTTATATACCCTGCTCGAAAAAGCTTCTTAATTTCCTCAAAGACTAACTGTGTTACTTCCCTAGTCATGCGCCTTGGCGCTTGTTGCACCGACTTAAAATCTTTCTTGATAGGAAGAGTGTGTTCCACTAGTCTACGATCTAACCCTGGCATCTCAGTATAATCCCAGGCGAAGAAGTCCTTAAATTCTTCAAGTACTCCTCTAATCGCATCAAAAAGTTCTTTATTAGCTGAAGAACTGATGAAAGAAACCCTAGGAGAAGTCTCGCTTCCCAAATTGACACTAATTAATGGATCACATGGCGTCGTCAAGGACTCGCGGCCCTCAGTTCCACCTAAATCGGTAGACACGGGCTTAGTACAAGCATCGGGCGCTCTAAGCGCTTCTGAATTTATTGAGAGCCAAGAGATAGGTTGTCTACGGCAATGATTCCCCTGGTAGACTTGCAGTCATCGAAGGACATCGGCGACTGCTTCATTTCCTTTTTCACTCTGGTCCATAAGTCCCTTCCTTTAGGAGTCTATCGGGCGCCAACTCTATGACAGCGTTCTGCTAGCTCTTCATAACTTCTCCTTTACCGCCTTCGTTATCTTTTTGGTCTCATCTCTCCATACGGGGTTTTCACCCGAATTGACCTCTTGCAGGACCTCTTCTATGTCCTTTGCAGTGAGCTCGTCTCCCCATCCTGATGGGACGACTCGGTCCGTCTCCGGCTTGGGGTGTGATGTCCCGTAATCCACAATATAATCAAACTTTCCGGATGGTAGACCAAAAGGACCTACAGTAGGGTCACCCAGCTTATATCGTTACTCCAACGTAAGATCCTTGACAGTCTTGCTCATTTCTGCATGCAAGATACTTTTGTCACAACAAGAGTATTCATCAGCCATAATAATCTCAACTTCAGAATCAAGCCATAGCATCAATTCTCTATGCAATGTAGATGGGATGGTTGCAGCCTTATGGAGCCACTCGCGGCCCAACAAAGCATTAAAAGTAGGAATTATGTCTATTATGAAGAAAGTAGTTTCCTTTCCCTGACGACCCACCTCTAGGTGCACAGAGAAGACCCCTAAACATTCAGATTTCCTACCATTAAAACCACTCACGGCAACATTGGTTTTAACCAAGTCGTGAGTTTTGTATCCAAGCATTCTGAACCTAGATAGCGGGAGCACATTTATCGTTGCTCCATTGTCTACAAGGACCCGACTCACCACGGTACCATCAAAGGTAGCGGTGATGTACAAAGAATGCATGTGTTGTTTCATGCTGTTAGTTGGTTTCTTCAACCAATGAAGTGGAAAACATGTCGGATAAACTGGTGAACAAGGAAGAGGTACCTTACCTCTTACGGTTTCCACTTTCCGATTATTGGCGAAGTCTACAGGCAAGGTGAGAGCGTTACGGCTCACAATTGGCCTCTTTTCGCCATCAGCATCACTTGGGATTCCACTCCGAAGAGGGGTGTAATCAAAACTCGAACCAGGCCATTCTGAATGGTCCGTAGACTCGACATGCTGTGCCTCAGTGTTCGATTCCTTCGTATACACCTTGGCAGGTAAAGCGGCCCCTGAGAGGGTAGGTCTGGGCCTTTTAGCGACGTGACTTAGACGTCTATCCCTTCTCTTTCGAGCCCTTGGTGGTAAAAAAGTTTTGCCAATAGCTTTCTGCCAATGTTTCAAGGGGTTAACCGCTTTGGTTACGCTTGATTTCTTGGAACCAGGGAAAGATTGACATACCTCGACAAAGCCTCCAGCGAACGGATCATATCCCACTACTGTCCGCATTGGTACCTGTTGCGTTTTTGGATAATTGTTAGTTTCACAAGTACCTGTAGTTGCAGAGTGAGCAGGTTTGATCACGATCTCCCCATTTGACGACAGGTCTACAAGCTTGAGGAAATAGTTGAAACAGCAGGGGGTGCAGAGTTGAGTAATCAGGATCCTGTTCTGAGGTATTAGCTTGCATTTCTGACACAGCATCCTGTCATCAAGGAACTGAGCTATTGGTGGTCCTGTCCGAAGAGCCTGGATGTCTACTTTAGGCGTTCCATATCTTGGCTTGACCCCCTTCTCCTGTGATCTTTCGACCTGCTGAGTTCTGTCCCCTTCTGCAGCTCCGGGGCGCGTCTCGTCGGTGTAACCGGTTTTCTCATGTCCTAACTTTGCCCCTTGTTGGACGGACGGGTCATTAAATTCCAAATGTCGTCTGGGGCGCTCCAAAGCGCAATGCTGTTGTTCATGTGCTCTGCCCCGACCATGGGGGCCACCCCTTCCTCCACGGATAGCTGGCCTGCGCTCCATGCTTGGAGGGCTCCTGAACCCCCTCTGCAAGTTATTGGAGGCACTTCGCGAACTAGGGGAGATTATTCCCATCGCCACTTCCTCAAGCGGAGTCAAGTCATACCAGACATTCCCCTGATTGTTTTGCAGATACTTTCTAAAAGTATTGCACCTATCAATGGTGTGCGTATCGTCCATATGCCAACAACAGAGGTGGGACGCCACTTACTTGATTTGGCAGGTGACTACACCTGCCCAGGGATCTTTACGTCCTGTAGGGAAAAATCAGTATTAGTCTCAATGATATTGATGTCTACATCAGAAACATCAAACATATGAATGGCGATTTCATCGTCAAAAGGCTTGTCGTCGACCATAGTGACTTCGTCTACTTCAGGGAAGCATAACTCTTTTAACTCTATGAGGTCTTGAATTATGTTCCTGAACGATAAACAATACCTGGTCGTATGTGTGAACGAACCATGCCACTTGCAATAATTCCTAGTTTTCTTTCTTTCCGTCTGAGGGGCCCTGTGACCCGGTTTTAGCTTAATCCGTTTTCGTTGGAAAAGCCAGTCGAAAATTGCATCTGCATTGTCTACGTCAAAAGAGTACTTTCTTTCTTTGCCTGATTTCTGAGATGCTTTTGCTTTTGAATTTTTCCTAGTTAATGGCTCGCAAATCGTTGCTTCGCCTTTCACGAACTCGGCCATGTCTACTTCAAAGGTTTCCAACTGATATGCGTGCTTGGACTGGGCTTCTTCCATCAACAACTGATGATATTCGGTCGCCCTCCTGGCCAAGTCATAAAGATCGTTGAACCTTTCCCCTTGTAGCTTTTTCTTGAAAGGCATAGACAACGCGTTTAATGCGATCATCAACTGGTCCCTTTCAGGAATCGTAGCTCAACAACGGAGCAGCGCTTTTCGCAAATGCACAAGGAACTGTCATGGGTGTTCCCCGGTGGCCTATCTAAGCCGCATCACCTCGAAGATTGACATGGGTGTGTCTAATCGAGCAAATGCTTTTATGAAGAAAGACTGCATTTCCGCCCATGATGGTACCAACCCAGGAGTCAAACTTGCATACCATGTGAAAGCATCTCCCGTGAGTGAGTTCGGGAATAACTTCAGCTTCCAAAAGTCATTGGCTACAGCATCTCCAGCTTGATGGGTGAACCGGGCTATATGTTCTATAGGCATCATCTCATCTTCCCCTGAAAAACGGTGAAGTCGGGTACTCTGTATCCCTTAGGCAGGGGAAAGTCTCCGTTGATGTAGGCAGGGTACGGACTCCTGTATAGACAAAGATCGTCCTGCCTGACAGCTCCAGGCACCATCTGTTCCAAGACTTGAGCGATTGTTTCCGTCAAATTTTGTGGGGTTAAATGATCAAATTGTTCTCGCGCATAGTCTTGGTTCGTTTTCTCTGGGGGATAAGGCATTCTTCCGGCGACCCGAGAAGGCTGGGGATTTACTGAGACATTCGTGTAGAAACTTTCTGCCCAAGGTAGACCTCCCATAACCGGAGCTTCCCCTGGCGGTATCTCCTCTACAGGTGCTTTACCAGGTCGGCGAGGGGGTATGCCATTTGCATATCTGTTTGTTTCACCCTGCGCTTCACCGTCACCATCTACCGGGTTTACTACATACTCAGCGTTTGACCTCCAAGATGTGGGAGATCGGGAGGAAGTAGGCCTTGAGGGGGACATCCTGTCCTTATTGCAAGCCTCTGTGGCGTGCTGATTAGCGCCGCTCTAGGGCTCATCCCCTTGGATTGACACATTATGCCTCTATGCACGTCAGGCATCTCCCAAAAAAGAACTCTCCCTGTCCACAGGGGCGTTTGGCTTTGTAGTGGTGCTTGGCTTATTTAAAATGCAGAGTTGCTCCAGAATCTAAGTTATATTATCTTGTAAACCAGTGACATGTCTGTCCATCAGGTTCCTCATATCATTGAATTCTTTATGGAACTCAAGCCTGGATATGAACTCGGAAGGGGTATGTACCCCGGAATCAGGTTGATTTGCTGTTTCTTGGCTTGCTAGAGCCGTGGTCTCAACATTTACATCCCCTGCTATAAACTGACCGTCTCCATCTAATGGAGGTGGAGGGTCGCGATTAGCTCCACTCCTGGTACTCTTTGCCATCTGTGGACTTTAAACTTTCTCGTTCTCCCACTATGGTCGCCAAAAACGTGTTCGCGTCGAAACGGATCACGTCGGAAATATTTGGCAATAATACTCACAGGGTTTTTAGATGTGGTCACTAGTAAGTAAAAGAAATAGATTGAATTAAATAAATGAAGTCTTACAATAAGATTGAAATGCTTGCAACCATGAAAAAACAAAGTAAGGACGGTGGTGCAACGTTGTTGACAACGTCGTAGACTTGCTGCTAGGCACTGTAGATCGAGAGGATAGTGGGGCAACGCCGTAGACTTGCTGCTGGGTGCTGTAGACTGGTGAATCTGGACGATGGTGACGTCGTAGACTTGATGACGGGGCTCTACGGACTTGTGAATTTGGACTGGACGTCGTAGACTTCATGACGGGGGGCTGTAGACTTGCGATCCTGGGTGGTGAAAACTGTTTGCTGGGGCTTGGAAGACGGAGTGTAGCCAAAAGTGGTGGCGGACGTAGATACCAAGGCTACGGTTGCTCACCCTGGTGGCGGAATCGAAGGCAGAATTGTTTGCCGGGACTACGGTAGCTCGTCCTGCCGGTGGAATGCTGGCCGAGTTTAGTTACCAGAGCTACGGTTGCTCACTCTGGTGGTGGAGGCGAGACCAAAGAACCCTTGCGAGTTCGCCCAGGCCGGGGTTTCTACCTAACTAAAATCTAAGGGGTGACAAGCAATGCAAAGCTTCTGTTTGGCTGATTGATCGTCCATTTTTAAGGAAGATCTCCTTCCTTTTATATTTGATTTATGAGTCCAGGATGTCTGTCACGTTCCTCGAAGATCCTCCCAATCTAAACTACCTTACGTGGATCTCGGAGTCAACAAACTGCCTTTTAAGACGTGCGACCTGTGCAGACGTGGGTTGTAGACTTCGTGAATCTCGGAGTCAACAAACCATCTTTTAAGACGTGTGACCTATGCAGACGTTGGTTGTAGACTTGACGCAAGCACCACATCCTTCCTCATCCATTACATTCCTCTCGTGGGCTTTAAATCGTCAGAGAGTGGGCCCAAAAATAAACGTCAGAGAGTAGGCCCAAAAATAAACGCCAAAGAGTAGGCTCAGAATAGCTTATCATGTCAATACTCCCACCCACTTACTATAGGAACTCTCTTTAGATTCATAAAGAAGGAGTCCATGTAGTACTGTTGGTCTACAAGTCTTCCATTTTCAGCATGGACTTCATGATTTGTAGGAAAGTTATTTCCGTAAGTGTTAACACAATGGGCTATCTTGGGCCTGTTTTCTGACGAAGCCCACAGTAGACGCGGCACCTATGAAAGAAAAGACAAGACGCTCGCACCAGGCCTACACTCCTAGTCTTCACAGACAACACGACTGGTCCGTGAGCCCGAGATTAGTGGGAGTCTAGGGCCCACGTCTGCACAGGTCACACGTCATAAAGGCTGAAATGTTATCTCCGAAATCAGCGGAGTCTACAACCCGCGTCCACTCAGCGTGCACGTCTTAAAGGACGGTTATTAACCCCGAAGTCAATGGAGTCTACGACCCACTTCTACACGAGTGGCACGTCTCAGAAGACAGTTTGTCGGCTCCGAGATACTCGGGGGTGGTTAAGATTAGAGGATCTTCAGAGGTCGTAACAGACCGGGTATAAAAGGGAGTAGATCTTCCTTGGGAAAATCACGATCAAATCAGCCAACAAAAGCTTATCTTGCTCGTCACCCCGTAGATTGTTAGGATTCCCCGACCTGGGCGAAACCTTGTCTTCACTTCCACCGTCAGAGTGAGCAACCATAGCTCCGACAGCCAAACTCCGCCATCACTTCCACCATCAGATTGAGCAACCGTAGCTCTGGTACCCAAACTCCCCCTTCATTTCCACCATCAGAGTGACCAACTGTAGCTCTGGTAACAAATTCCCGCCAGCACTCCAACGCCAAGACGAGCCACCGTAGTCCCGGTACACGATTCCGCCTTCGACTCCGCTACCAGGGTGAGCAACCGTAGCCTTGGTATCCACGTCCGCCTCCACATTCGACCACACTCCCGTCCACCAAGCCCAGCAACCAAGTTTCCGCCATCCAGGGAGGGCAAGTCTACAGCGCTCTGTTATCCAGTCTACGATGTCGTTGCCCGGATTCTCAAGTCCACAGCGTCCAGCACCAGGTCTACGATGTCCCCACCGTCCAGAGTCGCAAGACTGCAGCATTTAGCAGCAAGTCTATGACCTCGCCTCTTAGTCTACGGCGCCCGGAAGCAAGTCTACGACGTTGCACCGCCGTCCTTGTTTTATTTTTATGGCTGTAAGCACCAGCTCTTTATTGTAAGGCTTTGCATATTCAATTCAATCTATTTCATTTACTTACTGGAGACCACATCTACAAGCCTTGTGAGTATTATTGCCAAATATTTCCGACGTGATCCGTTTTCGACGCGAACACGTTTTTTGCGACCACAATGGGAGCACGAAAAGCTCGAAGTCTACAGATGGCAAAAAGCACTAGGAGTGGAGCTAATCGCGACCCTCCACCTCCATTAGATGGAGATGATCAGCTTGTAGCGGGGAACTTAAATGTTGAGACCGCGGCTCTAGGAAGCCAAGAAACTGCGAATTAACCTGATTCCGGGGTGCATACCCCTTCTGAGTTTATATCCAGGCTTGAATTCCACAAAGAATTCAATGATATGAGGAGCCTAATGGACAGACATATCACTGGATTGCAAGACAATATGGCTTAGATTCTGGAACAACTTAGTGCGTTGAATAAGCCAAATGCCGCTACAAAGCCAAGTGTCCCGGTAGACAGGGAGAATTCTTTCATGGGAGATGCCCGGCGCGCAGAGAGGCGCAATGTGTCATTCCAGGAGGATGAGCCTTGGGGCGGCGCCAACCAACGCGCCACAGAAGTCTGCAATAGGGACAGGATGTCCCCATCAAGGCCTACTACCTCTCGGTCTCCTACGTCTTGGAGGGCAAATGTTGTGTACGTAGTGAGCCTTGTAGACGATGACGTGGAAGCCCAGGGTGAAACGAACAGATATGCAAGTGGCATACCCCCTCGCCAACCTAGTAAAGCGCCTGTAGAGGAGATACATTCAGGGAAAGCTCCAGCTATAGGAAGTCTACCGCGAGCGGAGAGCTTCTACACAAATGTCTCGGTAAACCCACAGCCACCTCGGGCCACAGCGAGGATGCCTTATCCCCCAGAGAAAGTGAGTCAGGACTATGTTCGAGAACAGTTCGATCACGTTCCACCGCAGAATCTGAGGGAGACGATTGCTCAAGTCTTGGAGCAGATGGTACCTGGGGCTGTCAGGCCGGATGATCCTGGTCTATACAGGAGTCCATACCCTGCCTACATCGACATAGACCTTCCCCTGCCCAAGGGATACAGAGTACCCGATTTCGCCCGTTTTTCAGGGGAAGATGAGATGACGCCCGTAGAGCAAATCGGTTCACTCATCAATCAGGAGATGCTGCGGCCAATGATTTTTGGAAACTAAAGCTATTCCCAAATTCACTCACCGGAGATGCTTTCACGTGGTATGCGAGTCTACCTCCTGGGTCAGTAACATCATGGGCGGAAATGCAGTCTTTCTTTATGAAAGCATTTGCTCGGCTAGACACACCCATGTCAATCTTTGAGGTGATGCGGCTTAAACAGACCGCTGGAGAACACCCAGGACAGTTCCTCATGCGTCTACAAAAAGCGCTGCTTCGCTGTAGACCTGCAATTCCTGAAAGGGACCAGTTGATGATTGCGTTAAACGCATTGTCTATGCCCTTCAAGAAAATGCTACAGGGGGAGAGGTTTAATGATCTGTATGACTTGGCTAGGAGAGCAACTGAATACCATCAGTTACTGATGGAAGAGGCCCAATCTAAACACGCTTATCAATTAGAAACCCTTGAGGTAGACGTAGCCGAATTCATGAAAGGCGAAGTAACGGTTTACGAACCTCTAGCAAGGAAAAATTCAAAAGCAAAAGCACCGCAGAAGTCTGGTGAAAAAAGAAAATACTCTTTTGACATAGACAAGGCGGATGCAATTTTTGATTGGCTTGTCCAACGAAGGCGGATTAAGCTTAAACCGGGCCACAGAGCCCCCCAGACGGAAAGAGAGAAGACTAGGAATTATTGCAAATTGCATGGGTCGTTCACACATACGACCAGGGACTATCTGTCATTCAGGAACATAATTCAAAACCTTATAGAGTCAAAGGAATTGTGCTTTCCTAAAGTGGATGAAGTCACTATGGTTGATGACAGACCATTTGACGACGAAATAGCCATTCATATGTTCGATGTTTCTAATGTAGACATCAATTTCATCGAAACTAATACCGATTTTTCCCTACAGGATATAAAGATTCCCGGGGAGACCTTGGTGGCGTATGCCCTCTTCCGTCGCTTGGCCGACAAGGGTGTAGTCACCTGTCCGGTCAAGGAAGTAGCGCCCAGTCTCTGCTGCTGGCATAAGGATGACACGCACACCACTGATAGATGCAATACGTTCAGGAAGTATCTACAGAATAATCAGGGGGGATGCCTGGTATGACTTGACTCCACTCGAGGAGGTAGCAATGGGAGTAGTCTCCCCAAGTTTGCGAAGTGCCTCTAATAATTCACAAAGGGTGTTCAAAAGCCCCCCAAGTGCGGAGCGCAGGCCAGCTACCCGGGGAGGAAGAGGGGGCCCCCATGGTCAAGGCAGAACACCTGAACAACAGCTCCGAGCTTTCAAGCGTCCCAAACGATACTTGGAGTTTAACGGCTCGTCCGTCCAGCAAGGGGCAAAGCCAGGACAGGAAAGGAACGGCCACTCCGGGGAATCTCGTTCTGGAGCTGTAGAGGGAGACATCCTTAGCAGAACCCAGAGGTCTGAAAGACCGCAGGAGAAAGGGGGGAAGCCAAGACACGGAACGCCTAGAGTAGACATTCAGGCACTCCGGACAGGACCTCCAATAGCCCAGTTTCTTGATGAAAGGATGCTCTGTCAGAAATGCAAGCTTATAGCTCAGAACAGAATCCTTATCACGCAACTCTGCACCTCTTGTTGTGTCAACTACTTCCTCAAGCTTGTAGACTTGTCCTCAAACGGGGAAATCGTGGTCAAACCCGCGCACTCTACAGCTACAGGTACTTGTGAAACTAACAGTTGTTCAGAAACACAACAGGTATCAATGCGGACAGTAGTGGGATACGATCCATTCGTAGGAGACTTCATCGAGGTATGTCAATCTTTCCTTGTTTCTAAGAAATCAAGGGTAATTAAAGCGGTTAACCCCTCGAAATATTAGCAGAAGGCAGTTGGCAAGATCTCTTTGCCACCAAGGGCTCGAAAGAGAAGGGATAGACGTCTAAGTCACGTTGCTAAGAGGCCTAGGCCTACCCTCTCAGGGGCCGCTCTACCTGCCAGAGTGTCTGTAAAGGGACTGAACACTGAAGCAGAGCACATTGAGTCTATAGACCATTCGGAAGGGCCTGGCTCAAGCTTTGATTATACCCCGCTTCAGAGTGGAATCCCAAGTGATGCCAACGGCGAAAAAGGGCCGATTGTGAGTTGCAACGCTCTCACCTTGCCTATAGACTTCGCCAATAACCGGAAGGAGGAAACCGTAAGAGGTAAAGTGCCTCTTCCTTGTTCACCTGCTTATCCGGCAGGCTTTCCACTTCATTGGCTGGAGAAACCATCTGATAGCACGAAACAGCACATGCACTCCTTGTACATCACCGCTACCTTTGACGGTACTGTGGTGCGTCGGGTTCTTATGGAGCTACAATAAACGTGCTTCCTTTGTCCATGTTTAAAATGCTTGGATATAAGCCCCATGACTTGGTTAAAATCAATGTCGCAGTAAGTGGTTTTAACGGAAGGAAATCTGAATGCTTAGGGGTTTTCTCTGTGCACCTTGAAGTGGGTCGCCAGGAAAGGGAAACTGCCTTCTTTGTGATTGACATAATTCCTACTTTTAATGCTTTGTTGGGTCGCGATTGGCTCCATAAAGCCGCGGCTATACCTTCTACTTTACATAATGAGTTAATGTTATGGATTGTTGAAGTCGAGATTATTAAGGCTGATGAATACTCTTGTTGTGACAAAGGTATCTTGCATGCAGAAACAAGCAAGACTGTCAAGGACCTCACACTGGAACAGCGCTATAAGCTTGGCGACCCTACTGTTGGACCCCTTGGTCAACCATCCGGAAGGTTTGACTACATTGTAGACTACGGGACATCGCACCCTAAGCCGAAGACGGACCCAATCGTTCCAACTAGATGGGGAGATGAGCTTTCTGCCAAGGACATAGAGGAGGTCTTGCAAGAAGTCAATTCGGGTGAAAACCCCGTAAGAACAGACGGACCAAAAGAGGATGAAGTTGGAAAGAACCAACAAAATGATGTCGCGGAGTTGGAGCCCGATAGACTCCTAAAAGAGGGGACCTATGGATCAGAATGAAGGAGGAAATGAAGCAGTCACCGATGTCCTTCGACGACTCCAAGTCTACCAAGGGAATCACTGCTGTAGACAACATATCTATTGGTTTTCAATAAACTCAGGAGCGCTTAGAGCGTCTAACGCTTGTAATAAGCCCGTGTCTACCGATTTAGGTGGAATTGAGGAACGCGAGTCTTTAATGACCCCGTTCGACCCATTGATTAGCATTAATTTGGGAAGCGAGACATCTCCTAGGATTCTTTTCATTAGTTCTTCAGTAAATAAAGAACTTTTTGATGCCATTAAAGGAGTACTTGAAGAATTTAAGGACTGTTTCGCCTAGGATTATAGTGAGATGCCAGGTTTAGACCGTAGACTAGTAGAACACACCCTTCCCATCAAGAGGGATTTCAAGCCAGTACAGCAGGCACCATGGCGCATGACTAGGGCAGTGACGCAACTAGTCTTTGAAGAAGTTAAAAAGCTTTTTCGAGCAGGATACATATGGACTTCACGATATACAGAATGGATTTCTAGCATTGTACCCGTTTTGAAAAAGAACGGAAAAATTAGAGTCTGCATAGACTCTAGGGATTTGAACCGTGCCACTCCAAAGGATGAATATCCTATGCCTATCGTAGATGATCTTACAGACAAGACAGCAGGGCATCAGATTATGTCATTCATGGATGGGTTCTCTGGTTACAACCAGATCTTCATCGCAGATGAGGATATACATAAAACAGCATTCAGATCTCCCTTAGGAATATTCGAATGGGCAGTTATGCCATTTGGACTAAAAAACGCTGGTGCTACCTATCAACGAGCAATGAATGCTATATTTGATGCCTCTCTCGGCAAGACAGTGGAAGTCTACATTGACGATATAATCGTTAAGTCGGCAAAGGAAGAACTTCATGTCGACCATCTCAGGAATGCTCTCATGAAAATGAGAAAGCATCAACTTAAACTAAACCCACTTAAATACGCCTTTGGAGTTAAAGCAGGGCAATTTTTGGGTTTCTTAGTACATCAACGCGGCATTGAAGTTGATCAGAACAAGGTAAAAGCCATCCAAAACTTAGCAGCACCAAGAAGCAAAAAGGAATTACAGGTTTTTCTTGGAAGGGTGAATTACCTGCGTAGATTCATTGGAAATATCGCAGGAAAGACGGGGGCGTTTGCCAATCTTTTGAGGGGAAAAAGTGATTTTAGATGGACTGAGAAACCCGAAGAAGCATTCAACACTTTGAAAAAGTATTTTAACACATCCACCAGTTTTGGAACCCCCTTAACACGAAAAACCTTTCATTCTTTATGTGGCTACCATCGAAACGACCATAGGGGCTATGTTAGCCCAAATGGATCAAAACGAACGCGAAAGGGTCGTTTATTACTTGTCAAGGCAATTGACACCAATCGAGGTCAGGAATGCCCCGAAGGAAAAGTTGTGTTTATCAGTATTTTATGCCATCATGAAACTTAGACACTACATCGGGAGCAGTGAAGTCTACGTCGTATCTAAGTCACCCATTATTAAATACTTCTTCGAGAGTCCATTACTGAGTGGACGAGTTAGCAAATGAAGCCTAATCCTGTCTCCATATGATCTGAGATATAAGTCTCAGCAGTCAGTTAAGGGACAAGCACTGGCTGATTTTCTAGTCGACCGTGACCCAGCCTTGTCTATAGAATAAGAAGAGGCAACTGAAGAGGTCTGACAGGCCTGGTTTGATGGATCGTCCACTAAGAATGGAGCTGGGATAGGAGTTCATATAATATCCCCAATGGGTAACGACATCAGGCTAGCTTTTCGTCTTCAGGTCATAACTACGAACAATGCTATGGAGTATGAAGCATTGATAACAGTATTGAAGGAGCTCATGGCATTAAAGGCAAAGCATGCCAGTGTCAAGGGAGATTCTCAGTTAGTTATCAACCAGGTTAACAAAGAATGCATCTGTCAAAGCATGCTATTGCCCTATTTCGAGATAGTTCAGAATCACGTTCCAATTTATAGGACGTGAGGAAAACGTAGTGGCTAATAGCTTAGCACAGTTAGCGCCAGGGTAAAAATAGGATAGAACAAGGTGACATACCTGAAATAGGTTCACATCTGCAGCCGGAGGAGAACATCATGGTTATAGACATAATGAACCCGGATAAAGACTGGAGAAAACCGATAGTCGACTTTCTGTCAGATCTCAATAAGGAAGCTAAACAGCGAATCAAAGTTCAGGCGCCGTCATATGTCCTCTTATACGGTGTGCTGTATAGGAAAGATGCAAGCGGAGTCCTTTTAAGATGCGTAGACTTGGATGAAGCTACTCCAATAATGATGGAGACTCATGAGGGACTCTGTGGGTCACACCAAGCAGGGATAAAAATTTGTTGGATTATTCGTAGACATGGTTTTTACTGGCCATCGATGATGAAAAATTGCATCGAAATGGCAACAGGGTGTCAAGAATGCCAACGGCATGGTCCTATAACTCGCGCCCAAGCAGCTGAACTTACCCCTGTGATCAAACCTTGGCCTTTCAGGACCTGGGCTTTAGATGTGATAAGGGAAATTCATCCTCACTCTAGTCGAGGGGATGCGTTTATCTTGGTAGCAACAGATTACTTCACCAAGTGGGTAGAAGTGCAAGTCTACAAGAAAATTGACCATAATGAAGTCATCCGTTTTTTACGGACTTGCATCATCTATCGATTCGGCATTCCCCAGAACATTGTTGTAGACAATGGGACAGTTTTTAACAACTCAATGGTGAGGGAATTCGCCGAAGAATTTGGCTTTTCAGTCCTGAATTCCACTCCATACTATCCTCAGGCGAACGGACAGGCTGAAGCCTCCAACAAATTAATTAAAAACAACATTCAAAAGATGGTCGGGCTTAATCCAAAAAAGTGGCACGAAGTACTTAATGATACACTCTGGGCTCTAAGGGTCACTAAGCGTAAAAGCAGTCTACAGCCATGATGCAGTGCTGCCTATCGAAATGAGGTACAAGTCGCTCCGTGTCAGCCAACCTTATCTACAGGACGAAGCCATGCATATAGCCTTGGAAGAGTTAGAAAGAAAGAGGCTGGAGGTTGTAGACAAGATAGAGGTACACAAGCAGAGAATAGCTCGCCATTATAACAAGAAAGTGGTTCATAAGCACTTTCAAATAGGCGACTTGGTCTGGAAAATGGTTTTGCCCCTAAAATTTAAAGACCAGATTCTTGGAAAATGGTCCCCAAATTGGGAAGGACCGTATCAGGTCAGCGAGACCTTCTCAGCAAATAGCTATAGATTATCGACACTCGATGGAGTCAGGCAACCTCTAAAAATTAATGGCAAGTACCTGAAACACTATAGAAAAACCATTTAGGAATCGCACAGGAAGATTATAAGCAAGCGCTTCCCATTTATATGAGAGCAGGTAGCTAAAAATTAACTTTACAAGTATACTATAGCTGTAGACTAAAGAGTTTGTTTAAAGGGTGTCATCTCTGGGTTAGTCTACAGCTGGTAAAAAGTAAAGAATGAGTTTGTTTTAAGGGTGTCATCCCTTGAGACCTCAAAAGGAAAAAAAACAAACAAACAAAGCTGAGCCATCATCGCCTACTTGAACTCGCCATATTTGGTCTAGGCACCCACGCGCCGCTTCCATGAGCAAGAAAGTCAGAACCTTGGCCTGGGTCTTCTTGACAGTGACTTCATTCCTCTGTCGGAACCAAGACTTCAGTTCATCTTGGTCCTGCTGTTCAGAGGCATGAGCAGATCTTTCTGCGAGCAGGGAGTCCACCGTAGAAGCCCGTTCCTTGAGATCCCTCTCCATGGCCATAAGGTCCACAATCTTGGCCTGAACTTACGCAAGCTGGCGAGTCAAATCTTCCTTTTGCCCCTTGAGAAGTTGCAGATCAGCTTCTTCTTTCGCACGTTTTTTCAGGATATCGGTAATCCTGGACCGGGCACCGTTAATTGCTTCAATGTCTTGCGTGTACGCCGGCCAGTCGGACCAGAATCGTCTCCCGAACTCCTCGCAGGCTGCCTGCATCTCGATAGTGGTCGCTGGGGAGTCCTCAATCTCCTTGATGCAGCTCTGAAGGACCTTGAACTGGTCTTCAGAGAAGATCTCAACGCGAAGGATATGCCAACACGTTCCACATTCGCCATCAGACGATCATAATCACTCAGGCCGCTTGGAGTACCTTCCCCAGGTGTCCCGCTTGATGGCTGGCTGGGAGGACAGCTGGCCGACGATGGACTTGCACCAGTAGAAGGGTTAGTGCCTGTCGCACCCATCACCTCTGGAGCAGCAGCCTCTGTTGTAACAGCAGGGGCCTCCGTTTCCTCAGTAACTGGGGCAGCTGGGATTTTAGGGGTAGGGGAAGGAATATGCTACAAGTGAAAATTTAACAATCAGTATGGAGATTAAACAAGAAAAGTCTACATCTACCATGCATTACCACAGAAAGAGGAGGCAGATCGACTTCATCAGAAGTTTCCTCCTCGGGATCAGATTCCTCGGACTGATTTGGACTCTTGGGAGAGGATAAGATATTCAGGTTTTAAAGACAGGAAATGGCATAGACACAAAGTTACATACCGTTCCTCGAGGAGACTCAGCTGCTTGAGGAATCAGAGGGGGCGGACTCGGAATTGTAGTCGTTTTCCTGAAATCAACGACATACGATAAATTGAAAGAGAGTTGTAGTACTCAATGGTGAAAAGCGTCGCATACCTCACGGAAGAAGTCTCTGAAGGTTCTGGGGCCCTGACGGAGATAAGGGTTGGGTCCTGGGCAGCAGGCCGACGACGCTTGAAGGAGACTGAAATCGGCATGTCTTCAGAATCAGAAGACTCAGGGGCAGGAGCTCTACGCTTGCTGGCCGCTCCCTCCTCGACCTGCTTGCCTGTAGAGGCAAGAGATTGCCGGCTTAGGCAAGTTAAACGCCTAGCCGGAGGAGGAGGGCCACTCTCCGGTGAAGAGTTCCCCGAGTCTACATCCAAGACTGCAACTCTTGTTAGTAAAATATTCTCATATCAAAGAAAGGATAAGTATAAGTCTATACCAAGATATGGCCGTTGCCCTGTCTTCAGCATCATGTTAGAAGACAAGTAGAGGTCAAGCTCTTTGGAGGTCTGGAGGAAGGACATCTTTTTCAGTAGGGTGTCGAAGGTGATCGCCCACTGAACAGTGAAGCACTCCGTGGCCGAGATTGGTGTAGACTCAAGAGAAAACTCCATATGCTGGAGCTCCGCCTTCCTGGCCAGGAGGTTCATTGAGACCTGGAGGGTTTCCTTGGAAAAAATGGTGGAAACCCTCATGTGGAGTGAGAGGTTGGAGGTGTCGGAGAAAGGCACTGAAGAGCTCTGCACGAAGCCAACCTGCCTTGGATAAAGCTGGGGGTTGTAGACTTCAAAGGTGAAACCTCCCTCCATCACGCAGACCAGGTCCCTACTGGTCAAAACTGAATCCCAGTATAGGCCCGAGGTGAGCTTCTGGCGGCGCCTCAAAATAGTATGGCCAGCAGGAAAGGGGACCCAGTTGCGGCGTTCACTCCGCCCTGTATCTACAATGTGACGGATGTGTCCCGTCACAGAGGCATACAATCACTGGTCCTTGGATCGGCAGCATGAGTCCAGCATGTGCGTCCCATACCACGCGACTAGAGTGGCGCCAGAGGGCATCTGGTACCCTGTAAGCCCGGGCATCCATAGGCAGGACCACGGATGCACAAGCCACAAGGGGCCACCGACCGGATATCTTGGAAAGGGGCTACTACACATTGTCATTTTATGCAGCCCCTGGTAAACCAACCCCAGCAGAAATGGAGCCCAGGCAATCTGTTTGAAGGCCGCTGAGCTCAAGAGACCCCGTAAACCAGCTTCAGCACACGCTTGCCAGTAAAATAGAAAACGTACTTGCTTAGCCAGACGCTGAAGAACTCGACCTCTTCAGCCTTTCCCAGGCAGCAAGGGGCATATCCAGGTGCTTCTTCACCGTGCTCAGAATCTGGAGCATCTCGGTGGGATGGTGGTCGTCGTCAGTAGGATGGAGGCGAACAGGGACGCCGGCCACGTAGCTAGTAGATATCCTCCAAAGTTATGGTCATGGGACCCTTAGGGAGGTAGAAACAATTTACCGAGTCATTCCAGAACGGAAGCAGACTCACACATACCCGATGGTCACAACGCTTCGCGACCAGAGACAGCCTGACGAATGACCAGAGTCCATAAATCTTCAGCCTGTGCTCCAGCTTCTTAAGCCAAGTAGAGAACCACTTTTGCACCACTGGCTTCTCAACGGAGGGGAAGCAGAGGAAGTCGCTCTTCTTCTCCCAGTTCAAGGGGTCCGTGAAACCCCCCCCCCCCCCCTCGGCAGATGGGGATGGGGGACTCCGTGACCAGGTACTCATGTGGTACCACATCGGGGAAGAGGGCAGGATTAAGAACGGGACCCAGGTCTGGACCACGCCGGAAGGTCCAGCACGCTGGGAGTGCCATTGGTAAGCAGCAAGAGTGGACATTGTTGAAGCAAGGAATAAGGGTTTCGGAAGGCCAGTGAGGGTTTTCAAGAAAGCTTGGAAGAAAGAAGACAAAGGGCTTTCTTTTGACGCGGAGACGAAGGGTTTTCTTTTGACGCGAAGATGAAAGGTTTTCTTGTGACGCAAACAATGTCAGAAGTGCTCAGGCGACAGAAGTCCCCTCAGTAAAAAAGGGGGGCTTATGTTGACACAATGGGCTATCTTGAGCCTATTTTCTGACGAAGCCAACAATAGACACGGCGCCTATGAAAGAAAAGACAAGACGCTCGCACCAGGCCTACAGTCCTAGTCTACACAGACTACACGACTGGTCAGTGACCCCGAGATTAGTGGGAGTCTACGGCCCACGTCTGCACAGGTCACACGTCATAAAGGCCGAAATGTTATCTCCGAAATCAGCGGAATCTACAACCCACGTCCACTCAGCGTGCACGTCTTAAAGGACGGTTATTAACCCCGAAGTCAATGGAGTCTACGACCCACGTCCACACGAGTGGCACGTCTCAGAAGACAGTTTGTTGGCTCCGAGATACTCGGGGGTGGTTAAGATTATAGGATCTTCAGAGGTCGTAACAGACCGGGTATAAAAGGGAGTAGATCTTCCTTGGGAAAATCACGATCAAATCAGCCAACAGAAGCTTATCTTGCTCGTCACCCCTTAGATTGTTAGGATTCCCCGACCTGGGCGAAACCCTTAAGGTTTCATTGGTCTTCACCTCCATCGTTAAAGTGAGCAACCGTAGCTCCGACAGCCAAACTCCGCCATCACTTCCACCATCAGAGTGAGCAACCGTAGCACTGGTACCCAAACTCCGCCTTCACTTCCACCATCAGAGTGAGCAACCGTAGCTCTGGTAACAAATTCCCGCCAGCACTCCAACGCCAGGACGAGCCACCATAGTCCCGGTACACGATTCCGCCTTCGACTCCACTACCAGGGTGAGCAACCGTAGCCTTGGTATCTACATCCGCCTAAACATTCGACCACACTCCCGTCCACCAAGCCCAGCAACCAAGTTTCCGCCATCCAGGGAGCGCAAGTCTACAGCGCTCTGTTATCCAGTCTACGACATCGTTGCCCGGATTCTCAAGTCCACAGCGTCCAGCGCAAGTCTACGACGTCCCCACCGTCCAGAGTCGCAAGACTACAGCATTCAGCAGCAAGTCTACGACCTCGCCTCTTAGTCTACAATGCCCGGAAGCAAGTCTACGACGTTGTACCGCGGTCCTTGTTATAGTTTTTTGGTTGTAAGCACCAGTTCTTTATTGTAAGACTTTTCATATTCAATTCAATCTATTTCATTTACTTACTGGCGACCACATCTACAAACCCTGTGAGTATTATTGCCAAATATTTCCGACGTGATCCATTTTCGACGCGAACAGTAAGTCTTCTTCAGCCACTAGGCTCCCAAGCTTATCACCTGCTCCTGAGAATCGACCGACATCATGAGTTCAGGTCCTTTTGTCGAATTAATCAGGAGAGAAGTGTTTGTTGAGGTAGCGAGCAGGTATCCTTCATTTGAGGTCGAGTAGATATTGTTAGTGTGTGCACATATGTGCCAAGACACTTTGTAATATATGTGAATAGTTGTTGATAAAAGGCAAATATTTACTGTTTATTAATTACTTTTCTGCTCGTAATTAACTTTACGGTAAAGTCCCATAGATTGATTGTTTGTCAATCTAAAATTGTCCTTGATCGGATAGATGTTTAGATGGGACATGAACATCTAGATCAACGTCGAGTATAACTTAGGTCGAGTTAAACCAAGGGATGGATGTTCAAGTTATACTTTGGGGTGCCTAAGTTTAGGGTACACTGGACACGACCCGTTTACAGAGAATACCACATATTAACTGTCATTGGTCACTTCTCTTGTTGAACGAGTGTAACTGATCTCCTGACTTGAGACCTTCATTTATTCTATGCGTGAAGTTGTCCACTTTGATGCCGTTAAAAGCAGTCTTTAATCGGATTGTGAGTAATACGATTATTGGGTGTGCAGTGAAGCGTAGAGAGGATAGTGTTAAGTCAATATAGGATTCATCGCTCTCTTGGATTAGAGAATTGACATCATGGCCTCTTGATTGAGATATTAGTGATTTTAAACACACGGCCGTGGGGGAATGTTTATCATTCAAGTTAAGATCCATTATATCTCAGAAATCAAGTAAAATGATTAATTCAGTAATGACACATAATGCACTGAATTAATCAGGATATCGGTGAGATGAAGAGATTGAATTACACAGAAATCAGTTCATAGCGGTTTTGGTTCATTACCAATATTCTATTACGTTGGGTAACTGAAAACTATTGCTAGACGATTACCTCAGTCTATGTATGGATGTACATTGCCTTCGTATATAGAACCTAGAGGGTCGCACGCAAAAGCACGTGAACACGGACATTGATTATTTAATTCTAATGAATATTAGAATTAAAATTATAAATTTTAGAATTAAAATTTATTGGACTACAAATTTATTCTGAAATATCGGAAGCAATAAATCCTAGTGTTAGATTTAAATTGATCAACTATGTTTAATTTATATAATATATATTAATTATAATCCTAATGTTATATAATATGATATAATAATATATATAATTATAATATTATATTATTATTTTCTACTTTTTACGTGGATTGTGTTAAAGGATCTTAGCTTTGCTACGTAAGATCATATCCTAAAGGCGGTGTCCATTTTAGGAAATAATAATAGCCTATGGCATAGCTTTGCTACTTGGCAGCAAATTAAATTTTAATTGACAAAATAGAAAGAAACTTACAATATAAATATAACAAAGGAAGAACAAAATCACAGTAAGAAACACAATCAAAAACATTCGGCCACAGAAAAGAGGAGCCAAAGTGAAGGACTTACAATCGGCTGAATAAAACGTAAGGCTTTCGAGAGTTTTAGCAAAAGCTTATAGGGCTAGTACCCGAGATTGAGCTTGGGGCATCCGTCGAACGTGTGCGTTGATACTTTTAGAGGAGTCACGGTTGGGACTTTCGAAGATCGTCTTATCTGTAACGTTCGTTGTTTCCGAATAATAAGGTACGAGTTATTAAACTCATTTTACTATTCGATTTATACGTATCACATAGATTTGGGTTATATTTCGAACGGTATTTTTCGAAAAAAGCTTCCGCTGCGCCTGGTGAAACCCGTTAGATATGTCCACCGTGCAACTCGACGAGCTCGCTCATTAACTGACTGACACTGTAAAATGCTGTCGTTATGCCCACAACTGCCGCCATATTTTCATTATTGGGATCCCAAACAGGCAGAGCAGCTGAAAGAAGAGGTGAATCAGAGCATTTGCTCACTGCCACATGCCATGATGCTACGCCATCAGGGACTTGCGATAGGCCTGCGATGTTAATCAGGTCATCGGGTAATATTGGCTTTGCTTTGCCAATCTTGTCGCCTGTCGTGGGGTCCAGAGGCTCCTGGTACCAGATAGCGGACAAGTTCCCATGAATTGACTGATTGTCCCATCCTTGAAGTGAAGAAGCCATGTTTAGATCCGATGATGATCCGCTCGCACCAATCGAATAGTTCGTGAGATCTGAGTATATATAGTATGCGTTGTTACTTCTGTGATCTCGGTGGAATGCCCGGACGAAACCGTTCCTATAATTGATTGTAATTGCATCGAGAGCTCTCCGGCTTGCGAAAAGTGCCTACATCACTTCTTTCATTGATTCATAAAGTCCAGAAGCATAAAGAAAATTTTATTTACCATATTCTAATCGCCTAACTTAAGTCAGAACAAAAACAAAAAGGATTGGAGCAACAACCTCGACTTGTTCTGCTTGAGCAACGGAGTTATCGTACCGCCGATTAATATACTCTGATAACTTCACCTGAGCTGTTGTGATGTCGACCGTGGAATTAAGGATGTTCCACATCAGCAGTACTGGACGCTGTAGAATCTCATACCGAAGGCCATAGGCAAAGTTGTTCAGTGACTTTGATGTGTAAATCTTCGTGATATGCCAGGTTAATATAGTCAGTAACCCAATTAAGATCGTCAACATCACCTGCAGAAGTTCATAAACCTTTAACATATTGAGAAAAATATGGTAATCAAGCAAGTAAAACTTGATAAGACAAAATATACCGACCATGATGGCTAAACGAGCCACGAAGACGCTGTAGTATGTTGATAAGCAGACAGAATTCGCATGCTTAAATTCTTCCTGCTCGGAATCTCTCTGTTGTGGAACCTGAGTGTTCCTCATGGCCATTCTGCCAGTTGTACAACCATTGGCTAATCCCGGTATCCTTCCAAACACTTCCCTTCCACAAAACTATCCCATTAGCACATGTTTCTTTCCAGTCCAGTTCATGCATCAATTAAAAAGCAGAAATCTATGCACATTCCTTCGCACACCACTTGCTATTTTCTTCTATCACAACTACAAGTTAGTCTCATTCCGCTCCAGTCTAAAGGAACACTGTCCAATCACAACAATAAGGAAAAGATAACATATCTGCATAACATTTCTTTCTCTAGACAAGACATGTAACACAGTCGAAGCATGGAAAGCAAGTAGGGAAATGGAAAACACGTTAAAGTGATATCTGTAGTTGATCCTGGCGATGAAATGAATACTTTCAGACCGCAGAAATGGACAAAGCATGCACGAATAAATTTATAATTTCTCAGCAGAATGTGTAATGCATGGATTGAGTCGGCAAAGTTCATCCTGCTGAAAATCATCTTGGTGCCTCTCCACATCACCAACCACGCAAGTAGACAACTTGTAAATTAGTTTACTTCATTCTATTTCATCTTTTTATCTCTTTCTCTTTAACCCTCACAGTCACAAGTAGCACGCTACTCCAGTGATCAGTTCTTAGCTTGCCACTAAAGCCACTAAGGTTAGTGGGACTGTGTGCACATCTTAGACCAAACAAATGACACCACACTAGGAATTGGACTGTCAGAGCAGTGAACCATAAGAGCTATCTAGTAGCAACTGATAAGTAATACACCCGCAAATCTCCCCCAACAACTGCATGCGATCACAAAACACTGGCAAGAAGATGATTGCCAGAGAATCTGACGGGTAATCAAGGTGATCTCTGTGAGCCCCCAAAAGAGAATCAATCTCATATATCGTCTGTCCAGAGCTAGGCGGTGGAATAATCCTACTTCTCACCTCCTCCTTCTCGATTGCCGACACATCGACCACCTCCTCCACTTCGAGTGCATCTTCAGAGCTAAGCATCGATGAAGAGTCAGAATCCTGAATTACTCTCAAATCAATCATGTCTTCGGATTCCGTGGACAATTATTCTCTTCATCAATTACCTGTAGGACCAAGAAAAGAGGTCCAAATTGTTCAAATATATCAGCTATAACATGAAAATAGACAACATTTACTATAGATTCTTCTGTAAAGGAGACTGATGTCTCTGGTTGGTCTGTCGTTGATGAAGGCCCCTCGCCATGGGTTCCAGGAACAAGAACTCTATCTGATTCAGCAACTTTTATAGACGAACCACCTGAACGTAAAGAAGACTTCCCACCAAAGATCTTCCCTACAAAGAGGAATCATGTTAGACGGACCATGACTCAATATAATTAGGAATCCAACATACTGAATGCATTTATCACCCAATGAACTGGAGTTGATAGTGTACTAAAGATATCGAGAAACCTGACCAAGAGTTAGAGAATGTAGGATGAAGAAGTATTGTATTGCACGCAGAATGATTTAGGAAGCTATCCTCGGTATTAAGGGTAAACAAAACGCCCCCATACGATCTTACGGTACGAGATTTATCAACCAAAGACAAAACAGAAAATGAAATTGAATTATGAAACATCTACATGACTACCAACCAGAACCAGATAGATAAAACTCAAGCTACAGATGCTGTAAAAAGAGATTCCAGCGGCGTACGAATGAGATTATTCTCTTCGTAATCTAAGTTGGACTTGACACAAAAGAAAAAGGAGTACAACGCTCTTAGGGACTGTCCTTTAGCTGGAGACTGTATTTCAAGCACTCTAAATCTAAACAAAGCAAAGACAAAGGCAATAACTTCGGAGCATACCGTGTTGGGTATCTTGTCATTTCGTGCATTTAGTATTTTGAAAGCACTGGCAGGCTTTGGAAACCAAACAGCTCCTGCCATTGGCATGGCAGTTCTCCCACAGGAAAATGGTCAAGTAATAACCACATTTATAAGATCAAGGTAAGCATAACAAATCAAGAATTCGATTCCTGGTGGGACCCAGGCATGATAAACTAAGACAGCATATGAATTCAGCACATAGTCCCTACTCCAGACTATCTTATTATACCATCACATGTTCCAAAATCAAGGTCGCGTCTACAATGTTAACTTTACGATGACAGGACAAAGTCCACGACACGATGTCTATGGGACAAAGTCTATGAGAATGAGTCTACCAACTCAGGGTGCAAGAGGCAGAGTCTACCGGGAGAATGAGTCTTACGAGACTGGGGAGTCTACTATGCAGAGTCTACTAGGAAGATGAGTCTGAAGATGAGTCTACGAAACTGAGGAGTCTACAAAGTTGAGTCTAAGAGGTTGAGTCTACAGGACTGGGTGTATGATGTTGGGTCTACAATGCCTCACTCGGAGGATCTTATTTATTTTAGTAATCCCATGATATTATCCATTTTAGTTAGGATTTTCCTTTAAAATAATATTATGATTATAAATAGCTTGGTTAGGCAAGGAGGATTGACTATTTTTCAGATTATTCAGACATTGGAGGGTTTCCTCCGTGGGGATTGCTGGTTTGCAACTCCGCGCTACGTCACCAGGAGCCAACAAAGGCACGCGCCTCATCAAAAAGTGAAGAGGCGCAATAGCGATCATCTTTCTCACCTTTATGTCTTGAGGCACACCAGATATTCCCTTGATAGCCATGCTACTTAGATTCAATAAAAAGGGATTTCGATGGGCGTATGTTACCTTTTAGAAGGTTTACAAAAATGTTATTTCAATAAAATAAAAGACAATACGGTTTTTCGATAATCAGACCCGGGATGTATATTCCATCCTTTAAAAACTCAAATGGATGAAGCAGCTAAAGCATTTATTTATTTCTGGAAAGCATAGCACTCCCGGTACACTTCTCGCTCGAAGAATGGGCACAGGGCCCCTAGTCTGTAAAGCGAATCAAACCATCGGGTATGGGACTTGGCTGGAAAGTGTTCTTGCCTCTATCATGACTTCCGATGAGCAGTGACTCACTTTTGACAGTTATACAGTTCCAGAAGAGGGTGGTCTTGCTTGGCGCGAAGGCTGCCGGTTCAGGAAATCATGAGAGATGCAAAGTCCACAGAAGGTCGGGAAGTCATATGGCAACGACTTCCTCCTCGTTGATCTCCCATAGTTGAAGTTGGGGATTGTCCGCTCATGGCACGATGAAATTGTCCAACTGTAGCATGACACGCTCCTTCAATGGGCTCCCTGTCCAGTGCCTGGAAGAGCAAAGGGGGCTTCAATCCATCTTTGCCCAGGCTAACGGACCACAAAATGGTGATTGAAAGTCCCTTCGTAGTATCTCTATTGATGGTGGCTTGTGTTCCTTTCGATGCAGAAAGTAGGCTTTACTCAGATTGTTAAGCTTTAATTGTGAGGTCATAAAACAAGGCAGTGAACATCAAAATTATTTGGAGGGCTGCAAATGAAAGATAGACAACCCCAATTGCATCCATTGCTCCCCAAATATTTTCAATCCAATGCCAACAAAGAACGGTTGCACCACGCACATTTCGCAAAGATCAAGAACAAATCGGGTGCGCCTCGCGCCTTTCCTAATAACACTGGATCAATCTCTGCATCCTTATCCACTTGGTGGTTCTCTTCATCAAGACATCATTACTCCATTTTAACCGATCAACATCACCGCACCACAATATTCCCTAATCAAACTTTGTTGCCAACGTCGAGCTAGAGACATTATATTTTAAAAGTCGTTAACCTATTTCACGAAACATTTAATCCACGAATCTTATACAAATCGAATGAATCTCACAGGAGTACGCCCGCCCATACGTACGGATTTCATAACCCAGGAGCAATGGTTGGGCCTACACCACCATCTAGGTTGGCCCAAAACGACGATGCGATAAAAGAAATAATGTGCGATTTTTCCCTCCCATTCCCACCCCTTGGGGTGTTCCTACCAGACAACGACACGTAGGACATGTTTAGGCAGGAGGGGGAAAGACATTGAACCTTTTTTGAACTAATGAGTGTTGTTCTTTCTTCCTTGTGGGAATTGGAATACAAAATGGAGATGTGGTGGACGTGTGGAAAAACAGATGATGAGGGTCTGGGGGAGACGTGTATCCCAGATTTCAGAATGGGAATCCGCCACGTTCAAATGACCCTTTCTTTTGTTTAGGGAGAGGGGATTTAAAGCGACCCTTCTTTATTACAAAAAACAAAACCAGACAAAAGGCAAAAGGAGGAAGAAGAGATGGGGGGGTGAGGAGATTATCATCACCACAAACTTTTTCTTTCCTTTTTGGTTCTTTTGGCATTGGCTGCTCCTGCTGCTGCTCCTACTACTACTTATTACTCGTGCCCAACATGACAACACAAAATCAATCATCTCCCAAAAACACACACACACCACCTCATGATTGACTCACTGATTGGTTTCCTTGCTTGTCTTTCACAAAAGACGTTTAATACCCAAAAAAAAAAAGATCTCGGGGATGGGTGCATTAACCTAAACTGTGATCCATGTGGTTCAATCTCATCCTTAAGAAGGCAAAAGATTTGTATATATCAACAACATCTTTGCTATTTGCTATTCGATGATAAAGCCATTGTTTCCTTTTTAAGGGGGGAGGGGAGAGTTGATGTTCTTACGTCACCCCTCAATCCTCTCCCACCCTCCTTTCGATTTGATTTGTGGTTTCGATCTTGATAACCTTGTTGTCCGATGATTGAGGAGGAGGATGAGGATGGGTAGGTTTTGGTTTCCGTCACCATTTCCTTCGTTTTCTTGTTTGCGTATGCCATTTGGTCACCGCGAAAAAATACGTGCATGGAAGGAAGCATCTTTATAATGGTTGCTTCCAAGACCATGCAACTACGAACACGGTCGATTTGCCCTTTAAATAACTACAATTTTATCCCTACCCGTTTATAATAAAAAAAAAAGAAGGCATGTTATAAATAAAATAATCTACGAAGGCGTGTCGTTCCTGTTCTAGGAGTTGTTATAGGACGCAACCCCGAAAGCTTATGTTATCCTCGCGTAAGCAAAAATGCCACTTTAGTTTTAATTACCTTGGTAATGATTATCGCATCATGCAAACAAGAAACAATGAGGAAATGAAATGTATTTTTTGGGGAAGTGGCTAACGGTACGTGCACGTAACGATTACGTAGTTTACTAATTACTATTAATTTTTTTAGTAAATTTTACTAAAAGTTGACCGTTACTTACTAATTTTTTTAGTAAATTTTACTAAAAGTTGACCGTTACTAACAAAGTCAACGCAAAATTAGTAAAATATGTAATAAATTTTTCTAAAATCTGGTTTTCTTTTAGTAAATTCAACGCAAAATTAGTAAAAAAAAGTATGGAAATTTTACTACTTTTCTACTGTTCAAAGCAGTTCAAGTTTACTAATTTTGCGCTGACTTTACTAAAGCATTTCCGTTAGTAAAGTCAACTCAAAATTAGTAAAAAAAAAGGTAGTAAAATTTACTACTTTTTTTACTAAATTTACGTTGATTTTACTAAAAAAAACACAATTTTAGTAAATTCAATGTAAATTTAGTAAAAAAAAGTAGTAAAACTAACGGAAATGTTTTAGTAAAGTCAGCGCAAAATTAGTAAATTTGCACTGCCATGAACAGTAGAAAAGTAGTAAAATTTCCATACTTTTTTACTAATTTTACGTTGATTTTACTAAAAGAATGCCAGTTTCTAGTAAATTTTACTACTTTTTTTTACTAATTTTACGTTGACTTTGTTAGTAACGGTCAATTTTAGTAAAATTTACTAAAAAAAATTAGTAGTAATTAGTAAACTACGTAACCGTTACAAGCACTTACAGCGGCTTCCATTTTTTGGCTTTAAAAAGCAAAGACCCGGGTTCTCCCAAAGGAAGTTGCAATCACAAATACAGAGAGAGAGAGAGAGAGAGCATCGGCCAAGGAAGAAAGATGGGCATTTTCTCTGCAGAAAATCCTTGGGCTTTCTCCTTCGGCCTTCTTGGTAATAACGACGAAACCTTACCAGACACCATCTCATCAATCCTCAGTTATTTATTACATGCTCTTCCTCTTCCTCTTCTTCTTCTTGCAGGGAATGTCATTTCCTTTGTTGTCTTCCTTGCACCGGCGTGAGTATTAATCGTTGTTTATTAATGTCACGTGGTGTTGTTTTATTATTCATTCGTTGTTGTCTGATTTCAAGACATTGTATGATCGATGCCTGTGCAGGCCGACATTTTATAGAGTCTGTAAGAAGAAGACGACCGAAGGGTTCCAGTCGATCCCATATGTTGTCGCCATGTTCAGTGCCATGTTGTGGCTCTACTATGCATCCCTCAAGGCCAACACCTTCCTCCTCGTCACGATTAACGCCGTGGGTTGCGTCGTCGAATCCATTTACATCGCCCTGTACCTCGTTTATGCGCCGAGAAAAGCCAGGGTGAGTGTCCTTGTTGAATTTTAGTGCGTGTTATCATGACGGCGTATGTATTACTGAGGTGGTATTGTCACCCGTCGTCTTGCTGTTTCGCAGATGGTCACGTTGAGGCTGATCGTCCTGTTGAATTTCGGGGGGTTCTGCTCGATCGTCCTCCTGTCTCGGCTCTTCCAGAAGAGGTCGGTCCAGGTTCAGGTCCTGGGATGGGTTTGTGACGTGGTCGCTGTGAGCGTCTTTGCCGCCCCATTGAGCGTTATTGTGAGCATCCACGATTATTTATTCAGTAGTTGTGTCACTTCCTTTATATTGACGAGCCTTGTTTTTTTGACCTCGCGCAGAGAATGGTGATACGCACGAAGAGCGTCGAGTTCATGCCAGTTCTCCTATCCTTCTTCCTGATGTTGAGCGCCGTGACTTGGCTATTGTACGGTATCTCATTGAAGGACATCTACATCGCGGTAATAACCTCTTAAGAGCCCTCGAATGGATCATCAACGCATAATTAACTAACTAACTTATTCCGCTCAATTCACATTATCAGCTTCCGAACGTCCTCGGGGTCATCTTCGCTCTTGCACAGATTATTCTCTACCTAATATATCGGAAACCCAAGAAGGCAATTACAGAAGGAAAGGTAGCAATTACAGAAGGGAAGGTAAGCACGCAGGCCGTCGTGGATACGAATTCCTCAGGGCCGCAGAAACAAGGCGTGCTGGACATAGAAAGTAGCGGCGACCTTCGTGCAGGAAATGACGATGGCCAGAAAGACGAACTGAAACGAGAGGAATGCGCAGAAGTGAAGCTTCAGTCGGACGCTTGAAAAGGTTGTGACGGGGTCGTTTTCTCTCGATGCTTTCGCTATTCCTAATCGATTCTGTTTCGTCCTGTAAAACAATTGATGCTTCCGCCATGTGAAATGTTCTTGTAATAAAATTTCACCAGTAATATGTCACAATAACGTACTGTAACCATAACTCTATGTCATATGATAATTAGTATATTTCTTTTGAAGCAATGCTAGAGTAGAGACGCGGCCGGGTGCCACAAGGATTAAGAGGCGAATCGAGATTCCCGATTCATCATTCCAGGACATCCGTGCCATTCATAGATCCCCGTTACCTCTTGACACCATATCTCGAGCAACAGATCGAGAGTTTCTGACGTTTCGAGACCTTCGATCGAGACCGAGCAGATTCCAGAATATCTCTTCTCTGTGCTGGCTTTGCTTATCCTGTTTTTTGACTGAACAAGCTCCAACAAACGAGGAATCACATGCACGTTCTCCGAATATACCTGTGCCCTGTTCTTCGAATGCCTGACGAGCTGTATATGTTATAAGTCTGTAGATATCAGTGGCAGTTTGCGAAAATCGCTCCTCGTCCAGATAAGTCAGACGTGAAGGTTCCGGTTCCGGGTCTAGAGCAGAACACAGACCACCAGCCATGACAACGGGGAGTGGGAGAAGCGGCCTCCGGCCTCAAGATGCTAATAGCTACTGGATCTTTCATCTTCTTTATGATCATTTACACAAACAACCACAGTATCTTATGTGGTTAGCTTGAGGTGGAAGAGACCATCAAGCTCGAACTCAATTAAAATCCGAAAACCCCCGGCCCTAAGACATGATTAAATCATGGTCTCTGGTCTGGATGGAGGGACCACTAAAACATGTGTTTATTTTTCATCGGAAGCCACGACTTAATATTCTAAAATGCATTTTTACTTTATCCGAAGTATCCCGATCTTTCTCTATTTATCTCAAATTCATTCCCTGCACTAACAAAAGGTCGACATGTCACTCGACGACGCCGTCAATCTCAACTAAGCCTAAACCTCGTTGTTTTGACCCTCTTTCCCTCCCTAAAATAAGAATAAAAAAAAAAACCACACGACCAAAATCAAAATCGAATTTAGAAGAACTTTAGATTTCTAAATACTCCCCTCCCTCCCACGATTTCACGAACCCATATTCCCCACAATCCCGATGCCCAAACCCAATCTAGAATCAACTTGATTAGAGTGTTCTTCTCGTCGTCCAGTATTCTCATCAGACATCGTTGTCCCAAATTGTCCCTCCCACTCCCACCAAGGTTTAGGGTAAAGCGTAAACTGTGCTTTTGGCTTTTTGGTTAGGCAATGGAGGACGACCGAGGTGTTTTATGAAAATATTTCTTAAAAAATTAATTTTGAAAAACATAAATTTATTAATATTTTTAACTATTTTTTAAGTCAAATTAAATTCAAGGCCGAACCGGATTTAAGGAAAGTGAGGTTGGTCTTGGTACCGTTTCTCGACTTCTCTTGAAATGAAATGCCCCGGATACCTCAGTGAGAACCACACTCGTCTGAAAACGAGTGTCGTGCTGCTGGTTGAATTATGATCGGCGTGATAGGAAGACCTCGTCTGCAGCATGCCCAATCGTTGAGCGAGGCATGGCGGCGGCACCGGGGGAATCCTTGGCACATGAATCGTCTGAGAAGCATTGGTTCTAGTTTGGCAGGGGCTGAGACCTCGAGAGGATGTAGATCGGCGACCAATGAGACCTGGAGCACCGTGGATAAAAGCTGGCTGACCTGCACCTTGGGATGTTGACGGTGGGCTGAACTAGTTGATGGATGGTCGACGGGGTCAAATCCTTCATTGATTATGTGATCCTTAAGCTCCCGACGTGGCGACCAGGCAGAAGGCAGGACGATGTTGATGGGGCCGGAATAGACGGCGTTTGGTTTGTCTAATAGAAGAGGGTGCCGTCGCTTGGCGTTTAGAAGTCGGAATGGGGGCTGCTGCTGGGGATTTGTTCCATCCATAACGACGGGAACAAAGAGGATGGCAGATGGTTCAATTCACCTCGCAATAAGAAGGCGTCTTGGGTTTGAAGGATAATTAAAGAAAACAGATAAATTGACCAAAAGAATGATACTACCCGGGATTATGGCATCACCATGGAGGGGCCGACGGGTCTGAAGCTACTGCCGAAAGAAGCAGAAGAGGAGGTATGACAGTGTTGTTGGTTGTCCTTGGCATGTCTACGTCAATTGGGTACCGTGAGATCAAACTGTTTTAGTGAAGGCTCGTTGTTTAGAGCATAAGTATACGTAGGTATTAAAGAATAAATAAGTAACTATGAAATAGCTATCTAGGGTATTTATTAAGCAAAATGGACCTCTTGATTGAATGTTGGCTCCTGATTTAATAAAGAAGTACTCGATTAAAGTGAATAATTTACAAGTTTACAGGGCAAATGGCATACATAGAGGACAATTAATGGTTTTATTAAAGATAAATACAAGAAGATCATATGTTGCTTACTTTGAAAAAATGTCTCTAAATAGTACTTTTATATTAGATGTTGATTTCACTCCAAATGTTGGTAATGTTTAATACTTTCAAACGTGAGATTTTTTGAGTTGAGGAACGACATTAGACTTAGATATAAAAGGAAAATTAGATTCCACGAGACTTTCTTGAAAATAAATTCGAAAGATATATTATTGTCGGCAGCATCCACATGTATCCTATGGGACTATAGTCGCTTAGTTGAATGCGGTTTTCTTTCCTTTCATTTGAAGATTCGGTCGCGGACGATGATAAGGGTTTGACATTAATAAGCGACAAGCAAAATATGAATAACTTTTCACACATTTTCGTTTACTACATTTGGATCCACCTTTATATCTATGCTAAAAGACATAAAAATAATACTACAATATAAAATGATATTGCGTTAAGTACAGAATAAATCAGAAATAAATAGTAAGGAGAAATGTGGATTCCATTTGGTCTGAAACAGAGGAGTAAGGTTGGGGTGGGGGGGGGGGGGGGGGGGGGAATGAGTTGGCTTAAAATCGGGTTCCGCTCAACGAACGCTTCAACCGCAATTCCCCCCGAAACCCAAAAACAAACAAATTCCTAATTTTTTTTTTTTGGGCGGGGGGGGGGTGTTTGGATTGTCTGTCCCGCTGTTTTCCCTCTCTCTTCCTCCTCTCGGGTGTGCTGTTGTTGTTTTCTTCACCTAAATTTCGATCCTTTCATTTTTTTTGTCCTTCACTCCATGTTTAGGGCACATTAATCTTCACCCCTCCCCCTCCCCATTACTCATTTCTCCCCCCCCCCCCCCATCTCGAAAGTTTCGACCTTGGGTCGAATTTCCTGTTTTCCCCCCAATTCTGATATAGGGTTTCTCCGGAAAATCTTCTCTATTTGCTTTCGGGATTTTCAGATGAGACCCCCCAAGCATCTGCAATTGAGGGAAAAGGGTGTCCGGATCATTTAGAAAGGAGGGATCTTGTCGTCGTTTCTCTTCCTGGGTCAGAGATCGGGTCTTCGGGGGAGAAGTTTCTTTTTCTTGAAGATCTGGGATTTCTTTAAAAAAAAAAAGATTTGAATTGGAGAGGAAAAGATGAGTGCTTCGAGGTTCATCAAATGCGTTACTGTTGGTGACGGAGCCGTGGGTAAAACCTGCCTCTTGATTTCGTACACGAGCAACACTTTCCCCACGGTGATCTACTCTTCATCATTTTTTTCCTCTCCTTATGTTTTTGTGGATCTTTTCTGGAAGATCCGGTTCGTTTGTTGGCTGGTTTCTTCAGGATTTTGGCAATGTGGGTTAGTGTCGTCCTTGATTTTGAAGGAACATGATCTTTTTAAATAGAATCAAGATCTTTTTCACGTGTAATGGTCGAATGATCATGAAAGTTTATTTTCCTCTTGCGGGGTGTACAAGAAGAGACGAATTATCCCACGTCGTGTTTGCATATAAAATTATGCCTATCCACAATCTGAGTCTGATTCTGATAGATTTGCTTCTCTGAGAACATATTGTGGAGCTTATGGTTGCTGAGAAAATTTAAATTTCTATGATCTAGATTAAGCTTATTTGTGCCCATCAAGACTGGGATTCCTTGGAGTATAAGATTTTGGTCTGTTGTGTATCATATTTGGTTGTCTGAGCATCTGAATTTGGATGCAGGAATATATCATTGTTTCATTGATTTGGGATGATCTTCTGAATCTTAGCCTTACAAAATTGCCTGCAGGATTATGTACCCACCGTGTTCGACAACTTTAGTGCAAATGTGGTTGTCAATGGAAGCACCGTAAACCTTGGATTGTGGGATACTGCCGGTGAGTTTCGTCCCGAGTTCTTTTTCAATACCCACATATTCATTGTTTTCATTCTGCATATGGCTTTTGCATCGAACAGGTCAGGAGGATTACAACAGACTAAGACCTTTGAGTTACCGTGGGGCGGACGTTTTCATACTAGCATTCTCCCTGATTAGCAAGGCCAGCTATGAAAATGTTTCGAAGAAGGTAACAGGAAAAAAATGGTAACTAATCATGACCACTTCTCTTTGAGTGTTTGACTCCTGACTACCTGATTTATCTGTCAACAGTGGATTCCAGAGTTGAAGCACTATGCTCCTGGTGTCCCCATTGTCCTCGTTGGGACAAAGCTTGGTGAGATTATAGTTGGCTTATTATTGCATTTTGGATTTTAAAGTTTGTTTTGTCAGAGTACTCGATTTGAACTTGATCCTCTCTTGAAGTTGTTTTCCCTCTATTTAAAGTGATGCTGGACCCCTTTTCCCGTTTTGTTTGTTTGGAACAAGAGAATTTTGGCATGCAAACATGAATTGTGTTTGTTTTTTGCTTTTGTTTCTAAAACACTTATCTCATATTAGCTGTCACTCGTCTTTAGTAATATTTACTTCAAGGCTAGCTAGGATCATTTGCATATCATTCAATTTCACTTTTGGATTTCTAATATTATCCTTTGATGTTCATGTCTTGTGATGTCAACTTCAGACCTTCGAGATGACAATCAGTTCTTCATTGACCATCCCGGTGCAGTCCCGATTACCACAGCCCAGGTAAGCATGGTACCACCTTCATTTCTTCTGCTGATTCGGGTAGTCTTGTCATGAAAAGCACACCCATTGACTGATTTCCGTTTTTTTACTCTACCCGATTTTATGTGTTCCAGGGAGAAGAATTGAGAAAGCTGATTGATGCTCCTTCTTACATTGAGTGCAGCTCAAAAACACAGCAGGTTTGTAGTGAAATGTCTTCAGCGCCTCATTTCCTCTTCCTTCTTATTCATGTGTCAGTACTTATGCCCTCTTTCTGTTTTTTGCCACTGCAGAATGTGAAGGGTGTTTTTGATGCGGCCATAAAGGTGGTGCTTCAACCTCCGAAGCAGAAAAAGAAGAAGAGCAAGGCACAAAAGGCCTGCTCGATATTGTGATCTGAGAATTAGTCTGGATTGAACGCCTCAACAACCCCTCAGTTTTCTTTAATATCCTTTGCCCTGTCTCTTCTGCTTCCACTATATTCGATACGCTGTTGTGGTAACGGGTCTGAAGGTTTCGAGACGATGCTCTCTCGGTTGAGAAAACAACTGCCGGTGGGAGAGAGGCAGTATTATCTCCGTTGTTGGTGTTATGGCAATCTGTGTAATTCTTGAGACTACTATTTCTGTTTGTCCCAATCTTTTATCTTCAAGTACCTTTATCGCTTATTGGTTCCTTCTATGTATTAATGAGCTTAAATGATTTCACACTCTACTTGCATCATAACAGTCTTGTTTGGTGCTTATATCCCCTTTTGAGTTGGAGAATGGAATTTGTTCATTTCATTATGTCTGGGATACCAAGAAGATGATGTTCAGGCTTTCGCCAACAGTATTCTGCACTCTCTGCTCTTCTCCGATGATTTTATTGAGACCGGAGTGTCTTCAGCCGCTTGTTTTGATTTTTTGTGGGTGATGTTGACTCCCTCTTTATCAGATTCTACCATTGCCATCTTCACCCCAAGGTTGTGGAATCTCATGGTGTGAACTGTGTCGGCCTCTTTTGCGATGAACAGGACACTCATAGAAACTCATTGTTGTGGACGGTCCTTGGTTAGTGCATAGATTTTAGAAAAGGTTGGTGTGAGTATCATATTATAATCACAATATGTTGCAAAAGGGATTGAATAATATGTTTCCTAGAAAAGCTTTTCTTACAGAAATGGGAGATGTCATCAGATCAAGCGATGCCAAAGACAGAGAACTGCTAAAAATTCATTCTGTCAACCGAGGATCACAATGATAAAGTATTTTTCTTATATGAATATCGTCTCTTAAAAAGTAGTAGTAGTATATGATTCAATCAGTCTCCTCAAGAAACACAGGTAAACTCAGTGGTCTATTACAGCAAAACCACATTGAATTCCAGTTAGAAGTTTGGCTATACATTTGGCACAAGGTATTTTGTGCTGTTCGTATTGATGCTTCCAAGTGTGGGAATTCATACCTTCTTTTTAGCTTTAATAGATCCCGCTCAGCTTTGAGTCAGAGTTGGGTTTCACTCAGGACCACAACCGGCAAACAACTTTGGTTAATCTCCCCTCCCTTTATATACACCCCTTGCAGACTCCCCGGTTCATCAGAATTTGTGAAATACCGACTTCAAGTTCCGGGGTGTTTTTTTGTCATTCGTTGCCTCAAATTTTTAAGAGTTTGGGTGGAGTCTGAGTGAATGGCGCCGCAGAGGATCCTCAAGGAGCTTAGGGACATCCAGAGAGACCCACCAACTTCATGCAGCGCAAACGGACCCAACTCAACCGTACTTCTAATCACCAAATACTGGGGTGCTGCAGATATAGCTAACATGATGTGGAAATAGGACCTGTGGCCGAGCATATGTATCCACTGTAAAGCGACGATAATTGGTCCGAACGACTGCCCGTACTCGGGTGGCGTATTCCTGGTCACCATCCATTTCCCTCCTGACTACCACCATTTCAAGCCTCCGAAGATTTTAAACCTTTTAGTCCATGTGTTTTTGCGCTGGCCGTTTCTTGGGGGAGCATCTTGTAAAATCTCCTTATACAAATTATTAACTGGGTTGCGTTTAGGGCAAAGGCATTCTACCCGAACATCAACAGCAACTGGAATATCTGTCTGGACATCGTCAAAGGAGAAGTGGAGTCCAGCCCTCACCATCTCCAAGGTTCTGCTTTCCATGAACAGCCTCAAAACTCCGTTGAAGATCATTGCTTTGGGTCATATCTGTTGACCTGTCTAGGTTTGTATGCAGGAGCTGCTACCACTATGCTCCCTGCTCACCGACCCCATCCCGGACGACCCTCCTTGCTCGCCGACCCCAACTCGCCCATATGTACAAGAATGACCGGACCAAGTCCGAAGTCATGGCACGCAGCTGGACTCAGAAGTATGCAATGGGTTAACAGGGTTCAGATTTATAAACCCCAAAAAATGAATCAAATCATTAACTAGTTTCCCCTCGCAGAAAAAATCACCAACGGAGTTTGGGTGAGGGACCATTTTGGACTTAATACTCGGCGTTGCTGTTCTTTTTAAATGGAGATGTCACTTGGAAAACTAAAGCGTTTCCAGTCAATCCATGGCGCAGAGTAGATGTCAAATAAGCAGTGAATTCAGTAAAAAGATTCAATCGGTCAAAACATCCGAGGCACACTGCCAGACATGGGTATATCCGCACAGCGAATCGAAATTCCGTCTCAGATTTGTTAAAACCTCCTTCCTAAACACTCTTGGAACGTTTTCAAGGTGAACTAGACCTTGCAGTCGAATTCTAAGGTACAAAAGAGTATTACAGAGTATGCCCAAGCTATTTACACTGTTAAAAGATTATCAATAGTATTGCAGACTCGGAGAAAGTGGGAAGGCCAAGAAGTCAAGTACCTGCTCGGAAAACCGAAAATAAGATTTGCTATAGTCCAAATCCGCTTCCTCCAGAAGGATTCTTGAATGACTGCACGGGGAGCAGAAGATCGAAGGCAGACCTTGTATCCATTTTTTCAAAAGATTGGCCAAGGGTTCCTTCTCACAGTGGCTCAACAACTAGGACGAAGATTGTTTAGATCAAGAATCAGATGCGTTGATTGTGCCGTATTTCTCGCCCATTGCCCCACCTTTCTGTTTCTGGAACCCAATGTAACGCAGCGTGCTGGCAAAGAAAGCATCTGCGGCTGGATCGGGCGTGGTAGAGTCGTTCTGCATCTCCGTGTTTATCAATTCAATGAGGCTTTGAATTGAAGCAACGGTGATCTGCGGATTGCCCTTCTCAAAGTAGTAAAGGTACCTGTGTAACAGATTCTCAATTATTAGTTTGATCTGAGCTGTCCATGCTTGTCTGCATAATGTGTTTAAGTACGAATATCAGGGAAGGTATGCAATTACTTATTGAGTATCTCGACAAAGAGTGCAACGGAGACCGTGCTTCCTCTTGTCGCGCTCGACATCTGTTGAGCAGCATTTGCAATTCTCAAGGCACGCTTCAGACAGAGCAAGACCCTGAAGGTAGAATAACAGAAGTGATTACTAGCACAAAATGAAGATATGGTTTAATCTGGTGCTCTCAAATTTTGAATTCCTTTCAGAGCCATCAACATAGAGAGTATGACCAAACAACTCGTTCACCAGCACCAAGGGACAAGAAAAACTTTAGCATTTCTCCCATCAAGCCATTCAGTTTGTTCACCTCAATATGGGAAATGGTCATTGTGCTAAACTTCTTGTTATAGTTATCAGATAATCACTAAAATGGAATAAGATTTTAAAATTCTTTCCGGTGCTGGACATTATCATGCATGTCCTCTAGAATTTTCGTCACATAAGTAATATATATCTTGCAAAGGGAGTAAGACAAACCTCTCGCCATCCTTCATATTATCTTGATCATCCACCCAAAACAGATGCGAGCAAGCATATACAGCTCTACACTGGTCAGGCTTCTTCAGAAGTTTGGCAGAATACTGTTTCAAATCATTTAGCAAGATCAACAAAATGCCTTGCAGTATTAATTAAACTCAAACTTCGGCAGAGAAGGGCCTTTATTAATAGATACCCCAGTGGCTTTGTGTGTCAAAGTATCTCTGTTCTCGATGCCAAAAACATGCATCCTCTGAAGGGTTCCAATTATTAAATTTAATGCAGTCACCTGTGCCTTGGAATCCTACAAGGACATGAAATTATGAGAACCAATTACTAACACTGTATGTGCCTGTCATGGAAACAGTAAGAAAATATGACACCGGATGATCATCAAACTTACTGAAATCTCTTCCTCGTACAAAATATATGCTTGAGTAAAAAATTCATAAGCGACAGGTTCCAGGTCACAGTCATTCGCAGCCTGGAAGGGCAGGATTATTAGCAAGAGGATAGTCACCAAACAAATTCTGACAGTCCCAGTCTTACCTCGGCACACTGTAGATATAACCTTAATGATAAATCAGGTGCTGGGATACTGCAGAGTGCTTCAATAACCTGCAGCAAGATTCAAAAATAGCTAAGAAGCCAAACAAAAGTAAACAATCTACCAGTAAACCTGAATAGAAGAAATATCCTGTAATTATGCAAAGCAACACATCAACTACAAAACACATTTGAGATATTTCATTTGGGAAAATTCCTCGACATCCTTCTACTAGCATATTTAAATGCCTACCCAGTACCCATCACTAAATGATATACAAAAGAGCCATCAGATACTAAGAAGTTGCCTGATTCAGAAGCTGGAATATCTTTTTGGGCGTGGTTGCTTCTTCATTGCCGAAAGGGTTTTCCTCTTGGCCTTGCAGTTGTCGAATCAGCTGTGTCAACCAAGACACTTGGGATCAGGAAAACGAAAAAGAGTACCGCATCCCAAAATACAACCATTGTACATAAAATGGGGTCTCATTTATGGGCAAAAATGCTGAATGTACAAGTGCACAGAAAAATGTAAATTGCAAACAACTCTAGATTAAGCACTTGAACTTCCATAAGGAGGTGTTTCTTTCCATTTTTTTGACTACTGGGTTTATCATTGCAGCAGCATAACTATTTGTGAGGAAGCTCACTGCCTGAGAATGACTTCTATTTTATGTGACAATTAACGTCATCATTTGTTATTGACTGTATAAATAATAGAGGATATATTTGGGGCATCCTAGTGATGTGAAGTAAAAAGGTCAAAATCTATCTCATAAAGCAGTTGTATGCGCTTACTAATAGACAATAACACGTTCAAGTTGTTCATATTTATCAGTTTATAGTAAAACCTGAGTTAGAGAGCGCATATGCGCTATGCGAAAAGCTTGATCTAGCTAAGGACACAGGAAATTAATCAACAAGTCCACAAGAAAGAGCTGAACATGACAATCAAACCTTGAGGGAAGAAAAGACAAGCGGAGGAACAGTGAATGGTAGACGTTTGGGCCCCCCAGTAAGAATATGTTTCTTCACAATACCTATAATCTGAGGTTCAAGACAAAAACCATAATTAACCATTAAAGAAGCTGATTCACATATGACATTCTGCACCTTCAGCATATCCTTTCAATATGGAGAGCTTCCTGAATAAAAAGCCCAGGACAAGGCCAGTGGTTTAGGGAGGAAAATGCTCGTTCTCAATGAATCCATCAAGGAAAGCGCATAAAGTGCTTATTCCTCTTTCTAATGAAAACATGAAGAGGTAATTTATTTAGTGCAACTTTCTAATAAATGTTATAACAACTAAGGAGAAAGGACCTTTTACCCTGAAATTATATCTCCTGAAGATCATAAGGGCTATGATTAGACTAATATATGATTTCGCACCCCAGACTATCAGAAAGAGTGTCCAAAAAATGGCTTTGATTATTTAATAAGCAGCACCAGCAACATTGTCAATTCCATTGCAAAGAAAGGCAGCCATATTCTTTTCTTAAAAAAAATGAAGTGCTAAAATCTAGAAAAAGAACGTCCCATATCGATTGCTCCTAGAAAGATTACCTTGAACATCTCCTCTGGTTCATCATTACAAAGCATCTGAATGAGCCGAGCGACCGAGTTCTGCTCTTCCTTGAAATCATCTTCATCAATCTGAATTGAAAAACAGCTTGCAAATCAGTAGTGGAACAAGAATAATAGTGCAAAGTAAATGAATGAGGAAAACGTGTTGAACAATAACTATCTCAAGGCCAACTAACCTCATCAACAACTGTCTCTTCGGAATCTTTAATAAGACCTTTTAGCAGTTCAAACAGAACTTCAACCTGCAAATTTGAAAGAATTTAAGGGCAGAACAAATAATGCAAGGAAGGATGTTGAATAAGTTAAGGACCTTCTCAGCAGTAGATATACGTGTGTTGTTCTTCATGATGCTCTGGATTATAACAGATGCCATCACTTTATTTGTTTCATTATCAAGGTATTCCATCACTCTGGGATAGTTTGAAAGCTTCAGCGCAGTAACAACGCTGTTATATTTCTCGAGTGGGGCACTCAAAAGTGAAACTATCTGTTTGGTGGCCTTGCAGTCTTCAATCTTTCCTTTCCCTGAGAGTTGCTTAACACATGACCCCTGAAAGATACAAATTAGACTGCTTAAAATAATCCTTTTGTAAACCCATGGCACAAGTCATATTTCCCACTACACACAAAAATTATGGAAGAATAAAGGACAAGAAACCAGAAATAGCATGTTGAGTGGAGTCTTGCAGGATTCCTTTTAAACCATATGCTTGAAAAAGAATTGACTACAAACAAAAAGAAATGAAAACATAACATACCATAACTTGATCGGCATAATCGAGACGATCTGGGTGCACATGAAGAGAGAATTTAAGAAGAGATGAGTACAGCGTTACAGCTCCGAAGGCTGGCATGTCAGGCTGTGCTTCGATCACCTACAGCAAATATTGCACGTTCAAACTTCAGAATTATGTTCCAACTGTAACCATAAAGTAGCCCCAGCAGACACAAATGGCCAAATCATTCTTGCTAGAAACATTGCTTTTCTTTGTCAACCTAGACCCAAAACACAGCCTCTTAATTGAACCAACCTAAAAATACACACCGGACTGGTTGCAAAAGATATAGCCTTTTCTCTGACAATGGAAGCAATGCCTTAAAACAACTTATAAATTACTTCATCCAACTGTACTCTGACATTTAAACCAGAGTCCTGAGAGTGTTTGAATGCAAAATATATTCCAAAACATTTTTCCTTGGCACTGAACAGCTAATATTAGGAGAATTTAGCTCTTTCAATCCATTGAGGAGATAAATACCTTCCCTATGGCATTGTTCAACTTTGAGAAAGCCTCAACTTGCAAGAATTCAGGCAGTGCATCAGAACATGAAGCGGCATAATTTGAAAGCCTTTCCATCAATTGGGATAAGACTGTCTCGATGTCGACGCCCGGCTGGATAAGAGAAAAAAAAAACTCAAGTCAAGAAATTTCTTTAACAACAAAAGCATGAAGGTAGCATGGCCATCACAAGGCATGAAGTGCTAAAATGTTTTCAGAAAATTCTAGGGCATTTTTAGATCATATCCTCCTAGAACAATATAAGTGGTTCCAAACATTTATAATAAGAATCGCGCAAATATCAGACCATACATCCTATCAACAGAAAGTTGCATGCATCCATATGGACCAATGAATCGATATCATTTAAAACTAAATTGATGCCAACAACATTCATTTAGTCGATTGACAGTATCAACATACATTAGAAGGTAGTTGCCCATCATTGAATAGTTTTCAAAAACAATAGAATGAAAAGTACCAGAAGCATTAATGCGTTACCATATTTTCCAAACTAAAATATCCACAATAAATTTTCCATTCAAGATTTGGCCAAAAATGGTGATCGGAGAAAGCTTACTGAAAGAAATAAGCTAATAAAACCTCGTATTATTATTTAACGTCCTCGGATAAGTAAAAAAAGGATTAAACTTCTTGGAGGCCAGTCAAAACTTAAGCACCTGAAGCTGGGGAAAAGCACCCAACAGCACGTCAAGCGTTTGCAGATGGTATTCATCGGGAAATACTTGAATTACACAATCCATCAAGTAAAACTGAGCAAGCTCATCTTTGCAGTTAACAACCTGAGAAAATTTGGTAAATGCTAGTCAATGTATCTAGTTGTACACAAATCACGGGTAAAAGAAACTTCTAAAGAGAAAACAGAGTCAATGGAATGCCAGACCTGCTCAAGGACTCTTGGAAGTACAGTTTCTTTGTACATATCTAGGTCAATGCCTTCTATCTGACTAAGCACATGCAAGTTCTTCCCAACCTGAAAAGGCAGGGACATTCTCAATGAGCATAAAGTAATTATGGGATTTTAAAAATTAACCAAATGCAAGTAAATGATTTTACAAGATCACGTAGCTCGCTCCTTTCTTTCTCACGTTTGTCCTTATCACGAGCAGGTCCCTGCAGACAAGAAAGCCCCACAGCAATTCACGTCACTTAATAGCACGGGTAATGGATAGGCAGTCCAACTCCCACATGACTGAAAATCATGCCATGACACCATATTATTTTGAATTATGCAGAAATAAAGCTACTCTTTACAGAGTTGTGGAAGTCGTATCTCTCAATGATGTCCACTGAGAAATGATTTCTTTGATAGGTGAAATTCAGTAAATATCAGTACATCTAGTGATGATAAAATATGCAGATGAACCTAAAAATTGGAGGCAAGACTCTACAAAGTAATTTCTGTCCTCAAACCAATAAAGAAGGCAGAAGATAACATCTGGAAAAACAAACACGAACCACCAACCTGATGTTGCATCCGCACCCATAGTTTATTCATCTCAGTGAAGTTTTGGAGTACAAATTCAACTGCATCCATCAGGGTATCAGCATCCCTACACAAATAAAGAGAAACTAAGATTTCTTCCGATGCAAGAGAAGAAGTATGTATTAACAGTTGTAAATCAAGAGATTGCATGAGCTTCAAAATGCAATACATTACATATACGTACATAACCCACCCACCCCCCCTTCTTCTTTCTGTCAAACATGCAAGCAACGCATAGGATAGAAAATTAACAAACCAACATGTGAGACCTGGCATTTACGAAGTTAAGGGGCGTATCATTACCCTTCATACTCGGATCCAATATCAGGTAGCTTATCCCGACTAACTTGAGAAAGATAACTCCTCAAGAAAAGTCCACGTAAAGGATGTTGGATTCCACGGCACATTTCCACAAGGTCCTTAAGAATATCTTTTGCAGGAGCTTCCTTCGATTTAATGTACACGGATCCAACTGTGCAAAGAAGATACCTAGATCACCAGAGATCAGAGCCCCATGACTGTTGTATCTTGTACTTGCTAAGAAGATCAAGCAAGCAATTCATTACGGAAATAGGGAAAGTAAAAGAGGAAGCAGCTAGGTACATCTCAGGGTCGCTCTCCACAAATCAAAATATTCACTTCAATGTCTAATCAGTACCCAAATGTATTCAGTATATAGACAGATTTATGAAGTTAATTGACATAAATAAGCCCCAAGCTATGCACTCCCAAGATGAGCCTTTTCCTGGAAATACAGAAGCCTCCCAAAAGAGCCCTTGATACAAGAACAATGAAGGCCAATCTTTTAGTTTCATTATAAAGGAAATTAGTTTTTGAGACTTCTTAAAGACAGAAAATTTGAACATGAAGATGATCGATGAGAGGCACTACAAGCAATGATCAAAGAGCCAACAGTTTCACTGTGCAGATAATTGGGAAAAGGTAGTGGACTACGTCATCTCATTCTCACTCATATGGTTAAATTTAAGTCCTGTTCATACTTCTTAGTTGTCTTATAAACATACTAGTAACACAGAAAACCCCACATGACCATGGACATTTTTTGAAAACAAAAGTATCTGTCCTAGATGATACGCAATTGGAGGATCAAATAACCTCAAGTTAAAATTTAATGAAGATCACTTGCATTCAAAAGCCTAAGGACATAGAAATAGATGAGCCCTTCTCATCATATCTCAGCAACATATGACTTCGTTAAAGAGTGCATTTTCAAAAAGTCTAGACTGGATAATGTGATTCATATGCAAACTGAAGCAGTTGTCACGGAATGAGGAACCGATTTCCTTCTTCGCAAAAGGAAACTAACTCGCCCACGAATTCGAAAACAAAATAATTGTAAAAGACAAGGCAACAGGAAAGCAGAAAAATATCCCCACTCACAATCTAGGCAAAATATTCCCAGCATGTTGAACCAATTCGTAGAGATCCACGATCGAGCAGCCCCTCCGAGCTTCCTCCTTGAAGAAGATCTCCAACTTCCTCAACTCATCGAACACTCTCATATCTTAAGAAAACAACGAAATCCAAACCAACGAGAAAACCGCGAGCCAATAAGCCACATTATCTTCCTCAATCACAAACCAAGAAACTATCAATACATCAACTAATGGGAATACTCACAGAGCTCGTAGTACTTGTGAGGCGACAGCTTCGAGGTACGGAGCTCGGACAACATCTGAGCCGAGAATTTGAGCGCGTCCCTCAGGTTATTCGAGTCCTAGAAATTTTCAGAAAAAAAAAAGAAAAGAAAATTAATCTAGGGTTTATCGGCAGACGCCAATCAATCAATCCGGTAACAGGAATCGCGATCCCTCGATTCTAAGAGGTGGAGGGAATCGAATCAAATCGATGACATGGATCACCATGGCTCGGTGCATGTGGAAGGCGTTCTGCTGGAGGCCGGCTACGGCGGCGGCGAGCCATTTCTCCTCATCCTCGGCGACTCCGGTCATCATCTCCGCACCGTCTCTCTCACTCTCTCTATCTCTCTCTCTGTACCTCTATCTCTGCCGGGGAGACACAAAGAAACGGGGAAAGGTCGCCTTTTGACTCCCCCCCGTCGCCCTTTCCTTTTTGTCCCTTTTCTTCGTGTTTGATTTGGTTCCATCGACCTCTCTTCCCTATTTGGTCACGTGAGTCGCACGTGATGGAAACATTGTTCCCCGTCTTTCCACAATACTCGGACTTTACGTACGGCTCGAATTGTCGGTGGTGCAATTTGGTCAGATGTAATTTTTCAGATTTCTTTGAGCAAGCCCTTTCAGGCTATATGATATGGCGATGTCCCAGGGTAATAGATCATCCAGATGTCCCTAATGGAATCACCCCGACCGACCACATCCCCACACGGACGACCCTCGGAGTTCGTTTCCCATGACCCACTTAGCTCGCAAACCATGGAGGGCTTGCGATCACTCAGACTAGGCTCAATATGGCACCGTGTGTACGGGAGTGTATCAATGTCGGACTGCAGCAAGAGGAATTCGAAAGGCCCTGCATCCCATGCCAAACAAGCCATCATGTTCGACGTTGCATGGAACGGCAAGAGGAGGTCGGAGTTTCGGAGTCCCCTCGAGCAGCCACTTCTGGTCATTGATCTGTCGATCAAATTTATGTACTTCACTTGGGATGAAGAAGGCTGATGTTGCTTTGACTTGGGAGCAAGAAACGATTTGTTTCTACTAGTAGATATTTCATTCGTTCCGAGATGTTGCTCCCTCTTGCCATGTTCGATTTCCAGTTCTCGACTAGTCCCAATGGAAGATGGACGTCGAGGCTCTCCAGATACAGGACCAAGTTCATGCTCCTCGCTAGAAAATGAATTGGTTCTTACAGGGACAGAGAAAGACTGTTCCAAACTGGGTGCCGCTTCTGGATCTCTATGCCGTTGAAAGAGGCAACCGGATCCGAATAATGCTTGCTGCACATTACAAGAAACAATGTGAATCAAACATATGAAGATGGCATGCCGTCCGATGAATTCTGAGAATCGATATGCTTCCCATGTTCTTCGGTTAGGTTGCTCTTCTCGGGATGTTCACTGTCGAGCTTTCTTTTCTTACGACAGTCTCCATCCTTTTGATCGGGCAAACTCCCGTAATCCATATGCCTTCTCTTATGAAGGCGTTTCTCATTGTCAATGTCTCCATTATCCTTCGCCTTCCTTCGTTTCTTCTTCCGGTTTTTTCTCCCTTTCCCTTTCCTTCTTAGCCTTCTTGAGTTCTCTCTGACAACGTGAAAAATCAAAATGAGAACAGGGCCAAGCTAAATTAACACCATAAAGCCAACAAGCATTTCCGCGAGAAGTAATCGGGGCAACTCTGGAACAAAAACAGTTCCGAGCAATCATCACAAAGCTATGTCCCAGCAACTTGTTATTCGGAACGATCTAGAACAAATGCGATGGAGAAGATCCCTTGACAGAGAAGGTGTTGGATATTCGCCTTACAACGACACTGCACTTAACTACGAGATAATCAACACACAAGAAGCATATACATGGATACAATTCCCACTTCCAGAGTGTTGCGAAGCTCGGCCTTGCTTCGACTAAATTTATCCAGCTACCTACAATTCGCATAAATCTATGAGCGCAGCGAAAATCGTTACTCGACACGATTGTCGTCGGCAATAAACGAAAAAGCGAAAAATACTGCGATATAAGTGCATTTAATGTGCCTTTCTTTCTTCAAATCCGTAAAGTCCAATGACCATTCTGGAAATTGAAACACTAGCATACGTACGGTATTTTTAATCATTATTAATGCTAGTAAGAGAATCTATTTTCTAAGAAAAAAATGGATTATTAATAATGACCCTCTTATTATTTGACCAAATAGAATACTATCCCATGGTTTCGCTATTCAATTCGCACTTTTTCTTGTCGTTTGTATTCTTTACGTGGTTCGGCGAATATGCCTACATCCACGGGAGGTCCTCCGAGATTCATTAGATAAAATTCGAAATTACAGGTACAAAAATATCGCCCACCTCTGATAATCGCTCGGCGTAAGTGTTTCTCGTATCCAAAATCTAATATTATCACTACTTGAATGAGGTGTGTCTAATCCATATTTACCTAGACATATATATTTATCTTTTTGTCGTCAACAAATATTAAAAAAAAAATATCTTCGTAATATTCTCCAAATATTACTCGAACATCTGCACCAATATTCTCCAAATACGTTTGAAATACTTTGTGTGATACTCTTATAACTTTTTACTAAATCCCAAGATCCTCATTTAGAACCTTCCAATGAAAACACATTCATCACAACTTTAGTGTTGAGAAATTAGTACGTAAGAGTGTCACGTGAAAGGCCATCACCATCACCATCATCTGGGCCCCTAATATCAACCGGCTAGCAATGCTTTTATATTAAAAAAGCCCAACTTAAAAAGGTCGAAGCCTCTCTAACCAAGTATTAGATGCCGAGGGTGGGTGAAGGCCCTTCCTCCCCTCCTCTCCGACATTCTCACATACCTCTCCTCCTCCGTCTCCATCATTCCACACCCATGCCGACGCCCTCCTCGCTCCTCGTGATCGTCGTCACCCTGTGCCTCCTCGGTTCCCCCCTCGTCTCTCCCTTCAAGCTCCCCCGCAACATGACGTTGCCGGCCGTGTTTGCGTTCGGGGACTCCATCATCGACCCCGGCAACAATAATGGCCTCCTCACCGTCGCCAAGTCCAACTTCCACCCTTACGGACGGGACTTCTACGGCAGGGTCGCCACTGGACGCTTCAGCAACGGCAGGGTCCCTTCCGACTTCTTAGGTATATGTTAATCATCAATGATTGGATTCATAATTAACAAGAACCTCCCGTTCCTCTGTTCATTTTCTTACTACTACTATTATTACTAATTTTCCTGTTCCAAATTGCCGGAAGATAGCATAAGAAATTATTACAGGTGAACATAAATGCACCGTTCCCGGGGCACTTAAATATTTTCTCGGACATATTATATGTATTTTATGTATGTACTACACGTATCGGACAGTGTAAACGTGGCGTATTAATTTTATTATAATTAAAAAAATAATTGATTTCTGTTTCCACTAAATGACAGCCGAGGCAATCGGAGTCAAGGACACGCTCCCGGCTTACCTGGACCCCAGCCTGGACACCCGCGACCTCCTCACCGGAGTCAGCTTCGCATCTGGTGCGGCCGGGTACGACCCCCTCTCCGCGCAATTGGCGGTATGCTAAAATCCCCCCCCCCCTCCTCCAAGAAGCTATATACTAGGCATTTAATCAAGGTGCTGGTTACTCATCAACCAGCTGGTGTTTTCGATGTCGGACCAACTCAATCTTTTCCGGGAGTACATCGGCAAGATCAGGGCAGAGGTAGGAGATGAGAGGACGAGGACGATCATCTCGGAGAGCTTGTACGTAGTATGCACGGGGAGTAACGACATAACCAACACTTATTTCTCAATTCCAGTCAGGAGTTTTGTCTACGACATCCCGTCGTACGCCGGTTTTATCGCGGAGCTGGCCTCCGAGTTCCTCCAGGTATTGTGAGAACAAAAAAGAAAGCCCTGTCTTAAAGGGCACGCAACTTGGTCCTGAGATGTTCATGTGATCATACACTGCCGCAGTGTCTAGAATATGTCCAAACCAAACAGATGGATGATAACTTTGTTGCATGTGACAAGATCCTCGGCGGGTCCGACGTTGATTTTGTCAGAGCTAGGGCTGAGGGTGCGATCGGAGCAACCCGCTGATTTCCTAATGATGTATGTATCGTCGCAGGAACTATATGGGATCGGAGCCAGGAGGATTGGGGTCCTAAGCCTGCCGCCGGCGGGGTGCTTGCCGTCTCAAAGGACTATCAAGGGAGGCACCGACAGGGATTGCTTCGAGCCGGCCAACCGATTAGCCAGTCTTGCCAACTCAAAGATCCAGTCCAAGATCCGATCGCTCGGTTCCAATCTCCTGGACGCGAAGATCGTCTTCCTCGACATTTACTACCCATTGATGAACATTATTCAGCACCCGGCTCGCTACGGATTCACCTACGCCGATGTCGGGTGTTGCGGTACTGGGAAGATAGAGGTGAGCGTCCTGTGCAACGACTTTGATGATCCGAGTACGTGCAAGGACGCGAAGGAGTACGTGTTCTGGGATAGCTACCACCCAACGGAAGCGACATACCGCCTCCTGGTGTCCCATCTGTTGGACAAATACGCACACGAGTTCTACTAAACCCGCCGCCGTGCGAGCAATCGCGGCACGTTGGCATGCATCCGGCTAAGTGAGTCTTGGACACCCCCACCCCTCGGAACATTGATACGTTGGAATTCGAATTCAAATAATATATACGAACCAATAGTCCTTGTTTCATATTTAAAACACCGTTCGATCCGATTGTTCGGTTAATGGGTCTCGGCCCAAATGTATCGAATCCGACGCTTTGAACATAACCTCAAACTCAGACCACTTCATGTCCCGTGGCCCAAAATCAAACTTTTTTTTGTTAATTATATAATCTATTGATATTTGAAATAATTGAGTATGACATCCTGTCAGCCTCACTGACCCATCTCATTTGTGAAATTATTATTATTTTTTGTGACCCAAATTCATGGGACAAAAAGCATGCGACCTAAGAATCACACCCCACCACCACCCAAAAAAAAAAGGACCACTCTGAACCGAATTTAGGCATTGATAATATTTCCCAAAAAAATAACAAAAAATTGTCAATTCCGAAGTCTGCAATTTGTTGGTTGTGATTTTCTTCCATCATCCCCGAACCAAAACAAAGAAAACGTTCTTAATCATTCACGTGAATTCGAAACGTAACACCAAAAAAATAATACGATAATCAAGGACGAACATTCCACTCCATGCCAACTTTATCCAGATTTAATAATATTAGCAATTTATTAATTCATTAATATTTGTATGCGTTAAATGATACATGTCAGGGGGGGAATATGCTAACTGTACGTCTTGTTTTGAGTGGACCCGTGACGTTTTAATCATTGATAGCCCCCTTTTTTATGTGTGTATTTGTGTGTACGCACCATCCGATTGAGTCAGCCACAGCACAGCCACTCTCGCATATTATAATTCGGGGCTTTCACGAAATATAATTTTAAAATTTTAAAAATAATTTTTTAAATAATTTTGATTTTTTTAAAAAGATTTATATAAAATTCGACTTTTTTTTATTTTCTATATACTTTTTTAATTCAAATTTATAATGATTGATTTCTTTAGGTGGTCGAACTTTTATCCAACGAATCGAATCTATAAAATTAAATTTTGAGATTTTCGAAATTTCCAATAGTCAATTTCTTCTCGACGTACGAAAACATAACTGTTGGATCGTTTATGTGCACTATGAGGGGGGTGAATTAGTGTTTATCACTTTTTCGCCCTTTCTCGGTGTAAGCGGAAGCGTACTGTATCACAGCAGAGCGTTTCTCAGAATGAGAAATACCTTACTGTAACTGTTACGATTTTATCGAGTAGGTTTTCGTACGAGTGTTGCGCGATCGTAATGGACACAGTGATTTATAGTGGTTCGGCATGAATCGACCTACGTCCACTTTCCACCAACAAGGTGATTCCACTATATAAAATAATGGGTGCAAAAAGCCCTTGCACTAGGCGTATGTTCCTCTCACAAAGTGAGATTTAGAATCCCGTACAATAGATGATCACTCCTGGCAACGGTCAGCTCCTCACACAGTGGACGTCTTCTCGTTTCCAGCAGAATGATGCTTATCCTCAGCAGTTGGTAGCTCAATGGATTCCACACAGCTCGTTGTCGCTTAATATAATCCTGACTTATCAAAGAGCACAGACAACGTTATGTTAGTATATAATCCTCACAGATGATTCCTTACAGTGAAGAATGGCTTCTCAGAGAGCAGCCTGCTTCTGCTTCACAGCGAAGGATTGCTTCAGCACTTTATCGTTCAGCAGAGGATTTCCACACAGATCTTGTCTCTCCTTAAGATAAGCCTGCACTTGCTTAAGAGACAACCACAAAGTTGAACCACAAAGATCACGAAGATAGGAACCACAAAGATCACAAAGAAAACCACAAAGCCACTTAGAAGGTATCCGTCCTACACTCAGTTCGGACGTGCACGGTTACCACAGCCGTGACTCACTGCACTGCACACCCAGTGCCTAGGGTGGAATTTTCCGATCCGTTGGCTTCCACGCAACCTGCTTTACTAACCCTTTGTATCAGGCGTTCAAGACTTCTGCACAGCACCCCTGTGCTCGGGAGGAACTCTTTCCACTCCGGCGGCGTTCCCAACTCCTGCTCTACCCTGCAGGCACGAGACTTCTGGCGCGCACCCGCAAGTGCGTGTCTAACTGCTCAAACTCCGTAGGCTCGAGACTTCCCTGCGAAAAGACACGACAAGAACGGCTTCTTGCCGATGGGTCAGCAACCGGTTACTGAATTCAGAGCAGGTATTCACTTAGCTTCCCTCAGACGATTCGCCGGCTGCTCGTTGAACGCACCGAGGACACCTAGTCCCTCTCAGACGATTCAAGGGATCTGACCTCAGCCCCTTGACACTCTCACACGCAGCTTGCAAGAGAAAGAACCAGGAGACACTTAGCACCTTTCGCTCTCCGTCGACGCACACAGACCACACAGATGCACAAAGGCAGAGAGAAAATGTCGTCCTGGGTCTAATTATAAAGAAGAAGGAGGACGGAAATCGTCTAGGCAATCAACAAGATTTATTGCCAAAACTGGCCGTGAGGACACAGCAACGGTCTGCTCAACGTTCGCTGTCCCATAGAAGGAAAGATCCAACGGTAACTTCCTCCATTCGTATCAATTAGATAATTTATTTCCAATCTATATTATCTTATCTGATCGATTGTGATAATCAACAATATTTGTCTTGATATTTTCTCCCATTACAGCGAGACGTTGCTGCAGGGAATCAGAGATATATTTTGTTTCCAAAAATAACAATTGGAAAAATAATCTCAATATATTTTGTTGCCTAATAGTTTATAATAAGATCATTAGGCTACGTTAAACGAACCTAGACACTCAGAATAATTATCTGAGATAGATTAAAATAAATCTTGGAATAAATCATGATTATTAAAAATATGTTTCCATATTTTCAACTTCTATGCGTAATATCACAGTAACAGTGTACTGGAACGCAATAATATATAACTGCTACTAGCTGTGGTTCAGCAACGTATTGCTCAAGCTCATCACTAAGAATGAACACATAACTTGTGAAACATTATTACTGACCACCAGTAACATGTCGCTTACCACCAGTAACATGTCGCTTAAGTTCATTATCAAAATCTGGTCAACAATCACTATTGTAATAAGACGAAGAAGCCAGCTCAGGAAAATGGATTGACCTTGACGTCTGTCATATAATATTTTTTCTCATATAATATTAATTTAAAACGAAGATACATCAACTTTTAAAATTATTTATATAGTTATTATTTGTACTGGGGGTACCACGTTTTGAGTGCGTATATCTTAACTGTGAACTATCCAGTGCACAAATAAGATAACAAAAGGCGAATGCGATGGGGGGGTTTTTCACGTTGATTTTTTTTTTAAATTATAGCAAAACTCCCAAGATATGCTTTATATGTTGCGGTGGCAATTACAACATTAAAATTATATAAAAAAAAACATGTTGGGAGGTTTTATATTGTAATTGGATCCGTATCATTGACACTTTAAAGGAGTGTCGCGGCCGCGGCAGTGGCACATTTAAAAGAAAAAAAATTATGTGTTTGGGTTAGAAACTGTCGACACGACACTTGTAGAAAAACTTTATTCTAAATATCCCATCATTATTACTAGACCCGTGACATTTTTTTGAGTTTTAACGACGTGATTTTCAACCACCACCGTATTTCTACGGCACGGTTGATACCCGTATTTGAATGCCGTGGCCGATAATCATATATATTTTTATATAAATTCGCGGGTGCGAGAAGTTATTAAGGAATTTTTACAACCTAAACAACAAATTTTGTTCTCGGTGGAAAGGAAAGGGGGAAACATGTGGGTGTCATGATCATAATGAAAGAGAAGATGAAGAGGGCACCCGAGAGAGGGAGAGGGGGGTTGACTTAAAAAAGGACACCATTATTTACGTTTAAGCCCACCCTACTAACAGTAACAGGGTCCCCCTTGTAATAATAATACAAAAATGTAGCTGAAAATTACCATTCAGATTTCGACAAGAATAATACTTGGTTATCCGTAGTGATGCTTTCCGATGGCAGAAGACCGTAATTGGAGACCATGTCCAGGGTTAGCAACGTAAAATCCACAACCCCAGGAAAAAGCTTTCTACTACCCTCAGTTTTAAGTCCCGTGCTTGTGTTGTCGTTGCCTTTTCCTTTTGGGTGGGTGGGTAAATGGCATGTGGCGAAGAAGATGGTTGGAATGGGATGAATGGATCATTGAGTGTGAGGTAAAAGACACTCCACCTTCCATCCAGTCCCTCCCTCTCCCCACACCCCACGCTCTAATTTAAAAAAAAAAAAAAAAAAACCTAAAAGCAAATCAATGCCTGAGGGGTTTGTGTGAGGGATTGAGCAAGGAGACGAAGGTCAGTTTTTTCCCTTCCGGGGAGTTCATTTTTTCTTTGTAAGAAGGGAGGAAAAGGTGGGTGTCTTTTCCTTTTTCCTGGTGGTCTTTTTTGTTCTTCCTGACCTGAGTTCAGTTGTGTCTTTTGGTGGGGGAGATTCGTGTTTCCTTTTTTTTCTTTTCTTTTGATTATTATTTTGGTTCATGGGGGTTGGGAGGTGATGGGTACTGACGGCATGGGATTTGGGTTTAGCCTCTGATACCTTTGCTTTGAGTCAAAGAAATTTCAGCTCTCCCTGATGTGTCTTCTCTTTTTAATGTTGCCGGGGTCGCTCTGTTTGGTGAAAATGATTAGTCAAGAAAACTAGGAAAGCTTGATGGGGAAATCTTCCCCCTTTGTACTCCTGTTAACTCTCTCCCTAATCTGGAGGTTTAAGATGAATTTGTGCAGATTCTAGATCTGATGCCTGATTGGTGAGGTCCGGCTATAGTGACGAGAAGGGTCTCGATTCGCCGATAAGAATGTCGGCATGGGATCATTTAGGAGAGGCCGCCAACCTGGTGCAGATATCCGGCCTCGACGCCGTGAGGCTGATTGGGTTGATAGTGCAGGCCGCGAATACGGCCCGCATGCACAAGAAGAATTGCCGTCAGTTTGCCCTTCACCTGAAGCTGATCGGGGGTCTGTTGGAGCAGCTCAGGATCTCTGAGCTGAAGAAGTACCCGGAGACGAGGGAGCCGCTGGAGCGGCTAGAGGACGCCCTCAGGAGGTCGTACGTGCTCGTGAATAGCTGTCAGGACAAGAGTTACCTGTACCTGTTGGCGATGGGTTGGAACATCGTGTATCAGTTTAGGAAGGCCCAGAATGAAATCGACCGGTATCTGAAGCTCGTCCCTCTGATCACACTCGTGGATAATGCTCGAGTCAGGGTATGAGCCTTACGTGCTTTTAACCAGTGTCCTTCCGTAGGTTGTGCTTATCCGTGTACTTCTGTTCAATCTCAGGAACGCCTTGAAGTCATCGAGAGGGATCAGAGAGAATACACGTTAGACGATGAGGACCAAAAGGTGCAAACCTTGATCTTCTCACACGAGCCATCGAAAGATGGCGCCCTGGTGTTGAAGAAGACGTTGTCTTGCTCCTACCCTAATCTGTGCTTTAATGAAGCTTTGAGAAAAGAAAACGAGAAGCTGCAACTCGAGTTACAGAGATCGCAGGCTAATCTAGACATAGGTCAGTGTGAAGTGATCCAACGTTTGATCGATGTCACTGAAACGGTGGCGGCAACTTCGATCCCAGAGAAGAGTTCCCCAGTAAAAAGTTCCAAGAAGATGGAGAAAAAGCATACCGAGTCAGAGAGTGATACGGACCACTCTTACGGGGAAAGCGAGCCGAGGGAAAATGACACCCACCGTACTCCAAGGTTGGTCAATGCCTAAAGTTGGCCGGCAGTTCGGTTTATTTATTGAATGACATATCTTCTATTGTACAGAAAGATGCCCTCAGTCTCAGTAGACCACGATCTGATCTCGAGAAGAGGTTCCTATGGAGGCGATGAATGGCACACCGATTTGCTCGATTGTTGCTCGAAACCTCTGCTGTGTGAGTTTAGTGCCGGCCCGATATCTAATGACCAGTAATTCTTTTTGCAGCAGTTTACACGTATTTCCCGTTGTAATCAATTGTGGATTAACTCTGCCGGCTTGCAGGTATAAGGACGTTGTTCTGTCCTTGTAGTACACTTTCGAGGATCGGCACTGTGGCTACAGGAAGGCAAATGTGTAAGAAGCTTTCTTGGTGATTACCGTCACATACAATTTTAACAATAATTCTGATGCCACCGATTGTTGTGCAATTATTGTCAGCTCCTGCAGAAGCGTGCAATGACCTGATGGCGTATTCCTTGATACTTTCTTGCTGTTGCTATACGTGCTGCATCAGAATGAAACTTCGCAAGGCGTTGAGCATCGAGGTAAAAATCCCCATCTTTCCCATTTGTAGTCCCGATCTAACATGCTTGATCTTTCATGCCATAACTTGCTTGCTGTTCGTCGTATTAATAATGTCAGGGAGGATGGTTCGATGACTTCCTCTCGCACGTAATGTGCTGCTGTTGTTCCCTTGTTCAAGAATATAGAGAAATCGAGCTAAGAGGACTCGGTAAGCACCCAGGGCCCTCGAGCCATTAATCTACTCTTTTATAACCAGGTGTCCACCATATTCGATGGATTCTGCAGGTCTGGAGAAGACAAAGACGAGCCCCCCGACGTCACAGTACATGGAATCGTGAATGAGGGGATGAAGTCGCTCTCAATGGACAGATGCTGCGGCCGCAGATGAAGCGTCTCTTGTGCTTACTTGGTGGGTTAATTGATGGACCTTTTGGAGAATCATGGCCTTGGTGACTTATTCGAAACGCCGTGTAATTATCGTTTCTGTTGGTTGGCTTTATACGAAGTATCAGCTAGTTGTGCTGTGTACATCTCAGTCCAAATGTAAGGGGTGGCAACGGTTGCTTAGATTGGTTGTTTTGTGGTTTTTATGTTCTAAATTGACTTGCTATGTCTCTTATTGAAGTCACAAAATTTTCCAATCCTATTTTTCATTCATTTCTTACTTTTTCCCGCGGGCCCCACATTTTCTCTCTATTTCTTCTATCATCTTTCCATCCATTTTCTTCCTCGTCGTCGGAAAACACCCAAACACGGCGGAAATGACGGTAGGAAAAATATCGATTCCATTGTACAAAGGTTAAAGTTTCACGCAGGATAGCATTTCTTAAGGTGCAAAAGTAGTTGCGTATTTTACTACGAAATAATTTTATATCGTACGAAATGTTTTATACTACTGTATGAAAAAAGTCATTATTTATCACTTAAGTATGAAACATTAACGAAGTTTCGTAATCGAATGTAAATATTTATGTGTGTAACTTTAGCCTTATCCTTCGTTATTGAAGAATATAGCAATAATAATTTCATTCAAGAAAAGAAATATACGTGATCGAGTAAATAGTTCCATAAATTTATCGAAAATGACTCAAATCTTCACTTCTTTAGCACGAGATTTTGAGTCTCGTTCTAATAACTCCGAATAAATTAAATACATACATCTAATGCGATTGCGAAACACCATGAGCAACATGATGAGGTCGTGACGACTAGGCAAAGGTGCAGGCCCCTCGGCAAGAGAACTTATATCTCTCTAAGAGAAACAATTGAAGGTTAGAGGATGAGCTTCTTTTTTTTTACTATAATGTTGGTACGTAAAAAATTTTATAGCTAGGTGGTTTGCGAGCCGAATATAATATAATAAATATTAATAATTTTATTAATAAATATTAAAATTTTGAATTTATTTGTAAGTAAATTTAAAATGATAGACTAAATTAAACTTTAAAAAAGAACTACCTCTTAGGGTTATCGAGCCTATCGAGCCGAGCTCGAGCTTCAATTTTTTGGGTTCAATCGAGCTCGAGCGGAACATTTTTGTTATCGAGCCAAGTTCGAGCCTATAAGGGTTAGATATTAGTTCGGCTCATTTTCACCCTTAGTGCACAGCACGAGACGACTTGGGTAGTCTGCAAGGCCTTCCTCATCGTCGCTACGCCCGCGCTGGACGTGACGTGGTTTTAAATATTTTTATTTTGATATTTAAACCACACAATTATATACAATTGTTCAGTGGGAAAAACAGCAAATCACAATTAAATACAATTCCTTTTCCTTTTTATTGTAATTAGCTCTTCGACAGGACATATAATATCATAATACTATATGTCGTATGAAATGTGTCTTTGGTACGTTTCTTAGGTTCAGCATTTTTATTTGATTTTTTGAGTCAGATCATTGTGTGATGTGGTAAATATCATACGAGCGTTTTACATTCATAACATTTAAGATTTCTTTTTTGAATCCCAAACACAAAATAAGAGCACCAAAGGTTTATTGTTTCATGATACTATTACACAGCAAAGCACAAAAACCATGAAACTCTTGGAGTTTGCCTACAGAGTACAACCCCAGAATAATCTCATGTCCGGGGCGGGGCGATGACTCCGGCCGGAATACGTCGTCCTCCGTCTCAACAAGTATAAAGAAAGACTGAAAAAGGTTCTAAGGGGATGAACCAGTTGTAAACCAAAAGGCATAGAGCAAAAGGTCCAATAAAGTAGCCGACTCAAAGAGATGTTCTGGGATTGAAGCCTCTGGTGTATGATGCTGCCATCCCATGCATTGAAGTTTTTGCTTCTGCCCCTCAGCTTCGACACACATAAAGGGCGGAAAACAAAACCACAGCCCAGGGAATAAAAAATAAACAAAAAAAGGGGCAGTAAAAAGGGGAAGATGCAGCGAAAACTCCCCCTTGTTCAGCTCATCAAAATAGTATTCAGTAACGTTCGCCCATCGATAATCCACCACCTGCAAGTATCTCTCGATATATTTCTCGCTGTCTAGTAACTACTGATCAGCCTGGAGCATGTGTCCTCATGCCGGATGTGTTCCTTTATTTTTTCCTATTTGTCCTTGAGGCGGGTTTGCAGCGTTGCTCACAAAAACAGTCTGTTGTTTACCTATTTCAAAATTTTTTGCCGATCAAGGGTTGTCAGTGGCCAGTTCCTCCAGCATTCATATCAGGCTGTTCACCTGCCATTTCGGGTCTCCCCGTTTCCCCGGGCATGCTTGAATCCCCGGATGGCGTCCTCTTGGGTGCATCTGTATCCATTTGCATATTTATTTGACTTGACGAGGCACCGTTGTGAGTTTCTCTTCCGCCAAGCGTGATAGACTGGATGCCGGTTGCGACCATATTGTGGTTAAAAATCTCGGAGGACTGAGGGGTAGTAGAGTCAGGAAAAGGATTGACAGCTGGCATAATCCATCTTCTCCAATCAATGCGCCTCCTGATTTTGTCTCCCTACAATGATTACCCCAAAGATATCATAATTGAACAGCAAACAGTTGCAACTTCAATGATAAGAGTCGAGTTGTAGGACAAAGGCTGTAGAATAATAGAAGTTCAAGAAAGTACCTGGACTTCCACAACAGTAGAGTGGTACAATGAATCCATTATAATCTGAACATTGTCTGTTAGTTCTGAAACCTAGAAACAAAATGAAGATCCGATAAATTCGAGTGCTTAACTAGGAGACACTGCAATCCTCAGCTCGTAAACGATAGCAAGATTCTAAATGATCAAGCATAATGTCTTCACCGAATTATACAGCTGTTTCAATGCCTACTGATTCTAGCAATTTTGGGTTAAATTAGACTGGAATGCTTCAGACAGATTCTCTAAGCAAAATTATCACTCTTTAGGAAAGAATCGTGGAATGATTTAGTAATGAGAATCTATTACCTTTTCCTTTTATTGTTATCTGGCCTTTTCAATTAGGAACCACTTCTCCAATGAAGCAGTTTATGTTCCTGCCTTAAACTACCAGTGCTTCAACTTCCAGGAGAATTTATATCGCTCAATTAACTTTAGTTAGAGGTCATGTCATTTGATCAAACAAACTACATTTCCATGGCATGAAAACGCACAAACAAGTTTAACAAACAGATAACTACTAATTCGGATTAAACACTTACTTTGTTAAATCTAGCAACCAAAGAAATTGGAACCCATCCCTGTTCATCCATGTTCTGCCGCAAGAAGGTATCCTTGACAAGGTTCTCGTTACTGATATGATCCAAAAATATACAAAAATCAACATAGTTGTACTCGCCAAAATACATTAAGATGCCAGGTCGAGGGAAACAATGCAGGAGCAGGTCAGATGCAGAAAGTACCTGAAGTAATAGTCTATCTGCTTTAGAATCCTCGCATGAACGGTGTTATCCTGAGATAGCTGATACATCAGATGGGGGTTCACATGCGGGAACAAAGGCTGGGATGGGACGGGATACATATAATATTGAGACGGTAAGTCTGAGGGAAAAAAAGATTAGAGATGTTAACACAGAATAGCTGTCATAAAACACGAAATGTGTCCTCATCTAGACATACTCCAGCTTACCATGAAAACCATAAGGGTAACCAAAGGCCCCAATAGGTAGTGGCGTAACAAATGAAGCAGGAGACAAAGGAGGGGGAGGGGGAGGTGCCGTCGACCTTCCAAACCTCTGAAGGCTTCGTTGTTGAGGCACATGACTATCTCTACTGTTATTATTCACATTTCTATGATTCCACTCCTGATAGCCCCGTTCATGATCTCTCTTCATTCCAAAATTCGAGCGGTGGTGACCATCCCCATGTGCATTTGTTCCCCCCTTCCGATTTCTAACAGGGTTACGGTGTTGTTGGACGTGCTCACTTCCACCATGGGAATTGGACAAAGCTCCATTCCTAAGATTGCTATCCCTTGGAGAAGGATTGATGGCCCTTGAGTCCACAGAAGACAGTGGTGATACGGGTCGTTCCATTGCCAGAACTCCATTAGATGATGAGCCAGCACCGCTCCACTTGGTTGACCTCGGAAGAGATGGGGAAGACAAGCTGCTACTGGAGTTTGCCACAGCAATATCGTCGGCTTGCTTTTGACGACAGATGAAGGACCCAAAATAAACAAAAGTTTGTGCAGAGAATTCAGTTCTGAATTCTGATATTCAACATATCGGACGAAAAGGAAAACACAAGCCCACATTTTACTCATCCCTATCCAGAAAAAGAAGGCAAGACAACAACGCACTTCTAAAAGAGTTATCCAAACAACATAGATGCAATCCACTCAGTTCATGATCAGAACTTTCATTGAATCAATTCTTCATCCACCTTTGATCACTCAAACACTCCACTAGCAAACCTGAAATCCCCACAAACTGCATCCCGACGAGTTTCCACAATCTGCGAGTCCTTATCAACAGCACATTATGAAAAGGAAAACATCAAGCAGAACAATCAAATATGATCACGCAACCAGATCAATCAAATTTCAAATCCATACAAACATCAAACACAAAAAAAGCTAATAACAATCAACCTGTCCCGATGATGATCCATCAACCGAACCCTTCAAGGTTCCTGTACTCGGGGCCTTCACGACCCGGATCGACCCAGAGAGGGCAGGCCACGACTCAGCTCCCATCAGAACTGCATCAACCCCCTCCACCGTCCCATCAGCCACCGGCTTCTTCCATGCAAGCCGCTTCCCTGCATCGCCACTGAACCCACCCCGCCCACCGGCTCCTCCTCCTCCTCCGTTCTCCACACCCCCATCCTCCCCTCCAGACACCCTAGAAGGCGAAGCAGACCCATTCGACTCCATCACGGCCACCGAGTCCGATCGGGGAGAGTCCACAGCTGGAGGGATCGGCTGCAAGATTTGGTTCCACGTGGGACGGTGCACTTTAGGGGAACGGCCGTTGCTGTTGTCGGCGGCCGCAGCTCCGTTAATATTATTATCGTCCGCGGCCATTGACACGAGGGCTAGAAGAAATAATCCAACAAATAAGAACCAAACGAAAGGACGGAGCTTTATGCCTCTGTACTACTCTAGGGCTAGACCTCGATCGAATTCCCGAACTGGGTATCGCCGATTGAGGCGTTTGACGACGGCGAACGGATGACAAAAAGAAAAGCGTTGGGGGGGGGGGGGAGAGGAGATAATCAAAATAAAAAGAAAAAACAAACAAAGGAAGAGGACGGGCTGGGAATGGGAGAATGGAAGGGAAGGGAGATTATATGATTTTTGTGGGATCGAAGGAAACAGAGGAACGAGTGAGAGCGCGAGCCGAAGAAGACCACCACCACCTCCTCCTCCTCACTTCCTCTCTCCTTTTGTTGCGCTCTCGCTTTCTCACTCTCTTTATCTCTCTCTGTGTACGTGTGTTTTTTTATTTTAAGGTTTGGTCTTGGATTTGAGTGTAAGAAATTCTCCTTCTCCGATTTTGCTATTTATTTCATTAAATCACCATCCAAGGAGATCTCTCCTCCGCTGAGGAGTTGGGGTTTTTTTTTAATACGTATTATTTAACCCCGCGATATGTAATCATATACAGTTTTAAGGGTTTTTTTTTAAAGGATTGTTTTCTGTGATCAGATTTCTTGCCATTCTTCTGTTTATGGTGTCAGTGTCAAAAGTGGTCACCTTTTGGAATACAAAGTAAATATGGTAAAAAGAAATCGTAAATAAATATCCTCCCCCGGTCGGTTGCCCCCCCCTACAAGTGTTTTGAATTGTAATCAGCGAATGCCTTTTTACTTATTTCCGCCGTCGTCTTTGGCTACTTCCAACTTCTTTCACAAGAAATTTCGACCCCAACTTCCTCCTGAGGTTTTGTACGGATTACTTTGAATAAAAAAAAAAAGTGGTCGCTTGAAATAAAAAAATCTCTTGTTGTTGCGTATTAAGGTAAAGTCGCTGGGCTCACTTCATTTGCTTAGCTTCTCTTTATACAACAACCCAACTAACTTCCCCAAGTTATATACCTGAGAAAAGAGGCCTAAAAGAAAAACCACATTTTTATTTTATTTTATTTTATATAACGAATCAAAATATATTCGAAAGAGAGGGAGCCCTGTCTGCCACGTGGCACTAAAGCAACTGACAGCAAAAAACCCTACTCGGCTCTTATTCAAAAGCCCTAACCGACAGCAGCCGCTTCCCGCCGCTGACGCGACGATGGGATCCAAGAGCAGGGGCAAGAAGGCTGAGGCACCTGGCGATGGCGGAGGGAGCGGGGGAGTTACCGACGAGAGATTCTCGTCCGCGAACTTCGACCCCAAGTTCCAGAATGTTCCCAAGCAGAAATCCAAGGTCGAGATCGACGATCGCTTCCAGCGCATGTTCACGGACGCCTCCTTCTCCTCATCTGCCGCTCCCACAGATAAGCGCGGGAGGCCTAAGAAGAAGAGGGGCGGAGGTGGCGGAGAGTCGGAGAAGAGCTTGATGGAGCGTTATTACAGGATCGGCGAGCGGAAGGAGGAGGAGGAGGAGGTGGAAGACGAGTCTCACAGTGAGGAGGGAGGCGTCGATGATGTTGCAAAGTTCAGTGTGTCGAGTGATGACGATGAGGATGATCTAGAGAGGGATGAACCCGAGGAGGATTCTGCGACGACTACGGATACGGATGACGAGAGCGAGGAAGACGAAGAAGGCGAAGAACTGGTAAATTTCATACTTCAGTTTCTCGAATTGGACATGAATAGCCGGAACAAAGTGCCATGTTATTTATTAGGGTAAATGATACATGGAATAAAATAGAATTGAATTGGATGATCACAGGCCATGGTGGAAATGGATTTAGGAAGCTTGGTTTTGAAAATGAATGTAAAAGAGTTTGCCAGAAGTAATTGGTTCATTTGGATGTTTCTGGAGTTGTTTATTTGGGCGTTCTTCTTCATTTTGTGAGAAGCCATGGCTAGTTTTTTGTGGTTAAGCTTTCCTTGTAACAATTTAAGTTTATTGTGTTTTTATTCTAAGAACAGATCATGTTCCTATTTTGAGCAGGAAGAGAATGTGCCGATCATAGATCAAGAAACCAGTCGACTAGCTGTTGTAAATCTTGACTGGAGGCATGTCAGGGTACTTCTCTAATGCTCCGTTTCTTGGTGTCCTATTTTTTCTGATATATCCCCATGCTTGAAAACCTCCTCTGCCAGAAAGATGTTTTTATATGTCACGCAGATTCCTTTACAAGCATTTGGAATTTGGTTTGCTGTGATGTGAGCTATACTTGCTTAGTGAAGTGCTTGATCTGTTGTTAACGCTGTCCACTTCGTGTTGTAATGTAGGCAGTTGACTTGTACGTCCTTTTGAGCTCCTTTCTTCCCAAAAATGGACGGATCTTATCCGTGACTATCTACCCTTCCGAATTCGGACTTCAAAGGATGAAAGAGGAGGAAATCCATGGACCTGTTGGGTTATTTGAAGATGATAGTAGTGATGACAATGACGACGAGGACAAGGATTGTGATATTGATAATGAGAAATTGCGTGCCTACGAAAGAAGCCGGATGAGGTGGAGACAATGTACTTTGTTTCTCTGTTATAGAGATTTATTTCTCAAACCTATAATTGAGCCCAATTCTGTTTTCTGAGAAAACTTCATCTGGTCCCAATGTGATTGTCAAGAGTAAGGGTGCTATTAGAAGGCAGGAAGTATATACAGCCATTGCTTATGAAAGGATGTTGAATAATGTTGGTGTGGCCTTGATTTCTTGATCGTTCACTTGATGTTAGTGTTACAGTATGCAATTTTAGGAAATCTGTATTTCAACTGCATTCAGGTAGACATTGTATTTGTTCTAATAGTTGGCGTTGGTGGTTTATTGTCCCTGTGTTTTATGTACATTATGTTTTCCAAATTCAGGTATTACTATGCTGTTGTAGAATGTGATAGCAGTTGGACGGCTGATCACTTGTACAAGGCATGTGATGGTGGTGAATTTGGAAGATCATCAAATGTGATGGACTTGAGATTTATTCCTGATTCTATGGAATTCAAGCATCCTCCTCACGACAAGGCTACCAAGGTGTGTTTGCTTTGCTGCTGTTGGCAGTTACGACTATAATTTGTTTGCACCTGTCTGGTTGTTTAATTAACGGCTATCTGTAATTATATGAGTTTGAAGTTTCTGGTTATTATTTGTTTATAGTGGGCTTTCTGCATTTCTTTGAAACCTGCAGTGATATTCGGACTACCATGTGCATGTCATTTTCAGCTCCTCCTCGGATCATGCACGTGGTCTGTAATTTATGAGTTGTTTTGTAACATAAGATCATTCTCAGGTACCTGAAAACTACGATGGCAAAGACTTTGAAACACGAGCTCTGCAGCAAAGTAAAATTGATCTTACATGGGATGAAGATGAACCAGATCGTGTGAAGACGTTGAAGAGGAAGTTTAATGCTGATCAGGTAAGTTCAGACATGCTTAATGAATGTAGGTCCACTGCATTTATGTAAACAGAAGTAAAAGGATGGTGGTTGTAGGGTCTGTTTGTTTTGAGTGGAATCTGACGAGAAAGAAATGAAAATCAGATAGAACATCCCAAAAGAATTATCATATTGAAATTTAAAAGCTTTCCACTCAAGTTTTCCTTTCCATCGGATTCCTTCCTAAGAAAACACGGTCATAATCTTGTGCCGTCTAAGTTCTTCTCTCTAACTACTTACGCCTAATCTCATCTGGAGGATCTTCCTGCCTTGCCTTATATGAGCAGCTGGCTGATCTGGAAGTGAAGGACTTTCTAGCTTCCGATGACAGTGAATCTGAAAGCGAGGAGGACGAGGATGGGGAAGTTTCTAAGGATCGTTCAGATAAGAAGGGGAAAAAACTCGAGAAGTACCGAGCCTTGCTCCAAGAAGTCAATGGCTCAGATGATGATGAGGACGGCAACCAGGATATGGAGATAACATTCAACACTGGTTTGGAAGATTTAAGTAAACGCCTCATGGAAAAGAAAGATAAGAAGTCTGAAACTGTTTGGGAGGCGTATCTGAGGAAAAGACGCGAGAAGAAGAAGGCTAAGAAGAGCAAACCCGAGACCTCTTCTGACGAAAATAGCAGCGATGCTGATCGAGAAGTAACTGAAGAGCCAGACGACTTTTTCCTCGAAGAGCCTCCAGTTAAAAGAAGTAAGAACGAAAAAGGACATGGAAAAACAATGAAACAGGGTAAGGAAAAGGAAGATGTGGATACAGGAGCAGCCAGCCAGGCTGAATTGGAGCTGTTGCTAGCGGATGATGCTGGGGCAGATGCTGGTCCTAAGGGTTATAAAATCAAGAGTGAAAGTGCCAAGGGAAAGAAGGGAAGTGAAGGTAGCAAAATACCATCCGGGGAGTACGATGATCCTAGGTTTTGTGCTCTTTTTACTCATCCGCTCTACGCTTTGGATCCCACCCATCCCGACTTCAAGAGGTATTCCTCTTTGCCTAGTAACTCGAAGTTTGGTCGTTTTAATGGAGTAGTTTAAGATTACATAACATGACGTTGCAGGAGTGCGGCGTATGCTCGGCAGCTGGCAGATAAACAGCTGAAGGCTGATCGGCGTGAGCCAACAAAGGGCACTTTGACAAAATATACAGGGAGCACCGATCTAGGATGGGACAAGAGTCACATCAACAAAGACGAAGACCGAAAGAATTCTCATCGGTTGGCTTCTGTTCCAGGGAAGACTGAACTATCTTCTCTGGTGAAGTCTGTTAAGATGAAGTCCAAGCTTGTCCAGTTGTCGGAAAATGGCAACAAGACATTGAAGAAGAAAAAATGAGCAACTGCTACGTTCTCAACAAAATTTTGTACCTCAGACTATCCATTATTGCATAGCACTAGAGCTGGTGTTAAAGAGATTACTGTCCTTTCTCCTTGATTCATAAATGCATGACAAAACTGTGATAATGTTTTGCTTATGCTCGATTCTATTATCCGATCGGCGGCAAAGAAAATGGATCCGTGCGCCGACGTCCTCAGTTTCTTCCTCCGATGAAGCATCAGTCGGACCCTGCGGCAAGATTATGGGCGCTGTGGTCTGAAAGATACTCTCCTTTTGTCCCTCCCATACGGAATTTATTTTATTTATAGGGGGGCGGGGGGGGGGGGGGGGGGGGGGGGGAAGAGGGTTGGGCCTTTTGGGCCGATTAAAGCCCATATATGAGAAACATTCGGAGCAGGCCCATAAATAAATCGGAGGAATTAAATTTAATGGGAAGTGGGAGAAACCAGGCAGTTCCTGTTTGTAAGAAGATCCGGTAGAAAACGACCTCGTCGGGGAGGGAGACGAAAGAACGGCTTTTTGCCTGTTGCGGTTCGTGTCGGGGAAATCACAAAACCTCCCCCGGAAGCAACTCGGAAAGCAGTCGTCGTTTTGGCTGTTTTGATTCTTCCCTCACCCCCTCCCCCCCCCCCCCCCCCCCCCCCCAAAAAAAATCAGAATGATCGACGACAAACCCTAGAAAGTCTTCCACAATCGAGCTCCAAATCCCGATGTCCCCATCGACGACGACTCCGCCGCCGTCGTCGTCACCCTCCTCCCCCGGCGGCGACGTAGACCCCTTCGACCCTTCCTCCGCCGCCTTCAACGGTAACATCCAATACCTCCTCAATATCTCCTCCCTCGGCGCCGCCTCTTGCCTCCTCATCTTCCTCCTCCTCAAGCTCCGCTCCGACCACCACGTCCGCTCCTCCTCCCCTAACGCCTCCGCCATCCTATCGAAGCTCCTCGCCACCTGGCATGCCTCCTCTTTCCCCGATATCGCCTCCCACTGCGGCGCCGATCCCGCCCAGTTCCTCATCCTTGAGGGCGCCACCTGTGCTCTTCTCCTCTCCATCTCAGCTCTTTCTGTGTTGGTCATCCTTCCCGTCAACCTCTACCTCGGTCATGCCACCCTCGTGGATGAGTTCTCCAAGTCCACCATTAGTCACATTGAGAAGGGTTCGCTTCTGCTGTGGGTGCATTTAGTCTTTGTGGTCGTCGTCGTGGTGTTGGCGCATTATGGTATTAATGAGATTGAGAGTAGGCTGAGGGCGACAAGATCTGCCCTCGTAAGCTCGACCTCCGTCTTCACTGTTATGATTCAGGGCTTGCCAAAAACCCTAGATGGTGTGGAGTTGAGGGAGTACTTTGCTAGGAAGTATCCCGGCAAGATTTCCCGGGTGGTTCTCCCGATGGATTTGTGTGCGCTGGATGACCTTGCGTCTGAGTTGGTTAACGTTAGGCATGAAATTGCTTGGTTAGTCGCGAGGATTGACTCAAGGATGCTTCCCGAGAATGATTATGTTGATTGTGGAGAAGGCTGGAGAGGTATGATTGTTTACACTTGGAGAAGGGTATGGAAGTTCTGTGTTGGGGTTCAGGAGATGTTGGGTTTTACAGACGAGGATAAATTGAGGAGATTGCAGGAAGTGAGGGCAGAATTGGAGACCGAGCTCACCATGTTCAAGGAAGGGCGTGCACCTGGTGCAGGGGTCGGGTTTGTGGTGTTTAAAGATGTTTACACGGCGAACAAGTCAGTGAAAGATTTTAGGAGCGAGAAGAAGCGGAAGATCGGGAGGTTCTTTTCGGTTATGGAGTTGCGGCTTCAGAGGAACCAGTGGAAGGTTGAGCGGGCACCCCTGGCGACGGACATCTACTGGAACCATTTGGGGTTGACCAAACTTTCAATGAGGTGCAGGAGGGTGGCGGTGAACATGTTCTTATTATTGATGCTACTCTTCTTCAGCTCGCCTCTGGCGTTGATAAGTGCTTTGAAGGGGGCCGCCCGCATCATCAATGCAGAAGCTTTGGACAATGCGCAGACTTGGCTAAAATGGGTCCAGAGCTCGAGCTGGTTTGCTTCACTAGTTTTCCAGTTCTTGCCGAATGTGATTATCTTCGTCAGCATGTACATCATCATCCCGGCTGTTCTTTCTTACTTGTCGAGATTCGAGAAGCATCTGACCGTTTCGGGTGAGAAGAGGGCCGCACTTATAAGGATGGTTTGTTTCTTTCTCGTCAATCTCATACTGTTGAGGGGTCTGGTGGAATCGTCGCTGGAAAGCTTTATCCTGAAGATGGGAAGGTGCTATGTGGATGGAGAAGATTGTAAAAAGATAGAACAGTATCTCAGCGCGTCCTTTCTGTCCAGATCCTGCCTCTCCTCTTTAGCCTTCTTGATTACCAGCACTTTCCTCGGGATTTCTTACGATCTTCTGGCTCCTATTCCCTGGATTAAGAAGAATCTTCAAAAGTTTAGGCGGAACGATATGCTCGAGCTCGTTCCCGAGCAGAGTGAGGACCGGCAGTTAGAACAGCAGGAAGGGAACGGCATCCTGCACAGGCCTTTACTTTCCGACGACGTCTTCGGGAGACCGACGCTAAACGGAACCGAACTGCCGAGCCAGGACCTGAACGAATACCCCGTCAACGGAGCCTCCCCAGTCCCGAAGCAGAAATTCGACTTTGCACAGTACTACGCTTTCAACCTGACGATATTCGCGATCACGATGATATACAGCTCGTTCGCCCCTCTCGTGGTACCCGTCGGCGCGATCTACTACGGGTACAGGTACGTGGTCGACAAGTACAACTTCCTGTTCGTGTACAGAGTCCGGGGGTTCCCCGCTGGCAATGACGGGAGGCTGACGGACGTGGTGGTGTTCATGATGCGCTTATGTGTGGACCTCTTCCTACTGTCGATGCTGCTGTACTTTGCGGTGCAAGGGGACTCGATGAAGCTTCAGGCCATATTCACCCTGGGGATGCTGGTGATGTACAAAGTGTTGCCCTCCGGGGACGGCGAATTCCAGCCGGCCCTGTTGGAGGGAGTTCAGGGCATAGACAGTGTGATGGATGGGAACGGACCCATTGATTACGAGATCTTCTCTCGACCCAGGTTTGACTGGGACACATATTACTCCTAATAATACCCTCCCCGTGTATTTTTCCCATGACTCCTCCCTCCCTCCCAACTTTTCTTACCATTATAATTTTGTACAGCTCCTTGTTCGTTTTAGGCTTTGATTCGGCTGCATTGACCGACCGATTGCTTGTCCCATGATTATTACCACCACTAGGTATAAGTAGTAATCAAGGTCCACGTGGGTCTGCATGCAATCACTAGCCAGTCCAAGGGCGCGGGACATGTGCCCAGAGGATTGAAAGGACGCGTGTAGTGATGAGTTGTTAGCTCATCCCGCCTCCGGCTACCTTTTTGAAGGACTTCACGAGAATGAATGGTCGGTCATTCATGGTAAAGAGTTTGTTACTAGAAACATTTTGCTTCCTTGTAAGAAAGAAACCGAGTATACGATGGGGAACTATTTCCTAAACTGCAATAGCTAATTATTATATATGATTAGTTACATCCATAACACGAATATATCAATAGTTTATAGTTCATTCCCTACAATAGCTAATGTAAGGAATGAATCATGTCGATCAATAGGCTTTGTAAAATATATGCCAACATCCTTTAGGGAGAATGGACAGAGATGCAGTAGGTAAAACAAGGTTATGATTACCGATTTTTTGTTGAGCAACATGAAAAAGGGAATATAGATTCATGAAAAATAACATTTCTAGAGATGAAAATGTTATGTTGAATCAGATCATATAGGTAATATCCTTTTACCCCAAATGGATATGCTAAGAACACATATTTTCGAGCCCTATTGTCCAGATTTCGCCTACCTTGGGTTAAAGTGCTCGCAAACGCGTTAATTTTTTCTTTTGAAAAACAATGTAGCGAATCAAAAACTCTCAGACCATCATAAACTAGTTGCTTTTTTATATAAAACTTCACAAGGTGTTTTACCTGTAAGTCGTTTTGTGGGTTTCTATTAACAAGAGAAATTGCAGTAAGCAAGGCATACCCTCAAAATTTTATAGCATGTTAGCTTGAAACAAGAAAGCTCTGGTAACGTGCAATAGCTGTTGATGCTTATGTTCAGCCCATAGTTGTTAATGGCGATAGGTGGGGCGAGGCGACAAGCCATTGCCCGCGAGAGGCGAGGCGAAAGGCGCTCAAAAGGCGAATTGTGTAAGGCGATTTGTGTATAAATAATAAAATGATTTCAAATAAAAAAGATGAAATGGATTTATAATATTAATCATCGTCATTCATCATGTAAAATATTCTAATCAAGCATCCATAAGATCGAGATTATCATCCGAATCATCCGAAGCTGATAAAGCCACACTATCATTCCCACTAGAACTTTTGTAGCCTTCCGGGATTTGCTCTTCCTCCTCATTTTCATCCAATTCTTCAAAATATTCTTCATCTACCACATCAACTATTTTCTTCCCTCGAAGCTCAACGACATCTTTAGTCCTTGCTACGGAAGTTCCCTTCGCTACTCGTTTTTCCTTTCCTGCAGCATACCGTTTTTAAGTAATTGAGGGTTGAGAAGTTCTAGTGACATACTCCGGTTCATTAGCCTCGCTTGCCCATGTGAAGTCTTCATCATCACTGAATACACGTTTGTTCTCCTCATCATCATCCACGTCTTCCATAATTCCGGTCTTCCATTCCGAAGTTTCAATTCCACCAACTTCCGGTAAGATGATTGGATCGAGATTCTCGCGCTTTAGATATCGACGCCTCAAAGCCCTATTGTACTTCACATAAACCAGCATACTCAATCTTTGATGCTCCAAACAATTCCTCCTTTTGGAGTGAAGCTGCATACATGAAAACATGTGCATTACACATATAATAATTAAAATTACGTTGAAGGAGCTAAATTTAAGAATTTAATTTACTCACAGATTCAATAGTGCGATTTGATGCTGCGTGACTCGAAGCATTGAACATTCCTTCATCATCTAATTTATCCAAATGGGGAATTGCATCCATTTTGTGCTTAGATTCCTTCTTATTGGGCATGTACTGCTTCAATTCTTCCATAACAGGAGGAGGGTAAGGGTAATCACGACAAGCCTTCACTTCTTTATAACCTCCAACAAGATGTTTCTTGAATCGACTAATTCCACCATTTGTTACTTTTCCGCAATAATTGCATTTCACTTTATTCGTGTCATTGGGATTTGGTAGAGTTCCATGACACCATGCAGGATCCTTTCGGTTTTGATTTAAAGAAGACATCGTCTAATTTCTGCGTAAAATCAAAAAATGCTAGCACAATTAGTTTATAACTTCAAGCAGATTAAAATTTGAGTTAGTTTATTGAATAAACTAATGAGAAAGACAAATCTAATCGTAAACAAATCAACAAAAAGAACCAGCATTGCTCTCTTCCTTTTTTTTCTTTCGTAGAAGAAAAGTCAATCAACTTATCACCGAAATAGAATTAGTTAAAAGGCAAAGGCAGTCTTAACTTCAAATATTGTTTTTCAATACAATTGAAAATCACAATTTCCAAGTCCTGACCACGACTTGTCCAAGTCTCCTGTTAAATTTTGGCCTAAAAATAACAGCACGAGTACACGTTCGGACTCAACAAATTCAGACGAGCTAACACTACGAATTTAGTTCTTGAGAGCTACAAATTCAGCAACAGAGGGAACGCCGATTCTTAAGAGCTAAACACAATTAAAGAAATCTGTTTTACCCAACACTGGTGAGCTGGGCGATGAAGAAAGGACTTGCTTGAGAGGGAGGAGGGGAGGCAGACGGAGGAGGGGAGGCAGGAGGAGGAGACGGAAGGGATCGTTCGTGTGGGGAATTGTTCGTGTCTTGGCTGAAGACAATAGGTTTTCAAAGTTTTTATTTATTCAATTTAATCTCCAAATTATTATAATTATTACAACTTAGTCCAAAATTACACAATTCGGCAGAAATCCAAAGGCGAGCCTTTTTGTCGCCTTTCGCCTGAGAAAAAGGCGATGAAAGGCGAGGAAAGGCGTCGCCTTTGGATCACGCCTCGCCTGGAGGGGAGGAAAGGCGAAATCGCCTCGCCTGCCTCGCCCCTCGCCATAGGCGTTGCCTTTCTTCGTCTTTTACAACCCTGGTTCAGCCACACCATTCTGTTGCGGTGTTTTCACACGAGTTCTTTGGTGAATAATCCCATTTTCTCGATAAAACTTTGTAAAACAAATTCCGCACCATTATCACTTCTAATTATTTTAACCAGAACTGAAAATGTGTTTTAACAAAGTTGCAAAACTGTTTTAACAAATTTTGTGTCTCTGACTTATGAACCATAAGATAGACCCAAGTCACTCTTGTGTAATCATCAACTAAGGTCAATAAATAATGATATCCTCCTATTACTGAAAAAGAATATGGACCCAAAAATATCACAGTGAACTAACTCAAACGCACAACTGGTCTGATGAGAACTGGTGTAAAACGATAATTTTTCTGTTTGGATTCATAACATGTTGTGCAGACATTGTCTGATAATAACTTAATCGAAGGATTTATGGCCTGTAACCGTTTTCCTTTTTCTACATATATGTGTCCTAACCTTAAATGCCATACATCAAAGCAATCTAAGGTTTGTTTTTGTGTGAGACTTTCTGCTAGTTTTATGTTTTTCTGTAAAACTTCTTGAGGTAACCTTTTAACTGGCTAGGTAGAACCATCATTGCCATTGACATTCATCACCTTATATAGTCCATTTCTCGTTTCAGCCTATCCAATTGTCATCCAATCTTTCAAGTCCTGAATGAAACACATTTGTGTGAAGATCAGGTAGATGTTCTTATGAGAGGTTAATTTGCTAACATAAATTAAATTGAAGCAAAAGGATTCGTCATAAAGAACATCTTTCAGAAACAGGTTATTGTTAAGCCTCACTGTGCCAATATGAGTGAATGTCACTTTGGTATCATTTGGAAGCTGTATATGAAGTGATACAATGAGTAAAGAGTAAGAATATAATAAGGAAAGATCATAAGCTACATGATTTGTAGCACCCGTATCAAGAAACCATGTCATGTTTTGTTCTTCTGACCTGCTGAACTTTTGGACAGAAATCCCAATTTATTTCTACTCGAAAGAGTCAACTCGAAAGAAGACTTCCATGTATTGTAGTTCTCCTCCTCTAACTCAGGCGAGACTATCACTCCTACCTGGTTTTCCTAGGTGTGTATATAATACGGGGATTGTGGACTCTGCAGCAAAGCAACCTTCAGTCTCCGATCTCACATCCTATCTCGCAACGCTCTGATACCATGAAACCAATTAGGATGGTTTAGGAATCAGACAACCTCTCCTTCATCACCGGCCGGGACCAGACACCTCCACCGTAAGATAAAACCCAGAAAAGAAGCTTCTCATTTCTGTTAGTGGGAAAAACCCATTACACACCTTTATGGTTTCGACGACATCCCACTAACTAACATAAAATTACACTTTTACCACTTGTTTGTCTATGGGCTAAATGACTTGAGCCCATGTATTTCCGGCCCAAGTACTTCAAGTCGATCACTTTATATTCTTTACCTCCAACTCCTTCGCATCTTCTTCCTTCTGCACTTGTATATTTCCCTTCATCTACTCACAATGCTTCCCGATAAAGAAAGTGTCGTCGATGTTTAGTACATTTGAACAGTATCGAAAAGCACAAATACATGGCGCAAATAAACTATATAACCTTTTCAAACTAACAATGCCCATCCGACTTTTGTCCCGGACAAGAATAAACTTTTGTAAGGGAAGTTTTGTGAGTGCGAAACACTATGTTATATGCATTATTGTTTTGTACTTTATAAAATATTTTGTATTATAGTACATATTAATATCGTGTTCGCCAGAAGTCGAAAAACTTTCCATAAATGCTTCGGATATCCCGCTCACACTATTCAATCCAAATTCACACTTTCTCTATCTCTCCACTATCCCTGATAAAACATTTCGTAAAGTACGAACGAACTTCACTTTTTTACTGACTTTTCATACTATGATACGAAGTGATTCGTAATTTGCAAACTAGTTCGTATTATATTCAAGCAGCACGTCTTTCGGCTTCTTAGCGGAAATAAGCACAACTAACTAAAACATATTACGTATTTTATTAGAGATTAATAACTATGACAAAGTGAAAATTGCCCAGACAGAAAATTTAGAAAGAATATTGAAAAGCGGACCGTATGGCCCCCACGTGTCGCCTATTGAAGAGACGGCTCATCCTACGTGGCATGTACCGTCTTTTTAATAGACGAAACCGCGTGCCTAATTTAGAAAATAGTTTTGGTCGACCCATTTTTAATCAAGAGGCCTATTTATTGTAATTTCATCGTTCCCAAGCGTTCTATCATTATTTTATTAAAGAGGGGTATTTACTATTTTAAGTTACTCGGGAGATAAAACCCAAAAGAAAAGTTTGTCATAATTTCAGCTTGTTCAATTAAGACACAGCATACCCCCGCATTGGTAAGAAAGCAAAATCGACCATCACAAAGAAAGTAAGTCAGCGGCTGCTTCCCCTTGTTTTTAACCCACCCACCCACCTACGCATTCCAAATCCTCTTCCTTCGCATCGAAGCAAAACGGAAAACCAAAGACGACACACAAACACCCCTCACTTACCCCAGTTGGTATAAAATGATCCAAACTTTCTTTGACCTGGGAAAGATTCTTTTTTTCATTACCCACAACGAGAGGATGAAGAAATGGGGTTGGATTTTTGAGTATGTGTAATAAGATGTGGGTGGTCCCCCAACTAAACCCTTCGTCAGCCTCATACGAAGAGGAAAAAAAAAAGAAAATGGAAAACGAAAAAGAACTTTTTTTTGATAGGATGGATCCACGGATCTGATCCTTATATCTAACTCCCCAGTTACCCTCACGAACACCCACATGCTGTTTTCTCCCAAGCCCCTTTCCCTTTTAGATCCCTGTCGTTTTCGATACCCGCGTTTTTGCTGATCGAAGATAGGCCACCTAATTATCACCGTAAGTTTTTCCGGGAACCTTTTTTTTTCTTGTTTTCTGGGATGAGTTTTCCTTGCCCTTGTTTTGTTTTCCTTCGTTTTGTTGTTGTGGGTGTATTTGGATTTTTTTTTTTGGAGCTTTGTGGGAGTATTAACTGAGGTATTTTGGGTATGGCGGATCAGTTATTTCCGTGTGTGGGGTGTGGGTGTAATGTAATGTGGATAGGAAGTGATGCTGGGGGGTTTGACCCAGAAACTGTTTGATCGGGCTAGATGTTGATCAGTGGTCCTTTTTAGTTGTTTGTGTGGGCTTTGTAGGTTCGGTTTTGTGGGCGGTGGGGTCAAAATTGTTTCTTGTACTGTCATCCCCCTGCTTCCTTTTTAGCTGTGTTGGAACTTGGGATCGTCTGCTCGAGTCAAATTAGGGATTTTGATCCGGTGGGTTTTAACTGTTGGATTGGATTTGTCCTCGAAGTGGTGGATTTTGAGTTTTGGTTGTGGGATCGTCTTGGTCGTGCGGATTGGCTTCACAATTTGATTGATTCCTGATTTTTTTTTGGTGTGCAGGAAGGGGAGTTTGTCGAGCTTGACATCTGTTTCTTGTGGTTTTTGAGATTGAGCGCGGGTTGCATCTGGAATTGGATGTCGATTGAAGGTACCGGAGGCTTGCTTGGTTCAGATGAGGGATGTTATCAAGGCTGATAAACTTTCTGAAGGCTTGCTGGGGGCCTCCCTCGGACAAACATGTTCGCTCGGGACTGGACCCGGGAGGTCGGCAAGACGGGCTGCTCTGGTACAAAGACATCGGACAGCATTCCGGGGGTGAATTCTCGATGGCTGTTGTTCAGGCCAATAACTTGCTCGAGGATCAGAGTCAGGTCGAGTCTGGCGAGTTGAGTTTCCTCGATTCAGGTCCTCAGGGTACTTTTGTTGGGGTTTATGATGGTCATGGTGGACCGGAGACTTCTCGATTCATCAACGACAACCTCTTCCAGAATCTCAAGAGTAAGTAAGAATATGGCACCGCTAGGACTTCCATCAGTTAAATATTCTGGTCCGATTTAATCTGTTATATTTCACATGTGAGATTGATGGGATGGAGTACTTTATTTTTGGGGTTTCTGAAAGAGGATTGGATTTTTGCTGTTGTGAGTTGCAGGGTTCTCGACAGAGCAGCAATCCATGTCCGTGGATGTCATACGGAAAGCATATCAAGCAACCGAAGAGGGATTCTTCAATGTTGTTGCAAAACAATGGCCGACGAAGCCCCAGATTGCTGCTGTTGGATCATGTTGTCTGGTGGGAGTAATTTCTGGCGGGACCCTCTACATTGCCAATTTAGGTGATTCGAGAGCCGTGCTTGGTAGGGCTGTGAAGGCAACAGGAGAAGTCCTGGCCATACAGCTGTCAGCGGAACATAATGTTAGTATAGAGGCTGTTAGACAAGAGATGCATTCTGCACATCCGCAGGATTCTCAGATTGTTGTGCTGAAACACAACGTGTGGCGTGTGAAGGGCCTGATTCAGGTAAAGTTCATGGCACAAACAATCGATTTAAAAGGAGAGCTCGATGTGAAATTGGCAGAGATTTGTTTAGCAACGAGTTTCATATTAAACTCTGTCAGTATGCTTTCCCTTGTCCTTTGCAGGTGTCCAGATCCATCGGGGATGTGTACCTGAAGAAGTCTGAATATAACCGGGAGCCTTTATATGCCAAGTTTCGTCTTCGTGAACCATTCAGAAGGCCGATTCTTAGTTCCGATCCTGCCATATCTACGCATGATATCCAACCTCACGATCAGTTTGTTATATTTGCCTCGGATGGGCTGTGGGAGCATCTCAGTAACCAGGAAGCAGTAGACATTGTCCAAAATCATCCTCGAAATGTAAGATCATGTGCCTGCTTGTGATTTTCTTTCGTTGGGCATTTTCTCCTGAACTTTTCTTTGATCACGGATAGCTATCAAATTTTTTCTACGCTAGTTCTTTTAGGAAACGCGGGGTTTTTGCCTCAGGTTATAAACCAGTGTTCTTGTTGCCGATCTTCTGTTGTTATTAAGATTTTTATTCAATGGCTAGAATATTAGTAACAAGACAGTCGATTGATTTCTCCGGCGTCTGATGCTTGCCGTATGGCATTGTCCAGTCGAATAATTATTGTAGCTTTTGCGAGTCTGTTTCGGCAAAAAATTAATTTCTGGCAGGTAGATTTCCATATGCCTGGGCCACTGACTCTTGCTTTCATCCCTTATCCAGGGAATCGCCCGAAGGCTCTTGAAGACCGCCCTTCATGAAGCTGCAAAGAAAAGAGAGATGAGATACTCAGACTTGAAGAAGATCGATCGTGGGGTTCGCCGGCACTTCCACGACGACATAACTGTGGTCGTCATTTTCCTTGATTCTAATATCGTGAGCAGAGCCAGTTCCACCACTAGGAGCCCGAACGTATCTGTTAGAGGGGGTGGAATCAGTTTACCAGCAAGCAGTCTCGCGCCGTGCGAAATAACCACCGAAGCATGATAGTGTTGGTGTTTATTTCCATGCAGCTGGTCGACCGATATCGGTGGGAACAGCAACCCAGCTCGATAAGCCAAAGGATCGATAACGAGGTGCATGTATCATCTGACTCAGGATATGTATGTTAATCAAGGCAGAGGACTTCACATCAATGGCGGCCGCGATAATCTACCTTAACACATGGAAGCGGATCTTTGTTGAGGACAAGTTCATTACGTCCTGCTTTCCCAATCTTGTAAATCACAGTCTGTAACTTTCAAGATTCATTTTTCTTGTTTCTTCTTCCCTTTTCCATCCTAACTGCAGCGAAACTAACTTGTGCTCACGGCTCCAATGCCATCTCCTCTGTTCCTCTTGCGTCCATGTCTGCGGCATTGATGAAGATGCTTGTTGTATCTAAGCATGTCAAGATTGCACTACAGAAGGAAAGGCTGTCCGCATCTACGTGAAATCTTCGTACTGTTGCCCTGTTAACGCCCACAAAGCCCTGGGATGCATCGTCGGGCAGATGTTACTCTGTCTGAGTAGAGCGCTTGTTCTAGCTCTTTCCATACCTGGGTCATCGTCCGCTGGCCGTTGTTTGGGTAATTTCTCGATGCCCCTGAGGGGTAGCTGGCCGACGACCTTCAACATCACTTGCATATTGCAGGGCTCTAAAGTTTAACTAATTCTTTAAAAAAATATCAGAATTAAGAATTGTATCCTTCAAATTCAAAAACAAGCCATGTTGCAGACGTGTTTGTGTACCGGGGTGGGTGTCAATGTGATCATGAAATTTTTCTCGGGGTTGGTTTCAACCTTTGAATTCGAATGTCAAAGTGAAAGATAAATAAGGAAGAGGTTGTCTGGAATCGATTCTATAATCACGAGCTACCTGTGATGATTGCCACGTGTAGTGGCAATAGTAAAAGACACGAGATATTTTTTCCTCCCTCCTGCTGCTGCTGCATCATTCATCATCTGATCTGCAGATATTCATTGCAACTGGGTGCATGCGATGACTCCACCCCAAGTCAAAAAAGAGAGCCAAGCTTCTTCTGCAGGTTTGGTGGAGTGGGGGGAGGGGACTGGACGCAGTATTTAATGTGTTCCTTTCTTTTTGTGGGGAGTTGGGTTTTTTGTTTAATGTTGTCAAACAATCAACAATGATCAAAATCCCCATCTCCCTCCCTGGGCACATTTTTGAAACAGACGTCCAGTTTGTTCTTCATGCATGTGCTGTGCAGCCATGACATTCACAAACAACCAGCAGCAGGGCAATGCCACCCCCCCTTCTTTGAGATATGATCAGTATTCATTTTAGTTTAGTTATCTATAAACACACCACAAATCTCCCGAACTTCAACCTAACCATGAGATCAGCAAACAAGACCCAAGATAAGCCAAACTACCTCCTCGGAAACTGATCACAACGACTACACAAGAGTCATGTACGACGATGGGGTTAGTTCGGATGCTACAGTTGTGAACGAAGAAGCCACCCAAGGAAAGGGGAAAGAAGAAAACTACATACATCAGAAGAAAAGTTTCTTGTACATGAGCCGATCAATCAGTTAAGGAAAGAGGGATATTGATCAGAAACAGGCAGGTCGCAAGATGTGTCTCTTGGTTTATACTCCTATGTCTAAGAAAACTGCTCCAGAAAGACCCGCCCAAGGGTCCAGGAGAGTTCAGCTATATGAGTTAACAAACGAAAGAAATGGGCGGACCGAAGAAGAAACAAAACCTTCCTTTTCTCATATCAGGTTATGCGGGATTTTATACAAAAAGAGAGAGAAAGAGAGGAGAAAATTACAGGTCCCTCCGGCACAGCGGGCAAGATCCATGTCGGAGTAGCCACCGATCGATGCATGGGAGGTGGAACATGTGATGACAATGGGGCAGGCTCCGGACGGTCTCCCCTATCTGAAAGTCCTGTGGAACCCAATGGAATGAATGAGTGCCAGATTCTGGCAAGTACCGTTTAATGTTCCCTACAGGGATTGAACATGGGAAGGCCTTTCTACCTGGAGACATACTGAACAAGATGCCCTCTCACCCGATGCGTCGAAGTTGTTCTTACTAGTGATGGTGATGGTCGGGATCCTGTCGACAGAGTCCCCAGTCAGTCCCTTCTTACCGATGCCGATGTCGAAGATGTTCTGGACCTCCTCAAAACTCGGTTCAACAGCACCCATCTGACGAAGCAAGAACAAGCCATGATAAGACCAGATGGAAATAAGGTTAACAAGCTTGCGATGCTCACGTCCCCAAAATGAAATATTACCTGGCTCTGCACCGCGCTTAACATTGCTGGTCCGATCCGTTCTCGGACTAGTCGCCCGCTCAAGAGACTGGCCAGGACATCAATCTGCAGTTTCAGAGGGGAATTCCGTCAATCAAGCAAGACCGGCACGGCATCATCCCAACACCAAAGCCAACAGACAAAGAGAAGAATAAAACAATCTAATTTACCAAGTAGAGTAGACATCCCAAACCCGATTCATCAGAGTGCCACAGCACGAGGGACGACTCGAAAACCTCAATGGAGAAGACCGCGCCGGAGATGGCCCCGACGGCCGCCCCGCGAATGAATCCGCTCTCCGTCTCCTGGCCTATCAAAGCGCCGGTCATGGCTCCCAACAACACGCCAACTGCAAACGGGGAAACAGAAAATAAACCTGAAGGCTCGCCACGCCAAGTACTCCAGATCACGAAAAAAACAGTCGGGAGTCCCATTCTTTGCGACCACCCAAACAAATCACCACCCAGGAGCCCCAACACGCGAACAAACAACAAAACCAGGGCAGGAAACGAGAGAGAGGAGAGACGGGGAGGATGGACGGACCTAGTGCGAAGAAGAAGGTGAAGATGGCGGAGATAATGTTGCCGAGAACGACGGAGACGGCGACCCTGCACATATCCTTAACCCTGTCGACGAGATCCCCGACCCCAGACGAGATTAAGGGCAGGGAGATCCTCCTAAACGGACACGGGTAAACTTCCATAACCTCCCCCCCTCCTCGATTTCATAATAAACAAAACACAAATAGGGAGAAGAAGGAAAACCCAGAAATTATAATAATCTGCAAAATCCTGAGATTTTTTTTTTTTTTTTGGGAAGGGCCAAAAGAGACAGGGGAAGTGGATTGGCGTGTCTTTAATTGCTTAGCCTCGAAGCAGAGGAGAAACGACGGAAACCCACCATCGTCATCGTCATCATCCAATCCCAACTATTGTAAAAATTGGGTAAATTAACAAATTAAAACTAAATAAATAAGAGAGATTCTTCAACGATAGATAGATAGATAGATCAAACCAATTCTATTCAATCCCCTCCCCCCCCCAGCACCTCAACCTACTCGCATTTATTGTCTCTTCAAAATCTCCATGGCCTCTTCTCTTGAATCGGATCGTATTGCATTTTGCATTGTCACCCTCTGCTTTCCCCCCGCCGCCTGTTTTAATTTCTATTGATTGGTTTCTTGTTTTGTGCGGCGGGAGATATTATTTCAGCCCCTTTGGACAAACATAAGGCTTTAGTTAGGTTGTCTTTTAGGACAAAGGAGACACGGGAGTTTTGTAATTATTTATGTCCGGAGAATTTTTCTAAACATGCGGTTGGGAGGGAGGGAGGTTCGTAGGAAGGTTCTTTGTTTTGGACGAGTCATCGGGAGTTTCCCCCCACGCTACTACGCGTCTCTCCACCTGGTCCGCACCCGTCGTGTGTTGGATTTTCCTAACCATCCACGTTGTCCCCGAAACTGGAAGTCGGGTCCCCTAGAAAGGCACGGCCGCATGGACGTTCCTTTGCCTAACGATTAAATCGTGTAGCGATCACGTCACGCAATTTGACCACCGACCCACGTTGGCCCGCGATTAGCACGTGGACGATGACTGGTTTGCGCGATCAAATGATCGTCGACAGACAGGGGGCGGCCAAAGGAAACGAGTAAAATTAAAAATTATTTAAAAAACCAGGATGCCACGGGGCGAAATGTCCGCGAACAATAAGACCAACATGAGATCATTCGGCGCCACATTGTCAAAAAGTATCAACAATAGTATTCGATATTAGAGACCGTCGGACCGCGTAAAAACTAATAAAATATAAAATACGTCACTTGGATTGTACGCAACAGGTGTACAGAAACGTGGCTGGCTCATGAGATGCTCAAAATGGTTTGGTCAGGAGTGGGGAGGAAATATCTTCACTCATCGCTATTGTTATTTATTATTATTACTATTAGTCATGAAGTTGGGGGGCATGGCTGCTTCTGATTAAATAAGACGGATGATTTTTTTTAAGGTATCCATGTCTTATTGTATGCTTGTGTGATCAAAACCTGTGAATTGGGTAAGGGTAATTCAATTCGGATGTGGTGATTCTTCTTTGACATATACATTATATAAATGTGTGTGGAGAGTGAGTGTCCCCAAGTCCATAGAGTTCTAATTAGTGGGGGGGTTGGTTTAAGTTTCTCTTTCAAGAATGGGCAACAGCAACATTTTGGTCAGAGACAACAAGTCCATAGAGTGTTGTTCTATTGAGGAATTTGACGTTGCAACGCACGCCTGAAGGAGTGTGTCATGTTCAGGGCATTAGTTGTCCGGATTGAATTAAATAATGTTGATGATGATGATGAATGTTTTCTTGCCTTCATCATCAATCCTTACACATTGAATGTCCTTGTTTTTTTTTTTTTAAAGTAATAATGTATTTTATACATGAGCTGCTTTCGAATAGATAGTGATGTATGTAATGGATCCGAGAGAGAGAACAAATACAACACAACAAGCCCTTCTAAATATCTCCCGTGTATAAATAATTCTTCTTTCTTACACGATATAACTTTAAAAAAAAATAATAATAAAGGAAAGAACATGAACTCAAGAGAACCGGGGATTTACACGTCGGTCTGTCTCTGTCTCACTACTCGGAGACGCGCGCCCTCATCTTAAAATCCTGACGTAACCCCCCCAAAACCAAACCCCAGTTAATGATAAGTTTCTTTCGTTTGGAGGTCTCTTCCAAATTCCATTACACAACACACAAACAAGAAACTTCATTACAAGTTGGCAAGCACACGATTTTATCCCGGACAAAACGACGAGGAGGATTCTTAGTTGTCTTATAGGAGGAGGGCAGCCGTTCACTAACACCAACATATGATCTCTTTTTTAAAGAGGTTTTGTCTTTATAGGAGGAGGGAGGGGGGGGGAGTGGTAATTGTGCAAGTTGGTGTGTCGCAGTTACTTTAAATACACTACTACTACTACTTAATATATATAAATAAATATATAGATTTTTTTTATGCGTCGGGCCTAATTAAAATGCCGAGCCCATGAGTTGTGGTTGTAGCCCAATACTCCATTCCTATAAAATCTACACCATCCCAAACTGAGTTGGACGTCTCATGTTTATTTAAGGGTAACGTACTACCATCCACGGCATTCTCCGTGATTTCCGATACCTCTTCGTAATGGGTGTGCCATTAGTAAAAATGTACGGATTTTAAGAAATATTATTTATGAGTCCCATAAAGATATATATACTTTCAGGACAAAAGTTTTGTAGAGTACGAAGCGATGAAGAAGCTTCCTAAAAATATATCGTTGTTTCACGAGAGTGGTTTGCAAAAAAAAAAAGTACAAACTGAACCAAATCATTTCGTACTTTTTTTTTTATAAGAAATACAGGTTAGTAGAAAAGTATTCCATTCTTACTAAGTCCAACGAAACTTTTCCATATTAATAATTTATTTCTTTTTGTAAATGTTTACTTTTGTTAAAGACTATTTTCGGGCTTCTCATTTTCAACTAAATTTCTTTCCGATCAATGCGATATTCTGCCTTCTCTTTCGCTTTTGTTTGGAAGGGGGAAGGATATTCTTCTAACAAAGTATCAGAACATGGGATTCATGTAATAATTCGTTAGTTTTGTACGGAATTATGGTTAGTTTAAAAAAAAAATTTACGAAATACGATCCCAGTTTCGTAAAATACGATTTTACCGTCGAAGGGACGGAACACGTTTTGAAAACACGCCCTTCCGTTTACAAAGAGGGCGCGGTTTCCGTATATCAAAGGAAGGGGCGGATTTTGAAAACCCATCAATATGGCGAAGTATGAGGGCGTGTTTCAGGGCGGGTTTCCAACACTTAAGCGAATTCCCCCGAGTGTATGAAAAGTATGGACGTCGGACGGGGTGCGGGTTTCCATAAGGCATAAGTCGGGTCCTTCTCCCCGAAATTAATATTCCCTAACCCTAAACCCACCACCCGACCTCCGAGCCCCCAAACCCCCGACGGCGGACGCCCCAACCTCCAACGCCCCGACCTCCGACGCCTCCGAAACCCGCCCCTCGTCGCCTGTCACCCCATCCGACCTCCGACGCCTGTCGCCCGTCGCCCAATCCGCTCTTCGTCCTTCGTCCATCACCCCATCCGTCCGTCGCCCCCTAAAAGTGGTATGTCCCTAAAAGTGCTGGGATTATTCTTTTACGAAGCGTGCACTAAAGATTTTTGTAGTTACCAATTTTGATGATTAATGATATTTTGTTTGAATTTTTGTAGGTATTATTAAGTTCGAAGAACTAGCTAATTCATGTACGTTCTCCAAGTGTTAGGGGGGCGGGTTTTGAAAACCCACCCCTGCATGAGGGCGTGTTCTTCGCCATACGAGTTTTCAAAACCCGTCCCTTCATTTGATACGTGGAGGGCGCGTTTTGAAACTGTGCCCTCTTTATAACAGAAGGACGCGTTTTCAAAACGCGTCTCTTCGACGGTAAAACCGTATTTTACGAAACTGAGATCATATTTCTTATATTTTTTTTAAATTAATTGTATTTCCGTACAAAACTCATTATTCGTCTACTACTTCCTAAATCCCAAATTACACTGCTTTGTCCCCCCACGCCAACCGTACCTTCCCCTCGTCGTCCCCTTGTGTCTGCCTCATTCCTTGTCGTAAAGATTATATCTTGTGCCGGCCCAGGGACTGTTTTCCTTTTGCTGATCTTCGACATGGGTAAGCTTTATTTGTTGTGAGGGTTGATCCTCGACGGGCAAGATTTCATCTTTATATAATGATAACTTCAACTGGGCAATGCATGGGGTTGCTCAATGTTTGCTTCTCTAGTGAGATTGTTTTTGTGATCATGTTGTTTTGATGGTTTTTCAGCCGACGAGAATCCTTTTGTTGGACCGGTGATGGGTCAGTCGGAGAAGAGAGTTGGACTGGTGAAGGGGCTTGGTCTACCGGGAAGTGTTGGACTATTGATTATGATCTTGTCAAGCCCACAAGCGAGAGTCAAAGCCTCAAACCTCAAGATCACAAACCACAAGACCACAACAAATGAATTCAGCCTGGAGCCTAGCAAGAGTGGGGACATCGTAGTAATTTAACATAGACTCTGTTGAGAATGTTTGTTATAACAGAGGACGCGGGCACATGTGAGGTTGTGGGATGAGTTTTACAGAAAATAGAATTGATTCTTCTTCTTCCTTCTTCCTCCTTTCTTCCTCCTTTCTTCCTCTCCTCGATCCCTTACCTTTTTCTTCTGCATTCCATGCTCTGCAGGATTCTGGGTTGCCTATCCGTCTTTCTCTATTACCCTTCATGGTATAAGAGCCTCTTGGAGGCTTGACGCCGAATTCTTATCGCTCCGCAAGCTAGTCTGAGGAAAAAAAAAACCAGCTCCCATGGCAGAACAGACTTCGAATCCGGCAACACCGTTCTACCCATCTGGACAAACCACTATGTCAGGTATAGCTTCTCAAGCCATGAGTCCAGGAAACCTTCCCAGTCAAATCCCATCAAGTGTCTTCACTGCCTTGATAAAACTGGATGAAGGCAACTATATTCTATGGAAGGGTCAAATAATTGCGGCCATCACTGCTTCTAGGTTTGAGGATTTTGTGTTTGGAAGCAGCCCCCCACCAGCACAGTTCCTGGGCGATGGTTGACTAATTCTCAACCCGGAGTACAAAAGCTGGCACCGGACAGATGAGGCAGTAATGAGCCTATTATTTTCATCTCTTACTACTGAAACGTTGAGTCAGGTCATCTGCTGCAAGTGTTCTAGCGAAGTGTGGGATATCCTGCGGAATCGGTATGAACCAGCTTCCCCTTCTCGCATACTTAATCTCCGTCTACAAATGCAGCAGCTCCGGAAGGGGGGTCGCACAATGCAGCAGTATCTGAGTTCTCTGAAGTTATTGTCCGATCAATTAAGCGCAGTCGGCGAGGCAGTGAGTTACAGGGACTATCTGTGGTACATGATGGAGGGTTTACCAGTCGAATATGATGCAATAGTAACGGCTATCTACAGCAGAACAAACTAGCCGCAGTTAGAGGAAGTACACAACCTTCTGTTGAACTTTGATATGCGGCTGGAGCGACGCTGCGTGTCCGATGGTACACTGCCTCAGGTAAATCTCTCCGCGCTTCGTCCTCCTAAAGTAAGGTCTCATGCTGGTTCTGTCTCGTCCCATACCAGCTCGACTACCCTTGCTTCTTTCTTGGCTCGACCACCTAGTAGACCTCACTGGCAACCCCAAAGACCAGTCACCTCTCATTCAGGCCTTCTTGGTAAATCTCCATCTCGTCTATACACCTATGATAACCCACAGTGGGGTAGTCGTCCTCCTCAGTGGGGAAACAGACCACCGTCCTTCAAACCAAAACCCCGGTGCCAAATTTGCTTTAAGATAGGCCATACCACATTAGCCTGCTACTACAGATCCCATCAGGCTCACTCACCACATTTTCCTCCTCCGAACCATCCAGACTTTACACACTAGTTCCAACCCCAAGCCCATTTGACAAATTTTTCTCCTTTCCCTGAACACACCCCTCCATACCCTCCTCCCCAGTTCATTGCCCAATCCCAATTGCCTGTCAACCCTTCCATTTCTGGGTCAGACGGTTGGCTCATGGAAACTGGAGCGACCCATCATGTTACCCCTTCCACTTCTGACCTGCAACACATAATTCCCTACCCAGGTAATGCTTCTATCCTTGTTGGCAATGGTGCAAGTGTCAAATATACTTAATACAGGGACTAGTTGTCTGAGAACTTCCTCTGGTTTACTTCATTTACTCCATATCCTTCATTCCCCTCATTTGTCCAGGAAAATAATTAGTGTTTCCAAGCTTTGTCACGACAATAATGTTAACATTGAGTTCACTGTAGATTCTTTTCTTATTAAGGACAAAGTCACTGGTTCTGTTCTTCTTCAGGGACCAATGCTTCAGGGTCTATACAATCTTCCACAAATTCTTCAACCACTCCACACTCCTCTGCCACCACCCAGCACTAATTCCATCACCTCAACTTCAGCTTGCCTCGATCCATATTTCTCCTCTGCACAGCACCCTCCAGTATCTGTCATGGCTATCTCCAAGTCTCACAATCCCCGGTCATCTGCAGTTTCCTCTGTCACTTGGCATTCCAGGCTCGGACACCCCTGTCCTGCTATCTCATCTAGAATTCTAAAACGGTGTACAGACATAGACTTTTCTGACTTTTCACACCTTTGTCATGCGTGTGCAACTAGTAAGCACCATCGTTTATCTTTCCCTCTTTCATCTTCTCATGCTGTCAAACCATTTTAGCTTGTTCATACCGATCTTTGGGAACCTCCCCCTGTCCCGTCTGTCACTGGTGCTCGACTTTTCATGCTGTTAATTGATAATGCTACCAGGTATAAATGGATCTATTTCCTTACCGACAAGTCACAGGCTTTGATTGCCTTTTAGCAGTTTTCTGCAATGGTTAATACTCAGTTTAAGACTTCTATCTCCTCTGTACGATCCGACTGGGGAGGTGAGTTTCGTTCTCTCCATTCCTATCTTCTTAAACTGGGAATTGGCCATCAACTCTCGTGTCCTTACACACCACAACAAAATGGTAGGGTTGAGCGGAAAAATCGTCACGTAGTAGAGATGGGTCTCACTCTTTTAGCTCATTCAGGTGTTCCACTATCGTTTTGGGCTTATGCCTTCCATGAAGCAGTGTCTTTAATCAATTTTCTGCCTTCTGGGATTCTTCATTTCTTGTCTCCCCACGAGTCTCTTACTGCATCTAAACCAGATTACCTGTCTCTTCGTGTCTTTGGCTGTGCTTGTTTTCCTCTACTTCGACCCTATAACTCTCACAAGCTTGAACCCCACTCAATCCAGTGTGTTCTGCTAGGAAGGAATGCCTCACATAAGGGATATATCTGCTATGACAACATCTCTGGTAAAGTCTATATATCTCGCGATGTTTTGTTTGATGAAAATTGTTTTCCCTTTTGAACTGTCTCAGCCTCATCTGCTTCTTCTCAATTACTGTCTTCTTCTCCTTGTCTCCCTCTGGTAGTCCATCCCATTCCTGTCTCAGTACCCCCTTCCTCTTCTCCAATTCCTTCTTCGAATATAGTTCCTTCTCAAAACTTCGCTTCTCCTCCTTCTGCCCAAAGCTCATCTCGACAGACTATGCCCTGTGAACAAGTTGTTTCGCCCGCACCATTACCACCAACTGATATTAGTGTCCCACCTGTTCCATCTGCTCCCATTTCCGACAATCTAGACTCCATGATTACCAGGTCTAAAACAGGCATTTACAAACCCAAACTGTTCCACCTTCGTTCATCCTCACCTTTACATAGAGAACCAGCATCTGTTCATGAGGCCCTTGCTTCACCCATCTGGAGGACGGCCATGAGAGATGAGTTTGAGGCTCTGGTACGTAATGGCACTTGGCAAGTAGTTCCAGCAGCACAAAGCCAACGGATAATCGGGTGTAAGTGGGTGTTTAAGGTCAAACTGACCTCGTCTGGCTCCCTTGAGCACTGTAAAGCACGATTAGTCGCCAAAGGTTTTCACCAATCTCCAGGCATTGATTACACAGAAACATTCAGTCCGGTGGTGAAACATCAGTCTGTTCGGATTGTTCTTTGTCTTGCAGTCACTTCTGGTTGGCCTCTGCGCCAGCTGGATATCAGCAATGCCTTCCTAAATGGCGACCTCCAAGAGACTGTTTTCATGCAGCAACCGCCTGGATTTGAAGATCCCACCTGTCCTCACCATGTATGTTTACTGAAAAAGGCTTTGTATGGCCTGAAGCAAAGTCCTCGTGCCTGGTACGTGAAGCTGAGTGACTGCTTGGGCAATCTGGGTTTTATCAATTCTCAGGCCGATGCATCCTTATTCCACCAGCATACTGCTGCAGGAGTTATAATTGTCTTAGTTTACGTGGACGACATTAATGTGACTGGTTCTAACTCAGCAGGCATTTCTGGGTTGCTGAAGCATCTTAATGAAGCTTTTGCCCTCAAGGATCTGGGTAACTTGTCTTATTTTCTCGGACTCCAGCTTACCCGCACTGAGCACAGCCTCCATTTATGTCAGGAGAAGTACATCCGAGAGTTACTTGCCAAGCAGAATTGGCAGATAGTCGTCCGGCTCCTACACCTATGTCCACTACTGCAACGTTATCTCGATATGATGGTGAACCTCTGTCTGATCCATCTCTCTATCGAAGTCTGGTTGGGGCCCTTCAGTACTGTACCATTACGCGTCCTGATATCTATTATGCAGTCAATAAGGTGTGTCAATTTCTGCACTGTCCTACCTCTGCACACTTCCAGGCAGTGAAACGGATCATCCGATATCTCAAAGGCACGCCTACATGTGGTATCGTAATCTCTGCGGCTATGGAAATTGGTATATCTTGTTTTACGGACGCCGACTGGGCGAGCTATCCTGACGAAAGGAAAAGCACCAGCGGATACTGCACTTTCCTTGGTCCGAATCTCGTTTCTTGGGCGTCTCACAAGCAAAAGGTCGTTTCACGGTCAAGTACTGAGGCTGAGTTTCGAGCATTGGCTGATGGTGTTGCTGAGGTGATGTGGGTGAAGAGTTTGGTGGTCGAGCTGCAGGGCATGGAGTTGCAGTGTATGCCGAATTGCACCAGTTCCTCAATTGTTCCAATTATTTATTGCGATAATCTCAGCACCGTACAAATTGCTTCAAATCCAGTCCTACATGCTCGCACTAAGCACGTGGAAATTGATTTCCACTTTGTACGGGAGAAAGTTATCTCAGGACAACTTCAGATTCTTCACGTGCAGTCAGAGCATCAGTTAGCAGACCCACTAACCAAGGTACTTGCTGTACAGCGTTTTCTCAGTATTCGACCTAAGCTTACGGTGGTACCAAAGCTCGACACTCCAGTACGAATGATCTCGGAAGGTGATCTGGACAAGGGGAGAAGTGTAGAAGGAGACCTGGAGAATACAAAAGAGGAAATTGAAGTTGAGGACTTGGCATCCTCTGTCTTCCGACAGAAAGAAGGCAAAAGACCAGCTGATGAAGATGCTTGGTCTACGGGGGAGTGTTGGACCGGTGATGAATCGGTCGGAGAAGAGAGTTGGACTGGTGAAGGGGCTTGGTCTACCGGGAAGTGTTGGACTATTGATAATGATCTTGTCAAGCCCACAAGCGAGAGTCAAAGCCTCAAACCTCAAGATCACGAACCACAAGACCACAACAAATGAATTCAGCCTGGAGCCCAGCATGAGTGGGGACATCGTAGTAATTTAACATAGACTCTCTCGACAATGTTTGTTATAACAGAGCACGCGGGCACATACGAGACTGTGGGATGAGTTTTACTGAAAACAGTATTGATTCTTCTTCTTCCTTTCGTCCTCCTTTCTTTCTCTCCTCGATCCCTTACCTTTTTCTTCTGCATTCCATGCTCTGCCGGATTCTGGGTTGCCTATCTGTCTTTCTCTGTTACTCTTCACCTTTCAAGGGTATACTCAAGACGCTCGAGAAGCCCGGCGGCCGAGGGGCTTTCGGGCAGTACTATTCCTTGCCGGCTCTCGGCGATGCTCGCATCGGTTTGGTGTTCTTCTGCCTCTCCTCGGCTCCTTTGATTGCTAACTTCGGTCGCTGGTTTTTTTCGAGTGGGACTGCGTTTTGTGGCATCCCCGTCTTCATCCGCCGCAGTGTTTTCTTTTGCATTAGAAATGCGGTTGTTGTTATTGGGTGATTTGGGATTTGAAATGTGAGATTGATGGCGCAGATAAGTTGCCGTATTCGATCAGAATCCTTCTGGAATGGGCCATTCGGAACTGCGACGAGTTTCAGGTCAAGAGCCATGATGTGGAGAAGATTATCGACTGGGAGAATACTTCTCCTAAGCAGGTCGAAATCCCGTTTAAGCCTGCAAGAGTGCTGCTGCAGGTAACTAGTCGTTATGCTTTTATTTTATTCGGTGGGATGATAACGTCACATTCAAATGTTTGTCAAGGGTTGGAAATTGGCGAAATAATGAAGTAACAACGGTTCTTCTCCCCTCCTGAAATCCGGACTTCACGGGTGTCCCTGCTGTTGTTGATCTTGCTTGCATGCGTGATGCTATGAACAACCTCGGAGGCGACCCTAACAAGATCAATCCTTTGGTAAACTTACCTATACTTTCACTAGGATTTCCGCTTTAGTTGCTTAAGATGTATATCCGTTTCTTTTCACTGCCATCACATGAGATGTCATTCTTTTCAACTCCAGGTCCCTGTGGATCTTGTCATTGACCACTCCGTTCAGGTTGATGTGACAAGGTCAGAAAACTCGGTCCAGGCTAATATGGAACTTGAATTCCATCGCAACAAGGAAAGATTTGGCTTCCTAAAGTGGGGTTCCACAGCTTTCCACAATATGCTTGTGGTCCCTCCTGGATCAGGCATCGTCCATCAGGTAGTAAGGAAAATTACTTGAGAGCACCGGCATATGGGTGATTAACTATTTTTCCATTTGTTAAAGGGGTAGTACATCTAATCAGTTAGTGAAGCTGACGTTTAGTTGGTGGAATGGACCAATAAACTGAGACTAATCCTACTGATTTGCAGGTTAATTTGGAATATCTTGGCAGAGTGGTGTTTCACACCAATGGCTTGCTTTATCCCGATAGCGTTGTCGGCACAGATTCGCACACAACAGACGGTTTGGGTGTTGCAGGCTGGGGAGTTGGCGGGATCGAAGCGGAGGCTGCAATGCTTGGACAGGCAAGTAAATTAGCACCATAATGCTGCTCCTACTTATTCAAAGAATTGCAACTTCTGAAATCTTCTTTAGCACACAATCTGCCCAGAGAAATCCATTTCATGCTTTTCGTCTAATGCAGCCAATGAGCATGGTACTTCCCAGTGTGGTTGGATTCAAATTAACTGGAAAACTCAGAGATGGTGTGACAGCTACTTACTTGGTCTTGACAGTAACTCAAATGCTGAGGAAGCACGGTGTCATCGGCAAATTTGTCGAGTTTTATGGTAGAGCGAGTTTTTCTACTTAATTCTTGTCCAGCATTCTAGCCCTGAAATCAACTTGCGTTCAAATTTCATTTTCAATCCTTGCAGGGAAAGGGATGAGCGAGCTATCCCTGGCAGATCGTGCTACCATTGCGAACATGTCTCCTGAGTATGGTGCAACAATGGGTTTCTTCCCTGTTGATCATGTCACTCTGCAATATCTGAAGTTGACTGGCAGAAGTGATGAAACTGTAGGTCATGATGACTCTGGCAATCCCGGTGCCGTTTGTTTCTCATACTAACACAATGAAGCTTGTAGGTATCCATGATAGAGTCTTACTTGCGTGCCAATAAAATGTTTATGGACTATAGTGAGGTAAGTTCGTTCTACTTTAGGATTCTGGCATTTCCATTTTAACTGGCTTTTGCAATTGCTCACAAACGACCCTGTTGATGAAACAGCCCCAGGTTGAGCGAACATACACCTCTTACTTAGAGCTGGATCTTCAGGACGTGGAGCCTTGTATTTCTGGGCCTAAAAGGTAAGATATATCTCAATCATAATTTTTTGGCAAAATATACAATAATATCATAAACTATGCCTTAAATTTCTGTTTTGTCAAATCTTTTTTTATTATACAATATTAACACTATTTTAGTGTTGTAATTTTTTTGTGGCCAATCTTGGATTTTACTGTGAGAAAATCAAACAATGCCTTAATATTGTTTAACATTTCTCCTCCTATAGTAGTTGATTCCAACATCTCATTGCATCGTCTTCTAATCCACCTTACACATAGTAGCAACCCCATAATAGAGCTATCATCCGGCCTTCATCGATTTTACAGATTCTCAACAGCATCAATAACTACAGTCCTTCGACTTCCAACTTACTTAATTTAACCATTAAAATCCTATAATAAAAAACACATGAAATGTTTCAATATTATTACCTATTTTTTTTACTTTTTTAGTCAATAATTCAAATTTATAGATTAAGGTCTGTTTGGTTTTTTCATGATAAAATCAAAGATTGGCCAAAATTAATATAGAAACAAAAGTTAGTGACAAAATCGTATAACAAAATAAGTTTTTGACAAAACAAAAAGTTTCGTGATAGTTTTTGATATTATCGTATATTTTGTCTAATTTTTTCCCCTACTAGGTTTTGAATCCTCTTAACTACCAATTCATGTATCATTTTTTTCCCAGGCCCCATGACAGAGTTCCATTGAGGGAAATGAAGGCTGATTGGCATGCATGCTTGGACAATAAAGTTGGGTTTAAGGTGCTGCTCTTATCTTTTGTGCTCTTTTTAAAATCCCAAATGGACTTTGGATTATTCGGGACTCGTGAATTGCCAACCACTTTGCATTATGGCCAACAGCATTTGCTTCGTGTTTCGTGGGGACAGTCGTTTGTGCTATAGCAGCTAAATTTCACAACCTTAGTTAGGAAGAATTTCTTGTCCAAGGAAATTTGACGGTATGGTTAATTGCTAAAAGCCTGCGTGTGCTAAACTCGCCCTCAAAGTTGATGACAACACTGGGGTTGGTGTCTCAGACTTCTGTTATTCCTTCCTTTTCCTCTAAGCCCTTTCACATGATATATTATTTCAGGGCTTTGCCGTGCCAAAGGAAGCCCAGGTTAAAGTTGCAGAATTCTCATTTCACGGTACTCCATCTCAGCTCCGACATGGAGATGTTGTTATAGCAGCAATTACTAGCTGCACAAATACCTCGAATCCGAGTGTCATGCTCGGAGCTGCTTTGGTTGCAAAGAAGGGTTGTGAATTAGGACTGGAGGTTGGATTCTGGATAGTTTCTTCTTTGTTTTGCTTGTCTCATGCTTCAGTGTATATGATAACATAGTAAAATGGTTCTTTGAAGTAGTACATGATAACGTTAGTTCCCTCAATGACAAACATGTTTCATTCAATGGCCTGCTAACGAGTTTTTGACGAGTTCATACTGATTTGAACGTCCTTTATCAGGTTAAACCATGGATTAAGACAAGTCTAGCACCTGGTTCTGGCGTTGTCACCAAATACTTGCAAAAGAGGTATATTTTAGTTGGTTCATCCTTTTCTTCCATCATCTATATGAGGATGTATCCTAAGGACAACCTATTATTTTACAGTGGCCTGCAGACATACTTGAATCAATTAGGATTTAACATTGTTGGCTATGGCTGCACGACATGCATCGGAAATTCGGGGGATATTGATGAATCAGTGACATCTGCCATCACTGAAAATGGTGCGATGCTATATATCTATCTCCTTAACTGATATAGTGCCTTCCCTAATTAAATCTTCTTTTGTTGGCATCCTTCCATCCAGATCTGGTCGCTGCAGCTGTTTTGTCTGGGAATAGAAACTTTGAAGGTCGAGTACATCCCCTGACCAGGGCTAATTATCTGGCATCTCCTCCTCTTGTGGTGGCATTCTTGTCGGCACGGTATGAAAATCCGTGTAGATATTTTTCCCATCATAATCTGTACCATTATTAGTTCAACCCAAATCTCTTGGGATTGAAGTTAGCATTTATCACATCTACATCTTTTCAGGTGGATATTTATTTTGAATCAGAAGCAATTGGGGTTGGAAAAGATGGAAGAAACGTTTTCTTGCGGGATATCTGGCCATCTACAGATGAAGTAGCAGCTGTAAGCCCCCATTGTTGTTCTACTAGCGACCGATCGATGGACTGAAGATGTTTACTAATGCCTTCTTTTTTCCTTTTGTTTTCATCGAGGTTGTTCAATCGAACGTGCTTCCCGATATGTTCAGAGCGACGTATGAAGCCATCACCAAAGGAAATCCAATGTGGAACCAATTATCTGTTCCCGCCAACACCCTTTATTCATGGGATTCAAAGTCGACATATATCCATGACCCACATACTTTAAGACCATGACCATGTCTCCTCCAAGTCCACATGGCGTGAAGGATGCCTACTGCTTGCTTAACTTTGGGGACAGCATTACTACTGACCACATCTCCCCGGCTGGAAGTATCCATAAGGATAGTCCTGCTGCGAGGTACCTTGTGGAACATGGGGTTGACCGGAGAGACTTCAATTCCTATGGAAGTCTCCGTGGAAACGATGAGGTGATGGCCAGGGGAACTTTTGCCAATATTCGCCTCGTCAACAAGCTTCTGAAAGGTGAAGTTGGCCCCAAGACAATACATATTCCTACCGGAGAGAAATTGTCAGTTTATGACGTCGCCATGGTAAGATTCTTGATAAACCCTTTTCCTGAGTATGTTGAAGAGTAAATGGATCAATTTTGGGAAATCATGATACTGTTTTCCAACCCCCGTCTCTTTAATCACAGAGGTACAAGAACGAGGGTCATGATACTATAATTTTGGCCGGTGCTGAGTACGGTAGCGGAAGTTCTCGTGACTGGGCTGCCAAAGGTCCAATGCTGCTGGTAAACTTCCTACACCCACTAATTTGTGTGTCCTTGTCCTGAAATATTACTTCCTTCGCACAAAATTATATAACTTTTTTGTTTTTTTAATTACCAGGGAGTGAAGGCGGTGATCGCGAAGAGCTTCGAGCGTATCCACCGAAGTAACTTGGTTGGCATGGGCATCATCCCCCTCTGCTTCAAACCTGGGGAGGATGCTGATGTCCTCGGGCTGACTGGCCAGGAACGATACACCATCAATCTTCCTAGCAGCGTTGCTGAAGTCAGACCATGGCAGGACGTCACGGACCTTACAGACAATAACAAGTCGTTTGTCTGCACCTTACGTTCGACACGGAGGTAACATCACTACCTCTCTCCATCTTTCTACCTTAACGCTTAATCATGATAGCAGAAATGATAATGGCGGGTGTTCTCAACACATTTCGTCCTGTCGGGCTGGGTTTATCAGGTGGAGCTGGCATACTTTGATCATGGAGGCATCCTGCAATATGTTATCAGGAACTTGATCTCTTCCAAGCAGTAATGCCTTCCTCCTCACGAACACGGATTGCAAAATGGGAAATTTCAGAGAACTGTCAAACGAGTTGTTTTAGTGCACAACAAATTCGGGACGGATTTGCATCCACAAGTAGCGTATGCATTTCAACATTCAGCCGCTTCTGTTTGTTATGTACAATAATTTCGGGATCCTTTCGGGTGAGTTCTACATTGTGGGTAGAAAGTCTGGGAAATAATGGTTTGGCAACTTCTTCGTTTTGCTGGGTTTAGTCAGGTGTGGACTGTAATTCAAGAAGTCGGTCGCAACCCAATAAATGTTTCGATGTTTACTGCTGTCGAAATTTGAGTTTTCTGTGATCACTCGAAAATACAGGACGGTACCCAAAGACATGGTTTTATGCTCACCAACAAGAAGTTTTTGCCATATATCCCAACTATGTTATACTTACATCAAAACTGTGACAAATAACCATACAAAAGGAGCCCGGTGAAGCGAAACCATCAACGGTCAGACATACCAAGAGACATCAGAAGCTCAATCTACTTAAAGCACAAGAGACATACATCACAGATCCAGCCAGTTGTTGCAAGAGGCGTGCCTTGAAAATGTGATTAGAAACTCGAAAGTGAAAATCCATCGTCTTGTATCTGCATCAGAAGTTCCCAAGCATGTTCATGCTGATGTGGACACGAAATGATTTGGAACATCCGGTTTTAGCAGGAGAGAGCATACCTTATTGTGCACGACAACTCAAGTTTTGTACTCATTAACACGCATCCATTTTGTCGATGACCATTTGTTACCCTTGATAACAGGGCAACCACCTGAGAGAATCAAGTAGCAGAGATAAATCGAGAAAGCGTTCATCTCGTAGTAGATTGAGAAGCAGAAAGCAAAATTGGGCATTCATCTTAGCCGCCCAGGTAACTAAGACATTGTGAAGTTGTCCAAAATTAACAGTTTTCGACAATCTCTCAATCGGGAACAGGATACCTACCATGTAAACTTGATTCATCCAAAGTTGCATCGGGTCTCATGCTCCAGAAAAGCAATGCATCTCCCATCTTTGGCTTTACAGATAAGCCCCCCTTACCACATTCTGAAAGCTCGTTCCACCAAGAAACTGAGCTCAAATTCCCTTTGGCTTGAGGGAACACAGTCTCACCTCCCTCCTCAACATCAGAGCTGCAACCAGGTGCACCACCAATCATAAAATGAGTAAAACGGGTTTCTCAAATATCCAAATTTTTTCTATGGTTCTCCATGCCAGAAAATATCACTTACAGGTACATTAGAACTGTAGCTATACGCTGACCACCATTCCTAGTATTGTACTCATCACTGAAATAATCATAATGGGGCTCATACTTCTGCCCAACTTCGTAATGAAGGATTTGAAGTCCCTCTCCATGTTCTGCATGGAAAATGAAATAGGCTCATGATGGAAAGGAACTGAAAACAAACCGAGTGAAGAGGATCCGTGTATCAACAACTGCCGGATGTTCTCGAACGCCCCCAAAAAATCACCGATCATAATAAGCAGGTTTTAGCCGAAGTTAAAAGTAACTCACACCCAAACCCTTCCAAACCTCCTCAAACCCCATTAACTCCATTCAAAATTAAAAAATTGTTCATTTCTTTCTCTCCGAGTTTCTATTCAATTCATGCACATTGTAATAATAAAAAATGGAATTCTGACATACCTACAGGAATAAACGTAAAATCAGCTATCCTTTTTTCAATACCACGTACAACCTTATCTCGTCCCCGAGTCAGAAATGTTCCCGAGCTAGTTCGCACCCTGTACATACAGAAGAGCGAAGTCGTGACATCTAATTTATAGACATGCGAAGGTCAGAGATGGATGATGACATGTAGCTGATAGATGACAAAAATGGACAAGAAAAGAAGTGGCAACATCAGAACCTGCTGTCTTTACTGTTTCCCGTAGTACTATCCACAACAGAAGACTTCTTCATATAAGGCTTTCCCAGATTGATCAAGTGCTGGCATTCCTCCTCCGACTGCAACCAAAATCCAAGGCAATTCAGCCTCAGACATGAACAGGCATGTGTCTGATATGATGCTCAGAGTATGCGAATAGATGGGATTTCATGAGGCTGATCAAGATGATAAAGAAACCAAAACCAAGGCACATCTGTGGTCTAATTATCTCCTGAACATATGCCTCAAACATTGAACGGCTATCATCCTTCCTATATAGCAGCTGTGACTGTGACTGTGACTCGGTTACATATGAATCAACCAAGCCGTCGTCTTATAGCTCCATGATATCACTGCATTTCTGACTAGAGGACAAACAGATGACACCTGCCTCATCAAAGGCAGGAAGAACAACAGGCAAGCCACCGGTTCTCCATGACTCATCCCGAAATATTGACCAAGGGGGGGATTATCGTGTCGGTTGAAAGAGATTTGAACTTCAATTCATCTCGCTTTGACGCTATCATCTTCAAGCAAACGATCGAGAATTTCTCAAACTAAAGCTTCATCCGAATCATATTTTACAGTGAAAAACAGAAAACATCCAAAAAACATAAAATAATTAAAAATTCTAGGCGACCTGAACGAGATCATTACCAAGAAATTATGGTACACGAAAGCTCTAGGCTCCCAAGAGAGCAACTCCACCCATTCCTTTCCCTTCCCTCCGTTTTCTCCTCCACCTCCACCACTCCTACAACCACCACCGCAATCACAATCACAAATGCCAATCAGTTCATATTCCCCACCCAGCGCAAGCGCAACAACATTCCCCACGTCTAAACCAAATGAATCCGTCCCAAGAAACGAATCCTGTACCGGCGATCGACGGTGTCCCTCATGAGGGAGCTGAGATCGACCGCCCTGGGAGAATCCCGGGAATTGCGAGAGAAGGACATGATCTTGATCGAGATGAGGATCATCGTCCCGAACGCCACCATGATGATGATCGTAGGGACAAGCGGCGGGGACGACGAGGACTTCCGCTGGGGGAACCTTGTGTTCCTGATCTTCGCCATCGTCAACCACTTGACTTTCTTCAGGCTTTTCTCTCCAAGAGGGAGAAGTAACCCGTCTTTACGGATCGCGCCGGATTCCCCACCTAATACTTATATGAAACCCCCCCTGCCATGACGTAACTTACCGGCCGGGTGGCGTAAGCAGGCGGCAACTCAGGCAACGGCTGAAGTCCTTTCTCGAGTAGGCACGCACGATTAGAATAGAATAGACTGCTTAAGTAGTAGATTGAGTCCACTCTAAATGCACTCAATTAAATATTTGATGAAATGAAATACCAATTTCCATTCAATATCCTGACCTAACCCGAATCGGGTGTGTTCAAAACACACAAGTAGTTAGGCAATAAGGTAAAAGTTTTTCAGCATCTCCGTTAGCGTGTAATAAGGGTTTTGCATCCAAATACGCGGTTTGACGAAAAAATATCAGTAAAGAAGGGGGCGATTAAAAAATTTTCTGAAATGATTGAATAAAAACGGAGAATGTATTTAAATGTATGTTTTGTATCTACCCGTAAAGATGAATGAAATTTTCCGTAAAATTGCTACTATTATAAGAGTGGAGTTAAAAGTATTTATTCCCCAAAATACTTTAATCTTTGTTTTTTTAAATGTTTACTCTATATAAGGAAGATTGAAAACACAAAAGACCTATTTAATGAAATAAATACTCGTTTAATTTTATCTCTGTTATTAACTTTAATACCATATCAACCTTAATTATAAGTTTATTTTAATTGTTATAGATCGCTCCATTTTTTAGCAACCACCTCTTTGCTTATCCAACCGGGTATTTGGGTACAAAAACCGGAGTTTTGTACGGAAATACGGTTAGTTTTAAAAATAATTTGCGAAATACTATCCCAGTTTTATAAAATACGGTTTTACCGTCGAAGGGGTGCGTTCTGAAAATGCGTCCCTTGGATTATAAAGAGGGCGCGGTCTCAAAACGCGCCCTCCGTGTGCTTGAGTGAGGGGCGGGTTTTAAAACCCGCCCCTTATACATGCAGGGGCGGGTTTCCAAAACTCGCCCCTTACGTATTCTCCGACCCAACCCAAATACGAGAGGGGGATGGGGGGAATACGCCTAAGTGTATAAGGCGTATTCAACAGGCCGTCCCCCCCATCCTCCCCTCTCGTTTTGGGCGTCTGACGGGAGGCGGGTGAAAGGATCGCAAGTTCAATGAATTTTTAAAAACTTCATTTTATTGCTTACTTTACATGTAAGTTCGTACAAATCGATTGCAATTCGAACTAGAAAGGAAATTACAACTTTTCAATGCTTCTACATATGGCGCACTCATGTAGTTCCTCTAGCCATGCACAAGACTTGCGCTTATCAAGAAATAATAAAACACGCCACTATACAAGAAGAATTCCTCAAATTTGGACATCCGTTCCTCAAACACTTTTCCCATCACACTTTTCCTCCAAACCGCCCCGCATTCGACCTTCCATAATCAGCCCTTATGCGGGGTTATCCTAGCCCATCCGGGATGACACCTCACTCTCCCAACAAGGTGAGAGTCGAGGTCTATAACTCCTCTAGAGCTCCCTCCAAGGGCAGCCCACGTTTGCCCGAGGCATCCATTTCGTTCGCGCACGTTTCGACCGAGTATTTGCCTACTACGGCCTTATCCTCCCAACCACCCCCGAACATATGCTCCGTGCTTCTCTTGGCACGATAAGTCAGCCTTTAAGGCTCTCATAAGACCCCGTCCGGGTCCCTCGTTCTAGTCCCACGTCCGATCTGATTTTCCCAGACTTCGTCTCGCGGTTCAGCTCTTAAAGCGCATATACGGGTCAATCCTTAAGGGAGGCTTTCCCGTGCCTTTCCCCTCCTCGGATTTCTACCCATTTCCAGCCCCATGGTCGAGTTTCAACCCCTCAAGGGTTGCGCATGGTTAGCTTTCCGGCCCCACGGCCGCTTCGCTTTCCGAGACCTTCGTCTCGCGATTCCGCTCTTTAAGCGTAGATTCGGGTCCATCCTTGGGGAAGGCTTTTCCGCGCCTTTTTCCCCTTCGGAACCTCACCCATTTCCAGCCCATGGCCGAGTTCCAACCTTTCAAGGGTTGCGCACACTTAGCTTTCCGGCCACACGGCCGCTTCGCTTTTCGAGACCTTCGTCTCGCGATTCCGCTCTTTAAGCGTATATCCGGGTTCATTCTTCGGGAAGGCTTTTCTGCGCCTTTTTCCCCTTCGGAACCTCACCCATTTCCAGCCCCATGGCCGAGTTTAGTTCCGAGGCTTCGTGAAAGGATCGCAAGTTCGATGAATTTTTAAAAACTTGATTTCATTGCTTAATTTACATGAGAGTCAGTACAAATTGGTTACAATTCGATTTCTGAAATAAAACCCTCTCATGACTACGTTCCTATATGTTGCGCACATCATGCGAATGCTCAAATCCTGCAAAAGACTCGCATACGTCAAGACATAATAATCACATAGCCTTACACGAAGAATTCCTCCTCAAAACTGCCCCGCATTAGGCTTTCCACATCCAGCCTTCATGCGACGTTATTCTACCCCCTTTTGGGCTATCCTCGCCTTCTCCAACAAGGTAAGGGCCGAGGTTCATAACTCCTCTAGGGCTCCCTACAAGGGCAGCCCAAGGTTGCTTGAAGCGTTCGCTTCATTTGCACTTGCTTCGACCGAGTTTCGCCACGTATCACCACATTCGTCCACTCCCCGCTCGGCATACCTTAGCCGGCTCTTGCGGGGTCCTTTCCAGCCCCCATGGCTGTCCCTTCCGCCTTCCAACGAGGCGAGGGTCGAGGTTTCCTAACCTCTCTAGAGCGCCCTTCAAGGCAGCCCAAACATCGCCCGAAGCATCCGCTTCGTTCGTGCTCGTTCGACCGAGTATCGCTTATAACGGTCTCGACCTCTCAACCACCCCCGAGCATATGCTCCGTGCTTCTCTTGGCACGAGAAGTCAGCCTTCAAGGCTCTCATAAGACCCCATTCGGGTCCCTCGTTCTAGCCCCACGGCCGATTTGATTTTCCGAGACTTCGTCTCGCGGTCCCGCTCTTAAAGCGCATATCCCGGTCCATCCTTAAGGAAGGCTTTCCCGTGCCTTTCCCCTCCTTGGATTCCTACCCATTTCCAGCTCCATGTCCGAGTTTCAACCCCTCAAGAGTTGCGCACGCTTAGCTTTCCGGCCCCACGGCCGCTTCGCTTTCCGAGACCTTCGTCTCGCGATTCCGCTCTTTAAGCATACATTCGGGTTCATCTTTGGGGAAGGCTTTTCCGTGCCTTTTTCCCCCTTCGGAACCTCACCCATTTCCAGCCCCATGGCCGAGTTCCAACTCTTCACGGGTTGCGCACACTTAGCTTTTTGGCCACACGGCCGCTTCGCTTTTCAAGACCTTCGTCTCGCGATTCCGCTCTCTAAGCGTATATACGGGTTCATCCCTGGGGAAGGCTTTTCTGTGCCTTTTTCCCCCTTCGGAACCTCACCCATTTCCAACCCCATGGCCGAGTTTAGTTCCGAGGCTTAGCATCACGGGTTCCGCTCTATGAGCGCACAATCGGGTCCGACTTCGCGGACTTCGTGTAGCTCAACCTCCCGTCCACCCCCGAGCCTATGCTCCTTGCCTCCATTCGCACGAGGGACAGCCCTTTCTAGGCCCCCAAGGGACTCCATTTCAGCCCCACATTCCAGCCCATTTCGGCCGAGTGCATTTTTAGACACACGTCTCGCGGGTTCTTCTCTATGAGCGTTATAATGGGTTCAACCTTGAGGGGGCTTCACGTTGCCTCATCCTCCCTAGTTCCCCTCTTTTTCCAGCCTTGAAGGCTGCCTATTTTCGGAGGTTCAAGCCTTGCGGTTCTAGCCCTTGGCCGAGTTCCGACCCCTCGCGGGTCGCGCACCATAACACTTCCCAACCATTCCGTTTTTCGACGTTTAAAACCCACGTAGTACCATCACTCTTTCGACGGGTTTAGGGGCCGCTTTTCTCATTTCCTAAGGTTCGGCCAGCCCCCAAACCCACTTCTTTTCTCAGTTCACAACCCATCCAAGACACCCATCACAACGCAACTAAGTAAAGAGTAAGGGCGTGAGGGGTACCTTCCCGTACCTCGGCGTAAAAACGGGCCGACCCTAGCCTTCTCCGCACGACCTCTGCCCTCGAGGGTTGCCTTAGCATGACCTTCGCTCTTGGCTAGCTCGGCGTATCGCCTTCCTCGCGCGGGGATCCACGATGCCGGCCTCGCTTCTTCCTTCCAAGCCCCCGACCGTCCACCCCCCTTCTCTTCCCTCTCTTTTCTTTTCTCTTCCCCTTTCCCCTTGTGGGTTCGTGTGAAAAAATGGGTATCGAGAGGATGGTGGCTCCGGATCCCAAAATGGGGGCTTTATCTTCCATTTCCCCATCGAGGGCCCCTACCCTTCTCCAAGGACAACATGACATATTTTATTATTTTCTTCCCAACCCCTCATTAATGTTTTGTCCTTTTTCCCATCAATTCTCATCTAACGGCTATTATTTTACCTTGTTTCCCTAAGTCGGATCCAATGGCCATTATTTCGCCTTGTTCCCAAGTTGAATTCTAGGGCTAGGATTTATCCCCGACTTTCTCATCCAATAGTCGAGAATCACTATCGGGTGGGCGCCCTCTATTCATTCCCGGACAGCCCCCCGCTGGGCCCCCCTTCGGACCCCCCTTTGGGTCCCCTCTGACCCCCCTTGGGTCCCCTCTGTATACTCGTCGGGTCCCCTCTGGACTCCCCCGTTTGGATCCCCCTTGGATCCCCTTTGGGCGCCCCCTGGACACCCCTTGGGCATTGTCCGTTGCCCTTGGGGTTGGCAGTCGTCGACCCCAGCTCCATTCGTGATGCCCCTTTGGCGACCAACTTCACTCACGATTATCTTGAGATCTAAGCCTTATCTCAAAAATCTAATCCCTACTAAACGCCTCCTAATGACCTCCTTAAGACCCTCGAGTCGTTCAATTTCGATTCCGGGTTGGGCCATTTTCCGGCCGAAAAGACCCTCGAGGATGCCCTCCGGGCGTCTCAGGCGTGCCCCGGGGTCGGTGGCCATCGCCCACTGATCGACCCCGCACCGCCATCCCGAAGGCATCCCTGATCGACTTTTTCTCTCTTCTCCGTTTGAGGTCTGGGCGTGCCAGGGGCAACGGCTGTCGCCCCTCAGACCTCTAGGACCGCATTCCTGTCGCTCCAGCGTCGCCCCCTGATCGGGTTTATCTCTCTTCACAGTTTAAGGTCCGGTTGTGCCAGGGTCGGCAGCCATTGCCTCCTGAGCCAGCGGCCGCCGCCCACGTCCCCGACCTTTATCGACCATCCTACCACCCGATCTACGACCCATCTCCAAATTCTAACACCCACTTTAGGCCTTATTTCGCGTCCTCTATCACCTTGTATACGTTCCGGGCCGATCCAGGAACCCTCGATTTTGGGCATCCCGAGCCCCTTGGTCGTCCCGCCTTACCCGCGCACACTCTCATTCGAGCAATTATTCACCCGCTTTCTCTTACTCGTGTACCTTTTAATTGCTCATTCAAATCATGAAAATTGGGGTCGTTACAACCTTCCCCCTTAGGGAATTTCGTCCTCGAAATTTTTCTGTGGAAAGAGCGACCCGTTCACCCTTTCACTAGTTTTCTCCAACTCGTGCCTGGTTGCTCATGCGATTTCTCCTCCTTTTTGGGTTCACAACTTAACGTACCTCGCATCCATCCGATTACGGAGGACATTTTTCCTCCACATCATTTTTCGAAACTCAACGCAAGTATGTTTTTTTATTGCGCTACTCCCTTACCGGTTCCGACCCAAACTCGCCAGGTACTTTACACGGTAGTCCGCATTTCCTATTCACGGTTACGATAACCCATTCCACATACAATTACATTTTTCGTCTCCTTCCCTCCCTAGCCCATGTACACCTAGGCGTCCGGCCTTGTTTTCCCCGCACAAAAAGACAGAGGGAGGAGACGGATACATTCTAAAACAACAAAAGAAAGGGTCCCCATACCTAGACCCCTACACCAACCCAATTCCCAACCCAGTGCCACCCCGGGTACCCTGCCCAACAATACTTTGACGTACATTTCGGGAAGCGGCACCTTTTACACACGACGCTACGTCGTTGGCACTCGGGTTCCTCGTGGTACTTACCACATTCCCACCAAAGGGGTGGCCTCGGCTCGCTCGGCTCCTTCCGCCTTGGGCGTTTCACCGCTCGCGGTGGTGGTGGTTCGGGGGAGGGCGTCGGTGTGAGTGCGATCGTCCACTCCTCGATGCTCTCCATTATCCCTTCATACCCCTCATACTCCAATAGTTCGGCCTCGAACACCCGCATGATTTCCATCACCGTCTCCCTTTTTACCTCCACGCTTGGACGGTATGCGTTAAGCAAGGTGCGGTATTCGTTGGCGGTCGTCCGCCGGATAGGTGGGGCGTTTCCCTCACCGAAGGGATCCTTGGATGTGCTCGCCATCCTTCAATTTCAGCCCTTCTCTTTTTCTTGTCTCCCCTCCGAATGTCGCCTCTTCCATTCGGTCCTTGCCCCTTTTATAGATGGCATGAAATGGGGTTCGGATGGTGGGAGGGAAAAATTGGCGCCACTCCCTTGAATGGGCCTTATTGTCTACTCTCAATCCTTATCAAGTTGCCCCCTCCCCATCATATCGATTGGGTCTCTTTTTCCACTCAAGTTTTCGAGCCACTTTATATCATGTAAGGGGGGTTTGCTTCCCATGATTTTGGGAGGAAAGGGACAAACCTCTTCCCCCTTTAATTCCTCCATGCGCCGGATATATGAGGGAGGAAGGGAAATCCAATCTCTTTCCTTCCCTATGTTATCTCCCCTCATCATGACAAATCCCATGGTCGCACCTCCACTATGTGCCTCATTTTCATTCTTCCAATTTGTCATCATAACAATCAAGCCATTCACTAGGACAATCAACTATTCATATTACTATTTGTCATCATGACAATCAAACTATTTCTTATTTTATTCTTTCTTGATTTAGGGGGTGTTTTCTTCTTCTTTTCTTGGCTTCCACGCCCCTTATTCTCCCCTCCCCCCTTCCGTCTTTTTCAATACGCATGCCTTCCCCTTTAGAGGCGAGCTTTCTCTTCGGCTCTTGCATGGCAATGGGACTCCCTTGCCTTCCTCTTGGTCTTTCCCCACACATTCTTTTTTTTTTTGTATTTGAGCCTGTTCAACTCGCATGGGTTGGACTTGCTTCCCTCTATAAGATTAAGACATTGGGGAATCGCCCATGGTTCTAAGTATGGAGGTCATTCCTCTATTCCCCGATTCCGGCCGCATTCAAAGGGATTTGTTTTCTTTGCACCGAGAAGTTCCGCACAATTTGTTCGATTAATCACCTTAATCATTTACACCTTAGACGCAACTCTTACACCGTCTCGACCTGGTCTCATGCCGCCCCGTCCACTTGAAGCGCTCGCCCCCGTCATCCGGCTCCCCGATATTCTGCCGCCTTGAGGGCAATTCTTCCTCACATGGCCCGACTTCCCGCATTGATAGCACAGGGGTTCATTCGTCATACACGAAAACCCAAAGTGTTGCCGATTGCACCTCGGGCATGTAGGGGGTCTACTCATACGTGAGCCTTGGCCCCCTCCTCGAAATGCACTCCTCGCGGGCATGGGGGCACGCGGAGGCCATTTCGTAAAGCTCCTCGGAGTCGGGAAGGAGTTCTCGGGCTTACACCTCTTCCGAATAGGCGGCCCTCCATCCTCGCACCTTTTTGTGCTCTCTGCCTCCTCCTTAACCTTCATGGCCTTCCATGACATCTCGGCGCTTTGCGCTCGCCGGTACACTTCCTCATACGTCGTCAAGAGATGGGTGGAGACGTGCATCCTGATATGGGGATCTAGCCCCAATTCGAATTTCCTCGCCCGACTCTCCTCGTCCAGGGCGGGTCCGTAACGGGATAGCACGGTGAACTTAGCTTCGTACTCATCTACTGTCATGTCGCCTTGGCTCAATTGGGCGAATTCCAGAGCCTTATCCGTCCGGTAGGAAAACGGGAGGTACTTTCCCAAAAAGGCCGTACATCCGGTACATCCCTACGAGGTCGCCCACTGATCGACCCCGCATCGCCCTCCCAAAGGCATCCATGATCGACTTTCTCTCTCTTCACGGTTTGAGGTCTGGGCGTGCCAGGGGCAGCGGCTGTCGCCCCTCCGTCGCCTCTCAGACCTTTAGGAGCGCATTCCTGTCGCCCCTCCAGCGTCGCCCCCGATCGGGTTTCTCTCTCATCACGGTTTAAGGTCCGGTCGTACTAGGGTCGGCAGCCATCGCCCCCTGGGCCAGAGGCCGCCGCCCACGCCCCCGACCCTTATCGACCATCCTACCACCCGATCTACGACCCATCTCCAAATTCTAGCACCCACTTTAGTGTCTTATTTCTCGTCCTCTATCACCTTGTATACGTTCCGGGCCGATACAAGAACCCTCGATTTTGGGCATTCAGAGCCCCATGGTCGTCCCACCTTACCCGCGCACACTCTCATTCGCGCACATGCATCAACCCCGTGTACTCATCTGTTTTTCCTATCCGTTCCTATTACTCATTTCGCCGTTCAATGGCACAATGACTCTCGTTTTAATTAGTAAAAAGATGGGTCGTTACAACCTTGCCCCCTTAGGGAATTTCGTCCTCGAAATTGTCCTTACTCGACAAGACTTGGACATGCTTCTTAACCCGTGTTCTGCGTTTCCACATCCGACCCTCTATCCCTAGCCTTCAACACTTGGTCGCTCAATTTTATGTGTGGTACTCCACCCTTGTCCTATCGCGACTTATTCTCGCGACTTTCCGAGCATGTCATTCAGGGTCCTCCATGCGTACACTCCCACGGTGTACGCATGCAAGAATGAGAGGGTTTCGGATGGGGAGGTAGAAGTGGACTAGTTGGGACACCAAACACCCCTTGGGAAGGAACTCCTTCCCATTATTACAATCACACTTGTCACATCATTCCCCCCCCCGAGTTACTCTCCTTTAATAAAAGGGACAATGGTCACTTCCTTCATTTACACTAAGTCTTTCCAGCCGTACTAGGCCTTGTACATCAAGGCACTCGGCCCCATTCACATAAAAAGGAAAAGGGCCGGTTCAAGTCAAAATAAGAGGGGTCTCGCTACCCCAATTCCCATACACTTACTCGTCCCTTTTCCTAACGCCACCACGCCGGGTACCCGCTCCAACAAAACCAACGAGAATGACCCGAGAGGCGAGAGAAACAAGTCTTTGTACTCTTTGGCGGTCATTCGCCGTATGGGAGGGCCCTGATCCTCCCCTAGTGGACTCTGGAACCATTCGCACCCTTACCGCGTTCCGCCATGTTTTTCCTTCCCTCCACGCTTATTCCCTTGCCTGTGTTTCCCCTGTATACTCCCATCCCTTCCATCATCTGAGTTCGCCAATTTATAGGTGGGCGTGCAAGAGGGAGAGGGTTTCTGATGGGGAGGTAGAAGTGGACTAGGTGGGACACCAAACACTCCTTGGGAAGGAACTCCTTCCCATTAGTACAATCACACTTGTCACACCATCCCCCCCCAGTTACTCTCCTTTAACAAAAGGGACAATGGTCACTTCCTTCATTTACACTAATTCTTTCCTGCCGTACTAGGCCTTGTACATCAAGGCACTCGGCCCCATTTACATCAAAAGGAAAAGGGCCGGTTCAAGTCAAAATAAGAGGGGTCTCGCTACTTCAATTCCCATACACGTACTCGTCCCTTTTCCTATCGCCACCACCCCGGGTACCCGCTCTAACAAACCAACGAGAATGACCCGGGAGGCGACACCGCTTACACACCACCCGGTGTCGCGGGCAGAGGGGCTCTTCGTGGTGACTCCCACAGGCCAAACAAAAGGGTGGCCTCACTCCGCTTACCTTTGCCCACCTCAGACGCTTCTATTTTCTTGCGCGGGGATCGGGAGATGGTGGAGTTTGCGTAACCGTTTATTCCTCATGTTCCATCTCCGCTCCCTTGTTCCCTCTCGAAGCGCCCTAAGCTCCTCCTCAAGTTCTCGCAAGAACCTCATAACCTCCTCCTCATCGGGCTCCATACACATAGTGAAACAAGCCTTTGTACTCCTTGGCGGTCATTCGCCGTATGGGTGGGCCCTTATCCTCCCCTAGTGAACTCTCGGAACCATTCGCACCCTTACCACGTTCCGCCATGTTTATCCTTCCCTCCACGCTTATTCCCTTGCCCGTGTTTCCCCCGTATACTCCCCTCCCTTCCATCCTCCGAGTTCGCCAATTTATAGGTGGGCGTGCAAGAGGGAGAGGGCTTCGGATGGGGAGGTAGAAGTGGACTAGGTGGGACACCAAACACCTCTTGGGAAGGAACTCCTTCCCATTATTACAATCACACTTGTCACATCATTCCCCCCCTATGTTACTCTCCTTTAACAAAAGGGACAGCGGTCTCTTCCTTCACTTACACTAATTCTTTCCTGCCGTATTAGGCCTTGTACATCAAGGCACTCGGCCCCATTTACATCAAAAGGAAAAGGGCCGGTTCAAGTCAAAATAAGAGGGGTCTCGCTACCCCAATTCCCATACACTTACTCGTCCCTTTTCCTAACGCCACCACGCCGGGTACCCGCTCCAACAAAACCAACGAGAATGACCCGAGAGGCGACACCGCTTACACACCACCCGGCGTCGCCGGCAGATGGGCTCTTCGTGGTGTCTCCCATAGGCCAAACAAAAGGGTGGCCTCACTCTGCTCACCTTTGCCCGCCTCTGACGCTTCACTTTTCTTGCGCGGGGATCGGGAGATGGTGGAGTTTGCATCACCTTTTCTTCCTCATGTTCCATCTCCGCTCCCATGTTTCCGCTCGAAGCGCCAAGCTCCTCCTCAAGTTCTCGCAGGAACCTCATAACCTCCTCCTCATCGGGCTCCATACACGTGCAAGGCGAGAGAAACAAGTCTTTGTACTCCTTGGCGGTCATTCGCCGTATGGGAGGGCCCTGATCCTCCCCTAGTGGACTCTGGAACCATTCGCACCCTTACCGCGTTCCGCCATGTTTTTCCTTCCCTCCACGCTTATTCCCTTGCCTGTGTTTCCCCTGTATACTCCCATCCCTTCCATCATCTGAGTTCGCCAATTTATAGGTGGGCGTGCAAGAGGGAGAGGGTTTCTGATGGGGAGGTAGAAGTGGACTAGGTGGGACACCAAACACTCCTTGGGAAGGAACTCCTTCCCATTAGTACAATCACACTTGTCACACCATCCCCCCCCAGTTACTCTCCTTTAACAAAAGGGACAATGGTCACTTCCTTCATTTACACTAATTCTTTCCTGCCGTACTAGGCCTTGTACATCAAGGCACTCGGCCCCATTTACATCAAAAGGAAAAGGGCCGGTTCAAGTCAAAATAAGAGGGGTCTCGCTACTTCAATTCCCATACAGCTACTCGTCCCTTTTCCTATCGCCACCACCCCGGGTACCCGCTCTAACAAACCAACGAGAATGACCCGGGAGGCGACACCGCTTACACACCACCCGGTGTCGCGGGCAGAGGGGCTCTTCGTGGTGACTCCCACAGGCCAAACAAAAGGGTGGCCTCACTCCGCTCACCTTTGCCCGCCTCGGACGCTTCTCTTTTCTTGCGCGGGGATCGAGAGATGGTGGAGTTTGCAACACCTATTTTTCCTCATGTTCCATCTCCGCTCCCATGTTTCCGCTCGAAGTGCCAAACTCCTCTTCAAGTTCTCGCAAGAACGCCATAACCTCCTCCTCATCGTGCTCCATACACGTGCAAGGCGAGTTAAACAAGCCTTTGTACTCCTTGGCGGTCATTCGCCGTATGGGAGGGCCCTAATCCTACCCAAGTGGACTCTCGGAACCATTCGCACCCTTACCACGTTCCGCCATGTTTATCCTTCCCTACACGCTTATTCCCTTGCCCGTGTTTCCCCCGTATACTCCCCTCCCTTCCATCCTCCGAGTTCGCCAATTTATAGGTGGGCGTGCAAGAGGGAGAGGGCTTCGGATGGGGAGGTAGAAGTGGACTAGGTGGGACACCAAACACCTCTTGGGAAGGAACTCCTTCCCATTATTACAATCACACTTGTCACATCATTCCCCCCCTGTTACTCTCCTTTAACAAATGGGACAATGGTCACTTCCTTCATTTACACTAATTCTTTCCTGCCGTACTAGGCCTTGTACATCAAGGCACTCGGCCCCATTTACATCAAAAGGAAAAGGGCCGGTTCAAGTCAAAATAAGAGGGGTCTCGCTACTTCAATTCCCATACACGTACTCGTCCCTTTTCCTATCGCCACCACCCCGGGTACCCGCTCTAACAAACCAACGAGAATGACCCGGGAGGCGACACCGCTTACACACCACCCGGCGTCGTGGGCAGAGGGGCTCTTCGTGCTGTCTCCCACAGGCCAAACAAAAGGGTGGCCTCACTCCGCTTACCTTTGCCCACCTCAGACGCTTCTATTTTCTTGCGCGGGGATCGGGAGATGGTGGAGTTTGCGTAACCGTTTATTCCTCATGTTCCATCTCCGCTCCCTTGTTCCCTCTCGAAGCGCCCTAAGCTCCTCCTCAAGTTCTCGCAAGAACCTCATAACCTCCTCCTCATCGGGCTCCATACACATAGTGAAACAAGCCTTTGTACTCCTTGGCGGTCATTCGCCGTATGGGTGGGCCCTTATCCTCCCCTAGTGAACTCTCGGAACCATTCGCACCCTTACCACGTTCCGCCATGTTTATCCTTCCCTACACGCTTATTCCCTTGCCCGTGTTTCCCCCGTATACTCCCCTCCCTTCCATCCTCCGAGTTCGCCAATTTATAGGTGGGCGTGCAAGAGGGAGAGGGCTTCGGATGGGGAGGTAGAAGTGGACTAGGTGGGACACCAAACACCTCTTGGGAAGGAACTCCTTCCCATTATTACAATCACACTTGTCACATCATTCCCCCCCTATGTTACTCTCCTTTAACAAAAGGGACAGCGGTCTCTTCCTTCACTTACACTAATTCTTTCCTGCCGTATTAGGCCTTGTACATCAAGGCACTCGGCCCCATTTACATCAAAAGGAAAAGGGCCGGTTCAAGTCAAAATAAGAGGGGTCTCGCTACCCCAATTCCCATACACTTACTCGTCCCTTTTCCTAACGCCACCACGCCGGGTACCCGCTCCAACAAAACTAACGAGAATGACTCGGGAGGCGACACTGCTTACACACCACCCGGCGTCGCGGGCAGATGGGCTCTTCGTGGTGTCTCCCATAGGCCAAACAAAAGGGTGGCCTCACTCTGCTCACCTTTGCCCGCCTCTGACGCTTCACTTTTCTTGCGCGGGGATCGGGAGATGGTGGAGTTTGCATCACCTTTTCTTCCTCATGTTCCATCTCCGCTCCCATGTTTCCGCTCGAAGCGCCCCAAGCTCCTCTTCAAGTTCTCGCAAGAACCTCGTAACCTCCTCCTCATCGGGCTCCATATATGTGTAAGGTGAGTGAAACAAGTCCTTATACTCCTTGGCGGTCATTCGCCGTATGGGAGGGCACTGATCCTCCCCTAGTGGACTCTGGGAACCATTCGCACCCTTATCGCATTCCGCCATATTTATCCTTCCCTCCATGCTTATTCCCTTGCCCGTGTTTGCCCAGTAAACTCCCATCCCTTCCATCCTCCGAGTTCGCCAATTGATAGGTGAGCGTGCAAGAGCGAGAAGGTTTCGGATGGGGAGGTAGAAGTGGACTAGGTGGGACACCAAACACCCCTTGGGAAGGAACTCATTCCCATTATTACAATCACACTTGTCACATCATCCCACCCCCCCCAAAGTTAATCTCCTTTAACAAAAGGGACAACGGTCACTTCCTTCATTTACACTAATTCTTTCTTGCCGTACTAGGCCTTTTACATCAAGGCACTCGGCCCCATTTACATCAAATGGAAAAGGGTCGGTTCATGTCAAAATAAGAGGGGTCTCGCTACCCCAATTCCCATACACTTACTCGTCCCTTTTCCTAACGCCACCACCCCGGGTACCCGTTCCAACAATACCAACGTGATTGACCCAGGAGGCGACATCGCTTACACACCACCCGGCGTCGCGGGCAGAAGGGCTCTTCGTGGGGCCTCCCATAGGCCAAACAAAAGGGTGGCGTCACTCCGCTCAGCTTTGCCTGCCTGGGGCACTTCCCTTTCCTTGCGCGGGGATCGGGAGATGGTGGAGTTTGCAACACCTATTCTTCCTCATGTTCCATCTCCACTCCCATGTTTTCGCTTGAAGCGCGAAGCTCTTCCTCAAGTTCTCGCAAGAACCTCGTAACCTCCTCCTCATCGGGCTCCATATATGTGTAAGGTGAGTGAAACAAGTCCTTATACTCCTTGGCGGTCATTCGCCGTATGGGAGGGCCCTGATCCTCCCCTAGTGGACTCTCGGAACATTTCGCACCCTTACCGCGTTCCTCCATGTTTTTCCTTCCCTCCTCGCTTATTCCCTATCCGTGTTTCCCCCGTATACTCCACTCCCTTCCATCCTCCGAGTTCGCCAATTTATAGGTGGGCGTGCAAGAGGGAGAGGGTTTCGGATGGGGTGGTAGAAGTGGACTAGGTGGGACACCAAACACCCCTTGGGAAGGAACTGCTTCCCATTATTACAATCACACTTGTCACATCATTCCGCTCCCCCCCCCCCAGTTAATCTCCTTTTACAAATAGGACAACGGTCACTTCCATCATTTACACTAATTCTTTCCTGCTGTACTATGCCTTGTACATCAAGGCACTCGGCCCAATTTACATCAAAAGGGAAAGGGCCGGTTCAAGTCAAAATAAGAGGGGTCTCGCTACCCCAATTCCCACACACTTACTCGTCCCTTTTCCTAACGCCACCACCCCGGGTACCCGCTCCAAGAAAACCAACGAGAATGACCCGGGCGGTGGCACCGCTTGCACACCACCTGGCGTCGTGGGCAGAGGAGCTCTTCGTGGTGTCTCCCACTGGCCAAACAAAAGGGTGGCCTCACTTCGATCACCTTTACCCGCCTCGGACGCTTCTCTTTTCTGGCGCGGGGATCGGGAGATGGTGGATTTTGCATCACCTTTTCTTGCTCATGTTCCAACTCCGCTCCCATGTTTCCGCTCGAAGCGCCATGCACCTCCTCAAGTTCTTGCAAGAACGACGTAACGTCCTCCTCATCGGGCTCCATACACGTGCAAGGCGAGGAAACATGCCTTTGTACTCCTTGGCGGTCATTCACCGTAAGGGAGGGCTGCCCCGATCCTCCCCTAGTGGACTCTCGGAACCATTCGCACCCTTACTGCGTTCCACCATGTTTATCCTTCCCTCCACGCTTATTCGCTTGCCCGTGTTTCCCCCGTATACTCCCCTCCCATCCTCCGAGTTCGCCAATTTATAGGTGGGCGTGCAAGAGGGAGAGGGTTTCTGATGGGGAGGTAGAAGTGGACTAGGTGGGACACCAAACACTCCTTGGGAAGGAACTCCTTCCCATTAGTACAATCACACTTGTCACACCATCCCCCCCCAGTTACTCTCCTTTAACAAAAGGGACAATGGTCACTTCCTTCATTTACACTAATTCTTTCCTGCCGTACTAGGCCTTGTACATCAAGGCACTCGGCCCCATTTACATCAAAAGGAAAAGGGCCGGTTCAAGTCAAAATAAGAGGGGTCTCGCTACTTCAATTCCCATACACGTACTCGTCCCTTTTCCTATCGCCACCACCCCGGGTACCCGCTCTAACAAACCAACGAGAATGACCCGGGAGGCGACACCGCTTACACACCACCCGGTGTCGCGGGCAGAGGGGCTCTTCGTGGTGACTCCCACAGGCCAAACAAAAGGGTGGCCTCACTCCGCTCACCTTTGCCCGCCTCGGACGCTTCTCTTTTCTTGCGCGGGGATCGAGAGATGGTGGTGTTTGCATCACTTTTTCTTCCTCATGTTCCATCTCCGCTCCCGTGTTTCCGCTTGAAGCACCAAGCTCCTCCTCAAGTTCTCGCAAGAACCTCATAACCTCCTCCACATCGGGCTCCATACACGTGCAAGGCGAGTGAAACAAGCCTTTGTACTCCTTGGCAGTCATTCGCCGCATGGGAGGGCCTGATCCTCCCCTAGTGGACTCTCGGAACCATTCGCACCCTTACAGCGTTCCGCCATGTTTATCCTTCCCTCCACAGTTATTCCCTTGCCCGTGTTTCCCCCGTATACTCCCATCCCTTCCATCTTCTAAGTTCGCCAATTTATAGGTGGGCGTGCAAAAGGGAGAGGGTTTCGGATGGGGAGGTAGAAGTGGACTAGGTGGGACACCAAACACCCATTGGGAAGGAACTCCTTCCCATTATTACAATCACACTTGTCACAGCATTCCCCCCCAAGTTACTCTCCTTTCACTTTCTCATTTCTTTTATCTGCCCGGTCTCGTCCTCAAGGGAGTGCGTGTGAGTGAGAGTCTTGAATGGGGAAGGTGGTAGGGGCCGAACATTCCTTAGGGGAGGTCTCATTCATCATCATTACAATCAACCTAGTCACATCCCCACAATCAAGCTATTATTTTATTATTTGGCTATATTCCTTGATTTAGGGAAAATTACTTTTGTCTCCATCCTTGCCACTCAAGGTCATTCCTAGGATTTCAATTGTCCTTCCCAATTCCTCCCTTCTCTCCACTTCCGGCGCTCCCTTCCCCCTTGGGGAGTGGGTTGTCGCATGAGGTCTTTTCCCCACTATTCATTTGTCCTTCCATCTTAACTCTCTAGTTCCTCGATTTAGGGAACCTCATGCCCTTGGTTACTTGTTCGGTTCGGACCATCCAAGGGTGAGGCTTGCCCCTTTGTTTTCCTCCCATTCGCATCCTTTCCGTCCGGGTAGGGGTTCGTCTTTTCTCGTTATACTTTGAGGTGCGCCATATCGTTTCGCGGAAGATTTCGTTCCCGTTCCAGTGGCTTCGCACCCTGTTTCAAGCGCCCTTCCTGAGCATTGCCCTGGCCAATGTGGCTGCACTCATCCGTGATATTTCTATGGATCCGTCTTCCATGCGGATATCATAACCACTTAACATTTCTAGTATATACCCAACTTAGTTAATCTTCCACAACAATTACGATATTTAGCCGCGGATTCGTCACTTTCCCCCCTTCCCCTTTTTATAAAGTCCACGTGGAGGAAAAAGGAGTGTTTGTGTGGTTGGGGGAGATGTCATTCGAACCTTCCCTTCCTTACTCCCTCCCCCTTGACGTCTTTATCATTCCCAAGGAGAAAGGAATACATTATTTTATCGATTATGTCTCGTCCCATAAATTTTTGTGTCCTCTTTCCATCAATTTCCCAATCCCTTGATTTAGGGAACCTCGTTCCCTTGATTGGTTGACCCTCTAGATGATCCAAGGGTGGAAATTCTCGTTGCGTTCCTCATTCACGGCCCTCATTTATTTGGGGCGAGCTATTTCAAGCATGGGAGAGATATCTAGATGGCCGGCCATGTCAACAAAATCCAAGGCCACCTACGCCGTCTACGGGTGGGATCATTTTCCTTTATCCACGTTTCCTGTCAATTCAAGGAAGGCCCCCTCCCTCGGGGTTATGCTGTGAAGGGCACTCCTTTATCCGCAAGGGATCTCGTTCCCCTTCCGAGGGGTTTCACTCCGTAATTCGAGTATCTTCCCTTAACATTATCCTCTCCAATCGCGGCTACACAATTAGATGTATATCTCCAAATTTACCGTCCGTACGGGCATCAACGATACTTAGCAATTTCGGCGCATAATCATTTCTAAAGTCACCCCAATTGAGTATTCATTCGGTCACACAATCGGCCGTGCTCTCGCAAGGTCATTGCCCATTTAAGGTCTCCCGCATCCTTAATGTTTTCCACAAGCCGTTGGTCCGTTTATCCCATCATATTTAGCATGAGGCTCCGTTGCACCATCGGCCGGTCTCATCACTATCTTGGAATCACATGGCTATGGTTCCATCATCAAATTCCATGAGTATTTCCCCCGACACTCGTGGCGATTTCACCCTTTTTAGGTTCCATTTCCAAGGGCAATACGCCCCTCGCTTCCGTTTCACATCTCTTTCACAATCCCATTCCGTTTCAAGTCCCCGTTCGACCCCAATTATGTCACACCATCCACACACAATCCGGTGGAAACCCGCGACATTCATCTTCACTTTTTCCTTACAAGACGCAATCCCACGCATTCGAATACCATTCTGGCACACCCCATCACATTCGCATGCATCCTATATGCAATTTCGAGCTCGAGAATCAATTTAAATCCACCCTTATCACTCCAAAATTCACCTGAGCTCTAATACCACTTGAAAGGATCGCAAGTTCAATGAATTTTTAAAAACTTCACTTTATTGCTTACTTTACATGTAAGTTCGTACAAATCGGTTGCAATTCGAACTAGAAAGGAAATTACAACTTTTCAATGCTTCTACATATGGCGCAGTTCCTCTAGCCCTGCACAAGACTTGCGCTTATCAAGACATAATAAAACACGCCACCATACAAGAAGAATTCCTCAAATTTGGACATCCGTTCCTCAAACACTTTTCTCATCACACTTTCCCTCCAAACCGCCCCGCATTCGGCATTCTATAATCAGCCCTTATGCGGGGGTTATCCTAGCCCATCTGGGCTGACACCTCACTCTCCCAACAAGGTGAGAGTTGAGGTCTATAACTCCTCTAGAGCTCCCTCCAAGGGCAGCCCACGTTTGCCCGAGGCATCCATTTCGTTCGCGCTCGTTTCGACCGAGTATTTGCCTACTACGGCCTTATCCTCCCAACCACCCCCGAGCATATGCTCCGTGCTTCTTTTGGCACGAGAAGTCAGCCTTTAAGGCTCTCATAAGACCCCGTCCGGGTCCATCGTTCCAGCCCCACGGCCGATTTGATTTTCCAAGACTTTGTCTCGCGGTTCCGCTCTTAAAGCACATATCCGGGTCTATTCTTAAGGGAGGCTTTCCCGTGCCTTTCCCCTCCTCGGATTTCTACCCATTTCCAGCTCCATGGCCGAGTTTCAACCCCTCAAGGGTTGCGCACGCTTAGCTTTCCGGTCCCATGGCCGCTTCACTTTCCGAGACCTTCGTCTCGTGATTCGGCTCTTTAAGCGTACATTCGGGTCCATCCTTGGGGAAGGCTTTTCCGCGCCTTTTCCCCCTTCGGAACCTCACCCATTTCCAGCCACATGGCCGAGTTCCAACCGTTCAAGAGTTGCGCACACTTAGCTTTCCGGCCAGATTCCACTCTTTAAGCGTATATCCGGGTTCATCCTTGGGGAAGGCTTTTCCGCGCCTTTTCTCCCTTCGAAACCTCACCCATTTCCAGCCCCATGGCCGAGTTCCAACCGTTCAAGGGTTGCGCACACTTAGCTTTCCGGCCAGATTCCGCTCTTTCAGCATATATCCGGGTTCATCCTTGGGGAATGCTTTTCCACGCCTTTTCCCCCTTCGAAACCTCACCCATTTCCAAACCCATGGCCGAGTTTAGTTCCGAGCTTCGCCTCGCGGGTTCCGCTCTACGAGCGCACCTTCGGGTCCGACTTCGCGGACTTCGTGTAGCTCAACCTCCCATCGTCCCCCGAGCCTAACTTCCGTGCCTCCAAGGGACAGCCTTTTCTAAGCCCCCAAGGGACTCCATTTCAGCTCCACATTCCAGACCTTCGGCCGATGCGATTCCGAGACACATGTCTCGATATTCTGCTCATAGAGCGAGGTAACGGGTACGGCCTCAACTAGGTTCGTCCCTCCCTTTTCCCCATTCTCTTCCATCATTTTTCCAGCCCCGAAGGACCGAGTTCCGACCCCTCATGGGTCGCGCACCAAAACACATCCCAGCCATTCCGTCTTTCGACATTTAAAACCCACATAGTACCATCACCCCTTTCGACGCTTACCTCTTCTCATAAGGTCCGGCCAGAACCAAACCCACCTCTTTTTTCCGTCCACAACCCATCCAAGACACCCATCACAACGCAACTTAAGTAAAGAGTAAGGGCGTGAGGGGTACCTTCCCGTAACCTTGGCATAAAACCGAGCCAACCCTAGCCTTCTCCGCACGCTCTTGGATAGCTCGGCGTCTCGCCTTCCTCACGCGGGGATCCATGATGCCGGCCTCGCTTCTTCCTTCCAAGCCCCGGCCGTCCACCCCCCCCTTTCTTCCCTCTTTCTCCTTTCTTTTCTCTCCCCCTTTCCCCTTGTGGGTTAGTGTGAAAAATGGGTATCGTGAAGAATGGGAGCTCTCGGATAAAGATGGGGTTGTATCTTCCTTTCCCCCCACGGAGGGCCCCTACCACCCTCATAAATGTTTTGTCATTCCTCCCTTTTTCCTCCAAGGGCCCCTACCACTAAGGACAACATATTTTATTTATTTTCCCCAAACCCCTTTTGTCCACTCTCTCCCATTTCATCCAAGTGCCACGATTTCTCCTTTTCCCCAAGTTAAATCCAAGGGTCCACATTGTTTCATGGAATGAACCATCCAAGGGTCCACATATTTCCCCACATTTGGATCCAACGGCCGAGATTTGTTCTCGGGTGGGCGCCCTCGATTCCTTCCCTGACAGCCCCCGCTGGGCCCCCCTTAAACCCCCCTTGGGTCCCCTCTGGACCCCCCTTGGGTCCTTTCTGTACACTCGTTGGGTCCCCTTTGGACCTCCTTTGGATCCCCCCTGGGGCGGGTTTTCAAAACCCGCTCCCCGTTTGACGCCCAATGGCCTTGAATGTCCCCACCCGCCCCTCCAATAAAACAATAAGGGGCGGGTTTCCCTTCATTAAAACAATAAGGGGAGGGTTTTCGGAACCCGCCCCCCCGACGGACATATCTCCCGAAATCGGGTAAGAAACCCTAATTTCCTAAACTTCCGACCTCCCTCCGTCGATTCCTCAGACCCTCGGCCCCCGACTTCCGACGCAGCAACCTCCAATGCCCCGTCCGACGACTTCTCACTTCCTACGCCGCCGTCGTCCGTCCTCCTACGCCCCGTGCCCCACCTCCGACCTCGGTTCGCCCCATCCCCCATCCTCCCCGTCTTCCGTCCTCCCCCGTCCTCCGTCTGCCCGTCCGTCCTTCGACCTCCGACATCCAACCTCCGATCTCTGCCCGTCCGACATTCGATTATCGCCCGTAAGTTTAATTATTTAGGTTTTTTTAAGGTAATTATTTAGGTTAGAAATTTAGGTTTGTGATTTAGGTTACAAATTTAATATAGAAATTTAGGTTAGAAATTTAGGATATAATTTTATAGATTGATTTGATTATTTAGAATTATTGGATGGTATTATTTGAATTGTTGTTTGGTATTATAATTTTGATGATTAATTATAGGTTGTTTGAATTGTTGTAGGTATTATTAAGTTCGAGAGGTAGCGATTTCACGTACGTTTTCCCTTACGTTTCAATGGCGCAAGTTCATTTGTTATTGTATGGTCATGGGAAAGTTATTCATGGTAGTCAAGGTGTAGGTTATAATAGGGGTCCAGTGAAACGTGTAAAGGTGCCTACTGATGTGGACTATGTCTAATTCGAAAGGGTCATTGTTAATGCAATGAGATTAAACGAAGGAAGTAGGCTGGAAATATGTCATAGATATCTGGCATGGAAATCGATGACTGTGAAGCACAAAAATATTATGAGAAGCTTGTTTGCATGAATGCCAGAAGCTAGAGAGTTTTTAGCCGAGATGAATGAAGAGCAGTGGTGTTTGAGTCGGGATGGCTTTTATAGATATGGTCTTATGACTACGAATTTGAGCGAGAGTTGGATTGTCGTTATAAGAGGTGCCAGAAATCTTCCTGTTTCGGCTCTTGTTCGGAAAATATGGTATAATTGCGTGTCATACTAGATAGCAAGACGGGATGATGCGGACTATGCGTTGAGAATTGGCGAAAGTTTTACAAGTGCTTGTACAAATCGATTGTTTAAATGTATCGAGAAGGCCAAACGGTAAGAAGTAGTGCTTCTCGATCGACAGAAGGGTAGATTTGATGTGAAAACTAGAGGAAAATATCGACTCAAGTATGTGTTTCTTCAAGCGCGGAAATGCAGCTGCAAGAAGTGGCAAATCTATCGCATTCCTTGTTCGCATGCTTTGGCATGTTATGCTCACATGCATGTAGATCATACCGCTGTGATTAGTCATTTCTACTCATTTGAGTGTCAGAAGGCCGTATATGCTTCGAAATGGCATTCTTTTGATTGCAAAGATGATTGGCCGGAATATCCTTTCTCGAGAGTCAATCCCGATCCTGCAAGAGTCAGACCAAAAGGGCGTCCACGGTCATCCCGTATACGTAATGAAATGGATATCAAGGAAAAATCTCGAAAAACTAGTTGTGGGTTATGTAAAAAGGAAGGTCATAATCGACGTAGTTATCCTAATAGGAATCTTTGTAAGTGTTTATTCAATGTTTATTCAATCTTTGATTTTATGCTTAAGTTGTGTTTGTTTGTAACCCTTGTTGTTATATTGTCTAATAGGAAAATGCGTCCAGGACCAAGAAACACAAGTGTTCTTGATGCTCAAGGAGAACATCGATCGACGGCTGTATGGAAAGCCGGGTATAGTGTGGTATATCAATTCGTGTATTCGTACCTTGTTTACATTATATCTTTCATGTATTCTTACCTTATTTACTAATTCATGTTTTATTTACATAATAATGTTCTAACTTGCCGTCAGATAGAGAAATCACTGAAGGGAGGTGCACCGATCCCAGGATGGACGTTTACCTCCGTCAAGCAGGATTCTATAGAGTGGCTAAGCTTCTGTTCATATCATTGGACTGGGCCCTCATCACAGCATTGACGGAACACTGGAGGGCGGAGACACACGCCTTTCATATGTTGCACGGTGAGATGATTATCACCCTTCAGGATGTGGCAATTCAGCTAGGTTTGCCCGTAGATGGTGATGCGGTGATAGCAGATACATCCGCATCTAATGAGGCGGTGTGTCTAGAGTTATTAGGCCGGATACCTAGGGGTGACAACATTAGGTCTGGTCGTATTAGACTGAGCTGGCTAGCTGCAAATTTTGGTGAGATCCCTATAGATGCCCCTGAGGTGTTAGTGCAGATGCATACGAGGGCATACATTTTGCAGTTGATTGGTGGGATGATATTCACAACGAAGTCAGACAGTTTAGTGCACTTCTTCTGGTTGCCTCTGCTAGCTGACTTTGAGAGGGCTGGAAATTATAGTTGGGGAAGTGCATGCCTTGTGTGGCTTTACAGGAGTTTGTGTAAGGCAGCTCACCACAAGGCATCTCAGATAGAGGGTCCTTTGATACTGCTACAGATTTGGGCATGGGATATATTCCCTCATATAGCACCTCTGAGACTTCGTACCCCATTTGTGGAAGATATGCCTTTGAGGCATCGCTGGGCCGTTGCGAAGGATGTACGCACTGTGTCCACCCATGTACTTTCCTCCTACAGAGAGGCATTTGATAGGCAGAGCATGGATCAGGTAAACTTCTATAACTAACAAATTCATTTGTTTATATCGAACTTTTCTCACATATTCACATTGATATATGCAGATTATTTGGCATCCTTACCCGGATGAGTTGGTAGCCATGCTTTCTGATTACTGCCGATATGGTGAGGCTTTGGCGTGCAAGACTTCATCTGATTTGCTTCTACATCGTGGAGTGGCATTACCCGGATAGAGTGATTCGTCAGTTTGGCGATCATCGACTCGTGCCGGAAGATTGTGACACAAGCAAGGCACTCCATTGGAGATTTACGCGGGAAGACCATGAACAACTGGAGAGAGATCCATCGAGTGTTTGTCGAGCAGTGGGAAGATCGGATTAATAAGGTCGTGCCGCTGTTTTGGGAGTCTGCCGATAGATACTCAAAATGGTATGCCAAGCACACCAGGCAGCACATATCGCACATCGGCTTCATGCTAAGTACATTGGTAAGTCGTTTATGAGTATGAGCACCTCATAAGATTTTCTCATTCATTTTTCAACTTTAACCTATATTCCTCATATAGATGAAGAACTTCCGAAAGATAAAGCTTCGGTCTGACTAGCCGGATTTCGTTACTCTTGCCAAGGAGTCCATGGAAATGATGTGGGAGTATGCACCGGTAAGATTGTATGGTCGTACCGGCGGGTTGGAAGATCAACCTGCATACGAGTTCATCCCGCAAAGCGGACAGCATATGGAGGAGGAAGATCATTTGGAGGAAGATCATCCTCATCATATGGACGTTGCGGAAGAAGAGCATGAACATGAGGAGGAGCCACGGACATACGACGACCCCGTATTTGACGAGGAGGGCCATGAAGTGCGAGAAGACATGCTCATCTCGCAAGTTTCTCATATTTATGACGATTACGGCACTCCTTACTTCGAGGTTGGATCCAGTTCTACACCGGGAGCTCCGATTAAAGGGCCCAGAGAATTCGGGTAAGTCCTTCGATTTAAGATTGATTTAAACCTTCGTAACTCAACTAATATAACTTCAAGTACGACCATTTGCAACAAGGAGAAGGAACTTCTCAAATTACGCAACTGTACCCGGATGTTCCATCGGAGCAGCCTCAAGTTTCAGAAGTTCCCGTCGTCAGGCTTTACGTTAGGAGGAAATCGACGAGGCGTAGGGAACATTACTGATATGGAATTTGGACGTTAGACTTTGTACGTTAGATGTTGGACGTTAGTATGGACGTTGACTTTGTTATTGGATGTTGGATTGTTTCGAAGTTGGGTGTTGGATGTATAGATGTTATCAATGGATAGTTTCGAAGTTAATTTGGTTAATTGTGTTTGTTGAAACAGGGGGCGATAAAAAGTTATTCGTCGCATTGTTGTATTGTCAGACGAGGGGCGGGTTTCCAAAACCCGCCCCTTGTGTTATTCCAATAAAACCCGCCCCTGGAGGGGCAGGGGGGAGTGGCCTAAGGTAGAAGGGGGACCGGGGGGGACTGGGGAGGACGGCCTAAGTGTTGAAGGGGGGACGGGGGCGAGAAAACCGGCCCCTTGTATGTCCCCAGGAGGGGCGGGGTTCCAAAACTTGCCCCTGGGGGGCAGGAGGGAGTGGCCTAAGGTAGAAGGGGGGGCAGGGGGGACGGCCTAAGTGTTGAAGGGGGGGACGGGGGGGAGTGACCAGCCCCCGGTCAAGCGCCGGTCAGACTCCCAAAATGAGAGGGGGGACGGGGGGACGGCCCGTTGAAGGGGCGCGTTTTGATACCGCGCCCCTTGTACACTTAGGCGTATTCCCCCAATCCCCCTCTCGTGTTTGGGTTGGGTCGGGGAATACGTAAGAACTCGCCCCTGCATGTATAAGGGGCGGGTTTTCAAAACTCGTCCCTCACTCAAGCACACGGAGGGCGCGTTTTGAGACCGCGCCCTCTTTGTAATCCAAGGAGTGCGTTTTCAGAATGCGCCCCTTCGACGGTAAAACTGTATTTTACGAAACTGGGACCGTATTTCGTAATTTTTTTTTTAAAACTAACCGTATTTTCGTACAAAACTCACAAAAATCGTGTAATAAAAAAAATAATAATAATGTGAACATAGATGGATCGGAATGAGCAGGTGGATGTTTAATGGGCGGAGAGTGCATAATTAACAAACCAATTTGTATTGACGTGGAACAAGCCAATCCAATCCAATCCACCCCCACGTTGAAACGGCAGATAATTAATTTATTACAAAATGACAAAACGCGATTTTACGACATTAACCCCCCAATACAACCCGACAACGACAACGACGAACATGTCCAGCGGCAATCAGGATGACTGCACCCTAGAATACCCCGAGGACGGGGGAGACGTCTGGCTTGAAAGTGAAACAATTGGAGGTGTTGTTGCTGCCCTTGTCCCTGTAGTCCGCCATTCTCTTCCTCGGTGGTGTCTCCGTGGAACCGATCGCCGGCTGATTCAGGTACGCGTACTTGCTCTTGGTCCACCTGCACATTTCAAGATCACCACCATCCTCGTTGGTTCAGTGGTTCACGCCCAGGGGTCACTTGAAGGAAAAAAACAAGCTCAACCAATCCATGATTATCAGCCGCGCTTCGTTGCCATCTTCAGCTCTCCGTTCAGCGCCTCGGCTTGTCTCCTCGTCCCGGCAGTCGGCTTCCTCGAGCGACTCCACGAATCGCCTGTACTCATCCTCCTGCGGCACGATCAGTGAAAACTCATCGAAATCAGTACCCTGCCGATGGTGATCAGGAGGGACGTGTCGAGTAAATCACCGAGAGCCTGCTGGCGCGGACTCTGGCTGCGGCCTTGATGGCAGCGAGGAGGTGGTCCTCCTCCTCGATCCGCCTCTGCCTCCAGTACCTCGCAATCTCCCTGTTGGTGACGCTCTCCGTCGTGGCCGGCCTCTTCCGAGGCAACGGAGGGGGCCGTGGGGGGACGATCACAGCACGCCTGGCGCTCGACGCCTTCATTTTCCCTCCCTTCAGGCGACGAAAACGGAAACACACTCTTCCCTGCAAGGAGTACAAGAGAAGCTGAGGATCAAAGGTCAAGGTCGGTGTCTTGCTATAAACAAACTAATACCGACCCAGACCCACTCAATCAATGGCCACCGATCCGACCTAACTTTCCCCCCTGAAAACACAATCGAATTCTTTAGAGGATTTGACCGGCAGGTTGAACTTGTGGCTGCAGTCCGAGCTTTTGTAAATGCCGCCCATGCGGGCTGGGCTGTCCATATTATGTGTTTCCTCCTCCTTTGTTTCCGTACAGGTGTAGCTCTAGCGGATATTGGTCTCGACATTTGCCCCCTCACGCTCGCACAACAATCATCATACCTAATGCTATCCTATATATGTAACGGGCCGATATCCACTGGCCCAAATTGAGAGCACACCTACTCCCCTTATTGGGCCTACTGTGGCCCAAATTACGGCCCATTTTCATTGCGTGGTGAAGAAGCAGCGCTAGGGCCGTCGTCCCTTCCTCCCGCCTATAAATATGCCCTCGACCCCCAACGGTTTTCCTTTCGTTGAGATCTCTCTCTCTCCTTCGGCGGGTTTGGGGTCGAAGGGATGTTCTCTCCTGCGTGAGTTCTCCCTCTCTAACCGCCCAAATACATACTCTGCTCGAACTGAACTTGCCCGAGTAAGCAAGACTTTGACCACCCCCCACGAAAGAGGGAAACGAACTGAAGGACGATCGATTGGGGGAAAAGAAGGATTTCCGAAACCCTAGAGGTTTGATACCACTCGATTTTGACCGGAGTCAGGGATGGATTCGCGCTTCCCCTTCTCGCCGGCGGAGGTCGCCAAGGTCCGGACGGTCCAGTTCGGCATCCTCAGCCCCGACGAGATTGTAATCTCCTTCTCCTGCTTCTTGGTCTCAGTTTTCTTCTTCCCCGGCTGTTGACTTGCTTCTGGAACGAATGTACCGATTTTGCTCGTGGCGATGTGGCCTTCTTGAGGCTGAAGTGGTGGTGTTTTTGGATTCTGATGGTTGGACATGTGGTTTTTTGCGGGGGAGAAGTGATCGAAGTAGGCTGTCTCCATGGAGTCGGTTTCAGGATCTTTTTTTTGCTGCGGTTCTACTTGTTGGAAAGTAATTTGGTGATGTTATAACAGAATGGTTCGATTTAATTGTGGAAATTGATGTAGTCAGTGATGTTCTCAGGCAATTTCACATTTTTGGCAGGAATGTGCTTAGGATGCTTTGGTTTGAACTAGGGAGGGGAGTCTGAAGTTGTTTTTTTTTGGAAATGAGGTTGGCTGTGGTGATTCTTGTTTGGCAATGAAAAATAATAATGATCGAGCTGTATGTCTCTAACATGTATTGGGGATTAGGGAGCGAGGGAGATTCATCTGATGGGTCCTGTATTGCGTTGTTCGAGAATCGAAAGGATATGCATTTTATATTCTTCTGATTGTTTAGTGAAGAGTTATTGATTACAAATACCTCTTCTTTCCTTGTATGTGCAGAGGCAAATGTCTGTCATACAGATAGAGCATAGTGAGACAACAGAACGGGGGAAGCCAAAGCCTGGTGGCTTGAGTGATCCTCGTCTTGGAACAATTGACAAGAAATTGAAGTGCGAGACATGTACTGCTAACATGGCCGAGTGTCCAGGGCATTTTGGGCACCTTGAGCTTGCCAAGCCAATGTTTCACATAGGATTTATGAAGACTGTTTTGAGCATCATGCGCTGTGTCTGCTTCAACTGCTCAAAAATTCTTGCCGATGAGGTCAGTTTTTGGCTGTATCATTATCATATTTCTTTTGTCAATTCTGTATGCATTGTCGAAACAAAATCTGTTATCTGCCCGGTTAACTGGATGGCCTTGATTGGAGTTCTTTGTAGGTGATAATTGTGCTGATTGATCAGCTGTGGTCATCTTCTGCATTCTATTTACCCTTAAAAACCTCTGCTTGATATCATGTAGAGAAGTGGCGGAAAGTTTTCAGAGTATTATTCATTTGAGTATATTGGAATGGAGGCCGTCTTGTTTATTTGGGAACCAGTTCTTAGATGAAGATAAATCTCAATATTATGTTAATATCAAGTTTTTCCTTAAATAAGCTGGAGTCAGATGATTATATAGAGTTGTTTGCTGCGTATAAGCAAGGCTCTTCATAAAATGGGATACTGGGTCCGAGGATGGTTTTCTCATGGCAGGGTCCGAGGTTGCTCTTACATTTGTTGTTACTGCAGGATGATCACAAGTTTAAACAAGCAATGAGAATCAGGAATCCTAAAAACCGTCTGAAGAAGATTCTAGATGCATGTAAAAACAAAACAAAATGTGAAGGTGGAGATGATATTGATGTGAAAGGTCAGGAATCAGATGAACCGGTGAAAAAAAGTCGTGGTGGCTGTGGAGCGCAACAGCCGAAGCTCACCATTGAAGGAATGAAAATGATTGCCGAATATAAGGCCCAGAGGAAGAGAAGTGATGACCAAGAGCAACTTCCGGAACCTGTAGAAAGAAAACAGACACTTTCTGCGGAAAGGGTACTTCCATATTTTGGTTGATTTTATAAACTAATGCAGTTGCATGATTCTCATGATTTGTAGCATGGTCATTAGGTTCTTAGTGTACTCAAGAGAATCAGTGACGAGGACTGCCAGATGCTTGGCCTAAACCCCAAATATGCTCGTCCAGACTGGATGATTTTACAAGTTCTTCCTATTCCTCCACCACCTGTGAGGCCGTCTGTAATGATGGACACTTCCTCAAGAAGCGAGGTTAGCCATTTATTTTTTGCTTCTATGTGATCCTTCTTTTAGCTGATCTACTGCTATTTAAGACTATTGTTGCCTTGAAGTTTCCAAAGAGCAATATATGGTACGACCTGATGTTATGGATTATAACAGGATGATCTGACGCACCAGTTGGCAATGATCATACGACATAATGAGAATCTGAAGCAACAAGAGAGAAATGGTGCTCCAGCACACATAATATCAGAGTTTGCTCAGTTGTTGCAGTTCCATATCGCAACATATTTTGATAATGAACTGCCTGGACAACCGAGGGTCTGTTACACTTTCATTCCATCGGAGATATTTCTGTTCTTGTCCTTCTGGGTAATTACTCGGGAGTTTCCTTTCTGATTTTCAGGCAACCCAGCGGTCTGGGAGACCTATCAAGTCGATTTGTAGTAGGCTTAAGGCTAAAGAAGGCAGGATAAGAGGAAATCTCATGGGGAAAAGGGTTGATTTTTCTGCTCGAACAGTCATCACTCCAGATCCAAATATCAACATTGATGAGCTGGGGGTACCTTGGAGTATCGCATTGAATCTTACATATCCAGAGACTGTGACCCCATACAACATTGAAAGGTTTGGAATGATTGCTTTCCATGTAAAATTTTCAAAGCATCTTTAGTCATTTCTCAATCCACGATTACTGGGCAGGTTAAAAGAACTTGTTGAATACGGTCCTCATCCTCCTCCTGGTAAAACTGGTGCGAAGTATATTATTAGAGATGATGGGCAGAGACTTGATCTGCGGTTTTTGAAGAAAAGTAGTGATCAACATCTAGAACTGGGTTACAAGGTACTTAGTGCAATTTTTCTCTTTCTTTCCCATTGTTTTGTGTTGGATAGGGTTTACAATTTGGAATTCTTTGCTTTCCAGGTGGAGCGACACTTGAATGATGGAGACTTTGTTCTCTTCAATCGTCAGCCCAGTCTGCACAAAATGTCCATCATGGGGCATAGGATCAAGATTATGCCATATTCAACGTTCCGGTTGAATTTATCTGTCACTTCACCTTACAATGCTGATTTTGATGGGGATGAAATGAATATGCATGTTCCCCAGTCCTTTGAAACTAGAGCGGAAGTTTTAGAGCTGATGATGGTTCCCAAATGCATTGTCTCACCTCAATCAAATAGACCTGTGATGGGGATTGTGCAGGATACTCTTTTGGGATGTCGTAAAATCACCAAGAGGGATACTTTTATTGAGAAGGTTATATTCTCAATACTGATCTTTGTATCTGCTATCTTGTGTTTGTCAATTCCTGTTTTCGCTGGTGACTTATATTAATTTTATGAATCTGCAGGATGTTTTCATGAACATCTTGATGTGGTGGGAAGATTTTGACGGGAAAGTCCCTGCTCCGGCTATATTGAAGCCTAGACCAATTTGGACTGGAAAACAAGTTTTTAATCTGATTATACCCAAGCAAATCAATCTCTTGAGAAATTCTGCCTGGCATTTAGATTCGGAAACAGGGTTTATAACTCCAGGTGATACTCAAGTACGGATTGAAAAGGGGGAGCTGCTCTCTGGAACTCTTTGCAAGAAAGCATTGGGGACATCAACGGGAAGTCTCATCCATGTCATCTGGTATGAGATTTTGTCTTAGAATAGTAATTCTTGCAAAGTTGTTGCTGAAGTTTAGTCACGTGGGTTGTATTAGCTAATGTGAAAATCTTATTTTATCTATCCAATCCTTGGATGGACTGATTTTTCTGCTTGGATTACTTAATTATTCACTGGTAATAGCTCATTTTTAATTTTTCCGTGCAATGCTTGTTTGCAGGGAAGAGGTTGGACCTGATGCTGCCCGTAAATTCTTAGGGCACACTCAGTGGCTGGTAAATTATTGGCTTTTACAGAATGGTTTCAGCATTGGGATTGGTGATACAATTGCTGATGCTGCAACCATGGAGAAAATTAATGAAACCATTTCTACTGCCAAAGAGGAAGTGAAAAGGCTTATTAAAGATGCACAAGAGAAGAAACTTGAGGCGGAACCAGGTCGAACAGTGATGGAATCTTTTGAAAACAAAGTGAACCAGGTCTGGCTTGGCTATTCTTCTGGTTGTTGATTAGGGATTTTATCTTAGTTGTTTGTTAAAAGCTCTATTTGGGTCTAAAATGCCTATTATCCTCCAGGTGTTGAATAAGGCTCGTGATGATGCTGGTAATAGTGCCCAGAAGAGCTTGTCTGAAAGCAATAATCTGAAGGCAATGGTTACTGCTGGGTCGAAAGGAAGTTTCATTAACATATCTCAGATGACTGCTTGTGTGGGTCAGCAGAATGTTGAGGGTAAACGGATTCCTTTTGGGTTCATTGATCGTACCCTGCCCCATTTCACAAAAGATGATTATGGTCCAGAGAGTCGTGGATTTGTCGAGAACTCGTACTTGCGTGGTCTTACTCCTCAGGAGTTTTTCTTTCATGCTATGGGTGGTAGAGAAGGTTTGATTGATACTGCAGTCAAGACATCTGAGACTGGATATATCCAGAGGCGTTTGGTGAAGGCTATGGAGGACATTATGGTGAAATATGATGGGACTGTCAGGAATTCATTAGGAGATGTGATCCAATTTCTTTACGGTGAAGATGGTATGGATGCTGTCTGGATTGAATCCCAGAAATTGGATTCTCTGAAGATGAAGAAAACAGAATTTGACAGAGTTTTTAGATATGAGATAGATGATGAAAATTGGAACCCAGATTACATGCTGCCAGAGCATGTTGAAGATCTGAGGACCATCAGAGAGTTCCGAAATGTGTTTGATGCTGAAGTTCAGAAACTGGAAGCAGATAGATATCAGCTAGGAACAGAGATTGCTACAACTGGTGATAACAGTTGGTATTTGCCTGTCAATCTGAAGAGGCTAATCTGGAATGCTCAGAAAACGTTTAAGATTGATCTCAGGCGATCCTCTGATATGCACCCCATGGAAATTGTGGAGGCTGTTGATAAACTTCAAGAAAGGTTAAAGGTTGTGCCCGGTGAGGATCTGTTGAGCGTGGAAGCTCAAAAGAATGCCACTCTTTTCTTTGGGATTTTGCTTCGGAGCACTTTTGCTAGCAAAAGGGTGTTGAAGGAGTACAGGCTCACTCGGGAAGCCTTCGAATGGGTTATCGGTGAGATTGAATCACGTTTTCTGCAGTCACTGGTTGCACCTGGCGAAATGATCGGTTGTGTTGCTGCTCAATCTATTGGTGAGCCTGCAACCCAGATGACCCTTAACACCTTCCATTATGCTGGTGTCAGTGCAAAGAATGTTACCCTCGGTGTCCCAAGGTTGAGGGAAATTATCAATGTGGCCAAAAAGATAAAAACACCTTCTCTTTCGGTCTATCTGAAGCCGGAAGTTAACAAGACAAAGGAGAGTGCCAAAAATGTTCAGTGTGCTTTGGAGTACACCACTCTGCGTAGCGTGACTCAGGCAACTGAAGTCTGGTATGATCCGGATCCGACGAGCACGATTATCGATGAGGATATAGATTTCGTGAGGTCTTACTATGAGATGCCTGATGAAGAAATTGCCCCTGAAAAGATCTCACCATGGCTGCTTCGTATAGAGTTGAATCGTGAGATGATGGTTGACAAAAAGCTTAGCATGGCTGACATTGCGGAGAAAATCAACCTTGAATTTGATGATGACTTGAATTGTATCTTCAATGATGATAATGCTGATAAGCTCATCCTCCGTATCCGTATTATGAATGACGATGCTCCGAAGGGAGAGCTGACTGATGAATCAGCTGAAGATGATGTCTTCTTGAAGAAGATTGAGAGCAATATGCTGACGGAAATGGCTCTTCGGGGAATTCCAGACATTAACAAGGTGTTCATCAAGAATGGGAAGGTAAACAAGTTTGAAGAGACTGATGGCTTTAAGCCGGAAACCGAGTGGATGCTGGATACTGAAGGTGTGAACCTGTTGGCTGTCATGTGTCATGAGGGTGTGGATGCAACAAGGACGACGAGCAACCACTTGATTGAGGTCATCGAAGTTCTTGGAATTGAGGCAGTTCGTCGCTCTCTTTTGGATGAGTTGCGGGTTGTCATCTCTTTCGATGGATCTTATGTCAACTACAGACATCTTGCTATTCTCTGTGATACCATGACTTATCGGGGGCATTTGATGGCAATTACACGTCATGGTATCAATAGAAATGATACGGGTCCGTTGATGAGATGCTCCTTTGAAGAAACTGTGGACATTCTGCTCGATGCCGCTGTATATGCTGAGTCAGACAACTTGAAAGGTGTCACTGAGAACATCATGCTTGGTCAGTTGGCACCAATTGGGACTGGAGACTGCGCTTTGTATCTCAACGATGAGATGTTGAAGCATGCCATCGAACTCCAGCTCCCAAGTTACATGGAGACGCTTGACTTTGGGATGACCCCTGCACGCTCTCCTTTTACTGGAACTCCTTTCCATGACAGCATGATGTCTCCCATGCTGAGCCCGAACTTGAGGTTATCACCCATCACGGATGCTCAGTTTTCGCCTTATGTGGGCGGCATGCCGTTCTCGCCCTCATCATCTCCGGGTTACAGCCCCTCTTCTCCAGGCTACAGTCCATCTTCACCCGGCTACAGTCCCACTTCTCCTGGCTACAGCCCTACCTCTCCAGGTTACAGCCCGACGTCTCCTGGATATAGCCCGACATCTCCTACCTACAGCCCCAGCTCTCCAGGCTATAGTCCAACCAGTCCAGCATACTCTCCGACCAGTCCTTCATATTCTCCGACCTCTCCTAGCTACAGCCCTACCTCACCATCCTACAGTCCCACATCTCCATCTTATAGCCCTACTTCTCCCAGTTATAGCCCCACATCCCCGAGTTATAGCCCGACGTCCCCTTCCTACAGCCCAACCTCCCCGGCATACAGCCCGACCTCCCCTTCATACAGCCCGACCTCCCCTTCATACAGCCCGACCTCCCCGTCCTACAGTCCTACGTCTCCATCATACAGCCCGACTTCTCCAGCTTATAGCCCTACATCTCCTGGCTACAGCCCTACATCTCCGAGCTACAGTCCTACATCTCCGAGCTACAGCCCAACTTCCCCCAGTTATAATCCCCAGATGGCGAAGTATAGTCCGTCACTGGCATACTCCCCGAGTAGCCCGAGACTGTCAACAGCCAGTCCATACAGTCCTACATCTCCAAATTACAGGTAAGATTTGCAGCTTGCATTGTTCTGTGATTCATGTAGTTCCGAGTTGGATGTTTTGGCAAATTGGATGTCTCTTGTGATCTGCCTGATGAACATGATCTGTTTTTGTGTCAGTCCGACATCGTCCTCATACTCGCCTACATCTCCAACGTACTCCCCATCAAGTCCGACCTACAGTCCCAGCGGGTAACTTCTCATTCTTTTCTTGACAATCAATCTTTCCCTAGTGTAGCCAGGTCCTTAAAAGTGTTCATGGTTGGAATTGGGACGTGGGAGTCTCATTTGGATGGCTATGTGCCTAAAATATAAGTTGTCATCTATCTTTCTTTGCCATTTTCGTGGCCGAAACGTAATTGGATCTGGTTATTATTATGTTCTGAGAGTAGATCATATTTTGGCCTTCTTGTGCTCATACTTGCTTGTTCATTTATCCAGCCCTTACTCCGCTGGGGATTTCAGCCCGACTTCTCCTCAGTACAGGTAAGTTTCATCTTGCGCTGATCTCTACGCATCAGCATATAGTGTAGGCCCGCCTTAGGAACTTTGTCGTGATTCCAAATGTTTCTTCCTGGATTATGGCAGCCCGAGCGCAGGGTACTCCCCAAGTGCTCCAGGATACTCCCCCTCGTCTGCAAGCCAATACACTCCACACGCGAGCGTAAAAGACGATAACGGGAGCAACAAGAGGGATGACCGGAGTAAGCGGTGAAAGCTCTAGTTACTGGAACACCACCTCCAACGAAAAACAAAATATGTTTTCTGAGTATTGATGGAAAGAAAAGAAGAAATCTTGGAAGCACTGACCGATTATTACTAAGGGTTGACTTTCTTCCCCCCTCCCTCTATATTTTCTTAATGGGCATTGGCTTAGTCTTTGGGGAGTAGAAAGATTGTGAGGTAAGAGAACGAGGTCTGTGAGAAATCTTCTCGTCTTCCAAATGTGTCTTCTGTGAGTGATTAACGAAGACTCTGTCTTTGCATATCTTCTTGTATCGTAATTTAGCACATTATTGTACGCCCCCAAGAACCACCCTCATTTGAGAAGACCCTGGACTTGATTAGATGGAAACGTCAGATCGGACACAACTGCCGAAATCCCCTGAGAATAAATATTTGCTTTTATGGAGAAAGACTTGTTCTCTGCCTTTCGGCCCTTCCCTTCTGACCTCATCGTCATCATTATTTTTATTTATTTATTTATCCTATTGGCCTGCCTCATCGTTTGCCTCGGTCCATTCGTGCCATTTCTCCGTTTGCACATACGCGTATGTATAAATGTTACTCTCCCGACCTCAGAAATCTCATCTTACATTCTTCCCAAGTCAAAGCCTGAGTTTTTCACCGATGGAGACGAAACGCCCTCCATTGCCAGCATCCAAGTTCAAGTTCTTCTACTTCCTTCCCCTGCCGGTTATGTCTCCTGAAGGACCCTCCCCCGCGAGGACTCCTAGCCCCCGGCCGAAGAAGAAGAGGACGTCCTCCACTGCCCTTGTCCCGAGAAGTGCCTCTACCAGGGTCAAGATAGGTCGGAGCTTCAGGTTCCGAGAACCCAGGTCGCCGAGAGTCTCGTGCATAGGAAATGTCGCGAGCGAGAAGGAGAGGAAGAGGAGGAAAGATTTCAGGGGGAAGGAACGTCGGAATGCTGTTGCAGCCCCTAGTTCAAATCAGTCCCTTATTCTTAAACTCCTCGAGGTGTTTAAGAAGAAGAAGGAAAAGAAAGCAGCTAACCATATTGCAGAACAGTCGTGCTTGCCACCAGGAGGAGCCTATGAAACATCAGCGCCTAAGGCGGGCCATGCGAAGAAATTCTTTGACCGGAGGGTGCGTGGTTCATCATCTGTCGTCGCTCCACATCCGCGGTCATTCATTTCGAGAAGACAGGGGAAGAGGAACGAAGTCGCAGTGGTAGAGAACATAGTGCCAGTACCTAGGAAAGAAATCAACCTGTGGAAGAAAAGGATGGTGGATCCTCCTCCTCCTCTTGTGGTATGAAAGAAAGTTCAATCAAAATAATCGGGCTTTCCCTTTTCCGCGGGAACCATATATTGATCTAATTTGAAAGATATACAAATTTTTAACAATCTAAAAAATATATAAAAAAGTGGAAGCAAATTCATGTAAAATATATTTTTAACGGGCAAAAATAGACCCAAAAGTTTAGCTTACTTTCCCTTTTGGGTTCGAACTTTAAAAAATTTAGTGGCTAGTCAAATGATTGATGTAGAGTATTTTTTTTTATTAATTTAGTTAACTTTAATTTCTATGAGTGTGCCTCTTTGGCCGATTAAGAGTTTTTCTTCCATAATTTGGAATCACAAATTCATATTTTTCCACCCTCATCGATAAACATTAAAGTTAAATGGTTCACATTGAAAGCAATCTGTTACTGGATTGTAAAAGATTTAAAATATTAAATTAAGGTCATAAACAGAAAGTCCGCAGCCACTTATCAATATTTTACCTTTATAGTTTAATTAAAATAAATAATCACTAAATTCTAAACTCTAAACAAGAAAGGCCCAATTGACAGAAGGGCCGAAGCTTGTTAAAATTCGATATCTCGATCTGATAAATTCTTGAGAAAGGCTGTTCCGAACAGATAATTAATCAAATTAAAATTCTTTCTAAAATTACGATTTTGCAACAGAGATTTTGAAGAAATTTTGGAAATCTGATTTTTAAATGTATTTCAAAACTTTCAAATTGAGATTTTTTTTCCCTCAAAATCGCCATTTTAAAAAATATGAAAAATTTTTATAATTTTCATTCAAGAATATCATAAATAAAAATTATTAGGAGCGATAAATTGATAATTTCCTAAACTAGGATCATAGTAATTTTTTTATTTCAAAGCTAAAAAAAGACAATCGTATTCCCCGGACCATGTCCACGTCAACAAAACTAACAATTTTTACACTTCACCTTCCATTCCTATTCTATTGATATCGCCCTCTTCAAAATATGATTTTGTCACATCGCCCAAAACAATATAATATAATATGAAACGGTTGATGATGAACTCATTTCTGCTGTCCCCTTAGGGAATGAACCCTTTTCGCCAACATGTCATGAATTAAATAATTCGTGTACCCGAAATAAATAAAAAACCCAATAGATGATGAATTGAGGGTGCCCCCACTACCAAACCAACAAGACACAAACTGTTCAAAAGTAATATTAGCAGCATTAAGGTTAGATCTTCAACAGCGACGTGACCACGACCAACCCCTGAAAATAATATACACATACACGAGTTCCGCACGGGTTGGGGATCGATTCCTCGTGTTCTTCGTTTCCTTTTTTTTTTCGTTCAACTAAATCTTCTAGAACGAACACGGAAAAATCAAACCTTCCCCCCCCCCCCCCCCCCAAAAGGAGTAGCTAGAAAATCAAAATCATCATTGAGAATAGAAACTAAGCAGCACAACAAACAGTATGTAAAAAAAAAAAAAAATCCATTCATTCTTTCTTTTTTTATTTCTAGTCTTAGGAGCTCTCTCTCTACCTAATTAGTTGGGCAAAAGTCGGGGGAGATGTCCGACTTTCAATCCCGAATTCCTAACACGGGGTTTTCAAATGGCAATCGAAACCCCGGCGGATTCATTACACTTTTTGAATTGTTATTTCCGTCTGGGGCCCATCATCAACTTCTCCTAATAAAAAAAAAACACAAGAATCACGACTTGGAATGATATTAACAACCATTTTACCCGGAACTTTCCCATAAGACAGTAATAAACAACAAGGGAAGGGAGGAGATCAAAAGGAGTTGTGGCTTTGGGGGTTTGTATATTATTAGTTAGTTTAGTATCCAAGGCTTGGTTTTAATGGAATAACTAAATAGAAAAAAAAAATTAAGATGAGGAGGGGGTGGGTGGGGGGGATTTTGGTTGACTTTTCCATGGCTGACGACATGGTAAAGTGAGTCCATCTCACACCAACCCCCCCCCATTGACAAACACACCACCCCCTCCAATTTGAACAAATCATAAGATGAGTTGATTGCAGCTATCCTCTTAATTTGATTCCCCATCTTAAACCTAAGCAAGCACCTCAAACCCCCGACCCGATCCCTCAAGATCTGGTTTTCCTGTGTCGGGAATGAACGGGATTCCCCAAACAGCAAAACAGAAAACAACAGGACTTTTGCTGCCCCTCTGTCCCCCCAAATTTCTTTTCTTCTCTAATAGAAAAACCCATCTCTTCTGTAGTCAACCCCAATAATAATAAAACACGACGGGAAAAATAATGACCAATTCATCCACCCTCCCCCCCCGCCACCGTCATTCCTTTGCCAGCAGAATTCCTCCGTCTCCCCCGGTTGCTGTTACATCACCAACACGACAACGACTCACGGAGAGATAGAGATAGAGAGAGAGATCCGGATATCACACGCAATCAAATGATTATTTTTCTTTCCATGTTCCTTTTGGCAGTCTCTCCTTCATTACCAGATAAAGACTCTTGCTAACGACAGCTTTCTAGAAGGTTTTTCTTTTAAAGCTTAAGCTAAGGAAACCCAACCTACCCCCACCCCCCATCTCCATCACAGGAACTAAGATCGTCGGGGGCTTCTTCTTCCTGGTGGTGATGTCATTTATAATAGTAACAATAATAAGAACTAGATCTCGCGAGGAAAAGGTCGTGGATTGGAGGAGAAGGAAGGGAAGCGAGGTGGTCGCTAGTTTTGGCCGCTTCCTACGTGTAATCAATCTACCAGCAGCACGAGCAAACTGACCATGATTCCCCCCTCCCCCATTGGAAAAACAAAGAGGAGGGATTAGTTTTACCAGACCACTAACAAGCATTGGAAAAATCCTGATGTGGGGCTTGGCTTTTCCATTGCCGCGTTCTTACCGCGGGAGAAAAATGTAAAAATCTGGGGCTTAGGCACGTTAATTGAGTCAAATTGGGCAGAAGGGTCACTATTGACTCCTTACCACCACCTTATTTTCTGGCAAAAGATGGACATTATCTTCTTCTTCTTCTTCTTCTTTTTTCTTCCCAGAGAAAACCCCATGCTAAGACTTGTAATGTGTGCTAATAAATTAATGAGAACAAGGAAGAGGCTGTGTAGAAGGAGTTGCTGACCTTTTTGTCCAATGTTTAGGACTTATTGTTGAGGCGGGGCAGTTGGCCATTAAGTGATATATTATATATCCACACCTCTTCCCTTCTCCTCAACTTGCATATATTATTCCCTTCTTTCATCTCGGTGAAGCCGAACATATCTTAGCTTCCTCCTTCACATCCCACTGCAGTAAAGATTAATGCCTGCATGATTTGAGGGGTTAGGAGAGTCAGGAGCGTTTCATCCGGAGTTGTTCATGGCGGTGAAGAAGAATAACGTGTGGAGCTACATCATACCAGCATGCGGCAAGAAAGAAAGGAAGCCCAAGACACTGCAGAAAGTTTTACAGAAGCCAACCTCGTTTCAACGGCTTTCTCTGTTGGATTTGAGCAACCCCATTTCAGTCTTCTCAGAGGACCTTTCCATATCTCTACCTGGGTCGAAGCTTCATGTGTTTACCCGACTAGAGCTCAAGGTGATCACGCAGAACTTCTCGTCGAGCAACTTCATCGGAGAAGGCGGGTTCGGACCTGTTCATAAGGGGTTCATCGATGATAAGCTTCGGCCAGGTCTAAAGGCCCAGCCGGTTGCCGTCAAGCTATTGGATCCAGACGGCTTGCAGGGGCATAAGGAATGGCTGGTTAGTATCCTCAGCACCTGTTTTAACTTCGTCAACTAATGATTTGGAGAAAGAAGGATTAAATTGATGGCCTGATTTTCTTGTCTAAATCATCATCTGCAGACAGAAGTTGTGTTCCTTGGACAGCTGAGACATCCTAACCTGGTTAAGCTCATTGGATATTGTTGTGAAGAAGATCACCGGCTCCTCGTATACGAGTACATGCCCCGAGGAAGCTTGGAGAATCAGCTCTTCAGAAGTATGTTCTCAGCTATCATCTCCCATCATCCTTAGTCGTTGAAAGTATCCATTTTTGCGAACCGTCCTGTCTTGCAGGTATCTGCCAAGTGATAAAATACATTTTTTTTTTCCTTCATCTTGCAGGGTATTCCGTCTCTTTACTGTGGTCAGCAAGAATGAAGATAGCTCTTGGTGCTGCAAAGGGCCTTGCTTTTCTGCACGAAGCCGAAAAACCAGTCATATATAGAGATTTCAAGGCCTCAAACATCCTCTTAGATTCTGTAAGTATACTTCTTCCACACCATTTACATTCAATACAGCATATCAATTATTACAATTCTGTCATTCGAAATCAACTTTTCTTTTGGCAGGATTATACGGCTAAGTTATCGGATTTCGGTCTTGCAAAAGATGGACCTGAAGGAGATGAAACGCATGTTTCAACTCGAGTAATGGGAACTCAGGGCTATGCTGCACCGGAGTATCTGATGACGGGTAATCCTTCAACCAATTATTCATGATTCATCAAGACGCCCTTGTGTCACTTTTCCCTCCTAAGATATGATTTAACTTGATTTTCCAGGTCACCTGACTTCCATGAGTGATGTGTATAGTTTTGGGGTAGTCCTTCTGGAACTCCTGACAGGAAGGAAATCAGTGGACAAGAATCGACCGCCCCGTGAGCAAAAGCTCATTGACTGGGCAAGACCTATGTTAAATGATCAGAGAAAACTGAGCAGGATAATGGACCCGAGACTGGAGGGGATGTACTCAGAAAAGGGTGCCCAGAAGGCAGCTGCATTGGCATACCAGTGCCTCAGTCACCGGCCAAAACAGAGGCCGACAATGAGAGCCGTGGTTGAGACTTTGGAGCCCCTGCTGAACTTTGATGACATTCTGGAAGGAACATTCGTGTACACAGTTCCTGAGAGTGATCTGAAAAGGGAACACAGAGATAGTCAGTGCAAGAAGAAATTCAAAGAAATGAATGGACAGCATAACCATTATCGCCGCCATCGCCACCCTGATAGAAGGTCTCCAATGTCAGCATCCGCAATACACTCCGATTCAGATGCTTCGCTCAGCTATCGAGACCAGATAAATGTGTTGCATTCACGGTAGGAAATACGTATAGACATGATGAACTGTAAAAAAATAGCTGTGTAGATAGACAGGCCTAGTAAGAGTCCACATGTTACGAAATTTTGATTCTTTCTTGATGAAATTATACATCTCATAGGCAAGCACAGCCTAAAAGTTTTGATTACTTGATTCTTTAGGAGAAGCTGCTTATCGTCCAGCACTTCATTGGTTGAAATAAATGTAACAGTCAACTTGCATGAATACTGAGATTCGCTCTTGCATTTATAACAGTTGGTCCGTATACTCAGCAGATTACTCAAGCCCAACAAACACAACGACAGACCAGTTCCAGTATGGTTATTTGAAAGGTAAGAAAGCTAAATGAAACTGGCTGCATTTACAGATGGAAGGATAGACAGCTCACCAAAAGTCATAGTATTGAAGTGTTAGATGCCAAACTATGAAGAAATAGGATCAACAATGAACAATCCAACTAAAAGAGGCAAAGTACCTGAGTATGAACAGAGGTTTCCAGATCAATTGTTAACTACATATTCGTACAAATTTTTTGAGCCATCTGGCAGTCTAAGCAGTTAGATAAACATATATTATCTTTTTATGTGGCGAGGGAAAATTTCCATGCTACTCCCAACATTTAATCAAACTACACATACAGGGAATCCACAAAACCATGTCTCCAACAGTTACCAAGGCCAGTACTGGAGCAACTCTTGGTTATAGGAGTCCAGGAGATTCCGGTATATCCAAAACATCCAAAAATTGGATGATTGTTTAAGGAACGCTATCTAAAAAGGTCTTCCAGCTTCTGCCATCACCTTCCTAGCTCGAATCAATTTTCCTATCTCCTTTAAAACCTTTTCACCAGAGAGAAAATGGATTGATCATGGTAGCACGAACTGACAAGTCACTGGAAGCACAATTTCAAAAGTGATTGGTTGCTCACCTCCATTGTCATGTCTTCAACTGTTACTTCAGTCATATCATTGTATCCGTGATTTAAAGCTGCTTCTGTCAACAATGAACGACTCACTATTGTCGGCAAAGAATGAACAGAGTAACTGTACAGTGTACTAACAGGTAAACAATACTGCAGTAACTTCTGAAACCAAAATGATGAGAATATATGACCTACTTTGGAGAGAGATGGTTGCATCTGCTGTGGCATAACCCTCACGCGTTTCCTCATAAATTGCAGCTAGCTGTGCCAATAGCTGATTTTGCTGTGCATAAATTTTTTGAAGACAAAAAAGTTCAGAAATTCAGCGGTCTTGTTGGGCACATAATATGGAAAATCATAATAATGGTACAAAAACCATCATTCTCTCAAATTGTACCTCAGATTCAGACAGGGAAAGAGGTGACTGAGAGCCAGGACGATCTTTAATCAGTCCATCCAGAACCCTGTCTATCGGAATATCCACCCATATTGAGATCCCATGTCTAAGCAATGCCCTAAGGTATTCAGGTAACTTTGATAAGAAAAGATGGGAAGTGGAAAAACTGCGGTCTAATGTAGACATATTTATGCAGAAATCGTATCTTCAAGCAACCCAATATTCACAAGCAGTTTTTATGCACAATTTATAGTAATGATATCACACAGATTAGTCGAACTTTGAACTGCTCCATCTCCAGCACAAACAACCAGCCGACCCATGGAAGATAACTGCTTCAGCACTTCAGTCTGAAATTAAAAACATTATGAATCAAGTGCTTATCTTTAGGGAAAAGATCTGCAGAAGAAGACCTAAAAGCATTATGTTCGCAATATCAAGGAAAACAGAGCGACCTCCGATTCGAGAAACCCTTTCTCATCCGTCTCCAAGTACAACTTGGCTGAGGCTTCGCCACCGGCAGCTTCCTCAACCAAGCCATCACTGTCCGCAAGCAAATGATAAGGAACATACTGAACCGAACAACAGCGGGAAACTAGACGAAGAAACTCCACAATTCATCCTACAATGCGCCACTTACACAGGCACGATCGCAACCATTACCTGTCAAAGTAGTAGTACCGCAGCAACTCTGCCAAGAGCTTTCCTATCTGCTCTTTCACATCACTCTTCATCCCTGCAACACCACATGCATCATAAAACATCAGGTAACTAGAAAAAAAACATATAGAAAAAAGAAACCAAGATCATCACCGTTATCAAATTGCTTGACATACTCACCGATGAGAAAAATCGAAGTCCATTTCAAGTCAGCGGAGATGTTCATAGCCTTCTTCTGATAATATTTTAAAAAAGGAAGCAAAAAAAAAAAGACACACTAATCACAATCGTAACACTACAAACTCCGACCGATTCCTCGTCTATCCGGCGCAACAAGCCCATCACTACCTTTAGTTCAAGATTCTCCGCAGGCGAGCCTTCACAATCAGCAAAACAATCGTCATCAAGCAAGCACGCCAACAACAAAACGACCGAGACTAAACAACGGCGAAAGGTTCCCTACGACTTACAGACAACAGCTTCGTCGGGAACGGAGCGGACCCCGGCGACCGGAGGATTCCCCGAAGAAGCTCGGAGGCATCTCCGGAGCGGAAACGGAGATCGTTGATGGACGGTCAATCTCGAAGCCACCTCTCGGCGACGGAGAAGAAGGCGGGGGCGGAACTCGAGTTGAGAAACGGGAACTGCTGAGGAATTAAGCGTCGTTATATCCATTTCCCACCTTTACGCTAAGAAGATGATTTTGCTGGCACTCGGCCATTACCCCTTCGCAACATCAAATATCTCTCGTGGGTTGGATGACCTTTTCAACATCTGTATTTAATCCCCAAACTTTTCTAAATATTTCATGTTAATCCAATCCAATACGGTGATTTCATATGTAAAAACTACCGAAAAAGTTTTACGATGGATTTGCAGCAACGAGCATTACTGCCTTGTGGCGTGGAGTTTGGGTTCGCTAGATGATACGACGGCAGAGAAACGGGATCCTGGGAGTTGCCTGGAGTCGCCAAGGGGAGGTTGTCGGCATCCTCTCGCCGTCCCCCCAGACGGCGTACGCCTCCTCCCCGTGGGCCGCGTCGTCCCCTATCTCCAGGTCATCCTCTGCCATCCTCAGGTTGACGATCCGGCTTATTAGGATGCATATCAAGCTAGTGAATACCACGTTCCACGCAGTTATGAATAATGCTCCAATTAACTGGTAGCCTAGTTGCCTGAGCCCGTCGCCGGGCCTGTGATCTAATATACTGTACAACAGTCCTGGGTTGTACTTGTTCCTTCCGTACATCATCTCCAAGAGGCTCGGCTTGGCGAACACCCCCGACAGGAGTCCACCTAGGAGGCCCGCGACAGCGTGGGTGTGGAAGACGGCCAGCGTGTCGTCCACCTTTTGAAAGAACGCATACCTCCTGTGCAGGACCATCATTGTATACCACGGTACAGAACCGGACAAAACTCCCATCAGGGCAGCCGCCCACGACTCCACCAATCCTGTCGGTTTTTTCCACCAGATGAACCACATCGATGTTGTGTTTTTTATTGTTTTTTTGGGTAATTCATTGTAAGAAACGAAAACAACACGGGAGTTTACTAACCTGCTCCGGGGGTGATACAGACGAGGCCCGTGATCATGCCTTGAACTGCGCCGATGACGGAACTCTTCTGGTAGAAGATCATGTCCAAGCAAAGCCATACCAGGAGGCTGCTGGCGGTGCAGATGTGGGTGTTAAGGATCCCAAGGGACGCTGTCCTCCCGACCGCAAATGGGGATCCGCCATTGAACCCCGTCCATCCCAACCACAGGAAACCGGCCCCTCCCAGCATATGGATGATGTTGTTCGGAGGGGAGTGCTGCCGGTCGCGCGAGTGCCTCGGCCCAACCTGTTGAAGTTCATAACTGTTGAACAGGCCACTCATATCATCCATAACTTTTATTGATCGATTGGCTCAAGCGAAGATTTGTTTACCCAAAAAGCAGCAGTGAAGCCGGCCACCCCCGAGGAAAGATGGATGACGAACCCGCCAGCATAGTCAATGATGCTGATCCCGTCAGGCTGGTCCAGGAACCCACCACCCCAGATGCTGAATGCACCAATCGTGTAGCAACACGTCAGCCACATTGGCACGAAGAACATCCACGCGTAGAAGTTCATCCGCCCAAGCAGTGATCCGGCCAGCAGGATCACGGTGATGGCCGCAAACACGAACTGGAAGTACACGTAGTCGGCAAGTGGGATGTACGTGGAACCATTACGTTGTAGGAGTTTTATAGCCAGAGCAGTCGAAGGATTCCCCATGATGGGGAGCAGCTTCTTCCCAAAGGCCATGTTGTGTGCCCAGAGGACCCAGCAGAGGAGCACAGCCGCAAAGGCGTAGAGGGCCATGAATGCAGAGTTGACAGCCCACTTCTTCTTGACGATGCTCCCATACAGGATCACAAGGCCTGGCACGCTCTGCAGGCCCACCATGGTCGCCGCTGTGAGCTGCCATGCATGGTCGCCGTTGTTCAGCCACGGTGGGGCCTCATCGCCTGGGATCAGGTTCTCGGGCAAAGCCAGCGAAGTGCCGTTGATCATGGCGGGGGGGAAGGGACGGGACCGGTGGAGACGATTGCTGTCGATGCCGTTTGATTAGTGGAAATGATGTCGATGGAGGGGGATGCAAGCTAGGAAATTTTGTTGGGTAATGAGAAGGATCACATCGGGATAATCTACAGACAAAAGTTTTGGATGGTAACGCCTCTCTCTCTCTCCAATAGCCCAATCAGTCATCAAATTCAATCAATGCCCATCTTCACGTGTGAAGTGACTGATGGCCAACATTCCATCTAAATTTTATATAATTGTATGATCAGTTATTCGTTTACATTCGGTTTCGATGAATTTGACGCTTTGAATATAAGTTATGATCAGGCAAGAATGAATATATAATATAACTCTTGAATGTCGTGACATCTTTTTTAATTATGAAAACGGATTCAAATTCAGTGGTTTGAATCTCGTTAATTGATTTGAATATGTTAATTATGTTAAAAGTACAACTGATTGATTCTTCTCTTGAAGAAATAATCAATTCGTGGATAGTATTGTTTCCTTTTTCAGTCAAAAGTGCTTGTTGTTTCTCAAGTTGATTTTTTTAACAGGAAACAATTCAAATGAATTATTTCTATAAATTGTTTTCATAAACCTGGATGAATTCGGCCAATACAAAAGGGACTGAGATCATGCACACAAAAAAAAAAAAAAAAACAGTGTGGCATGTGTGGTGTGAGGCCAGAGACGAGAGTGTTGTGTGTTCGTTTCGTTAGTTGTCCAGAGATTGTGTGTCTTCGGAACGTTAACGAGTAATCGGCGAATTCATTTGGGTTGCTGTGTATCTCCGACTTTTATAATTGCAGTAACTCATTACTATCCATCAAAAGAAATTTGTTATTGTTGTGTCTTTTTCTAGAAATCAGGAATCGACATAGTTCGTATAGTTAGACATGCACTTACAAATGCATGCTAAAAGTCTTGTACCTGCGGATAATGTAGGAGTGCGAAAGTGCAAAGGTTCACCCTCAACACAGAGGCGATGTATAGGAAGTCTCAACCTCTTGGATGAACAGTAGATGCTTGGAGCCATCAGAGTAGAAATTTTACCCTAACAATTGAGTGTGCAGTGCAATTAGTCACGACTGTGGTAACCTTGTACGTTTTTACTGTGTTGGAGACAGATACATGGACTTCGTTGTGTCAGTAGTCAGATTTGTGAAGACCACCTTCTTTCTTTTGAACTTTGGTAATATTCTTTGTTCCCTGTTGTTTTAGCCATGCTTCCGAAAGGAAGATATAATATTATGTGCGAACGAATTTTCTCTTAAGAGTAAGCAATCATATGTTGAGTGTGAGCATTCCTTTGTATGGAATGAGAAGCTATTTCTTGTGTGAGGAGTTGTTTGTTCCTTTTGAAAATCACTTTATTCAGTTCGAGGGTTAGTATTCTACTAGTGTAAAGGCATATTATACACCCCTTATTTTATACGGTGAAATCACCTCGATAGTAAAAAGTGGGTTTATATCAATTAGATCGAATAATTATAAAATTCTCCGTTATTTTACATACAGGCTAATGACTTAATCAAACTACAAGTGAAACTTAGGGTAAGCGAATCCTACTATCTATGGTAATTCATTCTGAAAAATCTAAGATACTTCCCCGTACTTGTTTTCACACATTTCAACATTTGTAAAATGGCGAAGAACTAATTCATCCCATTTTATTAGGTTTAAATGGGGGATTTGTTACATTGTTAGTTAAAAAAAAATATCACAAGATAGGGTATATAATTTCAAAATTTCAAAATTTTTTTTCCGAAATCGAACTTTAAAAGTTTAATTTTGTTCAAAAGTAAAATCGAACTTAAAAATTCGATTTCTTTAAGGAAACTCTTTGAAAGTTGAACTTTATAAACTCCACTTCACTTTTTTTATTTTATTTTTTTAAAATTTTTTAAGTTCGATTATGTTTAACTTCGGGACATTATTTAGGAGTTTCGGAACTTTCTTTTTCGTATTAATACGGGGAACGGAACTCTTTAAAGGGGACCAACATTATTAGTAGTGCGCCGGACTACAACAACAAACAAGGCCAACCACTCCCATCCACCCCCCCCAATCAAAAGAAATAAAACCCATCATTCATGTAAAAAAAGAAAGAAAAGAATGAAAAACTAACACAGAGAGAAAAGAATCAAAGCTAGCCGACCAAACATGTGAACCGTTTTGATGAATTAAATTCTCTGGACCCATCTACCTTACACAATTTCTTTCTTTCTTTTTTTATTAAAAAAATCCATCCAAAATATAAAATAAAAATAAATAAATAAAAAGAGTAACAGGGGGGGCAATTGAATTTGTTGCTTCGTTTCTGTGAGACAATGGTTGCAGGCCTTAGGACCAAGGTACAACATTGATTCCAACATCATATTAAATGATCCTCTCCCCCCCAAAAGCAAAAAGAAAATCAAAATTTAAAAATCGGAATGAGTGACAGGAGACGAACATAAACCCTAACATTCACATTCTTCCCCTATACTTTCCGAAATGTTTTACCCAAACACAGCTTAAGTGCTTTGATTAGGAATGATACAACAGGGGGGCGGGGGGGGAGGAGGGACAGGAAAGAACCCCAGTTGGGTTGCGGTAGTTCCAAAGGTAGGAGGGGGCTCAAAAGGGTTTCTTTGTTACTTCTCCTCCCCCCCCCCTCCAGTTGATGAGATCATATAAAATCATCCGCAGGTTGCAGGAATCGGCTTTTGTTTAATTATTCACCTCCCCAGATGACAACACCATCATCGTCATCGTAGTTCCGCTCACAACGAACGACTCCACGCCCTACCATTGCAAATCCCTCGCCCCAAGACCGAAGTTTCTCTTATACCCGTGTTGAATGTTTAGGTTAAGACGATCTGTTAAAAGTAGAATGCATGAATGCCCAACTTTCGTTCATCTCAGAAAGTGACTCCACCCAACTAAGAACGGGTGTAGGAATTTAAGGAGAATCGTGGGATTGAATATATATATATGAAAAAAATGTCTTAAAAGAGGAGAGGATTGCAGAGTGATACAGTGGAGTAATAAATACTTGGGGTTTTGGAGAAATAAGAGTCCCTTGGAGAGAAGAAGGTGGTGGTGGGGAACCGACCCATATTTTTCACTGCATCCTCACAGTAACGGATTTTAAATTCTAATTCGTAAGTCGTCGAGCTAAACCGTATCCTGAATAATAAAACTACATGTATGAAAGTAAGTAGGTATTTATCCTGATCGTTTTTCATGTAACGTGTGGGGACAAGGGCAATTACGTACGCAAACAGTTATAAAAGGCAGCTGCCCCCCTCCCTCCATAAATCCATACTAACCCTAAAAGAAGGGCATTATTATTCTTCCCCCTTTTCTCCCTCCAACCTTCCCCTCTTCCTCGACTTCGCTCTCCTCCTTCTCCTTCCTCTCTTGTGGCCTTGCAATAATACCAGGATGTCTCGACTAATTGTCTTGTCCCTCTCTTCGTTTTCTTCTTCTCCTTTCTCCTTCCCTCGGCGCCTCTTTGCCCTAAGAGATGGGCTTTTCGCGTTCTATGTTATTGGGATTGTCACTCTGATATTGGCCTGGTTCACTCAGACACCGCACACCGCGGGTTTTCGGGGAGGGGCGGGGTGGAATGTTTGATTGAGCCGTGCCAATATCTAAGTGGCCTTTCCCTTTTGTGACGGAAGGCAGCACCCCGTAGAAAAAGGTTTGCCTATTTTTGCGCTTTCGTACTAACGAGTTTATTCCAGATCTCCTGCTAGGCCGATACATTGGCTATTCGTATCACACAAGGGGTTCAAATCTTTTCACTTCGTTGTTTGCGAGGAGACGAGGACGGCAGAGTCTGAAGCTGAGAAATAGTGGATCTCGAGAACCCGTCAATTTACGAGGCCTTTTCATCGTTGCCTTTGGCTTGACAATATTCAGAGATGCTTCCCATTTTCATTGGGTTTTCCCCATTTGGTTGAAGTTCGACATCTTCTTACATATCTTGTCTCGAAAACCCGAGTAAATAATTGCCCGATGACTCTCTGAAAAGGCGATGCTTCGGATCTTCTTAGTTTTGGTAAGTCAATTAACCTCTATCTAAAAAAAGACCTTGTTTTGTTTTCTGTCGTTGATTGAAATTTTTTAAGCATCATGCTGTAATAATCCTCATTTTCTCCTTTGTTTGACTTATTAAACTTAGCACATTTCCAATCTTTCTATGACTTCTTCTTCTTCTTCTTCCTCCTCCCTACTGACTAACCATCCTCGACTGCGTAAAATTCAAGTCGTGCGGGTGGTTGGAAATGGTTGGTGCCGTTTTGGTGGTGTCGGCTGTGCCCGAAAAAGGTTGGAAGTAATCTCGACACCTCGAGAAGATAATACTGACTTTTGCCAAGGAAGATGCTCGTGTATAGCTAAGCTGCTTATGCCTCTAAAGTTAGAGAGTTCGCATAAAACCCCCCGAGACCGCCAAAGATAACGAAGGAACTTCTGCGAATTTTTCTTTCTGATACCGCGATTGATACAACGAAGAGAAATTTCCTAACATGGCCGTGGACTTGGGGAGAGGGAGGAATTTCATGACCTTCTTAATTTTTTCTACGTATAATTTTATTTCCTACCTGTCCCCGAACGAATCTCCATTAAATGGCTGCTCTGATCTGATCTGCTCTCCTCCTTCTCCCATCTCTTTCCCCATTTATTGCCCCACACTGTCCTCACAAATCCACGGTCCAATTTCAAAACATGGATTCGAAAGCACGTCGGTCCCACCGTGACCGAACGACCTACTGGGTATCGCTAGGGGATCGCTAAGAGGGGGGAGGGGGCGTTCGAATATCAAGTATGCGAGCCATGCATCGAATCAACTGCGAAGAGGAAGAAGAACATGGTTCGCTGAATTTTTATTTTCGGGGCGTATCCGAATAATGAGCCCAAACCAACAGCAAGATCTGACAACTCGTGACCCAAATGCCCTCATATAAGACCAAACCCATGAAGCCACAGAATTATGCCTTTCAATTTTCTTTCAACTAGTCAATGAGCGGTGATCGATCGATCGATCGTTCTTTGTTGGATAATCACGAGACAAGTAACACAGGGGCTGCTTCAAATATTTATGTTCGATGCAAAAGACAACAACATCCGTCTGAATATGCGGCGGCTCCCCCATCAATGAAACAAAAATAAAATAAAATTTAGGGTAGCATCGAGTGTCCGACCGATTCTTTTGATCAACTCGATCGCTTTAAAAAGAATATTATTACGTCGGCGGATACTACAAGACGATGTGGCTTTGTTTAACACGTCGGCTTCATTTCTTTATTACTATTATTATTGTTGGTTTTTTTAAAAAAATTCGAAATCGTGAGCAATTAAGAATTTTGGCCATAATGTAATTGTCGCGGGCCAACACGTGGACGAAGAACACTTTAATGAAATGATGTATCTTTGGCCCCCAAATTTAGGGCTGGCACGTCCACACCCTTTTCCGATTTTGTGACACCAAGGAGACCCACTCAGCAGACAACAATTTCAGACAAGAAATCGATTTTGACCCAGACATAGCCGGACTGATTCTTGTGACGAAGGCAATGGAGTTGGTGGAATAATGTATACATGGGATGACCTCAGGTTGGATCAAAATGGATGGGAGTTGGATCCAGTGGAAGAAGTAATCACAACATATGAATGGGGAGACACACATTCGGAATGAAACTCGGAGATGGTCAAAATGATGTCACACCCAGAAGACGAGCATCCTGGGAGCGGCCCCGACAGTTTTTTACGAAAATAAGATTAGTTTTAAAAAAGAATCGTGAAATACGGTTCGTGTTTCGTAAAATACGAATTTATCGCAAAAAAGGCAAATTTTGAAAACATGTACCCTAAATTACAAAGTGTACAGGTACCCGCCATAGAGTTAAACATGTTAAGGCGGGTCTGCAAAACCCACCCTAATGTGGTGGGGTTGAATCCATGCGGGTTTTGAGAACCCGCTTTTAGTGGGGGGCGAGTTTTGAGTACCTGCCCCTTTGACACTTATAAAAATATCTAAACCAATCGAAAGAGGGGATGTCGGGCGTGGACGAGTTTTGAAACCGGCCACTATCCTAAAATAACATAAGGCGCGGCTCCACTATCCTAAAATAACAAAAGGGCCGGGTTTGGTTAAAGATTTCCTTACCTACTAAGGCAACAAAATTATTTTATTTTTTTGGGTAAAAATCTATTGAGAATGGATAATGCCAAGAGTTGAACTATTGAGTTCTCCCTTATAAAACCTTAGCCAACTAAGCTAGATGATTTTTTTACTAAGTTTTCGAGAGGCGGGTTTTCTTGTTTATTTCGTTAAGGGGGCGAGTTTTCAAAATCCGTCCCTTATTCATCTAGTAAAATCGTTGTTTTCCTCGAGGGCGGGTTTTGAAAACCCACCCTCTTTGTAATTAAACGCGCCCATTGGTAAATCCGTATTTTACGAAACACGAACCGTATTTTGCGAAAAATTTTTAAAATTAAACATATTTTCATACAAAACTCCTTCAAACAGGATTCATTGGGAGCCAACACTCAAACAACTTCGAAACTGATCGATAGTTTACAAAAAAGAGCCGTTTTATTTCACAACGACGGTACGAGAACCAGAGACGTCTAAGTGATGATTCAGGTAAGGTAACCATAGATGTACATGTTCACCTGACATTCTACCAAAAGGATAAGGAAGGTTCGTAATCTTATTTCTTGACATGAGTGTTAGAATTCCTTCATGAATCATGGAATGAAGGACAAAATGGGCAAATGGTTGCCTAAATTGTTACAAGCCCAGACAAAAAGGAAATGGGACCACAAATACGACTCTTTTTTATTGCTCTTCCTTGGTAAGAAATTTAAGCCCATTCAATTCTCAGTTCGGTTGATTTAGTTTTTTATTTGCACATCTTTCTGGAGAAGTTCAATTTGCAGTTGTTTTTTTTTTGGGGGCGGGGAATAAACTAAAGGTCCTTTTGTTCTTCTTACATGTGAGAAAAGCCTTTGGTAAGAAAGGTAGGGAGGAGCTCCATGTCCGACAAGCGACTTGACAACCAAGGCAAATCCAGATCTTTCAGATGTTAATCGTCGAGCGACGCTGCTTCCCATGACGATCGAGGGCATGTGCTTACCCTTCAGAAACCTCCGTGATCGAGTCTCTGACCGCTGGTCGCCATGCCTCTTAGATCCCGGTAATTGTTCGGATTTTTCCGCGTGTTGATCCGATGTTCTTTCGACGACCCAAGTGATAATATTCGATTTTTAACGGGAACCCGTATCGCGGTTTCTTGTTGTTGCTTCCCAGAAGAGTTGTTGTGATGGTTTTGAGGGCTTAATGCGTTCTTGACGAGGTGGTTTGTTGTTTCCTCAGTTAGGAGATCTTCGTTGGGGTTGAAGCTGGCGTTGGTGGCGGTACACGTTGTGTTTGTGGGTGCTGTATTCTTGGTTGATGGAGATTTGATTGAGAAAACAGTAACAGAGCCATGGTAAATTCTCTTCTTAAGATAAAACATGTGTACTTAATTGGTCGCATGCTTTAGTGGGATGAATTTTCTAACGCTCTTCATGATTCAGGTACCCTGCATTATACTTGTTGCTCTTTCTTGCAGCACTGATTCAGTATTTTGTGACTGCTGGATCTTCTCCTGGGTTGAATACGATACTATATCTCGTGACAGTTTACAATTTATACGGATATCACGTGCCTCTTGTAGTTGATTCGTCAATTGGTCCATGAGTATAGGTATCTAATTGAAGCAAGGGGAGCTTTTCTGGAAGCGAATGCTCGGATTAAGGAAAGTTCTGCTTCTTCCAAGTAAGAATCACTTTTCTCTATTAAAGTCCTTACCCAATGGATGTGATGTATGCATTCTCATCTTGTTTTGTTGTTTGAATTACGTTTCAATGTTTAAGTGAAGGCAGCCGACATCACTCAAGAATGACAGCTTCATTGTTAGTGTTTCCAGTGACCAGCCTGAGAAATCTGCTCATGGGAACACATCATCATCATGGTCAAAGATGGTGATGTTATTGCATCCCCCAGGAACATCAGTAAGGTAGAAATCTATTGGAAAGTTCATGAACACTGTATACCTGTAAAAAGTGAATTCTTCTCGAGCATCATAACTTAGGTCCTTAGTGTTTTTTCATACTCATACCACGACAGTAAGTTTGTTTCATAGATCTTTCGAGAGATTGATCATTAGCCAGTTGGTTAAGATCATGGGATGATGAGTTGCTTATAGAAGCTCGTATATTTATATGCAGTTGGGAGAGAGTTGGTTTGAAGTTCTCACACATTTTGTTTTTACTATGCAGAGCTTTGACATGCGCCTATTGTATGCTTGAGCAGGTAATCATGTTATCTCCAATTCGTTGGTTTTTATACATACTGCGGATACTCCCACTGCAATGCGAGAATGCCTATTATAGACAATCATTATCATGTCCTACTCCTATCTGTAAATGTCACTGCTGTGCTACACATGGATAATATTCATGTTGTCATAAATGGGTCAAGATCGTATCAATATGATCTGTGGAATGATCATGTTCGGCATGGTACTTTTGGCTGCTTGTGTCTAATAAGTACATAAATGAAGAGAGTTGCCAGCAACAATATGCTCCACAGAAACGGAGTGAGTTCTTTTCTGTTTCTGAGGTCACAGGACTTCAACTTGGAATAGTATTTTGCAGCCTCCTAGGTCAAAACATTGTCATGACTGTGACAAATGTGTTCTTCAATTTGATCATCACTGTGTTTGGCTCGGGACTTGTATCGGACAGAACAATCACTGTCGATTTTGGTAAGTTGGCTTGTTTCTCTGTCATAATTTTACTGTTTTCATCCTTAACTAGTCTAGGAAATTCATGAATTGCTATTGCTTCTGTGGTCCTTTCACTTGATTAGGCTACTCTACTGTCGTACTTAAGCTTGATTTTTGTCCTCCTAGGTGGTATATATGTATGGAGACAGCCCTGTGCTTGTGGACTGGAGTCTTCTACATTATATACATACAAACTAGTATATCAAGGACTTGGTATTTATTTTCTTGCCGTGCTACTCTTCCTCATCTTGATTTTTTCTCTGGTCTTTTTGCCATATCCATGTTTCACGTGGTGCATCCACCATCCAGCTACCAGTTCTCTGAACATGAGGAATTTTCGTGTTGTATGATGAAGAAACCCAAACATCTATTTTTCAGGTGGAAGGACATGATTTTGATCGTGCTTTTGTGTGGATTGTTGATTATCGTCATCTTTCTGCTTCTCCTACTTCTTTTTCATAGGTATGTTGAGTTACAGAAGATGTGCATGGCATACAATTTTGTAGAAACTTATACCACTGGAATACTTTATTAGCCTCTATTCGATACTGCATTCACTCACGGATATTTACAATGTTTGGTGGCAGCTACCTTATACTGACAAATCAAACTACCTACGAACTTGTCAGGCGGAGACGCGTACCTTATCTTAGGTGAATGCTGTTTTGACAATGTGCTTTATGATCCGCCTCTTGGTAAAAAGGATAATGTAGACTGTTGAATCCAAAAATATCATGGAACTATGTATAAAGAACGATCACCTTGTTTCAACGTAGAGTTAAGATCATAACCATGTTTACATGACTAATCTATTTCTTCTATTTTGATTGCAGGGGAGTCCCCGAAAAGGTGTACCCTTTTAGTAAAGGAATCCGCCAAAACTTATACAGGTTTTGCTGTGCACGAGGAGGTGAATACTACATGGAGCAAATGCCCACGCAACTGGAACTTGGAGAACTAGCAAGACCATACACATGTTTGGACTTGCTAACCTGCCGTTGCTGTTGATTATGTGCATATCATCATTCCTTGGTTGTTTACTTTGCCACATGTAGATATTGTCCATCTTAAGTGGCGCTACCCTTGTTCTTATGATACGATGATGATTTAGAATGCTGTAAGTTCGTTGATTGCAACAAGAAAGTGTTCCAGGCAGATATTTCCTTGGTAGAAAATCATAGTACAGATTACGGACTTGCCCTGTCGGGTGGTGTTGGAATTGGATGTTTTCTTAGGCCTTTGTTTGTGCGGCTTGAAGAAGCTCCATAGAATCCCAGAATCAGTCGCAACACAAGCCCCAGCTGCAATCAGGAAGGTGCTCATAATCAACACCCAAGATCCAACACTCCAATTGATTCGCTACATGACGTTGTAGTCCTTTGGTTTTGTAATCTTCAACCAGATGAAACATGTGTATGCAAACGTGTTGGGCAGTGCAATCCCTCCGATCAACCCTGTGGATCTCCATCGTCCAGCTCGCCAATCTTGACACTTTACAGTAATGGAAATCGATTGATAAAGGATGAACCAGTTAAGGTCTATCTTTTGCAAGGGGGAAATGTGCACACTGCGATGATCGTGTTTGGGACCTTCGGCATCAGCACTCTTGTCCAGCACTTTTCGCTCGAAGGCATGGCATCCTCTGTTGTCATTGGCAAATTTCCTTGACAGAATCATCAGCGTTCATCCACCAAGAGAGACGCAAATACAATGCCTTTGTTGCTGCCACAACAGCAGCGCTTTAGCAGTGGTGGAGGCACCACTCCGGACTATCAGATTCACAGCGGATGCAGTTATTAGACTTAATTTGGCCAAGAAGACATCCGATCAAAATCTTTCTATTTTGAATTTCATCCATTTTTTACAAGTTTTCTACAGAGTTGCAAACTATTGAGATACGATGTTCAAAAGGGATGCCCTCGTTCTGACCAAATGCCTAAACATGCTTTCCAGCGCTAGTTCTAGGCCGTTGATGTTGCTTTCCACTTCCTGCAACCGGGTCTTGTCGGCCTCGATGTCGCCCATGTTGTGTCTGGTCAGTGTGCGGATTGCTCCATCAACATGCTTAATAACGTCAAGGTTCTCTGCTTTCTCCTCACATGCTACAGTCCCTCTGTGCACAAGTCTTGATATCGAAGACCACCTTGACTGTTTGGTCCCCGAGAAGGGATTTAAGAAGGGACAAAGGACGGATTGGAATATCTTGGCGGTGAGCTCATCGACTTCCGTCAGTGCCCTTGTGACAGCTGAGGATTCGGGTTCTTGATCGGATTGTGACATGACAACTGCATTGTTCTTGATTTGCTCCGTTGCCAAACTTAGTCTTTTTGCGGTCTTCCTCGCCTTGTTCCTGAAGTTTACGTATTCGGTGAGGATGTTCGACATGCCTTGATCTCCCTTCCTTCGACGAAGAACTGACTGAAGAAGCTGAACGTATTCCTTGACTTGCAAGATGAGGTCTCTTGCTATACCACATACGTCCAACTGATGAACGGACAAATCCAGTAGCGCATTGCTGCATGTGACTTGTCGCCATAAGATTTGCTGAGTCGATGCCATGTCGAGGAGGTCGGTCATGCAGATATACAGGTCTTCTAGTTTGGCCAGACCACAGGAAACAGATTCGAAGGAGCTCATATTCTGGGTGTCGAAATGTTTCAACCGATGAAGCGCATCTTCGATCGAACAGGTAGTCGGGTGGGATCTGGAAGGCAAGCTGACCGATCTGATGTGGCATTTGCTGCCGTTGGCTGAAGAAGAGGAAGAGGAAGAGGCCATGTTTGGTTATTTTTCCTTTCCTTGACTTTTTGATGGAAGAAGACTCGATTCTGCAATGGTAGATCCAGCCTCACGGGCGCTCTTATATACAGAAGCCCCTCAGCAGACATGACAGATCAGATCAGTTCGTAACCATGTGAATGATGGAGGGATCTCCCATGAGATGTCCCAGGTTCGAGACACACGATTCGAACAATTAGCTGTTCCTGTTCGATTAAAAGGTTAATGAGGTGTTCTCTGCTGCAGTGTCTTCTGTTGGCATATGATTAGATTCCTCACGTTTTATTAACAAATTTAGTACAGATTAGTCAACTTAAGCTGTCTCCTCCCAAGCACACATCTCAGCGTTAATTTAATCCCAATGTTTCGGAATCTATCGGGCATATGAAAGTCTCGGTTAGCGGACCCGGTGAAGGTGATTAGAGCCGAATTGTCTGGACAATGTCCGAGTCATGTTAGGACATCATCCGCAGACCACGACGTGCACGAGCGGGCGAGGAAAACGAAGATCCAGATCTGCTGGAGACCCAGAAAGCATAAAAATATTAGGAGGTGATGGGCAGATGGCGGACACCGCTTCTCGATTTCCACGAGCTACCTCTGCTCGACAGCGACTACACGCGCACGGTGTGGTGGGGAGAGTAAACTAAACATGTCCTCGTGCTTAGAGAAACACTCGATGCTCAATCTTCAAGGCCTGAGTTCTTGTTCATGTACTTCTCATAATGGACAAGCCCCACCCAACGGAGGAACTTTAAATTCTCGAGGACAAATCCTAATCTTGGCCACAAAATGCACCTTCGAGATGCATGCATGGGGGATCAAGATAAGGTTTCCCTCATGCGGATTCACACGAATGGGTCTTTTTGGTGGTCAATCATGTTCAGCTGGTCCCAGAGAAAATATTTCATTTCATGGTCTTCTAATACAAGCCTGGCCAGGTTATCTTAATCCAACCCCCCCTCGTGTGCACATTAATTCATTAATAATTAGTTTCCAATCATGATGTGACAATAATTCATTGCTCCATCCAGCCCAGCAATGAAATGTTGGCCAACGGATTTGACCCTTCAACTGGATGATTCTCATAACTCACAGGAAATAATACATTTTGGTATGTATTTATTTCATTATGTGGTTTAGTTGTGGGATTGATACTAAACGAAATATGAAGTTTCCATCGTAGTTAGTAATGATAGGTCAGGCAGCTGACGCTTAGCCCTTCTTGCCAGATTGACTACCTAGTCGGGGATGTGAAAACGTGCAAAAGAAGTTCTTGTAATAATAATGTATATTTTGTTTATACATACATACATATATATATATATATATAGACCAAACCCTAAGGATGTTTTTTCACTAAAGGGAGAAGATGTTCAAGAGTAATGCCCTAGTCCTAATCAGCTTCCTATACAAAAAAAAAAAAAACATCCGAGTCCTCCTCAACGTTTCCCCATTTCCAGATGGTCCAGTTGATCTTGTTTGTCCTCACTCGAAGCCGCCGACTTCAATGAGTGATGCGTGGGAAGAATGTCGAGGAAAAGTGTTTGAAGGGAGCTGGTTATGGATGCCATTATGAATTTCCCGTGATGCCCTTCGGATTAACGAATGCCTCTTCGACATTTCAGAGTCTGATGAATGAGATCTTTAGACTATTTTTGAGGCGATTTGTATTGGTCTTCTTTGACGATATCTTGGTTTATAGCAGCAACCTCCAGTCCATGCGCAACAATTGGCAGAAGTTTTGAAAGTGCTGCAGCAGAACAAATTATTTGCGATGGCCAGCAAATGCTCTTTCGCAAAGAGACAGATTGAATACTTGGGACATTACATAGAGGAGGAGGGTGTGTCTACCGATCCCAAGAAAATCCAAGCAGTCAAGGACTGGCCCATGACTACCTCTATGAAACACTTGCGGGGATTTTTGGGATTGACTGACTATTATAGGCGTCTTGTGAAGGGCTATGGTAGCATTAGCAAGCCACTGACCCAACTCCTTAAGAAGGACTCTTTTGAGTGGAATTCGCAAGCTCAGTTGGCATTTACACAGCTAAAGGAGGCCATGGTATCCGCCCCTACTTTAGCACTTCCAGATTTTTCCAAAGAGTTTGTGCTGGAGAAGGATGCCAACTCTAAAGGAATTGGCACAGTTTTGATGCAAGGAGGTCATCCCATAGCGTTTATCAGCAAAGCTTTGGCTCCTAAACATCTTGACTTGTCGGTTTACGAGAAAGAGCTGTTGTCCATAGTGTACGCAATGGACAAATGGAGGCATTATCTAATCGGGAGGCACTTTATAATTCGAACCGACCACTAGAGTCTTAAATACCTAGTGGAACAACGCTTGCACAACAAGATGCAATTCAAATGGCTATTCAAGTTAATCGAGTATGACTATGAAATTAGCTATAAGAAGGGAAAAGAGAATCTGGTTGCGGATGCCCTGTCTAGACTTTCGGGGGCAGAACTGATGGCAGTAATATTAAATTTGTAGCAATGGACCTTGTTGGATGAAATTAAGGCAAGTTGGGATCAAGACCCTACGTTGGTCGCGGTGGTGCAACAATTAAAAGGGGGTCAACCATCTAAATTCAAGTGGAGGGATGGGTTGTTAAGAAGAAACGAAAAGCTAGTGGTGGGCGAGGTTGCAGACCTTCGCCAAGGTATCATATGAGTATTTCATCCATCTCCTGTGGGTGGACATTCGGGGGTGCACGCTACTACTAAGAGGATCTCTAATTTCTGCTATTGGCGATGACTCGAAAGAGATGTACGCACGCACATCAGGTTATGCGAGGTCTGCCAGCGTTGCAAGTATGATTCAGCCGCTTCACCGCGATTATTGCAGACCTTACCAATTCAATCTGAAGTGTGGACAGATATAAGCATGGATTTCATTACCGGCTTGCCAAAATACCAAGGGAAAGAGGTGATTATGGTTGTGGTTGACAGGTTAACTAAATACGCTCACTTCATGGTGTTAAGGCATCCTTTTACAGCAGCAGGGATGGCTGATGTCTTCCTTAACAATGTCTTCAAGTTGCATGGCCTTCATAATACTATTGTGAGCGATCATGATGGCATCTTTCTGAGTGATTTCTGGCAGTTACAGGGCATGGAGTTGAGGCTTTCTACAGCATATCACCCCCAAACGGACGGGCAAATGGAGGCGGTTAATCGATGCCTTGAAACTTATCTTAGGAGAATGACAGCCGATTGTCCTCACCATTGGAGTAAATGGTTATCATTGGCGGAATGGTGGTATAATACGAACTTCCATTCGTCTATCCAAACTTCACCATTCGAAGCTTTATACGGGTATGCACCTCACATTCATCTGTCATACATCTGGGGTACTTCTAGAAACAAGGCAGTGGACAGACATTTACTTGATCGAGAGGCTATGGTGAAGTTACTTCGGTTTCATTTGCACCGTGCACAGCATCGCATGGCACAATTGGCTAATAAACGAAGATCTGAGAGAGAATTTCAGATTGGGGAACTGGTTTTTGTCAGACTGCAACCATATCATCAATCTTCGGTAGAAACTCGAGTCAATAATAAGCTCTCTCCCCGTTATTATGGACCATATAAGATCTTGGATAAGATTGGCACCGTTGCTTACAAATTGGAGCTTCCGAGTCACTCCCAGATACATCATACTTTCCATGTTTCGAGACTTAAAATGTTTTTGGGACCTGCAGATTTTAGTTGTGCTGTCTTGCCTGCATACCTTCAAGATCCTCTTCTACCCGAGTGCATTTTGAGTAGGAAGATGGTTAAGAGGGGGAACAAGGCAGCTACACAAGTTCTGGTCAAGTGGCACCATAAGCCGATAGAAGAGGCTACATGAGAGTTTTTGTTTGAGCCACTGTATAGGTTTCCTGATATTACCCTTGAGGACAAGGGTATTTCGAAGGGAGGGGTATTGAAGCGTGGGAAGAATGTTGAAGGAAAAGAGTTTGAAGGGAGCTGGGTTGAAGATGGGCCGAGAAATGGTGCAAATGGCACTGATGAACCGATGGAGTAAATGGGGCTGCAGGAGGGCCGCGAAGCTGAGAGCTGGTGGGCCGCAGAGCTTACGAGAAGGACGCGACTGAAAGGAAATAGTAGTAGATGGTCTGTTTGTTAAAGCTTGTAAATATGAAAACAGAAAAACAGAATCCCAACCCCAGGGTATATGGGTGCGTGTCTGTTACGGGGAAAGGGGGTAAGAACATAATAGAGAGAGAAGTAGTGGGGGAAAAAAAATAGAGTGGTGACTGGATGTGGGAACAGGATTCTGGCGAGACGGTGATGGAGGCAATGAATGCAGCTAGATTTTCGGTGTGGGGATGAATATAAGAGATTCAGCTATGACTGTTCCTGGTTAAGGCGCAACAACGAGGCGAACCACTTGTTTGCTCTTCTTTTCCGTTCCTAATCTCAACAATATCGCTCACAAGACCACGTAAGCTTCTCCCAGTGCCGCCACCATCGAACCGAAACGGGATCGTGCTCGTGACCTGTCGCCGAAAGCCTTGAATCTTTCGATGCGAACATATTCTCGATTTGGTTTAGGCCTGCAACCGCCCTTCTCACGTCCCTCCACGCCTTCTTTTTCAACTGCCGCCGCCGTTGCCTGATTCGAGTCGGTATAACTCTGCCGGATCACCAATAGGATGCTCTGGCGATGTTCTCCGATTGGCAAGAAAGCTTCCCTGGTCGAGGCGCAAGCATCCAACGGCTCGACCGAGGTGTCCAAGAGCTCTTCCAACACTCTCGCTCTTATTCAACGGAACTGCCCGTAGAGATGAAGCGGAACCTGATCTGGCCGCGTGGAGCGCCTCAACGACCTGGAGTGCGAGGGAGGGGGGGTGTGATCTGGGAGGGAGGCTAATGGATCTAACATGGCAAGTTGAAGTGGAAGTGGAAAGAACGGCCGTGACTCTTCTCACTTGTCTAGGGACAAAATTTATGATTTGGGACAACAGAACTATGACACGAAATATTACCCAATGAAAGAAGCATATAGTTTATATAGAAGCGTTCACCGAAATTAACACTCGAAAAGAAGATGATTTGGCCACCCCTAAACTCCCCATGTTGGGGGTTATAGAATAGGTTAATTGGTCACATATTTGTCCTACACAATGGCAGACCAGTACTTAAATTCAATCATTTTTTTGATGGTGCCATTAAATAAATGAGGATGAGTTTGGGCGTTGCTATATGCTGCCACCAATGTGCTTTTTGGTGACCCAACAATCTTATTTGTGTCAATTTTGATCATAGATCTGGATCCATCCATTGGGTAATGTTTGCTGCACGGTCGAAATGATTGTGTCAGGATTTCAAGGATGTCATTTTCATTTTCATTTTCTTTTTTCTTTTTACTTACCCTCCTCCTTTCACATGCCTGCCATGCCATGTCCTACGTGGCCACTGACGTGTACTGAAAAATGGGTCCGAAATTTCACGAATTAATTCGACGTTGGCGGGGATTCATAAAAAGTTGAATTATTTATCGTGTCTTGTCCCTTTGCCCACCTAATTAAATTATTAGGCGTATTGAATTCCAGTGGGCCTTACGTGGGCCGTCGTTGGTAATCAAGGCGTCCTCATCCTAACGCGGGCCCATCGTACCCTTCGCAAACGTGAGGTCGAGAGACGATCGTGATAGCTGGGAGGCGATATTGAGTTCGACGCAGGCTCATGGCCGACACGGCGAGACGGGCCGCTCGTAAAGCTTTTGCGTTTTCTCCCGGTTTTGATTTTTTAGAATTCAGTCGTAGATCGTGTCGAGGTTACGTAATGGAGTCCTTGAAGAAGAAGAGTAATTTTTTTGAAGCCAAAAGAAGCGATTTGTATAATATTTGTGTGTAAGAAACTCTTTTGTGATTGTACATTCCTCCTATACATTCGGACAAAAATTTTAGTGAGCAGAGAGTAGTCGTATGTTTTGATCACCCTCCCCCTCTATTGTGAGATGGTGTTCAGAAGGGATGCCCTTGTCCTAATCAACCTCCTGTAACACCCATCCAAATCGTCCTCGATGCGGGCAATCCCATTCTCCAAATCCCTCAACTGATATTGGGTGATCTTGGCCTTCTCCACCGCCACATCTTTGGAAAGGCGCGACACTGCCTCGTCCAAGGCTTCGAATTCGTTGCCATCGCTCGCAACTGCAGCCACAACCTCCCCCCTGTGAACGAGCTTCGATAGAATGCCCCACTTGCTCCCCTTGTTGTGGTTATCATCTAAGCTCGACGACAGCATTTGCAAGACCAAAGCGCTCGAGGCGACGACCTCCCTCAGCACTGTCATCGTCGCGATAAAAGCGCTGTAGTGATCCGACACCAAAATTCCCTCAAACTCAGACTCTATCCTCTTCAACTCCGCCGAAACCTTCCTGACGTCCTTCCTCGACTTCTTTCTGAACCCCGCAAAGTCGGAGGCTGCCTCCTCGACCCCCCTCGGATCGGGGTTCCTCCGTCGGATAGCCGACTGTACCTCCCGGGTGCGTTCCTTGATCTGGGAGACGAGGTCCCTCATCACATCGAACGCATCCAACAGCCGGACCAAACCATCCAACAACCCATCAACACAAGCCTCGCTCTTATTAGCAGAAATCACGTCCCTGGTCGACGTCACGGCAAGGAACTCATTCACAGCCCCATACAGCTCCTCCAGGCAAAAGAGGCCATCCCGGACCGACCCGGAGGAAGCCAGACACAAAGATCTCAACTTGTTGAGCTCGCCGACGACCTTGAGGGATGCAGGGTGGGATCTGGTGGGCAAACTGATAGATCTAACATGGCATTTAGCACTTCTCTTAGGCGAAGAAGAAGGAGAAGCCATTATGAATGTTACTTTTCCTTTTGGGTGTCGATGTAAGAAAGCTTGATGTAAGAAGAAGGCGGATGATGTGTTATTGTAAGGACATGTGGTGACAGAGGAGGTTATATAGGGAGGATGCATCATCCCCATCATCCACCCATGAGGAGCTGGGAATTGTTTAAGATGCATTGGCCCCCCACCACCAAATCAACATGCAGTCCACGTTATCTTACTATAAATGTTGTTGGTGCAATGAGTTGGCACTGTTATATGCTGCCACTTGCGTGCCTCTTGGTGAGTTAACACTGTTATCTGCTGCCACAACACACCACCCCCCAACCCCCTCCTTTTCTTTAGTGATTCATATAGATTAGATCTAAGAGAGCAAAACAATTAAAATTTGTTGCACGGTCGAAATAATTACATTTTGGGCATTTTAATGTTTCCCGAGGGTTTATTTTTGTTCAATTATTCGTGTCCATGTGACGAAGGTCCAGAGAAAAAGAGAGGACGTGGAACGATCTGGTTCGTGCACGCGTCCCCTGGCGCTCGTGTAGTTGCTATTACGCACAAAATGTATGTAGTCCCCCCCACCCCCACCCTCCCGGTGGATTGATGTTAGGTGGAACTTAACGTGCATGAACGACCACGACGTGTCGCAAGGATGAGACGGGGACGACCGGCGCGACGCATTTAATCGTGTGATGTGGTCGTGTCATATCTGAAATTAGTAGCTGAGCTGTGATGGGTGTGTGTGGAATTGGCCGACTTTAGGCCGAATAGGAGTAATGTCGTTATCAAATTCATCACCATCATCGTGTCTTATTAGATATTTCGATTTAGTGGGTCGAACGTGAAGGTCCCCTGGGGCTGGGCCGGGCCTTACGATGATAATTCTGAATGAAAGATGTAATTAATACGTTTGTTTAAAGTATATGTTATTATCGTAACTTGTAGAGTCGTTGGGTGTCTAGTGATTTTTAAGGTTTTTAAATTGTGGATCAGATTCCATCTGTTTGAATTTGTCTGAGGGCAAAGCAGGGGAGACAGCGATTGCTTATGTAAATCATGTCCTTTTCAGTAATTATTTTTCTTTTCTTCTATATCAATAAGATATTGTAGACACGTTGTTTGTTTTTGTCTCCACAAATGGACAAAGATAATCAAATGATTAAGGAGCGAGGAGGAGTGAAGAACAAGACAGAAGATGCTGCCTTAAGCAGGTAATTTCCAGAATTAAGGTTCAGGTGAGGAAAAAGGAAAAGAAGAAGAAGGAGAGGAAGGAAGACAGAGAAAACAGGATAACTAGGAAGGGAAAAACCCATGTAACGTCCTTAACCAAAACGTCTGTTATACAGCCCCCTTTATACACTACGCACAGCAACAGATTGTGACGACCATCTCACTATCTAAATTACCAAATTCTCCTCTCCTCTGATTTCTTCATTTTCTTCTTTCTGGGGCTGCAGTTCATCTTGCTGCAATTCATCGTATGCTCTAGCTCCTGTTGTGGCCTGTCGTGGCTTATCTTGGGCCTGGGCTGGTTTAGTCCAACACTTCCCTGCAACTCGAACTCCACTATTAGTTGTGTCTACGTCTCCAGCTTTCTCGTTTACCTCCATATCTTCAATACTCAACTCATGCCCAGAATCATCACTCAACAACTCCAGTATACAACCATCACTCACTTGCTCGTCTGTCAACTTCATATTCTCCCATACTCGTCCACTCTTCCAATGAAGGAAACTGTCCTTATTTACCACCATGAGCCAAGACCGAGCTTTTAAGAATTTCTGAACTGGGATAACTTTAGTGAGTGGATCTGCCACTTGTCCTTCAGATCCTACGTGTAAGACCTTAAGACTCCCATTCACGACCTTCTCCCTCACAAAGTGGAAATCTATTTCAACATGCTTGGTGTGAGCATGCAAAATAGGATTCCCAGCAAGATGGATGGTGCTCATATTGTCACAGAACACTGTCGGAACAGTCTCTGCTTTGCTCTGTGGAACTTGCAACTCTGCTAAAAATTTTTGAACCCAGCTAATTTCAGCTACTCCATCAGCCAACGCTCGATATTCTGCTTCCGTGCTTGAGCGAGATATGACGCGCTATTTATGCGAAGCCCAGGAAACTAGATTATGCCACAGGAAAGTACAGTAGCCACTCGTGCTTTTTCTATCATCCGGGCAACTCGCCCAATCGGCGTCCGTAAAGCAAGATACCTCCAACGAGTTGTCAGCAGTGAACACGATTCCATGACGAATGGTTCCCTTGAGATACCTAAGAATACGTTTCACTGCCTGAAAATGAACAGAGGTTGGTCGTGCAGGAACTGGCACACCTTGTTCACAGCGAAACATATGTCGGGCCTGGTATTGGTGCAATATTGGAGACCTCCCATAATGCTGCGATATTCAGATGGATCTGGGAGTTCATCCCCATCATACAGTGACAAAGTGCGAGTGGAAGCCATGGGAGTGGGGACAGGTCTGCAATCCTCCATATGTGTTCGCTCAAGAAGGTCCTTGATATATTTCTCCTGACACAAATGAAGTCCTCTGTTCAGACGAGTAACTTGGAAACCGAGGAAGTAGGAGAGTTCCCCTAGATCTTTCAGGGCAAATTCCTTGTTCAAGCACGGAAGTAAGGCAGCCAGACCAGCAGAATCGGAACCCGTGACAATGATGTCATCCACATACACTAGAATAATCATAATGCCTTCCCCAGTGTGTTTATAGAACAAGGAAGCGTCCGCCTTTGAGTTAATGAAGCCCCACTGACCTAAACACATGCTAAGCTTCATATACCAGGTTCTGGGCTTTGCTTCAAACCGTACAATGCTTTTCGGAGAAGACAAACATGAGCAGAGTAAGCAGAATCTTCAAAACCCGGAGGTTGTTGCATGTAGACAGTCTCCGATAACTCGCCATGAAGGAAGGCGTTATGAACATCTAACTGCCGTAGAGACCAGCCATAGGACACAGACAAGCCAAGGACAACACGTATGGTTTGATGCTTCACTACTGGACTAAAAGTTTCTTTGTAGTCCACTCCTGCCGTCTGATGAAAGCCCTTCGCAACAAGACGTGCTTTGCATCGTTCCAGGGACCCATCTGAATGTACTTTCACCTTAAATACCCACTTACATCCCACTATCTTCTGTGCACGGGTTGCTGGAACGAGAGTCCAGGTATCATTCCGCAGCAATGCCTCATACTCCACTCTCATCGCATCCTTCCAGATTGGGGTGGAGAGAGCCTCATCAATGGTTTTTGGTTCAGTCGGGAAGGAAGAAGTGGGGGTTGAGGATGGAACCAGGGGAGCATAGGTAAGGTATGTTTTCGGTTTAAAAATCCCAGCTTTTGACCGAGTAGCCATGGGGTGTACATTTGCAAAGGTAGATGGTCGTTCTGATGTCCTTGTTGGCGCCGGTGCATGGAATGGAGAGAGAGATACACTGGTGACTCGTTCTGCAGAGGAATCAGTAGGGGGCAAGGAAAAAGAAGAACAAGAAGGTGAGGGTGCAGAAACTGGTGGGGAATGGGAGGTAGGAAAGAGGACAACAGGAAGGCAAGGTTGTGAAGAAGAGGGGCTCACATAATATGAGATATGCTGAAAAGGAAAAGTAAGCTCATCAAAGATGACATGTCGGGAGACATAAATTTTGTTGGACACGGGATCCAGACAAATATACCCTTTATGGGAAGGACTGCGACCAAGAAGAACACACGAGGTGGATCTTGAGTCGAGTTTATAAGTAGCATAAGGACGAAGTAGAGGAAAACATTGGCAACCAAAAATACGAAGGGAAGTATAGTCTGGAGTAACTTTAGTAAGCAGAAACACGAGAGAAAGAAAATTCAAGACCCTCGAGGGAAGCATATTGATCAGAGACACGGCTTCATGAAAAGCATAGGGCCAAAATGCCTTAGGGACTCCTGCATGAGTAAGGAGTGTGAGTCCCATTTCCACCACATGGCGATTCTTGTGTTCGACCCGACCGTTCTGTTGTGGAGTATAAGGACAGGACAATTGGTGTGAAATTCCCTGTTTAGTCAAGAGATTATGGAGGGATCGGAACTCGCCACCCCAATCGGAGCGGACTGTGACAATGTAGGAGTTATACTGAGTTCGAACCAAGGCCTGGAATTGAAGAAAGGCTGCCAGTGCTTGTGATTTGGTGTGTAGGAAGTAAATTCAAGTGAAACGCGTGGCGTCATCAATGAATAAAATGAAGTAGCGGTCACCAGTGGTGGATGGCACAGGAGAAGGTCCACAGAGGTCGGTGTGTATTAACTGAAACGGTAGAGAGGCATGCGAAGAAGAAATAGGAAATTGTAAGCTGTGATGTTTGCTCAAGACGTAGGCTTGACAAAAGGGCAAAAGATGCAGAGGAACTCGATTTGTGAGAGAGTGTTGTACTCTAGACAGAGTATCAATGTTTGGATGTCCTAATCTGGAATGCCAAATGGAACTATTTACAGTACTACGCTTGGTAGCTGTCCAGACACGACCATAAGATGCATCTGCTGACCCGGGAGGAGAGCAGGAAGACGAGGTGGTATGAACAGAGGCTGACGAAGATGAAGAAGAAGGCTGTTGACGATTAGCTGGAACTGGAAGTTGAACTGGGAACCTGTAAAGTCCTTGATGCATGCGACCCGTGAGGAGGATGCGACTGGAGGTCTTGTCCTTGACAAAGCAAGAATCAGAATGAAATTCCAGAAAAACATCATTGTCTTGGCACAGTTTAGAAACACTAAGTAAGTTTTGAGAGAGAGAAGGAGTGTGTAGAGTATGAAGGAGGTGTAAAACACCTGATTCGGTCTGCAGAAATTTGTCACCAGTGTGCTGGATGAGAATGTGCGCACCATTGCCAACAAGAACAGATGACGAACCATCATGAATGGAAAGGTTATGAAGATGAGTGGATGAAGGGGTCATATGATGCGTGGCTCCAGAATCACACAACCAATCCTCCTGTTGTACAGAGGAGTGGAGTGTAGGTTGGTCAAAAGCAGGAGAGGGAGGGAAGGTGTATGAGGTAGCCTGGGATGTAAAAGTGGGAGCCTGAGATGTGGTATATGTAGTGAAGTTCGACTGTGGTGAATATGGAGATCTGGGTTGAAAGGGCTGTGTCTGAGGAACATTGGTAACTGAGGTATAGGAGGGATTAAGTCTATGAAAGCACTGTAAAGTAGTGTGGCCAACTCTGAAGCATATTTGACATTTCGGTCGAGGTCTGAAGAAAGGTTTACTACCACCCCTGATATATAGCTCAGAATGACCAGGACGTAATGGGGGGCGGCCAAGAAAGCTGGCTTGGTTTGGTGGTGTGTGGCCAGACGGAGTGAGAGAGGTCGAGACAGAATGGGATACTGGGGTTGGTTTGAAGGAGGAGGAAAGGGAACCATGACGGGGCCTCGTACCCGGGTTAGAATTTAGAGATGAGTAGTGTACCTGAGGTAGAGTGCAGTCAAGTCCCTGTCTCCTTTCCAGCCGTAGCTCAAAGTTGATAAGCAGATTTTGAGCCTCCTCCACCTAATCTTGTCTGAGCTATAAATAGAAGTGACGACCGCATCATACTCCAAAGGCAGTCCCTCGAGCATGCACCACAGGTAATCGCGCTGACTTACAGATTCTCCAATGGCAGCGAGTTCTTCAAGTAGATTCTCCAAGGTGCTCAAATATTGCTGCATCGTCCTGCCGTCTTTACATAGCTGTTGCATCTGAGCCTTTAGATTCATCACCCTAGAAGGCGAAACCGACTCGAATATGTTTTTGAGTGTAAACCAGACTTCGTTAGCCGTCTTACAGCAGACCACCTGCCCGAGTGTCTCTAAGGTTAAAGCGGAAAACGGTAGGCTCATCACAGCCTTGTCAGTCCTTTGCCACATCTTGAAGTCTGGATTCATGAGAAGTCCGTCAGTGTCAAAGAACTACGAAGGTGGAAAGCTGTTGGACGATATAAAATCTTCAAACCCAGCTGCAACAATTGCTGCCATCACCTGTCCTTTCTACACTAAATAGTTGGTTTCGTCCAACTTGACTAACGAGGTAAAGACACTTGCCGGAATCTGCATCTGTGGAAGAACAGAGTTGAATTGACCGGATGAAGCTGACCCGTGAGTGACAGAACCAGCAGCTGGAGTAGAAGCGTGATCGGCCATCTCCCTTTTTGCAGCTCACGCTTTTCGTCGCTCTGATACCATGAAGAACAGGACAGAAGATGCTGTCTTAAGCAGGTAATTCCCAGAATTAAGGTTTAGGTGAGGAAGAAGGAGAGGAAGGAAGACAGAGAAACCAGGATAACTAGGAAGGGAAAACCCATGTAACGTCCTTAACCAAAACGTCTGTCATACAGCCCCCTTTATACACTACGCACAGCAACAGATTGTGACGACCATCTCACTATCTAAATTACCAAATTCTCCTCTCCTCTGATTTCTTCATTTCCTTCTTTCTGGGGCTGCAGTTCATCTTGCTGCAATTCATCGTATGCTCCAGCTCCTGTTGTGGCCTGTCGTGGCTTATCTTGGGCCTGGGCTGGTTTAGTCCAACAAGGAGGACATCGAGCAGCAGATTCTGTTCCTGATCAAGCACCCGTGGACACCATCCGGTCTTTCCTCGATCCCTACAATGGAGCCGACGATCACGTTTTCTAGCCCCGCCCGTACCCTTCTTACATCCTCGGACTCCGCCACTCCCTTGCTCTTCCACAGCTAGGAGATGGCCGAGTCCACGTACTCCATCCCCTCGAACCCCGTCCCGTCCCTTCGTTTCCCTTTCTCCGTCGAGAGCATCAGCCTCATCACGAACGAGGCTCCCTCAGATGGACGGAAGAACGTCAGAACGGATCGTAGGACCGAAATCGTGGCCCCGCTTAGTTCCCTCAGCGCTTCGCGTACCCTGAACGAGTGCTCGTCCTGGATTTTCGCAGATCTCGTGTTGACATTCGAGTACTTCCTTTCTAGCCTCCTGAGCTGATCGAGATGCTTCGATATAGCGCGTCCTGTGTTCTTCCTATGGCACATGAAGCTCTTGACTTGCTGTACGACTTCGGCGCCGTCGCCCCTGGATTTTCTCCGCAAGACAGACTGTAGATCCCGAGCTTCCTGCTTCGTGCTCGAGATCACGTCCCTCACGTACCCACAAACGTCCAACAACAAGATGGAGTCGTCGACTGCCTCCTCCATCGAGGAGACATTACTCCGATTCCTCCCCGAGGAAGAAGACAACAGGAGTTGCCCCACATCCTCGCATATCTCTGCCAGCTTTTCCAGGTTAAACTGAATCATCATTGAGCAAGGTGGGGCAACAGATGCTGAAGTCCTGAAGTCCTGAGGCTCCTCAACGACGGCGGTAGTCTCGAGGGCAAGCTGACGGATCGAAGATGTAGATGAACATCTTCCATGACTTCTTCCTTTTCCTTCCGAGTCAAAGGAAACAAGCATGCAAGAGAACTGCAAATGAATGAAAATGTAATCCACTGCCTACGACCCAACTTTATATCAGACCCAGAATTCACAGGTGGCGACAAATAGTGGGTTGCCCCCTCACCATTCTACTGATTCTCTTGCTCCTGTTCCTGCCGGCATAAACGTGAAGGACATCACCCTCTCACATCTCTGCATACCCATTTCTTTATTACATCATGGTCAGTATCAATAACAAGCCAGTACCGGGTCATGACGGTCTTCCTCTTGTCTGCCATCATCAATCATTACCAGAAATTGATCATCTTGTCTTTAATGATTTGGGTTATCATTCTATTCCCTAAATCTATTTTGGGTTTGGCAGTGTAACAATCAAATCACTGGTTTTTTGCTTATATCCTATCCTGTCGACAGCAAAACATAAAACAGTATCTATCATACCAATATACAATACAACTTTAAACTATGGAATTGCAAATTATTACCGATTTTGAGGGGCAACAGCATCGGCAGACTTAGCTGGCGATGGCTTGGATTGACCCCTTCCACTAAACCATAGGGATGGGAGCAGACAACACAGTGAAACTAAGTAATACTGAAAGGAGAGTGTTTCTAATGAGGGGAGGCCAATGATTAACTTGACGCCCAATCAAGATCAAGATCTTTGCAGTAGGGAGACAGGGAGACAGTATTCTGGCAAGATGCTGCAGCTAGGAACTGAGGATACATGCATTTCACCAGTACATGAAAGAACATGTATTTGAGTTATTCTTTTTTGGTAAGCAAAGAAGGTAGCATTAGAATCAACGTTTGGGGTTTAGGTTACAGAAGTCCTAGCACATGGAATGTCCCCATGTAGGGTGTTCTAAATAAAATCTGGGGGAAAAACAAAGGTGGTAGGGATATCCTCAAGGTTGAGTGCTTCTTTGGCCAGCTTATCCGCAACCTTGTTTTGTCCCCTCCCGACGTGTGCGATTGTGAAATCATCGAGATCACCCAATAGCGACCTGCACTCATCTAGAATAGGTGAGATTATAGGTTGAGGAAGTTCTTCTGCATTTAGGAACTTGACTAATCTTGTAGCATCTGTTTGGATGGCCAGCTGCTTGATCCCTAAGTTTGTAGCTAATTGTAGGCCCTTGTATAGAGCTGTGGCTTCTGCAAGTAGGCTGTTCATGTTTGGATTCCTGTCGCAATATCCTCCAATCCAGCAGCCGCTCTGGTTCCTGATTACTCCACCTAGTCCCACACTTAGATCATTTGCTTTCATTGTTGCGTCTGTATTTAGGTGTGTATGGTAGGTTGGCGTCTGCTTTCCAAATTCCCCATTGGCTATTTAGTGTTCCTGATATAGCTTGGTCCACTTTATACCTCTTACTCCCCAGATTTGCTTGTATCTCAGCTGCTCTCTGCATAATCTGAGCATGTGTATCCTTGTTCTTGTCTGGCTTGCCAAAGGCAATGCTATTCTGTTGTGTCCATAGATGCCAAATGATAGATGTGAAGAGTATGTTCCATTGAATTCCTTTATATCTGTGCAGCACTGTTGTATTGGCCTTTAGGTTTCCTTTTAGCCACTGTTGGATGGTTTCTGTTGAACAGGCAGTGGCAGTGTTTGGTGCTTGGAAGAGCTGCCATGTAGCTTGGGCAATTGGGCAATCTCTTAGAGCGTGAAGTACCGTTTCTTGTTCCCATTCGCATACCGGGCAGATGCTATCTTGGATAATGTTTATGTCCTTAAGTAGATCCCTTGTTGGTAATTTATTGAACCAACTTTGCCAGATGAGGATTTTTTGTTTAGGCAAAATTGGCAGCTTCCAAATCCATTGTAGATTAACATCTAGGTATTTTCCATCTGTTGCATGTGCTAGGGCATAGGCTGAGGTCAGTGTGAACTCCCCGCTATCAGATGGTTTCCAGGCCAGCTTGTCAGTAGTTGAGTCACTGTTGTTTAGTGTCATGCTTGTGATATGGTTCCATGTGCTGCTGGGCAGTAGGTTAGCCGCTCCTATTCTGGTCCATCCGTTGTCGTTGTAGTAATCAGCCACTTTCCTGGACACCTCATCCTTTTTTAGGGGTCCTATAACCATAGCTCTTAATTTCCCGCATCCTAGCCAATCGTCTTCCCAGAAGTTTGTGTCTTTTCCATTCTTAACAAAGAATCTTCTTCCCTCGATCATGAGGTCCCTTCCAACTTTGAGTGCTTTGTATATATTTGAGCCTTGCTCTCTTCTTTCTAGTTGATGGCCATACTTGTTGTGAATAACCTTGCACCATTGGCTGGTATGCTCTTTTGACAGTCTCCAATTCAGATTACTTAGTAATGCCTTGTTCCTATCCTTGGCTTTGAATAAACCTAGTCCTCCTTCTTGTTTCCTCTTTCTTACTTGGTTCCAATTAATTAGGTGCAGCTTTTTCTTCTCATCTGATGAACCCCATAGGAAATTCCTGTTTATTCTGTCGATTTCCTCTAGTACCCTATTCGGCCAACTTAAGCATGACATTTGATAGGCCGGGATTGCTTCCGCCACAGACTTTATTACCACTACTCTGGCTGCCTTACTTAGAATCTTTGCTTTCCATCCTGCAAGTTGTTTCTGGATTCTGTCTATTATTGTGTCATGTGGGATTTTCCTTTGCGATCCTGCCAGCAGTGGGAAGCCTAAGTAAGTCCCCATGTCATTTGTAATTTTGAACCCTGTCTCCTTTGCCATTCTTCTGGCTCTATTACGTTTGACATTCTCCGATAGTATGATGTTGCTCTTCCCTGGGTTGATTTTCTGTCCCGATAGTTCACAAAACTTGTCTAGTGCTCGCTTAATTGCTCTGGCATTTTTAACCGTTGCCTCTCCAAATAATAGAAGGTCGTCTGTAAAGAATAGGTGCGAGAAGGCTGGCCCTCCTTTGCTGGCCGTCACCTTTTTCCATTTACCTTTGTTGCATTCCTGCTCAATTACGTATCCCAGATATTCAAGACATGGGATAAAGAGATAGGGTGATAAAGGGTCGCCTTGTTTGATCCCTCTTGTCGGTTTGATAGGTTCCAAATTCCCTCCATTGAATAGGATGTTATAGGTAGGGCTTGAGATGCAAGAGGAGATTAGACTTACCAAACCTTTTGGAAAATTGAAAAGATGCAGGATTTTCTCTATGAATCTCCACTCAAGTTGGTCAAAGGCCTTGCTCATATCTACCTTGATTGCTAGATAGCCCTTCTTCCCTGTTTTATGACTGAATGAGTGTAAAATTTCCTGGGCTATGATGTAATTGTCGCTCGTCCTTCTCCCTGGTAGGAAACTGCTCTGGAAAGGGGAGATTAGCTCGCACATGAGAGGTCTCAGCCTGTGCACTAGTATTTTTGAGATGATCTTGTCAGCCGTGTTGCACAGTGATATAGGTCTGAATTGGTCTATTGTTTCTGGGCTGTTTCCTTTAGGCACCAGCACAATGGAGGTGTCCCCCATATCTGCAGGTAGTTTCTTAGTGGTAAAGGCTTCCCTTACTATGGCCAGAAGTGACTTCTTTGTAGTGTCCCAGAATTTCTGGAAGAAAATAGGGTGTAATCCATCTGGTCCTGGCGTTTTTGTTGGGTTTAGTGAGAAGAGGGCCTTTTTTAGTTCAGCCTCTTCACATGTCATTTCTAGGTAGCTATGCTTCATCGGGTTTATAGCTGGCATGCCTGGGATGGGGGGTTTTAAGGCCTCTGTTGGCTGCTCCTCTGTCCAGGTGGTCGTATATCTATTGAGGAATGACGACCGAATGTGTTGTCCTAGTTCTTCCGGGTCTTCTACCCAATTGTTGTTTATTTTGAGTCCTAATATTATGTTGGCTCTTCTTCTGGCAATCGCCGTAGCCTGGAAGAACTTAGTGTTCTTCTCGCCCTCCACTATCCAATTGACACGGGATTTCATGAACCATAACTGCTCTTCCTCTGTCAGTATGTTGTTGTATTCATTTGTTAGCTCCTTTTCCAGCGGTTTTAGAAATTCCGAATCCCTGTTTTCCAGGTAGGATTGTATCCCTTGCAGTCTGTTTTGTAGTCTCCTTTTTCTGTGCACAATGTTTCCAAATGTTTCCTTGTTCCAAGTTTGAACTTTCTCCTGGAATATTCCTTTTGCTCGGCCATATTTGTTTTCCCCCTCCGACCAAGCTGCTTCTACTATAGTTTTCAGATCATCGTGTGACAGCCATGTAGTCTGGAATCTGAATGGTCTTTGCAGGTATGGCCGTTTTTCTTTCTTCATCTCTAGTATTAATGGCCTGTGATCTGAGTAACATCTAGGGAGGTGCTTAACATTTGCCTCTGGGTGAAGGTTCAGCCATTCTATATTTGCCACAGCCCTATCCAGGCGTTGAGATATTCTATCCTGGGTCCTAAGATTACACAAAGTTGTCCTAGGGCCGTGAAATCCTAAATCTATCATGGAGCAATGATCTAGACAGGTCGTTAGACTTCTAGTTTGTGCTAACGATACCTTATTGCCACCTATTTTCTCTGTTCCATCTACAATGCTATTAAAATCCCCAACCATCAGCCAAGGATGCCTAATGTGGTCTCTATGGTTCTACAATTCCGCCATAAGATTTCTCTTTCTCCTGACCTAGGGCTAGCATATATAGCAGAGAGTAGCCAAGATTGGGTAGACGATGTCCTGACCTCAACATGAATTTCTTGTTCTGTGTTGGCTAGCTCATGGATGTCTAGTAGCGTAGTGTCCCAGAGGATCCACAGTCCTCCTTTGAATCCAATTGAATTTGAGCAAATTGAGCCATTGTAAGGCAGCCTCCTTATGATAGACGCGGCATTTTCTCCAGCCACTCTAGTTTCCGTAATCACAGCCAAGACCGGTTTGTGTTGATGGTAAAGATCCCAACAGTGCCTTAAGAAACTCGGGTTCGCAGTACCCCTGCTATTCCAGATTAGAAACTTCATTTGGGGAGAATAAGGTGGGGAGGTACTTGCCATTGTTTCCGATTCCGTTGTGTTAGTGTTAGGATGAGATTCACTCTTCCTTTCCCATGCTATTGGGGTCAGCTCCGTGACCTCCAGATGGCCTGTCAATGCCCTCAAATGCTTGGAAATTTTTATGCAGTAGTTGAGGAGTGGTGAGGTTTTCTCCACTATCAGCGGGGCTTCCGCTGTGTAGACTGGTACTGAAGTCACCCGGAGGTGTGTCATGCAGGCCTCTTTTTCTATAATGGAATTTGTAGGGTCTGAGTCGGAATCCCTTTCTTGCTGCCAAAATATTGAAGTGTCTAGTTTCCTCCGAATTCTCTGTGGGGGTGATGCGCTGAAGCAGTTCAACAGGGAAAGTTGTGGCCAACAGTGTTCCTGGACTCTCAGTAGGAGGTTCCGTCCCTTGATTCCGGCAGAGAGTAGCGCTTCCAGAGTCCTTATTGTTGTGCGGATCCTTTTCTTCTTGTCTCGAACCCAAGCTATTCTTGCGAGGTGGGCTTGCCTGTGGCTCATGGTATCCCCTGGGTCGGCCTGTAGTGACATCCTTGGTTTTTTGGGGCTTTTCTACTGTTGTTTCACATCCTTGATTCTGGCTTTTCTCCTCCTTTATTTTTGTTTCATTTGGCGGAATGGCTGGGTCAGGGGGTATTTTGGGGTTTTCCTGGTTTTTTACCGTTACTTCCTGGTCTAGGGGATCAATCTGATTGTCCACTGCATGCTCTTGCCCCTGGCTGGTTCTTAATGGGGGGTTTGACTCCCGATTGTTCCTTTTTGTCTCTCCTTCTTGGGGGATTGCACTGTCTGATCGTTTTTTTATCCTTCCTCTATCTTCATGACTTGTCGCTTTTGCATTTTCTTTTCCTGCTGTAGTATCTGATTCCCTTCTGCCATTGTCTTCTGGGGGTGACGTTTGGTATTTCCTAGCATTATTTTTTTTCTCTCCGTTCCGTGTATTTTTGTTTCTTTTGATTCTTTTTTCCTCCTGAGGCTTTCCTTCTACTGCTAGGCCTTGCTGCTGCTCCTGCAGGTATCCCTTCTTAGATACATCTTGGGAGTCGCTTAGGTTCTTCTTCTTATAGCCTTTCTGGTCTTCGCATTGTACTTTACCCCTGCTCTGTATGGTGCCCTGGTTGGGGAGAGTTTCTCTTTTCTCATTTCTTGCTGCGTTTTGTGCGCTGACCTGGTTTCTGTGGACTTCCTGTGCTGTTGGGGAAATCTCTTTAGTCCTCTTCTCCTTTTCACTGCTTGTTTTACCTCTTTTGTCCATGTATATTGTGCCCGATTTTTTTGAAAATTTGAAAGAATTGCCTTTTTTGGGAATGACCTCCTTCCAGCTGCCGGAGTCGGGCTCCGCCGTTGGGGGCTGAGAGGGCCTTGCCTGTGATTTTTTGTTCCCTCTTACATTGGTGGATTCCCAAGGCGATTTTGTAACACCAGTTGCAGATGAATTCGATCCCTTCGTAATGCACTTGCTGCTGATGTTTCTGCCCACCTTGGACTTCTAGTGTTAGGTGCTTGTGTAGAGGCCCATCCAGGTTGATGTTAATTCGTAGCCGCACAAGGTTAAGAGGGATTTGGGGATTTATCTTGGTACTAGGGTTGTTCCCAGAGGGTTCTCCTAGTGTCTCTTCAATCTTCTTAAGGCATGATTGGTTTTGAAACTCCATGGGGAGGTGCGGAAGTCTTCTAAACTCTCGTGGTTCCCAGATTTGCTTTCGTTGGGTTAAAGAAAGGCTCCCACCTTCTTGTTGTAAGTAGACAACCATTGATGAACCAAGGCCCTGAGTTGAGGATAGCCTCCCTGTCTGCCTCATTGAACAATCTGATTAGGAAGTATCCCTCTCCCAGGGAGTGAATGGTGAACGCCAGGCAGCGCTTCCATATCTTTTGAAGTTTTTGCGTGAGGGCTTCCAGACTTATGGTTAAGCCTAGAGGTTTAGCTATGATTGCTGTCTTCCATTTCTTGTAGTGTGGGGAGAGTTCTTCTTTAGTGAACACCACTGAGATCCCTGGTTTCCTGTGCTGACTTGCTCATCCTTGTGGTGGTTTATGTTAGACTTTAATCGGTTGTAACGGTTGGGTTTAATGCATTATAACGGATGCATAGTAACGGCCAATGTTAATGCTACTTAATGATTGGGGTAGTTAATGCTAGGTGGGAGTTACATTTCCTTATGTGTATAAATAGTTGTGTTACGAAGGTTTTCTTTCAAGCTTCCCACATTCCTTTCTCTCCATCTTTTTCGTCAAATTCTTTCGTCGACGACAACACGTGGCATCAGAGCCATCAAGGAGGATCTTGGCCTATCATGACCGGAGGAAATCGCTCCCAGTCCCCAAAGGGTCACATCGCCGATATCAAGAAAGGCGACGACGGCAGCGGTGCATCACGTGAAGTCATGGTGGAGCGTGTGGTGAAGGAGACAAGCGGTTTAATCGTGTACCCATCATTGACACGCACAAACTACAACGAATGGGCTCTTGTGATGCAAGTAAATCTGGAGGCACAGGGACTCTGGGACGCCATCGAGACCAATGAAGTCTATCGGCGTGTTGACAGACTCACTTTGGTTGCGATCCTTCGCGTTGTGTCTGCCGAGATGCTTTTGATCCTCGCCGTGAAGGAGAGCGCCAAGGAGGCGTGGGAGGCGGTGAAGCCGATGCGGATGGGTGTTGCTCGAGTCCAGGAGGCGAATGCTCAAAAATTGTTGAAGGAGTTCGAGAACATTGCCTTCAAGGAGGGTGAGAGCGTCGACGATTTCGCTATGAGAATTTCCAGCCTCGCCAGTAACATCCGTGCGCTCGGCGAATCGATGGGGGAGGTCCGTGTAGTGAAGAAATTTCTTCGCGTTGTGCCAGCCCGGTATTCCCAGATCGCTCTCTCGATTGAAACCTTACTTGATCTAAGCACGATGACAATTGAGGAGTTGGTGGGGCGGTTGCGTGCTGCGGAGGATCGTTTTGACAGTAGCGGCAATGTTCATGACAAAGCTGGACGGCTGCTTCTCGCTGAGGAGGAGTGGCTTGCAAAGTGGAAGCATCGTCTACAAGGTGATTCTTCATCAAATGGTGAGAAGGCCAGGGGTCAGGCTCACGGGAAGAACAAGGGCGGTTCTCGAAACGATGGTCGTAGCACAACCGAAAGGACCTCTGACAGAACTCCTCGGCGAAAGGGGAAGTGCTGCAACTGCGGCGTTTATGGCCATTGGGCCAAAGAGTGTCGGAAGCCACGGCGTGAGCGGCGTGAGGAAGCTAATCTCGCCAAAACCGATGTCGAACAGCCCGCGTTGTTGCTTGCCCGTGCTAGCAACATTGTGCACACCATAACTCAGAACGTGTTTCTCAATGAGGAGCGCGTGTTCCCGGTGGAGTGCGACAACGACATATGGTATCTCGACACTGGAGCTACAAATCACATGACTGGGTGCAGAGCGGCTCTTACAACCCTCGACGAAAATGTCCGTGGTTCAGTGCGTTTTGGCGACGGCTCAACCGTGGATATTTGTGGGCTTGGTACCGTGATGATGGCCTGCAAGAACAACGAGCAGAAGATCTTTACCGAGGTATACTACATCCCCCGGTTGAGGACTAATATCATTAGTCTTGGACAGTTGGAAGAAGGAGGATGTAAGATTGTCATCGACGGCGGAGTGCTGCGTGTGTATGATCATGAGAGCGCATTGATTGCCCGTGCGGCGCGCACCAAGAACAGGCCGTATTCATTGAAGCTAAACTTGAGTGCGCCGGTGTGTCTCCTGTCCAAGATCAGCAACGTGGCATGGTTGTGGCATGCTCGATTTGGACATCTCAACTTTCGTTCGCTCCGTGATCTCGGGATGAAGCAAATGGTGAAAGGGATACCGGTAATTGAGCATGGGGAGCAGTTTTATAATGAATGCGTTCTTGGAAAGCAGCATCGCACTCCGTTCTCCCACACCTCGTCATACAGAGCGGAGCGGGGCCTCGAACTTTTTCACGGTGATTTGTGCGGTCAGATCTTGCCACCGACGCCAAGAGGACGAAGGTACTTCCTATTGATTGTCGATGATCACAGTCGTTTTATGTGGCTAGAATTGTTGGAGTCCAAAGACGAGGCTTTCATGTATTTTAAAAAGATAAAGGCGGAGGCGGAGAACGAGATTGGTGGTAAGCTCAAGGCGTTTCGTACAGATCGAGGTGGAGAGTTCAATTCTACCCAGTTTCGCGAATACTGCGAAGAGAATGGCATCAAACACTTCACAACCGCGCCTTATTCGCCGCAGCAAAATGGCGTTGTTGAAAGGCGGAATCAAACTGTGGTAGAAATGACGCGTTGTCTACTTACGTCCATGCAGGTACCGGCAGAATTTTGGGGCGAAGCGGTGAGGACCGTCGTGTACATCCTTAATAGATCACCGACAAGGAGCCTTGACGGTAAAACTCCATATGAGGCTTAGTACAACCGGAAGCCGAGCGTCCGACATCTGCGTACAATCGGATGCATGGCTTATGTGAAAAGGTTCGGCCCAGGCGTGACGAAGCTGACAAACAGGTCTGTTCCGGGCGTGTTCCTCGGTTTCGAACCCGGTACAAAGGCATACAGGGTGTATGATCCGGTTGGAAAGAAGCTAATGATCTTCCGGGACGTTGTTTTTTATGAGCAAAAGGCGTGGAACTGGGCGGAAGGTGGCAATGATGAACACGGGAACGCGGCAACAACTTTCATCGTGGAGTACTTGACCACTATTGATCACCAGACCATGGATTTCGAAAACTCGCAGGTACCCGCAACCCGACTTCATCAGTTGCCCCACACTCGACATCACCGATTGTTACTACGGAGACTCCGGTTGCTTCTACCCCTCCCGGCGTACAGTGGGCAACTCCACCAACTGAGAGCGCCATCGATTCAGATGGTGTGGGGCTCAGGTTTCGCACGATCTCGAACATCATCGACACCACGGAGGAGGTCCACGACTACGAGTACAGCGGCATTTGTCTGATCACTGCTGAGGAGCCAAACAGTGTCGAGCAAGCATTATCTGAATATTGTTGGCGACAGGCTATGGAGGTGGAAATGGAAGCAATTCGGGAAAGCAACACTTGGGAGCCGGCAACGTTACCACCAGGACATCGAGCCATTGGGCTAAAATGGGTTTTCAAATTCAAGAAGGACCCGACGGGAAACATTGTCAAGTACAAAGCTCGCCTGGTTATACACTCAGCGACAGGGGGTGGATTTCGACGAGGTATTTGCTCCAGTGGCGCGCATTGAAACTGTACGGCTGTTGATTGCGCTCGCCGCACATGGCGGATGGGAGGTTCATCACATGGATGTGAAATCTGTATTCTTGAATGGTGACCTTGACGAGGAGGTATATGTGCATCAGCCTCCCGGTTTCATCGTCGGAAATGGAGACAAACAAGGGCTCAAGCTTCGCAAGGCACTCTATGGATTGAGGCAAGCGCCACGGGCGTGGAACGTAAGGCTGGACAAGGAGTTGATCGCGCTCGGATTCACACGGAGCAAATTGGAACATGCAGTTTATAAAAGAGGGGATCAACGTTCTTTCTTGCTGGTCGGCGTATACGTGGACGATTTAATTATCTCCGGGCCGGACATTCGTGGCATTGTTGATTTTAAGCAGGAAATGATGCAACGCTTCAACATGAGTGATCTTGGGCTTTTAAGTTACTACTTGGGTATCGAGGTGAAGCAAAAGGAAGATGAGATCACGCTGTGCCAGAGCTCCTACGCGGCAAAGATTCTTGAGTTGGGAGGGATGAGTGATTGCAATCCTTGTCAAACTCCCATGAAGAACCGATTAAAATTGAGAAAGAAAGAAGGTGATGTGATCGTGGGCGCGACGAGATACATGAGCATCGTCGGCAGTTTACGGTACATTGTTAACACCAGGCCTAATCTCGCATATTATGTGGGTATAGTTAGCAGGTACATGGAAGCGCCCGGACCACAACATTGGGCTGCTGTGAAACACATACTTCGGTACCTTAGTGGCACAATAGAATATGGATGCAGCTACAAGAAGGCAGCTAGTCTACAACCTACACTTATTGGGTACAGTGACAGCGATTTCGCCGGTAATGTTGATGATCGAAGGAGTACGACGGGGTTCGCATTTTTTCTCGGGAGGAGTCTTGTCTCATGGATGTCACAGAAGCAAAAGGTTGTGGCACTCTCATCTTGTGAAGCATAATATATTGCGGCAGCGGCGGCAGCGTGTCAGGGAGTGTGGCTGAGTCGTTTATTGGGTGAGATGATATCACAAGCTCCGATTCAGGTAAAGTTGTTGGTGGACAACAAGTCTGCGATAGCATTGAGCAAAAACCCGATGCACCATGATAGGAGTAAGCATATCGATACAAAATTTCATTTCATTCGAGAGTGCATCGAAGATGGAAAGGTGAAAATCGAACACATCGGCACAAATGGACAACTGGCCGACATTCTCACAAAGGCACTCAGATGCGTGAAGTTTGTTGAGATGAGACAAAAGCTTGGAGTTGTCCAGGTACAACGGGATTAGGGGGTGATTTATTAGACTTTAATCCGTTGTAACGGTTGGGTTTAATGCATTATAACGGATGCATAGTAACGGCCAATGTTAATGCTACTTAATGATTGGGGTAGCTAATGCTAGGTGGGAGTTACATTTCCTTATGTGTATAAATAGTTGTGTTACGAAGGTTTTTTTTCAAGCTTCCCACATTCCTTTCTCTCCATTTTTTTCGTCAAATTCTTTCGTCGACGACAACACGATTGTTCGGCTGCTTAGTTGGCGGGAGGTGCTCTTGCCGCGTTGTTACCTCCATAGTTCTGGCGCCTATCAGGGCTTCCTTGTAGGTGGTTGGGGTAATGGGTTTGGCTAGGTTTCCTGGATGGTGGTGGGGAAGGTGCTCGATTTCTAGTTGAGCTCTCAGGGTGTTTCTATGAGGAGGGGTTGGGGTTTTTGTGTGTTTTTGGTGTTTTCTGTTTTTTGGCTTGGGAGGATTCTAGTGAGGGAGTTTTTAGTGAGAGATTCCATGAGGGACCCGAAAAGATATTGTATTTGAGTTATTCTATAGGGACCTTTAATGGCCGTGCTCATATAACAGAAAGTAAGATCAAGGTAACTTGCTGAATCAAGGATGGGGTGAAGGCGATCCGGAGTAAGTTTCCATGAACAAATGGAAACCTTGGAGCATGATTGGGCAACTCTGCTACTCGTTTCGGATGCCCTGGTTATCTCTGGGGTGGAACGAAGTAGCTCCTCAAGTGGTGCATCATTCCACAGGTCCCAAACTTTTAGTTAAATCGTCGAAGACTCCATCTTCAGAAGTATCTACCTTGAGTATCGTAACTTCTCCTCCCGCCCCAAGTCACACACTATTTTTCATCTTGTGGTTCAGTTGCGACAAAAGGCTGAACCAAAACCACTAATAAACCACCAAGAGCATCTGTTAAATTCTAAGGAAAAGCGGATATGTCGTTCAGAAGCAAGACCTTGTTCCATGGCCTTCTTCAACCACTTGAGTGTACTCCCCTGGAGTTGAATATGCAGCCACATCAGTCAAGCTTATACTCTCCAGTGCATAATCAAAAACCTCAAATGGCTTGGCCACCCTACCACTCCTACACAGTGATCTCAATATCTTCGTATAAGCAGTAGTGTCAAGCTTCATATCATCTGCTTTCATCACTTAATACAACTCCATCCCTTCATCCAACAACCTTGCTTTGCCAGCGATGTGTTATAGGTAAGCGCACAAGGGCCACACCCATTATCCTCACTCATCTCGCCCAACAACGTCGACGTGGTGTAGCTCCACATCAGGCAAATGCCCCTCCCTCCCGGTCACTTCCAAATACTTCTTCGCATCCTTAACTCCCCGACATTGATAGACCGAAGATCAATGTGTTATAGGCAAAGGATCAGGCACGACTCCTCCCGCCATCTTATTATAAACCTCCACCACCTCACTCCCCTGCTGAACAATAACCCTTCATAATCGTGTTGTACACAAAATACAATCAGGCTTAAACCCCCGTCGCCTCATCCAGATTCCTCTGATTACAGACATTATCGATCAATACAATGTCACATTCCTCATCCCACTCATACACAACAAAACTTGTCAGAGGACCATCAATGACATATACGGCCCCTTTCAATCGATTGACCAAGACCTCTATCCTCAGATTCTATCCAACTATAAGACACATTTACACGTCTTCCCATACTCGCTCGTGAATAATTGTACTTGTATGTTTATTGGGTTTGAATCACAATGTCATTTCCAAATATCAACAAGTTTATAAAAGACATCATAAGGATAAAAATGTGTATACTTCAATAAGAAAATCATGGACACTTAAAAACATACTATTTCAAAATTACCAAACATAAATAATACATTTTCAAGAATATCGTCATATTCTAATTTCGGGTGGGTAGGTTCCATACGTGGAATCTGGAACCTATCATACAACATTCAGTTCCTTAATTTTAGAACTTAAGATAATATGAATCAAATAACCACCTAAGAATCCACCCTCAGATATTGATATCAGTTTCTATTCTCGTATCCAATTGTGCAGCACAATTAGTGTTGAGGTTCTGATCCATGACATTACTTTGAATAGAATAAAACTTTTCTAAGAATCCTAGGGTCGCAGTTCAGAACGACGACGCTTCTTTGTGTGTCAATGACGCGGTTTTTAACCGTGACATACCTTCACCAACCTAGTGTCGTAGTTTAGAACCGCGTTTTCTACGTAAATTTAATGTCATGTCCCCGATCGCGACATATAGAGAGCATTTGGAAAATTTTACAATTTGGAATTGCATTTCACAATGTTATTCTAAAACTAACCTTATTGTCGCATAAAGCTCCTGTAAATAGATCTAACGTTACTTCTACATTATGGAAAAATGGAAATTCCTTACTTGTCCCGCATTTATATAATTATTAGAGTTCTTACAAAGTAGTTAATTATGTGAAATGGTGGTTTTTTATAATTTAATGACAATTTATACATTAGATTACTTTATAAAGAATTTTTAGTTTTCAATTTTTTGTCACTCATAAATTCATTGTATTATGTAGATCGCAAGTTGTTCAGATTGGTTTTGAGGTGTGAACTTAAAATCTATTAGATCTATTTTCAGAACTTGTTTTGATACTGACATTGTGATACGAGTTCCAACTGATTTCAAGTTTTACTCCAACATTGGCGTTGGTTAAGGGGACATGGACGAGAGAGTGATGGGCATCTAACATCGAGGACTGGGAATAGAAATAGTTGGGCGTTGGGGACGGGTTCAGTTCAACGAGGTTATGCTTTCGGTATCTCAATGGCGAAGCGAAACTGGAAGATAAAACTCGAAGAGTAGGTTAAGTTATCCTTGGACCACCGACTTAAACAGAAACTTAGAGCAACTTCCTCTTGATTAAGAATTCGCTCTTCAAATAGCGAGTCTCCGTGTCACGAACACAGAAGGAAGCCTATTTGTTCAAAGTCGTTACTCCAAGCAGCGTCTTTACTATAACACGAACACGAAGAACCCAGTGACATAAAATCGCTAATTAAAATAGTAAATTAGGAGCAATATTTTATGAGAATTCTAAAACTAGTTGCCGTGATTTATAAAAACTTCCCAACGTGAACGTTACGTTCCTCCGATGCTTCCTACCATCCCTATTTCCATCAAATTACATTAAAAGTTCCTCACGGGACAAAAGACTTGAGGAAAAAAAAAGAGACAAAATTATTATTTTAAAGAACACCGTAATCTGAATCAAGATTACACCAAAATCATAATAACCATTTAAAAAAGGCTGCTAAAGTTAGTGGGAGTCAGTGTGCAAAGACGACGCGTCAGGCGCAACTACAAGCGTACTGCTCTCTCTTACGGCGACCACATTGCAATTAAACGTTGACTTTACTTTCCCATGGCATGGAATAAAACCCACGACACCAACAAAAAAAACTCCTCAAAATATGGTAATTGAGTTTTAGTGCTTACTACATTCGCTTACAAAAGTGAGCTCTCTTACAATTAGCAAAGCGTATACCTTAACGACTAAGCACGAGGACCAGATAAAAATAACACGTCTTTGATCTCTTCTTCTCCATCTAGAAGACAACGTAGGAAGAAAGTTGTGCCCGTGTCTCATTATATTTGGAGCACATGCTATTCCCTGAGTCGTCGCTAGTGATGGTCTTGGCCCGCGTGAGCTAGGGTTTTTCTCCTTTCGTCGGAGGGAGGTTCGAGAAGCCAATGGACGGTTTCGAACTAATTCGGTTCGAATCGGGAAGTCTTAAACTCTTATCAATCCTACCTGAGCGCATCAATTAAGTGGGTTGTTAGGTGCTGCAAAATAACTTGGCTCAGCAATCTCGGATCAGTGGTGCAATTCGACGTGATTAACGTGTAGGGTGGGGGGGGAGATCAGGACAAAAGACAGCCGATCCAAATGTGAATGGGATTTTCTCTTTGTATATATATATATATGACGCGTACTCTTTGTGCACGACTAGACCACTTCCTCTTGTGAGAAGATTAGTGTCCTTTTGGTTTTTTTTCCTTTTTCCTGTTTTATAAGTAATCAGTTTGTGGTTTTTAGCAAGATCCAAGAGTCATGGAGGATGGTCTGGTGCAATGCTCCGGTAATTACGTCCCATTGACTCCGATCAGCTTCCTCGAGAGGGCCGCGTCCGTCTACGCCGAGAGGACCTCAGTCGTGTACGGCGACGTCCGGTACACGTGGCGGGAGACGCACCGGAGGTGCCTCAGGCTCGCTTCTGCTCTCGTTCAACTCAACATCTCCACCGGCGATAGGGTAAGCAACCCCTGCTACCCTTGGCCTTCTTTCCTTCCTTTTTGGTGCATCCGGAGACCATCGTTCGGGGAGCATCTTCCACCTTTTCCGACGCGTACTTAGGTTTTCAACATAGACAAACAAAATTCAGGGCACACTGAGACTTTCGTCTCGCTCGGTCATTTGTTTGGTTATAACCACGTTTGAGAAAAGCATCTTTTTTGTTTTTGGGATTTGGTATAACTAGGAAGAGATTACTACACAGGAAAATGTTAAAATATAAAAAAGAAATCTACATAAAAATGTAATGAGTTTGTATACACATAGATAGATAGATAGATAATGAGTCTTGTAATAATATCATGGAAATTATGAAGTCGGGGAAGTAGAGAAACTCGACCATTAAGATGAGTAAGAGGTGCAGATAGACCCGAAATTAATGGGGGGCCAATCACGTGGAAAGTGAGGTTGGTGGGGTCACATGAACTTGCATGGAAATTCATTCAATGCTCTTCCCTTACATAATTCTTTTAAAAAAATAGATTCTTGCATGTTTAAGTCGCCGGTGAGACGGATTGCACTAATAACTATAAAATAATGCAAAAAATTAGGAAATTAATTAGTCCATAAATTTTTCATGAAATAATTTTTTTTTTTTTTTTTTAAATGACGAGTTAAAGAGTCCGACGACATTCATGGTACGAAGCAGGCAAGCCAGGACTGCCAAACAAAAAAAAACAAAAAAGTCATGCATTCTCACTATAGTCGGAAGGTGGAAATGAAGAGGTGGCGTGATTTTAAGTAGATTAGAATCCGGATTTACAACTGAAGTAAAATTATAAATAAGAGTTTTAAATTTTAGATAAATTTCAAAAGAAATTTTAAAAAAAATCGATGGAAACTTTTAATATACTGGATAGTAAAATAATTTTTAATAATTTATTATGAAATAAATAAGTAAATTTACCTAGGAAAAGTGCCATAGAAGTTGCGAAAAGTTCGTTTGGCTTTTAGCGTGGAATTTTTTTTTCCTTTTTCATCTATGTAAACTATAATATATATATATAAATATATAATATATCAGCTTTTAAAATAATTACGGTCGTGGATAGAAAACGTTTTCCCCAACATTCCATTATATGAAAATACACTCTAGTATTTATTTTCTGTGTTGAATTCCTTCTCCTTCCGGAATGGAAGAAGGTTGGCGGCAATTAGTAATTTTTACAGCGGGGTGGGCGAGATGAAATTGCTTACTCTTTGTGCCACGGACAGGTTGCAGCCATCGCGCCTAACATCCCCGCGCTCTACGAGCTCCACTTTGGAGTTCCGATGGCCGGAGCGGTCCTTGCCCCCATGAACGTGATGCTTGACGAGCCTACCCTGGCTAGGCTGCTGAAGCAGTTGGGAGCCAAGTTGATTTTCGTCGATCACTGCTACACTCGGCTCATATCGAGGGCGATCGATACCTTCTTCGAGGGAAGTCAGAAGCCTTCTGTGGTTGTAATACATGATCATCACGACGATCGGAGAGGTTACTCTTCGTCGACTAGGAATGGGAGTACGTATTTGGACTACGAGTCTTTGCTCGTGCCGGAGATAGGTGATTTCCGCGCAGTGCGTCCGACCGATGAGTGCGATCCCATTTCCGTGAGTTTCACCTCCGGCTCCACGGGAGTTCCAAAGGCTGTGGTCTACAGCCATAGGTCGGCCTACCTCAATTCGATAGCTGCTATATTCCGCTATGAAATAAGGGAGAGTCCGGTCTTCTTGTGGACGGTCGACATGTTCCGCTGCAACGGGTGGTGCTTCAGCTGGGCGATGGCCGCGGTCGGTGGCACGAACATTTGCCTCCGGGCCTTAACAGCGGAGGCCATATTCACCTCCATCGATCTCCATGGTGTCACCCACCTGTGCGGGAAGCCTGTCATACTTACCATCATCTATGATTCTCTGCCTTCAGACCGAAAAACTCTCCCCCACAATGTGCAGATCACTGTTGCGGGCACATTCCCACCGGCAAACGTCGTCGAGAAGGTGGAGGAACTCGGGTTCCGCGTGAAACACGGGTATGGCATGACCGAACTCATGGGCCCCGCCATAGTCACCCCATGGAACCACAAATCATCGCTGAAGGACAATACACAGAATCGGATCCTTGAGACCGTCCATGGAACAATGATGGAAGGAGTCGACGTGATAGACCCGCGAACAATGCGGACGGTGCCAAGTGACGGCAGAACCCCAGGGGAGATCGTGTTCAGGGGAAACACTGTGATGATCGGGTACCTGAATGATCCGCAGGCGACGAGAGAAGCCTTTGGAATGGACGGGTGGTATAGGACGGGGGACGTGGGAGTAATCAACGTGGACGGGCAAATAGAAATGAAGGACCGAGAAGAGGACGCCATAAGCCTAAACTACGGCAGCAAATCAAGTGACGCGCTCCTAAGCAGCATTGACGTAGAGAAGGTATTGCAGGCTAATCCCAAGGTAAGGGAGGCAGCCGTGGTCGGGGTCCGTAGGGGTGACAGTGAGGTAAAGGTTTGCGCGTTCGTGAAGCTGGAAGAAGGTGCTTGCTGCGGTGAGGAAGAGATTAAGGAATGGAGTGAGGAGGGATTAGGAGGAGTAAGCATGGCAATCGACAAGGTCTGGTTTGGGGATTTGCCTGTTAGTTGCACCGGGAAAGTTCAGAAGTCTGTGCTAAGGGAGAGAGCAGCCTATCTTTATTAAGCTTTTGAAGTAGTGTTCTTTCCCCGGTGTATGGAAATTGAAATTTTATTAAGGTCGAAGTAGAGTAATTCTTCGTATATTATATCGGCTGAATATAGTTATTTATTTTTATATTATAAAGTAACATGATAAAATATTTTGCACTTAAGCTTTTAGTGTAAAATTAATATAATGAGACTTTATATGATTTTAAGTTTATGTAAATTAAACTCCAATCATATATATGTGGGTATAATATATTATAGCATAACCCATGATATATTTTGTGGCATATCTCATATGTTGGTTCATTCATTGTCTGGCTTATACTCCAGTCCAATTCAAATGCAAGCTCAATATGACTTTAATATGCCTCTCTCTCATTGATACACAACCTGAAGAGCGAGGAGTATGTACGTTGTTTCGATAGCGAAGTTCTCGAACATGTACACTGTTTCCGATTACGCTCATACTTAGTTTTCTCTCAGATTAGTGTTAGTATGTACTCAAAATTTGGGAAGTCGAACTGTTCAGTTTGTGATGCCCAGCAAAATCCTGATCTTACTCCCCCTGCTCATCACGGGATTTCCGCCGATTCGGCTTGTTTTTTGATCCCGCCATGATGCTGGTGCACGATGCAAGGGGTCCCTTTGGGAGGTTCAGGTGGCGAATAGTGAAGTGGTCGAGGGAGCCGAAGCTGGTTCATTGCATATCGCAAGGAAGGGAAGGTCATGTCCTCCAGGCTGCAGATGGATGATGGTGCCAGAGATATCGACAGGAATGTGGACAAAACATCCGGCAGTTTGTAGACGCCGCAGATCGTAAAGCTGAAATTCACCATTTCGGCCCCCCCGTGTGGTTGTGGTGGTGGCGAACGGTGTGTCAAATACAGGAAGGAGCGTGCCGACGAAAATGTCCCCGCAATCTGAGTGAGATGTGGCAAATTAAAAAGATAAGACTGAAACCTGCTGGACATTTGAATTGAAGGGAAGCCAACAACCAGCAACGGCTAAGTGAAAAGACGGCCGGGGGTATAGGCAAAATGTTTCCATCTCTTTCTTATAGACAAATATGAAAAAGAAGACGTTCTTTATTAAGGAGGGTTACTACACACATTTTTGTAAGTAGACGTTCTTTATTATTTCAATCTTCTTCAGCGGCGTTGCTTAGATCGAAACCAAAAGCTTGTCGTCATCAGCTGCCGATGGCAAGGTCAACCATGAACCCCGCAGACCCCCCGAACAGGGCCCCCCTCCTCCTTACCCTCATCTTCCCCCTGCTGCTCTCCGTACTCGCCGCCGCTTTCCTCTACCAGGATGCCTCCTTCGCTCCTGCCCCCCTCCCCATGGATGCCATAGCCGGCCCTCCCGTGGCTGCCCCGGTTGTTCTCGGGGAGATGAGGAAGAGCTCTGAGTTTGTCCACCTCGAGGGTTGCCTCGGCCCCGAGGACGTCGCTTACGACCACGGCGAGAAGGTTATATACACTGGCTGCGCGGACGGCTGGATAAGGAAGGTCAGCGTGGAGGACTTGGTCCCTGAGAAGTGGGTTAACACTGGCGGGAGGCCCCTCGGCCTCGTGTTCGGGCTCCACGGCGAGGTCATCGTTGCCGACACCCTGTTGGTCCGTTCCCCCTTGCGATGGCTTTATCCTTCTACGAAAATCAATCTTCTGGCTTAAGTTTTTGTTTATGGTTTAGGGGCTCCTGAGCGTCACCAAGGATGGGAAGGTCGAGGTCTTGACGGATGAGGCGGAAGGGGTGAAGTTCAAGCTGACGGACGCGGCGGATGTTGCGGCCGAGGGCACCATATACTTCACCGACGCGACACACAAGTATAGCTTGCGTGACTGCACTTTAGACCTCCTCGAGGGGAGGCCAAATGGAAGGTTCCTTAGCTACGACCCCGTGACTAAAGAGACTAAGGTGTTGGTTAGGGATATCTACTTCGCCAACGGCGTCGTTGTTTCGCCCGATCAGGAGTTTGTGGTTTACTGCGAGACCGTGATGTATGCTGTTATCTCACGTTTCTTTATTTTGTATGGAGGCAGTCGGTCGTGGATAGCTTATGTTGATGGTGAGAAAATCGATGATACTTTCGCAGGAACCGGTGCAAGAAGTATTACATCAAAGGGGAAAAGGAAGGAACTGTGGAGAACTTCATTGACCATTTGCCGGGCATGCCGGATAACATCCGATACGATGGAGAGGGCCACTATTGGATCGCCATACCGGTGGTGCGTTTCCTGTTCGTAACCTACTTATGTTGTCATAAGATTAGAACAGACATGAATGTCCTGCTCACTGCGATTCTTTTTTGTTAATGCAAACTGCGTGCAGGGAAGGTCTGCTGCTTGGGACCTGGCGCTAGGATCTCCGTTCCTACGGAGGATCCTTGGATTTCTGGAGAAGCACTCTCTCCGGCCGAAGATAGAGAGTGATTCCGGAGTCTTTGTGGTTGATTTGAAGGGAAACCCAGTTGCCCACTACTATGATCCTGGTTTCTCCATGATTTCTTCAGGCACGAAAATCGGGAATCAAGTTTACTGCGGCTCCCCAACAAATCCTTACATTGTATGCATGAACCTGACTGGGATTCTCCCCGGTGGATCATCCTCTGCTTAGACTTACCTTCGAACCTGCCCTGCGCTGCTGTATCTGACTCTGCTGTCAAAACCTGTTGGGGCACAACTATAGGAATAACAAACTCATAAATCAATGTCTATGCAGACTCCTGTATGCTTTCCCAGCTTTCTTTTTTCATCATTACCAGCATGATTGATTTTGATCCCATGAAATGGTCCAAATCTGGAAAGCACCTGCCCAGGAAGTGAGGCAATCCTGGGTTTCTGTAGGCTGTCCCTGGAACTCCTAAAGCAGTTTGGTTCATCTTGAATAAATTGCAGGGGATCTCTCAGGTTCTGCTCCTGGGTTTCTTTGCCTTACCGGGGTTCCTTCTCCACTCAATCATTCTTTTTCCCTTTGCTTTTGGGTCCAACTGCCATTGGCGTCATGATTGCGCTAGAATCCAACAGGGGAGAAAGTGAGATGCAGTAAAGGTCAAGGCAGAAAAGGTCCAACTGCATGCGTCAATGGTGGGGCTGGGGAGGCCTTGACGATCTTAGGACAGGAAATCAAACATGGAATGGAAATAGTTTCACGTGATTGATTTCTTTGGTTGGTGAGCACCGGAGTTTCCTTCCGATTGAAAATATTATGTGAAATAACTATTTCAATCTCTTAAAGGGAGGAGGTCTTTCAAACACCGATTTCGAGTTTTGAGCCAATTCCCCAAAGCCAAGATCTAAAGCACGTACTTGGTTCATCCAGAGAAAGGAACCCGATGAGAAGAAAATCTCTACTTAATTTCATTCTTAATGGAACCAAAAACAAAGGTAGAGCGATGAACAATAATCAACCAACGTCACAAAATGATAATTTCCGACTCCCTCCCTTCAGAACCCACACGGCAAAAATTGGACAGCGAACTGAAGATGTTAAGACAACATAACAAAAGATCTCTTGATGAGCTCCTCCAGAGTTTCGCCACTCATCCATGCCTGGCCTGGAAATCCTTCATGAATCCGACCAGCTTCTCCACGCCAGCATAGGGCATCGCGTTGTATATTGAAGCCCTCATGCCACCGACAGACCTATGTCCTTTCAGCTGAACCATCCCTTCCCTTTCTGCCTCCTTGATGAAATCTCCCTCCAACTCGCTCTTCTCCAATGTAAACGGCACGTTCATCAGCGACCTCACCGACTTCTCCACCGGGCACCTGTAGAACCCTTTACTCTCGTCAATGGCCCGGTAAAGCAAATCAGCCTTCTTCTTGTTCATCTTCTTGACACCGGCCAACCCACCTAACTCCAACAAGTGCTCGAACACCAACCCGCACATGTAAATCCCGTAACATGGCGGGGTGTTGTACAGGCTCTTGTTCTCGTGATGGATCTTGTAATCCAGCATTATAGGGGTGATCCCCTGAGCGTTGCCGATCAAGTCCTTCCTGATGATCACCATCGTCACCCCAGATGGGCCAACATTCTTCTGCGCACCTGCATAGATGATCCCAAACTTCGAAACATCGACGGGCTTTGAGCAGAAGTTGGAGGACATGTCGGCAACCAAGATCCCGCCTTTGTTCTTAGGGACAGGGTAATCCTTAAACTCGACCCCGTGGATCGTCTCGTTGGCGCAAATATGGAGGTAAGTAGCATCCGGGTTCTGCTCCAGATCGTCGAAATTAGGGATCTTGACGTACTTATCAGCCTTACCTGACCAGATCACCTTAGGGGAGCAAAACCTTTGGGCTTCCTTGAAGGCCTTGTCACTCCAGGATCCGGTGACGACGTAATCCGCGGTGTCCTCAGAAGATCCGCAGAGATTAAGTGGCACGGAGGAGAACTGGGAGGTAGCGCCGCCCTGGAGGAAGAGGACGGAGTACGAATCGGGGATGTCGAGGAGGGCCCGGAGATCCGACTCGGCCTTCTGGATGATGGAGAGGAAGTGCTTCCCCCTGTGGCTCATCTCCATGACGCTCATCCCAGATCCTTGGTAATCGTAGAGCTCGGATTGGGCCTTCAGGAGGACGGGCTCAGGGAGGGTGGCGGGACCCGCGGCAAAGTTGAAGAGCCGGGTGGAGGAAGCCGTCGGGGGAGTGGCAGCCGCCGTCTGGGTGGCGGCGGTGCATCGGACGGTGAAGGGCCGGGGGGAGAGGATGCGTGTGGGTTTGTGGCGGTTGAGGAGGAGGGAATTGGGGGTGGTGGTTGCGGCGGCGGCGGCGGACATGGTGGCAGGGACGAAGGCGGCTGCTGGGAGTGGTTGATGGAGGAGGAGGAGGAGGGTATTTGGTGGGAGATGCGAATACGGGCCGGGGGGATGAAATTTATATATAGTCAAGCGAACAAGACAGAGGAAAGATATATATACGTATATATATTTTTTAAATTTTGTCCCTTCCGGTGTTAAGGTTTTCTGTAAGAATTTTAAGACCCATTCATCGGTTGGAGGGGAGGGGGTTGGTGTGGTTGGAGGATGATGATGATTTTGCTTTGTTTTTTGTTTTTATTTTTCTTCTTCCCTAATTTGTAAATTATAACTCATCCCATATCCAAATTTCAAATAGAATGTAAAGGTGAAAAAGGGGGTTGATCCCTTTCTATGGCTGACTAGTCATCTGATGTAAGAAGCGAATCTGACTAGTCAGAGTTCAAATTGGAATTGAAGGCTTTCATCAGCATGAGTCAGATACAAGACAAAACTCAACATCCAAGCCCCATGCATCACCACCACCGTCACCTGTTGAGCCACTTACAAAATGCATAACCGTGCCACTGTTGTTGATCAAGTATTGGTAACTTTGAGCTCGATTTCGCTGTTCATGTCAAGCTTCTTCGTCCTGAGTTACAATCCATGGACAAACTAGTGACGCCAAAGTTACAATCTCTGCCTTTGGAGACATATCGAGCATCTGCATGTAATATGTGAAGTCAGACATTGCCCCGTCCCACTTGAATGGAGGTTCAACAGAATGAAATACATAGAAGAAACTTAACATGAATGAATACATACCAAGGTGGTTCACCTCACTAAACATCTGGGAAGCCTACAAAATTGTTGACATCACCTGAAGATATCAGATAGAAGGGGGTTAGTGTTCGCTTTAGCAGTCTCCCGTTGCTTTCGTCGATCAGATTTCTTGTTTGCACCGGCTTTGTTCCGTGAGGACTTTTCCCTCTTATTTGTGCTTTTCCTTACTGAATTGCTACAGAGGGTGTCCTGCTGCTTTTCAGATATAGAGCAATCCAAAACGCTCTTCCTTTCCTCCTCGCTGACAGAATTTGGATTCTCATCATGTGTTTCAGGAACTGAGCTAACAATTTTAGCTGATCTCTTAACCTTGACAACCTTTGGCTTCTTGGATTCAGTCTTCTCCTCAGAAGAGCTCCTCTTGCATAGTTTCAACTTTTTCGGTTTATTGGTAACTTCTATCGGCAATACATTGTTTGATGTTTTCTGAGAAATCTCCATCTCATTCTTCGACTGTTCTTCAGCTAACAAAGTAGAAGGAGCCATCCTTTTATTCTTCTTGTTAACCAACACATGTTCTTTCCATAAGTTATGCATATTACCCTCTTCAACATTGTTGTTCTTACCCTCGCCTTGCAAGACTCCATCATTCAGTGTGTCTAATATAATCTTGCCAAGAGTAAACCTCGTTTCAGGAAGAAAACCCTTTCCCAGTAAACAGTAATCGATTTCAAAGCTCTTCCTTTTAGTGTTGAAAGATTCGACATCATTCACCAGAGGTTGGAAAATTGCCCCCACATCTTTTGCGACCTTCTTGGAAATGAGTACCTACATAATGACGATACATGGAAGAGATCAAAATGAATGCTAATAATACCCATGACATGGAGAATTTCAGGACAAGAAAATGCGTGCAAGATGGAATACTTCGTGAAATTGAAGTACAAGGAATACTTTTGTTATTATCTTTCTGTCCTTTTTGTTTTTGATAAGTTAACCATTTACTTGTTGAATCTGGAAATGAGAGAAGACTGCAAAACTTTATACATAAGCCAAAAATGCACAGCAGTTTTTGACAAAAGCTGAATGTTATCTAAACCAAATAGAAGGTAGCACATAAATTGCAAGCAAAGAGTGCATGCATGCGCGAGAAAGTGACGAGAATAGAGAAATCTAAGAACCTTTTACAGTTAATTCTGACCATATTAGGGAACACGCAAAAATGAATCCGCAGAAACTAACCAAGCCTGAAGAGGGAATGTTAGGACATTCGAATATAAAATCTTCATCACTTAAAATAGCTGCATATTCTTGTGCTTGAGAAGCCAAGTCGCTCACTCTTTCAGCAAGTTCTGCCATATCAAAACTAGATGACCCAGGGGTTTCCGGCACAAATTCAACTTGTTCTCCAGCATGTCTTATCGCAAATTCGACCCCTTCCTTCCATTGTCCATGATAAAGAACTGACGCGAATGCCCAAATGACCAAGGCATCTTGAGAGTGGTTCACCAGGGCCAGATGGAACGCTACAATACTTACCCTATTGTTGGAAAGTAAGATCAGATAGAATAGAGACAATATTGAGAATAAGACAAGTAAGAATCAACATCACCCAAACAAATTGCCAATGATAACTTACCACAAGGTAGAGTTACAAGGTCGGTCACAAGATATCCTTTTGTCCAAATTAGAGATTAGTTTCTGCCAGACACAAATTCACGGGTTCAGAAATAATAACAATGGCCACATCCAATTTCACCTCAGAAACTCAGATTACCAGAGACCATTAAAAAAAGCAAGGCAATATATCTCAGACATGGGTATCAACTGCAACTTTATCAATTGGGGCTTTGATTTACTCTTAGATGCAATGCAGGACAGATTTTACACAAGTTACTCTTCCGAGTAGACCCAAGGTTATCTTACACCCGAGAGCGCGAGGATCTGTTATTTTTTATGAAAATGATACAATGGAAAAGGAAAAATTGTTCCAAAAGTTTTGCACCCAGAAATTGTAGAATCCATACCACTAACATCGAGGAGCTTTGAGCAGGCTTCGCGCTAGTATTGTCACATAGGTATGCTACCTGACAACAAGAATTTCCGCCAAGATTAATTAGAACTTCAAACACAATTTCTATCATGCAAAAGCCAAATGAATGTCCATACTTGAAATGGAAGTAAAACTTCAAGCAGCCCATATTTCTTTAGCATTAAGAGCGAGGGCAGAGCAGCTCCATAGCACATCATATAATTTAGCTCCATCATTAATCTGGCCTGAGAAATGATGTCAAAATAAGTCAATCAACTAAAAGAACTGGATTAAGATGCTTCAACAGTAAAAGACTAAGCCAACAATTTTGCAAGTTTAAGTGGAAGAACGAATTACAATAAGAAAGACAGTGAATGATCAATGTGCACAAATTAGGCATGCTATTTCAGGCAAAGCACAATCAGCTATATCAGAAGGGAAGGGAAACGAGTAGTGGACAAAAAGGCCGAGATGGCAATCCGACTGGAGGAAGCTTTTGCTAGGTTTTAATGTCTCCATATTCTATCTTTGATCGTTTGCATAAGTATATCCCCTCAGTGGACGAGCGTCAGGATTGTATTTGAGACTATGTTTGCTATTACCTAATGACTTACGTTACCAAATAAATAAATGAAAAAGAAGTGCTATCTCTCCATGACCCTATCATTTTATGAATACCTTACTCAAAGAAATAACTGCAGGTAAGAAGCCCTCAATTGCATCTTCGATTTCCTTCGTCAATCTTAATCCCAGACGAGCAGCGATTCTCAACCCACGCAAGACAATAGCTGTACATAACACAGAATCCAGACGTGAGAGTTTTTATTATTCAGTTAAAATTTGAACTTCACTCTTTTAAGAACCAAGACTGAGTAATGCATACCACAGTCCTCTTTAAAGGACAATCTAGCAGGAAGCAGTGTCCTCAGCTGGGTTGGAGGCATAGGAAGTATAAAGTTAATAAGAAATCAAACTAAGATGAAACAATTCATCACGAGCAATGCTACTGAGAAGGTTTAAAGTCACCGTCAAAGATCTTAAATCTTCCATCCCATTGGTGAAATCAAAAATTTTGCTGGCGAATGGGTTGAAGAACAAGCTGCAGAACATACGTAGAATTGGTTATGAGCAAAACAAGAAAGAAATTAAGGAGTCGGGCAAAATGTTGCTGGACTAAATATGTTTTGTGGTCTGGACACCGGATTATGAGAAACAAAGGTTTGTTGCCTGTAAATGAATACATGTTCGACTACATAGAATCACACAATAAAAAAGAAAATGCTTCCTACCTGTTAACGGTGAAGTCTCTACTCATGGAGTTTCTCCACATTATAACATTTGCCCCATCACTAAGCACGGGCATATTGGCTGAGAGAAAATCCTCTCTGGTTTCAGTATTTTGTGCGACTGTCTCAAAACTGGAAATCTATAGCAAAGTAAAACAAAACAGGCATAAAAAGACACTATTGAAATAAACAACACATTGAAAATAAATAAAATGTCAATAGTTGTGCTTGCAAACCTCCACAATTGAATCTTTGATCCGAACCCTGCAAATCGGAAACCGCTTTCCAACAATACAGCAGCGATGAAATCTTTTCTTTATCTGCAAAAACAAAATAATGAACAAATTAGAGGACTTATAAATTTTAAAGCACTTCCAATCAATTCTTTGTATATTTCTCCAGGTAAATTCGGGAATATTCCATGGAAGTATGTAAATTAATGTAACTTTTTGCATGACAGTACCTCACCTCCTTTAGAGTTGCTGTAGTGACCACATCAAAATCTTTTGGGACTCTATGTAAAATCAAATCTCTAACACATCCACCAACAAGGTAAGAACGAAAACCTGCATGCCATCAAAAAAAGGTAAACTTGCAGACGCAGATATGGTGATATCTAGAATGAAAATGTATATCAAAATTTGCCATACAAGTGTGTAGTACTTAGTCATGAAACAAGAAAATAAGACTAAGCAACAATATAATACTTCGAGAAACATTGAATTAGGAATGGACCTGAACTCTGGAGAACCTTCAAGACAGTCCACGAGGACGAAGAAATCATCGATTCCCGGATCCCCAACTTCTTGGAACTGAAGGTTTTACAAGGCGACATCTTGATGTCGCCTAAACAGAATCATCAACGTCAACGAGTTTACCCAAATTCATAATCCTTGAACTACAACCGTCGCAGATAATTGCAATTCCCTATCGTAATCATAGTTCTGGCTTATAGCACAAACAAGAAGCGGAGCAAGCAAGTGCAGTACCAACGCCAGCCGAGCGACGAGGAACCGCATCCGTGCACATCCCAGCTGCCGAAGTACTGTCATCAAACGCCTGAATGTACCCCTTAAAGAGAAAGACCCAACTAAGTCTCAGAGCCGCCACCTAACCATTCGACGAAATGCCTCAACCTAAAAAGGGAAGGGAAAAGGAAACAGATCTTCAAGACGTCACCTGAGAGGAGAGAAGGCTCTTGAGGCGGGACGGGAACGGAGTAGCAGCGCGTCTCAAGAGCAATACCATGACGAGCAACTCAATGGAGGAGGGGGGCTCATGGCGGGTGGGAACCGGAATCTACAAAAAGCAAAGCAGCACCCTTGTCTGCCTTAACCGCATGTATAAAGACTCAAACGGCCGCCTGCCTCTCTGGGTGATTAAAATATTGAATTGAATCAATCAAATATGATTTATATCATTGGCGAAAAGATCTCATATTATTTCGATCGTGTAGACGCACTAAACTTAGATCATCCCCACTCCTTCCTTCCGACAATACCAAAGGTTGTCTTTTTTCCCTAGAAGAAGGCATGATTTTTCGCCTATTTTCTAGCCAGATTGGTTAAATCTCTTCCCCACAATTCAATCCCCCCCTTCCCAACTTCGTTCCCCCCTCCCCAAAAGAACCCAATTCCTTATTCTATTCTGGGAACTGCTCAACTTCTGGGCCACCTTTTCATTACCACGGATCGCCTGACAAACCTTGTTTTTTTTTTCTTTTGGACTTATTGTGCCCGGTCGAATAATAAAGTTCGGAGCTTTCGGCGAAGAGGTCGGCCTTCTTCGGATCTGAGCCAGATTCTTGCACCTGGATCTCTCGGAACGGGTAACGCACGTTATGTTTGTTGTGTGTTTTATGTGATTTTTTGGATGAATTTGAGGTAACCTTCTGTGAGGTAACGTGGTTTTTGAACTGTGATGGTGTTCTGGTAGTTTGTTTCTTAGGAGGGGAGGATTTGTTCTGAGGTTCCGAGAATCATGGAGAAGGCCGAGTCTGAGCCGAATCTTTACACACGGATGAGGTTGTGGGAATTCTCGGATCAGTATGTTATTGAACCCTTGGATGGGTCGAGTGGTTCCTCCTTGTCTGTCAGCAGGCTCGATGGGTCCATGAAGTTAATTGGTGGGTTCTTCGAGTTTGTGCTCTGGTCTCAATGTTTGGATACTGCTCCAGATTAGTCCGCTGTTGTTCACGGATTGTGATTTATGATATTTTGTTGTGTGCAGATGAGCTCCCAAAATGCGGTCCTGTTCGTGTTCCCAAAATCCAGACCATATTTGGGGTGATTGGGATGTTGAAGCTTGTAGCAGGTTGGTGTTACACATTTTGATCCAGTGTAATGCTTTTCATAGACATTGCCCTCTTGTGGGATTTATGGCATCGAGATCCCAGTTGTCGAGAATTCCTTTTATCAGATCAAAATTTGTCGTATTAGAATTGTGAAGGAGCAAAACGCCATGAAAATTGGAATGACATGAATGAGTGGGAGCGTAAATCTTTAAGGAATTTTTGCCATCGGCTGGTTTAGCCTCCTCACATCTAGATAATTGGTCGATTCTACAATATCACGGGTTGAAGACCTGACCTGGCAGTTTTCACCCTGATGCAGTCCAGGATCAGCTTTATTACCGATATTCTAAATTTATCCAATTTTTGCAGGTTCCCACTTATTTGTAATTACTGAGCGCGAGTGTGTTGGCTCTTATTTGGGGCATCCCATCTATAAAGTTTCCTCCTTCAAGATTTTGCCATGTGATCAGTCTCTGAATAATTCCAAGTCTGAACAGGTGAAGCTCCGTTTTCTTACCTTGATGCAATTTTGCTTGTGTCGTCTACTTCATGAACTGTTTCTCCAACATGAATATTGCAGAAGAAGGCAGAGTTGGAGTTTGCTGGATTATTAAATGTTGCAGAGAAGATTTCCGGCCTATATTTCTCTTATGATGTGAACTTGACACTAAGGTGAACCTCTTCAATTGAGCAACCAGTAATGAAATTCCGATACTCTTGAAAGTAGGTATATGAGGCTACTTATAGGCATCCCTGTCTTAAAATATAGTGACTACTGCGAAAGAGAAAGTTCCCTCTTAATTCCTTCTTTTAGTTGTTTATGTTCGGTCAGCAATCTTCTGTAGAATGATGCCAAACAATCTTAGAAGAGTCATGTGATGTTGTTGTGATCTATTCACAGAGAAAAAGTTATAATTTATTGGTTTGGTCCTTCTTTAAGCCTTTTGTTGTTCCCCAGGTTTTACTTTTCTACTTTGATCTTGTATTACTAAAAATTACTAAAACCAGTTTTATGGAATTAAGAGGTACACTTTTTACTCTTTTTGCAGCGCCCAGCGACTTCATGAATTAGGTGACGAGTCTAAGCGTCTTCCTCTGTGGAGACAGGTATACCTCCTTGTTCAAAGGGCATTCATCATTCCTATGATAAAATATTATGAAGAGAAGGCTGAGTTTTTCCTTTGGCAATGGATTTTTCATCCTTGTGTTCTGATGTCTAGTTATTGTTTGGTTTCAAAAATATCCTGGATTTTGTTTTCCTTCTTTTTCTTATTTGAGTTCTTTTCTATGCAGGCTGACCCGAGGTTTTTGTGGAACAATTATTTGCTTGAAACCCTCGTCGATAACAAGGTAGTGATTTGTTGTTCTTCCTGCTGATTGTTTATCTCCTTCTTATTTAAACTATTTCTGATCAATGTTTTTTCAGATACCATCTGACATCTTTTTTCTATGTGCTTATTTCAGCTGGATCCATATATGCTTCCAATTGTTCAAGGGAATATCCTTTGAATCATTTCTTTCTTTTTTTTTTTTTGGTGTTCTCGTAACTTTTTTATCCCATCCGAAACATAAAATAGCCAATTTGGGAACTTGAATTGCCTCCTTAACTGATAAACCCACGCTTCCAGCACTTTCAAGCAGCCATCGACAAGGATATTGTTGATGTCACATTGATAGCAAGGCGGTGTACAAGGAGAAATGGTAGTAAAAGTTTTCTTCTCTGAATACCTTCTCTATTCATCAATCGTTTTGGAGCCCTTAATTCTTGTTGGGTATTAAATCTTTATTGTGATTATTTGGCCCTTCTTTTACAAAAACAAGATGGTTGTCCATTGCATCAGATGTTTGTATTCTTGCGTAGATTTATATTTATAATCCAATGATATAACAGCTTAAATTATGAGAGATCTTGATACTACCAACTGTTTTTGCTTCTTCTAGGAACAAGAATGTGGAGAAGGGGAGCTGATCCTGATGGTTATGTTGCTAACTTTGTCGAGACAGAGCAAATCCTACAAATGAATGGATTTACAGCTTCATTTGTCCAGGTCCTCTCTCTTTTTAGGATTTCATATATCAGAGCTTTTAGTATCACAGACGCACACTCTACCTCAAGAAAACCAAAATTAGCATAAATCAAGTGCTGAGAGGGTTAATTACTTACCAAGTTTGGAGGGAATGCTGGTTTTTGATGGAGAGAGAGCCAAGTAGGAGGATGCAGCTGATAAATCTGCTTTCTCTACTCTAATGCCTAGTTATGGTGTTTCTTAAGCTCAAACATAACTTAAGGTGAGTAGAGCCTGCTAAGAAAATGAGTGAGTCTATGAAGTACCCAATCATTACCCTCCCTAATAAAAATATGCATACAGGTAGCTATAGAGAGCAATCCATTGTTCATATCATGCATCTATTATACATCCCTGTTGGTCCATCTGTGTAAGATTATTTTGTTTCCTTTTCAGCTTCGAGGATCCATGCCATTCCTTTGGGAACAGATTGTCGATTTAACATATAAACCTAAGTTTGATATAGTGAGACCCGAGGAAGCTGTGAGTCCTTTAGGACCCCCTTATTTCATTTTTTATTTTTTATTTTCCTGCAATGCGCAAGTAGCATGCCTGACTTCTCTGTATGGGATATTGAGCAGCCTCGAGTTGCTGAGCGTCACTTCTTGGATTTGAGGAAAACCTACAAATCAGTTCTCGCTGTAGATCTTGTCAACAAGGTAAATGTTCTGCTACTGCCATAACTTGACTGTAGATTTGCTAATAAAATGGGTTTTCTAATATTGCCACTTCAGGCTAATTCGGATTCTCCTTCAAACAGATCTTTCGTTTGTATCAATGAGAATATCCCCTAATCATTTCTTAGAATAATCATGTTACCATGCATACCAGTATCAGTTCCTCCATCAGTTCTTAGGAGATTGCAATTTCATGAGAGATGAATTCTAGAAATTTATGTTTGATAAAAGGTTATATTCCTGTAGCAAGACAACAAAATTGAAAGTAGACATGAAAGACCCATCTCTAATGCAGTCATATTCTTTACCAGCATGGTGGTGAGGGCCGTCTGTGTGAAAAGTATGGGAATACAATGCAACAGATCAGCTGCGATGATGTAAGGTAGCAATACCTTTTATGTTGTACCTCTTTTGAGTATGTTTTCCCATGTCTTATTCCTTTCATAGATAGAGAGTGGCAACATCACTGACATTAATGGTTGTTATAGATACTTGCACTTTGATTTTCATCGAATCTGTGGGCATGTCCATTTTGAGCGCCTCTCCCTTCTATATGCCCAAATAGCGGACTTCCTCGAGAAGAATGGGTATGTAACTGGTCTAATAACATGTTCAAAATTCTTTTAATTAGAAGGATTTTCTTGTGACATGTTGTCTATTTTGAGATCTTCAGGTATTGTTTACTGAGTGAAAAATGTGAGAAACTTAAGGACCAACTTGGAGTTGTGCGGACAAATTGTATTGATTGCTTGGACCGGACCAATGTTACTCAGGTAGGTTAAGCCTAATTTAGCTATCTATGCCATGGTGACTCCAGTAATATGAACTGGAAATCTCTACTTTATGGAATGCTAAATGAGTTATGGTTTCTTTGCAGTTGAATATAACGAAACAGATCTATTTCCTTTTATATTTTTTGTCTTCTCTGCTGTAAATTATTGATTTAGCCCATTTTTTACAAAGAATGTCACCACTGCAGAGTATGATTGGCCGAAAATTAGTAGAGTGGCAGCTTCGGAGAATTGGTGTATTTAGTGCGGAAGAAACTATTGACGCTCATCCTCATTTGGATGAGCAATTTAAAATTCGTGAGTCTGCGACAATTTGCTCGGCTTTGTGTTTCCTCTTTCTTTGCTTTGTTGTTTTTCTTAATTGATCTGAAAAGTTCCTTCTGTTTTGTTATTTCTGTAGTTTGGGCTAATCATGGTGATGAGATAAGCATACAATATTCTGGTACCCCAGCCTTGAAGGGCGACTTTGTTCGGTACTTATTCATAAGCCCGATTGAATTCAACCTATTATTGAACTTGCCGATACATACCTTGATGCATAATGGTTGTGATTGCAACGATCACATTAGTTGACTATTGATTACTCCAGGCATGGTCAGCGTACAGTTGAAGGAATTCTAAAAGATGGGTGGAATGCCCTTCTCCGTTACTACCTGAATAATTTTGTTGATGGCAGAAAACAGGTTCGTGCTTTCTCTGTTGAAGATAGCTGGTGATCCTCCTTTTATCTAAGCCGCTATGATTTGTCATCAATCACTTTCTCCATTTTCGTGTTTCGTACAAGCATGCAGCATCGCCATTTTCATTTTAGCCACATCTTCAGTTTCTTCTCTTGATTATTTATTTTTAATGTTTCCGTGAAGGATGCTATTGATCTGCTTCATGGACATTATATCGTCTCTGTAAGCCGCGACATGTCGGTTTCACCACCTAAAGGAGGCCTGGAGAATTTCGCTGTGAGTATTATCTCGGCCGTTTGCTTCATCATTGGGGTTGTAGTGTCAACCTCTCTACTTAAACTGTTCGGGTCATGAGCATGACGACTAAGCCGCTTATGTGAAGATGATGCCGTGCAAAAATAGATGGCAGCATATTGCACTGACTGTTTGGTCCCTCCGTTTTCATGAATCGTCATTCATTTTTTTCTTACAAGCTAACAGACATTGAATTCTACTCCTGCTATTATCTGAAAGATGTTTCTTCTCTGATCCCAGTCCTTTCCGGCGGCCTTGTCTGTAGTCTTGGTTGGATTATTCTTCTCATTCATGTCCTTGAGGCGAGGTGAGTTGAGCTCTTTCCCGTTTACTCTTTAATCCCTTGCAAATGCAAATTCAGTTGTTGTCGATGCAACGTAAATGCTGTATGGCCTAATTGTGATAAGATGATTATGTGTGTTGCAGGACCATTCCAACTCCGATACTTGTTCTTTTCCTTTGTGTGGGCAAGCATGAGTATTGCAGTAGCCGCGTTTGTTAAAGCCAACGGCCGAATGTTTTGCAACCGGCCCCGTCTTCATCAGCCTCGTTTAATTCACCACGGATTTTGACGTTATTCACCTTTCAAGTTGCTTTCCCCGCCATCCTATATTGTATTAATTCTTTTGCTTTCAGTAGTAGTCTTATCGGCCGATTGTAAAGGTTCTTATCAACTACTTATCATCATTGAGGCCCAGAAACACAAAGGCGCTAGTCGACCTGCTATGGTCCTGATAAGATCGATTTTTGAGATTACAACATGATCGCATAGAAAGCTGTCATGTTTCTTGTAGGATTGTTGATCGTGCTTTCTTACCTTAAAAGACTGCTGTTGGTAAAGAAGTGTTGAAGTTTCTGCAGTGTTCTATGCCTGCTGCTTATTATCTAGAACTGCATTAATTTTCTGTGTCGATTTCAAGGTGATAATGACCCTTCAAACCATATGCATGTGCGCTTTAGGCTTTTGTTTAAAGCTAGGCTGGTATTGCTCAAGTGTGACCCAACAAGCACTTGAAATGAATAACCATCACAGGCAATTACCTGGAAAAGGGAAAGTCCATGAATTCAATGTGATTGACAATGGCAATGACTGGGATGATGCGTAAAATCAAAAACTCCTCATTCGGAGCACATAAACACGTGCACAGCAGCATTCAATGAGCTAATGGGAAATCTACCCAAAAAAATTGAGTAATGGGAAGTGTTCTACAGAAGGTAGTCACAAAATTGCAGACTGATGATGTATCATCCTCTGCACCAGCGTAACATTGCATGGTATTAAAATACAAAGTACTAGAGTACACACGTGGTGCTGGAAACTTTGACGTAACAAGAACATCTCGGTTACCTAATGAAAAATCGAAGCCGCGATAACCTAAGCATAGAAACTCAAGGAGCACGGCTGGAAATTAGAACATTCTCTCTGAATCCAAGTATTATGCCTGTTTTCTTTTCTTTTGTATGTAAGAGTAATTTCTTTGGTAGCCTAAAACTGCCCAGGCTAACTGCCATAATCCAATCTCCGGCCACAGAACAGCCGGAGAGGACAGTGGACTGAATGCAGTCTGCCACAATAGGAAGTTGCTCAAACGAGTCTCCCCCGAACTACGGATCAAAATATCTGGATCAGGTGCCACTGCCATGTACATGTGCCTCTCAATATCTACTAATTTTATCACAGGACACTTCTCTCTATCCTCTGTGATATCCGAAGTTCTCAAAATTAGTTGTGCATCGCCGCTTCGCTCTGTTCCTCCATTGCAGACCAGACTTGTCGCTTCCTCGATCTCACAAGAATGACTTTCTCTAAATTCCCCCAAAGAATGGGTCATGTATCCATTTTCCTTCTGAGTCAGTTTCTTTCCTCCATATTCATCGATGCAATGCCCATTCTCAGTTGGGCCATTGAAAGACTCTGTGATTTGTTCTGTGCAGTTTAACTTTTCTCTGCATGATTCCTCCACAGCATGCACAATTTCATCGTACGAAGTATAAGCCACACAAATCAAAAGTACAGCTCGACTGTTCCCAGCGGTAGCCTTCATCGCCTTTTCAGCAGCAAGCCGAACTCTCTCGCCAAGAAGGCCCAAATTCCCAATGAAATATAATCTAATCCCATATTTACTTAGGAAACTTCCTTCCAGTAATTCGTCAATTTTATCCACCATGAGATCCATCAGCTGCTGGACTTCTTCAGGTTTTCTCTTGAAGTTTTCGATACTGAAGGCATAAACTGTAACATACTTGACTCCCAATTGATAACAGTAGTTAAGTATAGTAATCAGGGACTCGAACCCTGCCTTATGGCCATCCCCTACGACCATGTGTCTTTTCTTAGCAAACCTCCGATTTCCATCCATGATGAAGGCAATGTGATTTGGGATCGGACCAGCCATTAAAATGCAAAAGATGGATCTTCTCATGAAATCACGGAGACTACTAAAAAGAAGTACTCTTGTGCTGCTCTGTTTCTCCATCAAGTGAGCAACAAGAATCTAGCCAGGTGACAAGCAGCTTAAGACCTGTTTAAAGCATGTCAATGATCAAATCAAATTGTTGGTTCAAGCCAAAACAGATACAAGGAAAAAAGAGAGAGACCATTGAAACAGTTGATTGAGCTAGTAGTCACAAAGAATGGTGGTAATGATGTCCTAATTAATCAGCTCGAATTAACCAGTACAGAGAACTCAAATCATTGTCTGGCTAGTATTTGGTGGAGAAGAGAGGAAAATAAAACAATTGATAGTTTTTGAAAGGTTTGAACAACAGTGAGTATTAAAAGGACTCGGCAATAAAAGAGCACACGGCAAGTCATGAAGATGATGGCATCATGTACATCAATTCAGTCCATGCATATACAACAGCATATTGGAAAAAGCATTCCCAGTCCCACCATTCTGTTCTCCATTTCTTAAAATTTTTTTAATATTCCCACAAATAGCGCACTACATTGGTCCGCCCACCAAAAATCAAAACAATGAAGAATCTACTGTAAGAGAGAACAACATCACCACCCAATATATCAGAAAGAAATGTGGAATATCGCTTGGAATTGGCTATTTGTTCAAATAATTTATATCCCCGAGAAGAGCTTTCATGCTTTTAGGCCGTAAAAGGAAATCGACATTTTGTACAAACTCGAAAGTATGATATTAGTATATCACAAGGAAAGGAAATGATTTCGGAGATGACGTCAGAAGCTGTTTAGGATACAAAGATCATTGCATTCTTTCTGCCAGCAAATGATCTGTTAAAACCCCCCTCAAAACCTTTTTCTGCCTTTCCAGTCAATATGGTGACCCAGCTCTGATCCTTTAAGAGATAAAATTTAGAAAGCGGGAAAATTTCCACCAACCAAACCCAGATCAAGGTGCCATTATGATGACCAATAGCTACTGGTAACTGAACAAGCTGGAAGTAGGACGGCTGACGGAACAGTTGCCTAAAACAATAGGCTATGAAAGCGTACTAAAAAATCCGCCCCATAAGAGAAGGCTAACTCTAACCCATCTAAAAAGGCGATCCGAACCTTACTAAAATGAGATAAATTCCAACTGCTTCGCATCTAACCATACAAAGTTTGACAGGAAAAGGGAAAAATCTAGAGCACTCCTCAGAGGAAGATGCCAGGAATCAAACTTGAATTGAACCGGTGAAATTCAATGAAGCCAAATCTCACAACCCATGGTCATATTTCCATTGGGGTGGGGGGCACAGAGAAAAACAACAGGCGGATAGTGGATCAAGAGACAAACTAAATGCAAAAGAGAGCGAAAACTTTGTAAAGATCGAAACTTTGAATCACCCTAGAACACTTCCTCGCGCTGAAGTCACCGAGGGAAAGTCACATCACAGCTTTTGCAATCTCCGCCGCGCGGCAATCGCCCACCATCGAGAAAAACAAATACCCCTCCCTCAACCCCCCCTCCCCCCCAAAAAAAAAAATCGGCAGACGGGCAACACGAGTAATCACCAGCAAAGCCAAAGGTAACTAATTCGCGGGGCCTAATCTCGGCCGAAGCAATCCTCCACCGACAGCGTAATCAGGATGGCGGATCAAACCGAAAGCACAAGGGAAAAACGGGAAAAAGAGATAGGAAAGAAGAATTACCCGACAAGGAATCCGATTGGGCAGGAGAGTGGGGTAGCACACTAGATCGTCGTAGTAGAAGAAGAAAAGAGAGGAATTGGGAAGTGGGAATGACATAAAGAAAAAGGAAAAAAAGGAGGAATCTTTCAAAAGTGGTGGCTGCTGATGCGGATGCTGCAGTCGCTGGTGACTCATAACGAATTGAAAGTGACCCACGTCGTAAGAGCATAGTCGTCAAAAGCGCACCTAAGCACGCTTTGAGTCCTGGTAGCGGAGCGCAGGCAAAGATATCAAATCTCAGGCATTCTAGTGCTGCATAAGAAGCGCGCTTAAAGCATGTGTCTTGATCCAAAGCTCAAAGTGTGTTTAAAATGCGCGCCTTGACCCTTAACCGATTCGAGAAACCCTCCCCTCCAGCGACGAACAACACTCCCCGCTGCCGTCGCCCTTCTCTGTCAGTGCCCCACTACCATTTCCATTCTCTGTCGCTCATTCTCCTCCTACATCTGTCGTTTTCAGTCTCCTTCTCCTTTTCTTTCGCTTTTTATAAGCTTTTGATTTTTTTATTATATTATGAGGATTATTAGGCTGATTATTGCTAATATTATAAATGTATTGATAGTTGATTCACTAATATTATGTATGAATTCATCATAATCTTTCAAATTTTTTTATTTCTTGATATTTAAAGTTGAATTGATCTTATATTAAAATTGTTTGGGTAAATTTTATTTTTCCTTTAATATTGGTGCCTACATGTCAAAAAGCGTGCCTTGCGCCTTGCGCTTAAAGCGATTTAAGATGATTGCGCTTCGGGTGCATTTTAGCGCTTTAACAACTGTTCGTTAGACTACTTTTGGCGCCTCCTCCTCCTCCTTTTCCACAGACGAAGGCAACGACGAGAATATGACAAAACCCCTCCTCCTTCCCTGGGAGGAATTTGGACACAACACGCGGTCCCGTGAAAGGAATACCATGTTATTTTTCCTTGGATTTGGCTTGGAACCTATTCTCTGAAATCCTATCAAATATGCTCATGTTGTGAAACGAAAACACAGATGGAGAGAATACAAGAAAAGGAACGTGTAAAGTGGGAAAGGGTTCCTTTATTGATTTCGATCAAATGTACCAAAAACATAAGTCTTATAAAGTCCTATATTTATATTATATACAAATGAAATGTCTCGATAGACGAATGATCTCGATAGATGAAATGTCTCGGTAGATGAAGAGTTTCGGCAGGTGAAGAGTCTCGACAGTTACTTCTCGAAGTCATAATGATATTCATAAATATTCATAATACACCCCCTTGAATGATTATTATGATATTGCTTCATTATAAGCCTTACTCGGAAAACCCTATGGGATAAAACCGTGGTCAAGGAAAAAGGAGTACAATATTTTTACTCCCCCCTCTTTATAGCTTCATTGTAAATCTCCAAGTGTACGCATAGTAATTTTATGTCTAAGCCTCTTAAAGGTCGTGGTAGACAAATCCTTTGTAAATAAATCCGCTAGATTATCCGAAGAACGAATTGTTGAATGTCAATATCACCAATCTTTTGGCGATTATGTGTGAAAAAGAATTTCGGTGATATGTTTTTCGTTCTATCGTCTTTTGATATATCCTCCTTTCAGTTGAGCAATGCAAGCAGCATTATCCTCATATAATGTTGTTTGGACATTCTTATTTACATATAAAGAACATGATTCTCTAGTGTGATGTATAACAAATTTCGGTCACATACATTTCCTGTTTGTTTCATGAATCGCTATAATCTCATAATGATTAGTAGATGTGACAGTAATAGTCTGTTTCATATATATCCAGGAAACAGCAGTACCACCACATGTGAATACATAATTCGATTGAGATTTACCATTATGAGGATCGGATAAATATCATGCATCTTCATATCCTATCAATTTTGATTCAGGCGTATAAGGATAATATAAACCCATATCTATTGTAACTCGAAGATATCTAAATATGTGTTTTATCCCATTATAATGTCTCCTAGTAGGAGATGAGCTATATCTTGCAAATAAATTTACAGCAAATGATATATCAAGTATAGTATGACTAGCAAGATACATTAATGCTCCAATAGCACTAAAATATGGTACTTCAGGACCAATTAGTTCTTCATCATTCATTCGAGGATAAAATAAGTCTTTATTTACATCAAGTGATCTCGCAACCATAAGACTACTCAACGGATACGCTTTATCCATATAAAATCTTTTTAACACCTTTGATGTATAAGTAAATTAATGGACAAAAATTTCATTTTCTAAATGCTCAATCTCCAAGCCAAGACATAACTTTGTTTTCCCGAGATCTTTCATCTCTAATTCTTTCTTGAGGTAATTAATTGTTTCAGACAGTTCATCAGTCGTTCCAATAATATTCAAATTATCAACATAAATCGCAATTATTACAAATTGTGATCCTCATCTCTTAATAAACACACATGAACATATTGGGTCATTCTGATATCCATTTTTCAACAAATATTCACTGAGACATTTATACCACATATGTCCAGATTGTTTTAATCCATATAAAGATCTGTATAATTTGACTGAGTAAAGGTCTCGACGATCTGAATTACATGCTTCTGGCATTTTGAATCCTTCAGGGAGTTTCATGTATATATCGTTCTCAAGAGAGCCATGTAAGTATGTTGTAACGAAATTCATTAATCACATCTCCAATTTCTCATGGATTGATAAACTAATGAGATATCTAAATATCGTTGCATTCACCATAGGAAAATATGTGTCCTCATAATCAATGTCAGGTTTTTGCGAGAATCTCTAGGCAACAAGTCGTGCCTTACATCTGACATTCTCATTTTTCTCATTTCTTTTTCGCACGAATACCCATTTATAACCGATCGATTTTACACCTTCAGGTGTACGGACGACGGTTTCAAAAACTTTGCGTTTTGTGAGCGATTTTAACTCTGCTTTAATCACATCTTTCCATTTTGGCCAATCATTTTTTTGCCTCCATTCTTCAATAGATTTTAGTTCAAGATCATCGTTATCATTTATAATATCGCATGTTATAGCATATGCCAACCTTTCATCGACGTCGATTTCATCTCGATTCCATCTTTTTCCAATGAAAACATAGTTTATAGAGATCTCTTCATTTTTAGGTACATGTGACTCTTCTGGAATCATATTCTCAATGACCAGAAGCTCTTCTGGAGTAACTATTTCCTCAGTTTGAGTCTTTACTTCTTTTCTTTTACGATGATTTTTATCTCTGGAACCGATAGGTCTACCACGTTTCGCTTGCATTTTAGGCTCATTAGCAATACTAGGTTATTCTTTGCATAATTATAGCTCAATGATGCTCCAATCGATCATGCCATGTAATAAAATTATTTTGATCAACAAACTTCTGGTTTGTAACAGCATGTACTTCGCCAACACTTATATTTGTGAAATATAGTCCAGAGGAAACTGAGGGTAATTCTTCTAAGAAACATTTTTTACCCGAGATGATACTTTGTAATATACAAACATTCTTTATTATTTTTATTTGAAGTCTTAATGTAGTATCCATTTCTGGAGATATATTTAAAACTCAATAAATTTCTCTGAGGCTTAGAGGAATATAACGTATAATTGATATAAATGTTTGTTCCTATCGGTAAAATAATTTTTGCTCTTCCGGACCCCTCAATAATTTTTATACTTCCAGATATCATATTTACGTTTGTCTCATTCATTACCAAGCTAGTAAAGATTTTCTTGCTTTGTAAAATAGCATGTGTTGATGCACTGTCTACGAGACAAATACATTTTCCATTTGTCGATGATTCACTTCCGGGAACCTTCATTTTCTTTATGAAATAAATAAGAATATCAAAAATTAATGATATACAAATTAAATAGTTGAGAGTTCAAAACCCATTATGATATATTTTATTTGTATATTTATTTTTAAATCATAACATTTACTAAAATAATTAAGATCAAAACCCAATCCCTTTTTTTTTACTAAATCATTAAAATTGATTTAAATTCATTATAATTATTAATTATATTATAAAATTTTATTCGTTATAATTACTTTTTAAGATATAATATTTAAAGTTTAATTGATATAATAATTATTATTAAAATTTAATTATCCAAATACAAAAAAAAATATAAGTAGACAATCATGACAATATTATTTAAAACGGAATACATCATAAGAAAAATTAAACAACATCGTTGTTATTTCCATGCTCGACAAGAAAGTCGGCTACATCAAATTGAGAGAAATCATTTAGACCAAAATCTATTATATCATTTCCGGAAGCCACTTTTCCTTCATCAAAGACAAAGTTTATCTCAATTGCCCTTTTTCTTTCAGTGACTCCTGATAGAGATCGGCCAAATGTTTTGGTGTACGATAGGTACATGACCAATGATCCTTCATACCACAGCAATAACATTTGTTCTCTACAGTATTGTTGAATTGACCCTTTCTGTCATCATGTGCCACTTTATCATTCTTCCCTTTTTTCATATAATAGGGGCGATTGTTGTGAAAATTATGTCGACCACCACCACGTCCATGTCCATTCCCGCGGCCACAAGTGGGACCACGACCACGATGTTGCTCTCCGTAATTATATGATATCACATTCACTTCAGGGAATGAAGCAAATCCGATTGGACGAGCCTCACGATTTTTCATCAAAAGCTCATTGTTATGTTCGCCAACAAGAGGCATGAAATCAATTTAGAATACTTCTCAAAACCTTTTGTACGATAATGCTGCTGCAGGAGCACATTTGATGCATGAAAGGTGGAGAATGTTTTCTCCAGCATATCTCCGTCAGTAATATTTTCTCCACATAATTTCAGTTGAGAAGTAATTCGAAATAATGCCGAATTATATTCGCTCACCGATTTAAAATCTTGAAGGCACAAATGTTCAAATTGAGCTTTTGGAAGAATGATAGTTTTCAAATGATCATACCTTTGTTTCAAATTATTTCATAGGACTAAGGGATCTTTCATAATGAAGTGCTCAATTTTTAATTCTTCGTGAAGATGACGACAAAGAAAAATCATTACCTTGGGCTTATCTTGGTCGGATGCCGCGTTTTGATCTTTGATGGTGGTTCCGAGACCATTGGCTGCTAAATGAATTTCGGCATCTAAATCCATGAAAGGTAATTTCTTCTGGTGATGTCTAAAGCCGTGAACTTCAATTTCGTGAGGTTCGACATGATTACTTGATCGATTGGGCTTCCACGGGCAAGGCGAGAGATTTGACTTCCACCGAGAGTATTGTATTGATAACTTGTTGTGAAACGAAGAAACAAGAAGGAAGAAGATTGAGAGAATATACAAGAGAAAGAACATATAAAGGGGGAAAGAGTTTCTTTATTGATTTCGATCAAAAGTACAAAAAATGCATCTTACAGTGTCCTCCATTTATAGTATAAACAAATGAAACGTCTCGATAGATGAAACGTCTCGGTAAATGAAGAGTTTCGGCAGGTGAAAAATCTTAGCAATTACTTCTCGGAGTTATAATGACATTCACAAATATTCATAATAGTTCCAAAAATTCATTCTCTTTTTCCTTTTAATTGTTGTGATTAAAAAATTACGAAATAGGATTTTACTTAAAAAAATTATCTCAATGGTTAAAATATCGACTTTGATTTTATATATGTACGACACAATGACTTTAATTTTAACGGGCTTTGTTCCATTTTACCGTTAGTGAAAAAAATCGTGAAATAAGGTAGAAAATTTCAAAACTTTTGAAATACGGCTCCGAAGTTGAACTCTATAAGTTCGACTTTTCCTAAAATGAAAGTCAATTCGAATTTCAAAAGGTCCCCTTAGTCGAACTTAAAAAATTAAAAATAAATAAATAAATAAAAATGAAAGTTGATTATAGAGTTCACTTAAGGAGACTTTTTAAAAGTCAAACTAGTTCGACTTCGTTCTTAGACAAAGTCGAACTCTATAAATTCGACTTCGAGGCTTTATTTCAAGAATTTCAAAACTGTATACCATATTCTACGAATTTTTTTAACTTTCCTCATTTGGGAATTTTCCTCTAATTTTACTTATAACATGTTGTTTCAAATCGGGAATAGAAAATTTGGCTAATCGAGCATAGCCCTTAACATAATTGACTCCCAGTTAATAACTGCAGTCGAGCATAGCGATTATGGATCTAACCCGCCCTGTGACCATCACTCCCCTCCATGTTTTGTTTTGCAGCAAACCTCGGATTCCCATCCATGATGAAGATGACATGGTTTGGGATGGAACCGACCATTATGACGCGGAATATTCATTTCCTTTCAAGTTCACCAAGGCCGTCGAAGAAGGCCCCCACAGTCAAGCTGCTAGGTCTCTCCATGGCATCACGCAACAAACTGTGGTGGGGTGGAGGAAAGTTTCGATGATTGGGGGCCGCAAACTGCTGGTTCAAAGGAAAGTCAATTAGTTATTGCAGCCAAAGTCACAAGGCGAACAAGGGAGCATCGCGCAGAAACTCAATGGTTCTTGTTTACGGATGCAGGACCGTTGTTAAATAGCAAACTCTCCTTATTGCAGGTGTTTATAGCTGAGGTTTCTTCTTGGGGAAACAATGGCGTCAAGACAAAGACTCTCTCAAGCTGTCTGCAGACTCTGCAGGGGATTCCTTTGCCTTGAGCTACGACTTCATGCTTCAGACCCAAGAATTGCCAACTTTGATAAAAAAATTATTTACGCTATCAAGTTGCTCGTGTATCTATCTATGTATATACAGAGTGATAAAATATAGGAAGTCGCGGTTCGCTGGACAACTACTCCGTAGATTGCGTCAAAAAGGAGTAATGTGTGATGATTGGACATGTAACTTAGGTTTGAAAGAACATCGTACATTAAGACTGCAGTCAGTGTCCCTGACGAGTTTACGTGACAAACAATAGGTGCAATTTTGGCGGCTGTGCTGGGGAGGTTGCGAGCTCATGGATTGGGGCCTTGGTGCCTCAAGTCCTGCCTAGGGGCAGGCCGTCGAGAAGAAGATACTGAAGACTTCTTCGGCTTATCCTTGATCAGTTCGATGCGAAGCAATACATCGACGACCTCTTTCATGGATGGCCTGTTTCTCGGTTCCGAGGCTAAACACCTTAACACGAGCTGCGCCGTTTGTAAGGCTGCCTTAAAAGAGTACTGCCCCTCCATCCGAGCATCTATAATGTGCTTCAGCTTTCCCCTCTGTGACAGGAATGGCCTCGTCCATTCGACCAAGCTTTGTTGCCCTCCTGGACGCTTCAGGTCAAGTGCCCGGTGACCGGTTAACAGTTCCAGAAGGACTACACCGAATCCGTAAACATCGCTTTTCACATATAAGTGACCTGCAGCACATGGATGTAGCTTAAAATTGAAGTTTCAGCTTAAACCTTCAGATCATACGAGGTAGGGCAAACAAAGTCACCTGTTGCTACATACTCTGGAGCAGCATAGCCAGATGTTCCCATCACTCTTGTCGTCACATGCGATTCTTCACCCGATGGACCTAATTTTGCCAAGCCAAAGTCGGCAATTTTGGCATTGTAGTTCTGTACAAAATCATCACATGTGAAATTTAGTCATAAGACTTGCTTAAAATTGTAACCAAGAACGTGTAAAATCAAAGATGGCTGACCTACCCAATCCAACAATATATTGGACGCCTTAAAATCTCTGTAGATGACTTGCTTATCTGATGTGTGCAGGAATGCCAAGCCCTTAGCTGCTCCAATTGCTATCTGGAGTCTTCTGTCCCATGAGAGTGGCTCAATATTCGGGCTTCCTGAGAAGCAAAATCAGTGGCGTCGAAAAATTTCACAAACACAGGAAAAAGAAACACATTGCCACTGAAGTAGCAACCGATGAGCTCTTACTTCGAAATAAATGGTTTTCCAGGCTGCCCTTCTGCACAAACTCATACACCAAGAGCAGCTCCTTGTCCTCCCAACAGTAGCCCAGTAGTCGAACTAGATTAGGGTGCGAGAGTCGTCCGAGGAAATTCACTTCAGACTGCACTTATGGGAAAAATGGAAGGAAATTAGCAGCCTAGAATACAAGGATCGAGCATATAGGAAGTGCTCCAATTCCTTGTCATCCATTAAAAAACCAATAACCTGGTATCATTTAATAACTAGTAGATCATTCAGTAATTTTTCCATTCTCGGGCAAAGCTAGCAAGGATGTGATCAATGCTAGTAGAAACCCAGTCACAGATGGTGATTTATCCAGCTGCGGGATGCAATCACAATAACTATGTTAGTTGTCCTTACAGTGAGCTACAATGACAGTCAGTCGGGTCCTTTGAATGTCTCAGGTGGTCCTGCCCTAGCATTGCACATGGAGAATCAGACAATGTAAGAAGGGACTGAACCTACCTGACCCCATGAATAATAACTAAAAATGCGCTCCAATTCGGCCGACAAGAAATTAGATGATTTCAACCAACACGGACTTAATTCTTCCTGGAAACAGTATGCATCCGAGTACTTACTTGCCATTCGTCGAACCCTTGCATGCTTTCTGGGTTCAACTTCTTGATGGCAACAACCATTCCACTCCCCATCTTGGAAGGGGCCAGAGTCTTCTCGTCGACCCAACCCTTGAACACCCTCCCAAAACCGCCTTCCCCCAACAGGTTATCCTGCTTGAAGTTCTTGGTGGCACTCCTCAGGTCAGCAAATGTGAAGACCTTGAGATTGGGCATCTCCAGAATCTCCCCCTGGCTTTCATTTGCACCCTCGGGGGTTTCATCAACACCACTACTGTTCACCAAAAACCCACTTCGGCTGTCATGACCGGACTTCCCTGATAAACAACGATTTCGCAACTCAATGAACCAAATCCGAGACCCTCCCCAAAAAAAACAGCAACTTCAAACCCCAACCGAGCATCGAAATCCAATCCCCTACTCATGCAAGATCAAAACTTTTCTCCAAACTCCTACATACCCAGAAGCTAAAACCGGCAGCAATCAACAACAGATCAAAACCCAACACCCCCCCAAAAAAAAACCTAGAAACACTCATCGGACCAACACCCAGAAACCGGAATCACATGTTCATGAATCCTACCTGCTGCAGAGGCCCTGGTGGAGTTGGAAACCGAATATTCCCGAGTTGGGGAATGACCAAAGCAGTTACCCATTACGCACAACAACCGAAACGAACACCAACTCCCTTCCTCCCTCCCTCTTCTAACAAAACATCGGCAGACGAAACTAATTTGCCGACAGGAGTAACAATAAATAATTACATCCACATAATTGGTGTGATCATTTCAATGAACACCCAGCTCTGTCCTTTCGAAAGTATTTGGTCTTTTTATACAAGGGAACCCAATCAAGCAACAAAGAAAAAGGGGTCGAGAATGGAATAGAATAAGAATTCTGGTTGGAAAAGAAAAAAAAAAGTGGGATTTTTTTAGTGTCCTGTTTCTAAAAATCAAAATCAAAATCAAAACCCAAAAGTCCCTGGCGGACAAGATTACTACTAATCGCTTCTGTAGTTATTCCAAGAAGCTGTAATTTTATGGCGCTATTGATATAGCAATTAGTTGCAACAAAGCTCATTGAACATGTGATTTGCTGTTCCTAGTGGGTCACACGAGAGTAATCAACTCCATGTAAGAATCACTTGATGCCAACAACCCCTGTGGGGGCAAACTCCTTCGCAAGAATTAGAAAGTCAATGCATAGACAAGCCAAACGTGTTAAGAGCAAGGTGGCCTTTCTTATCACCGGCTTACTCCTTGGGGATTGGTTGGCTTGGCTACTTGCATGCAAACCTCCATAAGAGGAGAGAATATTTTATGTGGGGCAAAACTAATTGTTTGGGGGGATGCAAATTCGACCAAATTTGGTGCAATGCCAATGTCGGGGGTCGGAGGTGGACCGAAAAGTTATGCAAAAAGAGAAGGAATTCTACTTAGAATATATATATGACATTGACACGTCATCCGGGTATGGAACAAATGTCATAAATTGCTATATTTAACCAGAAAAAAAAAAGAAATTCATGTTTATACCCAACTCTTTGTTTTGGGGATGGTACACCCTAGTGGACTTTTTCTACAAAAAATAAAGGAAGATGGGATGGGATGCCTTTTCAGTGGAACTTTTTTGAGCAATATCTTGGGTTTCCTTTTGACCAAAGATCGCATGCACCACCCACAATCGAGAACGATTTAGTCTTAATCCCATATCATATCTCCTAACTCCCCCTCTTTTCACTGTTGGCATTGATTAGATGTAGTCCAGAGTGGGAGTCTAATCAGCAACCAATTACTCTTCCCCCCTTTTGAAGGAGACCCAACACCCTCCACCCCCCTTCTCCAAGATCCAAAAAATATATAATATTATTAACAAGAAGAAGAAGATAATTAATCCACCCACCCATCTAGAAAATCTTTGAACATAACTTAGATTATTAAAAGAAACATAAGTCATTTTATTACTAGGGAATTTTTCCTTAGTACTATTGAGTTATGACATGAGAGAAGGCGTGGAGAAACGAAGCCACATCGGAAGGGAAGAGTTGACCTTTTGTGATGCTGTCCGGTGCGTTCCGTGGAGTTATTAAAGTCAATTCCATGTGGAAGTTTTTGAACCACATCCTGTCCGAGTCAATCCCAGTGGGAGGGGATCAAAAAGTTAAAATGCAACGTTCGCTTTTTCTTTAGTTGAAAAAGCGAAACAGCGTTAGGCAGTTTACGTTTTTCTTTTTGTTTTTTGAATGTTCGCGTTTGAGCATGATGTCTTGACATTACCGACAACGCAGAGAAGGAAGGAAGGAAAGGTCAATTTGTTGTCGTAACGATCGGGCAACTTTCGTGAGAAAATGGGGCTGGGCCGAGTGGGAGGAGGTGATCATGAGGCGGCGACTATGAATTCGACGCGGCTTGTGACGGTTTGTCGATGTCCGGTGGAAGAAATGGACCTGGACCTGGAAGGCTCGAGCCTAAGTGTTACCAGCCCCGCCCATGAATAATAGTAACTTTGAACAATAGGAAGGGAAAACAACTCAGGTTGTTGTTATGGAGATTTGGGTGCTGCTGGTTAGGGATTCTGTAGCTAGCTAACAGAGAGTGTTTTCTTATCTGTACTACTTGTGTATACAAGGATATATCAAATTTACAGGGTCTCGATGAGCTGCCCGAACTGAAAATCAGGTGGACTCAGAACACCTGTTCTAGTCTTTGGAGCTGATCCGATTGCCTACCATCGACACTAATCTAGTCTTCGCAGATTTAACACACATGACGTTGGAGGTTGTACATGTTTTGTGGTCTTGAGCATATTGACGTTGTCCTGCTTGTTGTATCTGGTGTAGGTGCTACTGCTTAACGACCAGGAGATCAACAGCTCCTCCTTGTTCTACCATCAACTGAACAGAGACAGCCATTCCCTTTTGTTCAAAATTTTCACCGTATGACTTGTTTTTAAGTGTAATACTAATAATTTGTATCGTAGACTCCATTCGAGGAAGGCTTTTGACTTTGACGAAGCACTGGTGGGGCAGGGGGAAGCAACAACCGCAGTGAGTTTCATGGGAGTTGAATAAAAATGCTGCAAAAACCTGGGGGATGTCCCAAGTTGATAATATTTTTGATGCGGCATGGTTAGAAACTGATGCTTCGAAGGCTTCCATCGTCGTCTCATGAAGTTGAATTTTTCGTCAATTTATTTAGAAGGTGGTGAAAACACAGTAGGTGAAGTGCAGAGTAGCGAAACCAGACTAGTTCCGGAGCGTGTAATGCTTTCCAAACCATGGGACTTAGCACTTGCAGTCCAGTATACCGGGAAGATGCTGCGTCGGCGGTCTTGGCGAATATATCCCAATATCGGAGACAGCTCAAAGAGAAAATGCACATATTACAAGTAGGGAGAGCCACATGCCATAATGAAATCGGGTGGATGACTTTACATGCCTTGGCCAAAAACTTCCACCACATCCGAGAGGGAAAAGGGCATGAAATGAATCTCGCCCGTATCCAGCGGGAACGGCCGACTCAATTTTCAAAAGCCTTAGAAATGACGAAAATATACTCATATTATTCACCCTAAAAATTGCACCTATCGAATTGTGAGTATATATGTTGTTTATATCGTGATCGGCGTACAATTTTTACAATAAGAAAATTATAAAAAGAATAAAATTGTGAATAAGGGTATAAATGATCGTAATGATTTATGAAAGATCGATATCAATTTGATTATAAACAAGTTTGAAATCGAATTTGAGCATGAAAATTATACGTTAAAATATTTCGCGAGCCTTTTAAACCTTATAAAATTTCAATTATATCCTTTAACAATCAAATTTTTATTTTTTATTTTTTTTCTAATCCCCTCCCTGCTTTCGTTCTCGAACCACTTTATTTCTCTATAATATAATCTCCTCTTCCCAGTCCCCGTAGACTCTTCCTTCTGGTGGCAACTCTCCCTAATCACCCCCCGTACATCAACCTCGTGTCGGTTCCTTCGTCAGCATTCCCCTTTCTCTCCTCACGCACTTTCCTTCCAACAAAATCCCCCTACGCAACTTCCTCTGACAACACCCTCCCCATTGTCACTTTTGACGGTAACTTCCCCCAATCCCCCGTTGAATTTGAGCCCTACTCCTGCTAAATCTGTGCTCGAAGAACTCGAGCCCAACCAAACTTCAACTTGATATGAAGTTTCGTAAAAGTAAACGAGCTTGGACTCGAACCCCACTAATTCAAACTTATCAACCTCGTACAATATCCTAGTAGAGTCCCAGCTCGAGGCTAATAGTATTCGGGTCTTGTCTCAACTCATTTATACTCCTAGTCGTGAAAAATGCAGACGAAAGCAAAAATATTAATATTCGAGACCAAACGCTTACAGTTATTGCAAAACACCAAAAGGAGTTGCATAGACTAATCAAGGAACAAGCACGACGATTGCGACTATGACGGTCTCCTCTATTGAAAGTTGCTGTTGAGATTTAGTCCAAAAGTTATAAGAGTATCGCAGGAAATATTTTAAATATATTTGAAGAATATTACGAAGATATTTTTGAAATATTTGTTGACGAAAAAAAGACTTATATATATGTCTAGATGAATAAGGATTAAACACCAGAGGTACAGTTTTTGGCAGATTGTCCAGATGATGGAGGAATCAAATGCCCTTGTGTCAAAGTTCGACGAGACGGGTTTTGACTACTGGATGACTACTAGAAGATGCAGGTTACAGATTTGCTAATCCAGAAGGACCTGAATCTACCGTTGCAACTCAAGAGGGAGAAATCAACGGATATGAAGAGGGACGTATGGGAAACCATGGATACCAAGGCCATGAGCACGATTAGGCTATTGTTGAACCTGAGCATTAGGAACGAGAAGACCTCGTATAGTCTGATGCAGACTCTGTCAAATACTTACGAAAAGCCTTCAGCAGTGAACAAGTTCTTCATGATGCGAAAGATACATACTCAGAAGCTGTTGGAGGGTGGCTCGGTAAGTGATGACCTATATATATGTCTAGGTGAATGAGGATTAAATACACCTCATTCAAGACGTGATAATATTAGGTTTTGGGGTACGAGAAACACTTAGAGTGAATTCTGTACGGTGAGCGATATTCTTATACTTGTAATTTCGGATTTTATCTAGTGAATCACGGAGGATTTCTCGTGGATGTAGGCATATTCGCCAAACCACGTATATCGCTGTGTTTTTCGCTTTCTCGCTTATTGCTGACGACAATCGTGTCAAGTAACGATTTCCGCAGCGCTCGTAGATTTCTACGAATTGTAGGTATTCGGATAGATTTGGTCAACGCAAGGTCGAGCGTCGCAACAGTTGCCTTGGAATGACCGGCGGTCGGATGTTTCAGAGTACTCTTGGACATCAAGGAATCCCCATCCTCGAAATTCTATGTTCACGTAAACCGTCGTGACCGGCGGTCAGCCACAAGGAATATTCGCCGAGAGTGAGACACAAAACCGAAGAACATAATTGACAATTTTTCCTTTTACTCCAACGTGGCAATCACAGGGGTGGAGGATAAAATAAAAAAATGGAAAAAGAGAAGGGGGGGGGGGGGGGGGGGGGTGGGGGTGGGGACAAAATCCTAATCCCTGCCGCGAATGTCGCCGCGACCACCGTTCCGCACCTCTGTAGCTCCCAAATTATCGATTTGGCCGGCAAAATGGCAAAAATCCCGTTTAAAATAAATGTCTTTCTTTTGCCCAGGGAGAGACAAGGCACGTTCCGTTTCAACATTTTTTTTTTTCATCCACGTGTGTGACTGCAGAAATCGAAGCCGCCCCCCCCTCTGACTACGATGACTCGGAGACTGCTCTCGCTAACATACGCCCCTCCCGGTGCGCATTACACCCCCCCCCCCCAACCCAACCCAAACGGAATCGTCAAAACTTCCTTATCACACTTTATTTTCCCTCCCTCCTTTTCTTTTCTCCAACCCCCGTCTCCATCACTTCCTCACCGAACTCCACTTCCTCTTCCCTTCCCAACCCTCCCTTTCCGACCTCCTGACCGCATATAGTAACCGTCTCGATCGGGGAGCGGTTCCGGCTGTCCGTGATGGAATGGGACAAGCACGACCACCCCCAGCCGAAGGAGGGCGACGGCGTCGGCGGCGTCCCCTTCGTGAAGGTCATGACGGACGAACAGCTCGAGACTCTGAGGAAGCAGATCGCCGTGTACGCGTCGATCTGCGAGCAGCTCGTCGAGATGCATAAGAACCTCACCGCTCAGCAGGACCTAGCAGGTTTCTCGCGGCCGATTGATTTCGTTCGTTTCTTCCGACGGAGTAGGCTTCGGATCGCGGATTGTTTGATTTCGGAACGGTTACGAGTAACGTTTTTTGTTTTTGTTTTTAATAATTTCTTGTTGTTGCCTGATGGATTCTGTTGCGTCCGTGCATTCCCGTTGCTCGGAACTTTGGATGCCTCTACAGTGAAATCAACAGTAGTTTTGCGTGCCTCTTTGTGGATGAATTCTCTGGGGTTTTGGTTGCATCGCTTCTAGAAGATATAGGAGCATATTCTGGTCGCGGAGTTTTCTGTTGCCATGCGTAGCTCTGTGACGTTAGCGCTTCATTGCCTGGCCTGAGAAGTCTTGAAGAATCGAGTTCTCTGCATGTTAAGTCTATGTTTGGTGATGCATTTGGTTGAGGAAAGCTGTATTTGTTTGCGTATTGTGATCCTGGAGTCGATTATTGGTCAGAATGTCTCAGTCTCTGGTCATCTCCTTTGTAGCTAACAGTTATTTTTTGCTGTACCAGGTGTTAGGCTGGGGAATCTGTACTGTGACCCTTTAATGACTCCTTCCGGTCACAAGATTACGGCCAGACAGCGGTGGACTCCCACTCCAGTGCAGCTTCAGATTCTTGAGCGCATATTCAATCAAGGAAATGGTACTCCCAGCAAGCAGAAGATCAAGGAGATTACCACCGAACTGAGCCAGCACGGTCAGATCTCCGAGACAAATGTTTACAACTGGTTCCAGAATCGTCGAGCAAGATCAAAGAGAAAACTACACAATGCGAATTCCAGCAATGCTGACTCCGAAGCAGATACAGAGGTCGAATCTCCCAACGAGATCAAGACTAAGGTAGAGGTCTACCAGTCCCACCAAAATTCTGCCACGCGTGATGAGGACCTTTGCTTCCACAGATCCGAGATAAGCTCTGAATTGAACTTTGCCGATTCGCATGCCAAAGTGGAGAGCATGTATCCTTCGGATGGGAGCCTGAGATCCAGAAGGTCCCTTAGCTCGATCACGTTTTACGATGGATTCCTCGCGGGTATGCATTTCTGGCAGTTGTAAATCGGGTTCCCGCCTGCTGGTATACCACGACTCACCCCAATGCTGTGCTTTCACAATGATCACGACTGCTTTTGCTTTTTCCCTCAGGAAATGAACAGCTGAACGGGAAGATGGAATTTCCAGGAAATTATGGCCTGTATCACCACGGAGACGACTTCGGCATGACAGGCTGACAGCCACGGCACAATGGATGGAACCTCGGATTCGCCTTGGTTTGGTACTCTCTTTTTTTCTTCTCGAGGTTGCAAAATGATCCTGCTTTCTGAAGTTTTCCAGTGTGTGCCTGCCTGGTTGGTGATTATCCATTTGCCCAACTTAGTATCGGACTTTGATAGTATCCACGGTATTGCCCGGTCGTCGTTTTGTTTTGTGTGGCACTTTTAGAAACCAGGCCTGTAAAAATAGCCCGTTGATAATAGTGGTCGTATTATTTATTCACCAGGCCCTCCTCATGGATGGAAGGAAGACTTGATAAGGAGTGATAGCGTCAGATCACGTGGTTCTTATTGTTTTTTTGCCGCAAGGTTACGTCTTCCCACAGCCCTCCGTTCCACCAACTAATCTTAATTAGGAAAACTCTACCCACAAAATTGGGTACCACAAGTTAGCCGATTACGTGGAGGATGAGGGGTTGCCGGAGGGTGTCGAATTTAAAACTTTTTATTTATTTATTTATTCTCTTTTCGGGTCACTCGCTCGTCACCTTCTTCGTCGAGCCCCCCCCTCCCCCCTTTCCTTCTGACAAGAGTGTTTTGGGGGCTTCTGGGCTTTTCGTAAATTGCCAACTGTCCTCCAATTTTCTTTTTTCTTTTTTCCGTATTTGACCGCCGTAATTTCATCGGGAAAGCGAAAGAGTTTTGACGCGACTCTTTACTTGCTTCAAACCTGAGCCCCTCCCACCCCGCCAAAAAAAACCAGTCACTTTCATTATCTCATATCGTCATCCTCCCCTCTCTCTTATAGTGAAAATATCCCACCTACTCCCAAAGTTAATCTTTAATCAATTCTATTTTGAAATTTAACCGTTATTTTCAGTTTACTTTAAATTTTTTTAAAATATTATTATACATTTTAATGTTTGGATCAACATTAATAGAAGGGAATGACATAATCATACGTGGCGCCTAAATGGCAAGTAACGTCGTTTGTCTATCATTAAAATACTGACCGGACATGACATGTCCGTCCCTGTTCCCATCCGCCCCAGCTCCTCCACCGTTATCCTCTCGTCCCCGTCCTTATTGAAGAACTCGAAAGCTTGCCTCAGCTCAACCTCCTTTCTCTCCCCCGCTCATCTCAAGTTTAAAGGAAGAAGATCATCCCCGTCTAGAGACAAAGGAAGAAGATCATCCCCATCCCACTGTAAAACAAAGACAGAAAATTAAGACCCACAATGCGAAACCCTTCTTGGAATCAAATTCATGGATTTTCAACAACTTTTGTGACAACAGCCTTTATTATCTTTTTTTCATCAAAATTGGAAATAATCTCTCGTTTATTTCTACCTATGGGACACTAATCGGATCTTATTCTCATCCCAACCCCTTCCCCCATAACCCAACCCGACTGGCCACACTCCCAGACAACGACTGAGATTCTCGTTGCAACCCTATAAAATCGCACCCACAACCACGACCCCTCCCCAGTTAATAACAACTACCGGATGACAAAATCTCTCGCCACTCGTCTTCGTATTTGTTCCGATTCTCCTCGCACCCCCATTCACCCACCCACCCAATATCAAATAAAGAAAAAGATGGGATTTTTATTTAATTAATTAATCAATTTTGTTCGTTAAAATTCAATTGATGACAGTGAAGAAGAAGGGATGGAAGGGTGTGTAAGGACGGTGGTGGCTTTTGTTGGGTAATGGGTTTGGGTTTTCCCCTTTTCTCCTCCTCCCCCTCCCCTTGTAATCCTAATTATTAGTGTGTCTAGACGATGCCCAGTCAGAACTTTAATTGTGGTCCGTTACTTGCCACATGGGCGTCACGTAAAATTTTGTCATCTCGTTCGATTAACGGTAGTTAAAATTAATATAAGGGTTAAATGTTAGGATGCGTAATAATATTTTAAAAAGTTTAGACTAGACTAGAAAAAATATCGAAACTTTAGAATATAATTGATAATTTAAATTTCAAGAAAAAGTTAATACCGGTAATAAATGGCATCGTTTTGTGCACTTTCGGAGATATTTTTGGGAGCTCCAGTCCCACAAAAAAAAAAGTGAATTTTGGGTTTTGACCAAAGGAGGAGTAGACACCCCCCATCCATCCCATTCCCAAACTCTTTTCCCCTTTCAATTTTCATCTTCAAGATTGGTGACACTTTACTTGATTCCCACATTGCCTTACTATTGTTTATCATCATCATATTATTATTATTATTATTATTATTATTATTATTTATTATTATTATTATTATTATTGAGTAATAATATTATGGGTTTGTTTGACATGTTGTCCATCACCACCAATTAATAGCCTATAGAGTTTCTAAAAAGTCCAATTTGCTATGCATTCAAGCAACACAAACATATCGTGTAATCAACATCATTGTAGTTTCCAACATTAGAAGGAGGGCCCAATTTTTTCCTTCTTTTTTTTTTATTAGGTTAGAGGTGGGGAGGGAGGGGGGTGGTGGTTTGGTTATCTAGATCTCTAACCTAAAAAAAAAAATATCATGGATGAAATTCCCATTAGGACCACAACCAAACATTTAATTTACAAGTCACATTTATATGAGCATAACAACAAAGACCCACGTGAACAATTCTTTCTCACACAAATGGTAATTCTAATTGGATCCAGAGTTATGTCTTTTCCCTTACATGTCTAGTGAATTTCATCTAAATACCCTTCGTGATTGTATATTTCCCGTTAATTTCAGATGATTTGGTATGTAATAATTTTATAAGAGTGAAAAATTAACATTTTCAGGCATTAATAGTATAAAATGTTTGCATTTTTAGGTAATAACCAAAAGTTTTTCATTACCCAAAGCCAAAGCGGAGGAAGAAGAAGGGCATCCCTCTACTCTGTCTACGTCCCTCTCCCTCCTACAATTTGATGACAAACACCACCTCGGATTGATTTCTTCCCCCCCCACCTCTTTCTCTCCCTTCGTCCCTTCCCTTCCTTACTCCACCCTTTCCATCGTAAAAAAAAAAAAAAAAAAAAAACCTAATCCCACCCTTCCTCTTGCACCGCCTGGCACCCGTCGATGCCCTTGTCTTTTTCTGTAATTCATCGTCCTGAACGAGGTACCCCCTGCAAAGTTTGTGACTTTAAGGCCAAACCTATGACGAGTCGTCGTGGGTGTCCCTTAGATTTGATCGATTTCTCTTGGGTCGGGCTTCATTTTTTTTCTGGGGTTTCGTGGGATTATGGATCGTGTTTCCGCGGGGAGCTTTGAGTTGGTCAAATTGAATTCCGGGGAAATGATGGATGTTTGTTGAATCCTTGCTGGTACTTGTTGTTCGTTGGACGTGCAGATTTCTTGTTTTGTTTTTGGTTGATGGTGTTTGGTTTTTATTGGAGTTTAGGAGGATGTAAGAAACGACAAAACATTGATGTCAAGGGTTGTGATATATAGAGGTGGGATTTCGTTTGAATGATTCTGCCTTTCTCCCCGGGATTGAATTGGAGGCCGGTTTGGCGTTACTTCGTTTTCTGGTGGTGAATCTGTTTTTTCTGTCCTCTGATTTGGTTTGGTCTCTGCTATTGACTGAGAGGTGTAGCGGCTTCTGTGGTTTTTCTTCCAGCTCAAATGTAGATGGGCAGGCTTGTGAATTCGATCGAGGCAGTATCCCTTGCATCGGATGAGATGATCTGACTGAAGAAGGAGACCAATGGAAGCTAAAGTATGCGATCTCAATCACTTGGAGGCAGATGTCCTTTTGCCCCCGAGGAAGAGGCTACTAGCAGGATTTAAGAAGCAGAATTTTGAGATCGACTCGAATTGGCACGCTTCATGCATTGAGTCATCCTCCTCTATTGCATCAAGGGTATTTGATTCTCATCTCAACAGTTTGTTGAATACTCATACTAATGAATCCAACCTATCTCCTGAGGAGATCGTGGAGGCTTCGGGTTCGGCTGCTGTGGCGGCAGCAAAAGCTGCAAAAGCAGCTCGAGCTCTTGCAGAAGAGAAGGCTGCCATTGCTGCAAAGGCGGTGGCAGCTGCCAAGAGTGCCCTAGACATAGTCGCGTCTTTTTCGGAGGCATCAGGTAGTAATGACAGGTACTTGAAGAGAAATAAGATGAAGCATGTTCCTGTGAACTCTTTGTATGGAAAGCAGAAGTCTAAGGGAAATTGTAAAGCGGATGAAGAGCTAGCACGTAATTTGCATCATGCTATGAATAGTTCTCCAAGAAAACGCAAATGTTCACAAGGGGCTGATGCAAATGTTGGTAGGAGTAAGAAGCCCCAGTATTCGAGCACGGATGAAGTGGATTGTCCCAAATCCAGTGGCCATGCTGATTCGGATGAGGTGGATTCTGACGGAACGATAGACGATGCTACTACTTCCCAAACCAAGGAGAAATCATTCAAGTATGTCAGTAACTTCCGTTCTAAAATGTTGAATGGAGAGTCTAGTCATTCCACTGCTAGGGCTCGGGATGATGGGAGTCCCAGCACCAAGAGGGGAAGAGTGAAGCTAAAGAAGTTACCCTTAAGCATTTGTACATACTAGGAAAAGGAGGAGAATGCCAATGCCACAAGCATTTCCCTTTACAGGGTGCCATGCGAGCACTCCTGTCACCAGCGAGACCCCATCTCTTTATACTGTGAAATGTCTGGTAATGGCAAAATGTGTTTTAAGCCCGCACCAATTTGGAAGTGCCAGGGGTTTCAAGGACCGGAGCATGTGAAACCCAATAAGGTATCGCTGTCATGAGGTATTACCATGAAATTTTGTGGCGAGAGAGATTGATTCTTACAGTTAGGTTGTAGAAGCGGATTGGGGGAGTAGTAGAATTTTCACGACACTGAGCAGAAACGGCCTTATGCCTAAATGGATTATTTTCTCACTCGTCCTTTGTTACAAATATATGGATTGGCTCTGTGTAATCAAAATTGAACATGGGGATTTGTATATTCTGTAATGTTCTTTTCAGTGTCTTGAGGCGCTCAGGCCTTGAACCATCAGAGCTTGTTTCATAGCTTGCTCCCCTTGATGTATCCGGGTTTTCATTTAGAGTGATTGTTAGTGTTAATTGAATTGGGTGGATGTCATTATCATTACACAAACACTGATGACAGAAGTTGGATAATTTTTTTTGAGTTCCCCATTCAAGAACTGTGAAGAAGGCACTTTATGTTCCTAGTTGTAAGAAACTCCTTATTGTTCTGGGATCGATCTAATCCACATTTTGGCCCAACACTCATCAGCATGTCCCCCCCCAACACAAGAATCCAAGAAAAATTAATTTGAGAAATCAGCACAGAACATGAAGGTCTAAAAATAAGAAATTCTGTCAAAAAAAAAACAGAGCTTGGCCAAATGGAAAGGACACATGCCAAGCTGTCGTAATAAATTGGGCAACATGCAATTCATTTTCTTTTTCTCCCTAAAGATGAAATGTGGATGGCCAACAAATTTATTGCATCATAATGAAATGTATCACATGTTTCACACACAGGGACAAACAGGGGGCATTCATCCATTGTTACTGCCGACATTATTACAACAAAATGATCAACTGAAGCAAAGGAATAAGATGCAAGAATCTCGAGTATCAATCCATTTCAATATCCCAGAATTCATACATGTAAAGTAATTGTCTCGGTTACTATCTAATATACAAATCGCCATCCAGAAGGGGGGGAGACAAGAAATAGAAAACACACCTTAGCTTCAGAGGTAATATTGTTTTGTTAGTATGAAAAACAAAAGAATTTTACCCCCCAGAATCACAAACAAACCCAAAAAGGGAAAGATGATATAATTATAAGCAAAAAAAAAAAAGAATTCCCAGGTCTAGGAACACAAAAAAACCAAGCTTTTGGAGACGCAAAATCTGAACCCAACCCTCCATCATTTCTCCTCACCTTTTGATCTGAAGGTTGCTGACCCCAGCTTGAAGATTTTCCAAGTTAGCTTTGTCATTCGTCTCGCTTGGTGGGAGAGGCGGCGGCGGCTTTCGCAAGGCGAGCCACGGATACTGCAGGCATTGCTGAGCGGTCGGCCGCTTCTCAGGGGCAAAATCGAAAAGCGGGCTGAGGAATTCCGCAAACTCGCAGGCTTCGGACTCTGGGAACTCGTATCTGTCCACCAGCAACTTATCCAATGACAAGAATTTTAGTCTGCGGATCCTCTTCAGGTCGCCGTACCGATCGAAGAAGTCTTTTGATTTAACTCCTCCAGTAGCAATCTGAGGAGACAAAAGAGGAAATGTGAATAAATCAGTACTTCACAACTTCGTAGCTGAGAAGAATTAGCGAAAAGCAATGTGCCGTAGCTAGCTTCTCTTTTACCTTTCTTGGAATCTTGCCTAGAAGTTCCATCATCAACGCCAGATGATCCTGAAAACAAAACAAAAAATTCTCTTAATCACGCTAATCAGGAGGTAAAGATTCGGAATCCGTACCCTCAAAACAACTGAATGTCGCTATGGAGCACTGATCTAATAGAGTAACAAAGTCTAGGACTTCGTCAAAATTGTCCATGTCCTATACTTTTCTTCCAAGGTGCATATAGAACCAATACAAAAGTGTAAAGAGACAGATTTACAGGAGTTAAAGATAGTGAGTGCATTCAGGTCATTCAACTGTAGTGTCGGAGCATGATTCGCTAAACAACACGGAGCATGATTCGCTAAACAACACCGAGCATGATTCGCTAAACAACACAAGTGAGGAAGTTATATTTTCATACCTCATCCTCACTGAAGCCTTGACCAACTTTGGGTGCAAATAACATGTCACCAGTTGCAAGCTCAAAGGCTGTGCATGCGAATGACCACATATCCACAGAGAATGAATATCCTGACTGCAATATAACTTCAGGAGCCCTGTATTGTCTCGTCTGTATTTCTCCCGCAAATTGTTTATCTGCCCAACAGGCATTTCCAAAATCAACAAGCTTACACTTAACATCAACGCCATCTAAGTTCCGTCTGGATTTTGGATTTGTTCCCCCCATGGAAGATCTTCTTCCTGAAATCTTTGCAGCAGCCCTCTTTGCCCTTCTTTTCAACCTTTTCTCTATAATACTCATGGTTGAACCACCATTCAGACTGACTTCAGGCCTTTCAAGAACAGGGGCAGCACCAGACCGAATGGGGTCCTTGGTAGGGTCAATGGTAGAACAAAGAAGGATGTTCTCAGGTTTCAAATCAGTATGAATAAGGCCAAGTTCACGATGCAAGTAATCTAGACCAATCAGAATGCATTTGCAGATCTCCCTGACTCTGTTTAACTCGAGGCCCTTGTAACGATTATACTTGATTAGTTGGAGTAAGCTGTCACCCATAAATTCAAGAACCATGCACAGATGCTGCCCATTGGGACCAGAATGCTTGAAGCTGTCAATCAGACGGACAACGCACTTTGAGTTTGAGGGGTCACCATTAGCAATAGCTGTGAGGAGTTCAATCTCATGGAGAGCAGCCTGAGCAAATTGAGCCGCGCTCTTCTGAATTTTGAGGGCAACATATTTCTGGGAAGATAACTAAAGATTAGAAATCTAGAACCATATATAAACAATTCAGATCCACAAAACAAACAAAATTACCTAGGCATGACAGCACTTCAGAAAGTCCGACTACATCTATTCAACAAAAAATGAGAATCATTTCTTCCCAAAGCAAGTGTCCTGTTGATAAAAATATTCTAGCCCATTACTGCCTAAAACAACCTATGAAGTCATTTAGTTAATGGATAAGATAAGAAAACCTTCAAGTAAGGTAAACTCGCATTTCCTCTGGTTTTGTGGGAAGCGTTGAGGCTCTTATATTTACTATCTGTGCACCGTGTTCGGAACAGAAGCATTTACTGCTACTCGGTGAAACATGGGCAAACTATGGAAGTGTGGCACAACATCGCCAGACATCCATTAGGTCATTATTCTGGACAAGAAAGGAAATAGCTCGAGCAGGTAAGGAAGCAGCAAGTGCCATATTTCGTCGGTTCACATCAAGATAGAGATTCATTCATACAGACAGATCCAATAAACCAAACAACATCCATAAATTATGACAACACGTCAGGCAAGTAAAGAGTTGGACCACCAGAAAGGTAAATCCATTAAAAGCCACTTAACAGCATTGTTCAAATCTCCTCTTTCTTCTTGGCATCAAATGAACAACGGGCTTCTCTTCAGGACACATCCGGGACAAAAGACTACATGATTCGCCAACTATTCCGCCGACATCCAACAAAATCCATAACCACCAACAAAGGCAAAACATAAAAGAAAAACAAAGATTCACAGGAACATCAACCAAAACAGAAAGAAAAGTTACCCCAACCGATCGAGACACAAAGAGGGAGGGATAAAGGGAGTGTATTTACAGAAGCGTGAGTGTCGAAGGCGAGCCAGACGGTGGAGAACTGACCCCAGCCGAGCTTTCTCTGAGCGATGTACCTCCCGCCGGCGAACTGATCCCCTACCCGCACAGCATGATACCCTCCTTTCCTGTAATTCTCAATCCCCTCATCCTCCCCATCCGAACCGCCTGACGACGACGAAGAGCACGACATCCTCCTCCTCCCAATCCAATCAAAGTTCCCACCTTTCTACAACGCCCGATCGTGGGTCGTCCTCACAAATCCAAACGGACGCCTAGAAGCGCAAAAAGATCTCGCCTTTTCTTCACTATTCCCGTCACCCAAGTAACAAAAGGCAACAAATCGACCGGTATCCAATCAAACCGCAATCCCAAATCCCCAAATCCAATTAAAAACCGAAAACTGGGCAAGGGAAGCAGGAAAAAGCGAAGGCAAATACGTGTGTGGCCTTTTGCAAAAAAATGGGGATCGCTGTTTTGTGTTTGCGTTGGTGTTTGTGATGTGTAGCCTCCCCACTTTTCTCTCCTCCTCTTTTTACCCGTTGTTTCTTCCTGTTTGCCCTCCCCCTCCTTACAATAACCGCCCCGCCATCTCCTGTCCTAACAAACATAACATGGAAAAGTTTTAATTTACGTGATGACAGATGCAAGGAAAATCAAGATGGATTTTGGGTTTAATACCAAAAAAAAAGATGGATTTTGGGGCATGAGAGTTTGCTTGTTAGATACGTGCCATGCCTGCCTGCCTGGAAAGAAATTCCCCCATAACAACAGGGGAAGGGGTAGGTTTGTGTTGGTTGATAGTGGAGTGATCGTGAGGTGTAAGAAAATTGAGGTGTCCAGAGTGTCGATGTCATTACACAGCATAAATATCATTACAAGGTCTCTCTCTAAGGGGATGTGACACCCTAACATATTTACCATCTAAAAGCCTGCAGTGCAGAGACATTGATTGGTGGGGTTCAGTACATTAAAATGCATTACATTACCCACCCACTTCGCATTTGATGAAGCTTCTCGTTGAAATCCTCCAATAATTTTCTGAAGTCAAGAGGATGTCCAGAAAGACCCCCCAGTTCTTCTTCTTCTTCTTCTTCATGAGAACATTCCAAACATGGTTGATGCTTTCTTCCCGGAACTGATCAAAGATACCTTTTCCGAGAGGGATACAATGTTACACCATCTTGGACCAATCTATTTGTCCGAGAGAGGAGGTTGATTGGTGGACACACCACCCAAAGCCCACCAACCAGCCAACCCAAACCAACCATCCATGCCATCTCCAAATATATATCCTTTCTATCCTGTCAAAATTGTGCTGATAAAGCTGCACCTTATAAGGTAGTCTGAACTCTGAATTAGTTTCTTACACCCACCTACTGTGAAATTTAAAAACCCAATTCCAATCAGCAACCCAAGATCATGTCCCCAAGCATCACCTCACCGTCTGCCCATAATTTGGCGTTTTCTCTGCTGAGGCAACGAACCAATGAGCTCCATGAGCAGAAATCAGGAACAAAGCCCATTCCCACCATATCCAACATTACCTCCCAAGCTTTTCCTAGTTCTCCTTTTTCACTAAAACTGTCGACCAACAACCCAAAACTAGTGCTATCTGGTTTATATCCTCTGCTAAGCATGTCCTTTAGAAATGTCCATGCGCTATCTGTTCTGCCATGCGAGCGGAACCCCCTGATCACAGAATTGAGTGTTACCAGGACTGGGAAATAACTGCGGCCAATCATCATGTTCAGGGCCTCGAGCGACTCTCTCATGTGTCCTTCCTCGCAAAATCCAAGTAGGAGACGGTCGTATAGTAAAGCGCTAGGAAATCCGCCTTCCTCGACCATCTGATCGCATGTCCTCTTTGCATCGTTCAATCTTGTTTCGTCACAAGATTTTAGTATGCTCAAACTCCGTTCCACTGCTCTCGGAAACAGATTCTCCATCTTAGTCAGAAATTCTAATGCTTCTTTGAGTTTGTTGTCCTTATACAGACCATATATTATGCTGTTGTAGGGACTGATATTGCCATGATAACCAGACTTGGTTTCTTCCATTAATTCCAGAATTTTGAATGCATCTCCTGTTCGTCCTCCCCAGCAAAGGCCTCTGATCAATATGTCATATGTGGAAAAATTCCATTCAATCCCGATTCCTTTCATCTCATTGAACAAATCAACGGCCGAATCCAACATCTCGGCATCACAAAACCCAGAAATGAGCAGGTTGTAAGTTTGCACATTGGGGAGACACCCCTTCCTCTCCATCTCCTTCAGCAGACCATATCCCACTCGCACTTTTCCCGCTAAACAGAATCCCTTCACCAACACATTGTATGCTACAAAATCAATCTGTCCTCCCTCACTCTCCAATCTTTCTAGAACCTCGACACCTTCTGTCATGCGTCCTGCACTGCAAAGAAGCTCTAAGACTTTTGTGACTGCGATGATATCCGGCATGAACCCCGAGGCTAAGCATTTCTCCAGCATAACGAGTGCTTGAACCAAATTACGGTCCTTACAGTATGCTGATATCATGATATTGAAAGTCACATCATTCAACTCTTCCATGTTCCGCATCATACACCTTGCCCTCCCAACCTTCCCATTCCTACAAAGTGCGTGCAACAATGTGTTGTATACTACAGCATTCGGCTTGATGGAGCTCTTCTTCATGGCTTGCAACAATTTAAACCCATCAGCGATCCTATTAGTTGAACAAAGACCTTTCATCAGAATCCCATATGTATATATGTCGCCCTCAACTCCACACTCCATCATCTTCTCCCTGTAGAACCTCTTAGCCACATCAATATCTTCCTTCACCAACACATCCAGTATCGCATTATAAATCTTTACCGAAGGCCGCAGACTGAATTTCTCCACCAAGTTCAGAACTTTGATGGATTCCTTTACCATACGGGCACGGCCGAGACCACGGATAAACACGACGAAAATCTGATCATCGGGGGGCAACTGGGTTATCCTCGGAATTTCGTCGAGCACCTGGTGGATGGTGTCGAATTGGCGGAAAATGGATAACTTCTTAACCAGGGAAAGGTAGGTGAATTGGGTGTGGGTGAAGTTCGGTAGCTTGGAAGCCCATTTGAACGTTTCAAGCGCCTGGGACGGCGTTTTTGTGTCCTGAATCAGCTGGGCAATTTGCTCCGGCGACAGCAGCTGCAGTGGTTGCGGCGGAATGGACGTGATCGAATCCAGCCGCTTTAGGATTCTGTTTCGAGAAGAAGGAATTTTCGAAAGATCCAATGATCTGGGCATGGATGCTTGCAGACAAAGCTGTTATCCTTTTCATGTCCGAGAGGGTGTTTGACGAATTGATTCGTTAAGGAAAGAGAAGAGAATGCCTCTCCTCTCTTCTCCTCTCCTCTCCTGATTTCTGACTAAATGCTGCTGTTTGTGTTTATTTCAAAAGAATGGTGGACGCAGAGAAACGACTACTGCAAAATCCTCTGCTTCAGACTCTTCTAACAATACCTAGTAGACCTAAGAAAGAATGTCATCAATCCTCGAATCTCATCACAGACCATTGAGTAGTACGCCCTTAAGGACGTTGAGCCCCTCCATGGATCTGCTCCTCCTCCTCTCCTCTGTGACCTTGGAATCTCGATCTTTGGATGTGGATTGCACGAGAAGTACACGACAAGGAATGTGAGGTTGTCGGCCGTGTTTCGCTGTAGTGTCTCCTCGACGAGGGCTCTGGAGCTTCTCTCCGGGTCATTGTGTTGCATGAGCTCTCTCCTCACCATGGTCACCGCGCACTGGCTGCTCTTCACGTCCCACAAGCCGTCGCAACCGATTATAAGGAACTCGTCTTCTTCCGTCAGCATGGGCTCTGACCTCACCGGACATTTAGAACCTTTAGAGAGCCCTTGACGTGCCAATCTCCAATGGCACGCGCCACCGATAGCTGGCCATTGAGGTAGCCGTCATATATAACTCTGCCCAATTTCTCTATTCTCGTCCTTTCGGACGTGCAGTTAGGTTTGTGATCCTTTGATAGAACTGCTCTTGAGTCACCAGTATTAGCTATCAACATGGTTCTGCGAGGGAAGTGCTCATCGGTAAACTCATTGCGAGAGACAGCAAAATTAGACAGTTGCACTTCCATTCCGTATTAACCGGTCAATTAAACAGCTATTTACTTTTTAATATCAAAGTTGCATACATAAACATGATTCTACTCTACGACAAATACAAACAGATCTTTTTTCTCACCTCCCTAAAATTAACGTCATCATGGCAGTTGTGCCGGGTGAACTAACTATCTAATGATTTAACATCTGCAAAAGTGAGATCAGCTTTCGCAAAAGCACCCTTGCAGCTTTCTTTGCCCGGAGCGGGAAGTTGGCATCTTCAATGATGTACCTAAGGAGGTGTTTTTTTTTTTTTTGTAAAAGATGCTGCATCAGTACCGTTGTGCCCATCGAATACCGTCGGAGGGAGGGGAGGGGAAGGGGCAGACGGGGGAGTTTGGTCTGCGTTGATTTTTTTTTTTAATATTAGCTTAAAAAAGTCGAACTCATATTTAGGCTTTGATTTGACATGAAAAAATGCCCAACGGTTAGAAAACTTTTTACTCCTTAAAAAACTTAAAATTTACGAGTTCGACTTATTGAAACTCGAATTTTTTTAATTCTACGTTTCTATATTTTAAAATCAAGCTTTAAAATTTTAAATTAGAACCCGTAAAACCAAAATTTTAAAATTTATAATTACAAATTTAAAAATATTTTGTAAACTCGGCAAGAGATTGCAGATTTCTCGGTGGCACGTCTCGTGGAGTGAGTGGTCGATCAACTCCTCAGTCTTTGATTTGAGTGGAATTTAGGACATTTATAATTATTTCAAAATACAAACGTCGTAATATTTAATAAAAAATGATAACGCTTATTTTATTCTATATAATTTATTATGAGATTTTGCTAATAACTACTAATTAAAGTGGATGATGTTAATTGGTGGATTTTTTTTTTTATTTTCAAAAAATCACAAGATGCAAACCCCTGGTATTAGAGCCTAAATGTTTTTCTTGTTCATATCTCCACCCGTGTGTTTCTTTTTTCAGAGAGGGAGAGAATAGAGACTAAGTACTCTACCTAAGGTTATTGCCCTGCCTCACCAACCATGGATAACCCCGTAGCCCTTCGTTCCGTAAATCTACTGTATCTAAATTGGATTGTTTATATGAGATTTCCCACCAGGACATTTCAGATGAAAACTAAATTTCGGACACCACCATCCCACTGCTTAACCCATACACTACTTTCAGCAGACCATCAGCAAGTCCCATCAGACGGATCAAATCACTCATTCGATAGCCTGCATCACAAGTTCTTGAAATATATCCATGCCAGTAAGTTTAATCAGCATCATATTTTGGCCACACAAAGAGAATAATTTGTGTCTTTGCAGTTACCTACAGATTTTCCTCGCCAATGGTCTCAAAAAGGCTACACGCACTTACACTTTGGTGCTATCAGACTCGCCTTGACATACCATAGCAGAAAAGGTTAACCAGTTACTGCTAGAATGGCTCTGCTTGACACAAGGTTTGTCGAATATCAACATGCTTGTATTAGAACCATTGAGACAAATCTAAATGCAGGAACAGTATTTGTTACACTATATCCTAACATTTGCATGTTTCTTCAAGACCCTAAGCTTTTATCAGCCTTGCAAGTACAGATACAAATTGCAGGACCACAGCAGGATCCTAATTGTATTGAAGCTACTCTGCACTATCAAATGTCTTATCGTGTGCAGAACCATGCATTGGATCTTAAAGTCCCTGATGATTCTAATGATGCTCTAATCATAAAAGCTGATTATCATCATTCACAATCTCCTACCTGTTGACATGTTCCTAGACAGATCTCCAGGACAGAGTTGTTGAAACTCCTCCCAGAGAAATGAGTGACAAACTACGAACAATTGCAGCAGCACGTCAAGCCGATTCAGTCTACAGAATCCAGATTTGTCAAAGAGAAGGATGGAACTGTGACCATCAGATTTGACAGATCACATGAGAAAGAACCAGCTACACCTTCCATATTTCCAACAATGTTTATGGTTCAACCGGCTCCCAGGCGTAAGAAACCTCACTCCCTGAACAAAATTATTCATTCTTTTGATGGACAGGGAAACAAAGTTTATCTTTTTAGAGACCCAGACACAGAACACTGTTATTGGGATATCGGTAAGTGCAAAAGAAATTGTGATTGTTCTGATTCTGAACCAGAAGAGGAAGATTATTCCTCCCGTAGGAAGAAAAAGTCAAATAATCGACCTCACAATTTATCAGACAGTGACAGTGACGACGATGATGATTCAAACCAAGATTCCCTAGCCATCATGACAACAACACCAACAACCTCTCAACAACACCAATTGTTAATGAACCTTGCCAAAACCAAGCGACCATTGAAGCAACCTTCAAAGGTATTACCTTGCTATAAAAATGTTATGAGATGGCAAAAGAAAATCCTTCTGAGCAGGTAATTCCAACTGTTGAAGAACAAGATACATTTGAAGAACAAGATGCATCAGTTGCACCAGAAACCAAAATAGTAGCTACTCCAGTTACTGAAAAGCCTTCGGCAAAAGTATCTACAATACAGCCTCAGGTAACTTCAATTCCAGTTTCTAAGTGTACAACAAAATCATGTTCACAGGAAGCCACCAGAACAACTCAGGTGCCTACAGTACAGATGCCCACAGTTATGATGATGGGTAACTCGGATTTTAACTTTCCTTCAACTGACGAACATACAGTTGACAATGTTCGATATTCTGGAAAGATTCCTGTTCCTACAGAACTTAACAAGAATGGTCATCCCGTCCGCAATAGTATTGCTGAAGCAGTCCTTAATTGGCAAAGCCAAAATGCACTGGTACAGAACTGCGCACTTAATACTATTTGTCATAAGATTGACACTATGCAGGACAATTTGAAAGGAACAGAACGGCGTTTAAATGAAAAACTGGACACACAACACAGTAAGACCCATGAGGTATTACAAACTCTTCAGAAAAGGTTAGATAAATTTGACAAATGAATTTTTCCTTCATACTTTAGATCTGACCCAGCTGAAGAAATTGCTAAGCTCAAACGCCAAATCAAAATGATTAAGGAGAGACAGGATGAAATTCCAGAAAAGCCCAATATGTCAGACTTTTTGAACTTTGGAAGGCCCAAAACCACAAGTACGGAATATTTGAATTTGGAAAGGCCTAGACCACTTAACACTGACTTTTTGGACTTTGGAAAACCGTATGTACAGCCTACTTTACAAGTGCAGGAAAATATGCACCCAATCTTTGGACAAATGGGAAAGAAAGACCCAGCTGAGATAAGAGACATTATACGCGAACAGAGACGTAATGATAGAAAGCGTGAAGAAATCCGTGAAGGAAAGAAGAAGCAAGAAAGCTCTTCTGACAGAAAGCCTTCAACAGAATATAGATCTTCACAATACAGAAGTCCAAGCCCAACCTATCCTACTCAGCAACTTATGGTCAAAAAGAAAAATGACGACCCACAAATTTCAGTATCAAAATGGGTAACATCTTCCATTGCCTCAGTCTCAATTCCTGATTCATCCGATTCTACACCATCTGAAAATTATTCAGAACCATATTCTACTGACAATATTTATTAGAATTCATTGGATGAAAAAGACTCTGCTATTGGTTATTACTTTGAGAATGCTCCTCAGATTTTTATGACAGAACAGCCAAAAGAAAGTCAATCAGATAAAGTTACATCAGAAAATACTTCAGAGGAAAATTCATCAGCTTCATCAGATTCAGAACCTCAGATTTTAATGGCAGACAGAGGTAACGCAGACCCTATTATTGATGAACCTATTGATGAAAGTCTTTCCGATCACTCTGTAGAAAGACAGAGACAGAATCCACGGCTAAGTGAAGGAATCACTAATCTCAAGTTCACTTTTGATGATATTCCATATGTTAAATGGCCTCAGCGCATACAAGATTTTTATGTTTGGTGTTTACATAAGAAGCTTACAGTTTTCAATACATCAGATATTCTTTCATATCTTACTTCTAGATTCACAGGAACATTTCTAGTGTGGTGGAGTTTTTTTCTAGAACCCAACCAAGTACAAATGATGAGTGTACCACTTCAAGATTTTATGGGTAATCTTTATGCACATTTTATTGGAAATCCTACTAACATTTTGGAAGAACAACGTACAGATTTTTTCCAGAGAAAATGTTGTTCTTACAAGCTCAAAGATCTTGACAGACACTACCAAAAACTTTTACAATTATTTGTGCATCTTGGTGCTGACAATTCTTTAAAACCAGTATTTCTATCATCTATACCATCTTCCATATCTTTCATGGTAGAAAAGAGTTTGGTTTCCAAATATTTGAAAATCACTGACCTTACAGTTGGACAGATTCAACAAGAAATTCATCTAGGTCTCAGTGAGTTATGTCAAAGGAAAGAGATCATCCAAGGATTCCTGAAGCCAGACAAAAGACTCGAACAAATTTGTCAGAACAAGTCTATCAGGTACAAAATTAAGTGCACTAGAAAAGACTTATGTGATTGCTCAAGAATTACAGGTCCAAAATCTTCAAGACGAAAATTCTTTAGAAGAAAACAGAAGAATAGATTTGGACAAGGTTCCAAACAAACCAGAACTTCTCCTAGACGTTGGAAACGTTTTCTCAAAATCAAGAGAAAGAGAAGTCCCCAGAGGAAATCCTCCAGATGCTTCATTTGTAATAAGAAAGGTCACTTTGCAAAGAACTATCCAAAAGGACAGAAGAAGCTTATTGCTCAAATTGAGGATATATCCGGTATCACATTACATGATAATGATGTTGAATTAATATTTTCTATTGATGATAAACCTTCTTCACAAGCTGTTTGTTGTATTGAAAGATTTACAGACTCAGATAGTACAATATCTTCAGATGAGTCTTTAGCAGGTGTGCAAGATACTAGAAAGATTTGTACCATTACTGCTTATCCTAATCATGCAGAACAGTTAGAAAGGTTTCAGCATAAGGTATCATACCCAATCAGAGTATCAAGTAACGGATCAGCCACAGGACCAGAACCAAGTCCTGAACAGAAAAAAGAAGTTCCTTTAATTGCTACAGCACAATTTTCTCCACATATTGAGATACAGATATATTTTTCAAAGTATCAAAGACCTATATCTGCAATAGCTTTCATTGATACAGGTGCATCCGAGAGCATGATCACCCGGCAATAGTACCTCCAGAATTCTTGATGCCCTATGAGAAAAAATTTATGGCTGCGTCCGGTGAATTTTTCTATACTTACTTGAAAACAAAGTCTTTAAAAGTTATGATGTTTCCTACCTGCACAATCAAGACTTGTTTAATTGCATCTGACCTCCCAGGTAAAGATTTAGTCTTGGGATGAGATCTTTTACAGAAAATGCCAGATCTCAAAATCCTTACTACAGGAATTCGATTTAAAGGAAAATTCAAGCCTTTTACATCGGTTACAAGAATGTATTCCATCGAGCCAGCTGAAAAGGCAAGAAAATTATTTGAATTATCTTTTGCAGAGAATCATACTGAATTCTTGCAGAAATGCCCAAATCCTTTGTGGAAAAATCCAGACTTCTTTGTGAGATTGCCTTTCAAGCTTGTAATACCCCAAATTTTAACTAACAATAATATAAAATTCTGAAAAAACTGAAAAAATCATGAGAAGTCACATTCAATCAAAAATTTATTTTCTTTCTATAAAAAGGAGGAAAATAATCTGATGGGAGAATTCTCAGTCAATCTCATCTCTTTCACACGCTATCTCCATGATCTCCTTCCTAAAAAAAATTAGAGATTCTCGTGAGGATCTGTAAAATCCTCTGAGCCAAAGCATTCCCTTCTTTTTCAGACAATTATCGTCCAATCAATCAATCAGACAATCACACTGACAATAAACATAAAAGCGAGTATCACACAATTATTACTCTCTTCATCAAGCTAAATGAAATTACATGACCCGATTTCATTTACGTCCTTTGTCTCGTGGGCAGGTACAAGAGCTCGTCACACGAATGGTACACAACTCCTATGACAAAGGCGAGGGTGGCAAAACTTCAAGCCAAAGTCTTGTCGCAACTTCGTCAAACCTTCGATTTCATCGGATGAAGACGCAATGACGAAACCATACAAAAGGGAAGTACCAAAATCTTACACTACTTCACCTTTCTTATAAATGAAAATGCATGAGCAAATTTCATTTCTACTCTAAAAGAATCAAGTTGCACGAAGACACTTGTTTTCTTGTCATCTGTTTGATAGGTACATGAGGAACCTTATACAACGGATACAAAACCAGAGTAGCCACTTCGTCAAACCTTCGATTCCATTGGACGAAGACACAATGACGAAACCATACAAAAGGGAAGTACCAAAACTCTACTTCACTTTTCTTACAAATGAAGTTACATGAGCAAGCTTTATTCTTACTCTAACAAAAACAAGTCACATGAACTTCCTTGTTTCTTGCCATCTGTTTAATAGGTACATGAGCATCTTTATACAACAGACATCAGGCAAGAGTAACGATTTCGTCAATCATTTGATTGTTACGGACAAAGACGCAATGACGAAACACAATAATGGAAGTATCAAAGCTCTACTTCGCTTTTCATATAAATGAAGTTACATGAGCAAACTTCATTCTTACTTTAAAAGAAACAAGTTACATGAGCTCACTTGTTGTCCGCCCTTTGGCGAGTGTAGGTGCATGAACATCCTTGCATTACGAATAAAGGCGCGGGCGGTTGGGTGGAAATTTCGAATCAAAATTCGAGATTGCCTTTGTTTATCACCAAGGATGATTGCATTAATTCAATTCTAGCACTTTCTCTATGAAAAATTTACAAGAGCTCACTTGTGTGTCCACCCTTTGGCAAGTGTAAGTACATGAACATCCTGTATTACGAACAAAGGCGGGGGCGATCGGGTGGAAGATTTCGAACCAAAGGTTCGAGATTGCCTTTGTTGTCACCAAGGATAATCATATCGAAAGGGAGTATCATCTACACTATTCTCTAATAAATTTCTTATCATTCTCCAGACGGAGTCATACATCCATTTCCCCAGATGGAGCCGGTTGCAAACACCGCATTCCTTAACAAGAGTAGAATATACAAGCATATTCTTCCAGAACGACCATCGAGATGGGCACATTCATCTCATATCCCCAGCGAATACCCAACTTTATTATAATCTCCCCAAGCGAGAGTCGAAGTACATGAGCTAACTTCACCTCCGTTCGTTGTCAACTGTGTAGGCACATGGACTCCGCACAGTACGGTACAAATTCTTAGGCAACGGCGTGGGTAGTCGGGTGGAAGCCGTTCCGAGTCTAATCTCAATGACCATGACTGGGGCATGAAAGTGCAAACACTTTCCCCGCGAAGCTTGCACAAGAGCATCCTCCTTAGTACGACGTCTCCAAAGAGGTTTGAGTGTTACACTAAGAGGGGGGGGGGGGTGAATTAGTGTTAATCTCCAAAATTGGATTTTAACCCTTTTTCGTTTTACCCCGCAGCGGAATGAAAAGCTTCTGTTAAACAGAGCCTGTAAGTTTCTGTAAGACAGAACGTTTGATTGTGTACGCAAATTTGTTTGATGGACACAAGGATTTTTATAGTGGTTCAGCAAATTGCTTACGTCCACTCTTCACCCAGATATTTGGATGGTTTCCACTCAAATGTATCTCAGTACAAATTACACAAGTGATAGCAACCAAAAGCAAACCCGTAGGGTTCTGTACAATAGAGGCTTGAGTGGCAGAACACAGACCAGAAGGTTCTGTGCTGTAGAGGCTCGTTATGTAGCACAAACCCGAAGGTTCTGTACTATAGTAACTTAGGCTCAATACAGACCAGAAGGTTCTGTATCGTAGAGAGTAAGGCACAACACAGACCAGAAGGTTCTGTGTCGAAGAAGGTAAGGCACAACACAGACCAGAAGGTTCTGTGTCGAAGAAGGTAAGGCACAACACAGACCAGAAGGTTCTGTATCGAAGAACGTTAGGCACAACACAAACCCGAAGGTTCTGTGTCGAAGAAGGTAAGGCACAATACAGACCAGAAGGTTCTGTATCGTAGAACGTTAGGCACAACACAAACCCGAAGGTTCTGTGTCGAAGAAGGTAAGGCACAATACTGACCAGAAGGTTCTGTGTCAGACGTGTTAACCTTCTATAGCACAGATCAAGAGATTCTGTACTGTAAGCGTCAACCTTCTATAGAACAGATCCAAGGATTCTGTATCACAGAAGGTATAGCACAGACCGTAAGGTTCTGTGTCGAGTATGTCAATCCACAACAGAAGGTTCTGTATAGGAAATGACTTAATTGTGAAGCACAGATCTGAAAGATTCTGTACCAAGGGTAGTCGACCTTCTACTGAACAGACCGTGAGGTTCTGTAGTAAAAGTGACAAGGAAAATGTATGTACAGACCCGTAGGATTCTGTACGACAGCGGGTTGCACGATTTAACGTGACTAACAAGGTAACCAAATGCGCAATCCTCTTAAGGAAAACGACTTCGTGGCGTACCCCACGGGAACACGTAGCGGACCCTACGCAAGCGAACAGCAACCCCTGTTCAAGGATGGATTTTCCCTCCGGCGGCTCCACACGACCTGCACGATCTCCTCGAGATAGCGACTATGTGGCGTACCCCACACAAGCACGTAGCATACCCTACACAAGCACGCAGCAGACCCTGTGCAAGCACGTGGCAAACCCCACGCAAGCAGACGGCAACCTCCGTCCTAGGTTCCTGCACACAGAGCTCTACACAACAGAAGCTGGTTAGTCCCTCACCTTCTGTGCTCCCGGAGTTCTGCCCTTCTCTCCGGCCCGCTGCACGTTGCCCACGTACACACGCTTCCAACAACGTCTCCTGCAGCTTCCAGCCGAGTCCCTCGAGCCCCCGAGTCACTCTCCCAGAAGACTTCACCGACGATGCAGCCTTCCGTTGCTAGTGCTCCTCGTGTGACTAACTCAAACGAACAAAAGAATTAGAGAACATAAAGAAATTAAAGAAATGAAGCTCACGCTCTCTCTGGACAGAATGGGATCGATTTTTTCGTTGAGTATTCTCGTGGTATTATGAATGGGAGAGAGCATGGCCTTTCTATACATAAAGGCTAAGAAGAAAACTTAAATGGGAAAAGATAAAAACTAAATCTGCAAAACAAGAAATTAAAAGTTAGTTTACAAAATAGATAAAATGATATACACGTGCATACATTCAGCAAGGAAGATAATCATATCAAAATAAAATAAGAATATGATAGTTTCCCTAAATAATGCAGCACAGAAGGTATCGCAGAAGGTTCTGCTCGATAGCCTTCTACAGATGGAAATAATCGTTGATTTACTTCCATATGGATTAAGTTTAATTCCATCCTGTTAAAGACACGTAGTAAGATGTATCTAGACAGGTGGTAGTGATAGGTTTGCAAATAACGTTCATATAGAGGTCGAATAAGCTTACAGAAGCATGTAGACCATCTAGTAGAACATTTCCATATATAGAAGATATATTTCCTTCTATGAGAGATAATATCTCCAATATAATTATTTGGAAACCAAATCAATATATATCGACCAGACAATCATCTAAATCGATAGGATTGCATTTCATAATTAAATAATCATCAACTAATCATTTAATTACGAAATTAATTCATACACAAAGCCCTTAACAATAGAAGCTTCTGTAGAATAGAATGTTCGTCCTTCTGTAGTACAGAGGGTCAGGCTCATCATCAAAGCCAAGAATGTTCGACCTTCTGTGGCACAGAGTCTGGCTCATCATCAAAACCTTTTCCAACAATCTCCCCCTTTTTGATGATGACAAAACATTCATCGTTGAGGGAAATATGTTTGCAAGAACTCCCCCTAACTCCCCCTAAATAGATGAGAGTATGAGTCTCGCGTTTTTACAGTACCATAAGGTTCTGTATAACAGAGCATAGAAGCTTCTGTTATGAAGAAGGTTGTACAGAGCACAAAGGCTTCTGTGATTAATACAGAGCGTGGAGCTTCTGTATTTAACCCGACAAAAATGATGGTATTTCATTTCTGCACTCCCAGCAATAGTGACTTTAAAAAGATCACGAATCGCATTCCCTGCAGAAGGTTGCGATTATGAGCTGTATCAGTCTCATAGGCTTCTATACCGTAGACGGTATAGCCTTCTACGACCCATTAAGTTATAGAAAATCAAGGATTTTTCTATAACCAATACAGAGCAAGGTACTCCCCCTCAACACAATTTTCTCCCCCTTTTTGTCACATCAAAAAGAAGATGAATGTAGGTTGATAAAGAAGAGTAAATTTCTTGCAGAAGGTATGACATATCGTTCATAACCAACATGCAGAAGGTAGTTTATTCTTGCAGAGGGTAAAACAGAGAGTTCATGGATCATCATACAGAATATAGTGCAGAAGGTGTGACAGAAAGTTCAATACCATACTGCAAGGAGTGTGTCCACAAGTGACACTTATTACAATCTAGTAGACCATAAAAATCAGTTTTTGGTCTTACTAGAATTGCAGAAAAGAAAAAGAAACAGCAACTAAGGAGATCACTCCTCAAACTCAGCAGAATCCTTTTCCAGAAGTTTGCGCAGAAGCTTGTCCTGGCGTTCCACTAAGCGAATCAGGTCAGTGACCATTCGCTGATGGACACGGATGTCTTCCCCAAGATTGAGGAGAGCCATGTTATCCAGAGGGACTTGAGCTTCAACAGATGCTGAAGGACGTCTCCGACCAGCAGGCTTAGCAGCAGAGGGTCAAGCAGAAGATGCATCAGCATTCTTCTTGGCCTCCAGAAGCTTATCCTCATCATCAAGCGCAGAATCCTGTGACCTCCCTTTCAGGGTCCAGGTAGAGCCTTGGTAAGATGCAGAATAGCATAACTCGATGCAATACACGGGTCTTGACTTCTAGCTCTGTGGACTCCAGGTAATTGTCCGACAGGACTCTTTCTCCAGTGATGATGCTATAGGATTCCTCCTTTCCAAGATCTGACAGTGGATCATATTCGTCACAGCCAAACAATTCGTTAACATCATGAGCAGAGAAGACAAGCGGAACTCCTTCAATCAGTGTTTTGATGAACTTGACATGAGGTCCTTGTTCATGGAACGTAATGTTTGCATAGAACTCTCTCAGGCGAGAAACGGCCACCTCCGCATATGTCTCACAGAAGGATTTCAGACCAACTTTCTCAAGCATAGGAGCAATGTCAAGATCATTTGCCTTAAACCAATGAAAATCAATGCGCTTAAAGGCAGCGAACTGTCAACCAGCGGCATCACATTTTGGCGGTTTGGTATCGGCAAGCACAGTTTCTATCTCCAATTTAGAGACCAGAGGGTTTACCGAAAATATGAAGGTATCCACCCCTCAGCGAAGGTGTCCTCGGGAACAGATTTCTCCGGGGACTTGGTTTTCTTGGCAGCCACTATAAGTGAGGTGCTGACCGTCTCTGGCTCTTTCCGTTTCTGCCTTGTCCGTGAGGATACACCTCCTGACTTCATGGCATCATGGAGGAGCTTTGTTCCAGAGGGTGCTGCATGCTTCTGGACAGCCTTCTTAGCAGTAGAGGCAACGCTTTCTGCTTGAGGTCAGGGGAGACAGAGATGATGGGAGCAGGAGCTTCCTCATTCGATTCCTCTGGTGCGTCATCAACAAGGGGCACTTCCACCTCCTCATCAGACTCAGCATTCTCTTCAGAAGCGGCGACCTTTGACGCATCAGGGATGACAGCCGGAGGAGAACCCTTAGCAGAGGGTTCAATAACAGAGGGTTCCTCTGTCGCAGCAGGCATGGGATCCGCGGATGCTTTCTCTTCCACTAGGATTTGGGCTTTTGCAAGACCCTTGTCCTTGGAGAGCGGTTGCTTGTTGTCGAGCGTCTCGGCAACAGCAGGAATGGTTTGTTCTTTCGCAGGGGAGATAGGTTTCTCCTGCGAGGAAGGGGATGGAGACCTGTTCGCAGATGAAGCAGGTTTCTCCGAGGGAGAAGGACGCGCCTTCTTCGTTGCGGCCTTAGCCTTTTTCCGAAACGATTTTGCCTTGGGTGCCATGGATGGTGAAGAACGAAGGTCTGGGTGTTTTAGGGCAAAAACGAGAGAGAGGGAAGATGCGATGATCTGAAGGTGGTGAAGAAGAAGGGTGACGGTTGTGGGTTTTTAAGATAGACACACAGAGGCGGTTTAAATGGGAATAAAATATTTTCCCGCTTAAATGATCTCTTTGAGATGTCATATCAAACTGACATGCATCAGAGACAAAGGGGAAGGAGATTTTATTTCCTTGATTTGATTGTGTGAGGCGATTGGCTTTTCAAGGCAAGAAAGACATCGTCACCTTCTGTTAAAGCTTCTTCCACACCGAAGAGCTAATATAATGGATATTTGTATCCAAGTATAATTTATTAGGATTTTAATATTCCTAACAAAGAAGATTTCGATCAGAATAAATATTTTATTCATCAAAATCTTTTATTGGATGATATATTATATCTCCGGATTTAGTTTGAAAGTTACCTAAATTAAAGTTTAGGTAAGCATTTTGTATGACCTTCTATAAGGTGGAAAGTTTAAACAACTCTCTGTAATGAAGTGTACAAACAATTGTACCTTCGGTTTAATAGAGGGTGAATAATTCTACCTTCTATAAAGATGGAACGAAGGATTATACCTTCGGTTGTTTGAAGTGTACAAGAATGTACCTTCTATAGGATAGATGGTGAAATTTAACCTTCTATTGTGTAGAAAGCTAATATTTCTACCTTCTGTAGTGAAGTGTACAAGGATGTACCTTCTGTTGTATAGAAACAGATGATTATACCTCATGTAATGAAGTGTACAAATAAATGTACCTTCTGTAGTTAATTTATGTATTGACGGATTCTAATCAGGAGAACGGTATTGAAGAAAACATCTATTGACGTCTTCTATGACTTGGTTAATAGGATGTCTTGTCTGTATACCACTATCAATAACCGAACGTCTTGTTTGTACACCACTATTAATGTCACCAATGACTTGATCAATAGGATGTCGTTTTTGATAAAGAGCAGGTGCTCTAATATCACTTTGTTGATTATTCTGAGAATGTTCTTCAGAACTATCATTTGTTTGTTCAAGATCATTTTTAGATTCATGAACAGAGGGTTCACCCATCTCTTCGTAGAGGGCGGAGGTTCTACAGCATCTTCTGTAGGTTCTAGAGATATAATATCTCTTGTAATAATAGTAGGAATGTCATTAATTTTTACATTAATAGACTCCTCTATAGTAGAAGTTCTTTTGTTTAGAACTCTATAAGCTTTGCTAGACAAGGAGTATCCGAGAAAGATGCCCTCATCTGTCTTAGCTTCGAACTTTCCTAAATTGTCCTTAGAAGGTCTCAAGATAAAACAAGGACTTCCAAAGGAGTAGAAATAGGAGATGTTCGGTTTTCTCCCCCTGTATAGTTGATAGGGAGTTTTCTCAAGTATGGGTCTAAGTAGAACCCTGTTTGATATGTAGCAGGCTGTATTAACAGCTTCTGCCCATAGGTTCTGTGGAGCAGAGCTCTCACACATCATGGTTCTAGCCATGTCTATTAGAGTTCTATTTTTCCGTTCTGCTACTCCATTCTGTTGAGCAGAAAAATTGTGATCGATACCTTGTTCGTCACAGAAAGTAGCGAAGTCATGGTTTTCAAACTCAGTACCATGATCCGTTCTTATGGCTTTTACAGAAGATCCAATTTCATTCTGTAATTTCTTAGCTAGCTTAATGAAAGTTTCAAAAGCATCGCTTTTGTGAGTTAGAAATTTAACCCACGTGTATCTAGAGTAGTCATCGACCACAACTAGACAGTACCTTCTACCGCCGACACTCTGAACTCTAGTAGGTCCGAATAGATCCATATGTAGAAGTTCAAGAGGTTGAGAAGTAGAGACTTCATTCTTAGATTTGAATGAAGACTTAGTTTGTTTTCCAATAGAACATGCTTCACAGAAGCTGTCATGCTCAAAACGGATATTGGGTAATCCCTTAACCAAATCCTTTTTCACAAGCTTGGATAACAATTTGAAGTTGGAGTGTCCCAACCTTCTATGCCATAGTAGGCTTTCATCTTTGACTGACAGAAGGCAACTTTCTGTAGTACAGAAGCTATTCTGAGTCAAGGTGTAGATGTTCCCTTTACGGTTCCTAATGAAGCAAACTTCATTGTTTAGGACTCCGGAACACTTAGCTTGATCAAAAGTTATTTCATAACCTTTGTCACAAAGCTGGCTAATGCTCAGCAAATTATGTTTGAGTTCCGTAACCAACAAAACCTCATCTATGACTATGGAGTTAGAATTTCCAATGGTACCTTTGCCAATGACAGAGCCTTTGCTATTGTCACCGAATTTAACCGACCCTCCATTCTGTAGAGTCAGTTGGGAAAATTTGGATGGGTCTCCGGTCATGTGCCTGGAGCATCCACTATCCAGATACCATTCACTTTCAACAGTTTCTGTTTGAAAGCAGGTATGTAATTCATTTTGAGTTTCTGTGTGAGCTATGAGGCACATGAGTGCTTCCTCATCATCAGAATCATCAAGTTCTGCCCAATTAGCCATTGCTTTCTTGGACTTGTATTTGGGAGAAGGTTTCTCCTTTCCTTTAAGTAAAGGACATTCTGGTTTGTAGTGTCCTTTCTTTTTGCATTCAAAGCATGTGACCAACTTCGGGTCCATGTGATTTTGGCTTCTCTTGTTGAAGCGCTTTTTGGAGGCGAACCGCAAAAGACGTTTAGCTATCATTGCAAGTTCATCATCCGAATCAGCTTCTGCTTCATCATCCGAACCTTCTGTGGGTTCTTCTGATGCTCTGAAAGCAACAGGTGCTCTCTTTATATCAGGTTGAGAGGATCTTTCCATCTCATACGAGATTAAGGAGCTCATCAACTGATCTAGTCGAAGAGTAGAGAGATCTTTAGCTTCTTCCTCTATAGCCGTTTTCTTGGCTTCCCAAGATTTGGGTAGAGTACGCAGAACCTTTCGAACTAGCTCAGAGTTTTGATAGGATTTGCCCAAATGAGTTAGGGCATCGACTAGGAGGTTGAGTCTCTGGAACATTTGTTCTACAGATTCATCAGCCTTCATAGTAAAATTTTCATATTGGTGAATTAAGAAATTCACCTTAGTTTCTCTTATCTGGTCTGTCCCAATATACATGGTGACAAGCTTGTCCCAGATTTCCTTGCCCGAAGTGCAAGTTGAAACTTTGACGAATTCACCTTCTGACATAGCATTGAACATCAAATACTTTGCCGTTTTAGTGAGTCGTCTGATCTTAAGGTATTCCCTTGTAGGATGACCTTCTCGATCAAATCGTTGGTTCTCAGGTATAGAAGGTGGACCATCTTCTATATAAGACCATAAGTCTTCGTCGATAGCATTAACGAATGCGCTCATTCGAATTTTCCAATAGGCAAAATTCTTACCATCGAAAATGGGAGGATTCCCAACATGTGGTTTAGGCACATTATAGTTTTCAGCCATTTGTTCAATTCGTATAGAGTATAAAACTTCTATAGAACAGAACGTTGACGAATAGAACCTCAACAAAGAAGCAAGCTTCTGTTGGGTAGAAATCAGCTGTCAAGCTGTAGTTGTTGGATTCGCAGAGCGATAGGCTTCTGCAGAAAATGCCAACCGTGATGTTTGTAGAAAGTATGCTTCTGTAGAATGTACCGTATCCTTCTACAAAGTAGAGCAACAAATCGTTTCTCACAGAACAAGGTGCTTCTGTGGAACAGAGGTTAAATTCTGATAGAGCGTAAGCTTCTACAGAATAGAACCAAGTAGATTTTCACAGAGCTTAAAGCATCTGTGCAGTATCGGGTTGATTCTGATAGAGCGTAGGCTTCTACAGAATAGAACCAAGTAGATTTTCACAGAGCTTAAAGCTTCTGTGCAGTAGCGGGTTGATTCTGATAGAGCGTAGGCTTCTACAGAAAAGCAACAGTCACAGAGCTAAGAGATTCTGTGGAGAATAGTGTGTAGCTGGAAAGAGCTTTTCAAAGATCTACAACAAGCTGTTAAGCCTTTCAAGGATCTACAACAAGCTTTTCAAGGATCTACAACAAAGTTAGTTTACAAAATAGATAAAATGATATACACGTGCATACATTCAGCAAGGTAGATAATCATATCAAAATAAAATAAGAATATGATAGTTTCCCTAAATAATGCAGCACAGAAGGTATCGCAGAAGGTTCTGCTCGATAACCTTCTACAGATGGAAATAATCGTTGATTTACTTCCATATGGATTAAGTTTAATTCCATCCTGTTAAAGACACGTAGTAAGATGTATCTAGACAGGTGGTAGTGATAGGTTTGCAAATAACGTTCATATAGAGGTCGAATAAGCTTACAGAAGCATGTAGACCATCTAGTAGAACCTTTCCATATATAGAAGATATATTTCCTTCTATGAGAGATAATATCTCCAATATAATTATTTGGAAACCAAATCAATATATATCGACCAGACAATCATCTAGATCGATAGGATTGCATTTCATAATTAAATAATCATCAACTAATCATTTAATTACGAAATTAATTCATACACAAAGCCCTTAACATAAGAAGCTTCTGTAGAATAGAATGTTCGTCCTTCTGTAGTACAGAGGGTCAGGCTCATCATCAAAGCCAAGAATGTTCGACCTTCTGTGGTACAGAGGTCTGGCTCATCATCAAAACCTTTTCCAACATTGAGTACCGAAACCTATTCACTTCTTAAGCATTTGTGTGCCCTTTTGCATACAATTTTTAAATATTTTTGACAATAAGAATGCTTCTGAGCGAGAATGGAGAAGGCAAGTCCATTCCTAAACACTTACTCAAAGAGATGAGTGCAAACATCATGAGGGTTCACATACATATGTCTGGCCGGACAAAGAATACTTTGACGAAAGATGCTCAGATCGAGAGATCGAGCATTTATTCTCTATCCCAAACACGGACATGACTATTGCTAGCCCTTCTGAGCCAAAGTCGAAGTTTCTACACACACTAGTCCCACTGAGTCTAAAGATCGCCTTACATCGAGGTTAACAGAGATCCTGTAGTTAGAAACCGGAAGCGACGGATCACAAAGGCGAAACTTCCTCAAGGTTCAAGCGAAGAGGTACCATCAACAGACGCGCTTACCAGTTGACTTGTACCCAGGGATGCAAACCTCCAACAATTCTGCAAGACGTACAAATCCTCAAGGAGTCCAAAGCAGCTCTAAAAAGATCAACAGAGAAGAAAATAGGGCAAATCCTCATAACCATCAAGAAATATAAATCCCCAAAGAGTCCAAAGCATCTCCAACAAAGCGGAGAGAAAGAAAGAAAGCAGTGCAAATTCCAACAATTCAACAAAGAAATGCAGAACTCGTGCAAAGACCAAAGTCTTCAAAAGTGAAGCGCAAAACGAAACAAAAGAACAAATTAAAGCACCAGGGCCAACATGAACGGTCGCAAAAGTAAAGGTGCTATCTCCCGGACAAAACGAGGAGAAGACACTCCCTAAAGCAGATTCCCAAAGCTCTGGTTGATCGTCCAGCAGTCCCCAACGACGTGTCTCAACGGGTCTGCTGTCTGGTAGATGGAGAATTCGCTTGGACGGTGGAACCTCTGTGGTACAATAGCTTCCGATGAGGTCCTTAGACTCGTTCCTTCAAAATGACAAATTCAGATTCTCTATCCAAAGGCGTTATGCCAAAGCCACATTACAACCCACACAAAAACTCATTCGACTCATACATGAGCATCTAAGTTAAGGGAATTCTAAAATCCAACTGTGACAGGTTTCAGAAGTAAGAGCGAGCCGAGATAAAAGTCAAAAGACCTTCTCTGTTCTCGCTTAGAAGTGATCCTAATAAGCTTCATCAAAATAAATCATGAGATGCCTGAGTGTCGTGATCATACATATTTCATTACTCCTGTATTTCACGGGGTCTCGTTTGTTACTAACAGTTTTCTTGATTAGATCCCAAAGTACAGGTCTATCAAGAATACCCTAAATCCAAAATTTGGGGTATTAATGAAGTCTTTGCGAGAAAATCTTTCAAGCTTCCCTCGCAAAGAGGGGCAACTATAATACCCCAAATTTTAACTAACAATAATATAAAATTCTGAAAAAACTGAAAAAATCAGAAGAAGTCACATTCAATCAAAAATTTATTTTCTTTCTATAAAAAGGAGGAAAATAATCTGATGGGAGAATTCTAAGTCAATCTCCTCTCTTTCAAACGCTATCTCTATGATCTCCTTCCAAAAAAAAAATCAGAGATTCTCGTGAGGATCTGTAAAATCCTCTAAGCCAAAGCCTCCCATTCTTTTTCAGACAATTATCGTCCAATCAATCAATCAGACAATCACGTAAAAAAAATTAGAGATTCACCAGAGAATCTCTAAAATCCTAAGAGGCAAAAGCCTCCCTTTCCCTTTAAGAGAATGATCAGAAAATCAAAAAACTCTCTCCCTTCAGAGAGGTCCCTCTCTGGGGAGACACACAGACGTCTCACCCTCAGACGCTCCTCCCCTCTGAGGAATCGGAGGCCAACTCCTCTTCCCACCACATACAATCGGAGGCCAACTCCTCCCGACGTACACACAGTAACCTGAGCCAAGGACTCCCCATCTCCAATGCTGACGAGCCAAAACCTCCCGACCAGCCGACACCCTTCTCTCCGACGATACTGCCTCCTGCCATAGCCACAACCCAAGCATGGTGCTCCAAGGCAGCCTTCTAACGAACTCCCCGGTGTCCTTCTTCTTCTTCGAGCCACCCCGAGGCGAGGCAACCCCTCGATGAGTTTTCAATTTTTTTTTTTAATATATTCATTCAACCCGTCTTTCAATTTAGAACATGGCTGACCATATTTTATATTTGTTGAACTCATCGCATGTGATGTGGGGAACGCGAAACTGAGCCCCGACGGAGCAGCGTAGTCTCGACCAAAATGTAAGGGGGTCAGTCCGCAGGCCATAAGTTTCACTTCCATTGTCAGAATCAGACAAAATCTAGTTGTATCGATCCTTTATCCTATTAACATGATTGTGATTAAATTTTAGCCAATTTGGTTGAGTTTTCCCTTATTTTTTACTAATTATACTTGGGTTTCGTATGCTGGAATAACGAATTACAAAAAATGCATATGCTTGATCTTATCTGTTTTTGTCTTCAGAATATACTTTAACTATAAAATAATTTTTATTGAAAACACGTTTAATTATCTTTGTTTTGATATATTATTCATGAATTTATCATTTTTAGATTTCAAGTTATGATTTTTTGAATATTAACCATATTTCTTCCATATTTTCAGTACTATGTATCATAAACTATTTTGTTTTAAAATTTGCACATGTTCAAAAATTTTTAAATTTTAATATGTTATTTCTTACATAACTAGAAAGACATATAATTTTATTTTATTGAATTTTGACGTTTTGTGATTAAAATATGCTTAAAACGATTTCGACATATGATCTGAACGTTTTCAACAGTTTTGTTTCGGTGAAACCGAGTTCATTTATTTTCTGTGAATCTATTTGATGTAAAATTTTACAGACATGATCTACATTAAGTTAAGCATCTTTTGACACTAGTTTTTCTTCATTTGGATTTCTGAATCAAAAGTTACATATTTTTCTTTAAATGGTCTGTAATCTGATCGCGAGTCGGGTTCGACCCAATTTCGTGAAATTTTCTGCTATGTTGGGCTTAATATCTTAATTCCATAATTTAATATTTCATGTTTTTATCATGTTAAGAATATATTTTTATAATTTTATGATTTTTTTGGAGCCCATTTACATATTTTTCGACATTTTCCCCTACATTGCATCATTGAGTTGTTTTGGGCTTTTTGATTGTTTTATTATTGTGCTTGCAGGTACCCGTGGACCATCAACGTCGTTGGTCAACTTCAACACACCTAGAAGGAGTCTCTGTAGAAGGTGCTCAAGACATGACGACATTTGGAGTTCGACCGCGGTGGATGCTTCACAAAAGCGGCCCGAACTGGCGAGTTTAGTCGATGACATGCCATCCCGGCGGGCCTCAGGTACATGAGGGAGGTGCGGGCCTCCCGTTTTTTTTTCATTATTTCCACATGTAACGGGCCGTGGGCCCAAGTGCATAGGTCCACGGTCACTATCCTTCCCCGCCCCCTTTAATCTTAATAATTGTTTGTGCTTGTCTGCATGCCTTAGGCTCATAGGTTTATTGTCGCATGTTGTTTGCTATCAACAAACATGAGTTCGGGTCCAAAGCCTGAATCGGGTACAACGCTCGTAAAACATTGACATGAGTTCGGAGTCATGCCCGGATCGGGTCCAATGCCCGTTAAACAAAAGCAAATCCTTTGGAGCAAATGCCACCTCTCTTTTTCCGCATGTTAGAATGTAAGAGTTAGTAACTAGTAATCCCCGAACCAACTATTTTTTCCGACTTAAACATCTTTTATAAAGAGTTATAAATAAATATTGTTCATACAGTAGATTTACGGAACGAAGGGCTGGAGTATAAAGTAACTGGGGCACTTAAAACTACGGGGTTATCCATGGTTGGTGAGGCAGGGCAATAACCTTAGGTAGAGTACTTTGTCTCTATTCTCTCCTTCTCTAAAAAAAAGAAATAAAACACACGGGTGGAGGTATAAACAAGAAAAACATTTAGGCTATGATACCAAGGGGGGTTTGCATTTCTGCGAGCCAAACAGCTCAGAAGAACTGACAAAAGATGACGAGAGATGATATCAAAATATCAAAGATGACAAGAGATGATATCAAAAGGTAGTTCTTCTTATCATAGATTTTACAAAGATAGGCAACATAATTACAAAGATTATAGAAGCTGCACTTGAACAATGTGGAAAAAGCACACGATGATTACAAAAGATGATGACACAGCGGAAGATTTAAGCAGTGCATAAACAAAGACACTTCCTGAGATACCAACGAAGATAAGTCTTGTACTGGCTGAGTTGTTTCAGTTTGCGCCAGCCTTCTTGGACATGATCAGGATAAGGATTGATCCAAAATTCTCTTCAAGTTTGGAATCTATAAGGAAATAGAGATGAGTTTCAACCTGGTTAAGAATGGTCTTTGTGGACTTGTACTCAAGATAATGGTCAAGCTGTTTAATACGGAGTTTGATATCCCTAATAAAAGATGGATTCCTCCAGGAATAAAGATCCATTTCTCTATTAACAAATTCTCTAATATGATGATAGCGGATTCTCAACTTAGAGAAAAGGGTTGTCTACGGAATTGTCTCCTCATAGAAGGTCTCATGCTTCTACTTACTGCCAATATCAAGCCTTGACCGGTGCCTGGTAGCCCTCCTGGCTATAACGGTGATTGGTCCTCGTGGGCGAAGCTGGTAGCTTTACAGTATAACACAAACGTTCCTTATTAAGGACAATAACTAAGAAAACAAGTTTTCTAAGAGAGTAGAATAAACCTCATCATAAGAAAGAAAGCACTAGAGAATAAATCTTTAAGCGAAGGAAGATACCATACTATCAAAGGGAGATGATACAGCAAAACTGACAGCTTGAATAACAGTAATAAACAAGACTAACAATAGAGTGAGAGTAGAAAAGATTTTGTGTTTTTGGGGTTTTCTGAATGTTTTCGGGTTTTTGGTTTTTTGAATGTTTTTGGGTTTATCGAAGGTAAAGAGGTTTTTTGGAGAGGTTCGAGAACTAAGACACTACTACCGTAGCTATTGCCCCTGATGAAAACTTAGAAACTCATGGACAGAGAAAACTCAAAGTGTATTACTTAAGACTTGGTTCCAGCTCTGCCTTGTGTTATGGCTGAGTGGAGGTATTTATAGTTACAACGAAGAAATGTAACTAGGCTGTGGTTAAGCCACGTAGCCTTATCATCTTTGTACAAACAAGTCAGAAAGTCTGAAAAGACTAAACCTAGAAATGACTAAAAGCTAAAGATAGCTTGTCATCGTGTGCCGGCCTTATCTTAAAGGAATCTTGGGCCAAAAAAGTTTCTTTTCTTGGACTGCCAACCTTCAAGATATCTCGTGACTAATTTGTCAAAAGTGGTTGTCACGTCTTCTTTATTCACGTGGGCGGCTTCTTCTTTAGTTCCTTGGTCTTTTTCCATGTGGGTCTTCTCCCAGGTCGTGGTCTTGACGCTTGTTACTTGAGGATGATCCTGGGCCTGTGTCCGATGGTCCGGGCTTGTCTTCTAAATCAACAATTCTTAAGAAGTCTTGGGCCAACTTGTTCCAGTGTTCGTGAGCTCGTCTATGTTGTTGGAGTACTCGTCGGAGTTCTTGTACATGATTTGGCTCTGTGTCTCTAATGCGGGCTTGATGAATCTCTTCATAAGTCAAATAATTGAATCCATTCTCCTTGCATAACCTTTGTTTTAAAAGTTCTTTGTTGGCTAAGGAGGATTCCCATTCTGAAAAACTGGAGTCTATACAAAGCGTTAGGGAGTGAGGAAGACAAGCAAAATCATCAACTGTATTGATAGAAACTAATGCTTGTAAGTTTAAATCATAGTGCCGGCGTCTTCGGAATAGATAAGTCGAGTATGAAGTAATGTCTGGCCATTTGCTGTATCTGTCTCTGTGTATCTCAAACCATGATTGCCATTGAATCAGTGGTGCGAACCAAGATAATATTTCTGCAAGATTAGAATGTGGTCTTCCACGAGGATTTGGACGATTTTCCAAATATTGAAGTATCTCCTCTGTAGGAAATTCTAAAGCCACTGTATGATTATGAAAGAAATACCATAAAAACCATTTTAACTCATCTGGAAAAATGTCTTGAGGCTGGATTGGAATAGCCTGTAAGAATGGATATGTCGGGTGTAGACCTTCTGTAGGAAACATCATTTGTCCGTATCTTCTAAACATAAGAATCATATACTTTTTCATCATCTGTGAAGATTGGAGTAATAAAGCATCAATCTGGTCATATCTGGTTAATTCTGGAGGAAGCATAACAAAGTCCAGTGGATTAGCATTTCTGCTGCAAAAGATTTGGGTTGTGAACATTGCCTGTAGCTTTGGATGTTCTACCAGATTAGGATGTGCAGTATCAAAGGGTCTAGAAAAAAAGTCTGCAACGACATTCGATGTACCTTTGATATGTCTGACTGTAAAAGAATATTGTGAAAACCATTCTGCCAACATTAGCAGCTGTGCATTCGGAATTTGCTTCTGTTTAAATTTATGCATAAAACTGAAGGAAGATAGGTTAGTTTCAATGATGAAATGATATCCAACCAAATGAAATTCAAACTTCTTGATTCCATATTTACTGCAAGTATTTCCTTTATGGTTGAATGATAATGTTGTTCTGCTTGATTGAATTTACCTGACTTGTAGGCACAAATTTGTTTTTTACCTTTCCTCTCTTCTAAAAGAATTGCTGCCCAATATAGGTCGCTAGCATCTGTCTGCAAGACTCTAACTCCATCTGAAGGAATTTGGAGTGGTGGAAGCAGTTGTAACTGAGTCTTTAGATAGTGAATTGCTTCTGTCTGGGCTTGTCCTAATGGTTGTGCATTTTTCTTTAGCCGTGCTTCAAGGGGGCTTGTATACCTGCTGATCTTAGGAACAAAATCTCTTAAATAATTTACTATTCCCAAAAATTGTTGTACCTGTTTAACAGTCAAATTGGAGTCTGGGAATTTCAGTAGTTCCTGAGCAATGTGTGGTCCAGGGTAGTACTTTCCATCTAAAAGTCTCATACCTAGAAATTCAATAAAAGATTCATATAATTTCACCTTTCTTTCTGAGAGCATAATTCCATATTTCTGAAGGATATTAGCAAATTGTTTCAACAAACTCTCATGAGATTCTCTGTCTGGACTGAATAAAAGAATATCATCAATGTAAATTAATGCTGAGGACTGAATAGGCCAAAAAATACGTGTCATAGCCTTTTGAAATAATGATGGTGCCGTCTTTAATCCAAATGGTAAAACAGTCCATTGGAAATGTCCATCTGGGATGCAAAATCCTGTTTTCTACCTGTCATCTAGATGAATGCCTAATTGCCAAAATCCACTCTTAAGGTCAAACTTAGAAAATACCTTAGCTTTGGCTAATGAAGAGAATAAGGAAGTTCTGTTTGGCTGTGGAAATTTATCATCCTGTAAGAAATGATTGAGAGGTTGATAATTGATTACCAATCTTTTCTTTCCTCTCGCTTGCTCTGAGCGTTTATTGACATAAAATGTTTCGCATGCCCATTGTGAATTTGAGTATTCAATAAGTCCTTCCTGCAATAAGGACATACAAACTTCTTTCGCAAGATAAGAATCTGACGGTTTCATACCAGGGTGAGTAGCCTTAGTGGGATTGATGTCTTCATTAAGCTTGAAAGGCAATCTCACAAATAAATCTGGATTTTTCCACAAAGGATTTGGGCATTTCTGCAAGAATCCAGTATGATTCTCTGCAAAAGATAATTCAAATAATTTTCTTGTTTTTTCCGCTGGCTCGATGGAATACATTCTTGTAACCGATGTAAAAGGCTTGAATTTTCCTTTAAATCGAATTCCTGTAGTAAGGATTCTGAGATCTGGCATTTTCTGTAAAAGATCCTATCCCAAGACTAAATCTTTACCTGGGAGGTCAGATGCAATTAAACAAGTCTTGATTGTGTAGGTAGGAAACATCATAACCTTTAAAGACTTTGTTTCCAAGTAAGTACAGGAAAATTCACCGGACGCAGCCATAAATTTCTCATAGGGCATCAAGAATTCTGGAGTACTATTGCCGGGTGATCATGCTCTCGGATGCACCTGTATCAATGAAAGCTATTGCAGATATAGGTCTTTGATACTTTGAAAAATATATCTGTATCTCAATATGTGGAGAAAATTGTGCTGTAGCAATTAAAGGAACTTCTTTTTTCTGTTCAGGACTTGGTTCTGGTCCTGTGGCTGATCCGTTACTTGATACTCTGATTGGGTATGATACCTTATGCTGAAACCTTTCTAACTGTTCTGCATGATTAGGATAAGCAGTAATGGTACAAATCTTTCTAGTATCTTGCACACCTGCTAAAGACTCATCTGAAGATATTGTACTATCTGAGTCTGTAAATCTTTCAATACAACAAACAGCTTGTGAAGAAGGTTTATCATCAATAGAAAATATTAATTCAACATCATTATCATGTAATGTGATACCGGATATATCCTCAATTTGAGCAATAAGCTTCTTCTGTCCTTTTGGATAGTTCTTTGCAAAGTGACCTTTCTTATTACAAATGAAGCATCTGGAGGATTTCGTCTAGGGACTTCTCTTTCTCTTGATTATGAGAAAACGTTTCCAATGTCTAGGAGAAGTTCTGGTTTGTTTGGAACCTTATCCAAATCTATTCTTCTGTTTTCTTCTAAAGAGTTTGCGTCTTGAGGATTTTGGACTTGTAATTCCTGAGCAATCACATAAGTCTTTTCTAGTGCACTTAATTTTGTACATGATAGACTTGTTCTGACAAATTTGTTCGAGCCTTTTGTCTGGCTTCAGGAATCCTTGGATGATCTCTTTCCTTTGACATAACTCACTGAGACCTAGATAAATTTCTTGTTGAATCTGTCCAACTGTAAGGTCAGTGATTTTCAAATGTTTGGAAACCAAACTCTTTTCTACCATGGAAGATATGGAAGATGGTATAGATGATAGAAATACTGGTTTTAAAGAATTGTCAGCACCAAGATGCACAAATAATTGTAAAAGTCTTTGGTAGTGTCTGTCAAGATCTTTGAGCTTGTAAGAACAACATTTTCTCTGGAAAAATTTTGTACGTTGTTCTTCCAAAATATTAGTAGGATTTCCAATAAAATGTGCATAAAGATTACCCATAAAATCTTGAAGTTGTACACTCATCATTTGTACTTGGTTGGGTTCTGGAAACAAACTCTACCACATTAGGAGTGTTCCTGTGAATCTAGAAGTAAGATCTGCAAGAATATCTGATGTATTGAAAACCGTTAGCTTCTTATGTAAACACCAAGCATAAAAATCTTGTATGCGCTGAGGCCATTTAACATATGAAATATCATCAAAAGTGAACTTGAGATTAGTGATTCCTTCACTTGGCCTTGGATACTGTCTCTATCTTTCTACAGAGTGATCGAAAAGACTTTCATCAATAGGTTCATCAATAATAGGGTCTGCGTTACCTCTGTCTGCCATTAAAATCTGAGGTTATGAATTTGATGAAGCTGATGAATTTTCCTCTAAAGTATTTTCTGATGTAACTTCATCTGATTGACTTTCTTTTGGCTGTTCTGTCATAAAAATCTGAGGAGCATTCTCAAAGTAATAACCAATCGCAGAGTCTTTTTCATCCAATGAATTCTGAGAAATATTGTCAGTAGAATCTGGTTCTGAATAATTTTCAGATGGTGTAGAATCGGATGAATCATGAATTAAGACTGAGGCAATGGAAGATGTAACCCATTTTGATATTGAAATTTGTGGGTCATCATTTTTCTTTTTGACCATAAGTTGCTGAGTAGGATAAGTTGGGCTTGGACTTCTGTATTGTGAAGATCTGTATTCTGTTGAAGGCTTTTTGTCAGAAGAGCTTTCTTGCTTTTTTCTTTCCTGCAAGGATTTCTTCACGTTTTCTATCCTTACGTCTCTGTTCGCGTATAATGTCTCTTATCTCAACTAGGCCTTTCTTTCCCATTTGTCCAAAGATTGGGTGCATATTTTCCTGCACTTGTAAAGTAGGCTGTACATACGGTTTTCCAAAGTCTAAAACGTCAGTGTTAAGTGGTCTAGGCCTTTCCAAATTCAAATATTCTGTACTTGTGGTTTTGGGCCTTCCAAAGTTCAAAAAGTCTGACATATTGGGCTTTTCTGGAATTTCAACCTGTTTCTCCTTAATCATTTTGATTTGGCGTTTGAGCTTAGCAATTTCTTCATCCGGGTCAGATCTAAAGTATGAAGGAAAAATTCCTTTTTCAAATTTATCTAACCTTTTCTGAAGAGTTTGTAATACCTCATGGGTCTTACTGTGCTGTGTGTCCAGTTTTTCATTTAAACGCAGTTCTGTTCCTTTCAAATTGTCCTGCATAGTGTCAATCTTATGACAAATAGTATTAAGTGTTGAGTTCTGTACCAGTGCATTTTGGCTTTGCCAATTAAGGACTGCTTCAGCAATACTGTTGCGGACGGGATGACCATTCTTGTCAAGTTCTGAGGAACATGAATCTTTGCAGAATATCGAACATTGTCACTGTATGTTCGTCAGTTGAAGGAAAGTTAAAATCTGAGTTACCCATCATCATAATTGTGGGCATCTATACTGTAGGCACCTGAGTTGTTCTGGTGGTTCCTGTGAACATGATTTTGTTGTATACTTAGAAACTGGAATTGAAGTTACCTGAGGTTGTATTGTAGATACTTTTGCCGAAGGCTTTTCAGTAACTGGAGTAGCTACTGTTTTGGTTTCTGGTGCAACTGATGCATCTTGTTCTTCAAATGACCTTAGGTAGAGCCTAAATGTTTTTCTTGTTCATACGTCCACCCGTGTGTTTTCTTTCTTTTTTCAGAGAGGGAGAGAAAGTAGACTAAGTACTCTACCTAAGGTTATTGTTCAACTAAGTATTTTTCAATTTATCCCAACGATTTAAAAATATCATTATATATATCAACATTGTCCCTTTAAATCATACCTCCGTTAGTATTGACAGCTAATAAAGACATACTTACACTAACGTTACTTTCAACTCCGTCAAACCAATTTTAACCAAATTCAACGGAACAAAATCTTTAATTTCATCGACAGCCATCCCCAAACATTCCTCCACCCCAAATCAAAGGGCGAAATGCCCAGCCCCTCCCCGACTCCTCCTCCCGCAGCTCCCAACCCCGACAACAGCCCTGACGTCTCCCCAGCAATAGCCCCAACACCTCCTCATCGCCTGACACCTCCCCAATCCCTCCTCCACGCCCCACGTCGACCAGCAGGCCTCCTCGACCCCTCCTTTACGCCAGACATCTTCTCAACCCCTCCTCCATGCTCGGCACCTTCTCGACGCCTCCTCTACGCTCAACACATCCCCCACCCTTTCTATACACCCAACACATCCCCTGAAACGACCCACAAATTTTTTTTTCAAATTTTACTTAGAAAGTTCATCAATAGTTGACCGGTCAAACAGCGGGTCGTGTCCTGTCTAGCTCCGCTTTGCTACGCCACGTATATCTCTCTCTCATTCCTATGTAACACTAAAGAAAATATCCCCATTTGAGGTCAACAATAACTCGCTGAGTACGTCCCACCCATGCACAAACGAAAACAATGAAACATCTATAGATCCCTAACGTGCGTCTTTAAAAGTCATTATGCACACGTATTCTCGGAGTGACACAGAAAAAAAAAACAAATATCATTAATATCCACGCTGTATTCATCATGATGAAACATAGAACGAACGGTCAAGCTATTTAGCGTAAAGAAATAATCATAACGATAGCAACTCCCTCAAATCTCTCTTTCCATCAATGTCAACACTTTGAACAGTGCCGAAACCACCGAAGTGCATCCCCACCCACTCCTCCGAGAGCGCCCGGGTAACGGCAGCAGGCACGACCACGAGTGGTCGTCGCCTCCCCGTCCTCCTCCAACGTCACAGTCGGGTAACACACACTCAACCAAGGTATTATCGCGGCAGAAAATTGAATTATAACGCAGGGTAGAGGATATCCGAAATAGCCTCCACTACCTCATCAAAATGCGAGATCATCCAGGAAATCAAGGCACAGAACAGAACAACTGAACTCCCCCGCCGTCCAAGTGGTATCACCGCGTCACCCCGGGGGCGGAGTTCGGTTATGTCCCGATCAACTCGTGTCACAGTTCTCTCACAATCATCCTTTGTGTAACCGACATTCTCCTCCGAAGACCCTGGTCCAGCGTCCAGAACAATCCCCGTTTCTTTTCCATTCACAAAATGATCAGCCAACCTATCACACCGTTAACAGAGCGATCCATCTGCGACAGAAAAAGGAAACGCACTGGGGTAAGAAGCAGCGTGACCAACTCCAAACAGATCGTATTTCCACACTCGCACAGGCACGCCACACTCGCAACTCAATTCAGAGGGATTTCCCGCATCATTATCACAAGCAACCCCGGGAACAAGAGGAAAGGGATGAAGCTGTATAAATCATGGAGGCCAAAATTTCCAGGCGAACTCCCAAATACAGCAAATGCGACTGAATTCAAGCAGCGCGGAACAACCACCCCGAGAACAAATCAATCTGTTCCTCGGCCACAACAACAACAAGACGCCCCGGCAACGACGATGGCGACACAGCCAAAATCGAGAAGGAGAAACGAGAGACATCCCGACTTGACAAAGACTGTATGCGAACAGAGATGGGAGCCGAAGAAGAAAAAAAACAGGATGCGAGCGAGGTTGGACGAGGAAAATAGCACCCGCGTCAAGGTGAACGAAGAAGGAAGACGTACATCCCACAACCGTTCGGCTCAAATGCGAACGAATTCACTTGCCAACCTACCCACCTGCCCGTCGCCCTACCCACTCAACACACAACCAAGACGACGCGCAAACAGGACGGAAAGAAGTAGACGAGGGGAGTGGGAGGACGTACTGGTTTTTCGATCCTCAAGCAACCCGGTCCTTGCGTCCCTCTGCTGCTCCCTACCGTGAAGCCGACCCACCACCTCCGGAGCGTCGCCCGCGCTCGAATCCTTGGATCTGCAGAGCACCAAAGCTGGAGGCGAACCCAGCTTCCACCCGTGGAGAAACGCGACGACGAGGGTGGAGTAAGGCCGGTCACGCAGGTCCGGAGAGGGAAAGGAAACGCGGCTCAGAGGATGCAGCTTCGGGAAAAATGTTTACTCCAAGTTTCACTCTTTAGCATCCCAGTTCTCTTATCCCCCCTGCACTCTCCTCCGCGCCCCCTTCTGTTCTTCCTTTTCTGTCTCTCTTTTTTTTTTAATTTATTTTTTTATTTCTCATCCTCCCGGTAAGGCTTGAATGGACGGGGTGATTTCCCATATTTTTCTTATCCGCAGCTTATTCCACCGTCGGATAACCCACAGATTCACGTAACTTAATAGTTCCTTGCTCGCAATAAATTTTAATTCGTAATCTCACTACTCGTAGATACGTACTAACTATAACTTAATTTCCTTTCGGCTTAAATCTGTGACGTTAAACGAACCTCATCGTTACTCGAATTCGATTTCGTTTAGGTTCATACGTCCCCTTACCCGCGTGACGTAATCACACGAAATCGAATTCAACGTCACGATAACGTTCGCTAGTAACATCGGTCAACTACAAGAATATTAACTCTCGTGCCATGTCGAATTTTGACCCGATCAACCGTTCAATATTTATTTAGCTACTATTATCATAACCGCATATATATTTTATAATCAACGTCATATTTTTCGGTCGTTACGTCCCGACCCCTTCTCAACGGTCGACACCTTCCTGACGCCGACCAGCCTCCCTGACGCCGTCCGCCAAGCCCAACACCTTCTCAATGCCGACGAGCAACACGACGCCCACCAGCAGGCCTGACCAGCCACGACCAGCATCAGGACCCCTTCTCAACGGTCGACACCTTCTTGACGCCGTCCTCCAAGCCCAACGCCTTCTCAATGCCCACGAGCAGCACAATGCCCACGAGCAGGCATGACTAGCCACGACCAGCATCCCCAACCTCAACCAGCAGTCCCAACCAGCCACCCATCTCCCGTATAGATAGGTGAGAGTTAGTATGGAAGTATTTTAGTATTTTTTTTAATTCTTTGACAGTCTTCACAGTACGTTGTTCATTGGTTCATTGTTTCAGAATAGAAGAAGGAAATGATAATCTTGTTATCCATGTTGGGAAAACTTCACCTAATCGGTCGAGTTTCTTATGTTAGAGGAAGACAGTCAAGTTTGACAACATTAATTTTATTTCACGATGTAGTTACTGAAATCTGAGAGGAGTTTAGCTAAAAGTCTCATTGATATATTACCAGATGCACGAGTTGAACATGGTGACTCGCAGATTACGAGTCGACACGAGTTATTCAAGGCCCGCCTTAGATTTAAACCGGTCTATGACTACATTTAGTCTTGAATATTATAACACTGTATTTTACGAAATACGAATCATATTTCGCAAAATTTTTTTAAAACTAATTGTATTTTCGTATAAAAACTATATAACGCAACACGTTATAGTTAAAATATGATTAAAATAAAATAAATAATATAGTTAAAATAAAAGTGGACAGGCAGTCCTCCGCCATTCGCAGCAGCGGCGCTCCGACATCAATCGACTGGTGGGGACTCGGTGAAACGCAAATCGGTTCACCACCTTCACCAAAACGGAGCCGAGCTTTCCTTTAGTCGAATCTCACGTTCACACCCAATTCTTCTTCCTCCACAAGCCGGAGGAATAGTCACACCTCTATCTATACCATAACGGAAGTACCCAAAACAACCCCGCATACAAATATTTCCCCATTCTACTAAAATCTTCTCATTCTCTTTCTTCAGGCGTTTCTCCCCCCTTTTTAGCCTCCTCTGCTGATTCTGTTTTTCTGTTGCGATCATCCCCATTTTCTTTGATTGACCCGTACTTCTTCCTCCATGCTTTAATTAAGTCTTTTTCATTTATTGAATCCGATTTCGGGTTCGGGTCCAGCTTCTTCCCTGCCTGATCCATCAATGTGGGGACAACCCAGCCCCCCAGCTCCCCCTTCTGGTTAAGCATAGTTATTAAACTGAACTCTCCTTCATCAGTTGACTTCATTTCTCTCTCCGATCCCTTGGTTGACTCCGCCCTTCCCTCTTCATTTCTCACCAGCTTTTTTCCTCATAACAATGCCCTCCTCTCAAAATCACCCTTGTCCTCAAGGGTGATGTGTAAGTAACGCTTCTGAAGGTCGAACAGGTCTCCCAAGTTGCGGCCTCCTCCGGTCGATTCGCCCACTTGACTAACACCTGCATAACAGCTCGATTTTGTTGTTTAACAATCTTTCTCTGCAGGATATATTCAGGAAAAGAAGGACCCCCATACGGCATAGGCAATGCAGAAGATTCCAAAGCTTGAAAACGCGATGCAGGTGATACCTGAACTTCTTGTTCACCTGCATTGTTGTTGTTTGCTCTTTTAAGTCGAGAAACATGGAAAGTAGGGTGGATTAGAGAGTGATCTGACAATTTTTACTTGTAAGCCACTTGTCTAATCTTGTCTAAAATCTGATAGGGACCATAATATAGTGGTGCTAGTTTGATAGAAGTCATGTTGTCCATAGATGCCTGTTTGTACGGTTGTAGCTTTACAAATACATACTCCCCGATCTGAAATTGTCTGTCAGATCTTCTTCTGTTAGCCATATGTGACATCCTGTTCTAAACTCTATGAATGTAGAACCTGAGTAATCGAATCATTTCCTCTTTATCCGAAAGCTCTCGATCCACCTGTTTGTTAATAGCAGTTCCTGCAATGTAGGGAAGGTGGATTGGTGGCTCGTATCCATATAAGGCTTCGAAAGGAGACATTTGTATAGTCGAATGATATGTGGTATTGTACCACCATTCAGCCAATGCTAGCCATTTGCTCCATAATGTAGGACAATCTGAGCACATGCATCTGAGATAGGTTTTCAAACATTTGTTGACCACTTCCGTTTGCCCATCGGTTTGGGGATGATAAGCCGTAGAAAGCCTTAAATCCACTCCTTGCAAACGAAAAAGCTCTTGCCGGAATTCGCTTAAGAAAATATCATCACGATCACTCAAAATAGTATTAGGCAGTCCATGAAGCTTGAAAACCGTGTTTAGAAAAGCCTCCGCGACCTTCGATGTTGGATAAGGGTACTTCATAGCTATAAAATGTGCATACTTAGTTAGTCGATACACCACCACCATGATTACTTCCTTCCCAAAAGACTTAGGAAGTCCACTTATGAAGTCCATGCTGATATCCGTCCATATGGCTGAGGGAATAGGTAACGGTTGTAATAACCCTGACATCCTTTTCTAACCCCTTCCAGTAACAGAAACTCGAGATCCGTTTAGTCGTTGCATGAACACTCGAGTGTCCTCCTGCTGCAGAAGCATGGAATGTAGTCATAATCTGTCTCCGAAGTTCATCATTATGTCCCACTACTAGCTTTCCCTTCTTCTTAAGTAAACCTTGTTTGAGTTCAAACTTGGATGGCTGCCCTTCATGGAGCTGCTGTAAAACGACCAATAGATCTTTGTCCTACTGCTAACTGGCTTTAATCCCATCCAGCAACGTCCCCTGTTGCAAGTCTTAAAGAATAGCCATGACTTCTGACCCAGTAACTCTAGACAGTGCATCAGCCACCATGTTCTCCTTCCCTTTCTTATAGCTTATATCATAGTCGTAACCCAACAGTTTGGTCAACCATTTAAATTGCATCTCATTGTGTAGTTTCTGCTCCAAAAGAAATTTTAAACTTTGATGATCTGTCTTAATCACAAAGTATCGTCCCATAAGATAGTGCATCCACTTCTCTACTGCGTACACGACTGAAAGCAACTCCTTCTCATAAACAGAAAGTCCCATATACTTTGGAGCTAAAGCCTTGCTTATAAAAGCGATAGGATGGCCTGCCTGCATTAACACTACTCCAATGCCCAAGTGGCTAGCATCTGTTTCTACAACAAAATCTTGGTTGAAATTTGGCAATGCGAAGGTAGGTGTAGTAACCATTGCTTCCTTTAAAGCCACAAAAGTAGTCTGAGCATTAGGAGACCACACAAAAGCATCTTTCTTCAAAAGCTGAGTAAGCCGGTTACTAATTGTACCATAGCCACGTACGAACCTTCTATAGTATCCTGTTAGACTAAGGAAACCCCTAAGTTGCTTGATGTTGGTCGGTCGTGGCCATGCCTGCACTGCCTCCAACTTTCGAGGATCAGTTGACACCCCTTTCTTCGAAATGAAATGCCCTAAGTATTCCACCTGCCTCTTCACAAAAGAACACTTACTGAGCTTGGCAAATAAGCAGTTTTTTTGTAATAACTTCAGTACCTCCGTCAAATGCCCAACATGAACTGCCAATGTAAGACTCTACATTAGGATGTCATCGAAGAAAACCAACACAAATTTCCTAAGAAACGGCCTGAAAACCCATTTATCAAACTATGGAAGGTAGATGGCGCATTAGTTAGGCCAAAAGGCATTACGAGAAACTTGTAATGTCCTTCATGCGTCTTAAAAGCAGTCTTCTAAATATCACCGTCCTTCACCCTGATTTGATGATATCCCGACCTGAGATCAAGTTTGAAGAACCAACTCACACCATTCAATTCATCCAAAAGTTCCTCGATAATAGGAATAGGGAACTTGTCCTTAATTGTTTTCTTATTAAGTTCCCGATAGTCTATGCAAAACCTCCATGAGCTATCATTCTTCTTAACTAACACGACCGATGAGGCAAATGGGCTGGTACTTGGCCTAATCACTCCCGACTGCAACATCTCATGTATTAATATTTCTATAACGTCTTTTTATGCACTTGAGTACCTATATGGTCTCAAGCTCAATCCTTGAACTCCTTCTTCTAGCGGAATGCTGTGATCATGCCTCCTTCGAGGTGGCAACCCCTTAGGTTCGGCAAACACTTCAGGAAATCGAGATAAGACCTTCTGAATTTCCTCTGGAATTATAGTGGCTTCATCCATCACCTTTACCTCCATAATCTTAGGAATTACCAGCAGTCCCATTTCTTCATTGTCAAGAGAAAGGATTCTTGTTGTTACCTTCGCAAACTCTCCTTCACCCGCCACCAATTGTACCTCCTTGCCTTTCCATTTGTACTTCATAATTAAGCTGGAGAAATCCCATGGTGCTACCCCTAGTGAACTTAGCCATTCCATTCCAAGTATCATCTCTTATCTTTTAACGGCATTAGCAACACATCGGCTTCATACTGCTCTCCTTGCATCCTCCAATTAAACTCCTTAACCATCGATACACATGATATCCTTTGACCATTAGCCACCATCACGCCCCTTCCCGGAATGGAATGCACATCGCAATCAATTTGTTTAGCCACATCTAAATCTAGGAAATTGTGTGTGCTTCCGGAATCGATTAATATGCTCAACCTTCTCTTCTTGTAACTTCCCATCACCTTCATTGTATGGTGTTTCGGAGGCATTGATATCCCATACAAAGCATGTAGTGACAATACAGGGGTATCTTCTTGTGCTTCTAATTCTTCCTCTGCTTCACCCGTTTCTTCATCATCTCCTTCCTTCTCTGCATCAAGCACGATTGAATACAACCTCCTGTTGTTATACTTATGGTTGAAAGTGTACTTCTCATCACACCAAAAACACAATCCTTTAAGTCTCTTATCCTCCATCTCCACTGTAGACAATCTCTTGTGGGGTGGACGATAAGCTAAGGGTCTCACCTCCCCCATATTTGGTCCCCTTCCACTTCCTTCGCTTAGCTTGTTTCCCATTGACCAACAATTAGAAGTCCTATTAACTTGTAATGGAGCTACTGATCGCTATCCTTGCCAGGGTTCCCCCTTATTTCCCTTCTGCCAAGAGTCTCGCCCTCTTCCCGACTGCCATTCCTCATCATTCGATAGAGTCTTTCCAATAGCGATAGCTTGCGGTAACGTTATGGGCTTCCGCACAGTGATTAACTTTCTATTCTCTTTCTTTAATCCCCCCACAAACAGGGCCACTTGATCTTTGTGAGATAAATCACATTTCGTCACCAGTGACACGAATTCTTCTACATACTCTGAGTAACTCCGCCCCTCTCTCAGTTCCTTCAACATAACTATAGGACGAGTCAACTCTGTGGGACCAAAACGCTGCAACATAGCCATGGAGTATTCCTCCCAACTAATAGCTCCTGTCAATTCTCTAGTTCTCAGAAACGCGTAGTGCCACTCTATTGCCAGCCCCATCAAATGAATCGACGCCACACTTACCTTCAGTTCTGCTGGAGTTTTATCCAATTAGAAGAAACGTTCATAACGAAAAATCCAATCCTGCACTTGACTACCATCAAATGATGGGAATTCCAGTTTCGTTTGTCTCATAAATCTGTTCTTCATCCATGCACTACTCACCTCCCTCCGAGACCCAGAGTTTTGACCCTCTTCTGGCAACTCTTTCATGGTCATCTTACCTCTGGCTTCCATCGCTTCCATCCGCTCATCCAGGCTCTCAAATTTCGTCCCAGTCCATCGAACTTTCTCATCAACTCTTGTAGAACTTCCCTAAGCGAATCTGACTCTATCTGAGCAACTCTTGATCGTGTTCCATCCGCCATCTTCGGAAGGCCGAGCAATTCGTACTCTGATATCACTTGCAATGCAAATCGGTTCACCACTTTCACCAAAACGAGGCTGAGCCTCCCTTTAGTCGAATCTCACGTTCACACCCAATCCTTCTTCCTCCACAAGCCGGAAGAATAGCCACACCTCTATCTACACCATAACAAAAGTAATAACCCAAAATAACCTCACATACAAATATTTCCTCATTCTATCAAAATCTTCCCATTCTCTTTCTTCCGGCATTTCTTCCCCTTTTTAGCAGCCTCTGTTGATTCTATTTTTCTGTGCGATCATTCTCATTTTCCTTGGTTGGCCCTGACTTCTTCTTCCATACTTCAATTAAGTCCTTTTCATTTATTTGAATCCGATTTCGGATTCGGGTCCAACTTTTTCCCCGAGCCATCAACGTGGAGACAGCCCAGCCCCAACTCCAGGATTAAGCATTGTTATTAAACTGAACTCTCCTTCCCCGTTTGATTTCGTTTCTCTCCGATCCTTGTTTGACCCCGTCCTTCCCTCTTCATTTCTCACCGGCTGTTTTCCTCGTAACACTCGGCATGGACGAAGACAGGTTGCCGGGAACAGCTTCGGCGGGGCTTTCAATCCGAGAATGTCGAGACATGATCAAGAAGAGCCTCCAACGTAGTAACGATGTGACGATCTTCTTTCTTCTCACCCGGCCTTGTATGATTCTTCCTTATGTATTGATTTCAGTGCCGAAGGTAAAGTTCTTGAGGGAGAATCTGGAGAAATCGGGGTGCAAGGTTGAGGATAATTTCATCAAGGCCATCAATTGCCACAACCAGATGGCAGGCGGTTATGCGCCTCGCAGAGGGGTATTCCGTTGTACTCTTGAGCATTCCTGTATGTTGAACAATCTGGTTATGATTCGGTTTCTTGTGCTCCTGTGGGATTACTGGAAGTTTAGTATCTGAGATGCGTCAAAGTTTGAATTTTTATCGGTTTGATTGAGGTTCTGATCCCTCGAGTTCGTTGCTTGATATGAAAAATAATGTTGTGGTGGGGCTGATATTGGGGATTTGAATTGGAGTGCCCACTGCGAAAGGCCTTGCATTTGATTAATTCGTCCCACTTTTTGTTGGCCTCAGATATTTGTTTGCAGTAATGAAATGACTTGTCAAGATGATGTCAACCAAGTGATCTTACATGAACTAATACATGCTTATGATGAATGTCGAGCTGCTAACTTGGACTGGGCTGATTGTGCGCACCATGCATGCGCTGAGGTATTCTGTTTTTGTGCAAGTGTTATCAAATAATTTTGGGACACCATCATTTTTCAGCTTATGTTGAAATTTGTGTCATGCTTCCTGGTTAGATACGTGCCAACCATTTAAGCGGTGATTGTCACTTCAAACGCGAGTTGCTACGAGGGAACTTGAAGATTGGTGGTCAGGAATCAGTGAGTATCCATCCGTTTATTAGTCTCTTCTCTGGCACTAATCTTCTTAGTTATGTAACAATTTGTTGAGGATGGAAGTCAATTCTGCATAAATCAAGGTTAATGCTGTCTGTCATGCCATCATGGCCTCTAGTAACCACTGTTCCTGAAGCATTATAGTTAATAAAGAGTGACTGCAGAACAGTTTTGAAAACTACTCGGAGTCGTTTTGAAAGAATAAAAGCAATGTCCTTTGACTATCAAGTGCTTTCTGATGTGGCTGAGATAAGATACTACAAATTTTACCATGGCCTCTTCTAGGAATGTATAAAGAGAAGGGTAATGAAATCAGTGACTTCGAACCCTTATTGCTCGGCGACAGCTGCAAGGGAAGGTATGGAAGCTGTTTGGAATGTCTGTTATGATGACACTCAGCCATTCGACAGAGCACTCTGATGCATGCATGAGCTATTGTTTCCTCTGTCTCCTTGCGCAATCCGAAGCAATCAGGGGATTCTTAAAGAGCAGTCAATTGTGAGGATCTGAGGCCACCAAGAATTTACAAACATTTTGGCGCCGACAGCAACATTGTTTTGCTTACTGTCAGTTGCAGAAAGTTTTAACCTGTTGTGGAACGTAGCGTTATATTATTTTGGAAAGGGTTTGTGTATGTCCTCCCCGAACGAGTAGCTTTTGCAATTGGAATAGTATTTTTCCCTGTAATGGGAGGGTTGAGCTGAAGTTTTTATTCTTTCACCGGGTTGAAGAAGGCTATGGTTCATTGTTGGATTCAATTTTTCGGTAAAAATTAGTCTCAACACGGTTAAAATCGATATTTTAAGTATCAATATTAGAACTTAAAACTCTATTTCGTTAAATATTTTCCCATGCGACAAAACTCAGTAGCAACACCGCATGTTTCTAACTAGTTGAAAAAGTTGAATTATTACATTGCCGCACCTAAAATTCTTTAAATTACCGTTCTGAACGGTTCGAACCGCCTCCGCCTCACGCCGCCACCCCCCTTCACCACCACCATCAACTTCTCCACATCGCCCTCATCTTCCCCTTCAAAGGGCAAGAAAAACCCAACCCCCACCACCAAGATTTTATCGAACCCCTTTCTTACAACCTAAAGGTTTCTCCTTTCTGTCCTTAGGAGGCCTCGTCCACACCCCGTAACCATGCTGCACAACAAGTCTTTCGTCAGGAAGACGAAATCCGGCAAGATAACGAAGGTGAATCCTTCTTGAACCCTTAAAAAGCATCTCCCTTTACTTGGGTTTGGTGATGATTCTATGGCGCGTATTAGAGGTTAGCTTGACCGTCCTTTTGTTGTTGTGGTGGTGTTTTGGGATCAGAACGTGAGGGAGCACTACTTGAGAGACGATATTTACTGCGGGGTTCTTGCGTGCGGCGTTTGCGATCTGGCGGCTGCGAGGCTGAGCGTGTCCCCTGATACAATTCTTGTTCTTGACACTAATGTCGTGCTCAATCAGGTTGGTGGTGATGTTTCTAGGTGTTTGACTTCATTCCAGTGATTGGTTTCAGTGGAGGGAATTATTATGGATGGAGTGACAAAAGTGGTATCTTGGTTTGAGGCTAGTTGGAATTGGAGTTATTTGAGAGGGTGTTCCGGATTAGTGACTTGTGTTGGGTGGAAGGGGGTTTGATAATAATAAGTATACTGCAGTCTTGTAATAATATCAATACTTGTTGGGGGATGTTCGCTTGTAAAAGTGTTGTAGTGATTTGTTTATTTAATCGAGCTTGAATATTGGATAGGGATTTCAAACACATGCCATGGAATTTTGAATTTTTTAGTATTTCTACTTGTTGAAATTTTGGAGTTTTCACAGATTGACTTGTTGGAAAACCCGGCCATGGACAACATTGTGGTGCTGTCAGTAGTGTTGCAAGAGGTTAAGAACAAGAACATGGCAGTTTACAATAGAATTAGGGCACTTTGCAGCAATGCCACGAGGAAGTTCTTTGTTTTCTCAAATGAGCATCACAAGTGAGATCTTGCTTAATCTTCATGTGGAAGAAATGTTTTTGGACGTCCACTCTTATCTTCTCAGGCTGTAGTTCTTGGCTGATATACTGTTACTTGCTTCTGCAATAAAGGTTATTTATTCCTTTCTCTCTATCCAGAAGTGTGAGAACTAACTTGCAATTTTTGATACAGGGATACATTTGTCCATGATATGACTGGCGAAAGTAAAAATGACAGAAACGATAGAGGTTTGGCCTCCGTACCACCTTTAACTCTCCTCAAAGTTGCTCCTTTATCATCTAAATACATGGACTGTTAAATGTTGAATTTTTTTGTTTGTTGGGGACATACTTTTGGTAGTTCTTCAAAATAATTCTAAAAAATTTGTAGTTCAGCTATCCGGGTGGCGGCTCAATGGTATCAGAAGCATCTTGGCGGTTTAGCTCAGGTTGTTCTTATAACAAATGACAGGGAAAACAGGATGAAGGCTGTCGAAGAGGGCATTTCTGCCGAAACTAGTAAGTGCTATGATCGTTTACCTTTGTTATTTGAGACATGGGAGTCATCTTGTGGGTATAGAAGCAGCTGTAGTTGGACTTATAATCATTATTACTGGCTCAATCTGTTAATTACTTCAGTTATCGGCCTTTTGTGCCCATCCCACACATTTTTATTTGTCTGTAATTGTTGCAGTTGAAACATATGTAAAGTCATTAGGCCGGCAAGATCTGGCAGATCTTCTTGTGCGCCCATTGTCTGCTGAAGACGTGGAAATGGAAGAAGTTGAAGACTTGAGACCATCTAAAAGGAAAATAATTTATGCTGAGGTATGACTTCTCACCAGCTATGATGTGATGTCGGTTTCATTGACTGCTAACTCATTCGTAAGTTCTTTATGATAATTTCTCTCGCTATAATCAGCACAAACCACTGTCTGAAATTACCTCTGGGTTGCATCGGGGAATATATCATCAAGGAAAGCTTCGAGTCAATCGGTATAACCCATTTGAAGCATATGTTGGAAGCGAAAGCATCGGTGATGAAATTATTATATATGGACGTGCAAACATGAATCGAGCTTTTGATGGCGATGTTGTGGCAGTGGAGCTTCTGCCTCAAGATCAGTGGCAGGAGGAGAATTCTTTGTCTTTAGCTGATGAAGGTGTGTATGAATCCATTCCAGTTATCATAAGTCTTCCAAATCATTTTCTTTATCAGCAATTGCATAGCCTAACATTAGATTTCTCATACAATAATGCTCTACTGTTTGTCCCAAGAAAGGAGAGTGTTCTTTTCCATAAGATGAACTTTTTCGATTTTATTGTGTGTAATGTGTGGTAATCAGGATTTAGCTGCTGTAGTTGAGCTTTTCTTTTGTTCCCAGTGAAAGTTAAACTTTGACGAATGCTCTAGACTAGTTAACTACCATGGACTGTAGATTGCAGCCTCTGAAAATGTTTATACTTTCGCTGGTATGTATATACTGACAGAGGATGAGGATGGAGGAATTCACTTAGTCCCAGGCAGTGCGGATGATGCCCCTAGGACTTCAAATATGATACTAGGGACTGCAGGAGATGCCATCCCTGCTCCATTTCGCCCGTCTGGCAAGGTTGTCGGAATCATAAAGAGGAATTGGCACTCGTAAGTTACATCCAGTGGACAAATGATTCCACTCACTTTTCTTCCACAGAAAGCAGATTGATTCAATTATTGTCTTTATAGTTTTTTATAGGTTTGGTTATGTGCTGTTCTAATTGTATTGGATTGTTGTAATGTCATCTGATCAAAGTTGTCATTTTCTGTTAGGCAATTAGAAAGACTTTATACCATCAGCCAGTTTCTAATTTTTTTTTTTTTTTTGAGTTTTAGCTTTAGTTTTTCTTTTTTAGTGCCTTCGGATTGCTTGAAGTATTTTGAGTTATGAGAATTTCCATTGCAAGGAATAACTTTTTGAGCATGTGATTGATCGCCACTGATAGGTCATACTAGACATATGTATCCTCTTGATATGATCAAATGACACGGTCAGATTGTTGGGTTGATATTAAACATGTACTACAGTTATTGTGGATCATTAGAGCCAATGCCCATGCCAGCTGGTAATGGAGGTGTGGCTCATGCTCTATTTGTCTCCAAAGACAAGAGAATACCTAAAATACGCATTCAAACGAGACAGCTCGGAAATCTTCTGAACAAGAGAATTATAGTGACTGTTGATTCTTGGGACCGCCTGTCACGATATCCTTCTGGCCATTATGTGCGTACAATCGGAGACATAGGAGATAGAGATACAGAGACAGAGGTGTGTTTGCACATTTCTTTCCTTTCTGGTGTTTCTGTACTTGTAAGTAGTTTAATTTTCGTGTTGTGGATTATCAGGTGGTTTTGATAGAAAATGATATTGATGCCAGACCATTTTCTTCTCAAGTTCTGGCATGTTTGCCACCATTACCATGGTCAGTCTCTAGTGAAGATTTAGTGAATCCCACTAGACAGGATTTACGGCATCTACGCATCTTTAGCGTTGATCCCCCAGGTGACTAACCAATACTCTTTGAATTTTTTATGCTTTCACTGCCCTTTGATTCGGTAGTTTATGATAAATTATTGAAATATGGATTTTGAATTGTACAGGATGCAAGGATATTGACGATGCATTGCATTGTACAACTCTTCCTAATGGGAATTTTGATGTTGGTGTTCGTATCCTCTAATCTGTTGCATTTAGTGGATTAATCATGTTCTTCATATTATATAATGTGCATAAAGAACTGAATGACATGCCTGCAGAAACTCCTATTTCTGTTTCTCCTTGATATTGGTCTACTAGATATTGCTGATGTTACGAACTTTGTGCATCCAAACACACCTTTGGATGACGAGGCTTCTGAAAGAGGCACATCTGTTTACTTGGTTGAGCGCCGTATTGATATGCTGCCAAAACCTCTCACTGAAGGTTTTATTTTCCCTTGTTTAAGCATAACGACGTTGATGTGGAGGATATCTTTTAGAGAAGTGATATTTATCTGTCGAATGACATGATTATTTATGAGACATATGTTGTTGACTGAGAAGTTATTTTTTCTCTTTTGGCAGATATATGCTCCCTTAGGGCCGATGTGGATAGGCTAGCCTTCTCTGTTATTTGGGTATATCTGGATGTTACTCCATTCTTTCTGATCTCTTCTTTTTATCGTTTTTCTTTTGTAATTCACTCAGGATGGCCTATGTGTGCCCCAAATTAGCTGGTGATAAGTATTCAGAGATAAATGTGTACATTCTTATCTTTTGTTTGCATTCAGGAAATGACACCTGAAGCAGAGATCATTTCCACGCGATATACCAAAAGTGTCATAAGATCATGTGCTGCGTTATCATATATTGAAGCTCAAGCAAGGATGGATGATAGGTATCAGAAAACCTGCCTCTTCCACTTCTATTATCTATACTCCTCTGACGTTGGCTTTTTATCTTCCACCTGAATATTACGGTGGTCTATGTCATATTTATCTGCTTGGATGTATCAGATTAGAGAAGCAAATCAAGTGGTCTAATTCACTTCACTTTTTGTTGCAGCCGTCTTGTGGATCCTATGACTACCGATTTAAGAAATATGAATTCATTGGCCAAGGTTAGTATAGTTTTTACCTGGTCTATGATGAAACTTCTAATCTGTATTTGTGACCGTGGCCGTTGAAAGTGCAGCTGATGAGGCGCAGACGCATTGAGAGAGGAGCCATAACACTTGCTTCAGCTGAGGTGAAGTTTCAAATTGATACTGAGACTCATGACCCTCTAGATATAGGTATGTATCCTTTACCTACATTTTCTGGTCCTCAAAATGATTTATGATTTTCTCCTTGACTGTTTTGAAACCATATTATTTGACTTAAAAGTAAAAGCGGTTAGGTTGAGGCGGGCTGGCATCTTTTAGCTCTTAGCCCATGTTCTAGACTAGGTGGATTTCTTGGCCCATTTTTCCATATAATGGGGATTTTGCGTGCGCGGGAGTTTGAACCCAATAGTACTATGATACTATGTTGAAACCTTACAATTTAACCTGACTTTGTTTATATTATATAGTTTAGCATTAACATTGCTTATATCGGATCATCTTCATGCTAGCTATTATCGATGAATGAGTAACATGAGCTCCTCAATTTGTCTATTCTGGAGTACAAGAGTTACAGCTGATTCTAGTATTTCTCTGCTCTGCCCTTTTTAGACGTTGGTCACATTTCAATTAATTCTTGTGCTCGGAGTAAATATATCTTCCAATAAATGTTTGTTGAGAACATGCTTAAATAAGCAAATCCCTCTTTTGGAGAAACCATTGTTATCTTTTTTGTCATGGTGAATTGAGATTGTGGAGTCTCTAGCTGTTTGTTTTGGAAAAATGATTGGTGTAGGCTTGATGTATTCTTAGAAAAAGATTTATCCATCTTGAAGTGTTTCTCATTTCTAATACTATGGAACATCCAAATAATTTCTTACATTTTTTTAACAGTTTTTCAGTTGAAGGATTTTCTTGTGTTTGTTCTTGTGGTAGGTATGTATCAGATTAGAGAAGCAAACCAAATGGTTGAGGAGTTTATGCTGGCTGCTAATGTGTCTGTTGCGAGGAAGATTCTGGAACACTATCCTCTGTGTTCGCTGCTAAGGTAAGGCCCGGCTTTATGGGCCCGTCTTCCTTCCTCAATGATATTATGATTTTTGAAATTGGAATTCTTGCCCTGATTTAATAGCATGAACATTTCCTTGCACATCCCTTTGTCCATGCATGCGTTGGAGATACGAGTATCTTACGAATTATGCTCATTTGTGATTCTACATCTTGGTTTTAGGCGTCATCCTACCCCTACAAGAGAAATGCTTGAGCCATTGCTGCGGACTGCTGCTTCTGTTGGCATAAACTTAGATGTCACTTCATCAAAAGCTCTTGCCGATTCACTAGACAATGCTATTGTAAGAGTTCACTTTAAATTGGCTGTTCTTCTTATTATTTTTTCTTTTGCCAACTTCATAAGTCTCTTCGTTCACCAACCGTTTGCTCATAAGTATCTAGAATTTTCCATAAGATGTCATACTTCACTATGCTCATGTTAAAGTTCTTTTTCAGGGAGAGGATCCTTATTTCAACAAGCTGATAAGAATACTTACGACCAGGTGCATGACACAGGTAATGGAACAGAATTGAATGTGATTCATCTTCTTTGTGTGATCCGTTCTCGGCTGCCTTAACTTTCTTCTCACATTTGACTCTTACTGTTGAATAGGCTGTTTATTTCTGTAGTGGGGACTTAACTCCACCAGAATATCATCATTATGGGCTGGCTGCTCCTCTATATACACATTTTACCTCTCCTATCCGACGATATGCTGGTACGATGACAATGTGGATGCTAATGTTAAACAGTGAAACTAATAATGTAGGTGACCTTGTGAAATTAAAACCTTCTGCAGATGTCATTGTCCACAGGTTACTTGCGGCATCATTGGGAATATGCAAGTTGCCTATGGTCTTTCAAGACAGACCCCAACTGACTAGTCTTGCTGATAGTAAGACAAAATATTCATTTAAAATTTTAGCTCGTAGCTCAAGCTTCTAAATTCTGTCAAGTGATTATGTGTTCTCATGGCTCACAATACTGCTTCTCTAGTCTTGATATTTGTGACGTTTGATCTGTAATCGATAACTATGCTAATTCATGTTCGCTTTTTTATGTCAGATTTAAATTACCGGCACAGAAATGCTCAGATGGCAAGTCGAGCATCGGTGGAGTTGCATACTCTTATTTTCTTCAAAAACAGGTATCTTTTTCTCTCCCTCTCTTACTGGGACACACTTGCAACCTCAACTTCAAACCATCCGTGGGTAGAATGCACATAGAATGCACGATACCTGAACCTGCTAGCTAGTAACATATGTTCTTTTGGGTGGTGGTGGGCTCACAGGATTAACACTGTTATGCAGTAATTAGGTTGAAAAGGCAATATGCTTTCTTATCCTCAAACATTTGCTAACATGCCGGACTGTTCATTTCTCCTGTAGGCCAACCGACACCGAGGCAAGAATTGTTAAGATACGATCAAATGGCTTCATCGTGTTTGTTCCCAAGTAAGTTGTTACTCTTCTCGATGATTCCTTTGAGGCGTGTTCTGTTTCAGATTACATTTCTACGTCCTCCAGATTTCCATTATTTTGGTGTACAAGGCGTGCTTGAAGGCACCTGTGGTTATTAACTGCTATAATCTATGTATTTGAACTTAGAGCTTGGTTAAGGGATACAACGGCTTAAGATTTAAACGACAGTTTATTAGATTGAATTGACGCACAGTTCTGAAATAGAGGTTTGAACGATTAATTAAGAGGTCCAAAATGCCAAAGGATGAAAAAAAAAAGAAAAAAAAAAGGACAAAAATGGAAAGAGCTCAGTTGGCATGAGCTGATTTTTGAGAAATTCCTTAGAGGCTTTCTGAAAGAAGTTGCTACATTCATTAGTATTTTATCTTCTGTCATTTGGTGAATTGATCCTCATAACGGTCATATTGTAGATGAATAAGCTAGTCATAATATATTTGACCACTAATCATCTTCTGCCCTTCATTTGCCTGAATGATGTCATACTTAAATGTACAGGACAATGGACTTTCTGCTTGTGTTAACCATGGATTGATATGCAGGTACGGCATTGAAGGACCTGTATACCTAACAGAGAGGAGCGAGAAGGGAGGCGGGGAGTGGTTCGTAGATGAGCAACAGCAAAAGATAAAGAAGATGGATGGCACCATAAGTTATGGGGTTCTACAGAGGGTAAACATCCACCTGGAAGTCGTGGAGCCTCAGCCGAACCGTCCAAAACTCCAACTTACCCTTATTTAGGCTGCTCTGCAGCCAGACCTCAATGCTGCAATCAATCATCTCTGGAGTCAAAGCATTCAAATCTCAGTAGACTCACATTCTGGCCGCTGAGTTTACCGAAAATTCTGTAGCTTTGATGTAAGTCATGTACTCTTGCGCTTAAGATATGAATACTAAGTTAGAATCTGGCCAAAGCAATACATCAATTCTTTTGTTGGCTTTTTTATCTCGTCTGGGAGTATACTGTGTTTTCTGTCATTACGAAGAGCAGATTCTGCATTTTCATGTTTAGTTGATGTGATTTGATAACGTCTCAGGCTTCTTTAGTACATTCTTTTTTTAGCTGATATCGAATCTAATGGGGTCAAAACTGTCCAGAGTGATTGGCCATTGGTATTCTACAAACTATGGAGGAGCTAATAAATGTAAAGGTTCTCACTTGAAGGAAAAGATATAACACAGAAACCGACCGCACAACTCTTCTTGGTGCAGTGAGTTTCCTAACGTCTTATACAGTTTGAGATGAATTAATTTTACCCTTTTACTTCTTCCGTGAAGAAGTGGTATTTGTCTTTTCATGACAATATCCACATGAAGACGGTCGACCAGAGAGTGAGTGCCAATGCGGCAACCAGGTATGTCCAGAAGAAGAGGACAGAGCACTCGTCATTACCAACACCAAACAACTGAGTCATTGTTCCTGCAAAATTCCCATGTTTATTAGACATGTCCCACAGTTTTAGATCTCCTTTAACTTGGTTTTTGCTTATATGGAGGAAAACATTGGCCATGGTTATGATATTACCGATATTCATGGCTGGCGGCACTGTGAACTGCACCATTAGGACATAGCGGTACAGTGGGTCTGATGGAAGGAACCCAAGGTTGCCGGCTGCTTTCACTACCCAGATCCCGATTGCTGGTGATATGACGTATCTGACGAGTAAAACCCCAATGACGACCAACGGGCCAATCTTTGATGAGCGGAAACCTGAGAAAACCATGCAAAGGTTCGGACGCAATTCTAACTTGTTCTGACTCTGGTTTGATAAACTTTTAGGAGATTCAGAATCTCACCTTTAGTGAGGTTGCCACCCAATATCAAGGTTATACAAGGTATTGTTCCATCCCTGCATCATCAACATCGTTTTTTAGAGAAGATAGGACAGCGGAATCGTTGGGGTTCGATTTCGTGTATTCACTTGCCCGAGCAATTTAATGGATTCTTGCAACACACGAAATGGAGCTCCCTCGCCTATGATGAGATTCCTCAGCCACGAGACGGCCCCGAAAATGAACCCGACCACCTGATTGGGAGTTCCAACTGTCACGATTAATTCAAATCTTTCTACCATGTTCACAAATGGGTCAGAATCGCATTGAAGTGCAAAAGAAACACCCACCGCAGCCATGGTCGGAGGTGCCATCAACTCCTCCACGATCTGGTGAAGGAAACCGCCAATCTTACTGAAGATTGATGTCTCCCGTTTTGCCTCGCTGTTTAATTCCTGGATCATTAAGTTTTCCTTCGATTTGTTACTATAAAGAACGCACAATGACATCTCCGATGTAGAAAATCATTTGAAGGCAAAAGAACTCACCGCCTGACTTTCGACATCTTCAATCAACTTTTCGGCTTCGTCACTATCGGGCATTTGTCCTTGATCTTCTCCTTTGAGAAGGGGTACTTCTGTATTGACATCGAAGCCACCGTTCGGGACCTTCGACCTGTTCTCCTCTGCTTGAAGCTCTTTGTATCTTGTGCACGAACTTCGTATTAATTGAAACGTGTATGTCCAGATGAAGAATCCTCCTAGCTGGTCGCAAAAAGGTCAGATTCCGAACGAGTACCCAGACCACTCTCTATTACAAACAAACAGCTTTTACAATATTCTGAGTTTTCCTTTCCCATTACCGCCATCGAGAAGGACGCGTAAGAAAGTCCGACTGTGCTGCAAATGCCCTTGTCGCCAAAGGGGCTGCCATCTTCTTTACAGATCGCAGGCACAATTATAAGCATGAGATTCCCCAGGTTTCCTGGTTAACAAAGAAGGAAATCATGGGTGTCTGTCCATAACTTCTTTCTGTTAAATTTTCTGGAAACGAAAGCTTATTCAGAACTACCTACCTGATGAACACACAGCAATTACCACTCCTTCGAGATGAGGACTCGGTTTGACCAACTTCACGACAATCCATCCTAGAATCCCCCCTACTACGAACGTAAGGGCAATGTTCACCGGCATAAACCACCTATGCCACGCAAGGACAAAAATTCCGAAAAGCTTCAAAACAGAACTTTCCCCGGGACGGGAACAAATTAAGCATGACTATTCCCTACCAGGAGACGATATCTTCGAAGGTGACGGTCTTTGCGAGGCTGGCGAACATCAAGCTCGGGGTGAACACCATGAACACTATCTGCACCGCACGACGATCGACAAATCACAAAAACTTCTTGATCGCCACCATGCTCCAGTCTAACTAAACAAGGAAAGGCATTTCTGGAAGAGCCATTGTCTGAAGCTAACTGACCTTGTTGAGGGACTTCCGGGCATCTTCGGTGAGGAGATTACAGTGTTTGGTGGCCATGAAAGCTCCAACCAGGCTGATCAAGAGGACCTGTAAGTTTGGCACCGAAGCCACCTGAAACAGTGTCCAGAAACCCATCTCCACCATTGGCCACTTCAAAAACTTTCAGACCAAGCACCCCAAAGAATCACCCGACCAAGACTCTCGTGGTCGTCCTAAACCCTGCAATGTCCACCCCTCCCTCCTCCCCTTCCCACAAAGAAGCTCAAAAATCCTGAATCCTGCGAGGCGAAAGAAGATGAACAAAGTCAAAGGGAATGAAGGAACAAACACCCACATTACAACATCGTAGAGTCAGCCAATGGTGACGGTGGCGATGGTGATGGTGACCCCTCTTGTCCACTTTTACTACTTATTAATGATTATAATTCGTGGCTCCGGAATAGTTAAATAATCAATTAAAGAAAAAACAAAGCAACCAATGAGGGGAGCCAACTGGACCCAAATCATTTTTCGATTTATTATTAAAAAAAAAACAAAAGAAATTTCTGGGGAACATCCTCTCTTCTTCACTTGAGCACATTTTTTTTCCTTTCTTTCTTTTCAAAATTCAAAACTTTATTCGCATTAAGAAGGAGAAGAAGAAAGAGGAAGGAGACGACATGTCGCATGCAAGGAAGCTTGAACTATCCGAATTTCTCATGAAAGGGCAAACGGACCAGACAACGGAACGAAATCGCCACGACAAGGATAGCGAAAGAAACAGATGGAAGGTTACCCCCTATTTCAGCGAGAGGGCAGTCCGACAGACGGAAGTACGTGACAACGGAGAGGGGGCTTCCTGGGTTTAGGAAGGCTTGGTGGGGGGGATCGGTGGAGGAGGAGAAGAGGATGGAGGATGATCGTGAAAGAAATCTGGTATTGGGAGGGACAATCCCCCTATTTGTGGGGGGGTGGTGTTGCTTATTTATACATGCAAATATGGCAACCCCCAAATAATTTAATTACAACGTGACAAAACAAGCAGTCGACGACGTGTTGTTAATCATGTATCCTTCTTCTTCTTCTATACAAACTCCTTGGGCAAGTCGAGATGGTTTTGGTCTCCTCCGCGTCGATTTTTATGGAAGGAGGGAAAAAAAGCGGGTTGGGATAAGATTTTTTCACTGAGTACATTACCATGAATGAAATTACATTAGTTTAGCAAAAATTCAAATAAGATAACTAAGATTTGAGAAATTGTTATTAGATTTGTCTAAGAACTCTTGATGATTAGATTAGATACAACGATTTCCAAAATTTAGTTAGGAACCGCTTTTTTCAACAAGTACAAAATCAAACTCGATGTTTCTAATCGCGATTTCTTGACCGAAGAATTTTGAAACTTTTTACCTTAAATTATTTTACAAAACTAACAAAGCTCATTTACATTAAATACTGCTTATACTTTAAGCAGAGCTGATACTTTAAAAATAATCTCGATTTGGTTCTTGTCGATTAGTTTTATTATGAATGAAAATGAGAATCATAAACTAAAGTCGGTTGAAGAATGCAAGAAACGAAATAATCAACCAATACAGATGAAAAAATTCGATTAGAATTATATATAAATGTTTGTGCCCAAACGAGATGGAAGCGATTGTCATATGTAAATGCACAATTTATTCTGAAATGGATCTCTAAAAGACTTGATGATGAGATAAACTCTCACGTAGTGGATGTAATATTTTTATGAAAAATAAGTTTATCTATTAAAATATTTGAATGCATGTGATATAAATGTCCCTATAAATATATATTGAGAAATAGAAATCAAATGATTTAAAATTTATTATGTTTGAATTATATGTTGATTACGAAAATATGATAACTTCTCCAAAAGACTTTTTTTCTAATTTTATTAAATATCTAAAAATTGGAGTTTTAGATGAAATATCTCGAAAACAAAGCTATAATTTGAGTTACAATTTAATCATTTATTGAGAGTGATATGATTGTAAGGTTGCAAAAATAAAGAGAAATTCATTTTAGTTATGAATTACCATATCTAGTTCTGATAATGATTATATTATCTAAATTATTTATTTATTTTATAATGGTTATCATCGCATGTATTCGTAGTTTTGAATCTAAATTGAACTTGTTACGTCGATTCTTTAAATTAAATTAATAACCGGGTAATTTACGCCATCTCTAATGTAAACCAACCTCCATATTGTACCCATGTTCACCTTCACCCCCCCCCCCCCAACGCAAAGAAGATAGCAGAGTTTCATTAAATAAAAAAGAAAAAGGGAAAGAAGATCACGTTGTTGAACGATGTGGTTATAAAATTAGGAAGAAGAATTCAAATTTGCCTTCCCCTCTTTCCCAATCTAAACCATTGATGATGTCGTTTTCCTGTGATTGATTACTTGACAATGGAAACGAGGAGGGGGGTGGTGGTGGTGAAGAGAAGAAGAGACATCATGTGCATGACAGCCCCTTTTGTTCTTGTCTGTGTATTATTGACATATTGTTTGACATTATTGACAATCCGACAAAAGCCTGGAAGAAGACGCCTTACCCCACGTTGGCCGCTTCTCCTCTCTTCTTTTCTATTCTCGCCTCTTCTAGACTGGTCTCACCCGACCGATGATGATCTGTCGAGTCGGCTTTCTGAATGGATGCAATGTGAAGATTAGGACAACCCTAAGAAAAGGAATTACTACCCCCTACCTCAGTGGGACCATGTAATGAGGATCTCCAATAATCTTTGGCTTGAGCTTTTCACGGTTGATTCCACGTGGTTTTTAGGCATCCAACTCCAACGACAGCAACATTTGTAATATAGGGTGAACTGTCAGATATTGGCAAAAAAGGGTCGAGCTTTGGCTTCGTCAAGGTGTGCTGAGTATCCATCGGGCAGATTCATCGGCATGAAGTTGGGGAGGGAGCCTCATCAAAATAGCCTGAGTTGAGACGCCTGATCTTCTCGATGGCTTGTTTGCGAGTTTGCTGACGGAGGATTTGAGAATTTCCAGAGCCAGGCAAATGGTTTCATAGAGTTCAAGGGTCTTAAAAGAAACACCACAGGCAAAGTATATCTGATTTGAGTGCAGTTCTCTCTTCCGATTCAAGGTAATAAGATTGCATTCCAAGACTGACTTTGATCATGAGGAGAATATCTTAAGCGAATAATTTTAATACGGCCAAACTAGCGCTGCTGGAGTGCTTTGCCATGTAATGAGCCGATACTCGTCTACAGAAAACACAGTTACCCTCTTGATTCCAACCTCAATGTCTAGGTTTCCAAGTTGAGTTGTCCCAAGTTCATCCTTTTGACGCTAATGATTAGATCCTCGGCATTCTTCATTGCAATCGCGGTGATTTCATAGCTCGAATGGCCAAAGGCGTCCTCAACAGAGAGAGTATCACAGTACACGAAGCATCAATCTCGAGCTCATGATAAAATCAGACAAAAGCTATGTCCGACACAAAACCAGAGCATCGGGTAGCCGTTTCGATCTGATTTACGGGCTTTTCCTCAGGCCCAATATGCAATACGTCAGGCCCGGGCCATTTTTATAACGGGCCAAATGGAGGCCCAATAAAGCGGTTTGAACGCGTCTCCGCGCCCCCCGGCCGCTCCACCAAGCGGACAAATGGTTCATTCTTCTTCCCCGAAAGGTTGTCGTCAGAATCAGGTTCATTCTTCTTCCCCGATCGGTTTACATGTCTGCCTCCGCTGAATGAGCCCTTGCCTCTCCATTGCAATACCTCTGTGGATCTGCAGCATCGTCTTTCAACTATCAAACATCTATGGTAACCGAAAATTAATTGAAGGTGACGATTGAGTGCGAAAACTTTGAGCTAAGAAATCCTAATTCATGACTCTGTTCAGGGACATATGCGCTTTATCTCGTTTCCTTTCTACCGCCAGTAGTAAGATATATTCTCAATCCGTGATGCCATCCGGCAGAGATGTCCCCACTTTTCAGACGAGAAGTGATTAGTCTGATTCTGTATTGTAAAATGGAAAGATACCCTTTGTGGTCGGGACCAAGCTTGAGATAATCATCACAGAGAAAACCATGGTTGTGAAAGACGCCCCAGTCGTGGAGCCGAGAAGCAAGTACTTCTGTTCGACCACCCCGACTTCATCCTCTTCACTCTGTTCCAGAACGCTTTCAGATGGCCTATTTCCTCTGGAATATGGGTAGTTTATCTGCACGGACCTGTTAGAAAGGTTTTGATAATGAGCCTGACCTTCTGTATTACAGAAGTCAAATAAATGCTACTCATGTTGAGGTTTTTCTGTAAGAAATATTTTTGTGATTAATTGATTGTTTAATCATTAGTTAATCATAAAATGATTAAGGTTTGATTGAGATGTTATATGATCAAATCAAATAGATTTCGTCTTCAAATAAATCCATTAGAGATAATGTTTCTTACAGAATGAAACATAATCTTCTATATATGGAAAGGTTCTACAGAATGGTCTATAGGCTTTTGTGATCTTATATGATCACTAATGACCATTATTTGAAGATGCTAATCACAACCATCTGTCTAGATACATTCGTCTTTGTGTCTTGTATAAAATGGAATCGATCCTTACCTTTATGGCAGAGATCTTCGATTATCTTCATATAAAGAAGGTTACGGATCAGAACCCTCTGTAGTACAGTATTCTGATTGTCGCTTTTATATTTCTTTTACATTTTTGTTTTTTTTTGTATAAATAGCCACGGTCTCTCATAATAAAAGAACAATCTCATCAATTCCCTTTGAGCGTGTGCTTGAGCAATCATTCTTTTAATTCGTTTGAGTTAGTCACACGAGGAGCACTAGCTGCGGAAAGCCGTATCGTTGGTGAAACCTTTTGGGAGAGTGACTCGGGGTCCACGAGGGACTCGGTTGGAAGCTGCAGGAGGCGTTGTTGGAAGCGTGTCGACGTGGGCAACGTGCAGTGGGCAGGAGAGAAGGGCAAAACCCCGGGAGCACATAAGGTGAGGGACTGACCGGTTTCTGCGGTGTAGTGTACTAGGTGAGGAACCTAGTACAGAGGCTGTTGTCTGCTTGCGTGGGATTTGCCGCGTGCCTGCACAGGGTTTGCTGCGTGCTTGCGTAGGGTATGATACATGCTCGCGTGGAGTACGCCACGTAGCCGCTATCTCGTGCAGGTCGTGCAGGTCGTGTGGAGTCACCGAAGGGAAAATCCATCCTTGGACAGGGGACGTTGTCTGCCTGCGTAGGGTTCGCTACGTGCTCGCGTGGGGTACGCCACGAAGTCGTTGTCCTTGAGAGGATTGCGCATTGGTTACTTTTTCAGTCTCTGCGGTACAAAACCTTATGGTATGTGCTTTGATTTTTTGTCACTGTTGCTACAGCACCTTACGGTCTGTTCAGTAGAAGGTCGACTTCTTTGGTACATAATCTTTTAGATATGTGCTTTATAACCAAGCCATTTCCTATACAGAACCTTCTGGTCTGTAGTGGATTGACATCTTTGGTACAGAACCTTACGGTCTGTGCTATATCTTCTGTGATACAGAAGGTTGACTCTTTTGGTACAGGATTTTTTTATCTGAGCCATAAAAGGTTAACACTTCGATACATAATCTTCTGGTATGTATTGTGTTTCAACTACTTCGATACAGAACCTTCTGGTCTGTATTGTGCCTGAGTTACTACTGTACAGAACCTTCTGGTCTGTGTTGCGTAACAAGTTCCTACGGTACAGAATCTTCTGATCTGTACTCTGTCACTCAGATTTCTGCGGTATAGAACCTTTGTGGTCTGTTCTATTAACGATCGATTGTGTATTTTTGTTAAGATACATTTGAGTGAATCCATCCAAAATCTGAGTGAAGAGTGGACGTAAGCGATTTGTTGAACCACTATAAAAAGCCCTGTTCATCAGACAAATTGCAATCATATTCGAACGTTCTGTCCTACAGAAAGTTATTTACATTTCTGTTTTACAGAAGCTTCCTTCCGCTGCGGGGTTTGTGAAAAAGAGTTAAAAATCCTAATTTGGATCATAACACTAATTCAACCCCCTCTTAGTGTAACAATTGGTATCAGAGCGGGTTTCAACAGAGGCTTAACAGCTTGTTGTAGATCCCAAAGATGCTCTTACTAGCTACACGCTCTTCTCCACAGAAACTTTAAGTTCTGTGATTGCTACTATTCTGTAGAAGCTTTACGCTCTATCAGAATTAAGTTGTTATTCCACATAAGCTTTAAGCTTTGTGAAAATTGATTTGCCTATATTTTGTAGAAGCCTACGCTCTAACAGAATCGAGTTGCTGTTCCACAGAAACGTTAAGCTCTGTGAAAAATAATTTGTCTCTATTTTGTATAAACTTACGTTCTATCAGAATCTATTCAACAGAAGCGTACGCTCTGTGAATATCACTGTTGGCATTTTGTTTATGTTCTACAAAAGCTTGCTGCTCTGCGAGAATTTAACAACTGCTACGTGAAAGCAAATTCTCAATTCTGTCATATTGACACTCGTGCTCTGGTTAACAGAGGCCTGATTTTTGGCTTGACAGCTGATTTCCACCCAACAGAAACTTGCTTCCTTGTTGAGGTTGTATACTTTATTCGTCAACGTTCTGCTCTATAGAAGCGTAACACTCTATAAGAATTGAACAAATGGCTGACACATACAATGTACCACAACCACATGTTGGGAATCCTCCCATTTTTTATGGTAAGAATTTTGCCTATTCAAAAATTCGAATGAGTGCATTCGTAGACGCTATTGACGATGACTTATGGTCCTATATAGAAGATGGTTCACCTTCTATACCAGAGAACCAACGAAACAATCGAGATGGTCATCCCACAAGGGAATACCTCAAGATCAAACGACTCACTAAAACGGCAAAGTATCTAATGTTCACTGCTATGTCGGAAGGTGAATTTGTTAAAGTTTCGACTTGCACTTCGGGCGAGGAAATCTGGGATAAGCTTGTCACCATGTACATTGGGACAGACCAGATACGAGAAACTAAGATAAATTTCTTAATTCATCAATACGAAAACTTTACTATGAAGGCTGATGAATCTGTTGAACAGATGTTCCAGAGACTCAAGCTCATATTTGATGCCTTAACACATTTAGGCAAACAAATTCTGAGCTAGTTCGAAAGGTTCTGCGTATTCTACCCAAATTTTGGGAAGCCAAGAAAACGGCTATCGAGGAAGCTAAAGATCTTTCTGTTCTATGACTAGATCAGTTGATGAGCTCCTTAATATCATATGAGATGGAAAGATCCTCTTAGCCTGATACAAAGAGAGCAATAGCTTTCAGAGCATCAGAAGAACCAACAGAAGGTTCTGATGATGAAGCAGAAGCCGATTCGGATGATGAACTCGCTATGATAACTAAACGTCTTCTGCAGTTCGCCTCCAAGAAACGCTTCAATAAGAGAAGCCAAAATTAGATGGACCCTAAGTTGGTCACATGTTTTGAATGCAAAAAGAAAGGGCATTACAAAACAGAATGTCCAAGAAAGCAACGGCTGCTTGGGCAGATCTTGATGATTCTGATGATAAGGAAGCACTTATGTGCCTCACAGCTCACACAGAAACTCAAAATGAACTTTATACCTGCTTTCAAACAAAAGCTGTTGAAAGTGAATGGTATCTGGATAGTGGATGCTCCATGCACATAACCGGAGATCCATCCAAATTCTCTCAACTGACTCTACAAATTGGAGGGTCGGTTAAATTTGGTGACAATAGCAAAGGCTCTGTCATCGGCAAAGGTACCATTGGAAGTCCTGACTCCATGGTCATAGATGAGGTTCTGTTAGTCACAGAACTCAAATATAATTTGCTGAGCATTAGCCATCTCTGTGGCAAAGGTTATACAATAACTTTTGATCAAGATAAGTGTTCCGGTATCATGAAGTTCGCTTCGTTGGGACTCGAAAGAGGAACATATATACCTTGACTCAGAAAAGCTTTTGTACTATAGAAAATTGCCGTCTGACAGTCAAAGATGAGAGCCATCTATGGCATAGAAGGTTGGGACACTCCAACTTCAAATTGTTATCCAAGCTTATGAAAAAAGGGTTGGTTAATGGTTTACCCAACATTCGATTCGAGCATGACAGCTTCTGTGAAGCATGTTCACTTGGAAAACAAACTAAATCTTCGTTTAAAGCCAAGAATGAAGTTTCTACTTCTCAACCTCTTGAACTTCTACATATCGATCTATTCGGACCTACTAGAGTTTAGAGTGTCGGCGGTAGAAAGTACTGTCTAGTTGTAGTTGATGACAACTCTAGATTCACGTGGGTTAAATTTCTAACTCACAAAAGCGATGCTTTTGAAACTTTTATTAAGCTAGCTAAGAAACTACAGAATGAAACTGGATCTTCTATAAAAGCTATTAGAACGGATCATGGTACTGAGTTTGAAAACCATGACTTATCTACTTTCCGTGACGAACAAGGTATCGATCACAATTTTTCTGCACCATATACTCCTCAACAGAATGGAGTAGCTGAAAGGAAAAATCGAACGATTATAGACATGGCTAGAACCATGATATGTGAGAGCAATGTTCCACAGAACCTATGGGCAGAAGCTGTTAATACAGCCTGCTACATATCAAATAGGGTTTTACTAAGACCCACACTTGAGAAAACTCCCTACCAACTATATAGGGGGAGGAAACCGAACATTTCCTATTTTCATGTCTTCGGGAGTCCATGTTTCATCTTGAGACCCTCTAAGAACAATCTAGGAAAATTCGAAGCTAAGACAGATGAGGGTATCTTTCTTGGATACTCTTTGTCTAGCCAAGCATATAGAGTCCTAAACAAAAGGACATCTACTATAGAGGAATCTATTAATGTAAAAATTAATGACGCACCTCACATTGTTACTACAAGAAATGTAATATCACTAGAACCTACAGAAAGTTCTGTAGAACCTTCATCTTCTACAAAAGTTGTAGATGAACCCTCGGTTCTTCAATCTAAAAGTGATTCTGACAAGTGAGTTTGAGATGAGCATGATGGGGGAACTCACGTTCTTCCTTGGTTTACAAATTCAGCAGACTGCAGAAGGTACATTCTTATATCAAAAGAAGTACACCGAGCAGCTTCTTAAAAAATTCGGCCTAGAAGGCACGAAACCTTTGTCTACTCCAATGGGTACTAATACTCAATTAGACAAGGACAAAAATGGTAAAGAAGTGGATAGTAAGCTCTACAGAAGCATGATAGGCTCTCTACTGTATCTTACAGCTTCTAGACCAGACATGCTATTTAGTGTGTGTCTCTGTGCTAGATTTCAATCAGCACCTAATGAATGTCACCTGACTGCTGTCAAGAGAATCTTTAGATATCTACAGGGTTCGGTGAACCTTGGCTTCTGGTATTCAAAGAAATCAAATTTTGATCTTATTGGATATTCTGATCCATACTTCGCAGGATGTAAGGTTGACAGAAAAAGGACAAGTGGTACATGTCAACTTATGGGAAACATGTTGATTTCATGGTTCTCCAAAAAGCAGACTTTTGTTGCCCTCTCCACTACAGAAGCGGAGTATATAGCAGCGGCAAGTTGTTGTGCTCAACTCCTTTGGATGAAACAACAACTTGAGGACTATGGTCACTCATTTACAAATATACTGATCAATTGTGATAATACTAGTGCGATAAGCCTAGCCAAGAATCCAGTACATCACTCTAGATCAAAGCACATTGAACTCTGACATCATTTTCTGAGGGACAATGTACAACAGGGTTCTGTCAATGTTGAATACATTAACACTGAACATCAATTGGCTAATATCTTCACTAAGCCTCTAGATAAAGAAAAATTTTTCTTTTTTAGAAGTGAATTAGGAATCTGTCATCCTCTATAACGTTTTTCATAAGACAAAAGAGAGTAGAATACTTTGTATACTACTACATAAGGTACAAACATCTGTACTCTTCACGACAGAAGGTATACTCATGTACACTTCAAAATAGAAGGTTGATTTCAACTTCTACTTAACAGAAGGTATAACAAAATGTATACCTCAATCCGAACAAAAGTTCAAAGTAACTTTCAATCATTTGAAAGATTACATTTGGAAATATAATATATTCAATCAGAAATGAATTAAACTTTTGTTCTGATTGAAAACATCTCTGTTAGGAAAGTTATAATCCTAATAATCTACTTTTGGATACAAATTTATCCATAATATATCACTCTTCTGTTTAGAAGAATCTTGCAACAGAAGGTTACGAACGAACCTTCTAAGACGCAGAACAATCAGACTTCCAATATATGGAATCAAAATAAGGAAATAAAATTTTTTTCCTGAATTATGTCATTCATAATCTGACAAGATTTTTGAAATAAAAAATCCCCTTCAGATTATCTTTGGCGGGAGAATATTTTATTCCCCAAAAATTCTCACAGTGCCTTTGATAAAACTCATAACCGTCTTCATCCTCGTTCACTCCTTCTTTCAACCGCTCAAAAATTTCTCTTTTTCCTAACCTCCCAAACTTTCGATTCTTCACCATCCATGGCACCAAAGATGAAATCGGTGAGGAAAAAGGCTAAGGCTGCTAAGAAAAAGCACCGCCCCTCTTCATCGGAGAAACCTGCCTCTCCTGTGGAGGAGTCGCCACCTCTTATCCCCTCGGAGAAATCTCCATCTTCGGAGGAATAATCCCCTGCTGTTGTTGTTGACACCCTCGACAACATGCAACCACTCTCCAATGATAAGGGACTTGCAAAAGCCCAAATCCAAGTGAAAGAGAAACCCTCGGAGGAATCCCTGATCTCTGTGACGGAGGAAACCGCTGTTTCTGAACCCTCTGCCAAGGGTTCCCCTGTGGCCGATGATGATGATGCATCAAATGTCGCCACTCCTGAGGAGAATGTTGAATCCAGTGAGGAGGCTGAAATGCCTCTCGTTGATGAAGCAACGGAGGAGGTAGTTGAGGAAGTTCCAGCTCCCATTGTCTCGGTCTCCCCTGATCTGAAGCAGAAGAGTGTCGCCTCTGCTTTTAAGAAGGCTGCCCAGAAGCCTGTGGCAACCTCTGAAACAAAGCTTCTCCATGATGCCATGAAGTCAGGAGGTGTATCCTTTCGGACCAGGCTGAAATGGAAAGCACCTGAGGCGGTCAGCACCTCACTTGTTAAAGTGGCTGCCAAGAAAACTAAGTCTCCGGAGAAAGTAATTCACGAAGACACCTTCGAGGAGGGACTGGATACCTTCATTCTTTCGGTAAACCCTCTAGTCTCTAGAGAGGAAATAGATGTTGTGATTGTCGATACTAGATTACCTCGATGTGATGTTGTTGGTAGATAGATTGCTGCCTTCAAGCGAATCGATTTTAACTGGTTTGCGGTTAATGATCTTGACATTGCACCTCTGTTTGAAAGGATAGGTTTGACAACCTTTTGTGAGACTTATGCAGAGCTGCCTGTTGCCCGGCTGAGAGAATTCTATGGAAACATTATGTTCCATGATGAAGGACCTCATGTCAAGTCATTAAAATAGTGATCGAAGGGGTGCCCCTTGTTTTCTCTGCTCATAATGTAAACCAACTATTCGGATGTGAGGAGTATAACCCTCTATCTGACCTTGGGAAGGATAAGTCCTATAGCATCATCATGGGACAGAAGGTCCAAGCGACCAAATACTTCGAGTCCTCAAAGTTGGAACTCAAGACCCGTATCCTGCATCGTGCAGTGCTGTTCTACCTTCTACCAAGGACTGAAAGCATTGACACCATTACCTCCAAGGATGCGTTGTGAATGGCCCATATCATGAAAGGAATTCCCTTCAATCTTGGCTTGTTGGTATTCCAACACATGAAAAGGTGTTGTAACATTGCAGGAAAAGCTCTCCCTTATGGCCAGGTAGTTGCCGGCCTTCTTAAACTTGCTCGTGTCCCTACTAATGCATCTACTTTCCAAGAGAAATGGAAGGTTGGAACCTTCGGGAACCAGATCATTGCTAGCATGCATTATGTGCGGAAGGGAAACACTTGGACTCTGAAAGGGAAGTCACAGGACTCTGCTCAAGATGATGAGGACAAGCCCCTTGCTGCCAGAACTACCAGAAATGATGTTGTTGCACCTTCTGCTTCTATTACTTCTTCTGCAGCAAAGAAGCCTACAACACCGAGACTATCCAAGTCCTCTGCTGATATGTCTCTTCTCCTTGAACACACCTCTCTCCTTAAGGACCTTCAGCGAAAAGCTGTAGCACATGGGGAAGATATTCGCGCTCTTCAGCGACTGGTCACCTTAGTCGCATTATGGAGCGCCGGGAAAAGGTTCTGCGCGACAACCTTGAACAGGCCCCTTCTGAGGAAGAGGATTAAACTTTGAGATTGCCTGACTTTTTTGCACTTCTGCTTAGACCAAAAACTGATTTTCAATGGTCTAATGGATTGTAGTAAGTGCCACTTTGTTGGAAACACCTTTTTGCATTATGGTTATGAACTTTCTGTCATACCTTTTGTAGAAACCCACTCTGCCTTATCAACCTTTCTTTTTTATGTGACAAAAAGGGGGAGAAATTAAATAAATTATGTTGAGGCGAGTACCTTTGCTCTGTATTGAGGTGTAGAAAAATCTTTGACCTTAGTGGTCGTAGATGGCTATATTTTTTTGGGAGTAGAAGCATATGAGACGTTTAGTTCATAACCAAACTTCTGCTGGGTATGCGAATCGTGATCTTATACAGTCACTTTTGCTGGGAGTACAAAAATGAAATCCCATCATTTTTGTCGGGTTTAAAATACAAAAGCTTCACGCTCTGTATAAATCACAGAAGCCTTGTGCTCTGTGAACAACCTCCTACATAACGGAAACTTCTATGTTCTGTTTAACAGAAACCTTATGGCTCTGTAAATTGCACGACTCGTACTCTCACCTATTTAGGGGGACTTAGGAGGAGTTCTTGTAAAAATATTTCCCCCAACGATGATAGTTTTGTCATCATCAAAAAGGGGGAGATTGTTAGAAAGGTTTTGATGATCAGCCTGACCTTCTGTATTACAGAAGTCAAACATTATATTATACAGAAGCTACTCATGTTGAGGTCTTTCTGTAAGAAATATTTTTGTGATTAATTGATTGTTTAATCATTAGTTAATCACAAAATGATTAAGATTTGATTAAGATGTTATATGATCAAATCAAATAGATTTCGTCTTCAAATAAATCCATTAGAGATAATGTTTTTTATAGAAGGAAACATAATTTTCTTTATATGGAAAAATTCTACAAAATGGTCTACAGGCTTTTTTGATCTTATACGATCACTAATGACCATTATTTGAAGATGCTAATCACAACCATCTGTCTAGATACATTCTTCTTTGTGTCTTGTACAGAATGGAATCGATCCTTACCTTTATGGAAGATGATCTTCGATGATCTTCATATAAAGAAGATTACGGATCAGAACCCTCTGTAGTACAGTATTCTGATTGTCGCTTTTATATTTCTTTTACATTTTTGTTTTTTTTTGTATAAATAGCCATGGTCTCTAATAATAAAAGAACAATCTCATCAATTCCCTTTGAGCGTGTGCTTAAGCAATCATTCTTTTAATTCGTTTGAGTTAGTCACACGATGAGCACTAGCTGCGGAAAGCCGTATCGTTGTGAAACCTTTTGGGAGAGTGACTCGGGGTCCACGAAGGACTCGGTTGGAAGCTGCAGGAGGCGTTGTTGGAAGCGTGTCGACGTGGGCAACGTACGGTGGGCAGGAGAGAAGGGCAAAACCCCGGGAGCACATAAGGTGAGGGACTGACCGGTTTCTGTGGTGTAGTGTTCTGTGTGCAGGAACCTAGGACAGAGCTGATGTCTGCTTGTGTGGGGTTTGTCGCGGGCTTGCGCAGGGTTTGCTGCGTGCTTGCGTAGGGTATGTTACGTGCTCGCGTGGGGTACGCCACGTAGTCGCTATCTCGAGGAGATCGTGCAGGTCGTGTGGAGCCACTGAAGGGAAAATCCATCCTTGGACAGCGGACGCTGTCTGCCTGCGTAAGGTTCGCTACGTGCCTTGAGAGGATTGCGCATTGGTTACTATTTCGGTCTACCTTATGGTCTGTGCTTTGATTTTCAGTCACTGTTGCTACAGCACCTTACGGTCTGTTCAGTAGACGGTCGACTTCCTTGGGACAGAATCTTTTAGATATGTGCTTTATAACCAAGTCATTTCCTATACAGAACCGTCTGGTCTGTAGTGGATTGACATCTTTGGTACAGAACCTTACGGTCTGTGCTATATCTTCTGTGATACAGAATTCTTGGATCTGTGATACAGAAGGTTGACGCTTTTGGTACAGGATCTCTTGATCTGAGCCATAAAAGGTTAACACTTCGATATATAATCTTCTGGTCTGTATTGTGTTTCAATTACTTCGATACAGAACCTTCTGGTCTGTATTATGCCTGAGTTACTACGGTACAGAACTTTCTGGTCTGTGTTGCGTAAAAAGTTCCTACGGTACAGAATCTTCTGATCTGTACTCTGTCACTCAGATTTCTGCGGTGCACAACCTTTGTGGGCTGTTCTATTAACGATCGATTGTGTATTCTTGTTAAGATACATTTGAGTGAATCCATCTAAAATCTGGGTGAAGAGTGGACGTAAGCGATTTGTTAAACCACTATAAAAAGCCTTGTGTCCATCAGATAAATTGCGATCATATTCGAATGTTTTGTCCTACAGAAACCTATTAATGAGTCTGTTTTACATAAGCTTCCTTCCGCTGCGGGTTTTGTGAAAAAGAGTTAAAAATCCTAATTTGGATCATAACACTAATTCGCCTACCTCTTAGTGTAACATGACTCCAGTGGATTCGACAGCATCTTCATCACTAAACTCATCTTTCTCATAACGGTGCCTGGATTATGTTATGCCACGTATGGTCTGAGTTCGGATTAAAGTCTTGCTTCCACGAGAGGCTGGTTGTGTTGACATGGCAATTAATTTTGGGCCTGGGTTTAGAACAGAAACCCAGTAATCCCTCAAGTCACACCCCGAGTCGGCCCAAGATGTAGTCGTCTAGGCCGACTCACGACGAAGTCGACTAGGTCGATTTACGACGAAGTCGACTAGGTCGACTTATGAACGGGGTCGACTAGGTCGACTCACAACGAAGGAATATGGTGATCAAAGCCAATCAAGATGACTCAACAGTAGCTAGGTCTACTAGTAGGGTCAAGTCGACGGAATCCTGGATAAGTCGACCAAGTCGATCGTAGTCCGTACAGATCAGTCAAGTCGACGAGGTTGAAATAAATTTATTCATTTTCAATCACGTTTGTTAAAGATCGTAACTGATCTTAAATATCCAGGAACGTGATCCCATATATCAAGGGGGTTGTTGAGACACTCCCACGACATTAGGGATCACGATCTATAACACGATCTGCAAAACGATCTATCTGTTACGCGTTAATCGCGTACAAGTCCTCTATAAATAGCAGAGGGATTTTTCAAGACAGGACACGAATACACACAGCCAAAAACTCTGAAGTTTGTTCGTCAACCTTAGGAATTAGATGCCCTGACCCGGCTTATAGGTTAATTACCCTTCCACCAGCAGAGTGAGCTCGTAGGGCCTTTGCCGTCAATCCTCCGCCAGCGACACCACCGACGAAGTGAGCTCGTAGGGCCTTCGTCACAACTCTCCGCCAGCGACACCACCGACGAAGTGAGCTCGTAGGGCCTTCGTCACAACTCTCCCCCAGCGACCACCCCCGACGAAGCGAGCTTCCAAGGCCTTCGTCACGATCTTCCGCCAGCAACCACCACAGACGGAGCGAGCTTCCAAGGCCTTCGTCACGCGTTCTCCGCCGCTACAAGATCCCACATCGTCACCAACGTTTCCCTTTTTCCTATCAATGGCTGTAAGCCCTTTACTTTTAATTCTCTAAAGATTGTAAGACTTGCATTATTTCTGTATAAAGTTAGTGCATCTTCTTACTGGCGACCACAATACAACTACTGTGAGTCCATTGCCAAATATTTCCGACGTGATCCGTTCCGTGCGCGAACAGATTGAAATACTCGTAAGGGTGTGCCTTGGCGTTGTCCTGCAGTTCTTTTCGCAGCTACATCGCCTTCCATCTCTACGGTCTTATAACTCACGTGAGCAGCTCGGAAACGAACCATCGGTTAACCCAACAATTTTTATCCCAACGCATCCTCAGATGGTTGTAGTTTTTCCTCAGATGGGATCGCACATGAAGAAGGAGATATTCGAGGAGCAGATGGCGAAGGTGCTCAGGAATTGGCAAAAGGCTGCGAGGGAAAGGTGGAAGCACTGGGGGCCGGCGGCAAAGGCAGTGTTGGTCCGGGGGAGAGCCCATCGCTGATGAGCTTCAGGGGTGGGACAACACCCCGAGCCGAGGAGGATCGTTGCCCCTGCAACTACTCCACAAGTACAAGAAAAACAGCAGCACGGCAGACTTGGAGAACATGATGAACTCAACAACCCAGTCGTACTACTCGAAAACAGAGGTGTCCGAGAACGTGGATACTGTGGCTGCCATATATTTAATATTTGACTTTCAATACTACCTCTCTCATGCTGAGGCAAATAATTTCAAAAGGATAAAGACGTTTTTAATTCTCTGAAATAAAAGAACTTGGGACCATCCCTGGAGTCACCATCTCTCTCTAACCCCAATCCCACACGTAATCATACATGAAAGAAAGAAAAGGTAAATTATTAGTAGCAGGTCTTCCCTAATCTGACGCTGACTCATGCCCCCCAACCCAAAGGATATAACACGTAATTTTGAAGGACATAGGGATTGGCCAATCAATATTTACTTACATTCCCCATTACGGCCATCCAAATTGCAACCTACCAGTTCACTTCTCTCCCCCCTCCCCTTCTACTAAATAATATAAACAACAACAGCTACAGCCATCGCCATCATCTGGTTCATATTTTCCCACAAGGTCCTCCCTGATTGATTGTTTGTTTTGGATACCCACCAGGCCAGAACCATAACACAAATACATTAGAATAAGTAAAGGCGAGAGAGACTTTCGAGAGGGAGGTCCGATGGCGGGAGGAGGGGGAGGGGGCGTGGGCGTTCAGTCGAGGGAGCTTGATAGGACCGCGACTTGGGCCGTTGCCTCTGTCTGTGCCGGATTCATCATCATTTCCCTCGTCCTGGATAAATCCCTCCACAAAGCAGCCCAGGTAATAGTAGTTTTCAGTTTCACCACCCCCCCCCCCAAAACTGTTCTTGTTTTCTGAAATGATTCTGATGTTTATTGTGTATGTTTGTGTTGGGGATTCGAAAGTGGCTGACCGACAGGCACAAGAAGGCTCTGCGGGAGGCTCTCGACAAGGTCAAAGATGGTAATAATTTCTCCCCGCGGTTACTGCTTTCGTTTTTGTTTTGAAACTCATATTCATGGCGGTTTTTATGCAGAGCTGATGATTCTGGGGTTCATTTCTTTGCTCCTGACTTTCGGCCAGAGTTACATAGCCCGCATATGCCTTCCACAGAAGGTCGCTGACACCTTTCTGCCTTGCGGGTCAGAGAAGGCCGTGTCATCCGGGGGAAGGAGACGGCTCTGGGAAGCCCCCAGGAGGGTTCTCGCCGCCGGCAGTTTTGCTCCGAGTTGTAAGGCGGTAGGTGGAGCTGGGTTCCCAAGTCGTGGATTTTGGACATGCGCTGATACGGGTGGTCTCTCTGGTGTTTTGTGCAGGGGCACGAGCCGCTTATCTCGGTGAACGGATTGCATCAGCTGCATATCCTGATTTTCTTCTTGGCAGTCTTCCATGTTGTTTACAGCGCGATGATGATGACTCTTGGCAGATTGAAGGTGCTTACTTTAATGAAATGATATCTACGATGATGTCCGAGTGTTTTTAATATGGGGCGCTGATCGGAGGTGAATGAATCAACAGATCCGTGGTTGGAAGAAATGGGAGCAGGAAACTCTGTCGCCAGATTACGAGTTCACAAATGGTACATTGAAATTTTACTTTACCATGCACGGAATTGGATTCACATTACGCAGACACCAAACATCAGTTGCGGCCATGGTTATTTGTAGATCCATCTCGGTTCAGGCTAACACACGAGACGTCGTTCGTCCGAGCTCACACAAGTTTCTGGACTCGGATACCTGTGTTCTTCTACATCGTAAGTTAAACCCTTTGTTCTGTTGCCACAGATCATGCAGAACTAATCGAGTTGATCGCAGGGCTGCTTCTTCAGGCAATTCTTCAAATCAGTGAGTAGAGCCGACTACTTCACGTTGCGCAACGGTTTCATCACTGTAAGCAACCCTGCTGCGATTTCTCCGGTTAGGCTGTCGAATGCAGAGTTCATTGTCTCGTATAATGAAGCCTAAGGCCTCTTTGCGCAGGTTCATTTGGCTCCGGGAAGTCAGTTTAACTTCCAGAAGTACATAAAAAGGTCTCTGGAAGACGATTTCAAGTACATGGTTGGCATAAGGTAATGAAATAGCTTAATCTAATCTTCCGACCACTTTTGGCTGGCCCTTTTGAGATTTTCGATTTATTCAGTAGCCCGGACTGATATCTTCATTTCACCAGCCCTGTGTTGTGGACATCCTTCGTAGTCTTCTTGCTTCTCAATGTCAGAGGTATGGCATCATATGGGAAGACAAGTGATTATGCAGAAGCTAACGCGAATGGAAGTTGATTCATCACAGTTTCTATGTTCGTATCTTTTTCACAGGATGGCATGCACTGTTCTGGGCCTCATTGATCCCGCCGGTTGTGAGTTTCTTGATTTTCCTGAGAAATTCCGAATTTTCCCGATTAGCATGGTGCACAACGAATACATGGTGTTTAGTTGCTATGTGTTCTGCAGATAATATTAGCAGCTGGTACGGAGCTTCAGTCAATCCTAACGAAAATGGCGCTTGAGATAGCGGAAAGGCACTCTGTTGTTCAAGGGATACCTCTTGTCCAGGGCTCGGACAAGTACTTCTGGTTTGGTCGGCCGCAACTCGTTCTTCACCTCATACATTTTGCATTGTTCCAGGTACTTCTTCTCTTTGAATCGTTCATTAGCAGTTCATTCTTGCTGAAATCTCGTCTCGTCTTCGTGCAGAACGCATTCCAGATAACATACTTCCTCTGGATTTTGGTAATAGTCGCCCTTACCTTACTCCTTCATTCCCAGGGAATCTCATGTTAGACCACTGATGGTTTCTGCTGCTCTTTCGATGCAGTACTCATTCGGATTGAATTCTTGCTTCCACGACAATTTAAAACTTGCATTCGTCAAAGTTGGCTTGGGGTCAGTTCAACCGATCACTCTTCGCCCAAAGCTGCTTCAAGGGATGGAACACTGATGAACAACCATGCTGTTTTCGCAGGCTTGGCACCTTATTCGTGTGCAGTTACGTCACATTACCACTCTATGCTCTCGTAACTCAGGTACGACTCGACCTCAGGGAACAAATTTCTCGAGGACCGTTTATCGAACAAGGAGTCCAATACAAATGAGAGCTTTATTTTGCTTCCGCAGATGGGTTCGTGTATGAAGAAATCAATCTTCGATGAGCAGACTTCGAAGGCCCTCAAGAAGTGGCATATGGACGTGAAAAAGCGCAGGCTTGAGAAAGGTGGCAAATCCCCGGTTATAACGTTGGGAAAAGAAATGGAAAGCGCGACATCTAGCCCGCCCCACGCCTTGAGTTCCACATCCGGACCTGCATTGCACAGATTCAAGACAACTGGTCACTCGACTCGCCAGTACATGTATGAGGACCGCAGCGTGACCGATTACGAAACCGATCCACTATCTCCTGAGTCATTACAGCCAGGGGAATCCATCCCAAGACTAGACCACCACGACGACCACAGAGTACAAGTAACTAAAATGCGTCATCCGGAGAAAAATGGCAACGGCGAAGGCCATGACAATGATGAAGATGACAACAACTTCTCTTTCGTCAAGCTCGGTCCACCTAAGCAAACGTGATCATCATTCATGGCCAATGCAAGCTTATTGTCGGAAATCCTAGTCTTCATGTAATTAATCATGTAAATAAAAAACCTTATCATGAAATAGCAATAACCGGTATTACAAGTCAATCTCATTAGGAGGTGACGGGCTGGGGTTTGAATTTTGATTGTTGGAGACCCAACTTAACTCTGTTCAACAAATTCCATTTAACTGTTGGACATGGTCCTGCCCCAAGTGCCGGAGGGTCCTGGTCATCAGCAAGAGGTGTGGCGCTGCCACGATCAAGGAGGTTAAGAGGACTTGCAAACCCAGCCCTAGTTCATTCTAGCGTCGCTGGCGTGGATTTCTTGCCTTGATTGATGGTCAGATCGATTCCCACGATGCAACCGAATCCGTGTAGAAAGCATAGATGGGCTCGCAAACTTGGGTTCAGCAGTTCAGCTATGGATCAATTTAGGTTGAGGATTCTGCAAACCGGACAGCAACAACATAATTCACACTAATATTATCTGAGTAGAATAAAGCTCACAATGTTTGATGTTTCTCGAGACAAACCTAACGAGATTCGGTATACATCGCATCTTTGATAAGGATAAGTAACATGTTACACTAAAAGGGGGGTGAATTAGTGTTAATCTCTAAATTCGGATTTTAACGCTTTTTCGTTTTATCCAGCAGCGGAAGAAAGTTTCTGTTAAACAGATTCGCAAATAGGTTTCTGTACAACAGAACGTTCAAGTGTGTTCGCAATTTGTTTGATTGGACACAAGTATTTTTATGGTGGTTCAGCAAATTGCTTACATCCACTCTTCACCCAAATATTTGGATGGTTTCCACTCAAATGTATCTCAGTATAAATTACACAAGTGATAGCAACTAAAATCAGATCCAAAGGTTTTGTACAATAGAGGCTTGAGTGGCAGAGCACAGACCAGAAGGTTCTGTACCGTAGAGGCTCGTTATGTAGCACAAACCGGAAGGTTCTATACTATAGTAACTTAGACTCAATACAGACTAGAAGGTTCTGTATCGTAGTGAGTTCGGCACAACACATACCAGAGGGTTCTGTGTCGAAGAGACTTAGGCACAACACAGACTAGAGGGTTCTGTGTCGAAGTATCTTCGGCACAACACAGATTAGAGGGTTCTGTGTCGAAGAAACTTAGGCACAACACAGATCAGAGGGTTCTGTGTCGAAGAGACTTAGGCACAACACAGATCAGAGGGTTCTGTGTCGAAGAAGGTTTGGCACAACGCAGACCAGAAGGTTCTGTGTCGAAGAAGGTAAGGCACAACACAGACCAGAAGGTTCTGTGTCGAAGAAGGTAAGGCACAACACAGACCAGAAGGTTCTGTGTCGAAGAAGGTAAGGCACAATACTGACCAGAAGGTTCTGTGTCAGACGTGTTAACCTTCTATAGCACAGATCAAGAGATTCTGTACTGTAAGCGTCAACCTTCTATAGAACAGATCCAAGGATTCTGTATCACAGAAGGTATAGCACAGACCGTAAGGTTCTGTAACGAGTATGTCAATCCACAACAGAAGGTTCTGTATAGGAAAATGACTTAGTTGAGAAGCACAGATCTAAAAGATTCTGTACCAAGGGTAGTCGACCTTCTACTGAACAGATCGTGAGGTTCTGTAGCAAAAGTGACAAGGAAAATGCATGCACAGACCCGTAGGGTTCTGTACTACAGAGAGTTGTACAGACCGTAAGGTTCTGCACTAAAGTAGATTCAGACCTGAAGGTTATTCTCTACAGGAGGTTGTACAGATCCGAAGATTCTGCACAACAGGAGGTTGCACGTGTTAACGTGACTAACAAGGTAGCAAGTGCGTAATCCCTCCAGGATAACGACTTCGTGGCGTACCCCACGCGAGTACGTAGCGAACCCTACGCAAGCAGACAACGTTCCCTTTGTCTTAGGGTGGACAACGTATCCTTTGTCCTAGGATGAACAGCGTGCCCTCTGTCCTAGGGTGACAGCCTTCCTCCTGTCCTGAGGTGACAGCCTTCCTCCTGTCCTGAGGTTGAACAGCGTTCCCTCTGTTCTGGGGTGACAGCCTTCCTCCTGTCCTGAGGTGACAGCCTTCCTCCTGTCCTGAGGTGACAACCTTCCTCTTGTCCTGAGGTTCCTGCACACAGAGCTCTACACAACAGAAGCTGGTTAGTCCCTCACCTTCTGTGCTCCCGAGGTTCAGCCCTTCTCTCCGACCCGCTGCACGTTGATCACACGACCTCCAGCCGTGCCTCCAGCCAACGTATCCTGCAGCTTCCAGTCGAGTCCCTCGAGCCCCCGAGTCACTCTCCCAAAAGGTTTCACCAACGATGCAGCTTCCGCCGGTAGTGCTCCTCGTGTGACTAACTCGAACGAATGAAAGAACTAAAGCTCAAGCACACGCTCTCTCTGATCAGAATGGGATTAGGGAAAATGAATGTTCTCTTTCTTTGGTGAATGGGAGAGAGCATGGCCTTTTATACATAAAGCCTAAGAAGAAAATATAAATGAGAAAAGATAAAAACGCAAAACAAGAAATTAAAAGTTAGTTTACAAAATAGATAAAATGATATACACGTGCATACATTCAGCAAGGAAGATAATCATATCAAAATAAAATAAGAATATGATTATTTCCCTAAATAAGGCAGCACATAAGGTATCGCAGAAGGTTCTGCTCGATAGCCTTCTACAGATGGAAACAATCGAAGATTTATTTCCATTGGTGTAAATGTTCGTTCCATCTTGATAAAGACACACGTGAGAATGTATCTGGATAGGTGGTGGTGATAGGTATCCAAATAACGGTCATATAGAGGTCGTAAGAGCTTACAGAAGCCTGTAGACCAACTAGTAGAACATTTCCATAAATAGAGATCTTATTTCCTTCTATAAGAAATATTATCTCCAATATGATTATTTGGAAATCAAATCAGGGTAATCTGATCAGATGAATATCTTAATCAGAAAGTATATATTTCGTAATTAAATAATTATTATTTAATCATTTAATTACAAATTCATACAAGAAGTCCTCAACAAGAGAAGCTTCTGCAGAATAGAATGTTCGACGTTCTGTAGTACAAAAGTCTTGTTCATTATCAAAACCGTCCCAACATAACAAATAACAGAAAAAAGTTAAGCATCACGCTCTGGATCATGGAATATATGCAAAAAGTTAAGCATTGACTATCCCTGATGAATCATTGAGGGAGAGCACCTGCAGGCTGATAAAACAAGCAATTGTGCCGGCATATGAGACTATGAGAGCTGCATAAAACAACACCAGAATGCCCCCAGGTTTAAATCATCTTGTCAGCAACCATCTGCAAGTCATTTCGATCATGACTCAGCGCCCTATTCCAGCCGAAGCCCAAAAAAAGGGCATTGATGATGACAAGCACAGTACAGCAAGCAAAACTAGTTATACAGAAAAATTGCGAGCCTGGTAGCCAATCAGATTTGTCTCACTGCTGCAAAGGAAGGGACGATTGCTGCATTTACTCTGTGGAATCTGAACATCATCAAATCCCTTTATACCTAAAGAACCCATTCAATTGTTTGGCTTCTGTTGTTCTAACTGACAACTAGAGACTCAACGACCAGCATTTCGGTTGGCTTAACAAAGAACATTTTAATTAAAATGAGGATATCACGACATCTGTGCCAGGAGAAAACATGACCTGTATCAAAAGAATTAAAGGACAGTCCTCCTCAAAGACATAGAGGGTTCGAGGTTTCCTTTTCTTCAATGAAATCGCCAATCTTTTAGGAGAAATATCGTTGTGGCTGTGTTCATACTACCGGCAAACAGAACATTCCTCTCATTTATGAGCTGTATCAGTCTCATAAGCTTCTACACCGTAGACGGTATAGCCTTCTACGACCCATGGAGTTATAGAAAATCTAGGATTTTTCTATAACCAATACAGAGCAAGGTACTCCCCCTCAACACAATTTTCTCCCCCTTTTTGTCACATCAAAAAGAAGATGAATGTAGGTTGATAAAGAAGAGTAAATTTCTTGCAGAAGGTATGACATGTCTTTCATAACCAACATGCAGAAGGTAGTTTTAATTCTCGCAGAGGGTAGAGCAGAGAGTGCAAAACCGTCATGCAGAATGTGGTGCAGAAGGTGTGACAGAAAGTTCAATACCATACTGCTCAAAGGAAATGTGTCCACGAGGTGGCACTTATTACAATCTAGAAGACCACAGAAATCAGTTTTTGGTCCAGCTAGAAATGCATAAAAGAAAAAGAAACAGCAACTAAGGAGATCACTCCTCAGACTCAGCAGAATCCTTTTCCAGAAGTTTGCGCAGAAGCTTGTCCTGGCGTTCCACTAAGCGAAACAGGTCAGTGACCATTCGCTGAAGGACGCGGATGTCTTCCCCAAGATTGAGGAGAGCAGTGTTATCCACAGGGACTTGAGCTTCAGCAGATGATGAAGGACGTCTCCGACCAGCAAGCTTAGCAGCAGAGGGTCGAGCAGAAGATGCTTCAGCATTCTTCTTGGCCTCTAGAAGCTTATCCTCATCATCACGCGCAGAATCCAGTGACTTCCCTTTCAGGGTCCAGGTAGAGCCCTTCCTCACATAATGCATGCTGGCTATAATTTGTTGTCCAAAAGTGCCAACTTTCCACTTTTCTTGAAAAGTAGAAGCATCAGTAGAGACACGAGCTAATTTCAGAAGGCCGGCGATTACCTGGCCATAAGGGAGAGCTTTCCCAGCCGTATTGCAGCATCTTTTCATGTGGGAGAACACCAGCAAACCAAGATTAAAGGGAATGCCCTTCAGGATATGAGCCATCAACGTCGCATCATTGGAGGTGATGGTGTCGATGCTTCCAGTTCTTGGTAGAAGGCAGAACAGAACCACTCGATGCAGAATGCGGGTTTTGAGATCCAACTTGGTGGACTCAAGGTACTTGGTCGCATTGACCTTCTGTCCCAGAATGATGCTATAGGATTCTTCTTTTCCCATGTCCATCAGAGGATCATATTCCTCACAGCAGAACAATTGATTCACATCATGGGCAGAGAATACCAGTGTGACCCCTTCAATGACTGTCTTTATGAACTTGGCATGCGGGCCCTGTTCATGGAACGTGATGTTCGCATAGAACTCTCTCAAACGAGAGACAGGCAGCTCTGCATAGGTCTCACAGAAGGTTCTCAAACCGATTCTATCCAGCAGAGGGGCAATATCAAGTCCATTAGCCGCAAACCAGTTAAAATCGATCCGCTTAAAGGTGGCAATCTGCCTACCCGCAGCATCACATTTAGGCAGTTTATCATCGGCCAAAACAGTTTCAATCTCCTTCTTAGAGACAAGAGGATTTACCGGAAAGATATACGAATCCAGGTCCTCTGTGAAAGTGTCCTCAGGAACAGGTTTCTCTGGGGACTTGGTCTTTTTGGCAGCCATATCAATGATAGAGGTGCTGACCGTCTCGGGCTCTTTCCGTTTCAGCCTGGTCCTAGAGGAAACTCCTCCGGGTTTCATGGCATCATGGAGAGGCTTTTTGGTAGGAGTGGCCGCAGGCTTCTGCGAAGCCTTCTGAAGCTTAGAAGCTACTCCTTTCAGCTTGAGATCAGGAGAGACAGTGACGACCGGAGTAGGAACTTCCATGTCAGCCTCACCAGGCACATCATCAGCAGGGGGGATCTCCACCTCCTCATCAGATGCGACAATCTCAGCAGTAGGGGCGACAGGGAGTGTATCACTTGTCGCAGTAGAACCTTTGACAGAGGCCTTAGGAACAGAGCACTCAGGCACAGAAGGCTCAGAGACAGAGGGTTCCACCGTCATGACAATCGGAGGTTCCTTCTGGGTTGTATCTTCCTCGGTGACTTGGACTTTTGAGGGCCCTTCGTCTGTGGAGATGAGAGGCATGCCATCGAGAGTCTCAACGGCAACAGTGGTCTGGTCCTTCGCAGGAGATATGGGTTTCTCCGGCGAGGAAGGGGGTGGAGTCCTGTTCGCAGATGATGCAGGCTTCTCCGATCCATAGGCGCGAGCCTTCTTTCTTCCGGCCTTAGCCTTTTCCTCAGGGATTTCACTTTGGGTGCATTGACACAGAGAAATCGAAGGTTTCGAGGTTAGGGCAAGAATAAGGAAGTTTCAGGGTTGAAGAAGGAGAGTCACGGTTAATGATTTTAACCAGCCTCCGAATGCCTCTTTTTTTGGGAAGAAAATATTCTCCCGCCCAAAATACTCATGATTTTGATTTTTCAAGATGAAAAACTGTCATCTCACGAATGACATGCATCAAAATATATGGGGAATATTTGTTTCCTTATTATAATAGGAAATCTGACGGTTCTGCAACGCAGAAGGTGGTTTCATAACCTTCTGTTGCAAGCTTCTTCAGTGTAAAAGAGTCAAATATTATGGATATTATATCCAAAATATATTATTAGGATTATTAATTTCCTAATAGAAACCATATTGATCAGAACAAATATTTTATTTGATTCTGATTATATCTAAATATTTTATTGGATGATAATTGATATCTCCAGACGTAAACTTCTAATTAATTGGAAATTACCAAAGTTAGATTTAAGGTATACATATCGTTATACCTTCTATAAGATAGATGGTGAAATTCAAGCTTCTATTGTATAGAAAGCTAAAAATTATACCTTCTATTATGAAGAGTACAAGCATGTACCTTCTGTAGAGTAGAAACAGAAGATTATACCTTCTGTAATGAAGTGCACAAATAAATGTACCTTCTATATAATAGAGTGTAGAGGATTCTACCTTCTATAGTGAAGTGTACGAAAGTGTACCTTCTGTAGTAAGTTTTTGAAGTTCTTACTTAACGTATTGTCTTCTGAAAGACATTAAAGAGGATGGCAGATTCCTAATGCACTTTTGAAAAAGAAAAATTTTTCTTTGTCCAGAGGTTTAGTAAAGATATCAGCCAATTGGTGTTCAGTGTTAATGTATTCCATACTAACAGAACCCTATTGTACATTATCTCTCAGAAAGTGATGTCTGAGTTCGATATGCTTCGATCGCGAGTGATACACTGGATTCTTAGCTAGGCTAATAGCACTAGTATTATCACATATGATCGAAATTTTTGTAAATGAGAGACCGTAGTCCTCAAGTTGTTGTTTCATCCACAGGAGTTGTGCACAGCAGCTTCAGCTGCTATATATTCAGGTTCTGCAGCGAAGAGGGCAACAGAAGTCTGCTTCTTAGAAAGCCATGAAATCAACATGCTTCCCATGAGCTGATATGTACCACTTGTACTTTTTCTGTCTACCTTACTTCCTGCGAAGTCTGCATCGGAATATCCGGTGAGATCAAAGTTTGATTTCTTAGAATACCAGATGCCAAGGTTTACAGAACCCTGTAGATATCTAAAGATCCTCTTAACCGCAGTCATGTGAGATTCTTTAGGTGCTGATTGAAATCTAGCACAGAGACACACACTAAATAGTATGTCAGGTCTAGAGGCTGTAAGGTACAAAAGAGAACCTATCATGCTTCTGTAGAGCTTACTATCCACTTCTTTACCGTTTTCGTCTTTGTCCAATTGAGTATTTGTGCCCATTGGAGTAGACAAAGGTTTCGTGCCTTCTAGGCCGAATTTCTTCAGAAGCTGCTTAGTGTACTTTTCTTGATGTAAGAATGTACCTTCTGCAGATTGCTGAATTTGTAAACCAAGGAAGAACGTAAGTTCTCCCATCATGCTCATCTCAAACTCACTTGTCATGAGCTTGGAGAATTCATCACAGAGCGTTTCATCAGTTGATCCAAAGATAATGTCATCGACATAGATCTGGACAACAATGAGATGATTGCTTCTGTGTTTGAGAAAGAGAGTAGTATCTACTCTTCCTCTATTGTAGCCCTTTTCGACAAGGAAGGTGCTAAGTCTCTCATACCATGCTCTAGGAGCCTGTTTAAGACCATATAGAGCTCTGGAGAGTTTATAGACGTAGTTTCTGTGTTGCAGATCCTCGAAACCAGGAGGTTGACTTACATAGACCTCTTCCTTGATTTCTCCATTGAGGAATGCACTTTTTACGTCCATTTGGTACAACTTAAAGTTGTTAAAACATGCATAGGCTAATAACATTCGTATTGCCTCGAGTCGAGCTACAGGAGCAAATGTCTCATCAAAGTCGATACCCTCTTGTTGAGAGTATCCCTTAGCAACGAGTCGGGCCTTGTTCCTCACAATAATGCCGGACTCATTTAGTTTGTTCCTGAAGATCCATTTAGTTCCAATGATGGAACGGTTGTCAGGTTTATGAACAAGTGACCACACTTTGCTCCTTTCAAATTGATCAAGCTCATCTTGCATAGCAAGTATCCAATCTGGATCTTTTAGAGCTTCATCGATATTCTCTGGCTCTTTCTATGATAGAAAAGCCGAGTGTTCATAGAAGGCGTTTACAGAACATCTTGTCTGTATGCCTCTGTTAAGATCTCCTATGACTTGGTCTATAGGATGCCGTCTTTGATAAAGAGCAGGTGCTCTAATATCACTTTGCTGATTATTCTGAGAATGTTCTTCAGAATTATCATTCGTTTGTTCAAGGTTATTTTTAGACTCTTGAACAGAAGGTTTACCCTTTTCTTTCGTAGAGGGTGGAGTTTCTACATAATCTTCTGTAGGATCTAGAGATATAACATCTCTTGTATTGATAGTAGGAAGGTCATTAATTTTTACATTAATAGACTCCTCTATAGTAGAAGTTCTTTTGTTTAGAACTCTATAAGCTTTGCTAGACAAAGAGTATCCAAGAAAGATGCCCTCATCTGTCTTAGCTTCGAACTTTCCCAAATTGTCCTTAGAAGGTCTCAAGATAAAACATGGACTTCCAAAGGAGTAGAAATAGGATATATTCGGTTTTCTTGCCCTGTATAATTGATAGGGAGTTTTCTCAAGTATGGGTCTGAGTAGAACCCTATTTGATATGTAGCATGCTGTATTAACAGCTTCTGCCCATAGGTTCTGTGGAGCAGAGCTCTCACACATCATGGTTCTAGCCATGTCTATTAGAGTTCTATTTTTCCGTTCTGCTACTCCATTCTGTTGAGGAGTATAAGGAGTAGAAAAATTGTGATCGATACCATGTTCGTCACAGAAAGTAGCGAAGTCATGGTTTTCAAACTCAGTACCATGATCCGTTCTTATAGCTTTTACAGAAGATCCAATTTCATTCTGTAATTTCTTAGCTAGCTTAATGAAAGTTTCAAAAGCATCGCTTTTGTGAGTTAGAAATTTAACCCACGTGTATCTAGAGTAGTCATCAACTACAACTAGACAGTACCTTCTACCGCCGACACTCTGAACTCTAGTAGGTCCGAATAGATCCATATGTAGAAGTTCAAGAGGTTGAGAAGTAGAAACTTCATTCTTGGATTTGAATGAAGATTTAGTTTGTTTTCCAAGTGAACATGCTTCACAGAAGCTGTCATGCTCAAAACGGATATTGGGTAATCCCTTAACCAAATCCTTTTTCACAAGCTTGGATAACAATTTGAAGTTGGAGTGTCCCAACCTTCTATGCCATAGTAGGCTTTCATCTTTGACTGTCAGAAGGCAGTTTTCTGTAGTACAGAAGCTATTCTGAGTCAAGGTATAGATGTTCCTCTTACGAGTCCCAATGAAGCGAACTTCGTTGTTTAGGATTCCGGAACACTTGTCTTGATCAAAAGTTATTTTATAACCTTTGTCACAAAGCTGGCTAATGCTCAGTAAATTATGTTTGAGTTCTGTAACCAACAGAACCTCATCGATGACCATGGAGTCAGAACTTCCAATGGTACCTTTGCCAATGCCAGAGCCTTTGCTATTATCACCGAATTTAACCGACCCTCCACATTGTAGAGTCAGTTGAGAGAATTTGGATGGGTCTCCGGTCATGTGCCTGGAGCATCCACTATCCAGATACCATTCACTTTCAACAGTTTCTGTTTGAAAGCAGGTATTAAGTTCATTTTGAGTTTCTGTGTGAGTTGTGAGGCACATTTGTGCTTCCTCATCATCAGAATCATCAAGTTCTGCCCAAGAATCTATTGCTTTCTTGAACTTGAGTTTAGGAGAAGGTTTCTCCTTTTCTTTAAGTAAAGGACATTCTATACTGTAATGCCCTTTCTTTTTGCATTTATAACATATGACCGATTTTGGGTCCATGTGATTTTGGCTTTTCTTATTAAAGCGCTTTTGGAGGCGAACCACAAAAGGCGTTTAGCTATCATTGCGAGTTCATCATCCGAATCAGCTTCTGCTTCATCATCTGAACCTTCTGTAGGTCCTTCTGATGCTCTGAAAGCTACAGGTGCTCTCTTTATATCAGGTTGAGTGGATCTTTCCATCTTATACGAGATTAAGGAGTTCATCAATTGATCTAGTCGAAGAGTAGATAGGTCTTTAGCTTCCTCTATAGCCATTTTCTTGGCTTCCCATGATTTGGGTAGAGTACGCATAACCTTTCGAACTAGTTCAGAATTTTGATAGGATTTGCCCAGATGAGTTAGGGCATCAACTAGAAGGTTAAGTCTCTGGAACATCCGTTCTACATATTCATCAGCCTTCATAGTGAAATTTTCATATTGGTGAATTAAGAAATTCACCTTAGATTCTCTTATCTGGTCTGTCCCAATATATATGATGACAAGTTTATCCCAGATTTCCTTGCCCGAAGTGCAAGTTGAAACTTTGATAAATTCACCTTCAGACATAGCATTGAACATCAAATACTTTGCCGTTTTAGTGAGTCGTCTGATCTTAAGGTATTCCCGTGTAGGATGACCTTCTCGATCAAATCGTTGGTTCTCAGGTATAGAAGGTGGACCATCTTCTATATAAGACCACAAGTCTTCGTCAATAGTATCAACGAATGCGCTCATTCGAATTTTCCAATAAGAAAAATTCTTACCATCGAAAATGGGAGGATTCTCAACATGTGGTTTGGGCACATTATAGTTTTCAGCCATTTGTTCAATTCGTATAGAATAGGACTTCTATAGAACAGAACGTTGACGAATATAACCTCAACAAAGAAGCGAGCTTCTGTTGGGTAGAAATCAGTCGTCAAGTCAACAAACAAGTCTCTGTTAACCAGAGTACGAGTGTTAATATGACAGAACTGAGAATTTTCTTTCAGGTGGCAGTTGTTGAATTCTCGCAGAGCAGCAAGCTTCTGCAGAACAGAAACAAAATGTCAAATGTGATATTTACAGAAAGTATGCTTCTGTAGAATGTACCGTATGCTTCTACAAAGTAGAGCAACAAATCGTTTCTCACAGAACAAGGTGCTTCTGTGGAACAGAGGTTAAATTCTGATAGAGCGTAAGCTTCTACAGAATAGAACCAAGTAGATTTTCACAGAGCTTAAAGCTTCTGTGCAGTAGCGGGTTGATTCTGATAGAGCGTAGGCTTCTACAGAATAGCAACAGTCACAGAGCTAAGAGCTTCTGTGGAGAAGAGTGTGTAGCTGGAAAGAGCTTTTCAAGGATATACAACAAGCTGTTAAGCCTCTGTTGAACCCGCTCTGATAACAATTGTTACACTAAGAGGGGGGTGAATTAGTGTTAATCTCCAAATTCGGATTTTAACGCTTTTTCGTTTTACCCTGCAGCGAAAGAAAGCTTCTGTTAAACAGAACCATAGATAGGTTTCTGTACAACAAAACGTTCAAGTGTGTTCGCAATTTGTTTGATTGGACACAAGTATTTTTATAATGGTTCAGCAAATTGCTTACGTCCTCTCTTCACCCAAATATTTGGATGGTTTCCACTCAAATGTATCTCAGTACAAATTACACAAGTGATAGCAACTAAAAGCAGACCCGTAGGTTCTGTACAATAGAGGCTTGAGTGGCAGAGCACAGACCAGAAGGTTCTGTACCGTAGAGGCTCGTTATGTAGCACAAACCCGAAGGTTCTGTACTATAGTAACTTAGGCTCAATACAGACAAGAAGGTTATGTATCGTAGTGAGTTCGGCACAACACAGACCAGAGGGTTTTGTGTCGAAGAGACTTAGGCACAACACAGACCAGAGGGTTCTGTGTCGAAGTATCTTAGGCACAACACAGACCAGAGGGTTCTGTGTCGAAGTGACTTAGGCACAACACAGACCAGAGGGTTCTGTGTCGAAGTGACTTAGGCACAACACAGACCAGAGGGTTCTGTGTCGAAGAAGGTAGGCACAACACAGACCAGAGGGTTCTGTGTCGAAGAAGCTTAGGCACAACACAGACCAGAAGGTTCTGTGTCGAAGAAGGTAAGGCTCAATACTGACCAGAAGGTTCTGTGTCAGACGTGTTAACCTTCTATAGCACAGATCAAGAGATTCTGTACTGTAAGCGTCAACCTTCTATAGAACAGATCCAAGGATTCTGTATCACATAAGGTATTGCACAGACGTAGAGTTCTATACAAAGAATGTCAATCCACAATAGAAAGTTCTGTATAGGAAAATGACTTAGTTGTGAAGCACAGATCTGAAAGATTCTATACCAAGAGTAGTCGACCTTCTACTGAACAGACCGTAAGGTTCTGTAGCAAAAGTGATAAGGAAAATGTATGCACAGACCCGTAGGGTTCTGTACTACAAGGAGTTGTACAGACCGTAAGGTTCTGCACTAAAGTAGATTCAGACCTGAAGGTTCTGCTCTACAGAGGGTTGTACAGATCCGAAGATTCTGCACTACAGGAGGTTGCACGTATTAACGTGACTAACAAGGTAGCAAGTGCGCAATCCCTCAAGGATAACGACTTCGTGGCGTACCCCACGCGAGTACGTAGCGAACCCTACGCAAGTAGACAACGTTCCCTTTGTCTTAGGGTGGACAACGTATCCTTTGTCCTAGGATGAACAGCGTGCCCTCTGTCCTAGGGTGACAGCCTTCCTCCTGTCCTGAGGTGACAGCCTTCCTCCTGTCCTGAGGTTGAACAGCGTTCCCTCTGTTCTGGGGTGACAGCCTTCCTCCTGTCCTGAGGTGACAGCCTTCCTCTTGTCCTGAGGTGACAGCCTTCCTCCTGTCCTGAGGTGACAACCTTCCTCTTGTCCTGAGGTTCCTGCACACAGAGCTCTACACAACAGAAGCTGGTTAGTCCCTCACCTTCTGTGCTCCCGAGGTTCAGCCCTTCTCTCCGACCCGCTGCACGTTGATCACACGACCTCCAGCCGTGCCTCCAGCCAACGTATCCTGCAGCTTCCAGTCGAGTCCCTCGAGCCCCCGAGTCACTCTCCCAAAAGGTTTCACCAACGATGCAGCTTCCGCCGGTAGTGCTCCTCGTGTGACTAACTCGAACGAATGAAAGAACTAAAGCTCAAGCACACGCTCTCTCTGATCAGAATGGGATAAGAGAAAAAATGAATGTTCTATATGTTGTGTGTTTGTTGAATGGGAGAGAGCATGGCCTTTTATACACCAAGCCTAAGAAGAAAATATAAATGGGAAAAGATAAAAACGAAATCTGCAAAACAAGAAATTAAAAGTTTGTTTACAAAATAGATAAAATGATATACAGGTGCAAACATTCAGCAAGGAAGATAATCATATCAAAATAAAATAAGAATATGATAGTTTCCCTAAATAAGGCAGCACATAAGGTATCGCAGAAGGTTCTGCTCGATAGTCTTCTACAGATGGAAACAATCGAAGATTTGTTTCCATTGGGGTAAATGTTTGTTCCATCCTGATAAAGACACACGTGAGAATGTATCTGGACAGGTGGTGGTGATAGGTATCCAAATAACGGTCATATAGAGGTCGTAAGAGCTTACAGAAGCCTGTAGACCAACTAGTAGAACCTTTCCATAAATAGAGATCTTATTTCCTTCTATAAGAAATATTATCTCCAATATGATTATTTGGAAATCAAATCAGGGTAATCTGATTAGACGAATATCTTAATCAGATAATGTACATTTCGTAATTAAATAATTGATAACTAATCATTTAATTACAAAAATAATTCTTACAAGAAGTCCTTAATAATTAAAGCTTCTGTAGAATAGAATGTTCGACCTTCTGTAGTACAGAGGGTCCGGTTCATCATCAAAACCGTCCCAACATAACAAATAACAGAAAAAAGTTAAGCATCACGCTCTGGATCATGGAATATATGCAAAAAGTTAAGCATTGACTATCCCTGATGAATCATTGAGGGAGAGCACCTGCAGGCTGATAAAACAAGCAATTGTGCCGGCATATGAGACTATGAGAGCTGCATAAAACAACACCAGAATGCCCCCAGGTTTAAATCATCTTGTCAGCAACCATCTGCAAGTCATTTCGATCATGACTCAGCGCCCTATTCCAGCCGAAGCCCAAAAAAAGGGCATTGATGATGACAAGCACAGTACAGCAAGCAAAACTAGTTATACAGAAAAATTGCGAGCCTGGTAGCCAATCAGATTTGTCTCACTGCTGCAAAGGAAGGGACGATTGCTGCATTTACTCTGTGGAATCTGAACATCATCAAATCCCTTTATACCTAAAGAACCCATCCAATTGTTTGGCTTCTGCTGTTCTAACTGACAACTAGAGGCTCAACGACCAGCATTTCGGTTGGCTTAACAAGGAACATTTTAATTAAAATGAGGATATCACGACATCTGTGCTAGGAGAAAACATGACCTGTATCAAAAGAATTAGAGGACAGTCCTCCTCAAAGACATAGAGGGGTCGAGGTTTCCTTTTCTTCAATGAAATCTTCAATCTTTTAGGAGAAACATCGCTGTGGCTGTGTTCATACTACCGGCAAACAGAACATTCCTCTCATATATAAAACAGGCCGATGGTCACAGTCATCAAAGGATCCTCAAAATCCAATACAAGATTTGATAAAATCAAGTCCTGCAAGGCTTTATCATATGCATTCGCCCCAGCAAGTTCTCACTTTGCCCTACTGACTACAGATTGGGTGGACAAAGAGGCAGGCTGGTCTTCTAAGATATCTGCTTCAGCCGTTCAACTTTCTCAAAGTCCGGGACATAGAAGTTCTTTTCTACCTCCCAGGCAAGTTGAGACATACAATTAAAAGATGACTTTGCACCCTTCTCGTCTGTAACTTCCCTGGGAAATGGAATGCGGACGTCAAACAAAGAAGCTGAATGCAATGAATCGAGCAATATTGCTCTGCATGTCTCAAAACATAAATCTCGCGAGAGCGTTAATGGTGTCATATGAGACATACAAACTCGACATAATCATCATGCTCAAGATAAACACTGGATCTTGAGATTTTCAACTATGTGCACATAATCAAAACGACAGTAATTGATGATCATCAAAATAAACAAATACATGTATCAAACATGTGTCCAAAATGACTATACATAAACATGTCTTTCAATCAAGACATAGATATGAGACTCTAGAAAGATGTAAATCCAGATTGGTGGCTAAGGGATTTCATCAAACACCCGGTCTTGATTATAAAGACACGTTTAGCCCCGTTATTAAACACCAAACAATCAGGGTGGTGCTGAGCTTGGCAGTTACTCTTGGATAGGAATTGAAGCAATTAGATGTTCACAATGCCTTCCTCAATGGAGAACTCGAGGAAACAGTCTTTATGCAGCAGCCACCTGGCTGCATACATCCTGGGTTCCCAACACATATTTGTAAACTTAAAAAGCTTTATATGGTCTGAAGCAGAGTCCGAGACCTTGGTACAAGAAGTTGAGCATTGTTTGCAGCATTGGGGTTTTGTCAATTCAAGTTCTGATGCATCTTTATTTTGCAAACATTCCTCTAAGGGTGTGGTGATATTACTAGTATATGTTGATGATATTATCTTAACAAGATCAGACCAAGACGAGTTAACTAGCCTATTGTCACGGTTACATAGTCAATTTGCCTTAAAGGACCTGAGAGAATTATCCTACTTCCTGGGATTTCAGGTCACTCGGCAGGAGTCCATGATCCATCTATGTCGGGAGAAGTACGTCAAGGATTTATTACAAAAGTTCGAGATGAGTGAGTTCAAGCCTGTCCCATCTCCTCTAGGATCCACTGAGGTTATGTCTCGCTATGAAGGAGGAGAGCTTGCTGATCCAGCTGAATATAGAAGTGTAGTTGGAGCCTTGCAATACTACACGAATTCCAGAACGGATATCAGTTTTGCTGTCAATAAGATGTGCCAATTTCTTCAGCACCCAACCACTCTTCACTTGAAAGCTGTTAAAAGAATTTTGAGGTATCTGCAAGGAACAAGTGCGTATGGTCTGACCTTGATTGCTGGAGAATCTTTTCAGATATCTTGTTTCACGGAAGCAGATTGGGCAAGTTGTCCTGATGAAAGAAAGAGCACAGGTGCGTATTACACCTTCATTGGACCAAATTTGGTGTCGTGGTCTTCTCAAAAGCAGAAAGTTGTCTCTCGATCAAGTACTGAGGTTGAATACAGGGCGGTAGCTAATGGTGTCGCAGAGGTTTTATGGCTTCAAAAACTCCTGCATGAGCTTCGTATACCAACTCAGCAAAATGATGAACAAGGAGGGCCGCACTAGACGGGAAGTGTTGGGTTGAGTCTGGGCTTGACGAGACTTGATGAATGAACCCAAGCCCAACTCAGAACAAGCGACGAGGACCCGAACCCAGATATTAGGAAGACGATAAAGGTTGTTGTGGTTGCTGTTATGCTGTTACTGACAGCACCGTACTACAGCAGGGAATTCCCCGTGAGAAGCAATTAGAATCTGTTGTGGGATGTATAAGGGTATATATATAATATGAGCATCTTATAATATAAGAGCATCTTATATAATAAGAGCATCTATTTTAATTAGAGCATCATATATAATTTTTTCCTCAAATATAATTAGGTTTTTCTTATATATGGGTATCAAAATATTATATGCCCAAATTCAAACAATAAATAAAATACTAAATAAAATATCTTATTATATTAAAAATATCTTATTATATTTAAAAATATATTATTATATTAAAATTCTCTTATTATAGTATATGATATTATCATAATATGCTCGAATTAAAATAGATGCTCTTATGAGACATGCACATATTATGTATGCCCATATACACCAAATATGGACATCAGAAAAATACATGCTCATATATGGCACATATGGGTATAGAATGTAAAAGCTCTCTTAACAGCATTTTTTTTGTTGAAAGATAATGAAAAATCTCTTGCTTTGGCCGTCTTCTTCTTCATCTCCTTTCTTCTCTGGTTTTTCCCGAGACCTTCATCTGGATTATCCCCCTTCTTCTTCTTCTTGCGTTCAGCCTCCAGATTCTTCCTAAAGCTCTTCAATTGGCACTACTACACAAAATCTTGACAGGATTCCCCCATCCTCGACTCATAATTTCGGAACACAATCCATACTTCCCGAATCAAAATAAGAAAGGAAGAAGAAGGGAAAGAAGCCAGATTCACACTCACGGGAAAGGAGAGTATGTTTCCCGACGCCGGACGACCGATCATCCGTCGAGAGTTCATTCTTGGGATGGGATTGCATCCTTACTGCTTTGGTTTGGCAGCTCACAACCTTTTTTCCTTCAAATGATTATCAAATTTTTTTCTAATAATTGCAACACTAATTTTCTGGAACCATATCTAATAATAATCACATATTAAAAAGGTCGCCTCGTTCGTTTTTTCGATTATTAATAATAAATAATTATTATAAATATACTTATATTTTACATAATTATTAATAAATTATTAGTATATAAAAGTCAAAAGTTACTTTGTAAAAATTTCATTAAACCACACGTTACTAAAATTAATAGAAAATACATTTTTAAGAAAAAAAAATACAAATTTTTAAGAAAATTACTAAATTTAAGTATTAAGGGAATTTATTTTTTAAATTTAAAAAATCATATAATATTATAAATTATTAATTTTGAAAATGTAATTAAAAAAAGTATAGATAACTTATTTTCTTGAGTAAAATCATCCTTTTACACATTTATTGGCAATATTTTTTAGGAAAAATACTAATTATCTGGAAAGTTTGGTTTAATAATGAATTATATATTTCACAAAGTCATTATAGAAATGATAAAAAAAAGGAATATAAATGAATTATTAAAAAAAATTAGAATCATAAATTGAGAATTTTTAATAAAAATAAACGATAAAACATATTATTGTACAAATTAAAATTTAACTATTTTTAATAGATAACTAATTATATAATAATTATGCACATATCTTTCCTATTTTTTAGGAATAATAAATTTTATAATTGTAAAAATAACAAAATTTAGCTTTAAATTTTATAATTGTAAAAATAACCAAATATAGCAACTATCAAAAATAAATAAATAGAGGATAATTTAACTTTTATAAATATGTCAATTTTAATTTCAGAAACTATATATATATTTTAAATGAAGGTAATGTGGTTTTAACACGCGGAACAATAGAAATCTCCAATTGAATCGATGTAAGAATTTCTTCTTTGTATGCCTCAATTCTTTCGGAGAAATCCCTCAATATCCGAATGCAGGGATTATTGACGGTGCTACTGCGTTTACTTTTGCTCCTGCTGCGAAGAACTCCGAGACGACCTCCAAGGGCATTCCCTTGGTTTCAGTAACTATCCAGGAGACCAAGCGCCTGACTGCACAGGTCACGAACAGCCCACCCTGTACGTGAGGGAGGAGATGGGATGCACACCCCGCGGACCCTGGTTGGGAAGATCTCGGATCACAGGATGTTCGGGATCATCTTGAATGCCGTGATGAAGCTGCTCATGTACACCATTACCCCCGGTGCTGGAAACAATTACATAGGTTTTGAGCCGAGGTTAGCGATATTGGCCATGGCCAAGGCTGAGGAGTGAAATAACCAGGATCGGGATTGCGGAGGGCAGCTGCGACCTGACGACCACATAGGAAATAGGATCAATTCAGGAACCTTGGTCAAAGAAATGAGAAAAGCCGTGAATTTTACCTGGCGACATCCTTGAGCTTCACGGCGATGGTGACACACGGAAGTGCTGAGAAGGCCATGATGCAACTAATTAGGAGAGGCACGGAATCAGGGCTTAATCCTAGGTTCGACAGGAGAATATCCACCCCCTTTCTTGAGAATCTGGGGAGTGTAATAGAGAACTCCATGGATGCCAGACACCCAAACGAAGATCGAAACCAGTTCGTAATATGGCGATTGTGTGTTATGACGAACTAGATGGATGAATGACTGGTTTCATACCTGCTGTAGAACCTGAAGGCCAACTCCGACTAATAGTGCGCCCGGATCAAGCAGCTCTTGCCAGATCGGAGTGCCTGCATTTGATTCAGCTTCGTTTGCTAACAGCAAATGTCGGGTGACATATGAACTATTGGGTGCTGAGGGCCGACCAGCTGACGAGAGCAGAGAAACGGCTGAATCCATTCTTGTCCTGAGGTTAAACTCCCACAATGACAAAGACTTCTTACTGAGATAGCTAAGAAAATACAAACAATTAGCGAAATGCACAAAAGCTAACCTTGTCAAAGTCCGGGTGTGTAAGGGCCACATGGTCTCTCTTCTATCCGCTGCACGACTACTTGGTCTGGCAAACTCTTTCTCAAGTGCTGCAGCTCTACGAAAATAAGAATAATTGGCACTCTTATCTAACCAGCCACAATATCAAAAACGAACAACCTACAAGGAGATTTAATGACAGCATACAAGCTGCTGATGTTAAAGAACAGGCATATGCATAGAATGAAGGATTTTAAAGATGCTTAGGAAAAGAAAATACAAATCCCAAAGGACACTTTTTTATTGAATCCCTTCAACCAACTGTCCTGGAAATGATGAGACTCTGAAATTGTTTCACAAACCCTCATTTCCACTCTTAAAATCTGGCGTGCCGATACCCAAGAGAATCAATCCAGGGAAAGAAGTAGGAACTGAGAGTTACCTTGGTCGGTAGTAGTGTGCGGTAACAAAAGTCCATTCTTGTTCCTCCTAGTCATCAACAGAAGCATCAGCACTGCTCGATTATCTTTTCCGCCAGCACTAAACTCATAGCAAATTCCAAAGTAGAAACACCTCTTCGTCTAGGATACTAACCAGCACAGAGTCGATTTATGATCGTTCTTCCGGCTACGGAGGTCTTAACAACGGGTATAACGTCTGCTAACTCAGTTTCGTACACACCATATACAAACATCATACAAAACAAACAAAACAAAACTGTAAAAGAACCGTCTGGAATAACAATAACAAATCCCTCCTCTAATCCAACGAACAGCATCATCAAACTATTGTAGCACAAGAAACAGAACGCCCATCACCGGTAGAAATTCTCCGATCTACCCATAGCAACCGAGCAGTATGCATTCGCCAGATTAGAGAACACCCCAATTTCACAATTATTCTCAAATTGAACCCCCGCGTCCCCAAAAACGAAATTCAATCACAAATCATCGCCATCACAATCACAATCACAATCACCATCAACTCACAACAAGAAGAAGAAACACGTACAAAACAGAATACATATGTAAAAAAAAAAGGCTTTCAAATTTACGGAAGAAACTGACTGTTGGCCATTTGGGATCGCAAAAAGAATGAATCTTGGGCAGGAATCCAACCGCAATTAGGGCAAATGCTCTGAGTTTAAATGAATAAAAGTCGGGCCTTTTAGGATAAACCCAGGAGCCCTCTATATATATTTGTTAATTTGGTAAGCATGAGGAGATTAGTTCACAGTGATTTTTGAGGGAAATGAGATTTGATCAGTCTCAATCATTTGAATTTGAATTATAATAATGAGATGATTATTTAGTGGGGGCCCTCCAGAGAATGGGGACTGACAATTTACCTAACAAAAGTGTTGATCACATTCTTCTTATTGTCTGCCAACTTTTACTTTTACCTCTTCCATCATGTGGCAAAACCACCCATCCGTAGTTTTTTTTTAAAATGAAAGTGTAGCATCATCCAATCCCTTACAAGTACAACTATGTGTAGGAAGAACACCCCCCGCTCTCCTCTCTCCTCTTCCAATGATGTCATGAGAGTTGGGGAGTTGACCCAAAGTGGAATCCTCAACATCCCATCACAGTACACTAAATCATACCCCTACACTGCCATCTTGGGATTCTCTCTGCCAAGTTCCCACTTCCCTTGTTACAGAATTTTGTACGGAAGAAGCAAAAGGCCAGTAGCAAACAATAAGGATATGCAGTTTGACAAACAGCTCCTAAGCAGAAAAATAGAAAATTGGTATCCTCATTTATTTGCCACATGAACAAACTGTTTCCCTCGCTTGTTTAAGTAAAAAAGATATGGGGGGTAACAACAGCTAGAGAACATGAACAACATAATGAGATATCTAAGGATTTCAGAATGAATTGAAGGAACCTTTTGTTTTTCTTTTCCCCTGTAGGCAAGGAACTGAGGTTAGTGGGGCAATTTTTACAACATCCAAAACCAAGAGTCAGGGCCATTCGTTTGGCAAGAGAGGAGATGGGGAGGAGGGGTGTTAGGAGGAGCAGCATCCTCTGAAATACAACTAGATTGTGTTCGATTAATGGTGAATTCTCCAAGGAACAAGACCTGACAGCAGAGGATAATTGTCCGTCATGGAACAACCCAAACCCAACAAAAACACCGACTCTTTAGAGATCTCTTTTTCCATTGTCTAGGATACTGGTGCCGAAATAGACCATGTTTTCATAGATTTGGCTACAAAAAAGTGCAAAGGGAGAAATGAAGGAAAATTTCATGAGCACCTCGTTAAGTATTTAGATCGTCCACGCTGCCCCTTTTTCTCTTATTGGCTCTAGAGAAGCAGCACATACGAGCCCAAACTTTTTTCTGCTTCTGAGGCGCTGGTTTACCTCGATTTTCCACAAGCTCCACCATGTACTGTACCACTGCCTGCACAAGAAACAGAAAATCCGGTCATTCTTCGATACTAAGCCTAAATTAGCATCGTTTCAGAAGAATAATGGGTGAGATGATGGCACAATTTAACCTGAGCACCCTGTTCCGCAACATGTATAGGTGGAACTTCTAATGGGTTCTCTTGCGCACGCAGCAATCTCAATCGTGTTAACAGCCTGAATGAGTCAGGAAGGATGCGTATCTGGTTGTTGCTCATGTCCACCTCCTCGAGCATCTCAAGGTTCCCGATAGACCTTGGTAATGTCCTCAGATCAGCAAAATTGTTTCCTATATTGAGCTTCACAAGTGTGGTTGCGAAACATAGGCTCTCAGGGACGGACTCGAGTTCATTGAAGCTTACATCGAGCTCCCTCAAGTTTACCAGAGATGACATTGTCGTCGGCAGTTGTCTGATATTGTTATAACGCACGGACAAAACCTCCAAGGTACTAATCTTACCAACGGCCTCAGGTAGAGCCTTCAGCCGATTATAATACGCAAAAAGCTCTTTAAGGGAAGTGCACTGACCAATCGTATGGGGCAATTCCTCAAGGTTGTTTGTCTCGATATTCAGCTTTTTCAGGCTAACAAGAGAACCAATGGACTCTGGAAGTGCAGACAGTTTGTTCGAGCTTAAATCAAGCTCCTGCAGACGAATCAGTCTACATAGAGTTGGCGGCAGTTTAGCAATTTGATTGCCGCTCAAGTTAAGATAGACTAATGTGAGGATATCTCCGATCGAATCTGGAAGTTCGGAAATTCTATTTCCATGTAAATCCAATCTCATCAGCGAAGAAAGGCTCCCCATAACCGATGGTAGGACGAGTAACCTGTTTTCCGAAAGATCCAAGTTCGTTAAGCTCGATAACTTTCCTATAGAATCAGGAAGCCACTCAACTTGATCCATCAACTTGTTTCGGAGATTCAATTCTTCTTCACCTTTCTTCGAAGAGATTTCAATCAGACTAGCGAGCTTTATTAAACTCAACTTCTCGCCGTCTTGACCTGCAAATAAAGCAATACATCACTGGCATCAGAGAATATGGAAGAGCAGAGAATCAATGATCTGTGAGATGAGACAATGTGGAAGAGCTTAGAATCAACGACAAACCAACAGTGCTCCCAGTTTTTAAAGTGGAATCCTGAATCTGGTGTGCCAATGAGGCACCGGGGATGCCACTGATTCCGTCGGCATAAAATGATAATTTTGCCTTCTTCACATAGCTGTCATCTCGGGTAAATAGATCACCGCTCCCGACTGGTAAGTTATCTGAATTGCTGAAGCTCGATGAACCAGTAGGAGCAACGTCACGTGCCCGAGATACTGACAAGGCAACTGATGCTGCCTTTGCAGCCCTACAAGCAACATCATCAGAATTACCATCAGAGTTACTCGCCTTGTAAGAGCTAGATCCGGAAGACACACAATCTGAGGCCCTCTGGATGAACTCGTCGAACAACGCATGAACATTATCGAGATCGAGCAACTTCACAGCCTCCCACTTCTGCTCTTTCCCAAAATAGTAAACGGAGTTCCTCTGCATCTCGAGCAAGATCATGAACAATTCCTCCGGCACCTCAACCCCCTTCCCCTGCCTGGCGATGGCGTCGAGCCTGGCTTGATCCTCCTTCTCGACACTGCGGATCAACGCTTTTGCAGCCTCGACTTCGTCAATCGAAGGCCTCGGGGGAAGAGATCTGTGCAGTCTCATGATCTCTTCCACCACTTCATCCACAGTTCTCAAACTCGAAGCTTCCATTCTTTCCCAAGTCAACTAAAAATCACAGAACCTAATTCAAGACCAGAATCTGGGAAAAGAAGAAAACGGCAAACATTTCCTCATCTAGCAGACAAAAATCTCACACGGAAAGCAAGGAATTTCTCCCAGCACACTGCCCGAAGGAAATCCCAACACCAAAGGAGCTTCGGGACAACGAAACCAAGCACAGCCACCAAGAAAAAGGAACTACCTTTAACAAACAAAACCCCAAGAAACGGCATACCCACAACACCGAAATCCACAAAGAGCTCAAGACCCAACCAAAAAACCGAACCTGGGGGTAACAAAATACTTGGGGCAACTCAGTTTACATAATCCACGCCCAGATAGGTAAGAAGAAGAAGAAGCTGCAACGACAGAGCTATAGAAACAAGTTTAGTCCCTCTTCCCTTCTTGACGAGGCCTTGTTTCTTTTGGGGGAAAAGTATTAAAAAGGAAGGGTTGGTGGGTGGGGGGGAGAGAATTCCGAAACTGTAAAGGAGAAGGGGAAACGCTGCAAGACAACATTGAGTCTATTTCTTTATATACGCTGGCTAATTCCAGAGGCGGCCATAACGTGGTCGTGGCTGCCAGCTATTATAAGGGGGAGTCCATCTTCTCTGTCGCTTATCTCCTTCTTCCATTCATTTTTACGGTTATCCAGTTCAACCTCACTTAATGGGATTCAGACAAAACCCCCAAAAGAGAAAAAGAAAAGCAGATTGGGGTGAGATTCCTCTTTTTACTGCCGTGTGTCTTATCCATCCTTACTGTCACTCTGTGTGCTGGATAATTGTTGTAATCTGTGCCGACGTTTCTTCTCCTTTGCTCCCTTTCTAGCACAGTCCTTATGTTGCCAGAGCTGAGCTGGCAAAACGTGCTTTAAAGGCCCGGATTTAAAAAAAAAAAAAAAAAGGCTGCCGCAGTTATTAGTTGTCCTGAGTTCGATGCGAGTTGGTCCTTAAGTTTTGTTCCATAATGTCGTCGTTTGACGAAATATTTCGCCAAATGACGTAGTTTGAAAAATATTTCGTCAACTAACCAATCAAAGGACAAAAGTCGGCCTTTGAAAGACCGACTTCGATTTTGGGGAATGAAAGTCGACCTTTCAAAGGCTGACTTCCTTAATTATCTTAAAAAAAAAAGCCTGTAAGGCCGACTTCCCATTCATTAATTGTTTTAAAATTAAAAAGACAAAAAAAAAATTGAGGAAGTCGGCCTTGTAAGGCCGACTTTCATTCCCCAAAATCAAAGTAGGCCTTACAAAGGCCGACTTCCTTCATCAGCGTTCCAAACTTCGTTTGCTAAAATTTTTTCCTAAGTACGGTAAAGCCGACTTCCTTGAGGACCAAAGTCGGCCTTTAGTTCGCGAATTATTTTTGTTAGTGCGTCATTTGACGAAATATTTCGCCAAATGACGTCATTATGGAACAAAACTCGTTGGCCCTTGCCTGATCAGCTTAGATGCTATTGGGCTTCGGCTTCGCCATAGTATGCAAGCAGCAGCTGTATATGTCTCCATGTCCCACTTGCTCATTTCGCCAGCCTTCTCGAGACGAGGGATATGGCCGGGCAGGGGCACAACAGCTCGTGCTGTATGTGTTCGACCTTGAACAAGTGCTACATGAGCCAGAACATTCGAGCGAGGATGTCCAAGCGATCGACAGACCGGCAGTCTCCGTCCTGGCCCCACCTGCCTTGCAAAACAGACGAAGATGCCACACTGTCCCACCCAAGTCCATTACAAGTCAAAAGTCAAACATGGTCACAAGGAAGAACGAATGAAAAGAAAGGCGATGGATAGACAAGGGATCGGCTCTTCGGATTTTAACGACAAATTATCCCAAGAAAAAAGCACATGATACATATATAAGGAGGACTAACCCCACCCAAACAACCTGCATTCTCTCATGTTCCCTGTTTGCTGCTGTTATTTCCAGTGTAGGTGAGCTAGCCCCTGCACATTGTTGTTGTTGTTGTTGTTGTTGTGGTTGAACACGCTAGTGCTTTGGCTGAGAGGGCTCACGGGCATCCCTGAGGAACCGCTCAGTGTCCCCCTCGAAGAAGCCGGGCTATCCGTGGTGTTCGCTCCCCCAGCTTGCCTTGATGACGGCTCTGCAAAGCCAGGAAGCTTGGGTTCCTTCAAGCCTTCGGCAGCAAAACTACCGACAATCACCTATAGTAAGAATTGTTACTTTGTCACTTTTGCATGGAGATTGAAAAAGGACGAGAACTCATTGAAGAAATGAATGCTACTAGCAGAGCAATCTGGTCTGGCAATGGGAAGCGTGAACAGTGATTCAAGTGGTGAAAGGATAATCGTTGCACAATGCGATTGATCAATCTGAGCAAGAGAGAGAGAGAGACCTGCACAGGGGAGGCTGCAGTGAGAAGTCCGGCCACACCACCTCCCAGAACACGACCATCCGGGCCTGCCAGTGACACGCTCAAGCCTCCTGTTCTGCTACGCTGGCCCCCAATTTCTGAGAGGAGGAAGGAACCTGAAAGAGAGAGGATCTCGAACCTTCCCTACACCGAAGACAACATTCCCAAAGTCAATGCAAGCTTTCATCATTTTTGTATCTTCTATCACCACTTAATGTGTCATATATCTTAAGGATGGGATGGGCCAAACCCTGCGCTTATAAGGCACAAAAGTGAACAAACCTCATAAGTAACTGTTCCACCAGAAGTTGCTGCTTGATGTAGAGTAACGTTAGATATAGCACCATTGGCAGTCAAAATGCAGATCGATCGAGGGCCATGCTGGGAGAAGGACATTATTCTGGCAGCAACATCCTGACCAATAAACCCAAAAGCACTTTGTGATTGCCAATAATTTTAGTAAAGAATCTAGCAAGAGAGATTATCACTTACATCGAGATAACTCATATTCCAAAATTTTACGAAAATGGCCACAACTAAGAAATAATGGAAATGCCAGATCACACTGAAGGTGGGATGACTATATTTCAAAATAAAGGCACCCAAAAAAGAACATTTCTTAACATTTGCATGCCTGCATACATCTTTTAAAGGCCCACCTTATTTCTGTATGAATGCACACCACATACTCTTGACATATGTTTGGGATATGTCTTTATTTATGGATCGAAACTATTGCTAATTACAAAACAGTTAATCTTCTATCTGAGCAACAGTTTAGGATACCTATCCAGAAATAAGTACCAGATCAACATATGGGCACGCAATGACCCCAAAAGTTTGAAGACCCAAAGACTCAACACTAGGCCAACCACGAAAGAGAAGAATCGTTAACAATGCATCCCCACCTCTCCAGCTTTAACTGTAATAACATGTGGCGTAAACCCAGCTCCAGCAGACCCTTCATGGCAGTAAGAAGAGCATACAGTTTAGCAAACATCACTCATTAATAGATTCTGAAAGTAAAAGGAAGTTCAGCACATCAAGCGCACATGCTCAGGCAAATACTGGGAAAGCATGTAAATGTCTAGATAGAAAAGTAATTCCCTTCCTATTAAACTACTTTAATTAGTTTACATCTTATCCCAACTAGGCTTTTATAAAATAATCCATGCCCCCATGAACTTTGACCAGACTACCCCTTGAAAAGGAAAAAAAAAAAATCTAAAGCGACGAATCTTTCCCAATTGGCCAGAAAGCACACAAAACTTTACACAGTTCACAAAAAAAAGGCACTTCTCTTCAGATCGATTGATCATCCCAAAAACTGACCCGACTGACTGATCAGCAAAATCAGCATTAAAGAACACCAACAAACGCCACATGCAACTTTGCATTAAACAAAGCATCACCAGTTGAAAGGAATTTTATAATATATACCAGCTGTAGCAGCATCTGAAGCACCAAACATATCCTCCCTTCCAAACCCAGAAGAAGAACCTCCTCTCCCTCTACCCCTACCCCTACCCCTACCCCTCCCTCTCCCCCTACCCCTCCCTCTACTACCCCCCGACTCCCCCCCGCTCGGCAGCAGCAGAACCGGGCCCCCGCTCCCTCCATCGGGCCCGTACTTCCTCGGCCTCCCCCTCTTCCTCTTAACTGACATCTCCTGCTGCACGGATCCATCGCCCCCGACAACTCCGTCTAACCCATTCCCGACGCTCCCGTTGGGGCCGCCGATGTCGCCGGGCTGGTATGCAGAGGGGGAGATCGAGCCAGCGGGATTGTAAACGGGGGTCCCGTCGCCGCGGTAGGACAGTCGCACCGGAGCAGCGGCGGGCGGAGTTAGGGCGTGCTGTTGGGTAGAGTGGTGGGATAAAGGGCTCGACCCAAATAGACTTTCCATGGGGGGAAGACGAGTTGACGAACCCTGCTCCGATTTTCTCGACGAAAGGAAGGGTTTCTAGGGTTTTGATTCGGAAAAGATTTGATTGTTTTCCCTCGGTAGTCCTGGGTAAAACCCTAATTAAAACCCTAGCCGAGGAAGACGAAGAAGAAGAGATTAATTTTGGGGGAGGAAAATGTGAAATTGGGAATCTTTTGGGACCAATATATTACTTTGATTCTTAGGTAGTTTGGCATCTTTTTTGTTATAATAATAATAATAATATTTTTATAAAAATAATCTTAATATTAATTTTTGTGGGTAATTCAACAAACATGTAATGACAAATGTCGACATTTACTTGCAATACATTCTGTGAAATCTGAAAACTTAACTGCTGTACTTATCCCCAACAATCTTTGGGATACGAAGTTCCCTGTCAATCCAAATTTTCACCTCCTCCCGTTCCTTCTCCCAGTTCTGCTATTCTATTATCCTCTCCGCACCACCCTCTCCCAGTCATCGCCAAGCATCTGACCGTGATCCCTGGGACAGACCGAGTATCTCTCGGCTGCTTCCGACTGAGGCCGAAATGCTTCTGCAGAGGAAGTGGGGTGCTTCTGCTTGCCATTTCATATGGTTGCAGTTCAACCACCTCAAAGAACTAGATTCAAAGACACGGTCTCACGTAGCTTCAACGGTCTCCGCCTTGTTGTCTCCCTCATCCACAATCTTGAAACAAGGTTTGGACGGATATGCAAATATAGAAGATGCATCCGCGGATGACTGGAACACTGCGGAGTATCTCACTGAAGTCAGAGTAACTTTAGGTAGCTGAAGTGAACCCGAGGCTAGAGGAACAAGCTTGTATGCCAGAATGTGGTCAGCCTTTGGGAGGACGGCAACTGAGCTGCTGTGCGGTCCTGACATGACGAAACTCTGGGAATCAGACAGCGAAAACTTCACCTCTTGTAGCAGGTGCGTCTGGTTAGTAATCTTGATGTAGTACGTGAAAGGGTCTCCCAGGATAGCATAAGGAGGACATTCCAAACTGACTGTCAGTGGCGGCAATTCCACTCTGATGTCAGGGAGTTTGTGTTCCGTGAAGACGCTGTCGTCGGCAGTTCTGGAATCTCTCCTCCATTTCAAGTGAACAGAACCAAGCCTGAGCACGGGAGTATGTTCCTGAGGACACACGGTGAAGACCTTCTTATATTCCTTGCCGGGCGCAAGCTGGGCTGGCCCCTTCAGATCCTGACTACCGGGCTTTATCGAACAGGAAGAAGCAGTGGCATTCTCATCATCGGCTTTAATGGAGAAAGATTCCAACTGCAAAGGGACTTCCGTGCAGTTTCTTGTGCTGACGATGAGTACACTCTTCTCGTTGACGGGCAACGATGGCAATTTCTCAGGCTCATTAGTCCTTTTTATTCCTGAGAGAAGTAGCGGGTCTCTTCGGAATGGCAGCAAAAAACGATGGCTGATGGCGATTGGATTCTTCCCTTCTATCTGCAAACTCTTGTGAACATGAATTTTTTGTCCACTTGATTCATTGCCGTGGGGACAATACCCTAGAGACACAAATAGTGTCGTGGCTTTTGGTCGATGCCACTTGATCTCTAATTTGCAGGACCACGAATCTCCATTTTTTATATTGGGAACAGAAATCAGCCCGAAAGACTGTTGAATTGTATTAATCTTGTCTGAACTAGTTCCAATTTCCTCCTCCCCTTCTGCTCCAACACCGAGTAGTTCAACATGATGCCTGTCCAAACTGGATGATTCTGCCTCCCGGGGACTGAACAACCCACTTCCCCTGACGTCAACCAGGTTAATTTTCAGTTCTCCAGCATAGATGTTGTGTCCCCTTGCCACCATTGTAACAGGAACACTGAATCTCTCCCCAACCAATGCGGGGCCAGAAGCATCTAGGTTAAGATCAACAAGCGGCTCTGCTTCTTCAACTTGGAGAGCCTTCTGCCCAGTGATTGCCAGTGCTGGATCCTTGGTAGGGAAAGTTTCTGTGCGATCCTCAAATTTCCAGAGAGGCAAGTCATCCATTGAAGCAGGGCTCTCAGCCCGACAGAAAATTGTAAAGTGAGATGCAAGTTTGGCAAAGATTGATATGCACTCCAGCTTTCCACTTTGTTCTGTAAATGATAGCAAAGTTCTGGATTTAATATCAGAAAAATCATTTTCAGGATACCCCCAAGGAGGCTATCACATGACAACAGGGTCCTCAATTAGAGAGTAGCTCCAAGTCAGGTGATATCTCATGGTTAAAAGACATCCCTATAAACTATACAATATAAACAAGTAAGAACAAGAGAGAGAGGCAGACTTTAAATGCGTGATCACAAGAGAACTAGACTAATAATAATGACAGGGTTGACAAGGATCGGCTTTTAGTTGGAGCATGAAAAAGCATTATATTTCTATACAGCTAACAGGGTCTCCGACACAATGTATATAAATTTCACCTAGCAGTCTGAATGGGACCATTGCGAAAGATAAATAAAAGAAAAGGAATACCAAACCTGATCTGATGTCATAAGTCAGGCGCAACCATTTGTTTGTTGAAAGGGACAGAGAAGGGTCTGTTTCTACTCTGCGATTTTGTAGCCCAACATGGTTCCCAGCGGATGGAAATTGATTGGCTTTTACAATGGTAAAGTTACACTCGGACTGGTTAAACTGGATATCTAATTGATCAATCTCAACCTGAAGTGGCAATTGTGACAGAAGGGACACTGTAATAGAAGTCGATGCACCTGGCTTTACGGTTTGCTCGTGGAAAGCTACTGCAGCAAGCAGGACTGACCTCAGGGGACTGACGAGGTCAATTTCAAGGTGAAGAGGGTTATCCTCAGTTACTTTAAGTGGATTCGTTTCCTCAGGTGTCATTGAAGAGTCTCCCGTGACAAGTTCCAGAACTTCTTTATGGATGCTTTCTCTTTGCTGCAGGCTTGGAGGTCCGGCTGGGCTACTCTCTTTGATTACAAGAGAGTTTCCCTTGCCATCAGAATAAACAGGTAAAGCAGCCATCTCTAGGGAGTATTCAACAAAATCTTTTACGGTAGCTAGTTTCCTACAGCACTCTCTTAAGTACCCTAATACCTCCCACAACAAAGTGACCCAGCCCTCTTGTCTGTGCAGATTGGCTAAACTGTCAAAAAGCTGCTTTGCATCACCAAAGTTGCCAATGGAGAAATATTCTTTTGCAATGTCCAATCCACAAGTAGCACCCATCCGCTGGACCTTAAGGCTAGCAAAGAATTCATAGCTCCTTTTCAATAATGCAATAATTTCATAGGAATCTTGGAATCTTTTCCCCTCTGCAAGAGCATAACGGATGTAGTCTTCATCTGTAAGACTGCAGTAATCCAAGCGCCAATCATGTATTGCTAAAAGAAAGTTCATAAAAAAAAACACTGACTCAGAGGGTAAGACTTACGATTGCATGGACAGCAAATCGCCCTGCTCAAGTAATCGAGCGAATTGACCCACATAAACAGAGGGCACCACAGATTCAGAAGAGCTATCAATCTCTGAAGATTCCTCCCACATTGATAAGGCGATCTCAAAAGCAGATCTCTTCCTCTTCAAATACAGAGCAGCCAGCTATTTCCAAAATACGAGTAGCATCAGATCAATCATAATGGAGATGATTCACTGGATTTTCCCTTTATTATAATTACAACATACATGTCAAGTAATTGAAGATGATGAGACTTAGTTCTTATAACAGGAAGTTGATAATAGCGACATGTCTAACCTGATAATAATAAGCTGGCCGAAATTCCCATTCTGTCAATGTCATGTCAGCTGCATCTGAGAGCAGAGATGAAACACTTTGATTGGTAGCAGAACTCGTCTCTAACAACTCAGCAAATACTAAAAATTGTCTGCTCATCCATTCCCAGTGTAGATGAATAGCTTCAGCTGATCCCACAAGCTTTTTGTATGAAGCCTTATGTTGGCGAAATGAGGTAACTGCTTCGAATGTTTTCCCACCGTGTAACAGTAGAGTTGACATCTTGAAGTGCAATTGCTCAGCAACGCTCTTTATTTCAACTAAGCGTTGGATTGGGGGCAGTCTGGTTGATGTACCAATCATCTAAATACATAAACATAATAGAATCAATATACTTAGCAATTTTAGACATAGGAAAATTCTTAACAGTTAACTATAATGCTTTGCCTCCTTTTAGCAACACACATAATGCAAGTGCAGCCTTAGAAACATACAAGTGCCGTGGGATTATAGAGTGTGGGGGGAGAGAGAAATAGAGGACCTCTCGCACTGTACAATAGGATTCATCATAGAACCTGAAAGCTTCACTCCAATCCCTTCGAAATTCTGCATATACTGCAGCCTAAGAATAAAATATTTAAGGAGAGTGGTTAATTAACAATACCCTTTTCTGAGGAAAGAAAATCATTGCTCTCATCAGATTACCACTACAACAAAAAAAAGCATGAAATATTGCAAGCTAAAAAGTACTATACTAAGGAAAACTAGTATTCCTTCAAGAGGAACCGAACTTTAAGTCTGTCAAAACCAAATTTCCAGGTAATGGCTAGCGGTAGTTAAAAGGGTAGAGAAAACTCCATGAAGAGTGGAAAAGAATTCCTTCTAGTCCCAGTGCCTACTTTTCACATGTCACAATGAGCTCACAATCAAAGAAATGCTTGACTTAATTTCTGAATTTCTTATTGGTAACCAAACATATCGAACTCTTCTAAACTCTCTAGAGGTAAGCCTGACTACTGCAGTGTCCAATCGAAGAATGTCTCCATAACAGAGAAAGAAAAGGCCGGAAAAGTTTTTAACCTTGAAGCAATAGCGTACATGCAACTCAATTGAACTATAACTCTTCTTCTCAACTCGTGTTTTGACCCTCCGACCTTCCTCTTTATAGTATGAATTTGCTAAATCAGAAATGGTTCCTGCCAATCTGCATAAGAGCTGTTCTATCACAATATTTCTCTACGGTTTACCACAAGATTGTATCCCAAAAATAAGAGATCGTGTAATTATACTTGCCTGTCAAGGGATTGTTTTAAATCCAAGGGATTATTAGTAGAAAAGACAGTAAGGTGCTTGGAATCTATATCAGCCCTTTTACGTAATGCAATCATTCTATCTTCGCTCATATCATCTGCAGCAACATTTTTTGCAGCCAAAAACAGAACATCAGCTGGGGGTGCACACGAGTTGTTCTACATCTGCGGGCACGGATTTTGCATACCTGAGGAAGAAGACTGTACCACCACGACAATCAATTTAACATTCCTTTGCCTAACCGCGTCCCTTAAACCAGCCAAAACAAAAGAATCAACGCGTAAATCAGCACATGCTAACAAAAGCAAAACTAAAACCTCCAGAAATCACCCGATCACTCACTTCACATTATCGATCTCCAAGCACACCTGCAACCACTGCGCCGGATCTCCATTAACCTCTTCCCAAGTGAACATAGCTGCGACCACGGCAGGAACCCTAGTCCGGTGCTTCGCGAGCCAATCGCGCTTGAGTATCCCACCTACCGCGTGGCTCTCTCCCAATTCCTTGGGCTTCCTTCTAAGGATCACGGGGATCTCGGAGAAGTCGGGGAGGACGAGGACGTTGATCGGAGGCTGCTGCGAGTGGAGGTGAGCGGAGATGGAGTGGTGGTGGTCTATGGATCCAACCAAGGAGACCAACGCCACCGGCGGCGTTCGTAGCTCCTCCGGGTACTCTTCCATGCAGGCTGGCGATGCTCCGTCGGCTTGGGTCGGCTAGGCTGGATCCGCGTCCTCCAAGGGAGGGAACGAGGCCGATGGTAACATAACATTGACCGTGACACCGTCATTGTCACTTAAGCACGTGAGGGAATTTCAAATATATGGGCCTAGTCATTTAAGGCCCAAAGCCCATTATAGTCTTCAAGCCCAAAACCCACTTTTGGTCAAATAATTAATAAATGTATTAGTTTGTTTAGGGTCAAATTATGGAAACCAATGATTTCCACTCCGGCGTTCCCCCATCATTTCCCATGAGTTTTTTCCATACAAGATTAAACAGCATTTACATTTAAAAAAGAAAAAAGAAAAAAGGGAAGCAAAATGGCACAGCAGCATGCTTTTTATTTTCAGAAACAAAAAGACACTGCTTCCGAAATTTCGGAATATACTGCCAAAAAATTTTACTACCACATGCATCAGGACAAGATTCGCTTGGTCTGAGCCCCCCGTCTATGACTTCCATGGCGTCATCCTATGTACCTTTCATCTCCGCCGCGACTAACAACCACCGAAGAAGCAGAGTAAGTCCCCTTGATGAACTCCAAGCAATCGGCAATGGCCTCTGTGTGGAAAGTGTTCGACCTCGTGACATACTTGAACCCGCAACTCTTCGTCGTCATCAGAGAACAGGGAACTTCCCTCTGGACCAACCGGACCCTGCTGCTACCATTCCTCTCCAGATAACCAAAGTAGCCCTCCTCGTTCTTATTACCTCCGCCCCGGCATCTGAACAACCTCAGGGCTCGCTTGTACCTACGCCTCAACCACTCGAGGATCCCAAAAACGGACACGAACCTTGTGCGAAGCCTCTGCACCGTGAACCTCTTGCCACGCCTTAACCTGAACCCGAAACCTCTGCTGCACCGGCATCTACAAGGAGGAGGACTAGGCAATCTCCTCCTCCACCCAGAGCAGCCGTGATACGCCATATCACTCGTATAACAGGAAAGGGAAATGGTGCTTGAGGAGTTTTTAAGTGTTTATGTGAGGTGGGGAAGGGAGGGGGGTAGGCGGAATCAGACAAGAAATTTAGGGGAGATGAATGATGATGTGGGGGGGGGGGGGGTTATGTTCATTTGATTTGTAATAATTTTGACTTAAGATAATGTCTTCAGCGATGAAAAGTGTGGCGTGGGAGGGGGACACAAAAGCTTTATTAGGTGGAATTAAATAGAAATAGGTTTGTTGTTCTCGTCAGCTGTTCACACGCCAAGAAAGGCAGCAAAGTTTGCAAAACATGGCACAATTTTATTGGCAAGAAAACATGTTGGTCATCGGTTGTCACAAGCTACCCATGATTGGCTTCGAGCACAAATCTGAGTAGTTAGCCGAAATAGATGAAGATATCAGAAAATGCCCACATTGTGATCATCATGATACAAAAGGATTTCCCACCAAAGCTATTGCATAAAAAATAATGAAAACCCTCTTCCTTGACTTTCTCACTGTTCTGATGCCGACCCTCCGACCCTCTATTAAGTGCTTGCATTTTACAGCCACATGTCGATATGAATTTTTGTCATGGCCACGGCTAACTGTGATGCAGGTAGGAGGGAGGGGGGAGTTCTCACCTACAGTGGGAAGGTGTTCGACTCAAACCAGCAAAACCAGAAAAGGCGGAAAAAAGTGGGTGTCTCTGTCATCATACATTGTGGACAAGGTAGACATCCACATCAGCAGAATCATCAGCTGGAAATCTTTAAGCTAAGACAGAGGCTAGCTGGCACAAGACATAATGACTCTCCTCATTAAAACTACAGCTAAAGGCCTAAATCTACCAGGTTTCGGTACATACAAACAATGCCTCGAGAGGGTTTAGTGAGACTCGAAGGGTTAAGCTAAATGAAGCCAGAGAGGAGCCTACCACCACTACTCTACTACTACCCCTAACAAACTGACCTGCACATTTGTCCTTGGTGCTCTCTACCCGGGACGACTCTACTGCTCGGCTAGCTCGAACGGGACACGGACAAATAATTGTCCGTGTAATGTGACCACTGCGGATGTCTGGTGCGGGTCTATCCTTGATGGCAAGTTTATGACCTGTTTAAACAGAATGTTAGAAAGATCGTCGAACTAAGACGGTAAAAAGGATGATAGCAAATAGTGAAAGTCCACCTTCTTAAAGGGAGTAACTCCCCAAGGATTGTCTGGTTGTTCTGGGTCCCCACTTATGACCAGTCGACCTGCCGGATCTGATTGTACTCGAACCTGAATATATTCGATGAAACAGAAAAAAGAATCAATAATCAAAGAAGGCAATAATTCTATGACAATGAGTACAGGAAGAAAACAACAAAAACTGTTAGGGCCAGTCTACCTCTTCCCGCAACAGACCAGGGACTAAAGCATACACCTCAAAGCAATCCATCTGAAATGAGAATGATGCCGTCTCAATCAACTCCCAGAAATTCAAGCAGAACAATAAATGAGATGATTAATTTGGAGAACTCACCGTCTTCTGTACATTGATTTTCACCCAATCAGCTGGAAGTCCTATGTCAACCACTGCTACATCAACTCTGGTAAATGGAAACGTGTTAAAGTGTCGATCAAACTAACATCGAAATATTTGTCTTTCAAACAAGGGACATTAAGGAAATAGATGCAATGATCCAATCACTATTTTATTCACTCTGATACAAAAAAACCAACCAGAATGCACCTAGACCTGTTGACTGATGGTTAACGGAACTACTAAGAGCTAACATACATATTTGGTTTTAAATAACACCCTGTTTTAAGTTGAATCAAACATATTTGCTGGACTTTAAGAATGATAGACAGGCTAACGATCTTAACTGTGTTTTGGCAGCTTTTGGTAGAGTAGTTGTCACGGCATCTTCCTCAAGAGGTTGCTTCTTACGTTTTAAAGGACCTAGTACGCAATAAAACAGGAATCAATAGCACTTCCAATCTATGGGATGACAGAACATATACAGATGATGATTGAAGAGAAACTCCCCAAACAAGCCTTTTCAGGGTCAGAGCATACCAACACTTTTTAGCTGCTTCTCACGTTTTTGCGCAGAAAAAGCACTCTTCTCCTGCGACTGCGGATCAATGTTACTATATAATGCACAAAATCCACGTAAGAAACTGAAAAGTGGAAGAAATTAACTTAACTATTGCATACCTTTATTATCGGATCACTAACTTCACCATTGCCAAGAAGCCGTTGTGAATGCCAGCCCTGCCTGGCGCGAGCAGCAGATTCCCTGGGCATTCTACCAGATCCAGAAGCCTAACAGGTAAAGGACGTGCATATTTGACACAAATTCTTAGTACAGACAGTTCTCAAGCTCTTTCACACTGATAGAAGAGAACAAATTTATGAGGATACTGGTCAAAAGCAGAAAAGACTTGGATTAGAAACATTTCCGGGCTCTACCTGATTATCAATGCACATAGGTTCTGCAGGCAAGGGAGCTTGAATATTAAGCTCTCCAGAAAGGGTTTTCTCCCTCTCAAAATCGAGTAGAGCCTAAAACACCATTACCAGCATTTCGGCAGAATTTAATGACCAGATAACATAACCCCAATAGGATAAGTGTTAGCACAGAAACTTCCGCATGTATATGACTCATAAGTTATCATGGAATAAAATAGTTTAAGGCTAAATAAACCTTTTCATAGAAGCCGCGAAATGTCCAGGATACTGTCGTACATGTCCTGTAAAGAAAATCATTAAAATAGTCAGCAGCCATTGATAAGTATTACCTTTCAAAAAAAATAATAGAATAGGGATAAAGACTTGGAGTGCAACAAGAAAAGGTGAGAGCAGATGTCAGAAGCCCAAACATATAAATATCTCTTCTCTTACACTTATGAACAGAATTAGAAAGAATTAAACAGATACAGATTGATCAAACAAAGTAGTACTTTAGTGACATGAGTAAAGGAGAACATGGCAACTACAAAAAAGATCTAATCAAATTTGCTAATTAGCTCAAAGCAGGTTTCATCAGCAACAGACGTTGATCATAAAGGAATGTGATTACTTACTTCGGCGGTCTAAAGGACTCTCCTACTTGTCGCCATAATTTGCTTGATGTAACCTAGATATGAAAAAAATTAAGCCAATTCATAGATGTATGGAGAGCACCAATGAAATAGGCTGAATTTTGCGACAGTACCTTCCCAAAATAATCCAACTATAACTAACAAACCAAGGAACTCAGCAGACAACCAATCAGAGCAGACTTGACCAAACAAAACCATAATAGCAATGAACAAAGAAAGATACAACACTGTAAAACAAAGGAACCCGCATTCATTGATCACTCCACTAGTCAATTGCCTGTCATCCCACATAAAACGACCCAACTAATCATAAGATTTCAAGGAGAAACTTATACTTGCTGGCGTATTTTCAGCAGCCTATATAACAGTATCAATTAACGCAAATGGTTTTACAAATGATAAGCATGTAAAAATAACATTCCAAAATAAATAATGTTTGGGTTACCCTGTCATAGCCTCCAAGTCCTATCACAGCTCGCCATAACCTTGTTGACAATTATAAATATGGAAAAACTGGATTAGCTATAAACAAAGTGGGTCGTAACCTTCCATATGCAGATGAAATGTCTAATCAACAGAGTGACAAACAAACTCACTTCAGGCAATTTAATCCTTCTCCATAGAATTTAGGAGGCCTCAATTCCATCTTTCTCTCTTTAAAGAAGTTCTCCAATTCTTTCATGAATAAATATTGGTCGTCTTCTGTCCCTGACACACTGCCTTCATCATTTTCATTTATGAGAAACAAATGTTTCATACTGGAGCTTCCATTTTCTGCTGGTGAAGCAGCTACTTGTTCTGCATCAATATTCATGGAACCCCCCATATTGTTTTCAAGTTCATCATCATAAGATATCATGTAAAAAGCGTCTTCTTCTTGAACCGTAGGCTGATTGCCATCAGCATTGCTGAATTTACTTTCGTTAATCACAAAATTGTCGACTTTGTCCAAATAGACAGGTTCACCTGTTTGCAGATGATTTACTGCAAGGTTACCATCAGCAATCTCACCTTCTTTCAAAGGCATCTCGATAGTTCCACCATTTTGATCAGCAGCGGCCTCATCTTTCCTGTCAACAGAAACAGTGGCTTCAATAATTTCACGTGGTGGCTCCACCGAATCACTTTCATGCATGTGCGCAACATTAGTCTCAACACTTCGATGTACAAGCTCTGCAGAACCTTCAACACTTCCAGCTGTGGTCCCCACAGAACCTTCAATGTTTTCTTGCATAGGCTCAACGAAATCTGCATGATTATGCGAGATGTCCACAGTTTTATCAACACTGGCCTTATCTTCGATTTCTAGAGGGGCTGCAGCTTCAATACTTCCACCCAAACGCTCCAACGAATTTCTTTGGTCGTCCAAAAGATCCAATTTTTCATTAGTAGGGTCCTCGTCCTTCAGATCAGGACGGGCTGCAACTTCAACTCTTCCAAAATTAGGCTCAAGTAAACCTTGCTGATTTTCTGAAACATCTACATTGGCAGATGAAGGCTGGGGCGAGTCCACAGGAGGGTATCCAGATTCTTCAACAGCAGCTGACAAATCTGCTGCTGCAATAGGGTGCCGATTCTCGAATGGATTCGGAGGTTCACCCACAGCTTCGGCAGGGGAAACCGAGTTCTCTTTTGCTTCAAGCTGCTGCTCCTCCAGGGTCCTCTCGTTAGTATTCAGAGCAGAAGGTCCCTCTGTTCTGTCTTGATCATTCTCATTCTCATTGGACATGGTGGGGCTCTGAACTCCCACTTCTGAAACAAGACAGAGAACACGTGTTGAATATCACAATTATAATGATACATTTTTTTTAAATTAATAAAGAATAGAAGAGTATGGAAATTATACTTGTGGAGGGAAAAGGAAGGTTTTCATAGAGAATTGGGGCATTAATTATCACTTTTAATAGAAGATAATTCGGCCACGGTATTGTTAGTTTCTCTGCATTAAAATCACAGTCATGCCTCCCATTTCTTCTGAGAGTTTTGTTTCAGGCATCCACTTCTGAAGCGATATTCCTCTTCTTCCAAAAAAGTTTAGTGAATTTTTTCCCAAGGCCTAGTCAAAGAGAGAGTGCATGAGGCACGTGCACAGATTCATTCCATATCACTAGAGAAGACAACACAAAGCAGACCAATGTTTGCAAATCCCCATATTGACCTAATGGCCCAGATCCTAATCAATTACCACCTACAGATCAGGCGCTAGAAGGGTCGAGCCAGTCGCCAGAGGATGAAATTCACCCGAGAAGAGAGTTGTTATCGCAAGGTTTCATTGAACGCCATCGCGAAGTCGAAACTTTATGCAGCAATGGGAGGCGGCAGACCCGGAATCCAAGAAGCACCAAACAATAAAAAACATCCAGATCACAAAAAGAGAAAAGCAAAGAACTCCCTTCCAAGCCCTAACAATCCCTTCATCTCTAAAAGAACCAACCTTTTCCCCCCTCCCCACTTCCTCCCCTCCCACTCACCGTCATCGAACTCACCCCCGACCAAAACCTTTGAAACCCCAGAAAAAGTTGGGCAGCCACAACATTCCCACAACAACAAAAAGAGACACCGGTAGGCATGGCACGCAAGAACAAACAGATCAGCTCACACGCTAAAACCAAGCACAGGAAATGAATGCAAGGACATCCTATCGAAAACCAGCAGCGAAATTCAGAAAAGAATACCCCAGCCAAAGTGGGAGAAGCAGCAGCAGCAGCAAGAGCTGCACCACGTACCAAAAGCGCAAAGGAGGGAGATTTTCAGAATACTATTTGATTTCTCTCTTCGCTTCTGCTCCTGAGTTTTTTTATCTTAACTTTATTGGAATAATGATGATTATGGCATCTTGGGTCTGGCCTTAAAATCTGAGCTTTCTTCTGATTTAACCTGAATTTCTAAAATAATTCACGAAATGACCTCGTTAGTTTCGATATTCCGCAAATAACCTCGTGAAATCGGCCTTACAAAGGCCGACTTCAATTCCTCGAAGGCCGACTTCCTAAAAATTTAAAAAAAAAAAAAATTAGAAAGTCGGCCTTTGATCTAATAAAAAAAAAAAAATCCCCCCTACAAACCCCACCAGCCCTTCAAACCCCCACGTACTTCCCTTTTTTTTCTAATTTAATATGAAAGTCGGCCTTTGTAAGGCCGACTTCCATCCAAAATTTTTTTTTTTTATTTTTACGAAGTCGGTCTTACAAAGGCCGACTTCAATTTCACGAGGTTATTTACGGAATATCGAAACTAACGAGGTCATTTCGCGAATTATTTTATAAATTCAGGTTAAATTGGAACAAAACTCCTTAAAATCTTGCAAAAACTTATGTATTTTTCTATGTTGTCATTATATATATTATATAATTTTATTTTTATTAATTTTGAATTCTATCCAACAGATATAGACAATTTTTCTTTATCCACTAAAAAAGAAAAATAATTAAATAAATGAAAAATAATATTCAAACATCTCGTATATTTTGAAATTATTCTATTTATCATAAATTATACCAATTTTTTCTATTTATCTTATTATTTACGTAATATCTCCGTATATCCTAAACTTACTCCGTGACTAAAGTAACAGAGGTTGACATGGCGTTGATGTGGCTCTAATACCGCCAGTCGCCCCCCGCCGTTAGAAGATCACTATTTGACGGAATATCACAATTAGTCTCCAAATAAATAAAATTTTTTTAATTAGGTCAAAAATCGGTCACCCAACCCTAACCCCCAATCGGTCACAAACCCTAAATCCTCAATCCATCCCCATATCCCCGACTCACGACCGGCCAAAAACCCATCAACCTACCATCCCCGACTTGACGTTCACGACCTCCCGACTCACGACCGGCCATCCCTGACCTTCTACGACACACCACCCCTAGTCCTTCCCCATTTGTTTTCGACCTCTCAACCCCAAAAACCTTCCATAGCAGTTCCTGACCTCCGCACCCAAACCCTTCCTTGAAGGGCCCTTCTCCGATTGTTTTCGACTTGTCCACCCAAAGTATTATTTGCGTGTTTGCCTCTTATTGCTTTTTTTTGGAAGGTTTGGGAAAGGACCGTGGGTGGTGGTTTGGGGAAGGTGGGTCAGTGGGGATTGTGCATCGATGGGTATAGGAGAAGGTCGACGATGATGGATCAATGGGGAAGTCGGGGATGGTGTGTCGGGGTTGATGGGTGAAGAATTTAGGGGTGGATCGGTGGAGAGGTCGAGGATGGTGGGTCGATGGAGAGGTCATGGATGGTGTGGAAGAGGCATGGGAAGAGGGAGAGGGCTAGGGGGTTTGGGGTGTGGAGGAGGATGATGACCAGTGGATAGAGTTAACTTGGAGGAAGGCGATTGACGACGTTAGAAAATACTGGTATAGTTTAGGATAAATAGATAATTTGGCCTATATTTTTTATTTTAAAATTTAATCGACAAAGAAGTGCATTGAATAATAGTTTATAATTCTGTCAATAAATACTCAAAATCGATGAAGGTCTCTATTATACGGGTAAAGTGAATTATGAGGCGAATGAATAAAAGGTTGAAACTCTGCTGTTATAAAACATGGGTTCGTTTATATTAAAGTCTTTTTTTGGCTTTTGTTAGAAAATTCAAAATTGACCAAAATCAAAATAGAAATAAAATTTAATAATAAAATTATATAACAAACTAAATTAATGACAAAATAAAAAGTCCTGAGGCCATAAATTGATATCTTACAAAACAGAATCTTTGATTTCGTCGTTACTGGTGTCGAAATCGAGCATGCTCGCAGGGCTGAAATCCCGATCCTAATTCAAAAATTCCGATCATATTAAATTAATCGTTTACGATTCTAGGTCGAAGGTCTGGTGCGCCCCATCTCTTCTTCTAGCGTTATAACGTAATTGCACATAATAATATCCGTACTATAAAGAACTAAAATTTTAATATTACATCATATAAACCTCAGTTATATTGAGCTCCAGCTATAACTCCCCATGCATAATAAACGAAATAAAACACGTACGTACACATCATCAACGTTGATTCTTATGAATCTAAAAACAGGATACGACATGACATGACCACCGCGACGGCCTACTAAGTTGTTCGGGGGTAGTTCTGGAGTAAAACACTAATCAGAGATTGACAAAAGACCAGCTGACACTAGTTTTAACATTTAGACCGTCAAATTTCATCACCACCGAACCTGTTCCCGGCGTCCCTCAGCGTCACCTTCAGCAACGACAGTGCCGCATCCCCCTGGCATGTCGACATCTCCGCCAGGGCCAGCTCCTTAATCAGCCTTTCCCGAGTAGCGCTACGGTCCCTTTCCTTCGAGGCAAGATCGTTAATGACCCTGAGCTCTTCCTTCGCTTCCTCGATTTCTGCCTCGACTTGAGCACGTTCCAAGTCCAGGCGAGCAATCTCCCTTTCTAGCCCAAGTTTCCGATCCTCTAGCCCGGCAAGCCTCTTCCTCGCAGAAGAAGATCTTGCCGCAGACTCCCTTGGGGAGGTTGATGCCAGGGTTTCCCATGTGGACACAATCTCTTCCTCCAATTCAATCTTCCTTCGTTTTGCTTCCACAAACATGGACAACTGATCCGCCATTACCATTTCGAATCTCTTGCAGGCGAGGACCACCTCGATGGGAGAACTGGATGACATCAACACCTTCAGATGCGGGGCCAGCATTTTGAGTGTATCTGACGTAAGGGCCTGGTCCTGGGTCTGCAGGACAACTAGCGCTTTTTCTGCCGCTTCCTTCAACTGTGCTGTGCTGGCAAATCCTGGAGAACTCTCAATTTTCTGCTCATCATCCTTACCCTCGTCAGCAGGGAGTCCAACATCAACTGCATTCACTCTGAAAATATATGCCATTGGAATCAGATCCATCTAGCACTGAATAGTAACAGACACAACAAAGGGAAACATCACCGTTTCACACAGCAGGGCACCGGCAATAAAAGGAAATCGAAGAGGGGGCAAGCGATCCTAACCGCGATTCGGAGACTTCCGGATGAACTGTTTCCACAACATCTTCTTCGGCAGCGTGACTCTTACGTTTAATCGAACCTGCTACAAAGTAAAACGACAATAAGAGTAACTACTTAGGCACAAAGGGTACTTAAAGCCCGAACTGGGCAGAAAGACTTTTCAGATGTAGCATACCATTATTTTCTGGACTGTTCTCACCTTTTTGTGCAGTTCTCTTTTCCTGCAAAAACAATGACCTACCTTTAGATGCTGAAAAATAAAAGGCGGGATTCACCGTAGCTTTTACCGTACCTTCACAACAGGAATACTAACTTCACCATTTCCAAGAGAACATTTCGAGTGCCAACGCAACCTTGCACGAGCAGCGGCATTTCTTGGTGTTCTACCAGACGCGGAAGCCTAACAGGGAGAAAGAACTGATTCAGCACAACTGAGTAAATTAAGAGCATCCAAGTCAGAAGAGCATAACATCAAACCATAGCAATCTACCTCCTTCATCATCTCACGGAGGGTGATACCATCACAGATTGTGGTGGTTATAGTGTCGACTGGAGTTTCATTGCCCATTGTTTCCATGTTTGAGGAAGATGGAATATTGAGCTCTCCAGCACGGAATTTCTCCCTCTCAAAGTCTAAAAGAGCCTGAAAATATCAGGACATCCAATTTACCACAGTGCTCATGCCATCAGGAAACATCACCACTGAATGCTAGAATATCAGATGTACAGAATGATCATGAGAAAACATCCAAGTAGGGACCATTTTTTAAACCTTAAAAACTGGTCAGGAAACAATGTTAGGGACTCTCCCAACTACAGACAACCAAAAATAGATAGTATGCAAAGAAAGATGTTTAATACCATATAAATGCACCTAAACGGAAAAGCAACAATACCAACCCCCCATAGTTGTTAAAGGCGACAAAAGGCGACGCCTATGGCGAGGGGCGAGGCGACTTCGCCTTTCCTCCCCTCAAGGCGAGGCGTGGTACAAAGGCGACTCCTTTCCTCGCCTTTCTCGCCTTTTTCTCAGGCGAAAGGCGACAAAAAGGCAAGCCTTTTGTTGATGATGAATAAGAGGACTTAATTGCAAAACTTTGAAAAATTTTGAAGAAATTAATGAAATTAAAAAAAATTAAAAAAACCCTATTAAGACTAATAGAACAATTATTCCAGACGATTCTTTTATGCTGTATTCCCAGACTTTTAGAACATTATTTTAGGAAAATCAAGGCCTGCCTTTTGTATTAAAGCACTTCAATGTGATTCTTTTATGGGGATTAATATTATAAATCGCCTTTGTTCAAAAGGCGAGCGCCTTTCGCCTCACCTCGCGCCTCTGGCGGGCGAGGGCTTGTCGCCTCGCCCCGCCTATCGCCATTAACAACTCCCGAAAAAAATAAGTTGAATTACCTTTTCATAGAAACTGCGGAATGTCCGAGAGACGGCCCTGAATGTCCTGTACAGAATACCATCAGTTCATTATACAGAATCTTTTCAAAACTTATCATTACCCATTTACATATTGGAAAATGACAGTTGGTATGCCTTTTCAAGTTATTAATTTCAGCACAGATGTAAGCTAATCTCCTAAGCTTGGCACTCAATCTGTCTAAGATATTTTCTTGTGCTTAATAACAGTATCAAGAGAAGACGAAATCAATCTATTCACCCAGTCTCTTCCAACTCATGTCGGTTGCATGAACAGATCACCTTAGCTGCACCATCACTGTAAGTAACAAGTTGCCACAGTAAAAGCAATGTGCTAGATCTAAATTATTTCACAATAACTCAAACATACAAGTAAATGTGGAACATGGTATTTCCTCAAATTTTAATCAGAGCAGTTATTTCAAAATAGGTTCAAGAAGCAGCAGACACAGGGCGTTAACGGGTGCCTTTCTTACTTTGGGGGTCCACAGGACTTTGCCACTTGTCCCCACAGTTTGCCTGATGTAACCTGGTTAATAAACAAGTTAATCACTTCAGCGATGATGTATGAAGCAGCATTAAACTTACGACAACGTAATTTTTAACAATTGTCCTCTTCCCAATGCTTCAACAATAACCGAAAGTTAAAGAAAGAGAGCAGACAACCAATGACGCCAGATCAGATTGAAAGACTCTTGTCCACCATTTACAACCCAAATGGAGTAAAAAAGATAGGAAAAAGGATGTGAGACAAATGGAATATTAAAAATAAAAGTCCTTGGTTAATCAGTGATGCATGCAAGTGTCGTGTTGGTGCACAACAAAATGTTTGGTCAACATTGTAAAGTCTTAGAATGTCTCCATACCTTGTCATAGCCTCCTCGTCTCAACACAGCTCGCAATAGCCTTATTTAGCAATTGTAAAGTTAAATGTTGAATTAACCGTAAAATTACCAAGGGAAAGAACATCAAGAAAACTCACTTAAGGGTATTCACTCCCTTTCCTCTCAATTTTGGAGGCTTGAATTCAGCACTTCTCTCTCTGAAGAACTTCTCCAGCTCCTTCAAGAACTCAGATTGCTCCTCTTCTGTCCCGGAATCATCGCCTCCATCATCAGCATCTAAACGAAACAAATAGTTCGAACTGGATTTTCCAAGGTCCAATCTTGACGCATCTACTTGCTGCACATTTAGCTTTAAGGGCTCCGCCGCCAATTTGATTTCAGGTTCATCGTCATAAGGCACAGAATTAGGCACACCATCGTGCATATCCTCTTTTTCGGGGCCAAAAACGTCCCGTACCAGCAAAGGGTGACCATTCTCAGCAGTCCTCCATGACTCATCCACAGCTTCAGCAAGAGAATCCAAATTCTCCTCTTTAGGTTTCTCTTCAAACTCCCTCCCCTGAAAATCCACGATTGAAGGAACCTCTTTTCCCTCCATCTTGACGGACATTTTCAGCTTCCAGACAACTACAAAAATCCGCAACATAAATAACGACCCCAGCAACAAAATCCATCTGAAAAAACAACACGACACAACAAGCATTCCCAACAAACATATCGAGAAATCATCATGAAGATGGGGGGTTGGGTAGATAACCACAGGCCTTCCTCCCAAATCCCCAATAACACAGGCTCACGCTCAGACACACGGGCAGTCCCTCGAAACATGCGCCGCTTCACACCCACATTGACAACCCTCCGAAGGTTTTCCTCTTCGTCGACATAAAAAAGCACAAAAACCGAGGGAATCCGAAATCCAAGCAAAAAAAGGAAACACCTTTAAGGCATGAAACGATCGTCCGCAGGAAAAAGCCCCAAACTTTCGCATGCCCAGTTCGCAAATTCCAAACCTTTACACAAATAGAAGGAAGGAACGAGCTAACTTCTCATCACCCACAAAACCCCTAGCCCCACACCCACAACTCATAAGAACATAAAACAGAAACAAACCAGACTCGAATGAAATAACATCAACGGGGAGGGAGGAGGGGAAACAAACATCTAGGTCCGGAGAGAGAGCTCTGGAAAAGTGGAGTCCCCCCGCCCCTCGGAAGATGCGAGATTTATCCCCCCACGGGAGGGAAAATGGTACGGACTGTTGCAAGAAAAAAGGGTTTTCGTTATGGAAGGGGGGAGGGGAGGGAAGTGAACAATTCCCCGAAATGAATTTTCATTTCTTCATTATTCATTTTTTTAAAAAGTCAGTGTTAGACACGTAGGATAGGTAGGGGGACACGTGTAATGAACAATATCCCTCCTTTCCATGTTTTAGTTAATAAAATTTAATGTCATAAATAATCCTGATTTTGTTCCACTCCTGTGACTTCTCATTATCAAACTTACGTTTTGACCTGACGACGCCCGCCTTCCCCTCCGTTATTAGATAAAGTACGACCCCCCCGGGGGAAAACCACGCCACGTCAGCATCCGCACGTGAAAACCGTAAACAAGCTCTTCTGTCACCGTCGTATTTTCTATTCTTTCTTTCTTCCTTTCTTTTCTCTTTTTCAGTTACGCGGCTCGTGCGACTGATCTCCCACTCCAACGTCTTGGCCGGCGAAGGCTCGCGGTCGGCCGTGGGCCATTTGGACGTGCCGGAGCTTGCATCCGCGCACCGCTGCCTCCCGTTTTGTCTTGAACTTGGTTGATCACGTGAATCTGCCTCCCTCCTCCGTTTTCGTTGTCGAATTTGGTATTAGTTAGTCTGGACCGACCAGCAGAGAATCAAAGTTTTACAGTATCCTTTAGCAGTTGTTGTTTCTGCTGGGAGTCCTTCCACTTTGACTTCTAAAGCTTGTCTACGAGTGATGCGGCTGGGCCGCTGTCGAGGGAGTGTTGTTTGTTTACTACACTATCGGAAACAGTGGCTTGTTGTGATCTTGTTTTTTGTTTGCATAAATTCTCAGAATTACGCCTGCTCTTCGATGGTTTTTCTGGATGGAGCAGCAGCAGCAGCAGCGCCGTTTAAACTTAAGGCCACTCCTCTGCACGAGGGATCTGGTTGACCCCTTTGTTACCGCATTCATATCGATTCTGAAGGTCCTTTTACCGACAGCTCTTGGATTATTCCTCGCAATTGGCCGGGTGGATGCATTGGGAGAAGAAGCGATATGCACCGGATGATTTGATAAGGAAAAGTCCAGTATGCGGCAATATGCACGTGATAGTCGGGGTTGGCGTAGGAGCTTATTCTATGGTACTTGGCTCCTCTTGGGGTGAGTTTCGTTCGGTCGCCAATGAGCTGCTCAAAGGACTTTCAGTTGAAGGTCCGGGTATCCAACCTTTGCCTTGTGCCTCTCGAAAAGGTCCATGAGGGCGTCCACGAACTGGGTGTGCACTTCATTGATCTGCATCGAAGTTTATCGGAGATGTAATCACCCACATCGTCTGTATACAATTGTCGTTGGGTCGATGTATGTACCTCTTCTATCGTGGGGTTAACTTTCTTCGTTAAATAAATCGGCTTCCCGACTACAACGTGCATTGGACGCTGATATGGCAGCGGAGTCCTGCAAATGGAATGAATTCTAAAACGAGGAAAGTAGACACCAGGATTGGTGTTACACAAAGGTGAATAGGAAGAAACTCACCCAAGAATACCCCAAAAGAAGATGGGCGCGAACTTGATGGCCCTGGAAAACCTCAGAAAGGGCTCGCCGCTCGGCTTCCACCATTTATATACATCCGACTGTTTCAATAAGAACAGCATAAGCAAGTTCCTAGTTAAGGGTTGATAGTACCCAATAAAGATTGAGAGTGTAAATAAAATGTAGAATAAGCTTCGGGGAGAAGGCATCAGTACTTGACCGTAGCAGAAGACTGGAACGAGAGCGCAACCCATTTCCATGGCTATGCGAACGAATCCTCTTCGAGATTTAAGGAATGCAATCTGCAAGAGGATGTTCATTATTGCTTGAATGGAAGTTTTGTTGTAAACAAAACGGGAGTTGTTTCATGGCTCAAGACCTCAGAGTCATGTTCCATGAGGAATGTCTCTTGGATGCCTCCGGGCACAATGATGCAACTATATCCGGCTTCCAACAAACTGGAGAAGTTCTTCCGGGTTGCCGGTGCCAGACCCAACCATGTCCAGATGTGCCTCAAAAATGGTGTATAGAACACCTGACAAAAAGTTCCCCATTGCAACAGATTCAGCCAAAAGACAAAGTGAAAGGCCAAACTCATAATTTAATGGAATAAAAGATGAAAAAGATGGTGTATTACGGCAGAACTGGCTAGAACTTTTATTTTTGGAAGAGGCATGAATCCGGTAAGGTCGGCCAGCGCAACAACGCCAATCGGAAGAACAGAGTGTGGCTCATAACCAAAAACTGTGCATAATTGCATTTAAAAAAAAAAAACAGATTTAGGCAGGGGACCAAGACTCATACTAGAAGGAATCCAGAAGGCCAAGGAATCAGGAAATATATAGGGCCAAAATTAGCAGAGAGCCATGTGAAAGGTTTACCAGCTAACAACAACAGGACAAGGTCGATTCTTCTAGGACATATCAAGTGAATCAAATCCATGACCACAGTACAATCACTTACATATTTAAAAGGGGTTAAGCCGTCTGTCTAAACCATAACCATCCGTTACTAGCAGCAATTAGCGTCACTCCCAAATATATCCGCCACCAGATAAAGTAAGCTGACCACCAATCAGTGCAAGCAACAAACTAACCATAAGCGCGACCGGGATCGAAAGCCGTCATGTCCTCCACATGCAGAGTAACCGGGAAATAGCGGCACGCATGCTTGCAGATGTACCTGCAACAGATCGAAACGAACGGAACTCAGAATCGTGCGGAAAACGCAGAACACGGAGGAGCTAACTCAAGGATCACCTGGAAAGTTTCCTCCCGGTCTTGCTCCGATCATCTATGGGGATCACCATGAAAGCACACAGCAACCCCAACACCCTTGGAATCAAAACAGGAACCAACCCAGTCACAGAAGACCCCAACTTTCCGACGACCCATCACGTGAAGCCACAGAACCCAACAACGGAAACAGAGCAACAGAAAAAAAAGCCGAAGAGGGATTCGATTTTACAGGAGGGCCTTGGAGAAAGGAAGGACCAGGAGGGAGAGGAGGATGAGAACAGCGTCGAAATGGATAGACCCGAGCCATATCAGCAGAGCAACTACTGTGTAAAACACGTTCGAGGACTGGAATTCCTCCCTCCCGTCAAACACCCTAGATTTCTCCGCCGAAGGGAGTTCTTCCTCCCTCTGCTTCTTGGACCCGCCGCAACCATCCTCGCCCATCCCCGCAGACAAAAAAGGAACAGGACCCAGAAACGAAAAAAGCGGCAAGTCACGTTTTTTCTTCTTCCCGAGTTACGAAATCAACGGAAAGGACTCGTCGCGAGGATGGACGGATGGGGAGGCAACGCATGCAGAGGGGGGAGGTAAACGACAAGGAAGGAAGGAAGGAAGGAGGGTGGGGATGGTTCTTTCCCAAGTAAAAACCAAAAACAAACCCAGCGAGGACGACAGACTCGGGACGGATGGAGCGAGTGAGGGGAGTGTTGTGGATGTCCGAAAGTCAGATAAAAACGACGATATCGAGGAAATCTCGCGGGGTATGGAAATTTCCAGACCTTCTTCATCCCTCGGTTTAATAAAAAAAAAAATTTATAAGTATAAAAAATTCTTCTGGTCGGTTACGATCCGAGATCATTCGGGTCACAGCATCGAATTTGGTAAAAAGAAAAAGAGTGTTTTCCTTATATAGTGTACTTTACTCCATTTTTTATCTATTCCGAAACGTATCGTACAGTAACCCCAATTTAAGATGTTACTTCGACGTTATCCTCCGTTAGGTCCCATCTTGATGGAGTCCGACGTGTCCCAACACGATGGGAGTAACCGGATCGTGCACCACACCATTAGTTGCCTGATTTCACTCGGAAGCTCCGCTTCCAAACTGTGACATGCTACCAGGTTAGTTTAGTCCTTCTCGGGTCTGTGTATTTTATAATGCGGTTTCTTTTCCGATTAATGGTCCGAATACAAGGAACTTCTGTCAATTCACGAGTATTTTAGGCAGCCGTGAAAAACCTGGAAGATGCTCATGAACAAATCGACAAAGCCCTTTCGACCACCCTGAAGGAAAGTAAGCCCGTGTACATCAGCATTAACTGTAACTTACCTGGCATACCTCACCTGACGTTCAGCAGAGAACCGATTCCATTTTCTATTTCAGACAGGTATCGCCATCCGAAATTGACACGTGTGGGGAAGAATTTGAAATTGACAGTCGGGGGTTTATTTCATTCTTTCCTTAAAAGGTTTAGGGGCTCGAGCTAATTTTGAACTCTGTGAATCTTTTATATTTTTGGCTTAATTAGTAATTCTATCTTATACTTTTTCCATTTTTTCCAATCTATCATATCGTTCGGCTAATGGTGATTTTTAATGTCGTCATAGTCACGTGTATGGACACGTCGGACTCGGTCAGAAAGGAAGCTAATGGAGGATAACATCAAAATAACGCCTTAAGTACGGGTTACTGTAGGATACGTTTCAAACGACAGGATAAATCGAAAAAATTGGACGTAGTACATAATATAATTGCTAATTAGGCCTATTATTATTTACGAGCAGAATTAGGTTATCACGTTTCTTCCCCCCCCCCCAGCAACCCGGGTTTATATAAAGATCGCGACGCTGACTCCCCCTGCCGGACGTGTGATGATGACTTGCATTGAAGGACTTAGTTCTTTTTATCTTTCTTCTTTCTTAAATGGCGACGTTTGTCGGCCGCCTGATCTTACGAAATAAAATTTATCGGAAAAAATATGTCACGAATTAAAGTACTAATTTTTCAAAATTAGTAAAATAACATACTTAAATTAATCTAGTGAAAAATATAGAATTTGGTGTTTCAAACGTCATGTTAAAAACAGAGTTCTCAATTTTTATAAATAAACTCGGGATTCTCAATTTTTATAAATGAACTCGGCGTTAAGTACCAATTAAAATGTTTGTTGAATTTTAAAAATTAATAGACGAACAGACAAAAGCTACCGGATGTCCAGAGTCCATGTAATTTCATTGCATGTTTGTAATAAAATTGAATTATAAGGGGGGGGGGGGGGAGTTGAATCACATGACGGGCCACCATTACTCCAATCAAAATATGGGCCTTGTGAAGAAGTGTAATTAAGTGATTTTAATTTGTTTTTAAATAATTATAGGATAAGAATCCTGTCATCCAAAGATACATGGTAAGAACTATACATGACAAAATATAATTAACACTCCAACGGGATATATGTATATCACCTATCAACACCCGCTGTGCGAATGAAGCCACACCTCTGGCATATTTTGCGTAGTAGATAAATAGATACATTTAATCGCTTTGTTTCCTAATTATTTTTAATTTAAATAAATGGGAAGTTTCACAGATTTTTCTTACTTTACTTTAAAAATTGGAATTTTTCGATGGATATTTTACTATTTTTGATGTTTGATTGTGTTGTTCAATTTTATATCTTTTTATTGCCAATTTTTTGTTCTCCAGGGTTGCTAACTCAACGGGCATTCCATTCACGCATTTCAACCAAGCAAGGGATTCATTCGCATCGGGAATTATTCCTTTTGGATCTTTTTGGGCTTCTAATATGGGCCGGTAATAATAAGCCCATTTGATCAGCTCGATTTACAGGCCCAATGGAATCCCGACCCAAAGCCCATTTCAATTCACTCATATCCAAGGAGGGAGATTTGAAACTTAATTTAGTAATTTAGTCTTAGCACGTTAAATAAATTAAGGTTGAGATTCTCCTTTTTTATTTTTCTCTATCTGACACCCAAAAAAGGCAAACAAACAAATATTCGATTGGTAAGACCAGGCTGCCTTTGCATGTGCCTCACCCGAGATTTTCTTTTTTCCCAACAATAATAAATAAAATGATAAAAGGAAAAAACTTCCTCTAATTGTCATGTTCACACTTAAACCACGATGATTATTTTAGTTTTAGGATCGAACTCATCCATAACATCCTGGTAATAACAATTATTATTATTATTACAAAAGAAAGAACCAACTTAACCTTGAAGAATAATGTCCTTAAACCCAAATCTGTCCGTCTCCTCCTCCCTCCTCGCTTAGACTTCAATGGATTCTCCTCCTCCTCCTCTTCTTCTTCGATGCGTCGTGTTTGTGATGTTCCTTCTGAGGAGTCCTTCTACTTCGCAGTCACTCCCATTTAAGTCCTTCAAGTTCGGCCCCTTCGACTCCTCCTACTACACCTCCTTCTCCGTCTCCGGCTCCTCCACCATCAGCAACGGCGCCCTCCAGCTCACCCCCGACTCCGCCAACTCCCACTTCTCATTCTCTCATCGTTACGGCCGGATCCTCCTCCCCTCTCCCTTCAAGCTTTTCGACCGCGCCTCCGGTCACGTCGCCTCCTTCAACTCCTCCTTCCTCATCAACATTTTCCGCCTTAACAGCTCCGAGCCTCGTGGCGAGGGACTAGCGTTCGTGATCGCTCCGGATCTCGTGATTCCCCTCAACAGCTCGGGCAAGTATCTCGGCCTGACGAATGCGACCACCGATAGCTCTGCTTCCAACCGGATTATTGCTGTTGAGTTTGACACGTTCAAGGAAGATTTCGACCCGGATGACAACCACGTCGGGCTCAACGTCAACTCCGTCGTGTCCGATGCGACTGTCTCGCTTGCTGACCACGGCCTCGAGCTGGCCCCCAGGGGTTCGAAATTCTTCCACGTTTGGGTCGAGTACAACGGCATGGAGAAGGTGATAAAGGTCTACATGGTTGATGAGGACGCTCCTAACCTCACCAAGGACAAGCCACTGAACCCAATCATGTCAACAGGACTCGACATCAGCCATTTTGCATCGCAGTACTCATATTTCGGGTTCTCGGGGTCGACAGGGGATGCGGTGGAACTAAATTGCGTATTATATTGGAATCTGACCGTCGAGGAACTGCCAGGGTCCAACCAGGGGGTGAACATCATCCTTATAGCGGGGATAGCAGCCGGGGGCAGCATGACTGCGGTCGTGATGTTCATCCTGTTGAGGTACCTTCACATCAAAAGGGCGAAAAACAATGATCCGAGGATTCTGGATACTCTCAAAAGCTTGCCAGGCACTCCTCGGGAATTCATGTTCAGCGAAATCAAGAAGGCGACGAACGATTTCAACGAAAGCAACAAACTGGGACAGGGCGGATATGGTGTCGTATACAAAGGTGTGTTGATGAAGGAGAATTCTGTGATTGCGGTGAAGAAATTCTCCAGGGACAGCATGAAGGGAAAGGATGATTTCTTGGCAGAGCTCACGATCATCAATAAACTAAGGCACAAGCACCTTGTCAAATTACTTGGTAAGTTCCTCTCGGTCCTCGATCTCGAGCGAGGAGGGGGCCTGCCAACTGATCCGCATTCTCAGTGAGCTTACTCGAGTTTTTATGCAGGATGGTGTCATAAGAATGGGATGTTGCTTCTGGTTTACGAGTACATGCCCAACGGAAGCTTGGACAACCACCTGTTCTGCAGCCCAGATCGGCGACCACTCGGCTGGAACCTCCGGTACAAGATTGTGTCCGGGGTTGCATCCGCACTTCACTATCTCCACGACGAGTTCGACCAGAAGGTACTCCACCGCGATCTTAAGGCCAGCAACATTTTGCTTGACTCGGACTTCAATGCTCGACTTGGTGATTTCGGACTAGCCCGTGCGATCGATAACGAGATGACCTCTTACGCTGAGCATGAGGGCGTTCCGGGTACTATTGGGTACATCGCTCCCGAATGCCTCCACACCGGGAAGGCTAGTCGCGAGTCAGACGTGTTTGGGTTCGGCTCTATAGTACTCGAAGTGGTCTGTGGGCAGCGGCCATGCGCTAAGGTTGGTCCGTTCAGCTATCTGGCAGACTGGGTGTGGTCACTGCATCGCAATGGGAAGATCCTGGAAGCAGTTGATCAACGCCTGTGCGGCGAATTTGAAGTCAAGGAGGCCGAAAGGTTACTCCTTCTCGGGCTAGCTTGCACACACCCCAGCGCCAGCGAAAGGCCTAAGACTCAATCAATCGTGCAGATCATTTCGGGATCAGTCCCCGCACCGGCCGTGCCGCCATTGAAGCCGGCATTCATGTGGCCAGCCATGAGTCTGGGGACTGACACAGGGGATATCATGGACGTGACTCCGATGTCATCATTGTCCACAGGTTCGAGCCTCGGCACGATACATGGGATGAAATGTTAAGGGAGAGTTTCGGCGGCATGTAGACAAACGATTGTGAATCTCGGATGTGTTTTCTAAATGGTGTAAGAACAAATATGCAATCAGTTTTATTTTCTAAAGAGTCACAGTGTGTTATTGTGATCGAGCTTATGAATTCCAAGGATAACAAACATAAGCGTTGAGACGCAAACAAGGCCATCGGGCTTCACGATCCAAATGCAGTTCTTACAGTGCAGTGGTGCTCGTTCCTCCGCGCTCTTCATTTATGTTGAAGTATTGAACCTGACCGCCGGCCCAAACGAAGCTGCAGAAGAAATGGGTTGGCTAATGATAACTGTAGACATTAAAATTTTGCCAAGCCCAAATCGTAGGATGGACTAAATATTTTTGTTTTAAGCCCAATTCCTAGCTAATCTCATAGTTCGTTCCATTTGGAAGTTACCAATTATCGAAAACCAGCTACATATTTTTGCATTCACTTTACACCTGTCATACATAAAATTCTCTCATCTTTCTTATTCTCTTAAGCCCCATTTGGGTTATAAAGAGATTCTAGTTATTTTTGAAGGCTCCTCTGCGAGCAGTGCGGTGAAGGCCCCTCTGCCGGTGGTGTGGCGAAGGCCCCTCTGCGGGTGGTGCGGCGAAGGCCCTTCTAGCGGATTCTCCGAAGGCCCCTCTGCGGGTGGTGCGGCGAAGGCCCCTCGGTGGGTGATGCGGCAGTGAATGCCCCTCTTGCAGGTTTATCTCCGAATGTCCCTCTTACGGGTTTATCTCCGAAGGTCCCTCTAGCGAGTATATCTCCGAAGGCCCTTTTGCGGGATTATCTCCGAAGGCCCCATAGTGGGTCAGGTGTATCTCCGAAGGCCTCATAGTGGGTCGGGTGTTTCTCGGAAGGCCCCTCTTTCGGATGTATCTCCGAAGGCCCCATGGCGGGTTTATCTCCGAAGGCCCCTCTGACGGGTTTATCTTCAAAGGCCCATAGCGGAACGACGCGGTGGTATATTTTCCCAACAGTCATATTCTACACACAACACAATATACACATTGGTGAAGAGAAGATTCTTGGAGCTCTCGAAGACTCTCGTCGCCTCCTGCTCACCGAAGCTCTATCGACGTCCATCGCCCTAGTGTTCTTCTGCAATGCACCCTGAGGTTCTGCCGAATTACGCCTAAAGGCCCCGACGACTTCATCAAACTATCGAAGTTCTGCCGGATCATGCCCATAGGCCTCGACAACTTCGTTAAAATTTCATCCCGAAGTTCTTCTGAAATTCTGCCAGAACTTAGGATCACCATCTACAAATGTTATTCTTCGAAAATCGAATCAGATGAATCACGTGCTTTTCTCATTACTAGAGATAGAACCCGCTACATTTTAATACGACAATTTGTACGCTGATATTTTCAGCGAGATTTTAGTGTTTACAATAACGTTGGGCGCTTGGACCCCGAGATCGTCGTCCTCGTATTTGCATTAGTTTCTACAGTCTTCTTTGGAGTCTATTCGTCACTGGCAGGTCAGAAAGTTCTACTCTTGCTGCTCTGTAGCCAGCCTCACAAACCTGTACCGTTTTCTGATTAACTCGCAAATTTTTTAAACCTTTCAGAAATAACAATGTCCTTGCATTGTCATAAGAAATTCTCTATATTTTGATCTTAATTCATGAATAATAATAATCCTTTTTCTATTATCATTAATCCTAAATCTTTGATCTAACTATGAAAATTTTTCTATATATAGACTACCTACGAATATATTACACTAGCAATTAAAGTCTCATACAATCCTTCTTCGAGCAGTTAGTTGCTAAAATTCTTGGGCCTCCTTCGACATGACAATGTACTTTCCATGTTCCAGCATCACCTACTCAACGGTGATCTTAATGGCGAACATGACATTACCAACTTTAGTTCGCCATTTTCGCAGCATGAAAACATCATCCTCTAGTTGGGTCATTTCACTTTCGTTAATATTCTCCTAGAAATAACTAAGAGACATGAATTCATGTAAGTCTTCCACATGCTATAGTTCTGGTTATTTAATTTTTTCAGCATCCTGACATTGTTGAATCCCGTCATACCGAATTCCACATTTGAAATGGTAACGTGGCTCCCAACCTATGCTCATTGCAATATTACATTGCAGCTTACTTGCAAAATTTTCATAAAACTTCTGATACAAGGACCATCAACGCACCATCGATTATAGCTATCGGCTTACTCATCATCGACTACCTTACACTTCAGTCGAAGTAAGGGATCTCTCGAAGCAAGCCTGGTCGAAGTAGAAGCAACCCTGTATTGAAGACACATTGAATTCCAATACTACTCATGTCTCCACTATCTTACATTTAGTTGTATTCATTTCAATAAGCCATTATGGCTAGTATTAAAATCTGCATGCATTTAGTTGGTTATTATTTGCATTTAATTCCTTTTCTTCTCAAGGCCATTGGTGCCTTTGTAAATCATACCCCTTTATAAGTCCTTGTCTTCTGTCAGAAGTGAGTGGATTCTCCTTCAACCTCTTTTTTCATTTAGTGGACTCTTAGTGCGGATTGAGTTAAGCGTTCAACCAGTGGTGGTATTTCTGTATCCTTCGCATTGTTCCTCACCCTCCTCTTATTCGTGGTAATGTCTCGGTATCAACGATCAAACGAGTGTATCCAAGGCTTCTTTCACGGTGGTGAATCTGTATCCGTGAAGGTTGTTCTCAACTTACCCTCCATCTATCCCTAGTTTCGTTCCTATTTCCAGCCGCACCCCTAAACACAACCTTCCGTCCATTCCAGCGTTACTTCATTCCGTATCGTTCTGAGTGACGTCACCATTCATTTTCGATAGTTAAACTATCAATTCCTTGTTGTCTCCGTATCAACTTCGGCCCTTATCGACCAGCTCAGATGCCAAATTTTAAATCTCGACTTAGAGTTGATCAAGGCGAACACTAGTCTTTGACCATAGTTTTGAAATCCTAAACAAGGAAGAGGAAGATGAACTCACTTGACTTGTTTTCTTGAGTATTGATAACAAGTGAAGCCCCTGAACCCTACTTAGACATACTACTTGGGCTAAGATACTCAGTTCTTGGACCCCCAAATCATCGTCCCTGGATTTGCAGTGGAGCGTGAGTTTATCGGGCAAGTGGTTGTCCATCTCCACGTAGGTTTTGGATGGAAAGATCGGGTTGGGGCTACGGGCGGTCGTGGCTTGTACATTCACAGAGAAAAGTAGTAAGATCATCGGAAAACCTCGGAGGGGTCAATCCATTTTGCTTCCTATGTGATGTTTATGGCTCAGTCACGGTTTTTGTTTCATAGAAAAAGAACACAAAAAAATGACGGTGCTTTTCCTAACGATAATAGTAGTCAAAAAGCCAAATTAAACTTTTTGCTATAAAATAAATTTATAACGTATTAATTAATAATGATATTTGCCCAAAAAGGATAGTATTAATTTGGATTCGTTCCTAATTTAATATATCTTCCCTCTGATCTTCTATCTTAATCTACCATCATGAAAAAATTACTATGCAATGCTCTTTGAATTGCTGCTCATGCCGGCAATGCCAGCTGTGGCATCGTACGTCTCTGTTGTGATCCACCATAAGGGTCGTACCGATCATTGGAAACTGATCAGTCGTATTGTCCTTCCTTAGAGACATCATATCACAGCCTAATCTTGTAACAGGTGGACTTGTGGCCCTCTTTGCAACTGCCCAAAAATTTAACATTATACGTGTCAAAATGATTAGACTAAATTAAATTCAACGTAGACGCAAGAGTTTAATATTCTCGTACTCAATCGATATTACTTGGCGAGACAATATCGAGTTCAATTACGTGATTATGTCACGCGCGAAATGGGACACTGTTACTGAAACGTAATCCAAATTTGGGTAATTATCTTGTAGAGAAAAGAGGGTGGAAAGGAGTTCGCCGGAAGAGGCCCTTCCTCCCCAGATCGACAAACTCGGACAACGTTGGGGGATTCACCCGACAACTAGTGTTAGACCAAGATCAAGCACCCGACACTGACCTTCTTTTCCGTCTTGGTCCTCCATGTGATATCACTCCTCGTCATCACTCGGGGGTTCCTCCTCGCGAGAACAGAACTTTCCCTTCCACAGCGATTACTATACGTTCTCACCCCCTCCCCCTTTTCCGTCTTGGTTGTTTGTCCGTTGTTGATACGCTTGGGGTAAGAAGGTAGGGGAGGCTGGGTAGGTCGGGTTGGCTTGGTGTGTCTTTGGTCGAGTCCCTGGTCCTGCTAGTTGCATGAATGGCGCAGTCGTTCTGGTATTACGAGGCCTGATGAACACTTGACTATTGATTTGGTGTGTCCTTAGCCAGATCCTCGTGTTCTACTTGATTAGCGCGGTCATTCTAGTGTTGTAAGGCCTGATGGGTGCTTGATTGGTTGGCGTGGCGCGCTGTGTAGCTGAATCCTCGCGTCCTGTGGTTGTGCAATTGGCTGGTTTGTTCTAGAATAGTGTGATTGGCTTGTTGTTTGGAATTCCTCTAGTTGTTGGAGGGCTTTCACGGTTGTTGGTTAATGAAATGATTGGCCTCGGATTCGTTGAGACTGTTTGTGGACGCGTGATTGAAGTAGGATGGAAAATGCCTTGGGGGTCTTACCGAAGAATTGCCCCTGTACCCCGAGTAAACAAGTGAAAGAAAACCTTGGCTCTTACAGGAGAATTGCTCCTGTACCTCAAGTAGACTAACAGGAAAAAGAAAGGCTTGGGCCTTACAAGGGAATTGCTTTGGTACCTCGAGTGATTATGAGGAAATTGAGTAACGGACGTGTCGGCTGACTGCCTTCCTGAGTTTATGACTTCGATCTTCTGTGGCTTGAGATACTGGATTGGTTCTGCCTCTGTTAAGGGATGGTAACTGGATTGTTGTTGAGATGTGTTACCGGGTTGTGATGTCGGAGGAGAACGGGGAGGTGGCGCCACTCGCGGTCGCACCTGCTGCCGTTGCTCGGGCGCTCCCGGAGGAGTGGGTGAGGATGTACCGCAGTGGTCCTATCACCGCCGGTAGTGTTGATATATGGAGTGGTGGTGAAATGAGGGAGTCGCATTGTTAATTTATGCCCTTCTATTTGCTAAACTGTTTATTTCTATGCGTGTTATTATTTATAATTGTTATAACTCTGTTGTGTTATCCGATCTATCTGTATTTGCATAATTACTGTTGCTCTGGATCGTGTGGTACATTACACTGTTTTAAGTTGCACGTTAGTATGGATGTAGGAGTAACACGGTTTTCGTATGTGCATGTGTGGGGCGTATTCGGCGTTTATCGCTGATCACAATCGGAGATATCATTTTTTTTAGTCTTGCAGGGTAAAAAGGGGAGGACACGTGGCATAAAATAGTTGGAGATTTGAAACAGAGTCGTTCTCGGATAAAGCTTTGAAAATTTATCGGTTTCCGCTAGATTGACTTGTAAACTGCAATAAATTTTCTGAAGATCGATACGTAAAAATGCAGGATGTCACACTCTTTCTTGGATGGGGAAGGTGTAGGTGCGTGAGTCTTCACGCGGGATGCTGCAATGTGAAACGAGGGTGCAGGAGCTTGGGTCCTTGATGCTTGGGTTGCAAGCGCTGGGACCACATCGATGACGAACTTCTGGTCGAATACTGTGCAATGCTACATATGTCTTCTCTCTTCCCTGGTGTGTTGAGCTTGACGATGTCGTGGCCGGATTTCTTGTTTACGAGTAGCAGAATTGATCCACGCCTCATAAACCTATGTTAGGGCGGACCGACTGGTAACTCGGCCGATGCTGGTCACGACCCAACGTGCCAAGAAAGGAGGAAAAACCTTTGACCTCACAAGGAAGGTTAGTTAGTCGTAGGATTTGGTTGGAAGCGGAGATCTTTTGATATTATGATTAGATATTATATGATTCTTGGCTAATATCTAGATATTGGAGGACAAGTTAGGACACGGTTAGTGCGTGATATTCGAGAGAGAAAATAATCATCGGGTCGAGGCTATTCTTTGGATTTTGGGTTAGAATTTTCTTATATATCGGGTGGGTGAGCGACACACTTATAATCTCGGTTGTCTAGTAGAATCTCGAAAGGACCTCCCCGTGAACGTAGATCGATTTTGGCCGAACCATGTAAATCTTACGTGTAGTGTTTTTCGTTTAAGTTTCACTATCAAAGCTCGACATGACAACGGAATTTCCCCAGCAGGTCAATATATTGCGGCCCCATGCTACGTCGCTCAACATCGGTCTTTGTTTCATGTTACCCTAAGAAGAAAGTCGAACTACTTTCAGAAAGTACCCTTAAGGAAGTCGAAACTATATTTCAGGAATTTTAAAACTACCGCCTTATTTTGTGAATTTTTTTTCCAATTATCTAGGTGGGGGAACTTTCCTCGCACAACATAACACATAACTAATTTGTTTGCGTTTTCTTCTCAAATATCAATTCCTTCTTTAGCTTACCCGAATGCTTTGTGTACCAAGCAGATTCCAAATTATTTTATATTCTTAAGTCACTATTTTTTATAATTTCCAGAATTGAACAACACTCACATACGTGTTAAAAAAAATGAAAATATATAATATGGCACGCTTTCACCTAACAGTTCGAGCTTTTAGGACAGTTGGCATTGTCTGCTGTACAACAGTGATATCAGAGTATTAAAAACAGAAAAGAGGCCACAGAAGTCTACCCCTAGGGCCACAGAACAATACGGAACATTGACTAATCCCATAAATTACGGAAACATAAAGAACAACAACTTTTTGCCTTGTACGACATCGTTTTTGATGTGTCGCCGCGGCAGTCTTCTCCTACAAGGCGTCACCTTTCTTTAAATCCGGTCCATTCAAGAAGAACTCGACGTGCCCCCGCCGCAGGTAATTTCGGTTCTGTGATTGCGGTGCTTCCCGTGGACGGCTCCCCTTCGTTGCGTGATTTCTGGGTATATCGTTTGTGACAGATGTAGGGCTAGGAAAGCCTTTCAGGTCGATTTTTGTGCTACGTAGGAAACGAGTTTATGCGAAAAGCCTCGTCCTTTTTTATTGCTTGAATGGAAGCCTTTCTGGTGCTGTTATGACGATTTACACTGGGTGCTGCAGTCAGCCCCTGATGGGGGATTTTTGCGTTGTGATGCAATGGGCATCGGTGGTTGGGTTGGGATGAAAACTGCGAATGGTAATTGTGCTACGTAGAATGTAGTTATGCTTTTACGACATATTGTAATTGTCCAATCTCCTTGGTAGCGGAGCATCATTTATTTTTCTGTGGTTTCTATGAGGATCATCATGTTAAGCATCACTCAAATTTGTGTTTTGAAGGGTGATTAGTGGCCGTAGGAGAGTGATCTGTTTTATGAGTTCAGGAGGAGGAGCAGTTCAGTGCGTGGATCGTAACAGCAGTGTTATTAAAAGCGCTCGCTTCGCGCTTTAAGCGAACGCTTTGAAGCGAGGCGACGTGGGTCGCCTCAAATACCCCGAGGCGAGGCGCATTCAGTGAAGCCCGCACTTCAGGTGCACCTCGGGGAAAAGCGACGAAGCGACGAGGCGCTCGCTTTTCTCTCTTCAATGTTCGACGCGTCGAGTACTTGATTGTAAAAAATAAAAAAATTAAAGGACCAAAAAAGTATTACAAATTTAATTAACCCTATCTCCCCCCTCACCGCCTATCGCACCCTCGTTTCTCCTCCTCCATTGCAAATCAGAAACTTCGATCATAGGCTCCCGGGACCCTTTTAATCGTCATAGTAGGGCGCCGGAAGAAGACTGCTTGTGATGCGTGGAAGGAGCTGAGCTGAGGAAGTTGAAGGCGTTGCTGCAGAGGAGACAGTCAGTTAGTTGTTACGGAAAACAGAGGGGAAGGGAGAGAGGTTGCGGGGGTTGGTTGTTTGTTGGTCGGTTGTGTGGTGGTGTGTTGGTTGGCGTGAGGATTTGGTTGGCCGGAGCTATTGGAGGTTGATTGTGTGGTGGCGAACACCAATATAGTGCGTTGTGTTTGTTTTTACTGGTTATCATCGTAGTAGCTGCAACAGCTTGTTAGGGCATTTGATCGTCGGGCAGGTTTCTTCTCCTTCTCGCTTGGTTCGGTCATGTTATTAATTTTGTTCCTTAATTCTACTTGGAGGACTGATTTATGGATTGCTTTAGTTGATTGGGCATGTGGAAGGTTTTGATTTTTGATTTGATGTTGTTAAATTGCCTCGTTCTTGAAGATTCTTTCCTCGTTCTTGAAAATTATTGCCTCGTACAGTGATATGGTTTGATTGTGGAAGGTTTTGATTGGGCATGTGGACTGTTCTCGTACAATGATATGGTTTGAGTGAGTGGTCTGTCGGATTGGATGGCTTTGTCTTTAGTTTTGTGTAAGCGTAGTGTTCGTGTTGGCTGTGTGTACCTCTGGGGATGTTTGGGAGGGTTATTTTGCCAAAATTGATGCGTTGTTTTGCTGGATTTCTCTACCTCGCCTCAAACGGTGAAGCGTGCGCCTCGCTTTGCGCTTCGGACTAAAGCGCAAGGCGCTACCTTTCGCCTCAAGTGCGCCTTGCGCTTTTAATTACACTGCGTAACAGCTTTTGTTTTGTGATTCATGTAGTAGAGAGCACCATGGATCAGAAAATATTGAATGTATAGAATCTGCCCAGCTATTAATCACTTCTGTCGCAAAAAGAATGGAGAGAAGCCGCTGCAAGACGTGCAATTCCAGCTCTGTGATCCGCGACGATGTTTCTGACATCTTAGTGTGCTCTAACTGTGGCACGGTTATTGAACTTTACACCTTTGATGCTCAAATATTCACTTCCAGTGGCCCTACTGGAACATTCATTCGTGTTGGTACGTCGGGTGTGGGCTCTTCCCTAAACTACAGGGACAAAAAGGTCTTCGACGCTAATAACCTCATCGAAGACGTCACTTCCAGGCTCGGACTATCTAGTACTTCCTCTGAACGTGTCAAGGAGATGATCCATGACATTACCGAGGGCGAGTTTGGCAGTGGCGACTGGTTTCAAGTACTGATAGCAGCGTGCTCTTATGTTTTCTCAAGGAGAGAAAACTGCCCTCTGCCAATTACTGAGGTGGCATCTCTGATGGGTCAAGATCAACATGAGCTTGGTCGAATGGTCGCTCGTGTCGTGGACTTCTTAGAACTGAGGGGGAAATTACCTATCGTGGATGTGGTGGCAATGTTTGAGAGGGCAATTAGGAGGTTTTCTAGGTTTTCCAATTTGGGGAGGGATTTTGTGGATAGGATGAGAAAGCAAGGGGTCTTTCTGATACAGTGTGCGACAAAATGTTTCTTGACAACAGGGAGGAGGCCTGTCCCCATGATTGTTGCTATCTTGGTGTTCCTTGTGGAGCTAAATGGGATAGAACCAGTAGACATCCGTGATGTGGCTGAAGAGTTCCATGCTGTGGTTTCCACATGCAAACTGCGGCACAAGGAGCTGTTGGACACGATAGTGGAGGCAGCACGTATGTTGCCCTGGGGGAAGGATGTCACGGCAAAAAATCTGATGAAGAGTGCACCATTGGCGATGCAGTATATGGAGATGAAATCAATGGTGAGGATGCAAAAAGACTCTGCCAGTAGAGAATGTAGAGGGTTGGATTTAGGGGATGTGATGAAAGAATGTTTAAGGAGCAACATATATCAATTGGATGACGATTGTGAGGATGATGATGACGATCAGAAGTATTATCTAACTGGGAGTAAGGGTCGAGGTGATATGGAGGTGAACATCTCACCAGAATGTTTATACCTGGCTTATTCCAAGTTTCTGGAGGAAGGAAGAAGTGTTTCGACAAAAGCGAACCTAAAAGGAAAAAAGAGGAGGGCAATGGTGGGTTTTGATCTAGGAGCTTGTACAGAATGGTGGAAAGGAGAGTCACCATTGAGTAGAAAACTTATGCTGAAAGAGATGATAGAGACAGACGTGGGGTTGGATGCTTTGCCGCCCTCTTATATCAACGGTCAACTTGCCAAAAAGAAGCGGAGGGACAAGATTAACAATGCCAAGAATCGCATTACCAGGGTAATGGATCCGTCGCTCGCCACCTCTATGGAAATCCAATCTCGAGATTCCATGCATGGTGGATCTCTTGATACATGTGGCCAGGCAAGTAAGAAGAAGGAGAAAAAGAGAAAGCTAAGCTGCCAAGGGCGGGATGTCATTGACTGGGAAGACTTTATAATAGAGATGTTGCTTCTTCATCAGGTAAAGGAGGAGGAAATTGAGAAGGGTCATTACAGGACATTGCTGGACTTATATGTATTCAATTCCGGGTTGCTGGAAAGGTAATTCCGTTGCAAAGTCATGAGTCGTTAGTTTCTGGCTAAACTACAGATTTCTTATTCTGGTTTATAATCGTTTTCATTACCTCTGCAATTGTGTTGTGTGTATATACGAGTGAGACCCGAGTCTTGCTATCAGATCAGAGTTCTGCCAGTGGACCTTTTTTATGTGGATAAAAAAAGAACGCAGATGGAAATGTTGTAATGCAGATGTCAACTCAAAGGATAAATCACAATCTTGACTATCCTCAAGTACAAAACTTGGCTGAAAATACTTTTACAAAAGGAGCTAATTGCCTGAGCAGATATGGCTGAACTCGAAAGTACAGTAATTATATACAACACATCTCATCACTATACACACAAGATCAACCCCAAGTTGCTTCCCAGTTGCTGCATTTGTGCAAGATGCAGGGACATAACCAATGTGAAAGCTTCCTCAACTGCCAGCCGTAGGATGTTTGATCATGCGTCTCACAAGGAATGACGACCATCCGGTCTTTCTCTAGGAGGGGGTCGTTCATCTTGAATTTCTTCAAGATCTTCTTCGTCCCCTCTTCTCCCTGCTTGTTCCTTCCAGTATGCGACTAGTTTCTTCAACCGAGCCACTTCTTTTGAAGATACATTCTTGCTCGGATCATTAACTATGGATCGGACCCTTGAGGCATACCTGTGAAGGCATATATAGAAAAGTTGTGATCAGGTAACATTCAACTTCAGCCTATATCTCATTACAAAGGTTGTGACTTCTTACATGAGGGAGTTGTAAGTCTCATCCAAGTTGGACTCAGCCGGGGAAACATTCACAAACATTAGTGTCTTGGCATTGCCACCAAGGGAATCACTCATCAGCATTGTCAGTTTGTGGTTCCTGTATGGAATGTGCTGACAACCTGATGATAATGCACTAATAACATCCCCCAATGCGGAAAGGGATTTGTTGATACTTTGAGCTTCCTTTAGCTGACTTCCGGCTGAACCAGACTTCTTAATTCTTTCCGAACCGGCAAGATCCACAAAACTTAACTGTAAAAAGACAAAATACATTATAGGGAAATCTCAGCTCATGAGAAGAAAAAAGGTTTCAAATCCATGAAATTACTCTCAATAACTCTCGCTGTAGGAATGGCAAAAAATACCTTCCCTCTGGCAAGAGCCTGAGTCTGCAAGTTGGTACTCTCAATAACAATTGAGAGTATCAAATGTGATCTCGAACTTTCTTCATTCATTTGCGTGCCAGAGGTGTGCCTTTGCTCAGAACCCCTTTGGATGATGCTTCTCAGTTCTTCAACGGTTGATATAGTAACAACTGTAGCATTTTCAACTGAGACCATACCCTGCATCATTCAATTTCAACCATTTAGATACACGACATCCCAGAAACACAATTTGTCCGATCTTTATAGCCCGCCACACCCAAAAAAACAAATTATATTTACCTTCGAGTCTTTTTTTATGTCTAACTTCAAGCGCTTGGCATGTTTTGGCAATAGGAGATCGACAAGAGTGTCTTGATATAACTCCACCATATATGCCTGTAAGTTATACATGCAAAGGCATAAGCACAAAGCATCCACTTCAGCAAAAACAAGAAAAGATTTTTATGAGGTCATCAAAATTACCTTCAATGAAAATGAAAACTTGTTGCTGTCCCGCTTCAAGATTTTAAAAAGTTCGGTGGTAGCATGCGGAGTGAGCCCTGGGCTCTTCTCAGACCCATATATTGTAAACGTCTTTCCTGACCCGGTTTGACCGTATGCAAATATACAGACATTGTAACCATCTATGGCTGATTGGACCAAATACTGTTTCAAATGCATTCGAGTTACTATCTCTATAATGGAGTACTCAAGATAGATTACTATTACCAAAAAAATGCCAAAAAAGTCCCATTATCAGTAAGACTTACTCTAGTATCCTCAAACACGACATCTTGAGAAGCTGAGCCGTCAAATACACGATCGTACATATGTTGTTTTGCTTTATCCTCCTTCCACTGATGCTCAACAGTAAACTCATCCACCCTAGCGAGCACATCATTCTCCTTCTCTGCAATCTCTTTGTCATTCAAGGGCCTCAATCGACAATACACCCGAATCTTTCCTTTCATATCTGCAACCAAGTTGGGGCCCGGGATGCATTAATCAGAACTAGGTTGATTCAACAATATTTTGATACATTAGAAAATATTTAAACTTGATGAAGCCACACTAAAAAATACAAACAGAATAAATACGAGTTAAACCTACCTTCTATTGTATTGAAAAATCGTTTCCTCAAAGTTTGTTCTTCTTTGTACAATGCCTCCATCTCAGCTAATTGAGCCCCTTGCATCTTCAATATTGCGGCAGTTTGCTCATTTTTCCGGTCAATATCCTATCAGAAAAGGATCTTCGTAATGATGACAAACGAGAATCTCGACATTCAGCAAATTGGATATGGTGATAGGGATCTTCTTTCTAGAAATGAATGAAGGCAACTTGATTGACAAATTAAGAAGAAAAAAGAAACCGTCTTCCAAACCTCTTTCATCTCTCTCAATTCGTCGAGCTCCCTTAAGTTGTTATGCATGGTTGCCAGCTCTGAATTTCTCTCCGAAAGAGCCGCTTTGGCAGCAGAAAAATCTCTCATCGCCTCTTCCAACCTTTTCTCTAGTTCCGACACTTTAATTTTCAAGGTCCTCCTTTCTTGCTCGTAGCTCTTGAGAATATCCAACTGGTTTAAGAGAAGCGAAATTCAATTACATGATTATTTCTCCTTGTTTGTAGAGATAAAGTATATTACCTCATCAGCATTCTTTTTCTCAATTCTAGAAATCCTTTGCTCTAATAGTGCCTTCTCATTCACCAACCTTTTTGCCATTTCTTCTGCACTGCGCAGTTTCTCATCACGAACCTTCAGATCTGCCTGAAGTTGCTGCACTACCTACAGAAATTATCTTTTATCTTTACAGAGTCATGAGACCAACATAAATCCACTCATGGAACACAAGGTCATGACACTCACCTTGTTATTTGCAGCAAGCAAATCTTTTTCAACCTTTTTTTGTGATGCTCGGTTCCCCAACTTGGCTAGTGATGCTTCAAGTTCTGTCTTCTCAGACATCGCAGTCTAAAGCAGAACAAGCTGCTTAGTATGAACCCAAACTTCAGACAGTTAAAAAAATTTGATCAGGAGAAGAAGATAGTTACTTGGATATATGCATCTTTTTCCTCACATAATTCCTTGAGTCTCTCCTTTTCTTGCATTAAACCTGCCAGATTTTGCCTCTCAGAGTTCAAAGAATCTTTCAAGGCATCTATTTCTTCTTGTAACCTTGATTGTTCCTTTTGTCTTTCCCGAATATCCTCTAAAAGCTAAAAATTCCAGAAGAGAAAAAAACATAATATGGAGAAGAAAGTTTTTCATGAAGATCTGAACTTACAGTAACATGCTTTATCTTGAGCATTTAAAAAGTTACCTCATCTGCATGCCTCTGGGATTCTTCAAGATCCTTGGACAGATCTTGCGCACGTTTTTCGTAGACTTCCACGCTAGGAGGCTTCAGAGGATTTGGGGTGTCACCATTAACTGAGCCGCTAGCAGCAGATTGAGCCTTTGAATACCGCCGCAACATGACATCATTGATATGAGTCTGAAGAGCAACACAAATTTCTTCACCCTATGTGAAAGATAAGATGATTAGTAATTAAAACATTCCAAAAGTAAAACACGCTAATACAACATGATCCCACCTGCTTGGTTTCAAACTGAAATATATGAAGAACACCTGCAACCCTCATCTTGAAGAAAACGGCCGTGTTGCTACTACCAAACTGCATTATGTCTCTTAATTCACCGGAATGTAGGTACTCTTTGGGAACAGGACGGAAGAAATGCACCTGCAGGTGCAGCATAAATGAGGAAAACTTATTCTAAAAGCTTAAGTGGTTATGGTCTTAATGCTTATGGACTACAGTTGATGAGATTGTCTCACCCCACGTTTGTTGATTCCCAAGATGATCCGGCCAGGCAAAAGTCCAATAGGATCATCAATTTTACGCACACCAAAGAAGACCGAGTTTCCATAAGGTAGTGTTCGCATAATCCGTAAAAACTGCTGCCTAGCATCATCTTTTGTGAAATGCTCCTGCAAATTACAGAATCATGCCTTTATTACTCATTTTTGACAAACAGTTTGGTGGAAGTCCATCATCCCACAGTAAAGGTACAAGACTAACAGCAGAAAAGTGATGAAGGGATGATATTAACAATGATATTCATACCATTGAACAGTACCGGGATAAAATGTCCGGCTCCCACTCTCTTTTTGCTCTGGTAATTGCAATTTGTCTTGGGAGATAGCGTTCCAAAAGAGAAGTCCAGTCCCTTCAAAATGAAAAAGTCACAATCATAAGGCACTTACTGAATCAGTGACAACAACCACACCATCAAATGGAAAGGCCTGCTCAACTATCATACGTGCATGTCTCAGGGTTGTTTATAAACCCAACTTCAGCTAAGATCTGTAACGCTGATAGCTGAGCAGCATCATCCCTCCCAACAGGATAATTGCCTAATATATAGTCGTGTTGCAACTGTCGAACATAACAAAATCAAATTAGACAAAATGGAAATTCTACATATGGCTCTACATTCAGCTACATAATGATGCACAAGGATTCTCACCTGAACATAGGACAACTGGACAAACATTGGATCGGTTATCACATCGTCGGACTCCCTAAAGAGCTTCTTCTTAAATGTCAGTTTGCAATGCAATATATCTCCTTTGCTCCGGTCCTTTGCTGCCTTGAATTCAGCCAAGAGATCACCAATGTACTTATTGTCATCTAGCCCGACATACTCCTCTGGAAAAAATTGCCAAAAATTAGACGTAATTTAACCACTAAACTGTCTAACATTAGGAGGATACAACAAGCCACATACCATTCCCTGGATCGGCTGATTTTGAAGCTGTGACAACTTTCCGGCACTCAAACAGGCTGAAGCTAGAGTATGCTGATAGTTTTATAATCCCAGCAAGTTCCTGGAGTACGCAGAAATTCATGTCAATACATCTCGTGCCTTAAGAAACACATAAAAACAGAAGCCAGCGGGTATGTCAACATGATAAAGCTCAACAAAAATTACAAAACACAGAAAAATAGCAACCAATAAAACATATATCTAGACAATATAGGAAAAAATTTGAAGGGAAATAATTCCACCCGATGGATGGCTGCCTTCAGGACCTTTCATCTCAAAAATGTTCTCTAATTAAGCTTTTCCAATTTCGCTCCATTGAAATCATTTTCATGAAAGGAAGGCGTGACTGATACCTCTACAGCATCAGATACTGTCGTTGCCATATCATATGTTATTTCTTCGAAAGTCTCATCAAGGAAGAAGACTATAGTAGTCAACTTCTGTCCCGTCAAAAGTGCTTCGATCTCCTCCCGCCCTGGGGTTGTTTGCCTAGAACCAGCCTTAACAGAACGTTTAAGAGCATTTAATGTCCTCATTGCAAGGGCCTTTACTTCAGAATCCGTATTCACACCATTAGCCACGTTGTGTATGTACTCCAACAGAAACCCGCCAATATCCTTACTGGGAGGCATGGAATATGCACAGAGGTACATAAGCTCCCAAGCTCTAATGAGGCACTGCCTGAACAAAAAACAATATACTCAAAATATTGTACGAGGGAATGCGCTGACAATAAACTGAAGCAATTCCTAAAATTACTCGTTTTGAGCACCAATTATTGATCAGATATCAAGGATGAGTGGAGGGAGAACCCAATACCTATCAGGGTTGTTTCTGGTTTGCTTTGATATCTGAGCAAACAGCTCATCACGTAGTTCGGAACGCTTCAAAGTGTGGTTATACAGCTTCCCGACAAGTTCAATCCGCTCCACCAAGCTTAGTGGAGTTACCTTGTCCGATGAATCAATTCCCATGTACTTCAAAATAACCTGGAAGAGCTTCGTTGCTCGGCTTATCAGATCACTGTTAATCTTTAGCAATGAAGTCGGTATGGGATCCTGTAATAACACAATTTGTCTTTCGATTGGTTTGGAGGAAGGTGGCAAAACGCGCAAATCATGGGTTAAGACACCATAGCATCATTACCTTCTGAAAGCATAACATGTCTTCAAAGGTGAAGTTATCACGAACTTGAGGACCAACTGATTTTTTTAAGAAAAAACCACGTTTACCAGAAGATTGTTTCTGCATTAATCTCAAAAATCCCTCCACCTAGTAGAGAAGCATATCACCATCAGTCAGAAAAAAAGTAGAAAGCCTGATAAGCTAGAATTTCTTGAATGTGGACTAAACCTGAAATCTATCAAACAAGGGGATAGCACCGGCAAGTTCTGCTGGAATGGCCCTTGACAGGGTGGTGGGCGTACTGCAGGGAATCATAAAAGCAATAATTAAGTCGGTAATTCAAACTCTTATTGTATTTCCAAAAATCAATACTTTGAGATCGAGGATTCCTTCTACTCCTGTGGTATCAAATCCAAGATATAAATGCAACCCATCCACCAAGACAGCATTGTATCGATCTGGTTCCCTCTAACAAGCATGCTAACAACAACAATTTTGGGCACCCAGCCTTTTGTGTCGAATCTCATTTTCCCATAAGTCAAACAAGAATCTCATAGAAGCACCTATCTATCTATCAAGAGATCCCACTCGACTGCATGTAAAAACAGTCAATAAACAAGCAGAATTCACATTTCGCCCGAGAACAGGAAAAAAAGGCGACTTACGGCGGGGCAAAGACAGAGCCATCGCTGTCATATCCGTCTCCGTTGTAGAAACTAGAGTGGCTCCGAGGAGACAATCCATCGTTCCCGGTATTGAACGACCTCCGAAGACTATGTGACATACTCACCCAAGACTCAATTGTCATCTCAAAGAAAATCCCACTTCCCCCCAAGTTTGAACCACCCAAATCCCCCGTCCCTTCATCCCACAACGGAAGCTTCCTAACGAGTCCACACACAAACTCACCACTCCCCTGCCTGCACCAACCCGACCAAGAACACAAACAAGATCAAATCAGTCAAACCCAGAACAGATAACGCCACGGAACACTTAAAAAACCTAATGAACTAATCCGAACAGCTCCGGGGGGACGAAATCAAAGGAACCCAGAAAGCCAATACCGAGAGACGACGAATAAGATCCGAAGTTGGGTAATGCGGGAGGGGGCAGGGAACGAACCTTTCAGGTGATTCCGGCGTTGAAGGGACGGTCCAAGCCAGGTAAACTGGGCGAAACGGGGGGGGAGGGGGAAGAAGAGATCTGAGAAAGGCAAGACCTTTCCTTGGATTTTGGAATTTGGTCTTTTGTGACTCTGTCACTGTTCTTTCCTCCTTCCTCTTCTAAAATTAAAACACCAGAGGGAAAAGGGAAAAGAAAGAGTCACGAGAGTTTTTAAAATCTTCTATTTTCTGATTGGCGCATTCAAATAATTTTATTTAAAAAATTTCAATAACATTCATAATGGTATTTTTCCCAATTTCCTAAATAATGTTGACCAAATAAATAAAATAAAATTCGGGGAAATTAATGCGATCACTTGCTCTTGTTCTACTAGGGATTATTTAATTTCTGCATAATCCGGGGGTTTGGGTTAATACTTCCCTTTTGTGGGGGGTAGATAGAAGACAAAAAGAAGATGGTCTGCCACTGCCACACACCCACTTTCCTCCTCTTAATTTTTGTTCTCTTACTCTGAAAGAAATAGGCCCTTGGTTTTCGTAGTTTATTACCAGGGGCACCACTCTGAAGGCCTTTGGGGGAGGGCACTATGGTAAATTAACCCCTGTTATTTGTCGGATTGCGATGTTTGGCGGGAAATTACCGGACGACCCCCTATTGCATCCCCGGTGCGCCTTCCGTCGGGTCGTCCGAAACGGCGTCGTCTCGAGGGCGGCGAGTGGGGGAATGAGATTCGTCCAAGTGGGAAAAGATTTGAGTTGGATTTTAAATTCATATCACGGGGAAGATCGGACTGGGGACTTTTGAAAAGCAGACTTACTGTTCACCATTAATCATAAAAACATTCTCGTGCATTCTCGAGCCTTCCATGTTTTATAGTAGAACATTTAGTGATTTAGTAATGGAACATTTAGTGTCTTGTATTCATTATTGTTTAGATTGACTATAAAGACAACATAATGTAAACACATTTCAATTAATTATCGAACATTCCTTTCAGACACAGTTTGAAATCTTTCATGGCATCATAGCAAACCTCCGATCTTACGCTTCCGCCGTTGTCGTCGCCTGTGACCTCGGTCACCCACAACTCGGTTCATCCCCCTGGCTTCTATTCAACCTCCGCGTGTTGCCTCTCCCAACAGTTGCCCTCGACTCGGCGCCTCCCCTTGGCTTCACTTCGGCCACCTCTTCGCTTGCCCTCTCCACAGCACCGCCTTCAGCCTTCACTGCTTACACCTTTGTTGATTGGCACACACGCCTCTATCACCCGAGCCCAGACGTTATCCGTTATCTTCGAAGAGATGGACAGCTTCCTGCATGCTCGGACCCCATCAAACCAAAACCGTGTCTACCTTGTGCTCTCGGGAAGGCACAACATCTTCCATTTCGGTTGTCTACAAGTCGTGCGAAGACACCCTATTCGTTGTTGCATTCAGATGTGTGGCAAGTACCAATTCCTTCAAATGCGGGATATCATTACTACGTTATTTTTGTGGATGATTATTCTCGCTATGCCTGGCTCTTTCTGCTTCGACGGAAATCTAAAGTGTACACTCATTTTGTTGGGCTATTTCGGAAACTTGTCAATCAATATTCCGCTGTTATTCACACTTTACAATGTGACCACGACGGAGAATACATCAACACAAACTATGCGCTCCTTCCTGATTGAGCATGGCATTTCTCTTCGCATCTTCTGCCCGTATACCCCACAACAAAAAGGTGTTGCGGAGCGCAGGCATCGACACTTGGTCACGTTGGCCCGTACTTCTCTGTTGCAGTCACACCCCCCGACCAGTTTTTGGGCTGATGCTGTTCGCACTCATCCACGGTCATACCCCAAACTACTCCTTGCAGCGCCTGTTTGGGTACTTATGTTTTCCCCACACTGGACATCTCGCAAGGCACATGCTTTCAGCCAGGGCTGTTCCCTATGTATTTCTCGGTTATTCCGATTCTCACAAAGGCTACCGCTGTTATGACCCAATTACTGAGCGGCTCTACATTAGTCGTCATGTCTGATTTCAAGAAGATACTTTTCCCTATCGAGACCTACTCCTTCGACATCCTACAACATCACCAGACGATCCCACTGCCGTCCACATACCGTTCCTGTTGCCAGTTCCAAACTCGCAGCCCGGGCAGGATGTCATTCCCACAGTCTTGGTGCCTCCCGCCACATCAGCTGCTTCGATCGGATCTATCTCATCACTGCAGACGACTCATGTGCCTTCACCTTCAGTTACGGCACCTATTGTGGATGCATCTTCGTCCACCGCGGCTCCGTCATCAACTGTAACGATTGACGCAGCAGCTCCCCCATCTCGGCATCCCATGGTGACTCGCACGCGTGATGGAACTCGCCGTCCCCGCATCCTTCTCAGTCTCGTGGCTCGGTCTCTACCGCCAGTCCCTACATCCTATCGATCGACGCTCTCAACTCCAACTTGGAAGGCGGCAATGGACGCAAAATATCATGCTCTTCTCTCCAACCGCACATGGTCCCTCGTCCCTCCACATCCTTCTCAGAATGTTATCAGTTGTCAATGGATATTCAAACTGAAAACGCGCCCCGACGGCACCATCGAACGTCATAAAACACGTTTGGTTGCACAAGGATTCCACCAACGTCCGGGACTCGATTTTCAGGAGACATATTGAAAGGATCGAGACTTGGTTGAATTTTGAAAAAAATAATAATAATTTCATTTACACTTAGTCTTACAACCATTACAATGTTCATCACATATGTGATCCCCATTCTGTTCCCTATACAACCTTCCACTTTCATGAATGTCCGAATCCTCCTAGAACCTGCATGAGACTAGAAACATGTTAGGACATAGCCTAAGTATCGCACACGTGCCACACAAGGCCTCTTATTCGCATCGTCCCAAGTAACGGATACCACTTCGCATTACCGCACCACTTTGCGTTCTCACATATTTCCACGAGTATTTTAGCCTTCTCGGCCTTCCTTTCCACTTTTCTTAACCTGTATCCATTCTTTCTAAGGGCGAGGATTCAGCCCTCCACCCTCCATTCGTAGCGCACAAGGCAACTTGCCGACGTTGCCAATGTTCCCTTATTCTTGCTCGTTTCAACCGAACGTGACTAGTTTTAGTCTCACCCGTTCGTTCCGAGGTCGACGTGCTTCGGTCCGACCTTCGCAAAAGCACATAAGTGGCAGCCCTCAACGGCTCGCCGTACATAAATGACAGTCCTCAATGGCTCGCCCCTCGCTACTTTGTTCGTTCCCACGACAGGTACTTTTGTTTAGTTCATTCACCCAACCTCCCCCGAGCGTATGCTCCGTGCTCATCCAGCACGATGAAAGGCCTTACTAAGCCCTCAAACGTTCACTTTCCACACTCACATTTCCAGCCGACGGCTGAATCAAGTTTCGAGGCTTCGCCTCGCGGGTTCCGCTCCACGAGCGCACAATCGGGTCCGACCTCGTGGACTTCGTATAGCTCAACCTCATTCAGCCTCTTCTCGGGCATCTAAACCTTTCCTTCTAGGTCAGCAACTCATAAGTTCGGCCCTTACGTGGAACCGTAACAAGGCAGCCCACTACCGGCTCCCTCATCTTACACCGTTCCTTTTTGGGACCACACCCACCATGACCACGTGATTTCACTTCATACCAGCCTCGAATGGCCTCTTTGTCCCCCTTAGCCAAGGACTCCAACTGGGCCTTCCAGCCTTCATACCATTTTCAAATCAGAACAGCTCAATACGTCGGCCGTCATTCGCGTTCTAACCTTGCTCATTTCGCGTCATTATCAACCATAATCCTCCTTCAACGCAACATACTAAGGTCGTCCATACCAGCCTTATTCCATTTTCCTCTTGCCTTCAAAAAGGCTCTTTCGGGGTCCACAATTTAGGAATTTAGTCCTCATTTCGAGCCAAAACAGGACAGCCCTCCTATCGGCCGCAACCGTCCCACTTTACCCTCATTCGTTTCGACCGCAACATTGTATTTCGGTCTCAAGAACCACAGCCTATTAGGCTCCACCTCCCAACCTTGTTTGGCCTTCATTCTAATCTCCGAGCCTCCTCTTCTGGGTGAGTAGCTCCGGGATTCCACCCCTTACGATGAATCAAAACAGGGCAGCCCATCATCGGCTCCCTCGTCGTGCATCATTCTCGCTCGTTTCCACCGAAACCTCATGGTTCGGTCTCTCCTCCCATCCACCCCCGAGCGCAACCATTCTGTGCTATATTTTGCATGAGGGACGACCTCTCTAAGGTCCAAATCAGTCCTGTATCATTCAAGCAATTCCAGCACTTGACCGAGTGAAGTTTCAAGGTACAACCTTGCGGATTCCGCTCTACGAGAGCGTTAACGGGTCTAACCTCAAGGGGGTGCGGGAGTCACCCTCCCCCCTTCGGTTTTCCCTTTATTCCAGCCCTCAAGGCTGACATTCCAACCCCTTTTGAGGGTCGACCGTCCGCTTTACCCCATAGACATTCCGTCCTCTTGACGTTTCCACTCATCTGACCATCCACAATCCCATCCGTTATTTTCTTTTCCCCGGGGCAGCCTTCCCCCTTTCCTAGGGTCCGGCCTCACCCCTCACCCATTTCGTAACCATCAAGACCACACCAAACATCAGCTAACTCAACCAACAACGCTACAAAACGAAGAGCGTGAGAGAAGGGATGCGGGTTTACCTATTGTTACTTCCCCGGCACAACGGACGAGTTTCCTCCTCCTCCGGTGACTTCCGCACGCGAAGGCTGCCCCTTTTCGTCCTCCAACCCTGGCTGAAACGTCACCGAGCCCTCCTCGCATGAGGATCCATGACGACGGCCATCTTCCCTTCCTCCCCCTCGGTTACACCTCGTCCGACCACTCTCGTTCTTCTCTTTCCCTTCTTCTTCTTTTTCCCCCGAGATCAAGTGTGTGTGTGTGGTTAAGGGAGAGTGTGTTCGGATTCAAGGGGAAGATAGGGAAAAAGCCTCCGAACGTTCTCCTTTCAAAAGTCCCCCCCCCGCACCATGTCACGTCATTTCAATTAATCTAATATTTTATTATTGTCTTTCCCCCTTCCACGATTTGAGGGATTACGTTCTTATCCTTAGTAGACCAGTCAAAACCAATCAACGGTTAGGATTTGTCCCCGATTTCGTCATCCAACTCTCCATATCATTTCATGGAATGAACCATTCAAGGGTCCACATATTTCTCCTCATCTAGATCTAACGGCCAAGACTCGCCCTTGGGTGGGCGCCCCCTTTGCTCCGGGTAGCCCCCGGGGCGTCATGTGCGCTTCTTTCTCTTCACGGTTGGACGTTTGGGCGTGCCTTGGTCGACCGCCATCGCCCCCTTGGCCAGCGGCCGTCGCCCACGACCCTGACCCGCATCGACCTCCATACCACCCGATCTACGACCGATCTCAAAATTCTAACACCCACTTTAGTGCCTTATTTCACGTCCTCTATCACCCCGTACACGTTCCGGGCCTATCCAAGAACCTTTGATTTTGGGCGTCCCATGAATCCCTTACACGTCTCAACCTCAACCACGCCTCATTTCATTGCGCTCTCGTGTTAACCCCCTTCCATATCCGTTCATATCACTCATTTCGTCGTCTAATGACACAATAACCATCATTTTAATTAATAAAAGGACAGGTCGTTACACATATAGCCTTGTCATCAAACCTGCCACTGCTCGTCTGGTCTTAACCATCGCCTCTTCTCGTGGCTGGGCCCTTCGTCAATTAGATGTTCGCAACGCCTTTCTTCACGGCGACCTCTCTGAAACTGTGTACATGAAGCAGTCGCCCGACTACATCGATGCCCGCTTCCCATACCATGTGCGTCGACTACAAAAATCCCTCAATGGCCTTCGTCAAGCACCCCGCGCTTGGTTCGACTGTTTCTCTGCAGTTCTCTTATCATTGGGATTCACGCAGAGTCAATCAGATACCTCCTTATTTTACTTGCACACGACTACTTCGACGATCTTACGCTCGTCTATGTTGACGACATGCTTCTTATCGGACCCGATTGCCACAAGCTGGATGCTCTCGTCGCAGCCTTTTCCAGTTGCGTTGCTCTCAAGGATCTTGGTTTTCCGTCCCACGTCCTCAACGTGCGCATCGAGTCGTTTGCGCAGGGCCTCTTTCTCTCTCAAGCTCACTACAACGAGCAATTGTTGCAGAAATATAATCTTAGTGAGTGTCGGCCAGCTAAAACTCCCTTGTCGCCGAAGTTTTAGCCGAGTCTCGACGCTCCTCTTACTGACAACCCCACTAAATTTCAGGAATTGATTGGATCACTCCAGTACCTCACCATGACTCGCCCAGACATTGCCTTTTCTGTCAACCAACTGAGTCAATTCCTCCATTCGCCGACCACTGAACATGCTTGTGATGCCAAAAGGATCCTCTGCTACCTAAAAGGCACTTCCACTATTGGTCTACCCTTACTGAAAACAGATCTAACACGTTTAGCGACTTATATAGATGCAGATTGGGCAGGTTGTCCTACCACCCGTCGCAGCACTACAGGGTATGCCGTCTTTCTCGGCTCCACTTGCTCTCATGGCAGTCAAAGAAGCAGCCCATCGTATCTCGCAATTCGACTGAAGCTGAGTATCGTGCCCTTGCTTATGCTGCCGCGGAGATTATGTGGATCTCCTCCCTCGGCCGCGAAATTGGTCTTTCGCTCCGCCGACCGTTGATCATTTGCTGCGACAATATAGACGCCACCTATCTTGCTACAAATCCGATCCAGCACAACCGGACGAAGCACGTCGCTATTGACTACCACTTCATCCGAGAACAAGTCTATTGTGGTGATCTCATCGTCAAATTTGTTCCCACAAAAAAGCAATGTGCTGACATCTTCACAAAAAATCTCGATGGTCGTTCTTTCACTCATCAACGTACCACTCTCATGCACTGCCCTGAGCATGAGATTGCAGGGGGATGACATTCTCGAGCCATCCACTTTTGGTAGTGGAGCATTTAGTGATTTAGTAGTGGAACATTTAATGTCTTGCATTCATTACTGTTTAGATTGGCTATAAAGACAGCGTAAATACATTTAAATCAATTATCGAACATTTCTTTCGCCACAATTTGAAATCTTTCAACTTTGACGACTTCATTACGACAACCGTGGTTCTTTGTTTTTTTTTTAAATTTTTGAAATACATAACTCTAACGGTCCCATGATAAAAGGCATCGATCGCCTTGTCTGTTTCGCTAGCATTGTTGCTTGTTGAAAGGGACGTTTAATCCGAGGAGACATAGACAGACCTGCATGGTGTGGGATTTGCTTTATCTGTTGAGATATATAAATCAAAGAGCGAAAATTACTCATTTATGAACAAACTCCATTTGTCTCTCCATTTTGAGTTGAGATATGATCACGATTGTAAAATATTTGGTAAACGCGTGATCTTATCATGGGCGAAGAGCCATACATAGTCCAAAGTATGGCAACAAGCAACGTGATTTTATAGCAATGACAACGGATTATGATCTGAAGAAAAAATTATAAGCAATGAAAATCAGTTGTGTTATTTGAGTTGGTAAGAAACATATGGATCTATTTTCTTTAAAACCCTGACTGACATATGTCATTTTCAGGTGCCCGCGGGCCCGTCCAAATTTCACCGGGTCAAGAGACATAACCCATTACATTGATTTCTTTTCTTGCGAATTCCCAGTAATGTCGGCAACTCTTGCTTCACCAAAAAGGTCCAAGAGAGAATTGTGTATTTCGGCAACTGCGCCTCCCGATTCATGCATCCCCTGAAAGAAACCAGGCTAGTTTTTGCTATACACCTGAGAGCTTCCTTCCTCCATCTATGTTCCGGGAAAGTCAGGCAAGCCGCCTAGAAAGCACTAAAAGGAAAACTAGTTTTGATGGCCGAAAGGACGATTGCAACCACCGAGCTCAGACAGAACACCCGAACCGACAACTAACTACTTAGGGAAGGGGATTTTGGGGCTACCGGGACGGAGTGAAGGTCCTGATGTAAAAGATCTCACCTCGAAGATGATCGATCACACAGCTTTCAAAGGTCTTATCTAAACTGCATTCCTTTTCTACGAACGAATGCAGGCGGCTCTCCCGTGCTCAATTCCAGCCATCCACGAGGCTAAAATAGTCACCGCACCACCCATACACACTTCCGAGACAGCCAAAACGGGGGGCAGTTCCTTCCATTACAAGGAGGCCGCTGAAGACGACAATGGGGACGTCGGAGGCATGATGGCAGACAAGGCGGAGGAGGAGCACATTGGTGTCTTGGGCCAGGAAAGCCACGGTTTGGATGTGCCCTCATCGCCGTCACGTTCACCAACGAATTCGTCAAGATCGTTCTCGAAACTAGGAACTTGTATAGCCAGACTTCTATAGTAGCAGTGCAAATTACACTTTAAAGGGGGGCAAAAAAAAAAAAAAGGAAAAGGTGGGGGAAGGGAGGGGATAGATGATGCGCATGATATCGTCTCTAAACTCCCAGTTGACTTCACTTTGGGGGATGTGTCGGGGGGATCCGATTTTGTCCGTCCCCCGTATCCATGATCGGATAAAAATCCACTCCTCGTTGTTCCACTCGCTACAAATTAGCATTAGTAGAAAAAAAAAAATGACGGTTTTATGAAATTCATTTTTAAAATAATCATATAATTCGACTTTTATAAAACTAATTTTATTTATTTATAGTTTGGCTTTTTAAAAAATTGAGTTGTTTGAAAAATAACAAGAAGGTCATGTAAAAACAAAACTCTAAGTTCATCAAACTCGGATTTAAAAAGATCGAATTCTTTAAAAGTTACGTCATTTCAAAAATTTCAAAAATTCACCGGCATCCTACAACGAAGATTATTAATTTAATAGCAACAAAAAAATCAGATAGCTTCGTCCTGATGTTGACTCGAAAAAGGGTATGTAATGTTAGTGTAACATTTCATGATGACTAGGCGTGTTGTGAATGTTTTCTATATGCTTTTAAATTTTAATCATATACCTAGTATGATTACCTTACCAGTTAATTACCTAGGTTTAATTTTATGTTAAGGAGCGGGTGTTACTTTTTGATGCATAATTATATTATTATCATCAGATAGATGAATTGAACTCGGAGAATGGTGGAACGAATAATTAGGTTGACAAAATCTATACTCATTTAAATTTGAATTTTGTTGTATTAAAAGAAAATTCACTCCTAACCTCCCAAAAAAACGGAGATCCAACAACAACCATCATAATATTTGTACTAGTATTCTATTAAAAATACTAGGATGTCTTTATCATTCATTTTTCTCAAAATTATTTATTCCTCGCTAAATCTAAATTAACCCCGTTTTTTCTTTTACTTTTCATGAAATAAAATCGTGTTATTATCGATTCGAATTGGACAACAGGTACAATGTAAATACTTATAATTAGAATTTTTATTATATAAGTGGTGAAAAAAAAATATGACTGCTCTAAAAAAAACTTAAAAAATTAAGGATAAAAAAATAAAAGTAAGAATGACAATTTCAAAGAAACATGAATTATGATTTTAAATTACTTAAAAAAGCATGGCCGAGTATGAAACCTCCTTGTTGTTCTAATAAAAGTCGCGATTTAAAATCCCAACTAATCTATGAAAGTTGCGGCTTCATGCTTAATAAAAATATGCTAATCGGTATGTGTACCACACATTCAGGCTTCTTTCAACCTGCTACTTGGAAGTTCATGAATTTACGCCGTAGAAGCGGTCCCTTCACCCTACTTGGCGTCATACGAAAGTCATGATTTAAAACTCCGACTTTGTTACGAAAGTCACGGGATCACTCGCGACTTAGACATATTTAATAAAAATTTATAAGTGATTGACATACCTGATATTTTATAAAATCGTTTTTGAAATTTCGTAAATTTTTTTGGTACAAGCTCTTTGAATATTCGGTTTTTTTGTCGGTGCATAAACCATCCAATGAATAAATATCAAAATCATAGTTATACAATAATGTAATAAATGAATCGGAAAACGTGAAGTATTTTTTTTTTAAATTAAAAATAGAGACGTTATGATCCTCTTTCTGATTCATTGGCTGTCTTATCTGCCAACACCATCCGTCCATCCGTCTTCACCATCACCAACACTGTGAGCACAAATCCACTCAAAAAATCACGACCCTCCCTCCCTCACTCACAATCTAAATTTTATTACATCAATATTATTAATCTTAAATTTTTTTTTCCCGTTAAAAATTAGCTTTTTCATTACACGACACGCGACTTTTTGACTAATTAATCCGAGAGATGAATCTTACTTAAATTTACGCCTTCCTTTTAAATAATAATAATGGCAAGAACGACGTCATCCCCCACTTTTCTACCTTCCCAGCCCCAAACTCTCTCCTTACGCTTGAAAATGCCTCCCTTTTCTCCCTCTGCCCCTTCACCCCACCACCACCACCACCACCTCCACCTCCACTTCCAATCTCCATTTCCCTCCCGCCGATGGTCGTCCACCTCCTCCTCTAGCCCCTTCCCCTCCCCCACCCCCACCGCCATGACCTGTTCCTGCATCCCCTTCCCCATCTTGTCGCTTCTCTCGTTCGTGGTTTGGGCCGCCGCCGCCGCCGCGGCCTCTCCGTCCTGCGACTCGGGGGACCTTGCTTCCTTCCTCTCCTTCCTCTCGTCCCTCTCCCCTCCCCCGGCCTTCCTCAACTGGTCTTCTTCCTCCGATTGTTGCGCCTGGGATGGGGTGGGTTGTGACTCGGTCTCCGGTCGCATCGTCCGCGTCCACCTCCCAGCCCGCAACCTCAACGGTACCTTCCCTTCTTCCCTTCTCAATCTGACCCGCCTTTCCTACCTTAATTTGTCTCGTAACAACTTGTCCGGATTGCTCCCCGGCCACTTTTTCGAATCTTTGGGCGATCTTGAGGTTCTTGATCTTAGTTACAACAAGTTGTTCGGGGAGTTCCCGGATGTTGGGCTGGTTAATTCGATCCGGATCATCGACGTGTCGAGCAATCGGTTTCACGGGCCAGTTCCTTCGTCTGTCTTCGAGAGGGGGTGGAATTTGAGTTCTCTCAACTTAAGCAACAACGATTTTATAGGACAGATTCCATCGCTTCTGTGTGCTGGCTCATATGCGAACTCCTCCCGGCTAATCCAGGTGCTGGATTTCTCGAGTAACAACTTCAGCGGCCGAATTCCTGCTGGGTTGGGGAATTGCTCTCTGCTACGGGTCCTCCGGGCCGGTTTCAATATCCTGAGCGGTGAATTGCCTCAAGAATTGTATTCTGCGGTTTCACTCGAGGAGGTTTCGCTTTACCAGAATAACATTTCGGGAACCATCAGCGATGGAATTGGAAATTTGACCAACCTCAGGGTCCTGTCGCTTTATTCGAATGATCTCGGAGGGACGATTCCAGAAAGCATCGGTAAACTGTTGAAGCTGGAGCAACTGTTGCTTCACATAAACGGTCTAGTAGGGACTTTGCCGGCGTCGTTGAATAACTGCACAAGCCTGAGGAAGTTGATATTGAGGGTCAATGGCTTGGGAGGAGAGGTTGCTGCTTTTGATTTCTCGCCGTTACAGCAGCTCATCACACTCGATCTCGGCAACAACAACTTCACAGGCAACTTGCCGACCAGCCTCTGCTTCTGTAAGTCACTAACTGCTATTAGATTTGCTACCAATAAAATTAGCGGCCAAGTATCTCCGGAAATGCTCTCTCTGAAGTCGCTATCGTTTCTTTCGGTTTCGAACAACTCATTGTCGAATGTCACTGGTGCTCTTGGCATTTTAAGTGGGTTGAAGAATCTGAGTACTTTGATATTGTCCAAGAATTTCTTGGGTGAAGAGATTCCTCAGGACGGCGGTATTCTCAGCACAGGAGGGTTTCCAAATCTTCAAGTATTGGCCTTAGGCGGCTGTCTGTTCACTGGCAGAGTCCCGAGTTGGTTGGTGAAGCTCGACAACTTAGAAGTGTTGGACTTGTCGCAGAATCAGATCACGGGGACGATCCCTGGTGGGTTTGACACGTTGCGATTCTTATTCTACATTGACCTGTCAAGTAATTGCCTTTCTGGAGGGTTTCCGATCGTGTTTACTGACCTCCCGGCACTCTTGTCGGGATCTCCGGGCAGTCGAGTGAATCAGACATACTTGGAGCTGCCTGTCTTTGTGATGCCTAATAATGCGACCAACCAACAGTATAATCAGCTTTCGTTCCTGCCACCTGCGATTTACCTGTATAACAACAGCCTGAGTGGTAGCATTCCCCCTCAGATCGGTCGGCTGAAGTCTCTCCACGTGCTCGATTTGAGCCATAATAACTTTTCCGATAAGATCCCAGAGCAATTGTCCAGCTTACATAACTTGGAGAAGTTGCTCCTCGCATCGAACCATTTCACAGGAGTGATTCCCGAATCGCTCAGAGGGCTCCATTTCTTGTCGTCATTCAGTGTCGCGTATAATGATCTCATTGGGCCGATACCAAAGGGCGGTCAGTTTGATACATTCACCAATGTAAGCTTTGTTGGGAATGATGGACTATGTGGCAGCATCATTCAGCGGCTCTGCCTGAGTTCACCGGGCATTTATATGGTACGGCAGGATGGCACAAACAAGAAGCTTGTCATCGGGGTCATCTTGGGATCCTGTATTTTGTTGGGTTTTATGATCATGTCCGCCGCCCTCTGGGTGTTCATCACAAAGAGAAGGGTCACGCCTCGTCGGGATTCCGGGAAAGTTGAGTTGGGGACTTTCTCGTGCAATTCCAATCATGGGACTGCTCGGGAATTTGACAAGGACACGAGCTTGGTGATAGTATTCCATGACAACAACAGGAACGACTTGGAGAATCTTACGATAACCGAAATCCTAGCGGCAACAGGGAACTTCAATCAGGCTAATATCATAGGGTGTGGTGCTTTCGGTCTGGTCTACAAGGCGACATTGCCTAACGGCACAAAGTTGGCTGTGAAGAAGCTTTCGGGTGACATGGGCCTTATGGAGAAGGAGTTCAAATCGGAGGTGGAGGTTCTCTCGAATGCACGGCACGAAAACCTCGTCTCCCTACAAGGTTACTCCATCCACGAAGGATCGCGTCTCTTGATTTACTCGTACATGGAGAACGGGAGTCTCGATTACTGGTTGCATGAGAAGATTGACGGGCCGGCCACGTTAGATTGGCTGACCAGACTGAAGATTGCTCAGGGGGCATGTTGTGGCCTGGCTTACATGCACCAGGTATGTGATCCGCACATTGTGCACAGGGACATCAAATCCAGCAACATCCTCCTCGACCACGAGTTCAAGGCGCACGTGGCGGATTTTGGCCTATCCCGTTTGATCCTTCCTTATAAGACCCACGTAACAACTGAGCTCGTGGGCACATTGGGTTACATCCCACCAGAGTATGCACACACCTGGATAGCCACCTTGAGGGGCGACGTGTACAGTTTCGGGGTGGTGATGCTCGAGCTGCTCTCGGGGAGAAGGCCGGTGGATGTATTGAAGCCCAAGGAGGCAAGGGAGCTCGTGGGGTGGGTCCAGGACGCGAGGAAGGAAGGGAAGGAATTAGAAATCTTTGAACCCCATCTGCGAGGGAAGGGGCACGAAGATCAGATGCTATGGTTTCTGGACATTGCCTGCCAATGCGTTAACCATAACCCTTTCAAGAGGCCAACTATTAAGGAAGTCGTCGTCTGGCTGCGGGAAATCTACGATGGCACCCTGCAAGCGCCGAAATGACGAATGCGCGGATGGGTGCAGCCAATTCTCCGGCTTTGTACAGGAACGGCATCTAGTTTTCCAGCAGAAGGCGTTCTTCTGCAACAATGTACAGCAAATAGGGGGAGGTATAATTCTCTGTAACTCATAAAGGCAAAAGATAAAATCGAGATTTCGGCTTTGTGAAAGACGAGGATCATTAACTAATGGCCAAATTATCAAATCTATCCTGAACTTTGGTTCGTTTTTCTGATTTATCCAAAAATTTCAATAATATTATCAGATAGTCTAACGTTTGTCCGTTATCTCAAATATGACTTCCGTCCATCCGACCCTCGGACGGAAACAGACGTGACTCGACGTGTCCCTTGATGCCGTCAATCCACCGTTTTCTTCCGATATTTGCTGACATGGCGATGAGTTATAGTATACGTGGATCCACATCGGAGATCGGAATCCCTAAATCCCGATTTCCCTCCCCCAAATTCTGCCCCAAATCAGAACCCCCAACCCTTAATATTTTCCTCCTCCTTGCTTCGGTAGCGGAGGAAAGCGGTTCCGAATGTCAGGAGCTTCGACGCTGCCATTTCCCTGGCCGTTACCGGAAAGTGTCTTCGGAGGAGGGATTAGGGGTTTGAGGAGCTTAAGATGACGACGGCTGTGGTTGAGGATAAAAGAGAGTTTGCACATAATGTAAAGATTTTATCATTGAGCTCGAGTCTAGATATGAAGAAACCGCTAGAAATCCCTAAATTCCTTAAACCCTCCCTCCCCGCCGACGTCCCGAGTTACGACTCAGCGCCGTGATCCCAAGTGAACTCGCTCCGCCGAGAATGAGGAGAGCCATGGCTCTTTTCCCCTCCTCCATCCACCGATCCCTCTCCTCTGCCTCCGCCGTCGTCACTCGCCAGTGGGGGTTCTGATTTGGGGTAGAATTTGGGGGAGGAAAATCGGAATTTAGGGATGCGGATTTCCGACGTGGGTCCACGTATGCTACAACTCATCGCCATGTTAGCAAATGTCGGAAGAAAACGGTGGATTGAAGGGATACGTCGGAGCCAGTTTCCGTCCGAGGGTCGAGTGGACGGAAGTCATATTTGAGATAACGAACAAACGTTAGATTATCTTATTATATTATTGAAAGTTCTGGATAAATAGGAAAAACGGGCCAAAGTTAAGGTATATTTGAAAATTTGGCTTAATTTATCTTAACAATTAAAACCGGCCAAAATTAAGATCGCCCGGTTGATGAGTTGACCTGTGACTAGAGCTTGCCAAACTTTCTCCAACCTAAATTGGATTAGGCGGTCTTAGAGCTAATTAATGGAAGGAGATTAACCTACTACGGATAATTAAGGCTAAACAAAAACACCCCATCTTCGTATTCTCAAAGACATCGGACGAGGAAGAAAAAAATATACTATCTTTAGTTCTTGTAATGATATTTTTGCAGTCGTTCGGACAGCAATGAAGCAGGCGGAGCTGACGGTAATACTGTCCGTGGCCTGGGCGGTCACGCTCCTATACGGGGAGATGGTGGCGTTCTGGGTTCCCTCCATGTGGTCTTGTCCTTGGCCTCATGCTTCGAAATCCATGGTATGGCTTTGGATTTGTATTGGGGTTTGGTCAAGATTTGTTTTTTTTATGTGGGTGTGCGCCAAGGAGTTTCCGAGACGAGTCGGGCTTGCTTCAAGATTGGATATTTTGATCGATACTGTTGTGCAATTGATCGATCGTGGTATTGCGAATTGGGATCCTTTGGTGCACTCGGCTGGTTTGATTGCTTCAGGTAACGGGGATTACCCAGGGTCCCCTTCTACAGTGGCGCAATATCGTAGAAAAGAAAATTTTCATCACTCTGGATATGCGTGGACATGACCACTCCATTTAGATTATTTGAAGTTCTCTTTATGCTGTAGTCGTTAGAGATCCATAGGCATGCTCTTAAGTTCTCCATCTCTAACTTTTCACATCTGGTAGAGTGAGGGAGACCCGAACGAGTACGTGAAAGTTGCTGTCATTGCAGATCCACAGGTAACTTCACGTGTGTTGCATTGCACACTAAGTGTAAATCTTACTTCTTTCATACCTGGTATGTATCCATCGACAGATAATGGATAGAACAACTCTCCGTCTACAACCAAACTCACTTGCATTGGAGCTGGCACAGTTTTATACCGATTTGTACATGCGTAGAGCATACCTGGGTTCTATTCGACCTGTCAAACCAGATGCAGTCATATTTTTGGGCGATTATTTTGATGGAGGCCCAGACTTATCTGATGAAGAGTAATGCATGACTTTGCATTAGTCCAGCTATTCTTTCTTTCTTGGCATTTTGCAAGGAAAAACAATTGAACTTTAGTAGCCTTTTTATTTTAGTTTTTGTTTATTTTTTTTTATGTTAGTAGTCGTGATTGTTGTATAAGGCTTTCATTCACATTTTTTCGTGGATAGGTGGCAGCTGTCTTTGAGCCGCTTTAAGCATATCTTTGACCTGAGGAGTCACAGAAGACATGCAGATTTTTCAGTTCACTTCGTTCCTGGAAACCATGATATCGGTTATGCTAGCCTCCATCACTACAAACCAGAGGTAATTTAATCTTGTGCAAATTTTTGTGGAATAATTTCCTGAATTCCTGAAATGAATCATATGCTAGATCAGATTGTAATTGTCAATCTTTTGCTTGGACAACATGTTAGATGTTTTACTGTTCATTATAAGTTTCCTCTTCGAAAGTCTGAGGATGGTGCAGTGCTATTTATCGTCTCATGTGATATCTTCATTTCTTTGGATCTGTTTTTTTAGCTAGTTTTGTCAAAAGGTATATGTAAGCTAGCAGTTTCCAATATCATTTAAACAGTACATGTCCCTGTAGGCAATGTCCATCTGATTCATGTCTCAACATACGTATATGCAGGTAATTGTTCGTTATGAAAGTGAATTCGGGTTTAGCAATTGTCAGTTCACAATTGGAAAGGTCGAATTCATCGCAGTTGATGCACAAAGTCTAGATGGTAAATGAGGTTGCTTCTTTATCATGCATTGACACCTTTTGTTCCAAAAGACCTATACTTTTCCTTGCTGATCCTCCCGTATGGCCGGTTCGAACTGTATATATGAACCACCAATTGTTTAGGCCCTAGTTGTTATCCATAAAAGACAATTGCTTCCTTTAATTTATAATATGACCAAAAAATCTTTATCCCGCAAGATGGAGTTAAGTCCTGTAGTTTATTTGCAAAAAAAAAAAAAATTATTATTATGATAATGAAGCATTGATGATTCTATGACAGGAAAACTAAAACAAAATTGGACTTCCTTGTGCTGGGATTTCATCAAATCACTTTCTACCGGTACGATATCTGTTCTATTATATAAAACCTATTATAAGTAACGCCTAAAATCTACAATTTGCATTCTTGTTTTACAGACGCGCAGTTGAACCCAAGGGTCTTATTGACACATATTCCTTTATATCGGCAGGACGAGACTGATTGTGGACCTAGTCGTTACTCTCCTATCATCAATCAGGTTGGTTAAGCTAAGAGATTTCTTTTATGATCCACGGAACAGGAAGATGAGTTATATGAGATTTGTAGCCAATCTGCTGCAGAAGTAGTTGAGTAGCAATAAGATTACGAAGCATTGGTTGGAGTGTCTACTCTCAATCTCTTGAAATTATACAACTTATGAAGTAGGTTTCTGTGAAGCTTGAGAAGCTCCCCTATGTAGAAGCTGTTTTCATTTCTAAAAGGAAAAGAGAAATTTGTTGTTAACTGCATGCGAAATTTATTCATTTTTGCCTTCTTTTTCACATATTCTGATCCTACATATTTCTACATTTATATTCCAGCGCATCCACCGGAGTCGTGGAGAGCAAGAGATAACGTAAGTGACCATATTCAGTTCAATTACCAACTATTTAACTAAGTATCCCAAGGATGATGTTTTTTCGTTGTCTGTTGACACAGGTATCAGAATTATGTTACTGAAGAATCATCCAAGCGCTTGTTGAACTCAGTCAAACCTGTAAGTTCAATCTCTAGTCTGATATTTCATGTCCACCTTCAAGCATATTCAAAGGAGCAACTGTGCTGGTTCTTCCCGACCCTTCACAGACTCTGTTGTGCATGACACATTCTGTTTTGGAGCAACTCAGATTCCTCCGCAGAATGTAGAAGACAAATCTAAAAGTCTCAGGACATTTTGTTTGTATTGTAGGTTCTTGTTCTGTCTGGCCATGATCATGATCAGTGCATTGTGGTTCATGAATTTGAGAATGGTTCTTTAAATGAGGTAATCCTGGTGTGACTACACCCATTACCAATCTCTGGTGCGAAAATGATATTCAAACTATTCATCGCATACAGATAACTGTGGGAAGTGTGAGCTGGCAGCAGGGTAACCTCTATCCTTCTTTCATGCTCCTGTCTGTTAGTAATACTACATCCACTACCAAGGAACCGATCTTGACTCAGTTGTGTTTTCTTCCGGTGCAGTTGCACATATACATCTGGTAGACATCTTTACTTTCTAAAGTTTGCAGGTGAAGTACTTAGTCAATGATTTTTATGGTTAACCTATAATGCTTTCAGGTATATTGGGCTGTTCGTCATAACTGTCCTCGCCTCACTTTTCTGGCCAACCAGCAGCGAGAGTCTTTGGGTTTCATGCTGTGAGAATGTAAGCCATTTTGGGCAGATTTTGCGGTCTGCTCTACAAGCCACAAAGGAGAAAAATGATGACGACTATGAGTATGAGGAGATATGGGATTCAGAAGGAATCATGCATCTCATTAAGAAAAAATCACCCGGCCATTCCTCACAGTCAGGTGACCAGGTTGTCCTAGAAAGGTTAGCTTCTGTCCGTCCTCTGATTTCCAAAACTGCCCTATAATTTAAAAGTTGATATTTTTCTGTTCAAAGTGCGTTACAATTTTCTCAAAAAAGAAATATGCAAATTATTTCTAAAAATCGATGAAATTGCGAAACTTCAAATCATTACTATGTTGCTGTCCCTTTAGCAGTGCATTATATTGAGCTGTGGATGCTGGCCAGCTGGTATTTATGCTCTCATCCGTCTCTTAATAACGTAACCAGGGGCAGTGCTAGTGTGCGGCCTGCGGCTAGGAGGCATAATCAAGAAGTAGAATCCTCCTCAAATGTGGAAATCAGTGTTGATGGCACTGGCAATAAGCCGCTCAAATCCAGCAAATCACGACTGAGGATGGTAGTGCAAAGATTGGTGCGAGCAACGAGGATGATCATAATCGTTGCGTCTGTAAATGTTCCTCTCTACATGATGCTACTCTTCAAAGATTGGAATGACCAATGAGAAGGATGGGGTACTTGAAGGAGACTGCTACCGTCATCAGGAGTACATTTTGTCGGGGAGTCGAGCCCAGAGATCTATAAGATGATAGTCGTGAGAGTTGGCATGATTAGGATGATGCTAGGCTTGGGCTGTTTTAGATTATAGCCAAGGTTCGAGAATAATTTTTGCACATTCAGTTTCATGTGGACAAGCACATCTGGTTTTTTGAATACCTTTTGCAGGCGGATGTTGCTAATCTAACAAGGGGTTGCTAGAAGTCATTCACCTGGCCGGAACAATTACGAACTTATCTGGGTCCTAGCAAAGCCGATTTTGTGAGCTTGTCAGAATTTTCGTGTTTCCTTTGAACATTTATGCAGGCTCTTACTGTTAAGCAGGCATTTATGCTGGGGAAAGGTTTGTTTTGATTGCTCGCAGTGAAACATAAAACACAGCATTGCTTTAAGCCTATGTATCACGATCATCCTGACAAACCGAAAGGATCTCAAAACATCATCTACAATTTTGATTCAGTTGTGCTGCTTCTCTCCACTGTCCTGAACAGATCATTTATCGCCTGACTACTTCAAGGCAGGATACCAGTCTGCACAGTGCCATCAACATCGGCGTCAAAATCCACCTCTATTGTCATCTGTTCTATCCTGGCCATGGTGGAATCTTCCATCGCCCCTTCCAGAACTGCAAACATCGGTGCAACCGGTGGCAGAGAAGAACCACAGGATGATGGCACAGAGGAGCTTGTCAGGGAACTCAGAGCGGGCTTTGTCCTTCCTGACCATGTCGGAAGTCGTACTCGTACCCCTATTGGAAGGAAGCCATCCTAAGGATGGTTGAGGCCATGGGCGGTGCACGAGAGTAGTCTTCCTATGATTCTCTATTATAACTCGTCGATCTGTGCGTCCTTCTTACCATTATTTTCTCCTTGTAATAACGAAGACTCGACCACCTCTTGCTCCAAAGATCATCAAATCAAATCACAAGTCCGTCTTTTGGAAGGTTAAGAAAAAAGAAGAAGGTTAGATCAAGCTATTTTTCAGGGAGTTTTGTGTGCGTCTTCTTCCATTTCTTCAAAGACGATTCGAAGTCAAGAAAGGTGCAAGCGGATCGTTTGAGCCTCTCGGCTTCCTTTCTTACACGTCTTGCATACGCCTAAGAACAGCTCGGACGTCGAAAATACTCGAAACTCATCATCTGGCGATATAATATACCAAAGGAACGTTCAACATTAAGGGTGAAAATTACAACAGCAGCCATTATTACACTCCATTTTGAGGAGGTTAAAAAGGGAGACATAAATACATCGGACAAAAGAAATTTGACAACATATAACATGACAGGCCCTTCGTCATCGTGAACGCCTCGACAGATTGAGCTTCGTAAAAGCTCGAGTTTTTGTATGATCTGAATCTCGAATCCCTCCTCCTCGGCCCGCAAAAATTAATGGAAACCCTAAATGGCCTACGCCAGATCGTAGGCAAAAAATAGGGCATTAGCAAGGCACTGGGAGAAGCGGATTGGGTGCCCATGTAGGCGTGTTCTCGCCATCATGACCGACCGCCTCGGCGTCCGACATCGACGAAGCACTTGATCTTTCGGGGCGTGCATCAAACTTGACGAGCCCCTGACTCAATAGTAGTCCAACACCCGATGTTGCTATCCTTATTACGAAATACTCCGACGATCCAAAACCGATCCTTATTCGTCTCCTTGAATGTACCAGCAAAGGAGCATGGTGGCGCAACGTCGCAGGATATAGATACGAGCCCGTTGCTCCTTAACCAAGGAGGCGCACTTCCTCGTCAGACCATTCCCGTTGCTCTTTGCCTTTGATCCCTTGGCACTGTACGCCTTGGTCTTACCTTCACGGAGGCGGAATTGCTCAACCACAGCCATTTAGTTACTATATGAAAAATAATATGAACTTCGACTGAAAAGGAGGAAGAACAATGTAGGAAGATGATGGTAGGTTTTTCGAGCTTGTGGAAATGAGATCGAAATCTTTTGATGAAAAAAAAGCTCGACACAGAGCTTGAGTTCGAGTTGTGGAATCGAAGAAGTATTTATAGTCAGGATTAAGGTGTTTAAAGGGATGGATTAAAGGTGAAGGAAAGATAGATAGAACTTCGTAAACATGTTGACCTTAAAACACTAATTAAGTACTTAAGATGGGAATGAATCTCAATGCAGGTGACGTGAATGGGGTCATGTATCTATCTTATCGAGGAATTTTAGTAATTAAACAAAAAGTTTACTCATCCTTCAAGCAAAACAGCCAGCGCTGTCTTAGCTCATTTCCAGCGGAAACGAAGCAATCCGTTGACAAGGGCTTAACCCTTCGTGCTCACATAAGGGCCATTGTTCGTGTGCGTGTAGTATCGGTAGAGATGCATATTCCATTGGAGTATGATGTCAAATGAGGTTTCCGGAAATTTATTTGCTGGATTGGGTTTGGGAAAGCGGGAAAATGCGCACGAGAAGCGGAGGGTTGCTTCGTCAGGACTAGGCAGAGGTCGATTTAATTAAGGTTACTGGTAACAAACGGACATGAACATGTTACCGGCAACACGGGGGGGTGTGAATTCTATATTACGCTCTTGCAGTAAGCCCCTCGGAACTTGAGTCCTTGGTGGGATCTTCATGTGGCTTGCTTTTATCTAATAATGCACTTTCTCCAATATCCCTGTTCAGGGACCGCGTCTAGTGTCGGTTTCGATGCCGCTTACAAATGACAGAAACCCAGAACCAAAAGACGGATTGATCCGAAGTTACGTGGTGATAAATGATAACTAGTACGAAGGTCGATTATGCTCGAGATTTGAGACGGCCAGATCAAACGCAGACAGAAAGGAAAAGAAAAAGAAGGGTCATTTTGCCCCTTGGACTCGGATCGAGAGGACTCTAATCCTACTTCGCCTTCACGTAAAGGCACGTTGCCGTACTTGTGAGTGCTCGCGACTTCCGCGCATGAAGGCCGACTGTATTCACATGTCATAAATAATGCTCCTAGAATAGTTACATCGCACACATTCTTTTTTTTCCTGTACTGCGGAGATTTGGTCGATTCTCTAACGGGTGATTCATCAAGACATTAAATGTAAACTACGCCTAGCTACACTCTTAACATCGTCAAAGATTTCAATGGATTCGATATGGATTCCGTCACGTTTAAAGATGCTGTCATGTTTTGAAACGTTTGTGAATGAAGAAGATTAGGGCGATCTGTATATATCTCCCTTGGGATTGGAGTGTAAGCAGGCAGATGGTTTGTCTGAAGAGACAAAATATCTACATCCAAAAGATACGAGGAAGAGTTTGTCCCTTGATACAGATTCTTTCAGTTCACTTCAAATCTTTTCCGGAGGTGGGCAGAGGGCGCCAGCCATTCACGTATCGGCAAGAGACGACACATCGATCATTAGGCAGGATTCGGTTAGATTATGTACGAATATACTATAACTACTGATTAATTGATTACAGGGACTTGTACACATACAGTTTTAAGACACGTGGCAAATGATCGAACAATATCCCACGAGATTTTATTTCATGTGGTGGGGGTTTGAATGTCGATTATGTGGTTGTAATGGAAGTCCAATGAGATGTTAAAAACAATGTTAGAGAATCAAATGAACGGACATGTATATATACTAATCATTTCAATTTTCACGAAATAGATATTTTGTAACAAAACTGCGTGCTAGTCGACCTTTTTTTACTTTCGAGGACTCACGTGAGGCTTGAGTAAGTCAAAACTCACTCTTCTCGTAAGGCACGCAAAAAGCCCAAGTGATCGATCGCCTGTTTACTCAAGAGGGTCAATTTCTTTCATTAAACTATTTCCAGTCCCCTCCCCTTTCGGGGCCTGGAAAGCATGGGTAGTGAAATTACAGCTTTAGCCCTTTGGGCTCGGATTCAAAGCCCAAATCAGGTGGTGATAATTTATAGCCCATTCATGACTTAAACCCCATGAGGCCCAACTATCAATTAAGAAGTTAGTGGTGAGATTTAAAGAGTTTACCCCAAATCGTCCGAATGTAGCAAAAAAGCTAGAAGCAGCCCAGCTTCCACCAAAAGGTTCATGAACAGTTTTCTTTAAGGACACTCACATGGCAATAGTACTTGGCTAGAGCAGCTATACATATTGCATACAATCTCTCGCGCCCGCAGAGAAACATGTACAGAGAAGATACTTACAGTAGGCCGCTGCGTCTCGAGAATGGCTCGCCAAAGGGGCAGGTTCAAATCACTGTTCCCTCCCGAGTCTCACGGAGTTCACATAATCTCTCGGGGAATGTGCGGATATACCCGGAAGCGCTAATCCAATTGTCCTTATTAGTATCGAGAACCATCCCTCTTCGTACTCCGGGCCTTGCAGATAACCCATGAGTAAGCCTCTGATTAGTTCCCAAAAGGCATTTAAGTATTCTGGGATTAAGAACCTTGGCCCAAAGAAGTTCCTGTTTGGCTCCTCGTCCACTCTCTGGTTACATGCAGAGAATATACAGTTTTAAGGATTAGCGAGTGGCGAGGAACAACACAAGAGAGAATGTCCGTGTACCTTTTCGTTGTAGAGGCTGTCATAATATAGGCAGACCCCGAAATGCTTGTATAAGAAGATCTTGTCATCGTACGGTATCCGAGGAACAAGATCGTTGCAGTACACAACTCTGAAGTATTTAGGAACCGGATAGTTCAAGTGCGATTCCATGAAATTGTGCATCTGTTTGTCCCCGACTCTCGGTTGCCCGAATGTATACACTCCCAGCAGTCTCCTCATCATTTCCAATTCCTCCTGTAGAACCAATACTGTAGGAAATAATATAGCAAGGGCTCCGCCCAAGCTGTGCCCTGTGACGACGAATTTCGCATTTTTGTGCGTCGTGAGTAAGTCTTTGAGCTTACTTCTCACCACAAAGTACGCGCTTCTCTCTACCATCTCTGGATAGAGTGCTCTGCTGTTTGTGCTGTTGGAGTCGCCGACGATCTTAGAAGCTCGAGCTTGTTTTTCACCAAGAGTATTGTAATTTAGAAGGAGATTCTGAAAGGAGCCTTTGTTTGCCCGATTTCCCAAACCCAAGGCTTCTAAGAATCCCATGTGCACCTTACCCAGTTCTGGAATCTCGTACCAGGAATAATCAAAGTCTGTACACCAATGATCGGCATCAAAAGGTTCTGTGCCCCTAAAGCTGATTAGAATCAGATTGGCATTGACAGGCTTGTCGCACAAAATAAATACTTGAGTTGACAGCTGCTTTTGGTAGTCTGTACAGAAAAAAAAAATGATAGTACAAGATTAAAGACATGGCAAACTTGGAACAAGCTCTTAGAAGAAGGCTTACCATTCCAACAATTGTAGAAGTCCACGAAATGCATCTACAATCAAGAAAAATAAATTCCAAGTTACACAACAATTGGAGAGGCTAAAATTCACAATCCTCGTTATGATCCTTTGTCGAAAAAAGTAAACCTTCCAGCGATGAATCACAACGTTCTTGACAACTTTGGAGTTCTCATATGCCAACTTTGATGCCATTATACAAAGATCCATCATGAAGCGGTTTCCCATTTCGATTTTCATGAGTCTCTCATCGTCTGCCAAACCGCCGTAGTCTTCCATTACAAAGTCAGGCTTATAAAGGTCTATCCTCCCATCTAAGTTGCCAATGGCGCTGATGAAGGTATCTGAATCTCTACACGGCATGACAACCTGAGCTGCATATTCCAATTACCATAGACGTAGCAACCAAAAAGAAAGAGAAGCATCAGCCGTTGCCAAACAGATAAATATCAAACTAGATCATTGCTTCAATTGCCAAGAACATATTCTGGTGCCAATTCCAAACAAAAAAACCTCTCATCACTTTCTCCCCTGATTATTCCTACCCTAAAAGGAAACAGACAAACACGAGCAAGGAAGTCCCACAGTACCCAGGATGAAATTACAGAACAATCCAAGGAATCCCCCATTCAGAGAAACCAAATTGAGCAAGAACTCCACCAGAATCCCGGTCCACTCCAAGGGCTTCTTAAAAAACATGACAACCTTGCGGACCATGACTGAAACGAGTATGACCCATCTGTGATCAACTATATCAGTTCCCACCCCAACAGGGTCAGAACCATCCAAGAACTTCGCCCCGCTGATCACATCACCAAATACCCAGTACTTGAACAGGTCCCTGATTCCTCCCGTGTGAGGATTCACCTCTAGGAAATGGAACCCATTACTAGGGACCCCTCCTTCTAACAAGTCCCCCTCTTGCATGTCTCTTTCCATGGTCATGCCCGAACGCAGGAGATTTTTCTCTTCTATCGACAAACTCTGTGAAAGAACAGGAGAAATAAATTATGGGTTCTTCTGACGGTCGAATCTGTCGTCATTAAAGAGCAAAGTCGATGTGGGTGAGCGAACACATCGGTGGCGAAGGATGACGGTGCCCTCAAGAACCTATGTTTATCCCTAAGAAGGACAAACGCTTAGATGGGGAAAGCGATGCCTATCCGTCCGTTACTACAAAAAACAATCGAAAGCTTCGTTTTGAAGCGTTGGTTCTATCAACAATCGGAGGACTCTGACGACCCGGCAGACGGCCGCTCGGTTGCGTGGGACATGATGGCGGGAAGCATCAGCGACAGCAGCACGGAACCCCAAAACGTAACGCCACTTCACCATGTCATTACTATTACTTAAATGCTGCTACATCATCATGCGAAACTTAGAAGCGAGCTCAAACACACGGTAATCGAAGCTTTCTCGAATAAGTGCATATTGCCAACCGAGCCAGTAGTACATGTTATGAGAATGGCAATCTGGCCAATCAGCATCCCAGGTCACACCTACTCTCGTTCAACATAATCTAGATGCCTTGCAAGACATGGGCACCGGAAAACAAAAAGGAAAACAAAGCAGTAGCCTGCCATCCGCAGGCATCGATCTGCCAGAGGATGAATTCAGTGAGGCCAGAATCTATGGGGGGCCAAGAGCACACGTAAGATCGTTCTTGTGTTGGTATTTTAAGTAAATGCTGCCCTGATCCGGACCATGCTAAGCGCCAGCTGCTCTGTGGAATAAGTATCAGAACTCTAATTGTAGACCATGTACTTGGGCGTCGCGCTAAACTTTTGATACCCTTTGATGACCTTGTTCACCGCATCGAGGAAGTCCTTCTCCGTGACTGTCTTCCTCCTCGCTCTGATGGCATACATACCAGCTTCTGTGCAGACACTCCTTATATCGGCTCCTACAACAAGGGATGGTCGTAAACATCATCAGTTACGATGATTCACGAAAGCACAAGATCTTAATGCCCAGGCTCAAGCAAGAATTACCAGGCGTTGAACGAACATTACCTGTTGAGTTTGGGCAAAGGCGAGCCAGGAGTTCAAATCTGATGTCTCTTTCACAGTTCATGGTTCGAGTATGGATCTTGAAAATCTGTGTCCTGCTTTCCAAATCAGGTAGTCCAAATTCAACTTTGCGATCCAATCTTCCTGGACGTAACAATGCTGGATCCAAGGTATCTGGCCTGCCATTTAGGAAAAAAGAGACAAGGCAATATTATTCACTGTTGGGATTGACCAGCATCGATTTTTTCTTTTAAAATCCCTTTGAGTCGAACACCATACCTATTGGTTGCCATGAGGACTTTGATGTTACCACGAGCATCGAAACCATCAAGCTGGTTTACAATTTCAAGCATTGTCCTTTGGACCTCGTTGTCTCCACCCACACCATCATCAAATCGGGCACCACCAATTGCATCAATTTCGTCAAAGAAAACAATGCAGGCTTTCTTGGACCTTGCCATCTGCAGCTCGCAATTTGTAATTGAGTGAAATGACATGCAGGCAGACTTATTGAAGAAGATAACAGGAAAAAACAAATTAATTAAACAACAGAACAAAGAGATATTGATTGACCTGGAACAACTCTCGAACCATTCGTGCACCCTCACCAACATACTTCTGAACAAGTTCGCTGCCAATAACTCTAATGAAGCAAGCATCAGTTCTATTGGCTACAGCCCTGGCCAGAAGGGTCTTGCCAGTTCCAGGTGGACCATAACAGAGAACGCCCTTAGGGGGATCAATCCCAAGCTTCACGAACTTTTCAGGATGAAGCATAGGCAATTCAACAACCTGCCCGAAGAGATACCATAAGTAATACTCCAATAAGCATATTATATGAATGAAGTCTTATTAGAAGTATTAAGTATGATCAGGGAAAGGGAATGCCACAAACCTCCCTCATCTTCTCTATTTGCTCCTTGCACCCGCCAACATCATTATATGTCACATCTGGCTTCTCTTCAACCGTCATCATCGTCACGCTGGGGTCAATTTTGGGAGGCAAAGGTATCTGAATCTGATACTTATTCCGATCGACACTGTCACATGTTGGGCATAGCTTGAGTCTTAAAGTTTTCCATATAAAGAATTCTGAAGAGATTAATGAAAAAAAAAAAGAAGCAGCCTAACAGGCCTACCCGACACGCATGCCCTCTTCAATGTCAGTAGGTGAAACTTTGTCGCCAAGTCCAACAACAAACTGTCAAGTGAAGAACATGAAAGAGACCCATCATTTAGGTAATGACAGCAATATTTGGTAATTTTATTCTAGGCTAGTGAAAACTACTCATATTAACTTATGAAGTAAAGGCAGCAGCAATGTAGTAAGAAATAGCCAACCTTAGCGATTTGCTTGACATTTATAACATACTTGGCATCCTCAGTATTGGGACTAATAATCTTGGTGCACCTAGCCACCTATTTCACCAAAAGTTCGTCTCGAGTTTACGGAATTGCCAAACATTCACAGCGCAAAAATAATCATGCTCCTAAAAAACCTGGAGGGGCTGCTCCTCCTGCATCATTTGTTTGTCAGACACAAGATCCCACTGGCTAGGTGCTGCTAAACCAGTATCAGACTCCTTAATTCCTACACATCACAGTAACAAACAATGAGGAACAACAAATAATCAGAACTTTAGAAAATGGGGGGAGGATTCACAGCTTTCCGTGATATGCGACACAACAATGAACATAAGATTGACTAAAGAAGAATCAATCTCCCAAATGCTAATGCCTGTGAGTGAAACATGACCACGACACATAACATCCACTCAGAAAACACTTGGGAATATATGAGAAAAGGCTTCACGGGGACACACCGCACAAATCGTTGACCTTCTTGGCCATGTCCTTAATCTCTTTTTCCGCTTTCTTAATGCTCGTCGAGTAGGGTCCCAAACCCTGCACAAGAAACCCATGGGGAAAACAACCCCGAAAACCGACCATTAGCTATCACCGACTACGAATCATCTCCTCAAACCAACAGCCTCACTTGCACCCACAAACAATCCCCAAAGTATGGGCAAAAGAACCTATTTTTTGCAGCACCCAGAATAAGCAAAATCTTCACAAAAAAACAAATCCCCCACCCCCTCCCAAACCACACAACACGTCGGGATCAACGAGATAGAACAGAAACTGCAGTAAGTACGAACGTAGGTCTTGAGGAGGGCTATATCGTCCTCATCGAGGGGGCGAGGATTCTTCTCGTCCTTGATATCTTCCTCCGCCGCCGCTGGTGCCATCCGCTTCTTCTTGTTCCTCTCTCTCTCTCTCTCTCTCTCTCTCTCGCGGATTTCAATTGATCGACTAAAATCGAGCTGACAGAGAAGCCAAAATCCGAGGTCTCTTGGACAAGGAGGTACTACTTTTGCTCCCCCTGCTTTGTCTTTGAAGGCTTCATGATCACCTTAACTTTGTCTTAAAAGGTAACTGGGCTTGGGCCCACGAAAAAGCCCAACAACGGACGTCTGCTAGAATATGGTCAAACAAAAGGTCATGATCAAAATTTCAAACATCATGGCAACTGCCGATTGCAGAAACAGGCAAAATGCTATTTCAAGAACAAATGAAATAAGGAACAACATGACAGAAAAACCAGCAAAAAATGGGTTGGAATTGCCCTTTTAGTCATAAGTCGTAGAGCGGACAAATCTAGTCACATTTGACTGCAATGATTTATGGACTTAGGCTCATAGCCCCGGAATCAATTTACTATATAAACAATGTGTATACAAAGCGTAGGGCGGAAAGGGTCATGTGCTGGTGTGAGCTGTGACCTCCACGGTCACTGGGACGGCTCTGAGATAAAATAAAAATGAGGAAAAGAAGATTTGGGATTGTGTTCTATTCGCCTTCTGCAATGAAGTTTGACTCTTCACCTTGGCAGAGGTACTCGTCGCACAGGGAAGCAGAACCCCAGTCCTTCCTCAGCCGTAGGATGTCTTCTGTGAAGGTTGAGCCCGATGTTCCTATGAACACACTGGAGAGGGCACAAATTGTCTTGTCCAGCATAGCATCAACCTTCAGAGAAACAGATCCAGAAACGTAAGATAGCATCCGAAGGTGCAAAGCAATCACAATTCAAGAAGAAAAGGTCAAGCTGTTTGCTGAAATTAATACACAATGGATATCTGCTTTAAGTCGGAAGCAATACTGTAGACGAAATCTTGATGAGGCAGCTAATTGTGCATGAAACTATAATATGAGTTCTAATTAGCAGATGAACTCCTGATTAGACAATTTTATTGCTTTAAATAAAGGCCACACCTGTGAGTCTCCATCTAGGCCATGCCTGTACAGCAGAGCATCCCACTTCTCGGCTGAATTGCGTTCAGGCCTCTTAACAAGAGGAACAGGCTTCCCGTCAATAAACGTAAGCATCTGTAACAGGCCAGTTTCACTTTCGGCTGCATCAGTAGATAGATATATAACAGGTGCATGAGCTCTTTCAACCACACGCTTGATGCAGTCTGCAGCTTGAGGTATAGGGTAAAAGCAACTTGGTTTCTTGGCATTGCTGAAAAAAGAGAAGTGGTCAATCAGATATTAGTCTTCCCTCAACGATGTTCCATGGATGATGATAGTTGTCCAAGCCAGAAGTCAACAAGTAGAAAATCTGACAGAAACCTCGATCCTAAACAATCGATGGGTCTATAAAGTCTATTACATAAATATTCATTCATGTAGATGCAGCATTTTTTATTACACCAAAAACAATACTCGAAAAAACAAGCACGTCTAAAGTAACACCTGATACAGCCTATATAAAGTGCCCAAGTGCTCACAAAATCTGAGAAAATAGAATACGAACCAGAATTTCAGAAAGCCATGCCGGCGGAAATGTAGAGCAATAAAGCCCTTCCCCAGGAACGTCTGAACAAACCTCTGTGCAGTGAGTCGTATCAAACGATTGGGTTCGATCAAAGTTTTGCACTTGTGAGCAATTGGTCCGCCAGATTGCATCACCCAGTCCTTCTCTACATCAGCAAAGAATACATCCCCAATAGCAATGACATTGTCATCTGCTGTAAATTTAGCTTTCACATCCTGTATGGTCCTCGTTTTAGGCTCTTTAACATCCTCATCCCATGGGGACTCGGGCTTCCCCAGTGAGATTCCCAGATCCTTCAATTTCTTAACATGTTCGTCATCCATAAAACATGGTTGCGGCATAGAGAAATAACAAATAAACCGATCAATGCGCAAATGGTTCTTCTTAATCTCTGCAAATTCCTTGAAGGGCACAACCACCTTTCTCCCAACACAATGATTGATACTGTCTATGTCCAACACCCTATCAAACTGGTAATCGACACTTGCACTCGGAATTACCAATGTCCGGCCAAGAACAGCAGCAAAGAACATGTGCTTTTCCAGACAAATGAGATGATTCGACATCTGGCCAGAGGTACAGATTGCAAGTAAATATTTGTCTGGCTTCGGTTCCCACTCGATGGTCTTTCTATCCGCAACATTCTGATCGAACTTCCTGCACCTATCGTAACTGTTTATACCAAAGTTGACATCATCCTTATCTCCGCCACTCGCTTCGACCGATGAGTTGCCCGGCTTATGTGGCAACAACAGCACTTCCTGGATATCCCTATTGAACTTCATCTGCCTGGCTATGGAAGCTTTAACATCCTCAAAAAACGGACCATATTCAACATGTTTCGAAAAACCGGCACTCGAATTGCCTACACTCAAGGAACTGGCATTATGGAAAGTATCTGAACCAGACAAAGCAGAGTCCCACAGGGTACGAAGTTCCGACCTCTGCTGCCGCAACAAGAACAGTGCTCTCAACTCTGATTCCCTCATCAGTCCCCCAGTGGAGTCCCTCTCATTCGAACCAAAAACGTGTTCTTTGAACAAAAGCACGACGACAACCACCGACAGAGCAACAAGAACCGCAAGAAGGTGACCCCTCTTGACCTTAGCCATGGGGCGACGCTTCCGGGGCGCTCTCGAATCGAGATCCTCGATGTCAAGTGAGGATCTTCGGCGATTCTGAGAAATGGGTTTGGTGTCGTTCTGGTGAATAAGGTGTTGGCCGTCGTCTTCTTCGTCGGAGGAATCTCTTTCCATCGTTGCCCGATGACAGAAGCGGCAACAACGGGAGTTTTCTTACAAGATCCGAGGAAGAAGAATGATACCTGAAGATGACGACGACGACGACGTTGCTGCTGCTGTCGTCGCCGAGGCGTTAGTTCGGAGGTGGGAATGCCCAAACTGCCAGAGGCTTGGATGGTTTGTGGTTTCTTCGCCTGGATCCTCTTTTTATTCCTTTCTCATGAAGACATCAGATTATATAATTGTTTGCTTACCGATTTTGTAAGCAACAGTTGTGGTTTCGATAATGCGATATTTCCCTTTGCAAGATCTAACTTCGGTTTCCCATGAGTAATCAAGTGAAAGGGCACATGCCCTAGCGAAGGAAAAATAAAGGGGAAAACAATGAGATGGGGATCTGAGGCTGGGGACTGATACCTACTTCCACTGCAAAAGATGCAGCCACCGCTGAACATTCCAAAGCATAGATTTCATCCACAGGGAAGCCATAAGATTGTCCTGCTGACCTCCAGAAAACAACGCCTCAATACACAAAGGCCTACTCTATCCCAGCCACAACGAATTTTCCGCAAACCCATTTCTTCTTTGTTGCGAGGGTCCGATTGACCACTCCCTTCTCTTTAGCAGACTCTGCATGTCTGGCTTCAATCACCTGGGGATGACTCTTGGGTTCCACGGTACTGTTCATTGTCACTTGATCGTCATATTTAGTTGGACCCAGTTTCCCATCCGCTCTTGTCGACTCCAACACTGCAGGTCTCGAATAAGCAGAGAGAAATGCATCTCCTTTCTTTAGCGAATTGTGCAAGGTGAAATCCCCAAATGCAAAGTCCTATCCGGTAGCAGTTACATTCGTTTGGTTTTTGCTGTTGGTAGGGAAATAAGAGAATCTGTCTGTCCTGGAGTGGCCAGCAACAGCTGAAACATCGGGATTGTGACAGGATTCCAGGAACTGAATTGCTTCCACGACCAATTTCCTGGCTTCTATGAGGGAAAGATGTGCCTTCGGACTGGTCATTGCAGCCAGTTCGAGCGAATCAGCAGCATTTTCAGCTTGGGCAATCAACAGTCTGCCAAAAACCCGCGCCAAAAAAGCTATAATAAGGAATCAACAAGTGAAACCAGTGAGAAGAATCAATGATCGAAGGAGCTAACCTTGCACGTTCCACAGCCTCGACAACCTTCTTTTCTACAGCTGCTCTCTGTGCTCTGATGCTATTTATCATTTCCAACTTAGAGCTTGCAAGAGGATCATTTTGCCGAGGTGTATTCCTTTTGGCTACTTTAGGCTTCTGAACCTTGCTGTTCATTACGGTCGTAGAAGCAATTTCATTACAATCAGAAGCATTATTGGACAATTTCATCCTCCGAGACTCCTTACTATAACTGTTCCTTAATTTTCTACGGGTTCCCACAGGCGTACCATAGTATTTTTCCATCCCTTCGTGAACCCTTTCCCGTTATTCCAGCCATAAAGAGATTGACATGCCAAGAAGAACTTACAAAACGTGGCAATAATAGCGAACCTAAAATAAGTACAGATAACGACTAAATTCCCAGTTAGCCATTGAACAAAGGAATTTGAAAAGAATGCAACCATAAAAAAGGAAACGTCTTAGTGAGAGAGCACTAACAGGGTCTTCCCATTTTGTGGCAATGGCTTCTGCAATCTTTCTTCTCTGCTCCAGAGATTTAGGAGCTCTCTTGCAACCTTTCTGTCTAGCCAATGACTTACGTTGCCTGATGCTCTCTAACCACTGCTGCTCAAGCTGTTCACCAAAATCTTGTATGAATTCCACTGGAATTCTCCCTCACCAACAAGACCAGTTTGTGACGTCTCTGCAATCAAATTCTGCCATTCATAAAGACAGGACTCGTGTACTCTTAACCTATGGTGATGTCTCCTCCATGCCTATTGCAAGCTTCCACCTATTTTTACTTTTGTCTCGTCACTGTTGATCAGAAAACAAAAGAGTAGGCATTACGGTTCCTGCATGTCCTTTTCTTTGGTAAGAGACAAATGCAACAATGCAAGACATCTTTTGGAGAAGCTGCTAAACTATGTTAAAACAATGGAAATCACAAGTCCCCACCCAGAAAATTTCAGCATTTAGTTTCAGAATATGAGATGAACATTAGTTTGATACAATCTAATGTCAGCAAGCTTAAATAGAGGAAAACCAGCTGCCACACCATGCAAGGATTACAAAATGCACCAACCTCTGTGCATGTCCAAAATATTTCAGCTTCACCTTTACGTGCCCACAACGAAAAACAACAGAATTTCAGATGATGTCATGATTTATTGTTGGGACTGCACAATTTTCAAATTAATCAATGCAAGTCTGATCAGCATATTTTGTATACACTTAAACATCACCTTAGGACTCCGCATTGCAATCTTTGTTCTTTCTTTGATACGCCTGATCGTTTCTGAAACCATTTTTTAAGCTGCTGTCAGAAACAGAGAGCTTGATTTGTGAAATCGAATTGATAAATCTCCCGTAATCAATCTGTTACAACAAACCGGCACTGTGCTTCCTGCCTTTTTCCCATGCCGTGCTCCCCTTATAGGCATTTGATATCCTCAGTCACCTTAATCTCTCTTTATGATCCAAGTCCACTTCAGTTGAATCCTCGCCAATAATGCGATTACGGAACGGAAGTTGAGCTAAAGTCATTATCCAAGTCTACAATTTGGTATTAGTCATATCCAGCATCGGCCTGAGCCAAATGCTCGGGACCCAGTGTTGCAACTGCCTTGACGAAAACCTTCACCTCTCTATTTCGCAAATAAACACCCTGAAATCTGACTCTCGCAGGAAACTTCACAAACTTCCAGAGCTGCCGGTATCTCTTCTCAAATCCAAATCTATACAGCTCAAAAGCTGCTCCACTGCCTCTACGGATCTGACCCCTCAAAGCACCTGGATAAGTTTGTCATCACATTAATTAATAGGCTACATATGCTACAAGAAATCCAAAAGCAGATTCCAGCCAAAGCTAATCTTTTGCTTGGGGAAGCATTGGAACTTAAAAAAGCAATCCAAAGAGCAACATTTCTCATTGTTCTGGCTATACCTCAGCCTTAAGAACTTAAAAAAGTGAAGACACAAAGTTCACATGTGTCTTGTTCACGCAAACTATGTCTCCTCCAAAACCCTTTGCGGGTAAATAGAGGACAGGCGATATGCATAACAGCAAAAATTCAGGAAAAATTAGGAAAAAAAAATAATGAAAAGAATCACAAATTACATGCGGCCCAAATGATGAGGCCGTAGGCGGTGTCCCAATCCAGACAACCAACTTTAATCCGATAGAGCCATTGTTTCTGGGAATTCTACAAACACCTTCAAAACCATCCTTACAGCCCAGAATTCCAAACGAAACACGCTATCGTTCAGCTGATGACTTCCTTGAAATGTGCGACAACGAATTCCAAGCAGAAAAGTATCATAAAAGGGAAAACAAACTCGTTTCCGGGAAGGATTACCGATAGCCCGCATGTTCTCACCCAGTCAACCAACCCGCGACCGCAAAAAGGAACCCAAATCAACTTTCTACCGCTTCCGGTTCTCGAGGATGTCCGTTCTGTACCATCGTCATGACACTCGCCGGAGAGATGAGGAAATGCTTGCGGTTGAATTATGCTCTCCTCGACCTTTCCCTGTTTGCTTTCTCCTTTTGCCTTTCTTCAGGTTTGAGTGGAGTTGTGTTGGGTAATATTAAACCGCAAGAGGAGGGAAGACACGTGGCGGTCTGCCCGTGATGGTAATTTTGGGCCTGAAAGAACGTTGGGCCCAAAAATCGCGATTATGAAATTGGACCCGTTAATTTTATTTGGGCTTGAAGGTGGCCCAAAATAACCTTAAACGCCTTTCCATATTACCTTAGGGGGGTGTTTGGTTTAAGAATTAAGAATCCTTAAATCCAAAAAACACACGGGCATTCCGTGACTCTTGGTGATTCTGTACACCAAACCCAACTTCAGTTGGTAATATTAACTACCACATAACCAATGCTTTGATAATATCGGGAATGGTGGTGTTGGTGGTATTGAGTGGATGGTGAAATGAGTGGGAGTAGTTTCCGCAACAAAAAGGTGGGGGGGGGGGGAAGAAGTGGTCGGTCAATCAAGTCCCCCAGCTCAGGACAGGACACGCTCTCGGATACTAAAGTCAAGAAGATTAAGCCCTCTCTCAACTCAAGTTTCTTCTCCTTTTTTCTTACCAATGACTTAACTTTTCTTGAGATAAACTGAATTCTTCCGGGAAATCAAATCAAACAGAGCGTGAGGGAATTGTACCAAAATCAGGCACCCCAAGTGGTAAATTTATTTTTTTAAAAAAAAAAAAATGGGAAGCTTCTTCATCCATTTGTTGATCGGGTCAAAATGAAGGGGCTACGCCTACGCCTAAGAAGCCTTTGGAACGATCCCCCATTGTTTTTGGTACACCCAATAACACGATGCAATGTTGTGATTTCCACGTAGAGATGACACAATAAAAAGAGTCATCACAGACATTATAAGATAAAATGAATTTTTTTTTTAAGTGATTGATAAATAAAGAGATTTACTTCGAAGATGATGAGACGTAAGCCGCGGTCGGGTAAGGCTAAAATGGCGTATATATAACTTTAAGCGAGTATTATTTCGTACTTTAAAAGGGAAAAAAAAAATAAGAACCCTTTACAAAACAATAACAAGTTGGAGTTTTAGAAAAGTTCAAACCAAATAATTAGTCAGTGGGGGTCACCCCCTCCCCAACAAACAAGTTGAAGGTGGTGGAGCCTTTCTTTTTGGTCGTCCTCGTCAATTTCAATGCGCTAACGACACGGGTTGAGTCCCCTCTTGTCTGCCATTTCTTTTTTATTTTTTAAGTCCAAAGGAGAGTCAACAAATCAAAATTCAATCCAATCCTTGTGGTGCCAATCTATGCGGACATGATAATATTCTATACTTCAAAAAAGAAATTAGGACAGGACAGGACAGGACACTCGTTTGCTTTTGCACACGTATAGAAATACTTATAGGAAAAATATCATTTTTATAATTTTAATGTAATTGAATTTTATCCGTTATATAGATAAGCCAAATGAAACCGATTTTTCTTGTCTTGGTTGAATTTTGAAACTTTCGGATGGAAACGAATTTAACCAAATAATGTATTTGAGTTTGGGTTTGGATTCGAGTCATACAAATTCTAACCAAGTCGAATACTGAATTGAATCGAGTTCTTTTCTTTTATTTTTGTATTAAAATATATAATATTTATTAAGATAATCACATGCCATTTCTTTAGAAATTCATAACTTTGTTTTTACTACCCACGCATTTTCGTTTAACCAAAACAAATTGAGCCAAATCGAAATGTTTTGGTTTTGGTAAAATCACGTCACACATTAATCAGATTTGTTTTGGTTAAAAAAGCAAAAACAAAAAAAAAACAATGATTTGCTCTTTTTTGGCTTTCCCTTTAAATTGATAATAAAGGAAAATTTATTTTTTATTTTTTATTTTTATTTCATATCCAAATAATAAAAATATACACGATATTTTGCCTTCTCGAGTATGTATTTCTTCCAAAATTTTAAATGTGTCAATTGAAGTACACATTAAGGTATCAAGATTAGGAGTAAGCAAGTTCCAGGATAAATAGGACGTGGAACCTGAAATCTAATCTGTAATGGTAGGTTCCTTATTTTTAGAACCTACTTTATGGCTCAAAGAACCGCCAACAAACCGATTCGCCCGTTCTGGTACACTTTCACATTAAATCCGCTACATTATTCCAATCAATCTAAAAAAACCTCGAGCATTAATTAAATCAATCTGAAAAACCTCAAACAAATTGGTCCAGGCCTGGCTAATAGGGCAAAGGCAAAGGTACAGCGGGGTTCAATATGAGAAAACCTCAACCGAACTGGTCAAAGCCTGGCGAAGAGGGTAAGGGCAAAGGGATGACGGGTTCATGTATCCATAAAAAGACTTGTCGGCCACCATGCGCAAAAATGATAAATCTAAACAAGAGATATTTATAACTTTAAAATAAAAATTATTTATACCAACAAAGAATAGAGATTATATAAAGATATTAAAAAATATATTATATAAATTATATATTGAAATATATTGTGTCGGGTTCAGGTTCTCCATGTTGGTTTCGAGGTGAAAACCTGAAACTGTACTTGGTACTGCCGGTATTTAAAAATTTAGGACTTAGAACCTACCCGGTCTATTAGATAACCTATACTGACACCGACACTATAATATCGGTTCTTGGTTTTACCCAGAACCTGTGCCCACCCCTAATCAAGATATACCGGATGGCGTCACACTTTTATTGAGAGTGATATTATGTTAATTTACTTAGTAAACAAATAAAAATTAATAATAGTTCAAACACAAATAAAAAAATATGATTAAAAAAATAAATCCATTTACTTTTTAAAAAATAAATAAAAATGTAATTAATACTAAAAAGAAAAAGAAAACTTTCTCCTCTTCTTCCCATAAAGTCAAAGTCTTTGGATTACCAAAGTGTCGATATTTATATTCCCCCACCCCTCGCTTCATTGGAATGCTTCTCCTCGGACGACTCTCGACTTTGAGCATAAATCTCTTCTAAGCTGATTCTTTTTCTTTTTTAATGGGGGATTCGCCCGATTACTCCGGTGATGGCGGCAACATGAAGGCCGTCATGATAACCGGTAAGATCATGGTCCTGGCTATCGTCGTCCTGCTCGTGGTCGTCGTGGCGGTGCTCTTCCTCCATTTGTACGCGAGGTGGTTCCGGTGGAGAGTCATGGAAGAGGAATCATCCTTTCATGACAGGAGCAGCAGGCGGCGACGGCGGTTCGTCTTTGTGCCGGGTCAAGACCCCACCAACGTCCCCAGAAGAGGGCTCGACCTGGCTGTCCTGAGGTCAATCCCTGTCGTGGTCTATCGGCCAGAAGATTTCGAGGAAGGCCTCGAGTGCGCGGTCTGCCTTTGCGACGTGATCGAGGATGAGAGGATGAGGATTTTGCCGAAATGTAACCACGGGTTCCATGTCGGGTGCATTGACATGTGGTTTCAGTCTCATTCTACCTGTCCGCTCTGTCGGAACCCTGTCCATATGGGGTATAGAGGATTGAACAAGGTTCGTGGCGGAGAATCCTGTCGTGCTGAGAGCTCTTCGGTCAGGGATGAGCTTTCCGAGAGACGGACCAATGCCGAGGCTTCTTACTTTCCTGTTAACATGCTGAGCTGGGGAGATGAGGCTCGGGTTAGGTCGACCAATGGCATTCTGGATAGAGCGAATCATAACCATCCGCCCTGCTTTTTTGGGGAGTCATCCTCGTCGATGTGTGGAAATAGGCCTGGACAGAACGCATTGGTGATCGAGATCCCGAGGCAAACAAGCGAGGATACGGGATCGCCATTGACGAGCGTTGGTCCACCAGACAACATGAAATCTCCGGTCTCAGGGAGGTTGGGGTCATTCAAGAGACTGTTGAGTCGGGAAAGAAAGGTTAGTCCGCGCCGCCCAAATGGCAACGCCACGGCCGATATTGAGCAAGGGTGAAGAAACACGACTCAGTCATGTTGACCGCCATCAATATGCCAAGTTCATCATTCATGTATGTACAAATGTATTCGTTCCCGCATTTGCTGATCTAATGGATTATAATTTGACTTACGAAAAACAGTTACGAGTGCTTAGGACATGATTATATATTAGACTAGGGATAGATGGAATAACGAGTGTTCGCTCCGAAAGTGACTGCGGACAAGCCGGATCCAAACACGTCAGAAATCTCTGGCACTACGGGTCAACTGGTGTCCGGAGGATTTGTGATGGATTTGTGATTGTGTGGTCGCCGTATGAAATGAAAGAAAGAAATGAAGACGGCGGATGGGCAGCCCGAAGCACTTACGGATGCCATCGACGATGCCTTCGAGAGTGAGCAGGCATAAGAATAACTATTTATACTAAACTAGACCTACGTATATACGGTAATATAATATTGCACATATATTACGCTTCCTTTGCTGTCAGTATCAATGGAATATCTCCTTTCCATATTGAGTAGACTAGGCAACAATCTCCTTCCGGATCCCGAGATCTTCTGGAGCCTTCCTTAAGAGCTGAATGTCGCTTCGCCTGGTATGTATCCGTGATCACCTCCTTCCTGAATTTTCCTTCCTTGGGCCTGTGTTATGGACCATCGATCCACAGATTGGGCTGAGATCTATGACCCAGAATTTCTGTTGCTAAACAACGAGTTAAGCTTATATATTAGATTAGACTCATTTTTCTTTCCGACGTAGGATTTTGGATTTGCACCGTTTGGATTACCAACCCTTTTCAAGAGCTATAGCTAGTTCGTGGATTTATACTAGAATTGTCTTTCATGCAAGAATAAGAAGCATCATCATCCCCCTCCATTCACGCGGCCCTCCCGGTAGGGGGAAGTGAAAGAACCTTCCCCTTCAGCCTGGAAGGGAGACGCATTTTTTATGGGCTTATGGGCTCGGCCCAGTAACGTAAACTAAGGGCCCAATCACAGCCCATACGACTCAACTTCCATTCTCATTTCTTAGTTTCGTAGGGGAGTTGTGAATAGGGTTTCCAAATCCATTTTGTCCACCTAATTTGCTTGCGGGTGTTGAAAGAGAATCTAATTCGGCACGCTTTTCTGTCTGTCGGTCCCAAAAAGAAAGATAAAATGAAAAAGGAGGAATGGGTTCGTGTATCACAGTAGTCCCCTCCCCTCCCTAATTCCCGTACCAATCACAGCTTTACCAATTCCATGTGCGGTCCATATAATTTTGTCTATGATGTGATGGAATATGTCTCATTTTTTACATAATTAAAAACCGATCTTAAAGCGCTCGCTTTGGCCAAAAGAATAAAGATCTTCATTCCTTGCTTAAATAGTTCTCGACATCATTGGGAAACACAAATATATTTTTTTAAAGTTAGTGTGGAAAATTTTACAATCACCGTTGCAGAACATTAAGTTTTATTTTGAATTTAGTATTTCCCACAAAATCGTACGAAGAGCGAGTGTGTGTGTGAGAGTGCTTCACAGGATAGAGAATACGACATTAAACGTTATTCATACTCACGAGAGACATATATATCCAAAATCAAAACGTACTTGTATTATATATGTCATCTTCTTACAAAATAACCCACATGTTTTAGAATGGCTCCCGTCGAGCAACCTTCGTGGGAGCAAAACAAGCTCCTCCTCCTCTTCCTCTTCCTCGTCCTCCTCGCAGTCCCGGCGGCTGCTCTTCCCGTCCCCGCTGCTGAGCAATTGCCCTACCATTCCCTCCTCAAATCCTCCTGCAGCTCTTCCTTCTACCCTGACCTCTGCTACTCCGTGGTCGCCTCCTCCGCCTTCGCCTCTTCTGCTGCACCCCTCTCCACCCATAAGGACATCATCCTTGCCTCCCTCAACCTCACCATCGGCTCGGCCAAACAAAACCGCCTCTCCGTGCTGGACCTCATTCGCACGAGGTCGGCTCAGTTTACTGCTAGAGAGAAGACCGCCCTCGACGACTGTGTCGAGACCATTGATTTGACACTGGATGAGCTTCACTCCGCCATCGCCGACCTCCATGTTTACCCACAGAGGAAGACGCTCTTGCAGCACGCGGATGACCTGAAGACGCTCATCAGCGCTGCCATAACTAACCAGGAGACCTGCCTGGATGGGTTCTCACACAACGATGCGGATAGGCACGTGCGGCAGCGGCTGTCAGATGGGCAGGTACATGTGGAACGGATGTGTAGCAATGCACTGGCTATGGTAAAGAGCCTGACGGATGCCGACATTGCTGCTGAGAAGGCGAGGATGGTGATGTCGAACCGGAAGCTCAGAGAAGAGGCAGCGGCAGAGGATGCGCAGTGGCCAAAATGGGTAAAGGCGGGCGACCGAAAGCTGCTCCAGGCCTCGTCGGTCGCGGCAAATGTGACTGTGGCGGCAGATGGGTCTGGGGATTACAGGACAGTGAGTGCGGCGGTGGCAGACGCACCGCTGAAGAGCGAGAAGCGGTATGTGATAAGGATAAAGGCAGGGGTGTATGAGGAGAATGTAGAGGTGCCGAAGAAGAAGACGAACATAATGTTCCTCGGCGAGGGGCGGGGAAAGACCGTTGTTACATCGAACAGGAGTGTCGTGGATGGCAGCACGACATTCAAGTCTGCCACAGTTGGTAAGAGTTTTCTTCCTTAGACCTTGAGCTAAAACCTTACTCGCATCAGACTAACTGAAACCTCTGTGCATAATTTTTGAAGCCGTGGTTGGTGCCAACTTCCTCGCAAGGGACATAACCTTCGAGAACACGGCCGGGCACGCCAAGCACCAAGCAGTGGCACTTCGAGTCGGATCCGACCTCTCAGCTTTCTACCGCTGCGAGATGCTTGCCTACCAGGACACCCTCTACGTCCACTCCAACCGCCAGTTCTTTGTGAGCTGCCTGATCGCTGGAACAGTTGATTTCATCTTTGGGAACGGGGCGGCCGTCTTCCAGGACTGCGACATCCAGGCACGACTTCCCGGTCCTGGCCAGAAGAACATGATCACGGCCCAGGGACGGATCGACCCGAACCAGAACACTGGGATAGTGATCCAGAAGTCGAGAATCTCAGCGGCCTCAGACCTTTATCCGGTCGCTGGGGACTTCCCTACGTTCCTAGGTAGGCCATGGAAGGAGTACTCGAGAACGGTCATCATGCAGTCAAACATATCGAGCCACGTACACCCCGCGGGCTGGCACGAATGGAATGGCGAGTTTGGGCTGAGGACGCTGTACTACAGGGAGTACCTCAACAAGGGCCCTGGGGCGGGTACGTCGGAGAGGGTGAACTGGACAGGGTTTAAGGTGCTGAGTTCCGCGGCAGATGTCGAGCAGTTCACAGCGGGGCAATTCATAGGCGGGGGGAGCTGGTTGGGCTCAACTGGGTTCCCGTTCACATTGGGCATGTAGTAAATGGGCCGTGATGGGCCCATAATGATTTCGCAATGTCTCTGGTTGGGCCCCTAGACGCCCATAATGATGATTTACCAGCAGCATTCGAGGCCTGCTGTCACTCATCACGCGCAGATTTTTAAAACTAAAACCCGGTAGGGGGGGGGGGGGGGGTCGGATCTTGGCAAAGAAGAGATCAGACAAAACAAACCTAAGATGAAGAGGAGACATCAAAGTCCAAAGTTCTTGTCCGAATCTGACAGCGACCCAAGATTTCAATTTTTTTATAAACCCGAAAAAAGGGAAAAGAAAGGATTCCCAATTACGGCACGTCTGTGAATCCCCTGAACATCGAGTTCCCCTTGTTTTGCCCAAAACTCTCTCCACCCCCTCTTTATCCTCGTCATCCGTCGTCGCGTCATTATCGGGGCTCTTGTTGTTGGCCGTGTATATAGGGGGAAAATAAAGGGGAGAGAAGATGCGGGGATTCGGGGTCGAGAAAGTCAGGAGAAGCTTGTCGCGGGGGTCTTCTCGTCGTCCTCTGCACCGACTGCTTTCGTACTCATCCACCACGCGCCCCCTTGCTCCTTCTTCCTCCTCCCCTTCTTCAACTTCTCCCCCTTCTCTTTATTCGTTTGGTTCGACTCTGTCCCGTTTCCTGTCGTCTACGCCGGTTCTGGGTTCCCCTCAAACGTCTGCTTCTCCGATGGGACATCCCGCTTCTCCCCCCGTTTCTGTCGAAACGATCAATCCCAAGGTTGGATCTTTTTTTTTTCCTGGGATCCTTCTCCCCCACCTCTTGATTCGCTCTTGGGGAGTTCCGCTGTTGCCTTGTTTTTCTTTTCTTTTCTTTTTCATTCGGGTAAAAGTGGCTGGTTTTCAAGCTTTTGCTTTCAGTCTGCTTGCGGTTTCTCGATGGGATTGTTATTCGCTTTTCTTTTCTTTTTTTAATTCTAGGGGTTCTTTCATGAGTTTGAATGATACTTCCCTTTTCGCATTGTTGGTTGTCGTTGATGACGATTTTCTTTCGTGAATCTGTGAGTATTGGTTTTTGTCGGTTTGATTGGGTTGTGAGTTTGGTGGGGCCTGATTGACGAAGGTCTTTCTCTGTTTAATTGATCGTCTGCACAACATTCTTCCCTGGTTTGACCTCCTTTGATCAAATAACGCACCAATAGAAGCAATATCTGGTGGATATGATGATATCATGCATGAATGAGATCACTCACCGCTTTTGTTGATTCCCCCTTTCCAGGTGCTGAAATGTGAATATGCTGTCCGGGGTGAGGTTGTCTCCATTGCCCAGGTTATCCGAACATGCTTGCTTTTATTGGGAGCTTTTCTTTTTTTGGTTCATGTCGAACAGTTTACTGATAGTTGTGGTCATCTTGCAGCGTCTGCAACAAGAGTTGAAAGAGAATCCGGGGACTCATCCTTTCGATGAAGTAAGTTCTTGTTTCAGAACAGCTCTCCTGGACAATGATTTAGCTTCCCTTGAAGGAGAACAGAGATTGTGTCTCGCAGTGCTGTTTTGTTTACTGGGACATTGTTCATTCTTTTCGATGCAGATTCTTTACTGCAACATCGGAAATCCTCAGTCCCTGGGTCAGCAACCAATCACCTTCTTCCGAGAGGTCAGTCATTTTCCAATGTCGCAAGGTTGCATTTGGCTGTATATGCAATTTAATTTGCTAGAAATGTCCATTATTTAGGTTCTGGCCTTGTGTGACCATCCTTCTATACTGGATAAGAGCGAAACCCAGGGTTTGTTTAGGTACATTCACATTCTTCGATATTAGTTTATGATAGACCCTTTTGTTGATATATGAGATGTTAAGTCAACTGCTAGTAAAATTAATTCTATGGAGGAGTTATGCTTAAACCTTTTAGCCTTTTGCAGTGCTGATGCTATAGAGCGAGCCTGGCAGATTCTTGACCAGATCCCTGGCAGAGCAACTGGTGCATATAGTCACAGTCAGGTCAGAAGACTCCGTTTCATTGAGTCCATGCTTTTTCCTAGTTTTATAGGAGCCCCGGTTTCTCTCTATCAGTTTGGATGCTTTGTTGGTTGGATGGATTACTGACAGTGACATGGAATCATGAGTTCGATTTCCTGTTTGAGCACTAATGCCACAATCTTATTAACTCCAGGGAATTAAAGGATTGAGGGACACAATAGCTGCTGGCATTGAGGCTCGTGATGGTTATCCTGCTAACCCAGACGATATTTTCTTAACTGATGGAGCTAGCCCTGCAGTATGTTCTCTCTTATTTTCCAACCATTCCATCTGCATGTCGTGTTATATGTGCAATGTAACTGTGCAATTCCTTCCTTCTGGGATTGATTTCAGGTCCACATGATGATGCAACTGTTAATTCGCTCTGAAACTGATGGAATATTTTGCCCCATTCCTCAGTATCCCCTTTACTCTGCTTCCATAGCCCTCCATGGTGGTACCCTGGTAAGAGCATCGTTGTAATATAAAGAAAATTTTTGGGCTCGTTCTTCTTTACCACACAGTGTTGCTTCGATCTGCTATGCATGTATTCCTGGCTGGTTTGTTTGTAGGGTTTCTAATGAGAATGGTGATCTGATTCTTCAGGTGCCTTACTTTCTAGATGAAGCTACTGGTTGGGGCTTGGAAGTTTCTGAGCTTCAAAAGCAATTGGATGATGCCAGATCAAAGGGAATAACCGTGAGAGCATTGGTTGTCATTAATCCTGGAAATCCAACTGGACAGGTTAGAGAAAGGATCTTATGAGAATCATCTTTGTTTCGAACATCAAGTGCAGAACCATGAAGAATATGCATGATTGTGCCGCCAGGTCCTTTCTGCTGACAACCAGCGGGAAATTGTTGATTTCTGCAAGAAAGAAGGGCTTGTTCTTTTAGCTGATGAGGTTGTTTTCTCTTGCTTTTTACTAAATCAAATATATTGTGTTATCATGCCTAAATGGAAGCCCTTCTTAATACCATTGAATCTGTTGGAGTTCATTCAGGTGTACCAAGAAAACATTTACGTTCCAGACAAGGAATTCCACTCTTTCAAGAAGATAGCCCGTTCAATGGGTTATGGTGATAAGGATATACCCCTTGTTTCCTTCCAATCAGTCTCAAAAGGTATAATTTGGTCCAGTGACGTTCTGATGTGAGTTTCGGGCACTGTTTGGTCTTTTGAGGAGAGTTATGATTTTCCACAAAATTGTTTTATGTGGTTAGGTTACTATGGTGAATGCGGCAAAAGAGGAGGGTACATGGAGGTGACTGGGATCGATGCCAGTGTTAGGGAACAAATATATAAAGTTGCATCTGTAAATCTTTGTTCCAACATCTCTGGTCAGATCCTCGCGAGCCTTGTCATGAATCCGCCAAAGGTTTGTTATTACCACAGAAATGATTATTTTCAGTCTGAAATTCCAAAAGATAGTTCCTGATAATTCGCCGAGAGGTTGCTACCCTTTCTACTGAGGATTACATAGATATTTAACTGATTTCTGGAATTTTTGTTGAATTTTTCTGGTTATGCAGGTTGGAGATGAATCATATGAGTCATATTGTGCCGAGAGGGATGGAATCTTGTCGTCGCTAGCTAGACGTGCCAGGGTAACGCTGTTAATCTTCTAATATGGTAGAATATTAGGTTAGAATGAGTCGAATGTGCACTGATTTTCGGTTTGAATTCCATCCAAACAGATGCTAGAAGATGCATTCAACAACTTAGAGGGCGTGACATGCAACAGAGCCGAAGGGGCAATGTATCTGTTTCCTCGTATCCAACTTCCCAAGAAAGCTATCAAAGCTGCAGAAGCAGAGACAACAGCTCCGGATAACTTCTACTGCCGTCGCCTCCTAAAATCCACCGGGATTGTCGTTGTTCCTGGCTCTGGTTTTGGACAAGTAAGCACTATTTGTCTCTCCTTCAATATTCAAAGTAGTCTGGAAGGTTTCCTAACCCTGAAATGCGACTTCTCTGATATTTGAAGAATTCTATCCGGTGAAACATGGTTTTCATTCCGGCGATGTCGTTACAGTGATTCCGACTGGATAATCTTTTGTTTATAGTTCTATACCTTACAAACAAGTTTTCAGAAAGAACCAACCAATTCATCTTACGGAGTTTCTGCTGCAGGTTCCTGGAACTTGGCACTTCAGATGCACAATACTTCCGCAGGAGGACAAGATCCCTGCCGTTGTATCTCGTCTAACAGAATTCCACCAGGCTTTCATGGAAGAGTTCTCTGACTAGGAGAGGCTTTGTCCAAAGGTTGGATGAGGAACCTGTATCGTGTTGTTGTGGTTCTCGTAGAACTCCTGTCTGTTCTCCTGGGAATAAGGATTTGTGAGTTAGGACACACTGACTGCGTGTATTATGCGCGTGCGCGTCGCATCGGATGATCTGTTGGATGATACTTCCCACAAATTCATCGGGGGTGGTCAATAAAGGAGTAACTAGTAAGTCATTTCTGAATGTCACTGTTATGTGATTATGTCCATAAACAAAAAGAGAGCTTTTTGTTGGGTATCAATAACAATCTTCTTCTTGGCTTCTTTTGTTCTTCTGTTGCCTCGCCAACTTCTTGTTGGTGCTCTGGTCTCATCGCCTTCTCTTCTTCTGGCTTTGACCTCGGCTAATGATATGCGGCTGCCGGAGCCCGATACCATGGGCACGCCTTAAGTTTAGATTTTGATGTTTTTACTTCAGTTTTCGGAATATTTTTGCTCTACGACGGCATTATGTAACTTTTCTGATGACCTTTCGGGACAACTTAGACGCCAATTGCTTTGGCTTCACTGATTGCCTTGCCGAAGGTATTACCAACCCCAGCGTCTGAAGCTGCGGACAATTTCTGCCATGGACACAAACCTTCTCGGCAGTGGTGACCCCAAACGACTGGCAACCAGCACGTTATGGGCAACCGGTGCATGCTTTCTCAGTTCTTGTCCAGTCTGAAATCTTGATGATTCATCCGCTAAAATTAATAAACATGGTGTTAACCCGCTAAAATTTTAAATAATTATAATAGAACATAAAAACATGTGTTCATTCAAAATTCAGGTATGCTAAATTAGAAAATTACTAAAAAGTTGTCAAATATCACTAACTCAGTCTTTCATTCGAAAAATGTTATCGAAATCCCTAAAAAAATAAAATTTACATTCGAAAAAACCTCACGAATGACTTTGTTTATCATATTCCCTTTAGTCATCTTCACGTTAACACCATTAAAAAAGTTCCACACGGTTGAAAAGTCAGCTTCCTTAGTCTTTTGCATTGACTATTATTTATTTTCATTTCTTGTTATTCTGTTTGTTATTAACTTCATCTGCATTCTCTAATTTTTCAATCTCATTAAAATCTAACAAATCTAACCTTAAACTTAGGTTTGGGCTAAACCTTCAAAATCAAAATTATAGAATCGACAAACAAAAAATATTAGAATATTGTCAATTGAAAAACGTTCAAAAATAAAAGTCGAAATTATATTAGATTACAAACACTTTGATCTTTTGTGAGACGACCGGATGATAACAAAAATAAAATAGTTTGAAAGGTGACAGAACAAAAGCCTAATATATTTATTTGTTTTGACTTACGTCAATTTAATGTGAAACAAATTAGGCTTAAAATAAAATGAAAATAATTTAAAATTATTATTTAATTCAAAATTATACGGATTACATATATTTATAAACGTGTTAAATTTTAAAACCTGAATTCGGATACAGATTTGTCGTGTCTAATGGGTCTTGATACGTTTAGATAAAAAAACACATCTAATTAAACCTAAATCTGTTTTAAATCAGGTAGAGTCAGTATCTGAAATTGTAATCACAGAGCTGGAGCAACTGAACCTGAAGATCAGCCTTGTAGGCATGTGTCAGGGCTGTGGCCCCTTCCATTTACCTTCAAAGTCTGATGTCTCCTGGCTCGACATGGTCCGAGACGGGATCCATTGCTGCTTGCCCTTGAACTGGCAATAAAACCAAACGAGGTTTACATACGGCGACACGCGAAACTAAAACAGAATCACGCTAACTAAGCCGCACAAGAGATTGAGATCCAGCAAAATCTTTCAACGTGCTTGTGATTTTGCTTGTGTCGCAGGAGAAAGCTTGAATAAATTGCACCAATTAAAAAAAAAATCATTTATTAATATATCAGACGAACAGGCCGTAATTTTAATCTCGCAAAAAGAGGAAAAATGAATCCAACTAAAAAGAAAAATTGCCAGCTAATTTTAAGACAAAAAAGGAAAGAACGACGTCAAAAGGCAACTCTGATAAATATTTTCTTTTTTCCTTGCAGTTAGTTATTCGGAGGCGACCCAGGAACAAACGACATCATTCATTCCATCTCTCCCCCCACCCGGGTTTTGTCGGAAATCCTAAAAAGATTTTAATCCAATCATGTTTGACCCAAAGCTCCCTACTTTATCCCCCTCCCCCTTCTTCTCAATCTTTCCCATAGATCGCGATTCTGAATACCCAATTAAAATAACCCAATTACGATTACTGTGTCCGGTATTGGGATTTTGTTGTATTGCATCTCCCCCGCTGTATCCCCTATTGTTATTAATCCCGTCGATTCACGCCCTCTTGAGCTTTTCCGTGGATTTTAGTAAGGAGGGGATAAGGATAAAGGGGTTTGTTGGGTCGCCCACCTCCCTCGTCTCCCGCGTTTGTTCGCATCCGCTTGTTTTTGATCTTTCAAAGCAGCCGCATTGGTCGACCCAGAGTTAGGGTTTTGATTTCCGGCATCTGGGTATTCGAAGTTGAGGTATTTTCTCGTATGGGTTCGTGGCTTTCGTTGATTGAGTTCGGTCGCGTGGTTTCTTTGCCGCCGCGCCGAGGGGTGTTGCTTTTTGAGGGATTCGTCTTCACAATTCGAGAAGTGTTCAGGATTGTTGAAATTTGGAAAGTTTTGGGATTGCTGTTGCTAGATGAAGTATGGTGTTGGATTTTGGGAGTGAAGTTGGCGCTACCTGGTTCTTCATCCGTTTCGTTTATGTTGTTGTGCTCCGGCTGCTTAGTCAGCAAGCTTTTCTTGTTGAGTTTATAAGTCGCTTGGCTATTCCAATTTTTTTTATGTCACGGTTTAAGTTTATACGTTTGGATGGGTTTGTAGTTTGAAGGAGTAAGGGAGTGAGCACCGCATAGTTGGCACTTGCATTGCTGAGACGGGTCTTCATGTTGGAGGCAGTACTTGCCTCGAATGTAGCGCATCCGGGTTATAGCGATTTCAGGACACAAGGAGCATTGAGGTTTTTAGTGGTCAATGAGATAAACTTGGTGAGAGGTGGCGTTATATAGTTTGTTTGCCACTGCAGAGTAGATGATGTTGCACGTAGGAGGAGCCTCAAGAAACATTTGCAGTCTCCTTGCTGTTACGAGTTCTAACTCATTGGCATCAGAAACAAAGAATGATTATGTGCAGAATCGGTATAAATACCCCCTTTCAGAGGATGAAACATCAGGATATTTGGAGGTAATCGTCAGCCTTTATACATGTTCCGTACAGAATTTGAATTGTTGTTTTTAGACGGTTTTTATTGTCATGGATGGAGGTTAGGGCTTCTCTAGATAATATAAATTCAGTCTTTGGTTCAGGCACATGTTCTGAGGAGTCCTAGTAAAGAAGGTTTTCGTGGAGCCATGGAAACACACAGGCCGTCTTTTGTTTACTTTGGTGGGAATCGACATAAGGATGATGTTGGACCTCTGGTTCTGGACGGACAAGAATGCTCTAGTGCTGAAGCCATATGTGGGTTGTTCGCCGAGTCATTGCCCGTCATTGTACGTTATTCACTTCACAATCTTTTCTAATCATTTCTCTGTGCATAATTTTGGGAAAAATGCAATGCATGCCTAGACAATTCCTACTTTTGTTCATCATACCTGTTATATCCTATACTTGATGCATTGGGAACTCCCTCAGTTTCCTGTTTCTCTACTTATTTAGTATCCAAAGAAGAATCTATACATAGTTTATGTTATTTAGAAAAATAAAGATAAGTACTCTCGTAATTCTAGTTTATCGTCAGGTTTACTTGGAGATACCAAATGGAAAAGAATTGGCAGAGGCCCTTCACTCTAAGGTGGGTTGTTCCCCAAGTAGTATAGATGATTTTTCTTTGTTGGATTTACTTTATTATCATGGCTTCTGAGATGAACATGCACGTTTATCCTAATTGTCTGAAATGTTTACGACAGGGAATACCTTATGTGATATACTGGAATAATTTGATCCCTCTGGAAGCATCTTCCCATTTACTTCATTCCTTGCTGGTGGTTTTGAGGAGGTATCTCTTCATTAACTTGGTGTTTCTGCTGATATAACATCTTAATGGAAGTATTTTTCTTCCTTTTCTGAAAGGAACAAAACAGTGCAGGAGCAACAGAAAAGAAGCGATGGATGCTCTATTGAAATGATTTTTCTTTTATTGCAGTTCAGTCACCCATGCTTGGGATGCCTTCCAGTTTGTCCATGCTTCTTTTAAACTTTTCTGCCAGCGGAAGACTTTTGTCTTTCCCCATGCTAAGGCTGAAGCTCCCATCGACTTAGGTTTGCAGCTTCTTGGAAGTCCTCCTACTGAAAAAGATATTTCTCCCATTGACGTGAATGACTCAGAAGACCAGGAAAGTGCCCCTTCTGTTACCATTCATGATGATGATGTGAAGTCAAAGCTGCTCATTTGTGGGTCTCCATGTAGCTGGGTAAGCTTTCATAAACCACTGTATGTGTCATTACGTGTGGTCTTGCACGTCCAAGCTTTCTGGTATCAACAATAATTTGTGTATGCCTGGATGAATATAGTTCTGGCATCTTTTCAGAATGCAGAGTCATATGAATGGTTGGAGCATGGTGTCAATGCCCTTCTGACATCAGAAGTAAGTCTCACCAAAGCTTCATCCTGTTTTATTTGTTTCCATAATTATCTTGTAGTCGTGAAAATCTTGCAATTTAAAGTTAAAGCATCCTCTTTAGTTGTACGCAGTTTATGCTTACTTTACTATTTGTCTTCCGATTTCCTGTCCTCACGTTACAATTACACTTCCTTGATTTATTTTCTCTCTCATTTTACGTTGATCATACTTCAGATGCGAGGGAGCAAACTCCTTGGGAGATTTAGGTATGTTTTCATCATGGTTTCTTAATCAGCTTCAATTGAATTGTAGATTATCTTAACGGGAAGGTTGGTCAGAGTTATGCACGCTTAAGAAAGACCTGAATATGCCTCTATCCCGCTAGTGTGTCATCCTTCAAGATTAATTATGTGTTGAATGTTAGTATATACACTATTGATTTGTAGATGATAATGCAGCACTCTTCAGCCAATGCTCCTTCCAGAGACGGTTTCCAGAGATGTTGTGACGATGCGTTGTGACATGTCGACATGCAGCTGTGCTCATATATCACTGTTGCTCTCTGGGAATGCCCAAATTTGCTTTGATGATCGGGTCGGTTCTTGAAATATTCCTCTTATTTATGTATAATGAATGGGACTACAATCCTGAACTTCGACGTTTTGCAGATCATGGAGAGTCATATTAAGAAGAGTATTGTAGGGAGTAAGATTGTTCGTGTACACCGTAGATTCAATGAAAATAGACCTCCCTTTGCTCATCCTCGCTTATCTGCTTCAGTAGCTTGTGGAGCCCAAGTTTTTGAAGTTCTGATTAGTGCTCCTTCTTGGGCTTACCAGGTATGGTTTTCGCTACCATGTTTTCAGTCAAAGCCTTTAAAGCACTCAATCTTATAATGCGGTCCTAAGTTATTTCTTGGAATTAGCAGTGCCATCTCCTTTTTTGCTGTTGCAGTAGGTTTCGCTGCCTGCTTGCGTCAACTGCTTTTAGTTCATACAACTGACCAATTATCTATTCATTTATATATGAAGGTTTTAAGGCAGCTGGCTTTAGATGCATCCTATCACAGTTTAGTTGCTCTTGGGGTTGCCAGTATTCAAGGATTGGCCGTTGCCTCCTTCAACAGTGATAATGCTGAAAATCTCGACTTTTTATCCTATGTGGAAAGAGTTGATGATTTTCTCCACGACCCTCTTGGGAATCCTCCTATTTGGTTGAAGCCTCCTGCTCCGAGTAGGAAACTGGCAGAAAAGTGCCCAGCAATAAGTCCTGAACACAGCATAAAAGAATCTGGGAGATGCAATAGATTTACTGATTGGGATGATTCCGGGTCGATTCTCAGTAGACCAAGACTAAAAGTGGCTGCTTTGAGGCCAGTTCCTCGTATTCGTCAGCAGAAGATGCAATTTGTTTCTCTGACTTCTGGAAGGGATGGTTCCGATAATGGCCAGTTTCAGGAAGCTAATGTTGCTCCCCCACCTAAGCCCAGAGTTATTAAAGCATCTACATATCGCAGATCGTCTGTGACGTCGTTGCAGGCAAAGCAGGTTATTTCTTTGAATCCATTGCCTCTCAAGAAGCATGGATGTGATCGTGGCCCAATCCAAGAATGTTCTGAGGTGGGGTCTTTCTCAGCATGCTTCATTTTTTTTTCTCTGGATGCTTTTGATTGAACTATATCAACCTTTTCTGACGCTCATAGGCCACGGGCTGCGATATTTGTTATCTGAAGCGACTTGGTGGTAGAACATTACTGGGTTGCTGACAGCGGCAGCTGTTGTATGCTGCTTAATTTTACTTTCGATTCTAATATACGTGTTTACCACAGGGGGAGTTTTTGTCGGATTTAATGCATTTCCTGAACGTTCGTGGACACACAAGACTCATTCCTCAAGGTGGGGTTGCAGAATTTCCGGAAGCCGTGCTTAATGCGAAGCGCCTGGACCTTTACAACCTTTATAAGGAGGTGACCTCATTCATTTCATCCTCCTATAGATATTGGGGAAATGGGCACGTTCTGAACTGTGGTAAGTACTTGTGAACTTGTATTAGGTGGTGAGTAGGGGGGGATTTCATGTTGGCAATGGCATCAATTGGAAAGGACAAGTCTTTTCAAAGATGAGCAACTATACATCGACTCATCGGATGACTGTATGCTCACTATCTTCCCGTCATTGTTTTATTCATCATTTCTGCTTTTGTTTGTAGTAACAAATGACCCGTGTGGATGCTGTTATTGGGTTTCTCCAGGGCGTCGGAAACACGTTGAAGAGACACTACGAGACCTACCTCCTTGAGTACGAATTAGCCCACGACGATGTTGATGGAGAATGCTGCTTATTATGTCACAGGTAGGCGGTCTTATGTTTCTTCTGCCTCAGATGTTCGACCGGCTTCCCATCACTACCTAGCTTACACTCCGCATTCCCTAAACGTGACAGTGGCGCGCCTGGTGACTGGGTTAACTGTGGGACCTGTGGTGAATGGGCTCACTTCGGCTGTGACAGACGGCAAGGTCTTGGTGCTTTCAAGGTGAGATTCACAGCTTCAAATGCATATGACACTCAACAAAGAACCCAACCCTCCTATCTTCAACAATCTGATCCCTCTGGCTTTTCTTCTTGCGCCACAAAACATGCAGGATTATGCCAAGACGGACGGGTTAGAGTACACATGCCCAAATTGCAGCGTCACGAACCCAAAGAAGAGGGTGCATATGGCGATATCGAATGGGTTCACGTAGTCCGCCTTCTGAAGCCACTAGAGTTTGTTCGCCTGCTCAGTTATGCCAATGCTCTTCCGGCGAAATCAACAAGATGCCGACGGGGGATGGAGTCTGGTCGGATTCTTTGTCGGGGTGGGTTGGGGGAGGGGAGAGGGTTGGTGGTTGTAGTCTTCCCCCTTGCAATTTTGATCCGTCTTACTCTCCCCATTTTGACAGACACCGTTGTGTATAACATGATGCAAGAAAATATTATTTAACCCTTCTTAGCAAATGGGGGTTTCGACCTTTCTTTCCTGGCTAAGGTGGAGATAATGGCGACGAAGCTGTCGCCCGGGGGGGTCGAGAGCACGAGGAGCGGGTCGATAACGCGGTCGGACGGGAAGCGGACAGGGACTAGCCCCTTCGTCGTAACAAGGGAAAAAAATTGATTAAATTCAACTGTTGGAGTTTCAAAATACGATTTTATGAAAAAAAAATTTTAAAAATCGCGGTTCGATATCAAGTAGTAGTTTCAAAATGTCATTTTAAAATACTTTTGAAATGTTTTTTTTTTATATTTATCGTGATTGTGCAATCAACCATTTGAAACCGTGATTTAAGAAAAGTAAATCATTAATTTTATAAATTATGATAATATTTAATAATTTTTTTTCGGGATAAAACCGTAATACAACAATAAGAAGCACCCCCTGTAATAGCCACGATACTATGTTGTCCGTTCGTTGAAAAAATGTAGGGTCACGTGTTCTGCAATCCAGTCTTAGGTCGTTGTCGTCCCGACATTGACATTGTCTCGTCTGATGCAAAAATCGATGCGACCCAACACAACAGTTAACGTTTTTGGGGTGGTGGGGTATGGTACACGAACGATGAGTTTTGTACGAAAATACGATTAGTTTTAAAAAAAATTTGCGAAATACGGTCCCAGTTTCATAAAATACGGTTTTATCGTCGAAGGGGCGCGTTATGAAAACGCGCCCCTCGGATTACAAAGAGGGCGCGGTCTCGAAACGCGCCCTCCGTGTGCCTGAGTGAGGGGTGGATTTTGGAAACCCACCCCTTACTCAGGTACCGATCCAATACAAACACGAGAGGGGATGGGGGAATATGCCTAAGTGTGCAAGGGGCGCGGTTTCAAAACGCGCCCCTTCAATAGGCCACTCCCCCCGTCCCCCCCTTCAACACTTAGGCCACTCCCCCCGTCCCCCCGTCTCCCCTTCAACCTTAGGCCACTCCCCTCTGTCCCCCCTCTCGTTTTGGAATGGGTTTGCACAAGGGGCGCGGTACTGCGTCCCTTCTCCCGGTCCCCCCTGTCCCTCCCTTCAACACTTAGGCCACTCCCCCCTCCTTCAACCTTAGGCCACTCCCCCCGCCCCTTGTACCGTTCCAAAACGAGAGGGGGGACACGGGGGGAGTGGCCTAAGGTTGAAGGGGGACGGGGAGGACGGGGGGAGTGGCCTAAGTGTTGAAGGGGGGACGGGGGGAGTGGCCTAAGTGTTGAAGGGGGGACGGGGGGAAGGGGTGCGGTCTCAAAACGCGCCCCTTGTGCAAATCCGCCCCTTATACCATTCCAAAACGAGGGGGGGACAGGGGGAGTGGCCTAAGGTTGAAGGGTGGGACAGGGGGGAGTGGCCTAAGTGTTGAAGGGGGAGATGACGGGGGGAGTGGCCTGTTAAGGGGCGCGTTTTGAGACCGCGCCCCTTGCACACTTAGGCATATTCCCCCTTCCCCCTCTCGTATTTGTGTTGGGTCGGTGCCTGAGTCAGGGGCGGGTTTCTAAAACCCGACCCTCACTCAGGCACAGGGAGGGCGCGTTTCGAGACCGCGCCCTCTTTGTAATCCGACGCGCCCCTTCGACGGTAAAAGCGTATTTTACGAAACTTGGACCGTATTTCGCAATTTTTTTTTAAAACTAACCGTATTTCCGTAGAAAACTCCACAAACGATTATGTAGTGATATTAATTTTGTATCCACGGAGGCTGTCCTTTTCCCGAAATTTAAAATTTGTTTAATTAATGATGATGAAATTTAATCTTTTTTTGGTCCCGGCAAAAAGATATTCCCATCGTCACGGCCGAGAAATCAAAAGTAAAAAATGCTTTCAGGTTTTTTTTTGTGGAAAGCGGTATTTTGTTGTATCACAGGAAGGATTTTGCGGAACTGCTGCGATACAGCGAAGTGTTTCAGGAAATAAGGAATAAGAAAATTTAGAGAGGATATTTGGCTAACTACGAAGCCTTTTACTTTTCTTACGACCAGAATGCCTTGATCTTTCTCTTACACACCTTTCTTATCTTACAACATTTGAAGATTGTTTTTCCTTTTATATTGTACTAGGAAAGATCTAGAGAAAGCATTTTCTGTATCTTAATTCCTAGGTCATTAACTTCACCCCCGTTATCAAGGCTATTAAAACCACTCCACTACCACACTCAATGAGATTGCAAATTATTACGACATTTAACCCACGTTTAACACTTTCCTGTACATTAACTTATTAAGAATAGACTTTTGCTTGGTTGGGTCTTGCATAGACATATTTGTATCAAGTCGTAACATTCTTCTTGATCTTGAAGAAGAACAGGTAGGAGAACAGAAACAAAAGAAAAAAGAAGATAATCTAATTTACAGATTTTATATATGATTTTCTGTACGAGAGAATATTTTTAGCCTCTTTCCATAAATCAACTTTTCGTAAGCGATTTTGACATTGAAATGAAATAGATACAAAGGATAACATGAGAGTTATAAATACTTCGATGGCTAAGTATGTATGCTAATTGATGTTAAGTTGGATTATTTGTTCTTGTAATTGGGATCGGTAAAAAAATGTCTACTTATTTCTGATCCTAATTAACTCCTTGTATCCTTGCCAATTGTTGTCCGAGAAAAGAAAACTGAAGAAAGTTTAGACAATCGGCTTGTTTTGCTTAATTTACTGCTTTTAGTTGTGTCGTAATTTGCATTTGATGGTAAATATAGGATGTATTATCTGTATGATGAAATATTCCATGTTACAGGGTGCTTTCCTTACAGGATTCTCCTTTGCACTGTTAGTCAGAGAAATTTATTACTAATTTGTTTCCTGTTGAATTGGCTGGTTTCTTCTTGTCCTACTGCTGCAGGTTCTACAGCCACCAAGGCTGTGGAGTTTTCTGGACAAGCTGAGAAATCATCAAAGAGAAAGAGGAAAAACCAATGCAGGGGAATAAGGCGGCGACCACGGGGCAAATGGGCTGCTGAGATCCGTGACCCGATGAAGGGGGTCTGTGTCTGGCTCGGGACATTCAACACTGCTGAGGAAGCTGCCAGGGCTTATGATGCTGAGGCCCGTAGGATCCGTGGCAAGAAGGCCTAAGTCAATTTCCCTGAAGGCAACCCGGGCTCGGAATCAAGGGGGCTCCTTGAAGTCGGTTGCTCAGAAACGAGTTTCCAAGGCTATCCCTGAGGAAGTCCAGCCCAATAGGAACCAAAACTTTGGCCTGGTGAATGGCTGTGTTGATGATGCTCACTACAGTTCCCTCTATTTCATGGAGGAGAAGCCACCATGCAAATGCTTTCGCTACCTCTGGGTCTGCTGATGGGGCCAAGCCATTTGCTTCGGCTGATAATGGTCATGTGCTCTTCAGTTCTGATCAGGGGAGCAATTCCTTTGACTGTTCTGACTTTCCCTGGGGTGATTATGGTTCAAGAACCCCGGATGTTTCGTCGGTCCTGTCGGCTACCCTGGAGACCGATGGCTCTACATAGGACGAGAGTCCCCAGAAGAAACTGAATTCTATCCCAGAGGTTGTGGTTTCTGATGAAGATAAGAATGCAGATGCGAACGCATTTTCTGAAAGCAGAGATCAACCACCTCCGATCACCTTCAGTCAGCGAGAGAAAGAGAACAGGAAAAACAGTAACAACCGAACACCAGAACCAACTGTATTCCCACTAAAATCAATCAGTTAAGTTTGTTACAGAGGACTATATATACTCAACAATACAAAGCTTTAAGCTTATCTTAATCTCAATACAAAAGCCCAATTTACATTAACTAATAAACCCGGGCTTATGTGCTTGTTGCTTCCAACACTTTTAAGTCCTGTGCAACTCTCACTACACAAGATACCACAGCTCCTTTCTTCTTTTTCCGAGGAGCTCTCGGCTCTGGATTCCCAGATGTTCTTTCAGATGCCTTTCTTTGATGGGAGCTGGGGCAACTCCATCGATGCTCTATTCAACATTGAATCTACTCAGGATGCTGGAAACGATGTCGACCTGTGGAGCTTTGAGGACGTCCCTTCCGTCACAGGAGGAGTCTTCTAAAGTTTGTGCTCCCTGGCAGGCTTGCTTTGTAAATAAAGCTACATGTTTGTAAGTTGTACTCCTTCCTTTCCTTTGAGTTAATAAATCTTCGCTGCCTCTGAAATCGGATAAACACCTCCTATTGCTGATTTCCTTTCAGGAATGAATTCAATTCGACTTCTTCGATTTGTAGGGAGTCACAAACCCGAAGAATCATGCTTAATGGCCTGGACGAAGTAGTAGTGTTTCTGTTATGCAGCTATTTTATGTCTAGTAGGCGAATGCTTGTGGTGTGTGTTTTTGTTTCCATTTTCGTATCTTCTCTAAATTTTGGGACCTTAAAAATGTACTGAACGTGCTATAGTATGTGAGGAGGGTTGACGATATATATGCTGTGGAACCCTTGGAAACAGCCAATCAAGCTATGCAAACTTCCCTGGTTGTGTTTCTTGGGTTCCCTTTTGTTGCATGCCTCAGGCAGCAGCAGCAGAGTTATTTTCTGTGGGCAAAACAAGGCTGGTTGATTGGTCTTTTTGGGTTTTGAATGTTTTGGCCATTTTGATAGCGGGGGGGGGGGGGATGAGATAGGACAGGAATGCTGGAAGATCCAATGCCTCAAATCAAGATGGTATGGTATGGTATGGTATTGGGTCCCCCACACACAGGAGGCGGGGTCATATTATTGACCATTTTGATTCTGGGGATCAAATTGTAAACGTCACCTTGTCATGCAATGCACGGGGGTTCGGCTCCTAAAAAATAACAACAATGTCATCTGGGATTCAGTTTTTGCAGGGAGTCAGTCAATCACTCCCCAATGTCTTCTGTAACTACGTGGCACCCTGTCATTGGGCCTCGCTAACAACCCTGTAATTGCTGGCACTGGCAGCAGCAGGGTATCAAAATAATCATGTGATTGATTATTGTTTTCTTCTTACAGGCACGTGCGACGCATGTGATTGATTTATTAAAAGGAAGTCCCATGTGCACCACCAAACCATGTGGCAGCCTCCTCCTCCTCCTCCTATTCCATTCAACATTATTTATTACCCTACCCTTTTTTGGGTAAACTGAACAAATCCTATTAAGCAAAATAAAATTTTTAGTATAATCGAAAAGAAAAGAAAAGCTTTTCCACGAAAAGATGGGTCTGTTTTTTCTTGACAAATAAAGTTATGAGCTTGGGGGGCGGAAGGCACGTCAGGTACAGCTTCACTATCTTATATTATAAGAGAAGCTGACAGACAGGCCTTCAAACACGTCATCGCAAATGATTATTATATTATCCCACACGCTATCTCCACCTCCTCACCCCAATTATTATTTAGATTTTTATTATAATTATATTAATGTAAATATAGGTGGCGTTTTATGTTTTTTTAAAGTCGGATATACGAATTCGATTTTCTTAATAAGGTGAACACCGACTAATTCGATTTCCTTAACGAAGACTCTAATGAAATCAGGTCTCAAAAGACCTGACTTTTTTTAGGAAGCAAGCATAATTCCAATTTCAGCATGACAAATTTTAAAATTACCCAAGTTATTCGGCTACTAACTTTAAATGATAACATATCTCTTATTATTTTACCCCTAATTCAATTGATTGTTGCTTTGGCCAGCCACGGACGGCCCATTCAGAACAACGTCGTTTTCATCTTCTTTGCCCCGGAAAATCCCACCCCCCGAACATCATCAAAGTCAAACACTAACATTTCCTGGGCATTTACGCGACAAATGATATCGTCTCGTCAAACTGTCTGTGTTTTGGTGTTTTTTCATCGTAATTGTAGTTTGCATTATTATTATTCGTGTGGACACGGTCATTTCCGGGCGATCTATTCCTCCCTCCCTCCCCCCTTCTTTTTACTCAGACTAAAAATTAGAGACATCATCAAATCACGGCCATGGGGAGTGGAAATATGCTTTTGCTAACCCAACCAACACGTGAATTTCGGTTAGGGAGATCTCGAATTGAATGAAGCTTCTTCTTCTACTTCTTCTTCTTCTTCTTCCCCCAACTGGGTTTGTGTGGCTCTTTATTTTGAATCTCTTCCCCTGACTGAGGGAAACGTTCCCCCCCCCCCCCCCCCCCCCCCCCCCCCCCCCCCCCCCCGGTTTCATGGCGGAAGGCGACGGCCATGGCTGCTACTCCCTCCAGAAATTCAGGCTCTACGAGACTCGCTCGGTGAGTGCCGTGGCTGGCCCCCCGCTGGTTGGCGTGGATTTCGTTAATCACGTCTGTTTGAGCTGATGGAGGTTTTTGATGTAACTGGACCGGGTGTTGCTTAGAGATTGGATTTCACAAACTTTTTTTTTATTTTGCTGGCTTATGTTTCAGAACTTCTACATGATCGGAAGGGACAAAAGCAGGGCGTTTTGGAGAGTGTTGAAGATTGATCGACTTGAATCTTCGGAGCTCAGCATCCTTGAAGATCCAACCGTTTACACGGAGAATGAATGCTGCGACCTGCTTAAGCGTATACACGAAGGGAACAAGCCCACCGGCGGCCTTAAACTCGTCTCTGCTTGTTATGGAATAATTGGTACTGCACTGTACAAATTTTTCACTATTCACTTCGTATGTATTGAATGCTGACATCGATCCTATACTTCTTGCGTTCATTTGTGCCTCAGGCTTCATCAAGTTCTTGGGGCCCTATTACATGCTAATTATTACAAAGAGGAAAAAAATCGGTACTATTTGTGGCCATACTGTATACTCAGTCGCCAAGAGAGCGATGATTCCGATCCCAAATACTCACATGAAGGCAAACATGGAGTTTGTTAAGAATGAAAACAGGTTTTACTATTTATTTTACATATAAATGTAATTTTACCTTAAGATTGATCTGATTGAAGGAACATTGTTGGGTCATCCACGGTTACCCCTCCTAGCGTGAAAAATGCCTTACTGTACTGATTTACAAGTTCATATTCAGCTCTCTGGATACAAACCTCATACTTTTACGAGACATTTGCTTCCTAGTTTGCTGATTATGTAGTTAACTGTCCTGTTATGTTTACTGCAAATCTTCCAGGGTACTCTGGCGTTGGTCGTCGCTTTTTTCTTTTTTCGTTTTTTTTGGTTGTTTAGAAGAGGATCACTTGTTTAGTTGTGAGAGCTGGTACTACTAGCATCATTTTTTTGTGCTGGCTACGCACTTGTTTCCGATATCCTTTTCTAATCATTTTCTTCTTGAGGTATACGATAAATTGCCTTCCTTTTCCCTTTTCATTTGCAGATACAAGAAGCTCCTGTGCTCAGTTGATCTCACAAAAGACTTCTTTTTCAGCTACTCATATCATGTGATGCGCAGTCTTCAGAAAAACTTGTGCAATAATGAAACAGGGCAAATCCTTTATGAAACTATGTTTGTTTGGAATGAATACTTAACTCGGGGAATCCGGAATTCCTCGAAGAATGCATTGTGGACGGTTGCATTGGTGCATGGCTTCTTCAAACAGGTATCTACATCATCTGTTGTTTTAAGGTTCTCCGGGTTTCATTGTTCTTTTCTTTTTGTGCAAGTTAATGTATTATTAGCTTATTAAAGGAATTTAAAGATGTACAGTTGAGTCCATGAAGCTAGCTAATGAATCTTGCATCGCCTTTTGGTATTGGAGTAGTCAGCTAAGAGGACAATTTTGGCTAACAAGAAATATTTGGAATCTTTATGTATTTCTCAGGTGACTCTTTCATTGTCCGGAAGAGATTTCAAATTGACTTTAATTGCGAGGCGCTCACGTCACTTTGCTGGCACAAGGTGATTACAATAACAGTCCGTGTTACTGCATGATGGAATAAACTGTTGTGGCAGTCTCTTGAATAGTTCATTCTAGCCTGCGTTTCTCGATTACTATGGATTTGTTTCCAAGATTGACCCATCCTGATTTGATTTTTTATGAAAGTTTCCAGATGTCGATTTATTCTCTTGTATGGTTGGTTATCTTTGCATGCTTGTTCATCACTTCCCTCTTAGCTTGTGGATCTGTGCATCATAAATCTTTGTAAAACATCACCTACACAGTGCGTGGGGTATTTTCCATTATTGAAGATCTCATTCTCGTCCTAGTGCATGATACATAATTTCGCAGATACTTGAAAAGAGGTGTTAATGAAAGGGGTAGGGTAGCTAATGATGTCGAGACAGAGCAAATTGTCTTTGAAGATACACCTGAAGGATCTCCAACCCATGTCACGTCCGTGGTGCAACATCGGGGTTCAATTCCTCTTTTCTGGTCTCAAGAAACATCGAAACTGAATCTTAGACCTGACATAATATGTACGAATTGTGAAACCAGAAAATATTTTTACCTTCTGCAGCAGTGCATGCATGAAAGACTAATGTTTCTTTGTCAAGTGTCAAGGAAGGACCCTACCTACGAAGCAACAAGACTTCACTTTGAAAATCTGGCGAAGAGATATGGGAATCCAATCATCATTCTTAACCTTATAAAGGTGCTCATGCATTTTCTTGTTAAGAATGGCGGTTCGATAACATTAAATTCTGCGAGATTGCCATTTCATTTTTTCTTTCTTTGCCGCTTTTCTTCTACACTTCGACAGACACGTGAAAAGAAGCCCCGAGAAACTATTCTGCGCCAAGATTTTGCTGACGCCATCAGATATATAAATAGAAGTTTGCCTCAGGAGGAACGTCTCCGGTTTCTGCACTTGGATATCAATAAGCATGCCAAACGGTAGTATAATTTTTTGGGGGGTTTTGTTGTTTCCTCATGTGTTGTTGTATCTGAGGAGTTCCTCTATGTTTTTTGCAGGAAAGAGAACTGTGCCATAGCAGTTCTTACCAAAGTGGCAGAGTATGCCCTAAATTTAACAGGAATTTTTTACGGTCAAGTGGCCGCAAATCTGAAGTCTGAGGGCTCTTCACTGTCGTTATACTTTGAGTACTTTTCTCATCTCTTTGACTATTTTTTTCTGCTTTCCTCAATATACACTATGTAAGTTTTTTTTTGGTAAGTACTATGTAAGAGTTTGATCAAAGAAAATGCTGTGATGTTGAAAAAATAAATTAAATTAATGATATTATCAATATTATTCTAGCTTACCGTATAATTATGGCGCAGGAAAAGTGACAGTGGTGATTGTGGGTCACTGAATAACAACTGCGATGATGCTGATAGTTTTGAAACTGACATCAGTAGCAGTAGCAGCTACTCAAAATTCAAGATGCCACTTCTTCAAAAGGGTGTTCTGAGGACCAACTGTATCGACTGCCTAGATCGCACGAATGTTGCTCAGTTTGCTTATGGTTTTGTTGCTTTGGGGAGGCAACTACATGTATTAGGACTCAGAGAATCTGAAGACATCGACTTTTATGATCCTCTGGTAACAGATTTGATGGATGTCTATGAAGCAATGGGAGATACACTTGCTCTACAATATGGGGGCTCTCCGGCGCATAACAAGGTAAGTCGTGCTTTGTCTTGTGTTGCCCTAAAAGTAGTCACAGTCCCAGCAAACTATATATTTGTTTTTTGAGTGAATACTGTAAGCAGCCCCAAAAGTAGTCACAGTCCCTGTCTTCACGCTGTATAGTTTGGCATTGAATAGCTACCTCGACTTTGGCTGAAAAAATGTTCAAATTTATCCGGGTGCAATATGTCTAACATTCTTACTCTGATATGATCAGGTTTTTTCTGCGAGCAGAGGCCAGTGGAATGCAGCAACACAGTCGCAGGAGATCTTTAGAACTCTGCAACGATATTACAGTAATGCCTATGTAGACGCTGAGAAGCAAGATGCCATAAATGCGTATGACAAGTTGCTTATTGAATTCGTTATTACTTCTGGAGAGGAGGCCTATCCCGAATCCACGGTGACAGGCACCTTGAGGAAGATGGTTTCTACATATATTTCTACTCTATATGATCAGGTTTCTGGGATATTTTCAACCTCAACAAGGGAAGCCCTCTCTGTGGGAATTGGATTCTGACCAGCATCCTGACATTAGAAGACGCTCTCAGTGGCAAGCAAGGTAAGAGAAACAAGCTACGCCTTCATTTACCTCAGTCAAAACAGATTTTATCAACTTTTACTGCATTTTTCCCTTGTGGTACATCAATTAAGAGATTATCTGTAACTGTAGGCCATTTATGAAGAGATCATTATCCGATGGTAATATTCTTCTGCAAGCAGCTACTCCCCCAGTGACTAAAACTCTTGTATGCCAACCACCAGTGTTGGAAGAATGCAAAGGTATTTGCAGTTTTCTGTCAGAAGAATCAATGCCAGAGATCTCAGCCAGCAATAGTAAAGTCTCTGATAGTAGGTGAGATTCTGTGTAATATCAAATCACACGTGTTTACAGCTTCCATATGGATCAGTTTAATTTTCTCAGGAAACTAGTGAAGTAGGATTTTCTCTTTGATGGCATGAGTTGAAAAAATTTGCTCATTTGTCTTTTCTTCATAAACATTTTGCAGGCAGGGAGCTCAGTTTGCTCAGGAGCATGACTGCCTGGAAGGGGATCATTTGTGTGACGACGAAGAGCGTGGTGATGAATTTAACAGTTCCAACTTCCTGGATGTTGACTGGCTTTCGTCATCTGGAAGCTCCTTTGTTGAGGATAATCATGGAAGGTTGGTTATTTCTCCACTGTTTCACTAAACAAATTCACCCGCCAGAGAGAGTGAAAAACAAAATTGCAGTGCTTTTTCTTTAGATAACTTTTCACGCATCCGTTAACAACCTCCTTGACAATATTATGTGGTTTTGTGACAATAGCATCGGATAACCCCTCTGTTCTTTCCGTCTCTGCCACAGGTCGTCATCCATAACTGCCCTACTTCTTGATGATCCTGACAGCAAATCGAACAATCGTCAGAGCACCTCATCTCTAGCTCGATCTGCCAAGGTTTGGGGATAACCATTGTTGAATAGGTAGCTTCGATGGGAAAGATGATAGCAATTCGATACATACATACTTATGTCCTTTCTGCTTTTTCCAATTCGACAGGTTCAAGGAGAAAGTGGTGGCTCTGAAAGCCCCACCAGCGAGTTCTCCAAGGACTTCATTCGCTGGGTTAGAGACGGGGAGGTTCTGTTCAACTGAACTCGATCGTTGGCACTGAAGGAATAAAGAGTTTTTCCGCTAACCTTTTTGCTTAACACGTTCAACCTGGTCCGAAGGATTCGGTGAAATACATCAAGAGCCCTCGTATAGTTGAAGTTCGTGTAAATACCTTGATTTTCAGTCCCAGTACAGTACGTAGTCCAACTAGTGTGCATATATTGTTATTCCTCATTAACCGCTTTTTAGTATGCCACCATTGTATGGTGTTCTTCGGCCTAGGGTTTGATATGTAAGTAGGACTATTTATCAATGACCAGTTTATGGAAGCCTGATTTGTAAATTTGCTTCAGCTGAATGATTAAGTCCCCCTTTTCTATTTACTTCCTCAACCTGAATTTGGAAGAAAATTCTCTAAAAGAGAACATATAGCTTAGTTTACACTAGAAAAGCAGAAAGATTCTAAGCTCAAAGGGTAAACCAAATTTGTTCACAATATTGGCAGTCAAAATCCAAATGCAACAAAAATGAAGTTTTCCTTGCTCCTTGAACCACGACATGACGATGAAAATCAGTCCCATCCAGCATCATTTGTGGGTGCGACGACGGGTACAGCCCCGGGAGGGGGAGCAGCACCGTCCCATCCCTCAACAGCCGGAGCACCTGCACAAGTGGTTGGCGGTTAAAGTTAGCAACAGAAAGCAGCAGCAAAACCATTATCTAGAAACTAAGCACAATAATCCTTTCTGAGACCAATGAATTCAGTCATTTGTCGTTGAGTGCCCATGGTGATTGTTTGATAGGGATAGGTTATATATGGTGGGATTGAAAGTGTATCAAGTACCTGCTTCGCTCCAGCCAGCGCCTTGGATAGCCGCCACAGGTGGCGCAACAGCTTCACCAGCCCACTGGGATTCAGGAATTTGAGATGTCCACTGGTCGGTAGCCCCGGCAAAGTCTGGAAGACCATAATCAGCGGCAGGAACAACTTCATCTTCCTCTTGTTGCTTGGCTTCCTCGGGTTCCCTATAGAAGAACAAGTCCACCTGCACACACACGTCGTCAACCAAACATCGGAATTCCAATAGTATAAAAGATCTTAAATTTTTCTTGACCATCGAATTAATCGACCATGACTTAATAACGCTGGTAACGTAGTTGGACAGAACAATGAACCGAACAATAGGAACCCGGTGCATACAAATATCTAAGCAGCAGAGGAACTTACCATCACATCCCATTTGTGACCGACAGGGATAGTTCCACGCATTTGTAAGACCATCCTTGCGAGGAGCCAGAACAAGCAACCAATGCTGTGTTTCCCCTTGTTATTGGCAGGGATCCCAATATCGACATATCTCATGGGAGAGTCAGTGTCACAGAAAGCAATGGTAGGGATGTTACCGAGGGCAGCTTCCTTAATGGGCTGCAAATACATAAAACAGGGATTCTTCCTAAGTAACACTTCAACCCCGCAAGAAAAATAGAAGGGCAAATGGAAAGACTTCTATACCTGATGATCAGTCCTGGGATCAGTGAGGATAAGAAGACGGGGCTCGCTGAAAGAGGTCTGAAGCTGGTTAGTGAATGTACCAGGGGTGTGCCTACCAGCAATGGCGTGTGCACCAGTGTACTGAGCGAACTTCAAGACAGCCCTCTGACCGTAAGGCCTGGCAGACTGAACGATGATGTCCTGGGGGTTCTCGACGGCGACAATGACCCTGGCGGCCAACTGAAGCTTCTCCCATGTCTTTCCCAGATTAATGATGTAGATTCCTGGGGAGAATGAAATCATCAGCCCCCACAGGTCAACATCCATGACAACAACCTATTCATTCCCGGTTAATTCTCTGCAATAACAACGGCTACTGCAACACTAAAATAAAATGAGATCCACTAGAGACTATAAACAGGCGATTAATCCCGAACGATCCGAATATCAAACAATCATTTGAAAGATTGATGATAAGGAGAGGGATCCAAGAGGAACGGGAACGAACCGTCGTTGCGGCGCTTGAAAACGTAGCGCTCCATCTGGAAGTCGCAATTCTTTGTGCCGAGGTGGACCTCGGCGGCCAACATCATCTGGATATCGGCCTCCTTCTGGGAGAGCTGCCTCGACGGGGCTGCCGCGCTCGTGGTTGTCGCCGCCATATCTGGAAACGAACTCGGGGTCGGCTGCTCTCTTTCGTCGTTACGGGAGATCGGAAGGAGAACCCTAGCTTTTATATAACAGCCACCCCACCCTCTTCTTCTCAACCTACATTTAATAATTGCATTTCAGTACAATAGTTCCTTATATTACATTTCAAAGCCTTCTTCAGGCGATTTGATTTGATTATAGGCCAACCTCTAATTCGATTCATTTTGTCTGTCCTTCGGAATCTAACCGGGCTCCAGATTGAAAGTACCCGGAAACGGAAAGCAGTTCACTTGGGTTGGGTCAAAGTCCGATTACAAGGAGAAGCAACTACAAGTTGGGAGATTACATTTTCCACACAAGGAAGGCGCCTAACTCTTAACCGATAAATTTCCACCTCAAGAAACCGTTACTTGGACTGTCTTGGACTTGGGAGCAGGAGGTGCCTTCTTCCCCACCGTCAACGTCAACACCCCGTTCTCGCATCTCGCGGAGATGGCCGCCTCGTCTGCGTTCTCGGGCAACCTGAACTTCCTCATCAGCTTCTGAGGCGTCCTCCTCTCCATCCTCACGTATTTGCTGCCTTCGTCTTCGCCCTCCTCCCGCTTCCTCTTCCCGTTGCTCTTGATCACCAGAGTCCTCTCATCTTCCACCGTCACCTGTTTTACCCCCCCCCCCCCCCCCCCCCCCCCCAAATCACCGCATCCGAACAAACCCATCAATCCGAGGTCACAGTTGAAATCCTAAAATGATGGCAACCTAATCGGCACCGATTAGGGCCGTGCGACACTCCCCGACTAAATTTCAAAACCCTAACTCTCTGCATCTAGACCCACGGGACTCAATTCCGCAGGCAATAAAGGCAACACGAGAGAACATCGATCCTGGGCATTACCTGAATGTCGAACTTGGGGATGCCGGGGACATCGAGGTAGAACACGTACTCCTTGGCCGTCTCGACGATGTCCGTCGGGATGTTCCCAGCCACACCCTGCCGCTTCCCGCTGCCGCCGCCGTCCTCGTGACTACGAGGTGACGACAACAAGAACCTCTCGATGTTATCAGGGAAGTCAAGCAGTTGATTCAGCGTCGAGACCAAGTGGCCGTCAAGCACCGCCTCCATTTCCCGGTCTCTCTCGCTTTCTGTCGCGAAGTTCAAACCTCAGGAGCTCAGCAAACTACGAATTTACAAGCCGAAGCGAAATCACAACGGCGGGGGTGGCTTCGGTCGTCCTGTTTATAGCAGGAAGGTGAAAGGCGGGAGGGAGGACACGTGGTGCTTCCAGAGGCGTCTGGATTCTGGAAATGTCGACGTGGCATTGGCAAGAAAAAAGAGCTGGAAGCGTCCAGAAGCTGCGGCCCATATAGTCCCAAAATGGGCTGGGCCATCGGGCAGTCCTCTTGTTTTGTAAATGGGCCACGCCTTGTCCCGACGACAAAACACATGCAAAGTTATCAGAAAAATAAAAAAGGGAGAAGGGGGAGACAAAAAACAACTGTGATCCAGGGGGGCAAAATGCCAGGAAAAAGCCAGCAAATATCAGTTTCCTTTTTCTATTACCGCAGCTGGCTCCGACCCATTTTCTGTCTCCTATTTTTGGGGCTATCGTGGTGGGATTTGGGCGATGTTCATTCACATCGATCAATGCAGACGCGAACAAGGAGGAGGTGTGGGGAAGGGAATACTTCCCCACCACACCCCAGCCAGCCTGGATATTAGCAGAAAACATTGCGTGCGTGTTGTTTTCATTCCAGTTTTAGCTATAAAATGGAATCATCCTCCCCCCACCCCACCCACTTTAACGACCAGGGGAAATGACCGACCGACGAACTCGTCTTCCCTAACTAATTCGGGAAGCACCAAAAAGAAAAAATTCCCCGAAATTCCTTGAAATCCACAACAAAACAACAACTCCACTCTTTTTTTCTTGCCAGATGTCCAGAAGTTCCGACAACTCCTCCAGGACAAACAGCCAATTTGCACAAGTGGGGGTTGAAATAGAAAAAAAAAAAAAAAAAGAAGAAAATATCTCTTCATTACAAGCTGTCTTCCTTTTTTTTTTCCATGGCTCAAACAATGGGCCATTCAATTTTAACATACACGAGTGTCATGTCTTCTGTCCACTCCCTCCCAAAACTTTTTTTTGTTTCGGCTAAGTGTTTGTATATAAACTAAAAGACCACCCCCCCCCCCCCCCCACCCCCCCCCCCCCCCCCCCCCGGATTTTACCTCCATCCCACATTCTCTCGTCGTCCCAAATGGCCAAGCTCGGGAAACTCACCAAACTCAAGTCGGCCGTGAAGAGATGGCCCTCCTTGTCCAGGCTCGCCCGCGGCAACAGGCCCAGGGAGGAGGCCAGAGACCGAGCCGGGAGGCGCAACGGGGACGGGACCAAGAGGCCCGTCTACGTGGGGAAGTCGCACCGGAGATATGACGTCGACCCCAGTGTGTTCGACCACCCCATCTTCCAGGAGTTGCTGGGGAAATCTTCTTGGCTGGAAGTGGGAGGGGGACGGGGAGGGGAAGGGGAAGGGGAAGGGGTTCAGGACGAGGGGAGGCTGGTGGTGGCTTGCGAGGTGGTTTTGTTCGAGCACCTGGTGTGGATGCTAGAGAACGAGGGGGGCAACGACGACGCTCGACTGGGATCCATGGACGAGCTCGTCGGGTTCTACACCTGCCGATGAAGCAAAAAGCAAACGAATCATCACATATTCCTCTGATCGCCCTTTTTTTGGTTGTCTTTTTTTATCAGATCGACCGGTGAAAGTTGTAAATTACTAAACTCAATTTTGAAAGAGTAGAGATCATTTAGAGGCAGATGCGGGGGGTTTAGGATGTGAGAGGAAGACAATCATTAAGAAAATAACAATTTATTATTATTATTATTTCTTTCTCGGGAATTGGGCTGGACCCCATATTTTATTTAATGGGCAGGTCCCAGGCGATGTCATGGACCGGAGAAATTAGGCCCATGTAGATATCAATCGGCCCTAGTGAATGGGCCTTAAAATAAATACAGTGATATTGACACGAACAAGATTTGATTTTTTATTGGCAAAATGTACATTTACTATCAAGGCTATCTCTAAACTTCATTTTATTACTGTAAGTTTGATTTTTCTTATGGCCTTGTTGTGATTGGCGTTAAGGTCTTATAACATGGCTTAATAAACACCCAACAAATTTCTGATGCAGTAGGGTTTGCCTTCTCGAACTAGTGTTTTTAATTATGAATTACGTTAACCTATGCACTCAGGGCACTCGTTAAGAGCCAATAAACGTGTTTTAAATTTAGTAATTTAACAATTAATACCTTTTTTTTACATAATAATAGTGATCTTTTTATTTTTAACTCGAATTAACATGGAATATTCGGAATGGGGTGGTGGTGTTAGGACACGTACTTGGGATTTCGGCCGGAGTTTTGGGGAGAATGATTGCATCATCCCTATGCAAGCTGAATTTACGATTTCGCCCCTCATCCCGACCATTTATGGCCAAATTACCCCCCTCGCTTCCTTCTTTGTCCGAAACCGACAAAAATGGAGACGCAACAGACACTCTGTGGCACTGTCCCTATCTCTCTCTAAAAGCGTTCTCCCCCCCCCCCCCTAATCACATAGAAAGAGAAAGAGAAATATATGGAGAGAGGGGAAAAAAAGAGAAAGAGGGTGGGTGGGGGGGGGGGGGGAAGAACACTCCTTTCACGCCTTAAACCTGCAAATTCGAAAATCACTGGGAGGAAAAAGGAATCCGATAAAAAGGAAAAGTGCGGAGGAGGATTCCGTGCTGTCCGTACATGAGGAAGGAGGGGCGGCTTTTCTGTGGTTGAGGTGAGGCTGAGGAGGGAAGCGTTTTCCTTTTTTTGGGGTGGGGGGTGGGGAGCGGAAAAGTTTAGCTCGTTTCTGGTGGGTGAAGGAATCGGATTGGATGTGAGAGATTAAAACCGGATGAAGTTAAGAGAAGGTGCTCCTTTTTTTGACGTGGGAAATGATCGGGGAGATCTGTCTCCGGTTAAAGTTGATGCATTTTGTACGCGGGTTACGTGTAATGGATTTTGTTGGGTCGTTTCCCCGGATGATTCTGTTGATGGGTGTCTTCGAGCTTTTAGTGCAGATTTGGAGGGAATGCGCGATGTTTCTGCAAGTGGGTTTATGCGAACACTTTCCTTTTCTCTGTTTAGCGATCGATCAGATCTGGGTGGCGCCGTCGGTCTTGGGTTGGGGAGCTCTGGGATGGATTTAGGTTTTGTGGGGGAGAGGGTTGCAATTTTTTTGTCTGCTATGTTCGTTGGGTTGCAGCAAGATCTGTTTGTTTGTTTTGGAAGGATGAAGGGAAGTTAGTAAAAGTAGTGGACAAAATAAGTTGGGAGTATTTGCGCGACAGGCTTTAATCTAAGCCATTGAATTTGCTGAAATGTATGCCTTGTTGCTTATGTTTCACTCACTGGGTATTTGAATTTATATTAATTGGACTCCTCTGTATCCAGGTGTACTGGTAATTGGGATTGGGGGGTCTTTGAGTTAAGTACGGCGGCCGACACGGATCGATGATGCAAGACGGTCCGATTGACTACGCAGTGTTTCAACTATCTCCGAGGCGTTCACGGTACAATTTCTGTCCGGAGATTTGTGGTTTTGTTTTGCTTTCATGTTGTTTCTAAAAATTGTTTTTGTAATGCCTTAGATGTGAACTGCTCATATCAAGCAATGGGAATACAGAGAAGCTGGCATCGGGATTAGTTAAGCCATTTGTTGCTCAGCTCAAAGTGGCCGAGGACCAGTTCATGAAAATGGTGCAACACATTAAGCTCGAACTTGGCAAAGGAGACCATGGCAAGACATGGTTCACTAGGGGAACTATGGAGAGGTATTCACCACATCCACGGAACATCTTGAGAAGTAATAGATGAAGTATTTTGTACGTAATAAAGTCACCTGAACATTGTATCCTTTTGGCTTTTGTAATTTTCTTTCAGGTTTGTTAGATTTGTTAGTACACCGGAGATTTTGGAACTTGCTGGTAACTTCGATGCCGAAATGTCTCAATTAGAGGCAGCCCGAAAAATTTACTTGCAGGTACTTAGGCGGGTACCTCCATGCATACTCCTGTCTTTTATGTGAAAATTAGATTACTTACTAAAAGAAGACAATATATTAAATGCTTCCCTTATAAAAAGGAAAGCTAGTTACCTCGTACTGACATTGAGAATGTGCCGATTATAGGGACAAGAATCTCCACATTCCACTTCCTCAGGTCTGTGATAGTTTCCTTTAGTGGCTTCATTTACTATTGCAGTGTTCTGAGATTTTTTTTAGCTCATGGAACCTAAGAACACAAACAACATCGACTGTGAAACCCCATCCGTTTGAAGAGGCCACTTTGTACAGAGGATCCAGTTTTGATACGTGGCAATATATGATTCTTGGGTTTTTTTGAGATAATGTGAAATTGTGTTTCAAATCTGGAACTGCACAAATTCAGGCTTCACCACTGCCAAATATTGTCAGACTTTGATACTCTATTTTTAATCCCGTGACTTGTAGGCCATATTCAGATTGATTGGTTATAGACATTCATTTATTTGCCATATCTCACTGCTTAAATTTTTTTTTTGACTATAGAAGCAAGTTTCGTGCCCCATATCTCTCATGAAAATACCGGGGTTCCTTCGCATAAATTTTCGTTGTTGTTATACACTGCTTCTATGCTAACATGTCTCTGTTCTTGTACTTGCAGGTGAAGATGAAGCAGGAGTTCCTCTGGCAGCCGATGCAACGAAGTAATAATTCTTACCTGTCTCTTTCCGCAGTTTAGCTCTGTCTTTGAGTCTTATTTCAGTCACTGAAGCAATTCCGTCCTTTTCAGCCAAAAATGTGTATGATTGTGGAGTTAGATAGCAATCACAGATTAAAAGATTCGAAACGAAAAGCTCTCTCTCCATTGCATAACTCTTCTCCAAATATATAGTCTCCCATAAAGTACTAGGATCAATGCTGGAAATGAAAACAAATCAAATAAGGAAAATTAGCTTAACTTTGACCCTACATATGATGAATTTGCACTCTATGGTCATAAACTTGACCATTTTGTTGGGTGTATGGAAGTTTATCCTCTGCCAGGTCCATGTTGCCTTTTGGTTTTCCATCTAGGCCATTAAAGTAGATATTGTTTGGAAAGCAGCTCCCTTTTACTTGGGCTGACCAAATTCTCATGACAGGATGCCATCATTTCTGTTTGCAGTTTGTGTTGACAATTGACGTCATGCTTTATAGCACTTGAAAATCTTGAGGTGAACTTTTATATCTCATTTCTGAGATATACTGATGATAAGTTGTTAGGTTTGTTTATTGTGAATTGCTTCTGTGCATGCACATATACGGATGGCAATTGAAATGTGAAAATGGTACCAAGTGATACATTTTGACTTCCATTTTTTCCAGGAAAGAACTTCTTCGAGCCATTGATGTACGGTTAGCTGCTGTCCGGCAGCAGTTGGCCACTGCTTATGCCCGAGCTTGTACCGCTGGATTTCATCGGGATAGTGTCACTGAACTGATGCTTTTTGCAGATTTCTTTGGAGCTGATCGACTAAAGTAATCCTGTGTGCCTGGACTTTTTTATCAATTACTTTATCTTGTCCGACTTTGTGGCTTAACATGAATGCAATGTATTCATGGATAACTCGGGCATCCTGGCATCACCTAGGAGTAATGGAAATTGAGCTGGTTTTAAAGAATGTGATTTGTACGAAATAGACCAACTGTATTATCTAAACACACATTTGTTTTTGCAGCGAAGCTTGCGCAAAGTTTCTCTCCTTATGCCACAGAAGACCAGACCAGCTCCTCGACTGGAGGACAATCACCAACGAACAAATCCGTTCCTCTCATGAATCTGACATGCCCATTGATGACACAGCAGAAGATTTGATCATTCCCATGGAACAGAATTTAATTAATCAAAACAGCAGTTTTATGGATCAAGAATCACATGCTTCTAGAAAAGGTGAAATCAATCTAGACCAGTCGAAGACCTCCATCTCCGATCAACTGAAGTCTTTTTCTTCCCTTGTTAGTGACAGAAAGAATGATAGTCGAAGAATAGAAGAGAATGATAAGAAAGATCAGCCATCAATTGCAGTGCCAGTCCAGAGCAGTCAAACAGCCAGACGCCTCAGCGTGCAGGACCGTATAAATCTCTTTGAAAACAAACAGAAGGAAACTGTAGGCAGTGGCAGTGGTAGTAAGCCTGCGGTGAGCAAGTCTGTGGAGCTGAGAAGAATGTCCTCAGACGTCTCAGCTGCACCATCAGCCGTGGAGAAGGCTGTATTGAGAAGGTGGAGTGGCCCAAGTGATATGAGGATTGACTTCAATGTTGACAAGAGAGATTATGGTCATAGTCCTGAGAGTATGACTTCTTCTACTTCTGTCTCTCAAGCAGAAGGTCATGCAGCTTCTACTCCATCGGAAGATACACACCATAAAGGATATAACGATTGTTCTGGTTCAACAAAATTTGATGGCAAGAGTTTGAAGGCTGAAATTATTGATACTGAACTGGAAAATCAGAGTGACTTATCAAGCAATACCCTACTATTGGACAAAGTCGAAGGGTCTAATGTTAGAGAGATCTCAGTTGATGGTTTAGCGAGTTCACAACCGAGGTCCTCTGTTACAGAGCAGCAAAGAGAAAGCAACTGTGAAGAGAAGACAGAACAAAAGGCAGAGTCTTTGTTGGGATCGGGAGATGGAAATGCAAAAGAGCAAGTGGAGTCTGAGGTGCAACTGATGGGTTTTGCACAAGAAATTAATGCAATTGGCTTTGGGGATAAAGCTGCATCTGTATCTAGTGCATTTGATGCATTAGGTAACAGTGATCATTCTTCTCGTAAAAATGAGACTGGACGAGACTTGGACCATGATCGTCTAAAGGGAACACGAGCAAGTCGATCCAAAATTAGGGGATTGCATGGACATTCTAGATCTTTTTCAGGGCAACTGGAAGGTCCCTCAGTGTTGAAATTGAGAGAGACGCCAGAAAAAGTAAGTGGTGGGGGTAAATTGGCAGAACAGCCCCGAGAGAGATCCTATGCCGGAGAATTTGAAGGAGCACCTCGTGAAGTAGGGAACGAGGATTCCTCAATGCAAAAAAAGAAGCCTTCCAAGACAGTTCCTGTTGGCTCTGAACTAATTAAGAGGGTGCAAGGCCATAGGGAGGATGGTGCCTTTTCAGGTGCGAACAGCAAACCTACCCTTTCTAGTAGAAAAGTTTCTGAAAGTCTTGATTCTCCATCGATTGCTCCTTCTACACAATCTGACCAACCTCATAGGGCCAGGCAATCCAAAGGGAACCAGGAGTTCAATGATGAGCTTAAAATGAAGGCTGATGAGCTGGAAAAACTCTTTGCAGAGCATAAGTTACGGGCTTCTGGTGATCAGTCTGGTTCAGCTCGAAGAAGTAAGCCAGCTGATTCGATGGACTCACTGAGCACTTCAAAATTGAGAAAATCATCATTAACAGAAGCAGCCCCTGGTTCTTTGCCTGAGAAAAGTACAGTGCCTGAAGCAAAGGGACGAGCAAGTAGCATTTCTAGCTTCACGACTCCTTTGAAGCTAGCAGACTTGGAGGAATCAAGCAATACTCTCGGGAAAAATTTATCAGATCTTAGTTACTCAGACAAATCGAGAGGTAAATTCTATGAAAAGTACACGAAGAGACGGGATGCGAAGCTTAAGGAGGAGTGGGGTTCAAAGGGGGCAGAGAAAGAAGCCAAACTAAAAGCCATGCATGAAAAGCTTGAGGAGAGCACAGCTGAGATGAAAGCTAAGTTCGCTGGATCAGCAGAGCGACAACAATCATCACAAACTGCTTGTCAGAGTGCAGACAAAGTAAGATCATTCAGTTGGAGGTCAAATGTGACGGAACAGGTAGTTTGAGGAATTAATTTCTATTGTTACGTATATGTATTATTTCTTGTGTGGATGAAGGCTGAGTTTTAATATATCTCAACGGACTAACTGCAGTAAGGTTTTCTTTTTGGCATCAGCAAATGGATTTGAATCAGAATGAAAAGAAGGAAGTGAGCATGTTTTCGGAACTGGATTCACAAGATGACGTGTTTAGTGAGCCTCATGAAGGGGTTTTGGTTTCCAGAAGCATACAGACAAAAATGCCTCTGCCTAGTCATGATTTGGATTCCTCAAATACTCACAGTGCTGCAATTTCCAGATCATCTGTGAAACCTTTATACACTTCTGGTAGGAGAAAAACACCGTCTGACAATCCGCTTGCCCAATCTGTACCAAACTTCTCTGAGTTTAAGAAAGAGAACACTAAGCCCTCATCAGGGTCAGGGATCAGCAAAGTAGCTCCACGGACTCAAGTTAGAAGAAGCTCTGCCCAAAGTAGGAGTATTAACGAAGAAACACCCCTTGTCAAGGAAGTGGAAACAAAGCAAATGCAATCTGTATGGAAAGGTTCTCCTGATCGTGGTGATTGTACTGAATTTTCATCTTCTAAGTTTAAAGGAAGCACATTGGAGGGCAATAGTGCCATGGCTGCCAGAAAAGTGCGTGATATGAGGTTGAAGGCTGCCCCTGCATCAGAAGCAATTACTGATGAAGGTTTCGTAGATGCCGAGTCTATGGCTGATCATATGCTGATTATGACTGGAGGGGGGGATGATGATGAACCAGAAACTGTTGCAGTTCCAAACCTAGGAGGAACCATGCACGATGGCAAAACTCGAATGAGTGCAGAGTCAGATTACTCTCTGAAATCTGGTTTTGGAAATGACGACTCGTTGACGTCTCTTTCCCGGGCTCACCCTGCTTTAGCTGCTGATTTGGCTGCCTCCGTGTCCTTGAAGTATCAAGCCGGGGATCTTCTGAGGGATTCCCCTAATGAAAGTCCCTTATCTTGGAACTCACGCGTACATCACCTGTTTGGTTATCCACATGACGCCTCTGATATTGATGCTTCTGTTGACTCTCCAGTGGGAAGCCCTGCATCTTGGAACTCCCACATTCTGGGCCAAACAGAAGGAGACTCTGCACGGATGAGGAAAAAATGGGGCAGTGCTTCAAATCCATTATTTGCTGCAAATACTTCTCATGGTCATTCTCGTAAAGATGCTACAAAAGGTTTCAAGAGGTTGTTGAAGTTCGGCAGAAAAAATCGCGGTACAGAGAGCTTGGTGGACTGGATATCTGTTACCACTTCCGAGGGTGATGATGATGCTGAAGACGGGCGAGATTATGCAAATCGATCATTGGAAGACTTGAGAAAGTCGAGAATGGGGTTTCAGCAGGGTCATCCATCAGATGAAAACTTGAATGAAAACGAGTTGTTGAATGAGAATGGTGAGGACTTCTGTGCATCAGGTCTTATTTCAACTTTGGGGGCACTTTTTAGCATAAGCCCTGTGTCCTGGTTTAATCTATTCAACTTTGGGGAACTTTCATGTCCTATTTGAGACCTCGATGGTTTAATCCATCCATGCTGATGGATTTTTCTCTTTCTTCGCAGTTGAAACCTTGCACAGCTCCATACCAGCTCCTCCAGCTAACTTCAAATTACAGGAGGATCTAATTTCTGGAAGTTCCCTGAAAGGTGATGAAGTTAGTTTTACCCCATACAATACATCAATCAGATATCTTACACAAAAAACAGTCATTGCTGAAACAGACAGATTTCTTTCTTTTTCTGATCATAGCTGAGAAGTTTAATCCCTTAACTAGCACAATATTGACTTGAAGTTGGAACATTGCAGCCCCAAAATTTTTTTTCTCCCTGTCGACAGCATTCAGGAGCAAAGGAAGCGATGCAAAACCGAGATAAGTTTGGCTTACTCTATTGCTGTCGAGACCTTGCTTGAGTTCCTTTCGATCGTACAGAGGCAGCAATTCGGAGGACGGACATTTGCATTGGAATGGGTTTTCCCGAGATTTTGCTCCTACTAGTCTTGAATTTGCAATGAGTTCTGTTGAGGCTTCCAGTTACTTTTAGGTCATCATTCCTGAAAAGATTGCTTGATATTGTCCTGAAATTGCTCCTGTTGGCCTAACAACATGGTTCTGCCTGTAGGTGGGCAGTCTTCAATACCCATATGCACTCGGTGAGTGATGTACATTGGAAACGGATACCTCGTAGGTTCGGGGTTATTAGCAGTTGAGTTGTAATTTTGCGGAGTTTCAGCCTGTACGAGATGAGTAGTATTGCTTTCTTGTCAATGTTGTTTCCCTTTTGCCTGGACTCCACCTTGTCGCATCTAGTACCATGAATCTGGTTACTTAAGCTTAACTTTGAAGATTTCTGGCGGATTTAGTCCTAAGTGGTGACTCCCACGTTACAAGTTGTTATTAAGCTCAGATAAAAGCTTCTTCACGTTCCTTGGAAAAACCCATTTTCGGTGGAATCACTGGGTGAAGAACGATCTGGTTTTTGTAGTTGGAACAGTATCCCTTGCATCCCGAATAACCAGATTGCGAAGATGCTTTGTTAGCTGAAGCTAGCAGTGTGTCCGGTCTTAAAGTTCAGAGAGGAACATAATGACAAGAACAAACATTAGGGAAATAGGCTTACCTGCAGCTCGTCGAGTGACGCCAGCAGATCGGCACCCCAACCGAAAGGAAGAGAAGGAGCCATGATGGAGAGTCATGGCACATGCGGAGGTGATTCCAGATCATTGGAATCAGAACTGATCAAGGTAATTTTTCAGCATGTGCCCTGCTTCTCCACCATGGCTGACCCTCTTCATCATGTAAAGTTTTACAAGAAAAAAAAAAAAAAACAGACTGCCTCTGTACTGGCGATAACAACAAAAAGAAAAGAAAAGCGCCCATGTAAATGCTTGAACTAGAAGAAGCCATAAATAGGCAGATGCCATGCATTTACTCTTACATGGGACTAGCTTGAGAGAGCCTGCCTCCCAAACCTTGGATCCTCCCAGAAACCCAACTGTGAAAAGATCAAAGCAAAGGCATTCCAGGGTTGGTGAGTGGTTGATCTGCAGGAGGTTGTTGTTGTTCTTGATTCCTAAAGTCTTCTTCCTTTCTGGTAGAAACAAGCCCATCTGTATTGTCCTCCTTAGTTGTAGATTCAGGCTAATCTAGACAGGCTTGCCCCATTTGACAGAGAGATGAAACCTGTTAGCTAACGGATGGGGTTCGATGTTCCGCATCCATAACTAAAAATGCCAGAAAGCTTGATCATTGTTATAGCTCAACGGCAAACTCAGGGCGATGCGACCAAACATGGCTTGACTAGAAAGGAGTGAAGTCATGAATAACCAAACGTACTCTTTGGGTAATAACGAGAAAGAGGAAACCGGTGATCAAACAAGATCGAACCTCCCCTTTTTCTTTTCACCAAATTTGAACAAATCAGGGTCAAGATTTGGTTTTTGGTTGATTGAGTTGGTCCTCATCGTTACATCAAACTTGTCAAAAGAAATTGGTCACAACGATAAGATGATAATGGTTATTATCTAAAATTATAAAATAAATAAATAAATGTTAGATCAATAAAAACCTACCACGTAATTTTTACTTATTTTTCCGTACAATCGTTCCGCTATCAAAACTCCACCTATATATATGTGTGTGTGTGTGTGTGGGTGTTTGTCTCCTTTCTTGTGAAACTGTTTGAAAACAAGAACCCTATTTCCGACCCGTCGTTCTTCCCCGAATTCGGCCGTCGATCGTCGGATTCCGCGTACTCAACCGCCGGGTAAGTCCTCGCCCCTCCCTACTCCCTCCGACCGGAGAACCGTTTGGCTTCGTTTTCGTCCGAAACTACGTGCCATTTCGCGCATTCCATGCATTCCTCCGTCTTCATCAATCGGTTGGATCGCCCGAATTTTATTCCGTCTGGTTTTCTCTGGAACGGTCTAGTTTCGTTGACGGATCTTGGCTGAGGATTTTCTTTTAATCGGTTTTCTTGGATCTGAGGGGATTTAATTTGGCGTTTGTAGAGCGGAAAATTTGGGGAGGAAGCTTCTAGCGAGAGGATTTAGGATGGTGAAGTTAACAATGATAGCTCGTGTTACGGACGGTCTTCCGCTGGTGGAGGGACTGGATGATGGCCGGGATTTGAAGGATGCAGAGTTTTACAAGCAGCAGGCCAAGTCTCTGTTCAGGAATTTGTCCAGAGGCCAGAATGAGGCATCGAGAATGTCTGTTGAGACTGGACCGTATATATTCCAGTATCCAATGCTTTTCCAACTGATTGAGCGAGCATTGATTGTCTCCAACTCTTGTGCCGCTAATGTTCATAAAATATGATCCTATGATATATGATACGGTGTGCATATAAGCATAATGTCTTTCCATCTCATGTAGCCTGTATCAATGAGTTCTTCTCTCGTTCATTATGCTGCATATTTCAGTTTTAACAACCAAAAGAGTTGCCTTTGCATCCTAATTTCAAGTAGTAAGCTGTTGGCCAGATCAGGTCAGTTACTAAGCTAGATTATAGTAGTACAAGGGTATTATGCTGGCGTTTTTGTTTTCCAAGGATGTGTTAATCTTTGATGGCATCACACATTGTTAGCTTGACTTGAGGCATCAGTTACATCATAGAGGGTCGTGTTTGTTACTTGACGATGTGCGATCGGGCATATCCAAAAAAGCTTGCTTACCAGTACCTCGAGGATCTGAAGAATGAATTTGAGCGGTTAAATGGAGCTCAAATCGAGACGGCGGCTAGACCTTACGCTTTCATCAAATTTGGTAGGTATAAGCTGTTACCCTCATCATCATTTTCAGTCCATGTTGCCTGTTGTTCATTCATATTTTAACCGTTTCCTCTATATTGTTTATTTTTGGGATAGATACCTTTATTCAGAAGACAAAGAAATTGTATCAGGATACTCAAACACAGAGAAACATTGCGAAGCTGAATGATGAGCTCTATGAAGTACACCAAATTATGACTAGAAATGTACAGGAGGTTCTTGGTGTTGGGGAGAAGTTAGACCGTAAGATATCCGTACTTTTAATTTATAATTTATTTCTCTGTTTCTACATGATCTGGGACAATTTGAATGGTCTGAAGAAAAAAAAATATGATTCTTGTCCGATCTCGTTGTCATACAAATTGTAGAGTATGTTAGTTGGGGCATCAGTGTTGGCCATTTGGCTCAAACATCCTAGCATTTTCGTCTCCTTTCATTTTCAGGACCGAAATGTGATATCTGTGGCACTTTCTCCTCCACTCTGTGGACCCATTATGTGTAGTTTCCTAGTTTCCAGGGCTTTCTATATTTCCCACAGCTGCTGTGGTTATGTTTATAAATGCATTGTTCACACCTGGACGTTCAGGTGCTAAAACTTACCTCTGTCCTTCCAATCTTGCAGAGGTAAGTGAAATGTCAACTCGATTGTCATCAGAGACTCGTGTTTATGCAGACAAAGCAAGAGATTTGAATCGTCAGGTGTGTTTTGGTTCCATCTCATATTCTCGGTGATATCTTTGCTTGATTGACCATGCTCCATTAATATACTCTGTTCTAATTCTTCCATGCCATGGGAAATAGTTGGACTTGCTGATTTCTGAAGTTATTACCTTATTCTGGGGCATTATTAATTTGCAGGACTATTTAGCATTGTTCTTATTGTGCATGATATATCTTCATTTGGGAAAACTGCAATGATTCTTCTCTTTCTGATGTCTGGAAGCTTTTTTCTTCAATTATCATGTTTATCTTCTGGTCAGACTGTTCTATCGTTTCCACTCACAGTGGTCAGTTGCCTTTATTGTATGCATATCTTGAATTGTAGGCATTGATTCGGAAGTGGGCACCCGTTGCAGCCGTATTTGGAGTGGTATTTCTTCTCTTCTGGGTCAAATCCAAGATATGGTAATGCAAGGTGAACTGACTGGCTTGTAAAACTCTGCCCCTCAGCATGGGGATACTGGGTTTATTCATATCCGATTACAGGAGTCAGCCCTGGAAATTCACAGAAAAAAGGGGGACCATCTTAGTAGCTAGAGTTTTGATGATTGCATTTTGTTCTTGGGTCTCTTGACCCAAGGATATGGATCTGCCAATTTGAAGTGGTGAATAGCAGAACGAACCAGCAGAGTTGAGGTGTAGATAGAAGGGGGGTTTACATACAAACTCCACCCCTAACGCTATATTTGTGTCAGTTATTTTAACCAATTTTGCTTTGCTTAAATGATTTGGTGCAGAGAGTGGGGCTGTGCGACTCCTTGGTTTATCTTTCTGGCCCTGCTTGATGGGGTCGAGATTGTCCTGGGAGTGATTGAGAATGTCTTCGCCGTCATATGTAAGAGAAGTCAAGTGATCGAGAATGACTTTTCTGGGATACCATTTGTACCGTGCCGGAGTTATTGATGCCACAGACTTTTGTCTATAAAAGACTTCCATCTTCTGCATTCAAGTTCTTGCTGCTTTAAACGTCCATGGCCCTTGGGGAATATATTTTCCTGGTTTTGGGAGTGCTATACAATTACTACCTCAGGATGAGCTTAGCAATGGCATGATCCTGAGTCATCTGAAAATGATTGGTGAGGCCAGTATGTGCTAAATGAAGCCAAACATGGTGCTCTCCCACTCTTCTCAGTTTGATGATCATGATAATCCCCTCCTGATTGGGTTGCCACGGAAAACAGTATGCGGGTATCTACACGTTCGGATCATTTCCCATTTCATGGATTTATCTGGCCACTTATTCAACTTCTTAGCGAGCCTGCATCCACCGAATAGTACTGACTTGCTCCTCCCTCCCTTAACTTATGCTAGACGAACCTGTGTTCACTTCTAGCAACAACCTGTACCCTGTTTAGCGTCTAGGACTTTGGCTGAACGAGTACTTCTTCCGGGCATTTGAGATTCAGTGATTCACTTTTCCGATGACAGTTGTGATCGCAACCTGAAGAACTTTACCCCTCAGCAAAATTGTCTCTAAGTCTTATTTGGCCAATTCGGTTGGGCAACATGATAGGATACATGACCAGGAGGTAGAACAAGCAGGGCCATTTCAGGGTTCTCAAAACGAAGTTGAGAATCTGAGACATAGCAAAGCTCCATCACGACATGCCATGATAAAATGATTTGATCAAATTATGACTATGTGCTCCACACTTCATTGGGTCGATAGGCCCTCGCTGACACAATGCAGCCATCACATGACCGGAAATTCTCCGCTTCAGGCTATTGAGAATCACCTCCGACATCATGCAAGGGTACTTATCGACCTTCTCGTCCATCTTTAGGGCTCCAAATATTTGGCGGCAAGCGACACGTTCGGCTTTCGTGCAGAACCTTACAAGCTAAGCCGACCCATTTGGTTTGATCGAGGCTACTTTGGCAGTTGAATGCAAGCAATCGCCTTGCAAAATATGGGGTTCTTATCACGAGTATTTAGCCATATGTTTGTGCAGTCGGAAGATAACAGTAATAGCAGTGAGTATACTTCAAAAAGGATGAGCGCAGCCAACAAGCAATAGGTTACGCTGAGATTGACGATGGACCAGTTTGCTTGTGTCTCATATAGTGAGAAACTCAGCAGCACGACATTGTCATTGAGAAGGAGAGCAGTCGACCACGAAAACCCCAAACATCGTGTAGAACCATCGTGAATCACTTTTGTCGACAGGGATACCTTCCGGGACGTGGACCTCAACGATTTCGTCGGCGGCGGAGTTTTTCGGCCTATTTCTTTTGTCTAAGGGTTGGGCTTCTTTGGCCTCTTTTCTTTGACCTCTGACCTTGATACCATGTTACACATGAGTAGGTACTAACAATCATACCAGTTCCCATGCCACCCTCAAATTCGCATAGTACAACTCCAGCATGTCCCCAGCTAATACACCTTACGCAACGGCCCGTGAGAGAGATCACGTCATGAATATCTAAGGCCGCATCACAACTAATGATAATATCCAGTTCTATATAGTAGTTAATTTAGGAAGTAAATACAGCTGGCGTGGAGTGCTTTGTTGAAGTCGTCGTAATATCCTTTTAAGAATAGAATTCAAGGGGATCGCATCTCCACCCCACGACCACATAGAGGAACTATCTAGAATACCATCCTCTGCCTCATTTTAATAAGCTCAATCATTTCGCTTAATTGATGATGTCCGCAATTAATTAGACTAAACTGAACCGAACTCTTCTCCCTCTGCCGAGACTAATCAGATTCCTCTTATTCAACCACGTCACGCCAACGATTAGTGACGTCACTACCGGAATATTCTTAAAGTTCCTCCGCCGGGCGGGGAGGGTAACGGCAAGTCAACCGTCCCAAGAAACAAACGTCAAAAGACAAAAAAAAAAAAAAAAGAGAAGGTTCGGGCCGTCGTTGTTTCTTCTTCCCTCTCTTCATATCCTCTCGCCTAATCAGACTGACCGTTCTTCTTCTCTTCCTTCGTTCAGCCGTCCATCTCGGACTCCGCCGACCTAACCCTCCGAACCTCGCCCCGCAGTCGCCCAGCACGATCGGTCGTCGTCGACTTCATGGAGTCTCCGGGAGCGCGCCATAAGTCGCTCGGCTCGTCCTCGGCGGAGGAGGCCATACTTCGGTGGGACTCCTCGGCCTCCGAGGAGGCTCGCGACAAGATGATCTTCCAGTCCGATCGCTCCGAGATCGACCGTTACCTCCTCGCCGTTGACGAAATCCAGCTGTCCCTGTCCTCGGTCTCCATCGACGGCTCGGAGGGGACTGGTCGTTGTGGCGCTCGGAATAAGGCTGAATCGACTATGCAGATCGCGATGGCGCGGCTGGAGGACGAGTTTAGGAATATTCTGGTCTCTCACTCCTCGCCTCTTGACTCTGATTTGCTCTCGGAATCGTCTACTCACTCCAGCGTGGATGCGGAAGGGTTCCTGGATGAGGAACCTGGTTCTGCCCGTTTGGTCCACGCAGATCTCGATCTGACTGCTGAGCTCGCCGCTCAATCGATCATGAGGAGCAACTTCAGTGTGGGAAGTAGCAGCAGCTTGAGTTCTCGGTCCTCCTACAGTATCCGTGAGATCGATCTGTTTCCGTCTGAGGCCATATGTGATCTCCGGAGCATCGCTGAACGCATGATAACTTGTGGCTATATGCGAGAGTGCGTCCAGGTTTACGGCAGTGCCCGTAAGTCGTCTATAGAGAGCAGTCTTCGCAAGTTAGGGGTGGAGAAATTGAGCATAGGTGATATACAGAGACTTGAGTGGGACCAGTTGGAGACTAAGATTCGGAAATGGATCCGTGCGGCTAGGAGTTGCATTAGGGTTCTGTTCTCCAGTGAGAAGAGGTTATGTGAGCAGATCTTTTATGGGATTGGCACGTCAATCGAGGATATGTGTTTTATGGAGACTGTGAAAGCTGCAGCGATCCAATTATTTAACTTTGCTGAAGCGATCAGTATTAGTAGGAGGTCGCCTGAGAAGCTGTTTAAGATATTGGATTTGCACGATGCGTTGTTGGATTTGATGGGTGATATTGATGCCGTGTTTAGTTATAAAGCTGCTGAGACGATTAGGGTTCAGGCGGCAGAGATTTTGTCAAGGTTAGGGGAGGCTGCACGGGGGATTTTAAGCGAGTTTGAGAATGCTGTTTTGCGTGAGCCTTCTCAGGTGCCTGTTCCTGGGGGAACAATTCATCCTCTGACTAGATATGTGATGAATTATATCAGTTTGATATCTGATTATAAGACAACATTGGGGGAGTTGATTGTGTCGAGGCCTAACACGGGGTCGAGGTATTCGGGTGACCCTACGACTCCCGATATGGAGGAGTTTGGGGAATTCGAAGGGAAGTCTCCGTTAGAATTACATTTGGTGTGGATCATTGTGATTCTGCAATTCAATCTGGAGGGGAAGTCGAAGCATTACAAAGATGATGCATTGGCATATCTATTCATGATGAATAATGTGCATTACATTGTGCAGAAGGTGAAGGGTTCCTTAGATTTGAGGGAGATGATCGGGGACGATTACTTGAGGAAGTTGACCGGGAAGTTTAGGCAGGCCGCGACTAGCTATCAGAGGGCGACATGGGTGAGGGTCTTGTATTGTCTCAGGGATGAGGGGCTGCATGTTAGCGGAGGATTCTCATCAGGTGTATCAAAGAGTGTGCTGCGCGAAAGGTTCAAGGCTTTCAATGCGATGTTCGAGGAGGTGCATCGGACGCAAGCCATTTGGTTGATACCCGATGAGCAGTTACGGGAGGAGCTTAGGATATCCATGTCGGATAAACTGATCCCAGCATACAGGTCGTTCTTGGGGCGGTTTAGGAATCACATCGAGAGTGGGAAGCACCCGGAGAACTACATTAAGTATTCGGTTGAGGATTTGGAGAATGCTGTCTTGGATTTCTTCGAGGGATGCCCTGTATCCCAGCACTTGAGGAGGAGATCTCACTGAAGGATCCGAGCCGTGGAGGTTTTCCAGAACAGCATCTAGGACAACATTCTTTGAATTTTTTTTCTCGAGGATTCAGGAGTGGCAGTTTCATCAGGTCTTCTGATACTTCATACGGGCATGCACTTGGATGCTAGACGGGAATAGAGTCTTCTCTATTGGCTGAGTGAAAGAAATCCAAGCAGGCGGCACAGAAAGACGAAGGTTGAACGATCACCGGAGTCTCCGTCTCCGTCTCTCCTGGATGATTCTTTTAAGCTTGTGATCTTGTACCTTGACCAACTCCTATATTTGTTTAATTTGTATGGATATGGTGTCGTTGTATGCGTGCCTTTTTTATGCTTTATCAGAAACGATGAGCGATCGAGTCGCCTGTGTTGGTTTTATCGCCCTTTTGCTCGAAACATTCTCGAGTGGTTGGTTATATTACTTTGTATAGTACGAAGCTTTCATGCAAAGCTGCCCTTATGCTGTCCGCTTCTGGAGGGACGCTTTCTACATACCAGGAAGAAACAGGGTACTCTTATGTATTGTATATATAATATATATGTATATACTAAACAATCATGCAGCCAAAATAATGGAGGTGGGAAATTAGAAATTGGAGGTCGATCATGTTGCCGAGCATGAATGCCAACCAACGCATATGAGTTGGTCGTCTTATCATCAAGTTCCCCTCGCAACAACAGACATCTGCACTACAAACTACCACCCTGGAAGAGCCAATCTCATTCCGTTTTCTCTTCTTCCATACCGGAGTCCACCATCGTCACATTGCTTGCTTGGCAGGACCACGGTACTCCTTTGACGGTAGAGTGGATGGCTTAATGAGTGTCAATGTTGTTTCTTCTCTGTCGAATTCATCACTGGCATCAGCCGAATAAGCATATCTGCAATGTCATTGAATGTATGGCAATAAAAAAAGTCATTGTCTTCGGATTCGAACATTATTTATCAGATTTAAGAAGAGATATAAACATTATTTATCCAGCTTAGGGCTGGCCAGATAATTGCATTAAAAACATAACAAAAGGAAAACCAAAAGAGGAAGTCGAAATTGACCAGCGATTCCACAACATACCTCCTAGAACTCTGAGATGGTGCCCAAAGTGCACATATGACAGAGGGCGAAGGACAGAACTTGCCAGAAGACAGGAATGACCCAAGCATTTTGCCAATGCTCGTTGTAGATATCTTTGGACTTGAAGTAAAGCTGCAGCAAACAAGAGGAAGTTACAACGGACATTACAGATGCCAATATCAAATCAAACGGGGAAAGAAATCTAGTTCTTTCTACACAAGAAGACAGAGTTCAGTTGAGTCGTCACTTCACCTCATAGCATGTCCACCCAACAGATACAATCACTGCAACTGCCAATGCATTGGTAAACTTTCGGTGGATATCGAGTTTCACCATCATTCGTCTCGACTGCCACAAAACAGTAAGAAGCAGAGGTCATGCTCCATAATCGTTGAAAAATCCACGAAGCAAGATAAGGATACAAGGGGTTTTGCCACCATGCATGAATTCAGGTATCTGATTTCCAGGTAACGCCTATTCATGCTGTTGAAGATAAGACATTGTGCATTAATTACCTGAAGCTTACTTAAAGTTGAAGAGAGGGAGGTAAATATCCATATGATGGAGAAAGCGTCAAGGAGGCCCACTGGGAGAACCAAAAATAGTCTCGCTTTACCAGAGAGATCACTGATTGCACCAGCATTTTCCACCAGCTCAAGAACTTCAGAAGCCAGAAAGAAGGTTAACCTGAGCAACCTGAGCAACACAACCTTTGAAGTGAGGCCACCAAGGGTAGGCCTAACAACTCCATAACCCATGGCAACCATCAGAATAATTAGGCGTGAGACTGTACGCTTCACATTACCGAAAGAAACAGCCCAGATTGTGATCCCCATAGGCCTGATACCGGTTTCATTGAATTCAGCATAGTCAAAGTACCACATTGCCATTTCAAACATTCCCAAGGTTATCACTAGAGTTACGCAGTTTTGCAGGGGAAGAACTTCCCTCCAAAACTTTGTGTACTGTGAGAACCAGAACACTCCAAGCAATATAAATGCGAGAGACATGAACCCATAAAACTTCATGAGCGGCGCCATTCGACCAGGCAGATACCCTGATGGATTCTTCCAAATGGTCTTTCCTTCAACTGTCAAATCCTTCAGATTCGGATCACAGTGAATGAATACAGATTGTACATCCCAGTCTTTGTTATAGGTATCGATTTTCCCTGCAGAGTTGCAACTTCACCATCTATCCCGAAAGCAACTCCAAACACATAACGCCAGATGGGATTGCTCGGGGAAGGGCGGTAAATAATCCGTCCTCTGTACAAACACCTAGCTTAGCAAGATCAGCTGTGCAACAGACTGCACTTTGCCCTCCATACGCCGAGCCACCGATAGTCTCCCTATCTTCTACTTCAAACTTCAAAGACAATTGCTTGGACCAGTCCTGAACTGACATTGGAATATTCCTGGGGCCTCCTGAACTTGATCCACTCAAATCTGTTTTGTTTCAGCACAGGAATTCAAATATCATGATAGATAAGAACCAAAATGATGCGAAATGGTATTTAACAGTAACGTAAAAACTAACGCTCCATGGTCAGTGATGTCAGTATGTTTGCAGGATCCAGAGAAAAGAAAGGCACAAACAAAATTCCAATTCACATTACATGGTTCAACTCAAGCCTCATAAAATATTGCCCCGCACTCGACAACAGGCACATACCTGTTCAAAATTCCCGCATCGCAAAAGTCTGAAAATGGAGAACGCAGCTCAATTCTTCCACTCTCTACTGCCTATCAACTCATTCTACACAAGAATAGCACAGAACTACTAGAAGATAGAACCTACGAGCATGAATCGATAATTCAAAGCTGAAAACTCACCTCGACGCAAACCAGGTCACCGAACCGCTACTCACTGCAGATCCCGCAGAATTACGGAACAAAGCTAGCAGTAAGCACAATTACTTGATGGAAGCTTCTCCATCGGAGGCAACGCCGGTGTCATTCTGCTCGGAAGAGAGAGACGAGTAGATTCCTTCACTGCCGGCGTGGACGACGAACGCGTTCCCCTTGCTGACGAACTTCTCCCCTCTGTACTCGTGCATAGACGCTTCCGCCACGCCAGTAAAGCAACACGCGACCAGCAACACCGCTGCCAACAACGACGACGACATCGGCGGCAGCTTCCAAAAGCTTCCCCGTTGAATGCGAGCGCAGCACTCAGAGAGCCGAGAGTGAACTGGATCTGGCTCTTTCGTCCACTGTCGACAATGGCACGAAAGCCACGGGCAAGGCAACGTGTCATGGCCGTCAGATTAGGTTGACGGTGTAAATGGACGGCTGAGATCAAGCATGTGTTAGGGAGGGGAGTTCCGGGTCAATGAAGTCAAACGACACGGGGTAAGTGGGTCAACAGCGGTCGGCCCACCTAGGCCCAATAACAATTTGATAAGGGCCAAGTGAAACCAATAACTAGGGATGAGACCCACCCACCTGCCGATTGGACCAACCAAGAGGAACAGTGAAAATTAGGATTTTCCCATATGAGAACACAAACTATGAGTTTTGTACGGAAATGCGGTCCCAGTTTCGTAAAATATGATTTTACCGTCGAAGGGACGCGTTTTAAAAACACGCTCTTCAGTTTACAAAGAGGGCGCGGTTTCAAAATGCGTCCTCATGTAGGGGCGGGTTTTGCCAACACTTAAGCGAATTCCCCCGAGTGTATCAAAGGTTTGGGCGTCGGACGGGGGGCGGGTTTTCACCTTGGAATATACAAAGGGCAAGTTTTCACGTCAGGCATAAGTCGGGTCTCCTCCTTCCCAAAATCAATTTCGAACCCTAAACCCACCCCCTCGACCTCCGATCCTCCAAACCTCCGACGGCGGACGCCCCGACCTCCGACGCCTCCGAAACTCGCCCCTCGTCGCCCGTCACTCCTTCCAACCTCCGACCGACGGCCCGACCTCTGACGCCTCCGTCCTCCGACGTCCGTCGCCCGCCACCCCATCTGACCTCCGACGCCCAATCTGACCTCCGACGCCCGTCGCCCCCTCCCTAAAAGTGGTATGTCCCTAAAAGTGGTGCGATTATTCGTTTACGAAGCGTGCACTAAAGATTTTTGTAGTTACTAATTTTGATGATTAATGGTATGCTGTTTGAATTGTTGTAGGTATTATTAAGTTCGAAGAACTAGCTAATTCACGTAAGTTTTATCTTACGTTTCAATGTCACAAGTTCATTTGTTATTGTATGGTAATGGGAAAGTTATTCACGGTAGTCAAGGAGTATGTTATAATAGGGGTCTAGTGAAACGTATAAAGGTACCTGCTGATGTCGACTATTTGCAATTTGAAAGGGTAATTGCTAATGCAATGAGATTAAACTAAGGCAGTAGGCTGGAAATATGTCATAGATATCCCGTTCCTTCGTATGGTCCTTCTGGCATAAATTTTGTGCTAGTACCTATTGGTGATGATGAAGATGTTAGGTTGTTGTGTGAGTTTGCGATGTCAAATGGTGACCGCATTCAAGAAGTATATGTGATATCAGTTTCTGTGAATTCTAACAATAAAGGGAGGCCGACAAATTCAAGAAGTAAGCACGGTAGTAACATGCAAGCCGTAGGAGTGAAAGTGAATGATGGGTTAAATGTCGTGCAAGATAGAATGAAAAATTTCGAAGTTAGTAAAAATATTCGTCGATTGGTACTGGCGAATGAAGGATGTAGCGGATATGGTGGTAATGTGGGGAATGAGGAGGACGGTGATAATGATTATGAAGATGATTATGAAGAGGGTGACCCGTTTGAAGATTTAGAACGTGATATGGGCGATGAAGTAGTTCTAAACGAAACTATTTATCGGCGATATGAGAATCATATCGTTGATTCAATAGTGAATTCCGATGATCACGCCAATACTAATGATGAAATGTTCAACGGTGTTGATTTAGGGAACGAGGAAAATATTAAGAATGTCGGGGTTAATGAGGCTGGTCCTTCTAGGAAGAAACGGTTGGAGAAACCTCTACCATTCTATCTAGACAGTGGCGATACTGGGAAGGTGATTTTCGAGGAGGATGAGGATGTTAGGATGACGGACGATCCAGACGCTGTGGTTGAATTTCGTAAAGGGATGCGGTTCAAGCATAAGAACCATCTCATTCATACGGTGAATATGTTCCATATCAAGAACAATTATAACTACGAAATTGTGGAGTCAGATAAGACGACGTGGTCTGTGTTTTGTTCTGAGTTTGGATCTGGTTGCAAGTGGAGATTACGCGCGATTCAACGTGCTTGTGATGATGAGTTTGAAATAACGATTGTTGGTGAGGCGCATACATGTTTAAATGTAGTCCTTTCCCAAGATCATGATCGACTTGACTGTAACTTTATGGTTCCCTACTTCCGTACTTTTGTTAGAGAATCACCTGAAGTGAAAGTGTCGTTCCTACGAAACGTAATAAAGGAGAGATTTGGGTACGAAGTAACTAGGAGATGAGTATGGGATGCAAAGAGGAAGGCAATTGCAGTTGAATACGACGAATGGGATGAATCTTATAATGAGTTGCCGCATCTTATGAATGCAATTAGAATTGCCAACCCTGGAACAATTGTTGATTGGGGTGCAACTTATAATCTTGGCGATGTGGAAGTATTCCACTTTCAGAGACTGTTTTGGGCGTTTGGACAGTGTATTCAGGCATTTAATCATTGTCGGCCAGTTGTAAGTATATATGGCACATTTCTATATGGTAAATATAGGCATAAACTCTTAATTGCATGTGCTATGGACGGGGATAACCATATTGTGCCGCTTGCATTTGCACTAGTTGATGAGGAAAGCTATGATTCTTGGAGTTGGTTCTTGAGACGTCTTAAGGGATATGTCGTTGGTGATAGGACGGGAGGAGTATGCTTGATTTCCGACAGACATGCTGGCATTCAGGCGGCTGTGAATGATCCGCAAGTGGGTTGGAACCCGCCATTTGCGCATTGGCAGTTCTGTCTTAGACATGTGGCAATCAATTTCAATACGAGATATAAAATATTATTTGTAAAAGGAAGTTGATAGCCGCAGCGAGGAAATCGATGACTGTGAAGTACAAAAACATTATGAGAAGCTTGTTTGAATCAATGCCAGAAGCTGGCGAGTTTTTCGCTGAGATGAATGAAGAGCAGTGGTGTTTGAGTCGGGATGGCTTCTTAGATATGGTCTTATGACTACGAATTTGAGCGAGAGTTACAACGCCTTTATAAGAGGTGCCAGAAATCTTCCTGTTTAAGCTCTTGTTAGGAAAATATGGTATAATTGCATGTCATACTGGATAGCCAGACGGGATGATGCAGACTCTGCGTTGAAAGTTGGCGAAAGTTTTACAAGTGTTTGTACAAATTGGTTGTTCAAATGTTTAGAGAAGGCCAAACGGTACGAAGTAGTGCTTCTCGATCGATAGGAGGATAGATTTGACATGAAAACTAGAGGAAAACATCGACTCAAGTATGTATTTCTTCAAGCACGGAAATGCAGCTGCAAGAAGTGGAAAATCTATCGCATTCCTTGTTCACATGCTTTGACATGTTATGCACACATGCATGTAGATCATACCGCTGTCATTAGTCATTTCTACTCATTCGAGTGTCAGCAGGCCATATATGCTTCCAAATGGCATTCTTTTGATTGCAAAGATGATTGGCCGGAATATCCTTTCCCGAGAGTCAATCCCGACCTTACAAGAGTCAGACCAAAATGGCGTCCCCGGTCATCCCGTATACGTAATGAAATGGATATCAAGGAGAAATCTCGAAAAACTAGTTGTGGGTTATGTAGAAAGAAGGTCATAACCGACGTAGTTGTTCTAATAGGAATCTTTGTAAGTATTTTTTCAATGTTTAAATTATATATTCTTTTTGTTTGTATGCTTAACCTGTGTTTGTTTTTAACCCTTGTTATATTGTCTCACAGGAAAATGCATCCAGGACCAAGAAACATAAATGTTCTTAATGCTCAAGGAGAGCATCGGTCGATGGTCGTATGGGAAGCCGGATATAGTGTGGTATATCAACTAGTTTATTTTTAAATCATTACATTATCTTTTCATGTATACGTACCTTGTTTACTAATTCGTGTTTTATTTACAGAATAACGTTCTAACTTGCCGTCGAGTAGAGAAATCACTGAAGGGAGTTGCCACCGATCCCAGTATGAATGTTTACCTCCGTCAAGCAGGATTCTACGGAGTGGCTAAGCTTCCATTCATCTCCTTGGACTGGGCCCTTATCACAGCATTGACAGAACGCTAGAGACCGGAGACGCACACCTTCCATATGCTGCACGGTGAGATGACCGTCACCCTACAGGATGTGGCTATTCAGCTAGGTTTGCCCGTAGATGGTGATGCGGTGATAGCAGACACCTCCGTATCTAATGAGGCAGTGTGTCTAGAGTTATTGGGTCGGGTACCTAGAGGTGACAACATTAGGGCTGGTCGTATTAGACTGAGCTGGCTGGCTGCCAATTTTGGTAAGATCCCTATAGATGCCCCTGAGGAGTTAGTGTAGATGCATACTAGGGCTTATATTTTGCAGCTGATTGGCGGTATGATATTCACTACGAAGTCAGACAATTTAGTACACGTATTCTGGTTGCCTCTGCTGGCGGACTTTGAGAGGGCTGGACAGTACAATTAGGGTAGTGCATGCCTTGCGTGGCTTTATAGGAGTTTGTGTAAGGCGGCTCACCACAAGGCATCTCAGATAGAGGGTCCTCTGATATTGTTACAGATTTGGGCATGGGAGAGATTCCCACATATAGCATCTCTTAGACATCGTACCCTATTTGTAGAGGATATGCCTTTGAGCCATCGCTGTGCCTTTGCAAAAGATGTACGCACGATCACTACCCATGTACTTTCCTCGTACAGAGAGGCCTTCGATAGGCAAAGCATGGATCAGGTAAAATTCTATAGCTAACAATGTCATTTGATTATATCGAACTCTCCTCACACATTCACATTGATATATGCAGATTGTTTGGCATCCTTACCCGGAGGAGTTGATAGCCATGCTTCCAGATTATTGCCGATCGGGAGAGGCTTTTTGGCGTGCTAGACCCCCTCTCATTTGCTTCTACACCGTGGAGTGGCATTACCTGGATAGAGTGATTCGTCAGTTTGGCGATCATCAGCTCATGCCGGCATAATGTGACACTGGCAAGGCACTCCATCGGATGGATTTACGCGGCAAGACGATGAACAACTGGAGAGAGGTCCATCAGGTGTTTGTGGAGCTGTGGGAAGATCGGATGAACAAGGTAGTGCCGCTATTTTGGGAGTCTCGCATAAATACTCCAAATGGTATGCGAAGCACACCAGGCAATACATATCGCACACCGGCTCCATGCTAGGCACAATGGTAAGTCGTTTATGAGTATCCCATTACATTTTTTCATTCCATTTTTCAACTTTAACCTATATTTGTGATGTAGATGAAAAATTTCCGAAAGAATAAGCTTCGGTCTAACCAGCCCGAACTCGTTTCTCTTGCCGAGGAGTCCATGCAAATGATGCAGGAGTATGCACCGGTACGATTGTATGGTCGTACCGGCGGGTTGGAAGATCAACTTGCATACGAGTTCATGCCGTTAGGTGGACAACATATGGAGGAAATCATATGAAGGAAGATCATCCTCATATGGACCATGCGAAAGAGGAGCATGAAGATGAGGAGGTGCCACGGACATACGAGGACGCCGTATTTGACGAGGAGGGCCATGAAGTGCGAGAAGGCATGCTCATCTCGCAAGTTGCCCATATTGATGCCTATTACGGCACACTTTACTTCGAGGTTGGGTCCAGTTCGACACCGGGAGCTCCGATTAAAGGGGCAAGAGAATTCAGGTAAGTCCTTTGATGTTCGATTGATTTAAACTTTCGTAACTCAACTAATATAAGTTTTTCTAGTACGACCATTCACAACAAGGATAAGGACCTTCTCAAATCACGCAACTGTACCCGGATGTTTCATCGGAGCAGCCTCAGGTTCCAGAAGATCCCGTCATCAGGCCTTATGTTAGGAGGAAATCGACGAGTCGTAGGGGACTTTACTGATACTTGTAAACGTTAATGAACTTTGCGTCAAAACTCCTTTGCGTATGATATTCTAAGGTTTTATGTATGATACGTTTATAATATGGATTGTTTCGAAGTTCAATAGCTTGGTTATTGTGTTGTTGAAACAGGGTTTCTAATATAATTCGTAAGATCTTAGTAGTGCTAAAAGGGGGATGAGTTTTGAAAACCCACCCCTTATGTGTTACAAAACCCGCCCCTTCCTTTGATACGCGTCCACTTTGTAAACTGAAATGTGCGTTTTCAAAACGCGTCATTTCGACGGTAAAACCGTATTTTACGAAACTGGTACCGTATTTCGTAAATTTTTTTTTAAAACTAACCGTATTTCCGTACAAAAGTCCACAAACTATTACACAATTTTTAATTGAAAGTAAGAAACAGGAGACATGGAATTGTCTCCCCCTCCCCCCAAAATCTTACTTAAGCTTGAAAGAAAAAACAATAAGAAAAGGAAATCAACTCCCGCTAAATAAAAAACATGCGGATTAATGGCAGGAACCTGCAAACTAACCAACTAAATATTGCCAAGGTTGAATAGAAGATTTAAATATGCATTTGGTGGCTGTGATGGCTGTGGGAAACTGGAGGGGGGGGGGGTGTTCAATCCATGTCCAAGAATTCCATTCTTTTCCTCATAGTGCCTTTCAGGTCGGACGCCTCCCTTTCCGCCTTCTGTGCCTGCAGCATGCATGATAATTCTCGCGTCACCATGCATTTGGCCGAGAAGGAACAGGCAGACAAGAAGAAAGAGGGGAAGCGAAAGCAAAAAGGCAAGAGGGGCATAAAGGGAGCATCCTTTCCACATATGATGCCTACGGTTCATCGTCCATTATTTTCACATGAATATTCCACCAAAGCTTCTACCACGAAAGCACTTCCACCAACCAATGAAATCATTGACAGTCATAGTTTGAGCAAGAAAAGAAAAGTCAAAATCGGTGCTCTTTCACCATCACTCGGATTGATGATGCATAGGGTAGATCTATGCCGTCGAGTGATGTCGATCATCATGAACTGGGTTTCACTTGTTTTGGAAGGACAGGATCACTGCTCGATTCATCATATAAAAAATTCCAGCTTGGCAGAAGTTTCAGTAAATCGTAATCACGCAAGCCTCATGCATTCATTGAAGGGGGTCCTCAAAACACAAGAAAAAAAAGCATATGGTAGTATGCTCACCCTTCTAATCTCTGCCACCGAGACACGAGTCATATGAGGGGGAAGGTCCTCTTTTTCCAAGTCCTATAAATTTGATGGGAAAAGGTCGGATCATGTAACTTGAGCATGCATTTGCGAAAATTATGTTGTAGTCCATACCAGCTCGCCGATTAAAACTACATTTTCCCCGCGGATTACATAGAGACCCAACGGTATGTCGCAGTAGAGGTCTCCGACAATGACTCTCTCGCATGCACTTTCAATGACGGCATTAGCTGCACAAATTAAACAGAAAGAACATCAATCAAGGAAACATATCGCTGCAGAAATATGGAAGTTATTTCAGTCATACCAAATTGATCGAAGGAACGAAGTATCCCCAAAAGCTTTCTACCATCCCTTAACAGGACGAGCAGTTTTTCTGCATTAAAAAAAAAAGAATCCTTTCTCAAACAATAAAAGAGAAATGAAAGGCACTCTGGGAAGAAAAAAGTCACTCATGGATCACTTTACTTGTACCAGGAAGGAACATTTCTAGTGTATCGAAAATGAAGGACATGAAATTAAACGACTCTGGAAGCAGATTGAAACGTAATTTTATCACAGTGAAAGTGTCCAAACAACAAGAATCGCTCAGCACAAGCTAGTTAGGCACATTCCCTCCTCACACATACATTAAAATCCATCAGCTCTGTAACCAATCAATTGTTTTCCAAAAAGAACAACTTGCTTCCAAGCGGGCTGCTGGAAACTCCTCAAACTAGTCATTGCGTTGCTATATGAGGAAATATGGTCTAAACTGACTTCTATGCAAGACAAGCTAAAACCAAAACCTAGGCACCCCGCATACCCAAAGCAAGGCAAATCCCGAAAATTCAACATGTGAAACCCGCACGACTGTCTGATGTGGGTCCGAGGAAGCTTACTGTCAAGATAACTGGCAAGCGAAGTGGAAAGGTACACATCCTCGGGTCCTGCCCAAGACATTGATGGAATCCCCCTTCCTCCTCTCCTCCAAAAAGAAGAAAAGGAACGAAGAAACAAGACAATCTTCTTAATCCTCCTCCTCCTCCACGTCACCGGGCAACCTAAGCAAAACTTCCCGGAGTCTTCAACCAAAAAGAGAACTCCCCCGGCAACCTCCGCCAGAAACCCAATAAAACAAATCCTCCAAAGAGACACGCAGAAGCAACCCTAACCCACGAATAAACAGAACCCTCTATTACAAAAATTCCTGGCCTTGACTATGGACAACCCCACTTCAACCGTTCCCACCGATTGTGGTAAAGTTCGAACATTTACCAGCTACTGAAGATGAAAAGGGAGATGGATTGGATCCCAATTGGGGGGGAGGGCAGGGACCGAGTAATAAATTCGGAGGGAAAGAGTATTAGGGCAACCCCAGACGAATCGGATGGTTGAGTTTGGTGGAGTTTTGAAGGGATTGGGATTCTTCGTCGTGGAGGACAAGATCCGAATAATTTTCGGACCGCCCTTTGTCGCACTTCTTTTAATTTACTAGAATGAGGACGTTCTAATATAATTTTTTAAAAAATCTTTTAAAAAAATCGGTAATTTCAATTTATTATTTTTAAAAAAAAATTATAAAAACTTCTTAACAGGATTCATTGTATCACGGAGCACTTAGAATGTCTTCAGCTAAAAAACAAGAAAAGAGGAGAGGAAGAAGAACAAGGGGAGCTTACAAGGTTATATAGTTGATTTTAAAACAAATTTATAAAATATAGTTTAAGTTGATTTACCGTAGTTAACACGGATTTTGAAAAACCATCTCTTTTATAAATTAAAAAACGAGTTTTTAAAATTCGTCTTAAGAACAATAAATTAAGTAAAAAAAAAACAACCAACTACGTAACCATAAAAATCTTGAAGAACAAGAGAGGAGACTCGTTACAGACTTATCCACCCGTCACCACCGTTTATGCTCTGGATTTCAAGCTGATACGTGGAAATCAAAAGAATGAGGTGATGGGGATGGAAGAGGGAAGAGCTAGGGTAAATGAACTGGGAGTCGGAGGGGAAAGCAGCTCGAGGGACTTCGAAGTCTTCGAAGTGAAAGGAGTTGACTTGGATGGCTGTGGGCTGACAGAAGGAGATGAGGTAGAAGTGGGCCGCGGGCTGGGAGAAGGCTGCACAGAGCCCTTCGCGGAGGCTTGATAAGCAACACCTGCTAATAATAAAAGGTGGTCAGCGGACTTGAATGAATGAAAAAAAGGAATTAAGGGGAAGAAGCAGGAAAAACGTAGGAATTGGGCAACCACCAACAGACACGCACGCATCAACAGACAAGCACGCACAGCAGCAGCAATCAACAGAGAATGGGAGGGAAATCAGTTAGTGGGGATAAGATCAAGGGTAGTATTAATGGGATACTCTCCTTATTTTGTAAATAGAGAAAAAATGATGGATAGTGTGGAGGGTGTGGGATCTGGAGGAGAGAAGGGCTGAAAGTTATGATTGTGGGTGTGGAAGGTTGATGTTTCTTCCTGGTTTCTTCCTGCATTTTGTGGAGGTTCAGCTTGTGAAAGTGAAGTGTGTTCTTTCCCGTTCCAAGTGGTATCAGAGCCCTCAAGCTCGACCTCTTCCTTGTGGAAATGGCTGACGGCACAAGATCTAGGGTGGCGCAAATGGAGTCCGAATCGATGAAGGAGGTACTGCAGGAACTTGTGAGGAACTTGGAGGAATTAAGGTTGAAGGTGGATACTATGGACGCAAGGAAAACAGGGTCAATTGAGGAGGAGGAGTTCGATGCTAGAGGAAGAAGAGACGGCAGATTACCCTGGCAGCAGGAGCGAGTCAGCAGACTTCCTAGAATAGAATTTCCTACTTTTGATGGGTCTCAAGTTCAGGAGTGGGTTTTTCGTTGTGAACGTTTCTTCGAACTCGACGAGACTCCACCCGAGCTTAAGGTGAGTATTGCGTCGGTACATTTACTGGGGCTAGCAATTGAATGGCATTACGCCTTCTTGCGGGGAAGAGAGTTGGTTGGGCCCGTGAGTTGGGAAGAGTACTCTTCAGCCATGCTTTTGCGTTTTGGTCCTAACGAGTTGACACGACCCATAGTGCGACTACGTGAGCTGCAGGAGAAAGGGAACCTATCTGATTATATTGATGAGTTTGTCTCGTTGGTGACTAAAGTGGACCTGTCTATTGACGATCAGGTGGCGCTCTTCGTGGGAGGGCTGAAACGGGAGAATAGGAGGTTGGTGACTGTGCTTAAGCCTCGGACCTTGCAGCAAGCTATCGCACTTGCAAAGACACTATCCCATGATGATGAAGTTCCACAAAACCAGGCCAAAGAGGTGTACTCCAGGGGACGGATGGAACAAGGGCAGAATTCAGGGATGGTGAACACTGTTCCATTTGGAAGGGGCATAACCAGACCAGCGAATGTTAAGGCCATTGAAGGATACAATAGGGGAGGGAGACCTATTCCTAAGCCTTTGGCTTATCAACCGCCCCACAAAAGGTTGTCGACGGCAGAAATGGAGGAGAAACGGTCGAAGGGGTTATGTTTTTGGTGTGATGAAAAGTATTCTTTTCATCACAAGTGTGCAAACAGGAAGGTCTACTCTTTAATCCTAGAAGCAGGGGATGAAAGGATGACAAGACTGAACCGGAGGCAGAAGAGGTTTTAGACACAGATAATACCCCAATAGTGACGTTGCATGCAATACATGGAGTAGCAATATCTTTCAGAAACCGAACCATGAAGATAATTGGGCGGTATAAGAAGAGGAAACTCACCATTTTAGTGGATTCGGGTAGTACTCACAACTTCTTGGATCTAGGAGTTGCTAAGCAAATCGGGTGTGTTGTGAAAGACACAACAAGTAAGAGCGTGATGGTAGCTAACGGAGAGAAGATGCCTTGTAGTATGATGGTGCCTGATTTCGAATGGGAAATGCAAGGAGAAAGGTATGTGGCTAACATGTTGCTCATGCCACTCAAGGGATGTGAAGTGATATTGGGAATGGAATGGCTTCATACCTTGGGAGTAGTGAAGTGGGATTTCCCTAGTTTGTCAATGCAATTCCAGTGGCATAACAAGATGACAACATTAGTGGCAGGAGAAGGAGAGTCAGCCAGGGTGACTACGGGGGGATTCGCTATCCATAAGGATGAGATGGGATTGATGATTGTTCCCCAAGTAAACCAATGTGAATTGACAGTGACAGACAAGGAGTTGCCAGAACAGGTACAAGAGCTACTTATAAGGTTTGAAGAACCTAAGGAGTTACCCCCACACCGAGCTTATGACCATGCAATTCAGCTGGAAGATGGGGTCAAGGGATTGAGCTTACGACCCTATAGGTACTCTAGCACTCAAAAAGATGTAATTGAGAAACTAGTGTATGAAATGCTTCAAACAGGTGTGATAAGACCGAGTACCAGCCCGTTCTCATCTCCGGTGGTCTTGGTTAAGAAGAAAGATAACTCATGGAGGTTGTGCATTGATTATCGTGAGCTTAACAAGAAGACCATCAAAGATAAGTTCCCGATTCCCATCATTGAAGAGTTATTGGATGAATTGAAGGGTGTTAGCTGGTTTTCTAAACTAGATCTCAGATCTGGGTATCACCAAATCAGGGTAAAGGAAGCTGATATACCCAAAACAGCCTTTAAGACACACGAGGGACATTACGAGTTCTTAGTGATGCCTTTTGGGTTGACTAATGCCCCTTCTACATTTCAGAGCCTTATGAATATGATATTTAGGCCATATTTGCGGAAGTCTGTGCTAGTTTTTTTTGATGACATTCTAGTATATAGCCCTACACTATCTGCTCATGTTGGACATTTGGCTGAAGTTCTGGAGGTATTGCAGCACAATCAGTTGTTTGTCAAGATGAGCAAATGCTCCTTTGCTCGCAGAAGAGTGGAGTATTTAGGGCACTTCATCACGGAAGAGGGAGTTTCCACCGATCCCAAGAAGTTAGAAGCAATACAAGGTTGGCCAATTCATAATTCAGTGAAACAACTACGCGGATTTTTGGGATTAACAGGATACTACAGGATGTTTGTGCGAGGCTATGGAACTATCAGCAAGCCTCTAACACAATTGCTTAAGAAGGATGCTTTTAATTGGACTTTGGAGGCTCAAGAATCCTTCCAAAAGCTCAAGGATGCCATGGTTTCTACCCCTACCCTGGCACTGCCCGATTTTTGTAAAGAATTCATCGTGGAAACAGACGCTAGTTCACTCGGGATAGGGGCGGTGCTAATGCAAGGTGGGCATCCCATTGCTTTTATTAGCAAGGCATTGGCACAAAAACACCTTCAGCTGTCGGTTTATGAGAAGGAGTTGCTTTCCATCGTGTATGCCGTGGAAAAATGGAGACATTACTTGCTGGGCAGACGCTTTGTGATAAAAACTGATCATCAAAGCCTTAAGTATCTCCTAGAACAGAGGTTACATACTGATATGCAGCTGAAATGGCTCATTAAGCTTGTGGGGTACGATTATGAGATAAGTTACAAGAAGGGGAAGGATAACATCGTGGCTGATGCACTCTCTAGAGTCTCTGGGGCAGAAATAATGACCATCATGATGGAAATGCAGCAAGGAACTCTATTGGATGATATCAGGGCTAGTTGGCAACAGGATTCCGCCTTGCAAAAAGCCATCCATGAAATCAGGGCAGGACAACCCTCTTGTTATAACCTTTCTCAGGGGTAATTAACCAAGAAAGGGAAGCTGGTGGTAGGATCTGATGCGGAATTAAGGAAGTCAATCATAAAAATCTTTCATGAGACAGCTATGGGGGGACATTCGGGGGTACATGCTACCACCAAGAGGATTTTGAGTTATTGTTTCTGGAAGGGTTTGGAGAAGGATGTCCGTACATTCATCAGGCTATGTGAGGTGTGTCAACGGTGCAAGTACGATCAGAATGCTCCCTCGGGGTTACTACAACCGTTGCCCATTCCAACAGCTATGTGGGCGGACATAAGTATGGATTTCATATCTGGTTTACCTAAATCACAAGGGAAGGAGGTGATTATGGTGGTGGTTGATCGTCTTACGAAGTATGCCCATTTCATGGCATTAAAACACCCCTTTACTGCAGTAACAGTGGCAGATCTATTCCTAAATCACGTATATAAGCTACACGGCTTGCCTAACACAATAATCAGTGATAGAGATGCTATATTCCTAAGTGAATTCTGGAAGACCCTCTTTGGAATGCAGGGAGTTGAACTGCGAATGTCAACGGCTTATCACCCTCAGACAGACGGGCAGACGGAGGTAGTGAACAGAGGGTTGGAGACCTACTTGAGGTGCATGTGTGCTGATTGCCCTAGGTTATGGAATAAATGGTTATCACTAGCGGAATGGTGGTACAACACTACCTATCATTCTACAATTAAAATGTCCCCATTTGAGGCGTAATACGGCTATACCCCCCCACTACATCTTCCCTATATTCCGGGAACAGCTCCTAGCAAAGAGGTGGACAGGACATTGAATGAGAGAGAGGCCATGGTTAAGCTATTGAGATTTCATATCCACAGGGCCCATAACAGGATGTGTCAAGTAGCTAATCGAAAGAGACTAGACAGGGAGTTCTCTATTGGAGATATGGTCTACTTGAAGCTTCAAGCATATAAACAGAGTTCATTGGAATCCAGGAGCAATCAGAAGTTATCGCCATTATACTATGGACCCTACAAGGTGCTTGACAGAATAGGTAAAGTTGCTTACCGCCTGGACTTACCTCCCGAGTCCCAAATCCATCCTGTTTTTCACATCTCCAGGCTGAAGAAAACTGTGGAACCCAGCCAAGCAACTTTAACTCTTCCCATTACTACGATACAGCACACTCCTGAGTATATATTGCAACGGAAGCTGATAAAGAGGGGTAACCAAGCAGCAACACAGGTACTTGTCAAATGGGTTGATGGGTCAGACGAAGACGCTACCTGGGAGTATCTTGATGTCCTGCAGCATCGGTTCCCAAATATCACCCTTGAGGACAAGGGTGATTCTGAGGGGGAGGTATTGATACGTGGAAATCAAAGGAATGAGGTGATGGGGATGGAAGAGGGAAGAGCTAGGGTAAATGAACTGGGAGTCGGAGGGGAAAGCAGCTCGAGGGACTTCGAAGTCTTCGAAGTGAAAGGAGTTGACTTGGATGGCTGTGGGCTGACAGAAGGAGATGAGGTAGAAGTGGGCCGCGGGCTGGGAGAAGGCTGCACAGAGCCCTTCGCGGAGGCTTGATAAGCAACACCTGCTAATAATAAAAGGTGGTCAGCGGACTTGAATGAATGAAAAAAAGGAATTAAGGGGAAGAAGCAAGAAAAACGTAGGAATTGGGCAACCACCAACAGACACGCACGCATCAACAGACAAGCACGCACAGCAGCAGCAATCAACAGAGAATGGGAGGGAAATCAGTTAGTGGGGATAAGATCAAGGGTAGTATTAATGGGATACTCTCCTTATTTTGTAAATAGAGAAAAAATGATGGATAGTGTGGAGGGTGTGGGATCTGGAGGAGAGAAGGGCTGAAAGTTATGATTGTGGGTGTGGAAGGTTGATGTTTCTTCCTGGTTTCTTCCTGCATTTTGTGGAGGTTCAGCTTGTGAAAGTGAAGTGTGTTCTTTCCCGTTCCACAAGCCCACATGGAGAGCAGTGGACTGCTCTCATCCGCGGGTCTTCGGATTGGAGCCCGCATCGGTATTCAAGATCACTGACTATTTCCACACATTAGGTAGTTGCTATCATCTAACTTAATACTTGTAGTGAATGCCGCAAAAAGACTTAACCCAAATAGTATCTTTCTAGTAAAAACTGAATGTAGTTGTTTCGACTTGCTTGGATTCGGTAAATAAGGAATTTCTCAAATTGTGGTGATCAATTTAAGTAACCCTAATATGATACAATAGGCCGTTTTTTAGAGTAAAATTTATAGTCGGGATGATAAGTAACACGAATGAACACAAATTTATAAAAAAAGAAAGTCATGATCCAAGGCACGATGAAAGACAATCGCAGAGGTCGAAACAACAGTCTATGCACTCACAACAAGCGAGTGCGGCACAGAACTGCGATGCCAGGATCGCGCATTGATCGTTGACGCGGGAGCAGGTCCTGAGGAAGCACATGCAGCAGAACCGGTCCAAGAATTTGCTGTAATAAGCCGAGGCCGCCTTAACGAGAAGCTGCGTGGCATCATATTGCTTCTCTTCTGTCCCAGGGGGAATGTTGTTGGCCGTGGCGATCAGGTCGCCAAACCCTTTACCAAGGATTCCAAGGAAAACAATCTTCTGGCCCTTCAGCTCCATTGGTTTCCTGGAGCTGCTTAATTTCTTTAGCGCCTGGATGTTCAGAAATCATAATTAATCACGATGCCTTTGGAATGAATTCGGCGAGAACTGTAGAAAACTTACGTTTAGCTTCGATTTCGGCTGTTTCGCGCTGTTGGTTTCTAGCAATATCATGCCTGTGAATTCCGATGGGACCCCCGATTGTATGCTCATTTGGGCAACCTTGTGTTGGGCATCGATGTCGTCATCAGCCCACGCATGCGCAGTGAGGCTGTCGATCTGTGTCCACGCCAGTATCTGATGCGAAATAAGCTCGTAAAGGGACGAAACAAACACTGTTTGAGCCGGTTCAACGATTGACATATGCGTGAAATGAAGAATTACCTTGTCAATAGGAACGTCTTCTGCACGACCCACCTTCAGGTCCAATGAATGAACACTCCCATCGGCCACAGTGCCTGTAACTTCGGCCAATTCTGGGAACTTCCCAGAGTAACGGCCCAATGCAATTAGCGGATGATCCGAAGAAAGGTCGGGAAGGAGGAAAGGGTGCATCTACGACAGAAGAAAATAAAGGACTGCACGTTAGCATGAGTATTCGCAACCCTCCAGGATGAGCTATTAATGCAGAAGAGATCAAGAACAAATGCAGCAATGACAACCTCAACTGAATCGAGAGCTTGTAAAGCATCGACGGATATACCGGCCAAGATGATCGAAGTTGCACGATCGAACAATTTTGGCAATCTATGCAAGATGGATTCTGATCACAGAAAAACACACACGGTTTGACAAACAATCCTTCTGGAATCGTTATTCCCCATGATCAAAGGTAAAAAAGACCTGCGTTGGTTGCGGTATCGAAATGACCCCTTCCGATCTGTGCCAGCATTTGGAGGAAGTAGTGATTGCAATATGCACCTGCAAATAAGTTCCATGGCATCAGGCGGGGATACGAAGTCAATATACAGTAATGCCGGGATCATGAGGCTTCTTACAGGGATCATTTTACCTATGGCAAGTGTGCTCACGCGAGGACAAATTGACTTGTCCTGGCGGGTTTGATCTTTTATCTTACGGCATATCTGTCTTTCGTTGTCGACACTACCATCCGTGATGAGAATGATCGAAGGAATCGAGTCTGTGGTTTCAGCGACCAACTTCAGGGCCTGAGAAATGTAAACGACGCGTCAATCATGGAACGGATGCAGTAGGAAGAGGGTTAAAAATATTTGGAAAAGCTAACGAAGGGTTGGAGCTGATGTCAGACCAGTTCCACGGGAAGAAGGATGTTTGTTCCACCGCTGGGCATGAAAGTCTCGTTGATCCATTCGCTAGCGCTTGATATCTCATCCTTTGTTGCAGGCCTCATGGAGGACGAGAGCAGATGTGCATTGTCATTGAAAGCAATCACGTTGAAGGAATCTCCTTGGCCGAGCTTTGCTAGACATTCCAAAAGCGCGATTTTAGTGTTGATCACCAGGTCTTCTTGCATGCTCCCGCTAATGTCGACGATGAATATAACTTCTCTTCTGAAAACCTATTAAAAGCAGGAGACTAATGTCGTATCTGATCGAACTGATGCTAAAATTTGATGACCAGATAAAAGAACTGCTCCATGACAAGATCTCGGTGATGAGTGAAGGCCTACAGTTCTCCTTTGGTTATTCCCAGGGCAAAGATAGAGGCAGAACATCTCTCTTTGATCAACGTCCATGGGAGGGGGCGCTTGTAACAACAGGCCACAGCACATGTCTGCAGAAGACACCTGCACTCAAAATGGACGAAATGTGCTCCAAAAATTTGGATCGGCAACAGAATCTTTGTTTGGATTCAGGAAAGCAGAGAGACCGATCTTACCGAGAACGAGAAAGTGAAGTCCTGGGTTGACCAAGCTGAATTGTCTCCTTCGTACGTGAAATCGACCTTACCAGCGTCACGGTGCACCTCCTGCAGGAAAAGAAATCCTCGGGAAAATGTAATTTGTTTTATGCGAGCAACTTTCGAACCACAGGTGGCTCGCGGAACAAACCTTCAGAGGATGGCTCGAGTGGCCAAACAAAATTCCAGCACTGGTACCTGAGCTCACGCTCAGGATCACCATTTCGTTCTTCTGCTTGGTTCTGGGATTAACGTACGGAGGAAAGCTAAACGGGATGCTCAAACAGTACTGATGCTCTCGATACTCCAGCTTCTGAGACCAGTTCACTTTGATGGATAGAGTGGACCCTCCTTCAACCTAAGCAGTCGCCGGTCATCGATTCAGTAGGAATCCAGCCGAATGAAACCACCTGACATCCCCGAGTTAAATATACCTCCGGAATCCGAAAGACGAAGGTCTGGAATTTTAAGAACCATCCGTCCCTTGCTTTTGCAGCTTCCGTGTCCGTAATCCCTTCCATGTCTCGGGCGGCTATCAATTGGCTGCAGTAGGATCTCTCTGCCACGCTGACCTCAACACCTAGAAGCAAACCCTGTTAGCCACATTATGATCATCTGAGAACTTGGATTATACAATTCTTTATCCGAAACGGCCAGAACATGCTCGTGTCCATTTAAGAATCATCCATCAATCACCTGCTCTCCCATCGGGACAGCCACCCTGCAGTCGCAGCGCCGGCTAGACTTCACGCAATGAAGCCTCCACACCCCGGCAAGGGTCACGAAAGCGGTGTCCAGCCAGCAGGCGGCCTCCATCCTCACATCCATCATCTGGAGGGGTATAAGCGCAGGGGGATCGCAGCGGCCGTGGATATAAGGCTGGTAGCTGGCGACATCAGGATTGTCGACGGCGGAGGGGTCGTAGACCTCCGCGTAGGCAGTGACTGAGGTGGGGAGGTAACCATCGGGGGACTTGGACATGGGAGGGACAGGGGAGGGGGGCTCTCCCTTGCCGTAGTAGAGCCTCCTCGAGAGCAAGAGGCCTTGCTCAACGGCAACGCAGAAGGATGACGTGGCCATGGTGGGTGGGTTTGGGGGGACGGAGGAATAGACGAATGTATGAATGGAGTGGGAGTGGGAGTGGGAGAGTAGATTATTTATGACGATACGCTTTATACTGATTTTAAATTCGTCGTTGAAAATGAAAGAAAACTTGAGTGATGAAATATTAGGACAAATTATCAATTCTATCCTGAACTTTGGCCCGTTTTTTCAATCTATCCAGAACTTTCAATAATATCATCAGCTAGCCTCACGTTTGTCCGTTATCTCAAAAATAACCTCCGTCCATCCGACCCTCGGACGGAATCCGACGTGGCTAGTACGTGTACATTGACGCCGTTTAATCGCCGTCTATCAGCTGATACGCATGACATGGCATACACGTGTAGCCACGTCGGCAATTGGAAGCCTAACTCCCCAAATCGCATCGTTCGCCCCCAAATCTCCCCTAAATCCCTAATTTCCACCCCCAAATCAGCACCAGCCCCCTCCCTCGCCGAATCGCCCCCAAATCGGAACTACCTCCCCGAATCGCCCCCAAATCGGAAGCCCTAAGTCCATCCTGTTCGCAGAGCCCCCTCCCTCCCGTTCACAGCAGCCCCGTCCCCCACCGTTCGTAGCAGCCCCCTCCCCCTCCACCGTCTCAGCAGCAACCCCCTCCACCGTCTCAGCAGCAACCCCCTCCCCCGCCGTGCGCAGCAGCCCCCTCCCCCTCCCCCGCCTCGGCAGCAGCTCCCTCCCCCGCCGTTCGCAGCAGCCGCCTCCCTCGCCTCATCCCCCTCCCCTTCCCCCGCCGTTCGCAGCAGCCCCCTCCCTCGCCTCAGCCCCCTTCCCCTCCCCAGCCTCAGCAGCTGCCCCCTCCCCCGCCGTTCGTAGCAGTCCCCTCCCCCACCTCAGCAGCAGCCCCCTCCAAGCAACTCAGGTAAGTTGTGACATTGATTTGGAGGCAGATTGGTTTACTGTGTAATGGTAATTAGTTTGATTGTTTTTATTAAGTTCTCTCCTGAGGCAGATTGGGTTTGGTTGACTGTTGTAGATATGGAAGAAGGTAGGGGCCTTGTTGTTTTGCATGTTGGCGGAAAACTTCATTTATCGGGGCGGGTTAGTTATGTAGGTGGCAGAAGTGAAACATTCCGTAATGTTGATATGGATAAGCTAGGCTACTTCACGGTTAAGAGTTTTGTGAGGATGTGTGGATATGAGGTGACCAGGATGTGGTTTCATAAACCTGGAAAGAGTTTAGCTAAGGGTTTGGTTGAATTGTCGAGTGATGCACAATTGTCTGAGTTGGTTGATTTGTTACTTCAACATGAAAGCATTGATATTTACGTTAAAGGAGATGAGGTTCATGAAAGTGATCCGGAAGAAGTTGAGGATCATAGGGAGGTAGCAGCGGATGATGTTTCTGTGGATGATGACATTGGTGCTGCCAATGTAACTAATGATGTGAACTTGAATATTGGTGAAGCTGTTGAGTCTGATTATGTTGATTCTGATTCCGAGCTCCCTCAATACAATTCTGATGATGATGATGGTGTGTCTAAACCTGTTGAGAAGATTTACGAATCCGATTGTGATCATAGGACTCTAAATTTTGAAGTTGGGTTAAAATTTGACAGTCTAGAACAGTTCAAGGAAACTATTCAGGACTATGGTATTGTGAATGGAGTAAATTTGAAATGGGCTAGAGCTGAACCGAGGAGAATTGAAGTAGTATGTCAAGACGGATGTCCTTGGAGAGTTTATGCTAGCTGGATGCAGAGGGATTTGACTGTTGCGGTAAAAGCTTGTCATTTAGAGCATAAATGCACTAGATCATTGAAAAACAGACTAGCTACTGTGAAATGGCTAGCTAGGGAATTCATTAGAATGAATAGACCCTTGGATACAATGAGAGCTAGAGATGTGATGGCTGACTTGATGGAGAAATATAATGTTCAAGTTAACAAGTTGCAGGTTTATCGCGCAAAATGGCATGCACAAAGGATTGTAAATGGAACTATGGATGAGCACTACAAGAAAATCAGGTCTTATGTAGCTTATCTCGGCAAAAAGAGTCCCGATGGGACTTTCAAGCTTGATCTGGAAGTAACCCCTGGTTTAGGCCTCTTCAATACCTTTAAGAGGTTCTATGTAGGCTTCAGTGAGCTGAGGAAGGGCTTTAGGCTTGGATGTAGGAAGATAATGGGGTTTGATGGGACTTTTTTGAAGACCAATGCTGGAGGTATTTTGCTGTCTGCCGTTGGTAGAGATGGGAACAATCACATGTTCCCTGTTGCTTGGGCAGTTGTGGAGGGAGAGAACACCCAGTAATGGTTGTGGTTCTTGTCCTTGTTATTTCATGACCTTGCTGTTAACGATGGGAATGGTTAGACGTTCATTAGCGATAAACAGAAGGTAAATCAGTATTTCTATTATACTTCTCATTTCACTTTAATGTTAACTGTTATACGAATTTATGAAACAGGGCTTGATAAATGCCGTTGTTGATTTGACACCATTGGCTGAGCACAGAAATTGTGCTAGACATGTATATGCCAATTGGAAGAGCACTCACCGTGGACAACTCTTGAAGAAGTGTTTCTGGACCGCTGTAAAAAGCACACATGAAACAGCGTATAAGAGAGCTTTGGCCAACATGAAAGCCTTATCTCCTGAGGCAGCCTTAGATTTCCTCAAACAGGGACCATAACATTTTTGTAAGATTAGTTTTCTGTGTCAATTACTGTCAATTGACTTGTAATTGTCTAGTCATTCCCTTAGAATATGCGTTGTATGCTATTTGCAGGTTTTTTTGGTATATCTGTCAAATGCGATGCAATTGACAACAATCTGTGTGAGACATTTAACAGTTACATTGTTGTTGCTAGGACTAAGCCTATTGTAAAGATGTTGGATGACATTAGATCGTGTTTGATGGAGAGAATGTAACATAAGTTAAAATTGTTTGATGGTCGGGAGGATGACATATGTCCAGAAATTAGGAAAAAGGTTGAGGCTTTGAAAGTGTCTGCTGGTTTATGGGTTCCTAGGCCAGCTCTTGTTGAAAAATTTGAAGTTGTTCGTAGACAAGAGAAATACGTTGTTGATCTGAATGCTAGGACTTGTAGCTGTAGGGAATGGGAGTTGACGGGCATTCCTTGTTGTCATGGCATTGCATGCATCAACTTCATGAAGCATGAAGTTGAATCTTATGTGCATGAGTATTTCAAAAAACCATACTACATTATGGCATATCAGCATCCACTGACTCCAATGGAAGGAGAAAACAACTGGCCAGAAGACACTGGCGAACCTATTCAGCCTCCTCCATTTAAGACTAGGCCAGGGAAACCAAAGAAGAATCGCAAGAAGGGAGCCGAAGAAGAACCAAAGAACCAAACGAGATTGTCTAAAAAAGGAGGTGAGATCAAGTGCAGCAGATGTAAGTTATATGGTCACAACAAGAGAAGTTGCAAGACAACTATCGACAATGAGGCACAATCACTGGTCATTTTTGAACCAGCTCCTGCTAGTGGTCAAGTAAAGCCTATGGTTTTTTGTCCTACCTCATGTCATTTCACAAACACTGTTTTTTTATTTAACAGGTATCTTCTGGAAGAGAGCAAGCTGGAGGTAGACCATATGGAAGGGGACGAGGAGGCAGACCAAGAGGAAACAGGGGAAAAGGTGGCAGAGGAAGGACCGGAAGAGGAGCCATTTTTTCAGCCACATCTCATGTCGAAGTCGGTAGCACCAGCCATGCCCAAAGCAGTTACAATATAGGCACATCTACAACACAGTCCTCTTCTGTTGCTGGACCAAGCATGGAGGCCTCTACAAATGCTTGACTGTGCTGGCTGGCTGTCCTTGGTTGTCTGTTTGAAATTTGTCTGTCCGTGGTCTGTTTGGGCTGGCTGTAATACTGTCTTGGCTTGCTGTACTCTGTCTTGGCTTGCTGTACTGGGCTAGCTATACTTGTCTGGTTGTAATCTGTCTTGGCTTGCTGTCTAGGCTGTAAGCCGGTTGCCTATCTGGTTGCCTGTCTGGTTGCCTGTCTAGGCTATAATCTGGGTTATGTCTGTCTGTAATCTGGGTTCTTTCTGCTGTAATATGGGTTATGTCTGTCTGTAATCTGGGTTATGTCTGTAAGACTCAGCTTCTGTCTTGTTGTTTTAATATTCAAACAAGCATTGACATGTTGCGTACATTGGAGGGATTGCAAAACAGCAGAGTAATGGTTAAATCGGATACACACAGGGTATTTTTGATAATTTATGTTTCTCTTGTAGTCTTACAAATATGTCAAACTTGGGTTGTTGTGATACAAACAACCATGGACATGTTTTAAACAAGTTCTAATCAATTTCAGCCAGTTTACAAGTTTCTTCGCTAACACACATAAAATTATCCCAACACATATGACAATTACAATAATACATAATAACTTCATATCTTTCACATTTTCTTCAACTTTAGTCAACTGTATCTCCACTGTCCTTAAACGTGCTTCTAGGGTCGAATTTTCAGATGGGGATTCTTCTTCCTCAAATTGCTTCGTCAACTTAGGAGTATCCACCCACAGAAAAAATCCACACTCTCCATCAAACTTGTATCTACAGCAGCCAAAGAATCTTCTCCCATTGTTCATTTCAGTATGAGCATTCCTGATAACGCATTCCAGACCACATAAGCACTTCACATTCTTGTTCTTCTCAATGCAGCTCGAACTATCCATGACGCTGCTTGTCCTACTTTCACGTCTGCTAGACATTGCTGCTAGTAATGTCCTACTGTCACGTCTGCTTGTCCTACTGTCCTACTGTCACGTCTGCAGACAAACAACAACAACATTATATGTCAATAACTACCTAAGAACAACGACGACAACCACAAATTGCAGACAATGGCGGGGGAGGGGGCTGCGACGAGGGGAGGAGGCTGCTGCGAGGAGGGGGCGAGGAGGCTGCTGCGGGGAGGGGGGAGGGGGCTGCTGCTGGGAGGGGGGGTAGGAGGCTGCTGCTACTGGGAGGGGGGAGGATGCTGCTGCTGGGAGGGAAGGAGGATGCTGCTGCGGGGAGGGGGGAGGGGGCTACGTGTCAATGGACACGTACTAGCCACGTCGGATTTCGTCTGAGGGTCGGGTGGACGGATGTTATTTTTGAGATAACGGACAAACGTGGGGCTACCTGATGATATTATTGAAAGTTCTGAGTAAATCGAAAAAACGGGCCAAAGCTCAGAATAGAATTGATAATTTGGCCTAAATATTATATTTCTATTCAAGGATAAGGTCATTGATATAATAATAAACTGGACACGAAAATCGAAATGGGTAAAAAAAAAAATGCACGAGTAGATTATAATCTCGAATGATTGTTTGATTTGGCAGGTTACAGATACAAAAAGTAAACGAGTAGGATCCACCCGAGGCTCCTCGCCTCTAAATAGAAGACAGAGAGAGAGCTGGTTTAGAATCTCGAGAGAGAAGAGATAATGTTTAGTAATGGATAAAATAAAATAAAATAATAGCCATGGTGTGGTGGCATCTCCCATCTTCCACGGATAAATTATTTTATTAATAAATAGTAAAATTTATTAACAGTACATCGCTCCCCACCTAACTCAAAACTAATCCCAGCGTTAGATACATGAAATAAAAGGAAAGATTAGTTTATATATTAACATAAAATGTGGAGGCGAGGACTTGATCGAACATCATGAGTTAACAACAGATCTCCCCGTTCCTCTTATTTGTTTGTCTGACTCTGAACTAAAAAAAATGTCTTATCTTCTTGTGTCTTAACTACTCTCCCCCCTCCTTCCCCCTTATCATTATTGCAAACAAAAAAACAAGAAGAACCCCTCAAATTCAACTCCCTCATCCTTTTGGCCTTTTTCTTTCTTTCTTTTGGAACAAGACTTTTTTTGTGATAAGAATGACAACAACAATCCTTAAGATTGCTTTCCCTCAGTCCTCCACCCTCCACCCCACCACAGAATCCTACTTGTTTTCTTTTCCTTCATCTGTCGAAAGAAAACCTTCCCCTTTTATTTTTGACCAAATATGCAAATACAACCCACAATAATTGGCACCAAGCGGAAAAGACAAGTGATTGGCTACTTTATGAGTGCAACATGCACATCCGTTCCTATATGATTTGATCACATCAATCAATATTTTTTAAAATTGGGCCCCACATCCCGATAGCGACAAACGAACGGTATCACCTCATGTGCGTGGGGATGCCATGCCAGCAGCACTACACGACTCCTGTACATATGAGGAGGAGGAGGCAGGAACAGGACAACCTGGCCGGGGTTGTCCTGGGGCAAGTTGGGTCCACTTCTTCATTTCTCTGAGCGAAACCTGATCCAATCTCCCAACTCCCCCCCCCCACCCCCACCACCACTGTCCCGACCCTCTTCTGACTCGAACACTGACACGACACCGACGCCCGCACCCACCCTGTTCGCCAGGAACCGACCTTCCTCGGTGTCGAATTTTTCGGTTATAGTACAGTAATCGTAAAAATAAAAGTAAACGTAATATCGAAATTTAATATGACAGTACTGTACCGTAAAATGAATGAATAGGACAGAATCGACAGTAGTGAGGTTGGAATGCTCCGAACAAAAGTGAAAGATAAAAGACTAAAATCAGTATTTTGAGTTGTTATTTGTTGCGATCCTTTTATAATTCAAAATCTGACAGTTACGATTATTCAACCAATCTAGGATTTTCTTAGATCGTGTGCACGATCTGATTCCTATTTTGTAGGAACCATGCACGTCGTGTTTGGGTTAGTCTTTCGGGGTTTGCCACGTGTCCCACTCGTGGCTTGGCTGCGGATGTGGTCTAGCTAGGCTCTTGAGTAGCGAAGATCCTTATTATGTCTCGAGCTACACTAGGTGCTCGAGAGTCACTGCTCGAGCGATGTTGACCTCGAACTTTTTGCTCGGGGATTATTTCTCAAGTAGCGTTTATGTTGGCTTCTCGAGTAAAATTAACGTTGGGCCCTATTTGGCCTAAATGATGTCCGTCTAGAGTTTCATTTCTTCGGCCCATTGAGAATGAAGTTCAGAAATTCGTATGTGTCAACATACCCATAGTTGTCAAAAACGCGATTTAACACGTGAAATCGTGCGATTTTACGTTTTTTTAGGCCTCAATGAGTTGAAACAGGCATAAAATCAGTGTTTGGTGAAATCGTAGGATCGTAAGCGGGATCGTAGGATCGAAATCGTAACTCATGCCGAAACTATAAACCAAAGCGTAAAACTAAGCCCACCAAATCTAAACGCAAGCCCGATTCTTAAACTCGAGGGACTAGGTTAGCTAATTAGGATTTATTATTAAAAATAAATAAATAAAAATAAAAAGAATGGTCCCGACCATTCGCTGGAGGGGAAGGAGGGGCTTTCTCCTCTAAGGGGACGGACCAAACCCTCGCCACAGCCTCATCGTAGAAAGAAGGATCGACCCATGACGTGGTCGCAGAGAGAAAAAGGGAGGAGGAGCAGCGCGAGGTCGAAGACGCTGGGCGAGATGGGGCAGACTTGACCGTGGGCTGCGGAGCTGGCAGATTGTGGCAACGGCGAGCCGCGAGGGCATTGTAGTTAATGTATGTTTCACCCCCTCTCTGTTTTCACTCGTCCGCCTTCGTCACGTCTTGCGTCTGTCACGTTTCTCCCTCTCCTCTTAGTGTCATCTTCGTCTTGCTTGGGAATGTCTGGCTTACTGTTATGGTTGTGGGGTTGCCATGGGTTACGACTTATGAGGGTCTGGATTTGAAGTCGATTTTTATGCCGACTTGTGTCATGCAACTGTCATTGCTCGAGTGTACACTAGAGTCTGGCAAACGTATTACTCCCTTGATGCATGACCCGATGATGGAAATTGGTAGCCGAAATTGTTACCTTGTTAGCTTCTCTTTCTGTTACGATTTAAGGTGGCATTGACATTGTTGGGTAAATTGGATTTATGAGAATCAACCCCACAGAGACAAATTGAAGTGAGAATTGAAAAAGAGAGTTGTCGGTAAGTGGTTGGCTGATGATTAGGGTTCTGTGTCTTCTGTAATCGATCCGTCTTCTCCTGTTGCGATTTAGGCCCTGACTTATATTATTTGTGTGATTTATTATTTGTTAACATGTATGCATATATATGTATTCAAATAATAATTTTATAAACTCTTTCGATTTCACTTACGATCCTACGAGTTACAATCTTACGTATCCCTCCCGATCCTACGTAGGATCTCGATTTTGACAACCTTGAACACAGCCCTTCGCCTCTATATTATAGTAAATGTTCTTTCTCCCGAATTAGAGAAGCAACGTTTGGCCCAAGGTCGAGCCTTAGGCCCATTATCTCCCAAACCATCGCAGGCCCAATTAAAATGTGATGAAGGGCCTGGCCCATGATCAGGGGCTCGACGACGAAGTTGTTTTTCACTTTCAAACACATTTCTTTCTTTCCTCGAGGAGTAGTAGTAGCAGCAGCGCAAAATTTTTCTATTTATATGGAGTGATCCCAATAAAAATTAGGGAGTTGATGTTTCGTTGGTATAGACTCGGGCAATGCCAAGGAACTGTGACCTGTTGATTGCATTGACAGGGTGTTGTGTTGATGTCCCACTTCAATTATATTATCCTCTCTAAGCTATTGATGTATGGTGATGTTCCACAGCTGATGCGAGGACATTGGTGCAACAAGCTAAGAATGAAGCAACTGAATTCCGCTTCAGATATGGTTACGAGATGCCAGTTGATGTACTTGCTAAATGGTGCGTGAAATGTTTAGGTTGGATTGCTTGAGTATCTTCGTTGACTGTGGCTACTTTTTTGTTCTTATAAGGTGTCTGTTGTACATTTATGTCATTCTGCCATGCAAGAAAAGAATATAGTTGGTTGGCTAAATTAACCATTCTATCATGTATTATACCATATTTTTTCAATATATCCTGTCGTTTGAAACGTATCCTACAGTAACCCGTACTTAAGACGTTACTTCCACGTTATCCTCCGTTAGCTCCTCTTCTAACGGAGTCAGACGTGTCGCACACGTGACTATGACGGCGTTAAAAAATCACTGTTAGGCCGATCGATGGGGAAAAGACAAATTCACCCCGCCCTTTTCTCACCCCCGTACCATTCAATCGGGGAATATCCCCGTTAGGCCAATCGCTTCATCCGTCTACACTACCAACTCAACATTCTTAGCCAGGAACTCGTTCCCCACGAGGTGGCCCATCACCACCGGCTCGGCCAACGCCACAGTCGCCGCCGCTCCTCCCTTCCTCAGTTGCTGATGCTGCATGCACATTGCTGCCCTCACTGTCTCCGTCTGCATCGCATCCGCCACCCGCCTGATCCCACGCATCCCCCGACGATTGCCCCCGGGTTCACTCTCCACGGGCCCGATTGTGCCGCATTCGAAACCCCATCTTTCTTCCCTCTTCCCCGGGCCTTGGAAGAATCCGGTCTAATTGTGCCCTCTTCCACGGGCCTGATTGTGCCGCATCCGAAACCCAATCTGACGGAGTGAACCCTCTCTAGAGGATGGGAAAGGAAGGGGAGCAGAGGGAGGCGTGAGGATGGTGGGGGGACGGGGGCGAGGGGAGTGGTCGAGGGAAGAGAGGGAGAAAAGGAGGAGGGCGCAGATGGAGATGGCCAAATAATTGGCCTTAATTAGGCCTTAATTGGCCAAATAACTCAAACACGTGGCTATGACGGTAATTTCTTAACGTCGTCATAGCTACGTGTGCGACACGTCGGACTCCGTCAGAAGGTGAGCTAATGGAGGATAACGTGAAAGTAACGTCTTAAGTACGGGTTACTGGAGGATACGTTTCAAACGATGAAATAGATCATAAAAATGAGGTATAATACATGATAAAATTGCTAATTTGTCCTAGTTGGATGGTTCTATAGATTTCATGTCATTTCGAAATTGATTTATGCTTGAAACAGGATTGCCAATGAGTCTCACTCAGCATGCTTACAAGAGGCCGCTTGGAGTAGGTCAATATTTAAAGATTACCAGTTTCTAGGATTTTCTTTCTTGGCTATTCATGTATAAATGCACTATTCTTTCTGCTCTCCTTTTTGTCCCAGGTGTTCCCTTCGTTTCTATTCTACAGGGCAGAAATAGTACTGCATGTGCTAATGTCTAGCTGCTTCCTTTTGTTTTGCTGTCTGCTTTTTAGTTGCAATGGTTTTTGGGAATTTGAAGAAGATGAAAAAAGATCCTGCCTCTTCCGTAGGATGAGACAGTGCAGGTTTGCGCTTTCCTACTGAACAGAAATTCATGTATTTAGCAAAGGTTTTATTGAATGGGAAATGGCAGTGATTGATCACTAACCCAAACTGGTATTTGTTTTTCCTGACCTGGCCACGATAATTGCTGGCGCCTACTGTCATCCTTCAGACTGCTATTTCCGCTTTGCTATCGGTTCTGCAAGAAGATTTCAAAGCAAACGGGATAGAGGTTGTCCTCCTCTCTGATTCAGTTTCATCCGTTTCATTCAATTAATACTTATAGCTTGTTGGAGGTAGGCTTTCTGACCATATGTTGCCGATGGAAATCCCCTACCGCAGGTCGAGCGACAATCCATTGTTCCGGGTGCTGTCCACGGAGCAAATCGACAAGCACTTGACTGCAATCAGCGAGCTGTGACTAGATGCACGCACGGTCCTCGCCTCCTTTGATATCTGAACGGGTTGAAGAAGCTACGCCGTGCTCTGCGGACAAAAGCATGTTTTCCATTGGGAATTCGTGTTGTTTCCTTGGAGGGAGCCTCGGAACTAACCGTGTCGAGCCGTTTTACGGCGACATTGGGTTCCGTTTGGTGGATGAAATCCGGGTCAGGTGTCTTTGGGTCTTCGGCTTCGGGTCCTTCGGACTTCCCCTCTTTCTTGCAACCTTTATCCCCCCCTGTCCGGTACTTATTGCCCTCCTCGCCTTTCGCCACGTGTATAATCCATAAAAAAAACAAACCAAGAAACTACAAAATTACCTACGATTCGAAACTGCCCCACGCGCTCTAACAGACGCTTACCTCCTCCCTTCCTTACGTTCCGTTTGATTCTCCGTGGAATTCACTTTACCTCAAGAAAAGTTACGTCATTTATAACATTTTAAAAATTAAAAATATTAATATTTAAATAAAAATTAAAAATTTATCTTTTTTAAAATAATGAAGATGAACTTTTAAAAAGGGAATGACAAAAAAGTCATTGTCATTACTTTTAAAATATTAATATTTTTTAATAGTGTTATAAATGACGTAACCTTTAATCAAACAGAGCGTTAATGGAGGCGGGGCCGCGCGAATTCTGACCCAAAAAAGGGCAGAGGCAGAGAGACAACGGTCCCCATCAGTTCCTTCCCTCCTTGCTTTCGGAAGCCGCGTCGCCATCAGATCAATCAACTGATGGAAGGCCGAAGAATAGGCGCGAAGCTCCCCCAGGAACTAAAAAGTCTTTGTAAGTCGTCAGTGCGTGTTTTGCTTCCTTCGTCGATCCGATTTTCTTCATTTCCCCCCCTTTTTTTCTTTCACTTTTGTTTTGTAGCGGGGGGAAAGGCGGTTTCGCTTGCTTGAGGGGATCTGATGCCCCTCATTTTTTGGGGAGTTCATATTTGTGGGGTTTACGCCACGCCACTTCCCTCCCGACCCACAAAGTTCGTTCCTTTCCCTCCCTCCCTCCCTCCCTTGCTTTCTTTTCTATTCGGGTGTCCCAGTTTTTCTCTCTGTTTTTCTTTTTAAGTTTATGACATGTTTCGGTTGGTTGGGTGATTTCCTCGGTAATTTCCTTTTAGGGTTTTCTTCCAATTGCTGCAAATGTACTACTTCGTAAGGTCCGATGCGTTTCTTCTTCCTTTTGGTTGGTCGATGATTCGATTTCTTTTTTTTTTTGGTGCAAAAGTGCATGATGCGTTATTGGATAATTGTGTTCTGGGTGTCGCCGATTTAGGGATTTTTTTCTCGGCGATTGGATGGATTCTTTTCGCTGCTTTGATCGGGTGGCGTTTTGTGTTACGTTAGGAAGTCCTTCATGGCGACTGCGACAATGGCCACCGCGGCAGGCGCTGCTGCTTTGTTGTACTACACCTTGAGTCGCAAAATTCAGAACGATTTGCCTTGCGAGGATGAGGATAATGTGGATGCAGGTGCAGGTGCGCTGGATCATGTGGGTATCGAGCGAGTTTCTGGTAGGCTCATTCAGGCTCCAGTGACGTGGTTGGAGACGATATCTACGTTGTCTGAGACTTTGAAGTTTACCTACTCAGAGACCCTCGGGAAATGGCCTATCGCTGATTTGGCCTTTGGGATAAACTTTCTTCTTAAGAGGCAGGTAACAGTTTTCGTTCTCGTCTGGTATGACGTTTGATGTTGTCAACCATTGCTTCCCTTTGCGGTTGAATTGTCTGTGAATATGCCGCTTAGTTTCTTTCTTTAAGGTTGACCGTTTAGCCCTCGTAGTGCATGAACAATTATCTTGCGTGCATTGATAATGTCGACTTGTCTCCAGAAAGTTGATTTCCTCCCTGTAAATACATTTGCATGCTTTTGCAGGGAATATTACAGGTTTGCGATGTCTTTGGTGGTGAAGACTGTGTGCAGGTCACTGATCGTGGCATGATTCCGGAGCTTAGATATCTAATGAAATTATTGACTCTTTGTTGGTACTTCTCCAAGAAGAGCTTTCCGGTGTTTCTAAAGGAAAATGGCTTTTTGGAAGAAAACGTCCTCCTGCATCAACCTAAGCCAGGGGTGAGCTCCTGTGGATCATGAATAGCTTTTCTTGATACCTGTTCAAAGGCCTGCATCACTGTTGATAAATTATTTTAAATTTCATTGTTATTTGCTGATTGTAGTGTTTATTGTCCAGATATTGAAGCCTGCATTTACCATTGTGGTTGATCACAATGATAAGCGTATTATCTTATTGATTCGGGGAACCCACAGTATAAAGGATACTCTTACCGCTGTAACTGGTGGAGTGGTTCCCTTTCATCATTCCGTTGTCGGAGAGGGTGGAGTCACTAATGTCGTCCTAGGATATGCACATTGCGGCATGGTGGCAGCTGCTCGATGGATTGCCAAGCTTTCGAAACCTTGTCTTCTTGGAGCACTCGAGAAGCATCCTGACTACAAAATCCATGTAAGAGTGCATTAGCTGTCAGCAACCTCCAATTGTTTGAAGTTGTAGGCTGATTGAAGATATTATTGCAAACAAATTGTGTTTCGGATTTCCTTTTCCCCAAAACTCTAACGTTGCAGTGATTCCTCAAATTGATTTTCTTTGCTCCATGTGTGGACGCACGCAGATAATGGGACATTCTTTAGGTGGAGGCACCGCTGCACTCGTCACTTTCATATTACGAGAGCAGAAGGAATTATCTAAATCAACCTGTTATACATTTGCTTCAGGTCAGTCTTTTGAGGCGAATTAGCTGCTTCCTTTTAGAAGATATTGTTATACATTTCGGGGTCCTCATTGCTTATATAGCTTTTCTTGGATATCGTTGATGCAGCTGCTTGTATGACATGGGAATTGGCAGAATCTGGCAATGATTTCATCACTTCCATAATAAATGGAGCAGATATAGTGCCTACCTTTTCAACTGCCTCACTGGATGATTTACGTGCTGAGGTGATTTTTCTTTTGTAATTTTGTAGAGTTGTCATGTTTCTCATAGTTCTCAATTCGTCTGCGGTGTGATCCTTGATTTGATATTGTGAAAGCCGAAAAGTAGTTGATTATAATTTTAGAAAACTGGTTTGCTTCATTCCCAGGTGACTGCATCTGCTTGGATCAACGATTTACGTAATCAAATTGAACGCACCCGGATCCTCAGTACTGTTTATCGTTCGGCATCGGCACTGGGCTCTCGTCTTCCATCGATCGCAACCACCAAAGCTAAAGTTGCTGGAGCTGGTGCTATTCTTCGTCCCGTGTCGAGTGGCACTCAGGTAAACCTTTGTTGGTTCATTCAGACGTGCCTTTTAGCCGAGCTGTTTGGGCTCAACCCCTAATTTTAGCTTTTCCTTGTTTCTTTGCTTGCCATGAAAAAGGTGGTGATGAGGCAAGCCCAAAGCATGGCTCAAGCAGCTTGGACGCGTCCTGCAATTAGTCTTTCATCATGGTCGTGCATAGGCCCCCGTCACACGGCCTCCCATTTGAGACCAAAGGATGGAAGTGAAACAGAATTTTGTATCTCTGATGAGGCGAATGGTGGACCTTTGCTTACGGTGGAACAAGACGCCACAGGCGGAATGACAACTGAAACTGCCACCCTTCCTGTATCATCGTGTGAACAGATCGAGTGGACATCAGAAATAGAAAGCCCGTATACTGAGGGCATCTATGTAGAATCAGAGAATTACGGCGATGAAGATGGTGAAGATCTTAGCAATCCTGAACGGTCTGAGGCTAGAATGTCTGAAGTGGAGTTGTGGCAGCGACTTGAGGATGAGATCTGCAGTAGAGCCCGTGGTGAAGCCGTGGATGTGGCTAAGGAAATGAGAGAAGAAGAACACAAACAGGAACAAGAAGAAGCGGCTGTGCTGGCCGAGGTTGGAGTAGTGCGGGCGGACTGCGGTAGCCCGTCGGCAGAGAAGAAGGAAGTAGGTAGATTCTTCCCTCCAGGAAGGACGTTGCACTTAGTCACCCTGCCTCGGGGCTCTCAGAGCAATTCCCCATCCGCCCCAGATGATGGGATTGACCCGAGGGTGGGGATGTTACGCCCTCCGGGATTGGATTCCCCGACTCTAGGGGACAGCGAGAAGGGACCGAGGGTGGGGCTGTTTTACACGCCGAGGTCGTTGTACAGCAAGATCAGGCTGTCGCAGACGATGATAAGGGACCATTTCATGCCCATCTACAGGAGACAGATCGAGCGGGTGATTAAAGCGCTGGAGGAGGATGATGATGATAGGGAGGTGGTGTTATAGCCCCACAGTGTTATTACCCCCGGCAAGAACTTCGGTTGGAGGGGGGAGAGGAGAGCGGGAAGACCGGTTAGAAGAGCCCAGAGCTTTTTTTTTTTGTATAAAATGAGATTATTTTTCATTACATTAAAAAAAACAATAGGAGAATAATAATAATTTTTTTTTTTTACGAGGTAAGAAAAAAACCGAGTCGGGCATTGATCTTATATAAAGATAACAATAATAAAAAGGGTTAGGCTAATTCATTCTGTTTTTTCGTTTGGAAGAAAATGGGACGTGATTGACTGGAGTTCAGTGAAATTTTAGAGGAAAACCTTTATATGTTATTTATTATCAATTTCCATTGAGTAAACGTACTTCCATATTCGATCTATTGGAGAAAAATTTTTAACGGGCTCGCTGCCGGGTTTCCGCTGAATACCACGTAATGAAATTATGAATATGGAAAAATTTCGACGGAGAAATAACGCGAGGTTTGTATGATTAGTTTAAAAAAGTTGGCAGAATATGGATGTGTGATGTCACTTTTTCGTAGATTTTTCTCGTTGCTTCAACTTTCAAATATTTCTTTTATAGCTTTAAATCGATATTATGAGTTTATTCTAGCTACGTTTTCCGAAATTATGATTTCTTAACCAAATGCGTAATTATCCGACAAAATATGACCCAACTTTTTATCGACATTCTTTTATAGCATAATCTTTGAAATATTTCTTTTATAATCTTAAATTAATATTTTAATTTTTTTACATTATTCTAACGACGTTTACCTGAATTTATGATTTGTTGAAAACCTTAATTATCTAATGTGACATATTTTAACACCACTTTTTCTACATGAGTCATGACGTGTTCTAGAATGATTCCCTTAAAATAGGGTTGAAGAGGAAAACCCTAATTCGATCTTAATTTGAGGGCGTGGAAATCAGTGTTTGCTTTGACGATTTCAATTAATTATATGAGTTGCTTGGATGATAAATGATATTGAATTTACCTTAGAATGCGATCATAAGAATTCAAAATATCAATATAAAGTTATACAAGAAATATTTCAAAGTTTATGCTACAAAAGAAGTTGACAAAAGTTGAGACCACAAATCAATATTTTGTGAGATAATTTACGCCTTTGTCGTAGATTCGGGTAAGGCTGTTAGAAAAAAGTCATAAATGATTCGAAATATCGATTTAAGACTATATATATATAAAAAAAAGAATTCAAAGTATAGACTAGAAAATCGACAAAAAAAAAGAAAAGTGGTGTCACAAATCTAAAAAAAATTTACGATTTAAGTTACTGCGTCAATAAGGAATGAGAACCCCGTCTTTACATGAGGTGATTTAATCAAACATAGAATTATGAGGAATAACCAAGTCCACCACTCATTTTAAAAAATTATGTCAAACTTTGGCTATATTAAGAAAGGTTCCACGAAATTCATCCTCCGCAAGGTCATCTCTTCGAACGTGTAAAAGGGGTGGGCTACAAAAGCTCTAAATTTATGTACCCTAAATGTAAACATAATTTTATTTAAGTATATAAGTGGTGGGCGGCCATTGATCAGATGTCCCCATACTCTTAACATCAATCCCAAAATTCTTTCAAGTAATGGAGCGCGTCGGGTTTACTAATCCTGTCCTTGCCTAGTTGCTAGCTATATTGGCGTAATTAAGAACCTTGTCTATTTCTTTTTTTACAAATTAAGTGACACACGACGTATGAGTAATATTTCCGTAATTTCACAATACTTGGAAATAACGCCGACGAGTAAGCCGGAAACAAATTCCAAACAACCTGCAACGAAACATAAATCCCCAGTGTAACCCCCAAAAAAAAGTGCATGTCACTCCCACTCTCTCTTCATTTATTTTTGGCTAACATAATAATAATAATAATAATACTAAAGAAAACAAAAGCACGCCCCTTGCTCAAAAATGCAATTATTTTGTTTTTTTTGGGATGTCTTTTGAGAATCTCTCACAAGAAAAAGGAATATCCCCTCCCCCATTAAATTCGTTATATTGCTAATCATCATCGTCATATCATGTTTATGTATAGTAACAATTAAATTCACCATCACAAGTTCTCCAATTTCAGAATGGATAAACATCCGAAATGAATGGAAATGTTCTGGTGATTTCCATCACCAAACGCTGAGCTGGCTATCCTCGGTCCGAAGAAGGGGGGAGAGCACGTCACTTAATGCGCACTCTCCAACACCCTATGAATCCCTCCATTGTTCCAATCATTGATCCTTCTTTTCCTTTTCTTCTTCTTCTTCTTCCAAGACGCAATAAAATCGCCTTCCGTCCTCCTCCCCATTCCCTCTCTCTGCCTCTCTCCCTACGACGACTCATCAGACACTTCCACATCCGAGAAACCATCCGAAACTTTTGATCTTTGAAGGTCCCCCCCCGATCGGATTGCCTAAAGGATTTGGGGTGGCCGGCGGAGAAGAGGAGGGACCTCGTTGAAATGGTTTTGGGATGCGGAGGATTGGCCGCGGGAGAATCGAGGGTTGAGGAGGGGGAGTGGGAGAAGGAGAGGTAGGAGGGTGGAGGCGTGGGTTGAAGGGGTAGTCCTTCAGCAGGGGAGGGAGTTTTCAAGTCAGCTGCTGATCGGCTGGTGCCTCGTCAATTTGATGCCTCTGTTTGCTTCTGCTGGTAAATTTTTTGCTGGGTTTCTTTTTGTTGATATTGGAGGGATTTGTGTTTTCTTCTGTCGAAATGGAATCAATGAGCTGGGTTGGATGCTTCCTATTTGAAATTTGAATTGGGATTCCACTTTCTCTGAGTTTCGGGGAGCTTTTGAGATTCTGCATAGGTTTGATGATCTCGGGGAAGGATCGTGTTTCATTCTCTGTTCTGATAAAATCTTTCGTCATGTTTTTCCCCGCAGGAATACTAGCCATGTCGGCCGACGTAATCACCGACCCCCTGCCGATAACTCCCCCCGAGACTCAACCACCGGCCGCGGATTCCGTGCTCATGGCCCAGTCCAAAGTCGAGTTTGCCATCTGCGACTGCTGCGGGCTCAAGGAGGAGTGCACCCCCGCGTACATCGAGCGCATCCGGGAGCGCTACCACGGGAAATGGATATGCGGGTTATGTGCAGAGGCGATCAAGGATGAGATCGTCAGGGCCGAGAGGCTGGTCAGCACGGAAGAGGCCATGGTCAGGCACATGAACTTCTGCAAGAAGTTCAATTCCCCGGGGCCTCCTCCTGACCCCGCCGTCCACCTGATCTCCGCCATGAGGCAGCTTTTGAGGAGGAGCCTGGAGTCCAGGTCGACTCCCGGCAGTCCCGTGAGGAAGGATCAGGGGAACACTGGCCATGCGCTGGCTCGGTCGGAGAGTTGCTTCTCGAGCCTGGCCGGTTAGGTGACCGGAACATGGACTCTGGGAACTGGGAAAAGTGGGACAAGTTTGGAAGAAAAATGCTGATATTTGCCAGAGTGTAAGATTTGGTTGACGAAGACAAAAACAAAAACAAATGGGACACACAAAGTAAGAAGGAAATTCAAACCTGTCATCAACCCAATTTGGAATCTAATCATCATCAATGAGAAACTTTCAAATCCTTCTATTTGTAGATGCTCTAGGAGTTAACCGCATTAGCCAAAGAAGAGTAGAGTAACATGATTTAACAGCACATCTCTCCTCCAGCTGGAATTGGGGTGATGTTATTGTTTGATGAGGTATCATAAATTTCTCGTGTGTGTTTTGCCCATATAAGGCTAGTTCTTCCGGAGGAGGAGGAGAACATCACGGGTCTCGAGAAGAAGAAGAAGAAAAGAATAAAACAAGAGGAACTACTGATACGTACAAGGAAGGAACTAACTGAGGTTGTCCACTTGTGAATTATGATGATTTAGATAGATTCTTCTCTCCCTCTGGGTTGGGTTGGATTGGGTGTTGTGTTGGCTGATCTAACCTTTCATGGCTAATGATTGTCAAAACCGAAGGGATTGGATTTCTTTAACCGGACTCAATAATTGATGTGTTTGAAAACGTGGGAGGTGGGTAAAAGTTCAATGATTGTTTAACGAGATGAGAGAGACAGATGCCCTTTCCTGTGTGTTATGTGGACCAAATATGAATCCAAGCTTCGCAAGAAGATGCCATGCATCCACCAAATGATATATAAAGAGGACGATGAAAACATGGTTGGAGAGGATAAGATCCACAGAGAATTGAACATCAGGGACAAAGCGTATAAGGTTAGGAGGAGAGAGGATGCATAGGTTATTGTCAAATTAAACAGCGTCGGGTCGGTAGAATGAATGTTCCTGGCGGATTGGTCTGGTGCGGACGGACCAACCCACATCAAAAGTCAAATTCATTTTTGTTGTCGTTTGGGATCTGTGAATCTTCGACGCGTATTTGATTGACCAGGCACCGAGTTTTTGGTATCTTGTTTTCTGTCACCAATTAGCTGGGAAAACTTCTTATCAAAGTAATAAGTGCTTTGTTATTTAATTCCGTTAGTTTAAAAAATATTCGAACAATTATTAAGGGGAGGGGGCAGTCACTTTTATTAAAAAAAGAGGACAGGGGGCAGAGGGGAGACGGGGATACGGGGTAGGGGGGGCAGTGAACGGGGGCAGGGGGAGTTCGGTAAAAAATTGACTTTTTTAAATTTAACGTGAGTTTCATCAAATATTTGAAAAACTTTTTAAATATTTGATTGCAGGACGAATTCGAACTTATTAAAATTAAATTTTTAAAATAATTTCATTTTCATAAAGTTAAATTTTTAAAATTCGACTTTACTTTATTTATTCGATTTCAAACTCTAAATCTAAAAATTCGAATTCGAAATGATATAAAAAAAATTTTAAAAATTTAGATAGTAAATTTAAAAATATCTTTTAAATTAATAAATATGACTTCACCCATATGTCCGTATCAGAAAAATGGTGATGCGACGTTTGTTGTACAAATTATTCACGTGACCTGCCTGCACCCTCCTTTTATTTCACCGGTCACGCACCCACTCAAATAATATTCACGCTTTTAGAGTGATTGAATCATGAAATGCTTTACTTGCGCGTGGACCAGAATTTCATGCTCAACACAACAACATCTAAGAAAGTCTAACCCTGAACTCGGGGATATGGGCACCTCCAAGGCAATTTTGACCATTGCCCATCTTGCCCAACATCCTCAACACATTGATCTTTTTGTCTTTGTGCTTTTATAAAATTCCATAAGATTCAAAGGGCAAAGACATTTTACCCCGCGCTTTTATTATACGAAGACACCCCCAAATTATTTGCTTAAGTAGTCCCGAGGTAGGTTTGATTGTTTGCCTTACCCGAAATTTATGCCTTGCGCCAGCGGCAATTCGTTGCCGTAGTTGATGGTGCTGTCCACAGAGAAAATGAACCCGGTCACAAATGCGATATAACTTAAGGGGTGGTCTAGCATGGGATGTGGGAGTGGACGAATTTACCAGGTCGACCGTCGCATGTATTGCTTCCACGAGTCGCTCCCTGCCTCACGGCCACCTCCGGTAGCCTTCTCACCTCCAAAAGCCCCGCCAATTTCCGCCCCGTTCGTTGGAATGTTGACATTCACGATCCCACAGTCGCTTCCCAGCGGACTACAAAAGGTTTTACACGATTTAAGAGACGAATTCGGTAAAGCTAGGCTTGCATTAATCAAGTCTAAATTCGTAAGAGGAGCATGTTCTGTGATGAACAATATAAGAATGAAACTGTTTACCCAATCCATTTGAAAATCACATCCGGCCTGCGGGTAAATATGGAGCTGCTCAACCCTTGTGGCACAGAGTTGTTTATCTCAATCGCTTCCTTCAGTGTCTGTATATTTCCAATGTGAAAGGAACACAGATCAGTTGGTCGTTGTAGGCATTAAATGCATATCATGATCTCAAAGCATTCTTCTGATAGTACCTGAAATTTCATAAGGTATAGTACTGGAGCAAACAACTCTTCTTTAACAACATCCGCATTAGAGGAGATTTCAACTATTGTTGGTCGAACGAAATTTCCATCAGACTCTATTACTGTCCCTCCAGTCAGGATCTTCCCACCCTGCCAAAGTGGGAGGAGATCATAAAATCTTCCGGTGAAACAAAATACTCACGATTGAAAGTCAATAACAATTTTCGCAAAGTATGCGACTTTCAATGGTTTGGCATACTCTGCCAAAAGAGCATCAAGATACACTATACAACTAAGGAAATGATGATACTTGCCTGTGATTTGATAACCTCTATTCCCTTTTCAAAATTCTTCCTTGATTCAACAGTGTGTAGCGGCCCAAGCAAAGTGCCTTTCTCCAAGGGATTGCCGATTTTGATTTGTTTGTATACATCAAGTAGTTGATCAAGGACTTTCTGGTATATACTTTCGTGAAGAATCTTCACATCGATCACACAGAGAATCAGTCACAGAATGCTGGTGGTACTACCAAAGATCAAGTTTATGCCAATATTTACCAGTCTCCGGCATGTTGTGCAACGTTGTCCAGCTGTTCCTACAGCTGCAAATAGAACTGACCTGACGGCCAGCTGAACGTCAGCATCATCCATAACGATGATGGCATTGTTTCCACTCAACTCAAGCAAGCATTTCCCATGCCTGGCAGTCACAGTCTGCTGAACCAATTGACCAACCTGTAATCCCGAGGAGAACATCACAACAAAAATTAATATATATAAGAGATGAAAACAATCAATTCGATCATCTGTTACCCAGCCAGTAAAGAAACATTACATGGTAAAGCTTCAAGCTTTCCAGAAAGCTAGACCTCAAAATCTAGTGTCCCCTATATGCATTGCCGCCAAATCTAATCACAAATTAGCAGTACAGTGCCTTGCACTATCTATAAAATGAAATATTATTAAATCCTGGTTCTCAAACTTTCTTCTTAATTTTAAGGTTAATTAGCATCTTTCAAGCTGATTGATGATTAATAGCGGCTAATATTTCCACTTCAGCTGTAGAGAAAGAAAACTGCTCTACCTTGGAGCTACCGGTGAATGATACAAGAGGAATACGTGTATCCTTGGCTATTGCTTGGCCAATATCAGCACCACCACAGAGGGAAGTAAAGATGGCCCCCGGTAGATTGTTCTTTTCTAAAACAGAGGCCACTACCTTCGTCATTGCAATAGTTACTAAGGGTGTTGTTGGTGCGCCTTTCCTAGGAACAAGAGAAAAAGATTACTTGGAGAAAAGAAGCTGTTATCACTCAACTTCAAAATGTCGATGTTAAAAAATGATTCAAATAATTTGGGGTGATTCATTTTGTTATCATGATGAGAACAGTATACAGAAACAGCTTCTTTTACATTAGTCCCCTAAAATGTCCTAAAGCATGGAATAAAACAAAGATCCAGAAACGCATAGATAGCACCCAATTCATCCATATGTTTCAATCGAAGCCCCACAGACATTGGGAAAGGCCTGATGGGGCTAACCAAGCAAAGGCAAATCAATGTCCTGACAATGCAGGGAACACAGTTGTTTGTTTTGCTCTTTCGCAGGCATACAATTATGAGAGTTGAAAAATGGGCATATTAGCAACAGGTTGAAGATATCAAATAGAAAATGATCACTTATCCCAAAGAGAGATGCAACCAAAGAAAACCACAGTAGGTGCATACAGCATCACTTTCTGTAATGCATACAACAAGGCATGGTGGCTGGCTCACCAGACAACACAATTACCGCAGACTAGTGCAATGCAGGCATTCCATCCTACATGAAAAGAAATGGAAATGTTACCTTTTCTGGTAAAGAAAATGATCCTCATATTCTACGTATACTTTACATAACAAATTCTACATACTAGTCATAACTTAAAATGAATACCGGAGACCACAAATTGGGAAAATATATCAAAGTACATAAAAGAAGAAAGGACAAACTACAAAGAGACATACAACCACACATAAAAGGTACATAGAAATATTTTGGCAAAGGGATTAAATTGTATGCTTAGAAGGATGTATCCAAATGTATTGACTTTAATAAATTGTGTACTACAGACCACATATTGTCGATATCCGAAGGTAAGAGCCGAAACTGTAAATTTATCACAAGCAACCATAATCCTAGAGAATAAAATTGCATAGATAGCTCGTGAAAAACTGCACTGGCAACATCATCTCCTCATGTAACAATGATATAAATTTAAAAAACCTCAAATAAACAACCTCAGAAACAGACAGGAATAGCTCACCAAGCACAGCACATGGGAAATTAAAAGCTGTGATCACACCAACAATCCCTAAAGGATTCCACATCTGCAAAATTAGTCCACAAAAACAACTCAATGTAGATATCCTGCCATACCAATGCCACATTAGAGGTAACATGCTGAAGCCTTACCTCCAACATCGCATGATTTGGACCTGGGAAGAAGTTGCACAGGGTTACGATTTGGCAAAAAGTTACTCAACAAAAGATAGTAAGATGAAGAGAGAGAAGAATTACTGCCCGTGTTATCGGCTAAAGGTCAAGCAAGGTTCAAACTTCAAACACATAAATTTTGGATGCAAATGGGGGAAATTATACGAGTAGTTATGCACAACATTTCACTAATAGAGTCCAGAATAGTGTGAAATGCTACACAATCATCCAATTTGTGTCTCTCAGTCAAAAACCATTTTACATTTCTGGAAAAATATTACTAAGATGATGTAAAAAATCTTACGTTCTGATGGTATAACTGATCCATTGAGCTGCCGACTTAACCCAACAGCAAAGTCACACATGTCAATGATTTCCTGTCATTCATTAGTAGTTAGTCAGAGATGCGTGCGACTGAAAAGACTCAGGGCATGGAGGTTCTATTCGTCTTTCCACATCTTATCATGAACTTGTTTAGCCCCTATCTTGGGATTAGATTCCATAAAGCTTATCACAAAAACTGCATTCAACCATGTTAATGGATGTTAACAAATAATTTCTCACATTTTATATTTAGGCGCAGGTAATCCAGTATTTGCAAATATATTTTTCATAACGAACTTGGGCCTGGTACGTTTAAACCAACGAACCATCTACAAAAAAGTCCAGGGCCACAACAAAAGATAAAATTCAATTAAACTGGAATGACAGCTCTTAGGATGGAAATAACATACTTGGACTTCTCCTATTCCTTCGGGAAGGATCTTCCCCATCTCAAGAGATACTAGGCGGCCAAGTTGCTGGAGCTTGGATCGCAACGCATCACCAATTTGTCTAACTATTTCACCCCTCTTCGGGGCAGGTACCTGCCACCCGTTATATCAATAGGACTAAAGAAACCCGCCAAAGTTTTACGTTTACTGACGGCAAAAGAGAAAGTGACACAAGCGAAACACTAGAAACAGGCAAGAAGGGACAACGCGTGGCTTACCTGCATCCATATCTTAGCTCCTTCAGCACAGGCTTGCATTCCCTCCTCATAATCCTCTATTGATCCCTCCACGACTTCAGCTATAACCTGCACCAGAAAAAGAGGTTTTCATTCTGGGCTTAACCCCCGAAAATTCCCACCACCCATGGACGAACGGACGAAACTCCTACGTAATCCCGTCCCAACAAACAGACAGACCAACAAAAACCCATCATGCATCGACATCGTAACCGAAGAGGAGACACAGCTGGCGGAAAAGCAATGCCGATCGAAACCACAGGAAGCGCGATCACCGCAACGGCCTTCGGAGGCAACCCATCCGGAAAGACGGAGGGGAAAGGAGTGGGAGGAGGACCTGATTGTTGGCGGGGTTGAGGGTGGAGACGAGGGGGCCGTGAGCCTTCCAAGAGCCATTGACGAAACACCCGGGGTTGCGGGGAGAGATGCCGATGTCCCTGAGGAACTCGTAGTCCTTCCTGGAGAAACTCATCGTGAATGGCGGTTGGGACGGTGGTTCACAGTCAGTACGGCGGTGGCGGTGATCAGGTGGCGGATGGGGGGGCACGAGGAGAGTATTAGAAAGGAGGAGACGTGATGGAATTGTCCGTTACAAAGAGGGTAGCGATAGAGTCGTCGTCGGAAGCCAGTTAGCTGACGTCACTCGTCCGTAGGGGGGTTGCAAATCATAGTAAATGGCTTAAGAGGATGGAGGATGACTTATACACAGTGACTTGTGACTTCTTGTGTTGTTATTATGATGCATAAATCTATAGTCTGGCGTGGCGTAATTTTCTTACAAATTTTGTTAAATAAAATTTTGCATAGTTTTAAATGACCTCACGTGGATCAACCAGAGGAAAATAATAAAATGAAATTAAATATGACCATTTCCTATTGGCCTCCCCATGTCCTCCTTGCCTGGCTGGCCACCCTCCTCCTCCTCTTCGCCTCCCGCCTCCTCCCCCGCCGCTGCCTCAACCCACCCCCGGGCCCCCAACCCCTGGCCCATCATCGGCAACCTCAACCTCCTCGGTCCCCTCCCCCATCGTTTCCCTCCACCACCTCTCGATGAAGTACGGGCCCATTATTCAACTCCTTTTCGGGTCGTTCCCCGTCATCGTGGCCTCCTCTGTGCAGATGGCTCGGGAGTTCCTCCAGAATCACGGCGCCGTTCTATTCATGAGGCCCCGGACGGCCTCTGGAAAGTACACCACCTATGACTTTTCGGACATGTTGTGGTCGCCCGATGGTCCGTACTGGAGGCAGGCCCGCAAGATGTTCCGGACCGAGCTTTCAGCGCTAGGAGGATGGAGTCGTACTAGTACATACGGGCCGAAGAGACCAAGCCGATGTTGCGTTGCCAGTTCCTGTCGAAGGGCGTGGATATCATACTAAAATCTTACCTCACTGATTTGAGCCACAACATGATAAGCAGGATGGTGTTAGGGATGAGTTCGGACGACGACGACAATCCGGTCGCTACCTTGTTTACACCATATTATTTGGGCCGTCGAGAAAATCTGATTCGATGGATGATTCTCTTAGTCGCAGGAAAAAATCTAACTTGAAAAATTTTCCCTAAAGAAAAAATCTAATCAGTCTCGATGGAGGATTCCCCAATCGAAAAAGATTTTATGAATAACTTTGTAGATAAGATTTTATAGGTGAAGATTTAGAACGTACAGAAATTGAAGAAGGATTTACAAACGCTCGAAGATATGAAGATATGGGCAACAACAAGTCCAACCTCGGAGGAGGCCGACTTCCCCTCCCTCTCCCTCTCCCGCCTCAGCCACGTCAAGGGTCGTTCCGCTTGATCAGGTCGGAAGACGGCTTCTTTTCCCGTCTTCTCTCCAAGGAGACCTCCCTCGCTAACCCCTCCTTCCGCCAAGTGCCAATGGTAATCAGTTTTATCAATGGTAATCTTCCTAACAAGTTTTTGGTGCGGTGAGCGTGGATGGAACTGCAACGTGAATGTAACATTTGTTCAATCAACCGACAAAAATTTGGATGAGGCTTTGAAAATTGCCTTCCGAGAGTCGGATACACGGATAACCTTAAAGAATGATCTCCGATTATTAATGGAGCGGATAAATAATATATGTCACGAGTTAGAAACTTTACGTTCGGTAATTCTCACTACGATGCATGTTCTTTTGGAAACTCAACAAATAACCGTTGATCCAAAGATATGTCGTCGGTCCGAAGGGGTAGAAGCCGATTTCCTCGTTCCTCGAGAAGGACACACCCTAAAGGTTGAGAGTTTCCTCATGATCGACATCAATCTAGAAACTATTACTTTAGCTGAAAAAATCGACTATGTGGAAGCTTATGTCGATTCCATTCGTCGAGTGTTCCCAAGAATATGGTCTTGTGGAGTAACTGACGGATCATCGACAACCCTATACTTCAAACAGATGTCCTTGAAAGATTGTGGTTTTGGACCACCCAAATTATTTTTTTTGATAAAGACAATCGACTGATCGATTCAATTAGAATATTGTCTGAGTGATTGAAAAACTAACAATTAATACCGATTTCAAATATATCTATAGATGAATTACTTGGAGATAAAAAGTCTTAGAAAATCTTTCCAAACAAAAAAAGAATCTCCGGAAAGTTTTTTTTGCCAATAATATGAAGGTAGTGTGCTTATCCTACTCATAATATAATAAATATTCGATTGGACGAGCATGAGAGTTGGATGAAAGGGGCGGAGGATTAGGTTTCCAAGGAAATGGTGGATGTTTTACTACAGCAGTTAAGATTAAAGTTAAGGTTGAAAGACACCAGGTTAAGGCATTGACCCAGGTATTGGAAGAACCCGCTTAAAGTGGTCGGGGAACGGAGGGTTCCTCCGGAGTCGTATGGCATGTAAGGTTGTCTCTGCCTACCGACTTGTCGACGTGATATAAGCGATTAACATTTGTCGCGGGTGGATCCCGTTTCCGGTTCCATTTAAAATGGATATCCTCCCTTGACGATAAAGGCTTCGGATTTTGAAAATGTGTCGAAGTCGCCACTAACTTATTTTAAGTTTAAGTTAGAAAAACTAGAGATTCGTATGTTCGGGAATTATGGATTACTAAATCGTATGCATCACAAAGAAAAGGGATGCTTTAATCGTATGTTCCCGATGTCCGATTTATTTGAGCTCGGTTTTAGAAAAACAAGTTGTTTGTTATATAAAAAATGATCTCGTGCTCAATAATGCTTAAAATGTCTACGTGAACCATTTTTATGAAAATATTTCTTCTTAAAAAATTAAATTTTCGGGCAAAAATGCAAGCAACATAGATTTGTTAATGCCCTTAACAATTTCTAAGCCAAAAATAAATTCAAGCGAGAACCGGGTGTTGTACCATTTCTCGCTTTCCGTAAAACGCTCCCGTTAGCGTTTATACTTTACGGTACCGTTTTTAGAATAGGTTTACGGTGAACATGGCGAGCCGCTGATGCCGTAACGTTGGTGAGTGCGAAGCCGTCTTCAGAGGATCTTGATCTTCGAGAATTCAAATAATCCCTCGAATACTTCGTAACCTCCGTTGTCTTGAATGCGTTGAGTGGGGTGCGTGCCTTGGTTGTCCGCAAGACACGCGCCCGGAGTATCTGCACAAGTATCGAATAAACGAAGTAAATTGTTCGAAGAAAGCTTGGAAGTTTATACTTTGATTTCTCCATTTATAATTTTTCCGAAATCTCAAATCGACAGTTGGACAAAACACGTCATGAACAAATACTAAAGATGGTTGTAACACTCTACAACTAAAATTTTGAAAGTACTAGTAAATGTAAAGTATAATAATAATTAATGCATAAAATAAAAATAACATAATTTTTATAAAAATGACGAACTCTCTTTTAGCCAAGTTAATAATTAAAACTTTGCATAATAATAATAATCAAAACAAAATAAAATGCAAAAGAAAGAAAACTAAAAAAAATATCAAAACAAACCCGCAACAATCGTAAGGAAGGAAAAGTCAAAATGGAAGAAAACTTTACCTCTTACGATTGGGTCCAGGTGAGGTTTTCAAGACCAAGGGCAGAGGCTTCCATCGAGAGCTTGGAGTCAGAGACGAGACGGACGGAGAGGTAGTGACGGCCAGTGGGACTCGTCCGTATGAGGGAGGCTGGCCCTCAGGAGTTCCACGGGCATCTCTCGGGCGATTGCCCTTGAGGTTTCCGATCCGATGGTTTCTGGGCTTAATTGATTCTGCGACATCAGAGGCTGGACGATGGTCTCGTACTTGGTGAGGCAGTATCTCGTGAGCGGCGAGAAGAACTCGTTGAAAGAAGCCTGCCACAGCCTACGGTTTGGCAACATACAGTTGCTCTGGGTGTGGGGACCCGTCAGAAGGTTAGTTGCCCTGTCCAGGACGGCCTTTAGGACCACTGATGCACCAGCCAGGCTTTCCAGAGGACGAAGTGGTGGCTGCTCGGAGGAGCAAACAACAGCAACCAGACAGGCGCTCAGGGCACGCAGATCCATTTCCCCCACGCATGTTCGCTGTTCGGCCCTGACACAAATAATGTCTCCTCCTTGGTGAGCTTCACGGTGCCTCTGTCCTCTCGTGGATCATCAGCCTGCGCCTTGGATTTCTTGGATTCTTGGAACAGCCGGAGTCCTCGACCTTAGCATCGAGCTTCACGTCCTGAAGCTTCTCTGAGAGCCATTCGAGGTTAGAGCTTGCCTCGTTGAACTGGGAGACGATGCTACGGCCACGCTCATGGAAACACTGCTTTGTTTGCCTGAACTTGTTCACGCTGGATCGATCGATTTGTCAGTCTTCACTTCTGAACCCATATCGTCATCGTCTTGGTGCAGAAGCTCGCGCTTTAGTAACCTGATCCTTCCAGAGGTGTTGTCGATGTTTCCGTCCTGCATCTTCACCTCATCGACTGAGTTTTTCTCCTCGTCCTTCAGACGTGGCAAAGCCTCTTTGCATGACTTCAAGACCGTGGCAGCCATCAACTTCCGAGCCTCGCTATCCTCAATGAAAGTCCCAATGCCAAACTCATTCTGGAGGTTACAGACTGATGAAGACCTTTCCGAAGACATGGACTCCAATGAGGAATTGGACAAGGAGCACGATAAGGAATTGCACATTTCAACCGGACCAATAACCAGAGCACGTGCCAAACGAATGGAGCAAGCTTTGCGGAACTTATGGATGCATATTCAAAAGGAGACCCGCACATCGAAGGAGATACAAGCTGAAGATGGGCTGAATATGCTCATTACAAGTGTTGAACCCCATCAACACACTTGGGGCACTAAATGAAGTCGACGCGACGCGAGGAAGTGCAAGTCGACTCGACTACTGGAAGGTTCAAGTCGACGCGACGACTGGAAGGTGCAAGTCGACGCGACGATTGGGCAATGAAAGGTCGGCCAGTCCAAGAGTCACGAAGATGAAAAGCCTCGAGGAAGTTGAATCATTTGCATTCCTCATTTATCATTCATGCTTTACATTTACTTTGTTGCATTTAAGTTCTTCTTCAGGTGTTTCCTATATAATGGGCACCTTGTACGCATTAGAAGGGGGTCGGGGGATTTTTCCAGAATTGTGAGAGAGTTTTCTCCATTTTGTTCTTATTGAACTCATGCTTCAAGGGTTGCAAGTCGGTTACTTGTAGTTCTTAAGCTCCTTATAATATTGGTTTCTAGCTCTTATAGCTACGGGGTCAATATTCATCTATCGAAATCTCTGTCTTGTCGATCCGGGTTCTCTTTCCATTGTATTGTTGCTGGGTTCCGTGGCAAGGTTCGACGGGGTTCACATCACAGACTCTCCCTTGCGATGGCCGCTGCGGCTGCTGCTGCACGGGCGCGGGCAGAGGAGGGGGAGGCAGGGACGGTTGAAGAAGAGCGGCGGAGCACTTGCCATGCGACAACCCAGACTTAATGGATAATTCCTTTCTCGCAACAGAAGACCCTTGAAGCTTCGCACTGACTTGGTTAGCTACCATGTTCTGTTTCATCAATAATTGTTTCTGTGCCGCGTCCATTCTCGACTTTCTCAGCATCGCCGACAAGATCTTATCTTTCTGTTCCACATCCGTCCGCATCCTCACGAGCCCCGACGACAATTCCTGCGCCATGGATGCTGATACCTCCTCGTGTGAACTCTTGCTTCGAGGTTTCAACTTGCCTGAGAGCTCTCCCCGACTCTGCCTCAGTCCGACGCTGATTCGACGCGAACTCAATGAAAGGAGTCTTATGCTTCCAGATCTTGGAAGAATGCTCCTGCGCCTCACACTTTGCCTTCTCCAACAAATCCTCTTAACTGAATTCTGGATTTGATTCTCGGGAGTTGTCGCCATCGAGAGCAGTCTTACCCTCACCAGCGTGAGTCCCTTCCTTTAGATCATTTGCTGCAGGCGGAGAAGGACAGGCATACTTGATGTCGCTTCCTACCCTCCTTTATCCCACAACGCCATCTACCGTCTCCATGCAGACCGCAATCACACCTGTCCCAACAAGACTTACACGGAAGAACATGAAGCCAATGATTATCCAAGCGTGAGAGAAACCTTGTCAGCCCCTTTCTTCGATGTCTTGATTCTTTTGGGCTTCTTTTATTTCATTGCTTTACTTGTGTAAACCAATCATGGGTTTGATTCCCCCTACAACTTCACCATGTGAACATCCCGTCTTATCCATCTCGGCATAGTAGTCTGCCGGTCTAAGGGAATTGATTCGCTCAGAAACAAACTTCCCAAGTGCCTGCTTGTCCTGTCGAGCGCCCGAGCATAGAAAGAGAGAGCTCTCTTGCCATCAATAACATCGACCTCCTTCTGCTGTTCTATGTCCACTGAAAGACTGTGGATCCATTAGACATCCTCCGGCCAGCTAACACCCCCCAGCTTATCGAGCAAACCATCCCTATCATTTATCGATTCCTTCGACGGCCACCGTGTTCTCATCCATGGAGTCTAAATCCTCACGGAATATGTCGCGGACGCCGCCGTTGCTGGTTGCGAAAAATAAAAATAAAAAAGAATCAAAGTAGATAAATTCATCGAATTACACAGAAGCAAAGGAAAGAATTTACCGGATTGTCGGGTAGTGCAGATCGCGGACGGAGTCGTCGAGCGTTTGCTTTCCAGGAGAGACGAGTTGGGCGATCGTGTCAATGGATGATGGAAGCTCGGCCGGCTGGGATATAACCTGATGCAATTTCTAGCGAGAAAAAGAGAACGATACCTTTTGGTGATGATGAAGTCTTGATTTTTCCGTCTCTTCTTCTCCGTGCCTCTATGTGTGTTCCTAGGTCTAGCTATTTATGGGGAATAGTTAGTGGCTTTATTATTATTTGTTTGATTAGATTTTTTGTGATTTTGTGGGATTTTAGGTGATTTTAGATGATTTTGTATGATTTTTGATGATTTTTGAAGATTTTCAATTTTTTAGTGTTTTGTGAAGATTTTCTATCATTTTAGTATTTTTTTGTGATTTTTGTAGAAAAAATTGGGTTATGACAACATTAAAGCAAATGGGCCTGGATTTGTGATTGGGCTTAGTTCGATCTTCCAACGATGATATGAAATTGTCCCAAGTGACGTGGTCGGTATTTGTACTAGTGTCTGTCCATCATAAATAAAAGTTCACTATTCTCATTAATTTGGAAAATAATTGCTTAGTGGAGTTGTAGGAGAAAGGGAAAAAGAGATTTCATCCATTTCTTTGACAACCAAGAATGACTGTTTTACGATAACGAGACCACCGAAGATGAACCCCCGACGGGCATAGGCGAAGATCCGTGTTCGTCCCCTGCAGCCACCTCGTGTGTTGCCAGCTGCGTCGAGTGAGAGGTTCGCATATACGATTGCTAACGTCAAAGAAACGCTGCCCGCGATTTCCCATGTATTGTGAACTCTTAACAAAAAATGAGACTTAAGACCTACGATGCTGTGCTCGCATTGAGGCCAAAGACGGCCTTGGGGAAGTACACGGCCTTCGAATATGTTGTGGTTGCCCAACGGCCGTTCTGGAGGCAGGCATGCAGGATTTTCCAGACTGAGTTTTCAGGGTCAGCAGGGTCGTGTTGTTCGAGTACATGATGGTTGAGGAGACAAAGTCCGCGCTAAGATGCCTGTTCGAGTCCAAGGATGAGGATACTGTGTTGAAATCTTGCCTGTCAGATTTGAGCCTCGACATTATTAGCAGGATGGTGTTGGGGAGGAAGTACTTGCAGTGATCCGATGACAACCCCATGGATGAGCTATGGAAGATGATGGACGAGTTGCCTTCCTGAACGGTGCTCTGAATTCTGCGACACCATACCCAGGCTAGAAATTGTCGACCTCACAAAGTTAGACTTGTCTCGATTCGCAAGATCATGTGTGTTGAATAATGATAAGGCTCAACGTATCAGGAATATATAAAGCATAAGAAGGCATCGGGCAAGAAGTTTGACATGTTTCTGGAGCACGTGCCTCACGAGCACGAGACTCGGATGGAAGGAACAGAGATTTACGTTGCCAAGGACATGGTGGATGTATTATTACTGCAAACAAAGGATCCTAATATTGAAGTTAAGGTTGGAAAACACCAAGTTAAGGCATTGACTGTGGTTCGATTTTGTCTAACGTCTCATTCTACTCCTTACCGTTTACTTTTTCGGATATGGATGATTCTGCAAATCGGCAGCGCTTGATTGTGGGAGGAATGGAGAGCTCAGCCAGCCATCACTGTAGAGTGAGTGATGTCCGAACTCCTGAAGAATCCCAAAATTCTCCGGAAGGTGACAGCAGGAGGTAGACGACGAGGACAAAGACATCTCAAAACTGCCCTACATAGAGGCGATTGTTAAGGAAAAAACAATGAGGCTGCATCCAGGTCGCCCCTGTCACCGCCCAGGATAGCATAAGAAGACTGCAAAATCGCTGGACACGACGTACCGGCGGGGACATGGGCTGTGGTCAGCACTTGGTTGCTTGGGAAGAACTCAATGCTCTGCGAGAATCTGGGCGAGTTCAGTCCCGAAGGTTCCTCGGAATGTCTTGAAGAGGTGGTTTACGGGATCTCTACCACGAGGATGAATCCGCTTAAGGTTGCCTCCCGCAACGTATGGCATGTAAGGCGGATATCTTAAGTCTTCTTCACGATCACAAACTTTGTCTTGTAAAGGAATTCGTATGAGCAAACATCGCTTGTCACACGTCACACTTGAAAATTGATATATCTTTATTTAGGATTCGTTGCATAAAACTTATTGAAACTACCCTTCATGAATGAAATTCCCAGATTACTGGCCATAAGAGAAGAGAAAAACAATCTGCAGGCAAGAATGAATGACTTGAAAACCACAATCACAGGGAAAATGGCTGACAATGGTCATATTTGCTCTAGCCAGTCCCTCCGAGCACGCCCTTGAGCTTCTTAACCTGTGCATCGTCGAGGAAAGTCGTCTTCTCCACCAGTGGGGATGGCAGGTTGTTCGCAAACAATGCAAAGTCAAGGATCTGCAGTCCTGGGTCTGGACTGCTGAAGCTCACGAACGCTACCGAGTGTATCTTCGCGGCGTTCACCTGGAAATGCAGCAAGCCTTGTGGTAAAACGATGCTGTCTCCCTTCTTCAGGGTCTTGTAGTATACCACATTTGCCGACGAGATGAACCCCGTTGTTATCCTCCCCCTTGTCACGATCAGGAGCTCGGAGGCACCCCGATGAGTGTGCATGGGGATTACCCCGCCTGGCGCGAGGTCCAGCCGTGCAGCAGAGATGCCGAGGCCGTTCACGCCGGGGAACTGAGCCGCAAACGCAGGTGTCACTGCCGCGTTGATTATGTTCGTAGTGTTACCAGGAATGCCCAGCCCGGAGAACACAAAGTCATCGATCGTGACCTTGGTGACTGGCTTGCAGGAGTACCCCGCAGGGCTCTCGGGCGCTGCAGGGTCGCCAACACAGAAGTCCTGGACGGCGGCATTGGAAGTAGAAGAGAATAGGAAGAACAGGATGAAGCAAATGGGAAACATCTTCATTAAACTGTACGAGTTTTTCCACTTCGCCCGAGCAATGTATATAGAGGAGGTCCGCAAGGGGGTAGGTTTATGCATTGGATATAGTAGGATGGATGTCGCTGAACATAGAGAACCACATGTTGAGTTCCTGTGAAGCATATCGGGTTAAGGTGGTCCAAAATGCTTTTGTCGTGCTTGTAAGAACAAAGACATTGGATGCTTTTTCTATGGTTAAAACATGGTTTCTGGCTGCCTGAGCTTCTGCTCAGTAGTAAGCACGGATGTAATAGCTTTGTAAATCATTGTTGATTGGAGGGGGGGGGGGCGTGTTACGATTACACGGCCATAACGCAGGCAGGCGACTCGGCTTGACGAGATCGGAAAGGAAGGGCTCTATTCTTGGAGTGGTCCTGTGAATAGGAAGGGGAGGGGTGGAGTGTTGGCATGATGGGATGAAGACAGTCTTGGCCAGCTATTCCCACCTTTTTTTGGGGATTTATGAATGGGAAGATGCCATCGTGAAGAAGGCATCAAAGTTTTAGGTGAGGTTTTTCGACCCTGCTGGATGGTGAAGTCTGTGGACATGAACAGCTCCCTCCCCCAGCATGCATATCAGCCGAGCCCCCAGCCACATCCATTACCTTGACGTGAACAAGACATCATCCCATGGAGGATCCTTCTGAAGGTGATTCAACTCACAAGGACAAGCTGGGTTCAGTTTCAGGGGCTTTGGGCCCCTTGATTGTCTTCCTTCCCCGAGTACTTGTACATCTTGTTCGGACACGGATTAAGGGCCGGTTTCATGTTTTTGGCCCCATTTTACAGAAATTCTAGACTTCAGCCTTTACACATGACAAACGAGTGAAGACAACCATGAAGCCTCTGTGCTTTCCAATGACAATGCTGAGGTCTGAAGTCGCGACTACCAGATACAAGCAAATGAACCATTAGCGTTATTGACAAAGGCATCCATCTATGATGAAGTGGTGCGAGCTGTGGTAAACAAGTAGGGCGGAACATGCTATTAGGTGCTGCTGTGGTAAACAAGTAGGGCGGAACATGCTATTAGGTGCTGACGAGATCGACGGTAGAGTAGATGGAGGCAGGAATCCCATAGAAGCAGGAGTTCCAAATTCACAATACAATCTGACTGCATGTACATAATAATGCACCTGTAGAAACCATGGAAGAACGTAGGGGCGTACATTCTCCATCCACCGGTCGGCGCATGCGTACTATTTGATTCCATGCCACAGGTTAGTATGGAGACCAAACGAAAAAAAATGAGCAAAGCCTACAACCCCAAAGTTTGAGATCATACAAAAAATATTCAGCGTAATCGAAACTTTTCTCTTTGTTGTTGAAACCGAAACCATGGTTCAACATGCTGAAACAATTGGCTCCCAGATCAGAGTTCCCAAACTAGAGTTTCATGAGCAATATAAACAGGTCAATAAACTCTCACCGAACTCCTCAGTCCATACAAACAATGCTCAGCCCCGCAGTCCACCAGTATGCGATAGCAACAATTACCTTAAAGACACAGAGATGTACAGAAGCAGAAAAATGGTGGAAGAACGTCAATAAACAATTTACTATCAATCGTGAGAGGATAACCTCTATCCGCGTGTGATACATTTGATTTCGCTATCCCCACCATCCATCCTCAAATCACAACATCATCCCCATCCCAGCATTCTTCCTAAACCAACTCCCCAGTCATCTGCCAATCTAACAAGGACCCAAAGAAAAAGAACGATTGAGGAACAGAAAAAGAAATCTGAATTGTTCCTCAGTGATTCTCATCCTTTATCCTCATCAGTTGCCTCCTCTTAAAAACCAAAAAAACGGCAACAAATATCTGGAATATCGAAGCTATACCAACAAACATCAATCCAACCTTCTTTCCAGTATTGATCCTACCATCACTCTGAGGCGGAGGTGGCATCCGCCCTGCAAAGTCAAACTGATGATCCGGCACTTCCCCGGAATGATGACTGTCCGGTGGCCGTTGAGCCAATGGTGGCCGTGGATGAAATTCAGGTGGCGGAGTCGCTGGAGGAGGGTCGGATGCTGGTGGAGGTGGTGACGCTGGAGGTGGAGGTGGAGGTGGAGGTGGAGGCGACGGTGGAGGAGGTGGTGGAGGAGAAGGCGGAGGCGGAGGCGGAGGCGAAGGAGGAGGAGGAGGTGGCGGCGGAGGAGGAGGCGGAGGTGGTGGCGGAGGAGGGGTCGAATTGCTAATTACATCAGATGGCTGCGACTCGATAATAACCACGGAAATCGCGAACACTGCAGCAACGACGGGGACGACGTAACGGGACAAAGGAGAGAATCCCATTAAGAATCAACGACCAGAAAGCCCCGGAATTCTCAAAGCAGAGGAATGACTGACATCTGGGTTTGGATCCTTAGGCAGCTTCAACGAAAAACTCACCACAGCAACCTCAGCCACTTCATCTCCTCACTAAACCACTCCCGGGCACTACCCATCCACGCCGGCCAACAAGGAACTGGCAGATCGCAGGTGATTCAAACATGGGTTACCCTGACTCCAGCCCGAGCTCATCGAAATTCAGCCAAAGATGTGATCTTTTGGCTCGGGAATCCCAGGGTGACTCAAAAGAAAATAGGGTTTGTGATGTTGAGTTTTGGGTATCGTCGTCGGATGGAAGGGGGGGGGGGGGATTCAAGGTTTGGTCAGATGTAGGAACAAGAATGTTAGAGGAATGAACATTGTTCACCTGTTAGAATGCGACATTGGCTATACTCATAATTGAACCCAAGAAGCGATTTTTACAAGAAAAAAACTGAAGACAGGTCAGACGGAGGTTGTAAGTTAGTTAGTTGGGGTTAGATTTGGGAATGGGGATTAGGATTAAGGATTAAAACTTGGTTACCCTGTGACTAATATGCATTTGTCTTGCTTGATGTTTCTAATGGAATAATCTGCAGGACTCAAAAAACAATTGTGTTGTTTTGTTCTGTTGATCTGGTCTCATGGGGGGTTTGGAGATACAAAGAGGCGATTTTAAGCCCTCTGGTCAAACTCACAAAGAGGACACATTTGATCCTGGTTTTTCTCTTTTTCTGGGGGGGGGGGGGGGCAATCAGTCGCTGTCGCCTTTTAATTTCCATTTTTATGACGATGGAACCAAACAAACAATACTCTTAATTTACTTCCACCAGATACATTGTCTACGAGAACCGGTCAATTCGGCCATGTCTCAATCATTTTTAACCCCGGGTCCATTCCATTACATCTAATTAATAATAATGCCCAATCGTGGATGGGGTTCGTGCTATGAAGATGTCAAAGCTAAAAAAAAGGTAATAAAATCAATAGAAAGCGGGCCTTTGACCCCCCCCTTCAATGGGCCGGGCCCATAAAAGGAGCTGTGTGAATTGGGCCCTTCAGGCCCATTAGGCAGGAGATGGGGGGGGGGGGTTTACACATGCAAAGGGTGGCGAGTTTCATATCAATTTTTGGGAGTAGAATTCTCCTGGGGAATGGATGGAAAAATCATAAACGAGGGAAACTCATGATTGTGTGGCCCTCCGACCCATTTTCTCTCCAGTGCTAAGTATTTGTGATCCACAAATAATGTAGGGGGTGGGGCTTAGATCAACTTAAAGCATACCTCCGGGTGGGGGTGGGGGTTTTGTTTGTTTGTTGATGGGGACGTGTCCCTGCACCATTCATCTTTTGTTCTCGCGTTATAAATTTCCCCCTACCTCACTCCCCCGATATCATTTGACCACCTTCCACCACCTACCTTTCTTATTTATTTCACTAGGGTTAAATTTTACTCTGACGTGATGTGATGACCCGCCCCCCCCTTCTTGAAATCGATTTCCGACGGTTTGTTCAGTTTTTTCTAAACAAAAAAGGCAAAGCTTAAAAGAGGAAATTATTGTACAGTAGCCCTGATAATTGGATTGACGATTTTATCCATTTTTGTGATTCCTTGATTCGGGTTTGGCCCATTTTTTTCTTAGTTTAGGGATGAGCTTTAGACTCTTTTTATTTATTTTTTCTTTTAGTTCTTTTTTTTTTCTTTTCTGACGGTTTTGAACACTCAACCTCTAAAATCACAGTATCCAAAAAAATTATGCTATATATTTTATTTTCAACAAAAACTATTTTTCATGTAATGAGAAAGCTACTAGACATTCCTATTTTGTTGATGAATATATATGAAGAGGGGAAAAAGCAATTATTTTACTAATTATAGTAAGTACGAATGGATGGGGCATATTTGGCAGAGAAAGCACTGCCGGGAGTGTGGGGGCGCACCCAAGGATTATATCTCATATAATTCTTTTAACTGACCTGTTTACCTTGATTGTCTTTAGATAATATAATGACTTTACCTTGAGTCGAGGTAGAATTTTCAGATGATCTATAAGGGAAAAGTGGTAGAGGATGGAAGAAGAAGCTTATGTATAAACCAGCGTGCTTATAAGAGAGGTTTTAGTATTAGGAAAGGCGAATATCGTTGGTTATCGTGTGTGAACAAACGTTATTAGTTTATGTACTCCAAGGAGGGACGTAAAGAATTTTCGGATGCAAGTTAAGGGAAAGCATGTGGAGACGAGAACGGCTTAGTGTAAGCAAATCTATTCGCTAACCCAAGATCACCGTATCGATTTGGGACACCAAGAACGGGGAAAACGGAGGCGTACCTGATTGCGCCATGATCTCCAAGAGAAAGAACACAGAAGTGACGATCCTTAGCAGCAATCCGGAAGAGACGAACAGTATAATCTGCAGCAAGAAAAACGGCGCCCTAGGTCTTCCCCTTTCTTCTGATAAAACGGCCGATGGAACAACAATCCTTAGGTTATTAGCGAAAGAGGGGACCTAGCGCTTACATTAGTCGACGGGCCCTTCCATCACGGGCTTACGCCGATACTTGGCCTACACCGAATTGCCGTCCAGCCCACATCATACAATAACCGAGATGTCGCAAAAGTCCATAACAAAGATCACCGAACCTCAATGGACTATCATGCATTGTCCCGTAATCAACATACAACCCGGTTTTTCAAGATAAATAAAATATAATTAATTATAGCCTAAAGGAATTTTATAAACAAAACAAAAGAAAGAAAACAAAGGTTCAATAAAATTCCAACATTCTCCCACTGGGCTATGATTAATTTCAAAAACTTAAAAACTTTGCTTTAAAAGACTCTCGGGCTGTACACAGATATGGCCATATCATAGAAAACGATATACGGAACAACATCTCAAAACAACCTCGGCCATCAAAGTCGCTAACACCGAATCATGGCCGTCGTCACATCATTTACCGACATTAGACAACCATGATCACAAGCATCCACAACTCTAACGCCAATAGGTCAATGTGACGGTGTAGCCGAAAATAACATCCCTCAATGGTGATCACAATGATGTTATTTCCGGTCAGTCCTATAAATTTTCCTGTAACCTTTATACTTCATAGAAGTCAGGAAAAACCCTCTGTAACCCTTTATATTTCACAGAAGTCAGAGAAAACCTCTGTAACCTACATACTTAAGTGAAATCAGAGTACCCATCCGTAACCTCAATGCTTTAGAAAAGCTGGATGAAATAAGCTGGTACTATTGCCATCATATGTCTCAAAACAAAACTCGCGAGAACCTCAATGGTGTCATCAGAGACATACTAATTTGACAAAACCGTCATGCTCAAGATTAACGCAAAATCTTGAGACTTTCAGACATATGGACATGTAACAACCAACATAATGAATAACAGATGATCATCATATAATCATTGAAACTTTAAAATGTTTCAATCATACATCAACATGGATGTCAAAATCATCCAACACAAACTCCCACTAACCAAGTACATCAAAAGACTCTACCACCCCCATACTGGTAACATGAACCTGAAAAACACCAGGTGGTAATCCCTTGGTTAACGGGTCTGCAATCATCGCGTCAGTGCGGATGTGCTCAATCTCAACATCCCCTTTCTTTACATGATCCCTAACAGCGAGATATTTGATCTCTATATGTTTCGAACCACTCGAACTCTTATTGTTCTTCGAGAACATCACAGCTGCGCTGTTATCACAAAATATCCTAAGTGGCCTACATATAGAATCAACAACTACAAGCCCCAATATAAAGTTTTTTTAGCCAAATAGCGTGTGTCACTGCCCCATAACATGCCACAAACTCTGCCTGCATAGTGGATGAAGCTGTCAGAGTTTGCTTCACACTTTTCCAAGAAACTGCCCCACCGGCCATCATGAATATGTATCCTGAAGTAGATTTCCTATCATCTGGGCATGTCCCAAAGTCAGAATCAGTATAACCCACTACTTCAAGACTATCTGAGCGCCTGTACACAAGCATATAATCACGTGTTCCCTTTAGATACCTCATAACTTTCTTGGCAGCCATCCAGTGATCAGGACCTGGATTAGACTGATATCTCCCAAGAACACTCACTGCAAATGCAATGTCCGGCCTAGTGCAAACCTGAGCATACATCAAACTCCCAACAGCACTAGCATAAGGTATACTCACCATCGACTTCTTTTCAAAGTCATTCTTAGGACACTGATTTTTACTGAATTTGTCCCCCTTTTGTACAGGTGCAACACTGGTTTTACAACCCTCCAACTAAAAACGTTTCAATACTCTATCAATATATGCCCTTTTGAGAGAGTCCCAATAGCCCACGAGATCTATCTCGACATATATCTATGCCAAGAACAAAAGATGCCTCCCCAAGGTCTTTCATATCAAAAGACTTTGTCAACATTATTTTGGTTTCACGGAGCAACCCAACATCACTACTAGCAAGGAGGATATCATCAACATACAAGACCAGAAAAATATACTTACTCCCACTGGTCTTTAGGTAGATGCAATGATCTACTTTATTTTCAACGAATCCAAAAGAAGTCACTACTTCATCAAATTTTAAGTACCACTGACGAGATGCCTGTTTCAGACCATAGATAGACTTCTTAAGCTTACAAACCATGTTCTCCTTACCAATTTCCTCAAATCCCTCAGGTTGTTCCATATATACATCTTCTTCAAGACTACCGTTTAGAAAAGCAGTCTTAACATCCATCTGATGCAGTTCAAGATCAAAATATGTAACCAAAGCCATGATAATACGAAAGCCATCCTTAGAGGAGACGGGAGAAAAGGTCTCGGTATAATCAATACCTGGTTGTTGTGTAAACCCTTTCGCCACTAACCTTGCCTTATAGCGATCCACCTTTCCATTGGCATCACTCTTAGTTTTGAACACCCATTTACACCCAACTGGTCGATGACCATCGGGTAAATTCACAAGCTCCCACACATCATTCTGTGACATCGAAGTCATTTCTTCTCGCATAGCATTAAGCCACATACTACTATGGGGAACATAAACAGCCTCCCGATAGCTCAAAAGGTCTGTCAGACTAACATCAGATTCACCAAGATAAACTATATAATCATCACTGATAGCAGGTCGTCTTTGTCTAACAGACCTCCTGACAGGAGCCTCTTGAGAAGAAGACTCAGGCTGTGTGAAAAAATCATCAACAATGGGCTGTTCAGTAACATCACTGGGTACAATCGGCACGTCACTATGTGGGATTGAAAGAGGAAAGAATACTTTCTCATTCTGCTCGAAAGTGTCTGAAACATCAACTCCAGTACTAACCTCATCAGCAACATCAAACTCCAAGAACCTTACATTCATGGAGTCAATCACAGTCCTCCCACGACTAGGACAATAGAACCTGTACCCTTTAGACCTATCAGGATATCCAATGAAAAAGCAACGAGAAGTCCTTGACTCGATTTTACTCATATGGGGCTTGAAGATTTTAACCTCAGCAGGACACCCCCACACACGAAGATGATTAAGGCTAGGTTTACGACCAGTCCAAATTTCGAAAGGAGTTTTGGGAACAGATTTTGAAGGAACACGGTTAAGGATATATAAAGCAGATCTAAGTGCTTCACCTCATAGAAAACAAGGTAGGTTAGACCTACTCATCATGCTTCTCATCATATCCATAAGGGTGCGATTCCGTCTTTCGGCCACACCATTTTGTTCGGGCATATAAGGCATGGTATATTGTGGAACAATTCCACATTCCTGTAAGTACTTAGCAAACGGTCCCATTTGTTGTCTAGAACCATCATGTCTACCATAGTACTCACCACCACGATCAGACCGTACTACCTTAATCAATTTCTCTAACTGCTTCTCGACTTCAGTCTTCAAGACTTTAAATTTGTCGAGAGCTTCTGACTTCTCTTTAATGAAATAGAGATAGCCATACCGAGAAAAGTCATCTATAAATGTTATAAAATACTTGTTTCCACACAAGGTAGTAGGATAAGGTCCAGAGATGTCAATGTGGATGATTTCTAAAAGCTCTGAGCTACGATTAGCTCCTTTCTTCTTAGACTTGGTGAATTTGCCTTTAATGCAATCTACACAAGTTTCTAGATCACTGAAATCAAGAGAAGGTAAAATTTCATTTTTGACTAATTTTTGAATCCTTTCTCTCGATATGTGGCCTAAACGTTTATGCCACAACAGACAAGAATTTTCAACGGATAAAGGTCTCTTGGAGGTACTCGACTTAACCGAGAAATTTTGAAAAGGAGTAGGAGTCAAAAGCAATTGAAATAATCCATTATTTAGAATTCCAGAACCAATAATCTGAGAATTCAAAGACAATCGAACTGAACCTCGTTCAAAAAGAAAAGAGTATCCACTAGAGTTCAAACCTAAAATAAAAATCAAGTTTCTTCTAATAGTGGGAACGTAAAAGACATTTCTCAACATGCGAACATGATTTGACTCTAGAACAAGACGAACGACTCCTATGGACTCGACTTGGACTTCAACATCGTTCCCCACTTTAAGCTTTGACTCCGTTTCACTTGGTTTCCTTATGCTCTTGAACCCCTGTAATGTCATAGTAACATGCACAGAAGCTCCACTATCAATCCACCAAGAACTAGGTGAGACATCAACTAGATTCGATTCAAAACATACTAGAACAGAAGAGTTACCTCCAGACTTATTTTGCTCAAGTCGAGCCTTAAGCTTAAAACAATCCTTCTTCATATGTCCTAACTTTTGGCAATAGAAACATTTGATATCCTTTTTAGAGACAACCTTTGAACCTCCCTCACTCTGATCTTGACCATGCCTCTTAAAGCCAGTATTCTTAGAAGCACCGGGGTGAAAACGCTTAGAGTGCTTCTTACCCTTCACCAAAGAAAGTCTAGAAGAAGACACAAGAAAGGCACTCTCACTCTTCTCCCTCTTAAGTTTCTCCTCCTCCGCCATGCACTTACTAATGAGATCATTGATAGTCCAACTCTCGTTTTGGGAAATAAAGGCAGTTTTGATCTGAGAGAAATTCGGAGGCAAGGAATTGAGAGCATGAAGAATGATGAACTTATCTGGGAGAGGAATCTCAAGGCTTTTTAGTTTGGACTGGAGGGAAATCATTTTCAGAATATAGTCTCTCACTCCTCCCACATTGTCATAAGACATACTCGTCAGCTTTTTCAACAGGACACTAGATTCAGCCATATCGGGTACAAGGTACCTATCTCCAAGAGCAGTGAGCAACTCCTTAGCAGTGGAAGCCTCAGGTAACCCACTCAACAGATGTTCTGAAATTGATCTCCTCATGGCTAGAAGACTCATATAGTTCGAATGCTCCCCCCTTGCTAAAGTACTCCCTTTCCATTGGGGTACTAGCCTCAGTAAGCGGAGCGGGGCGATCCACTCGCAAGGCTAAATCCAGATTTACAAATCCCAGGGCATACAAAAGCTCATCCTTCCACTTATTGAAATTAGATCCATTTAGGACCTCAACTACGCCAACACCGGTATTGTTCAAGGCAAGAGTGACTGAAACAAGAGGAACAAATACATGAGTGAACATAACAACAATAGTCATTTACATAGACTATCAACCAGAGAGCCTCAAACAACGCAAAATGCAGTAAATCCAGTACCTTTGGGCAGAAGGACCCCACACCAGCAAAGTCAAGACACTCTAGCAACCCTCAACAAGTCCGAGAAAATCCCACCTGTCACTTTGAGTGAGCCGCTTTGGCAGCCAAGCACTCAAAGCACAAATATGAGATAACTCACTTGCTGAGAACACGCGCGATTGTAAGAAAACCCGGTTGTCACTCAGGTCGAGTCGCTTTGGCAACCAAACGACCTGAGCACAAATCCAAAAGCCGACCCTTAATGCACATGCCCGTGAAATGACCCACCTGTCACTATAAACGAGCCACTTTGGCAGCCAACCGCTTACAGCACAAATGCGAAAACACCGACAAGTTCACTCACAAAAATCACATGTTCCCTTAGTCACATATGTACGCTCAATAATAACCTTTTTTTTTTTTTAGGGACTTCCGCAGTGCGGAATGATCCGCCGCAGCTGCGGCGCGCGGTAACAGAATGTTCCGCAGCTGCGGAATGACGTCTGTTCGTCTTCCTCTAAACCTAATTTCGCGAAAACCGATCCTAATCACCAGAATCGATCCCAAATCGCGAAATCTTTTTAGAAATACATAATCAAACTTCGTGCGAATCCCAAATCGACAAACGGTTGCTCTGATACCACATGTAAGCGAATCTGATCGCTAACCCAAGATCACGGTATCGATTTGGGACACCAAGAACGGGGAAAACGGAGGCGTACCTGATTGCGCCATGATCTCCAAGAGAAAGAACGCGGAAGTGACGATCCTTAGCAGCAATCCGAAAGAGACGAACAGTATAATCTGCAGCAAGAAAACGGCGCCCTAGGTCTTCCCCTTTCTTCTGATAAAACGGCCGATGGAACAACAATCCTTAGGTTATCAGCGAAAGAGGGGACCTAGCGCTTACATTAGTCGACGGGCCCTTCCATCACGGGCTTACGCCGATACTTGGCCTACACCGAATTGCCGTCCAGCCCACATCATACAATAACTGAGATGTCGCAAAAGTCCATAACAAAGATCACCGAACCTCAATGGACTATCATGCATTGTCCCGTAATCAACATACAACCCGGTTTTTCAAGATAGATAAAATATAATTAATTATAGCCCAAAGGAATTTTATAAATAAAACAAAAGAAAGAAAACAAAGGTTCAATAAAATTCCAACATCGTAGACAATACATGCAGCTTGATTTGTGCTCCTCTTATCGGTATAAATCATCACCGGTGAAATGCAGTTGTTAAGATGTCCATTTCTACTCGACGAGACCATTCCATCAGTTACTTGGTTATTCCAAGTATTTATTGAGGCAATTGGAGATAAAGCGCCAAAAACTATAATGACATATCAACCTAAAGCAATTGCTACGACAACAGAGAAAGCGTTTCCCAACTATCAAGCATCGGTTATGTCAATGGAGCATGGCAAGGAATGCTTCATCACGCTTGGCTAGTTTTCTTTCATGTAAGGGGTTTCATTCTTTGTTTTATAAGTGTACGGGCGGTTGTGATAGTGAGTTTGAGTTTGAAGTCACTTGGGCAGAAATGGTGGAGGAGTATCAATGTAGAGATCACTCTCGGCGCTCCGCTTCTGCAAAAGATACCTTCTGCGATAGTATTAAATCTTCGGAAGCGGCTACTCTCCCATGCACGGGAGGATAAGTCGCCTTGACAAAAAATTTTGTGAAATTAGTAATAATGAACAAAAAAGCAACCTAAATTAGTCATAAAAAAATTTTGTACTCATTCGACTTTTTAGTACAGTATTTGTACTAAAATGCACAAAACCTATACTGTAATTTATTAGTAAAGTACAAAATAGTGAAATTTACTAATTTTAATAATGACCAGATGGGCTTAATAATTTGTGAGAAGAATGAACAATAATGGGCTTAGTATATTTGTACAAGTACAATACGATTTACTAAATTTTTTTAGTAATTTACTATAGCGATGTGCTAAAGTTTTAATAATTGACTATACGGTATAATATGATTTACTACAGTCTTTAGTACATTTACTAGAAGATACTAAAAATCCTAGTAAATTACTAAAAATTTAGTAAATGATATTGTATCGTATCTTAAATTATTAATATTTTTAGTAAATTGTATTGTACAATATTTTACAAATGTACTAGCCCATCACTGTTCATTCGTTTCACAAATTACTAAGCCATTAGGCTATATTAGGAATTATTTAATATATTTTACTATTTAGTAAATCATATTGTACCGTATTGTAAATGTATTAAAATATTTAGTAAATCGTATTGTACAAAATAGTAGATTACTAAAAATTCAAGTAAACTACTAAAAATTTTAGTACATCGGTACATTATATTACTAAAAAATTTAGTAAATCGTGTTGTACCGTATTGTAAATGTTAAATACGATTTAGTAAATAGTACTGTACAATATTGTACAAATGTACTAGCCTTCACTATTCATTGATCTCACAAATTAGTAAGCCCATCGGGTCATCACTATTCATTCATCTAACAAATTAGTATGCCCATCGGGTTATAGTACAAAACAAAATTATTTTTATGACTAATTTCGGTTGATTTTTGGTAAATTATAATTAATTTCAAAAGATTTTTTTTTTCAAAGTGGAATTATCCTCCCAGGAGAATAGGTGTGTACGCGTGCCTTCCAGCCTAGCACGCGCGCGGCGGTTCGGACGACCCGAGGATCCGGGTCCGCTCCCCTAGAGTCTTCCGGTCGGTGTCGCGACTTGAGCGTCGAACACTGCGGAAAAGACTAGGGTGGTCCCTCCTTGGATTCCTGATTGGGTCTGCCCAGACTTTTCGCCGATCGTCTCCATGCATCCTTAAGAGGCGACGGGCGAAAAGGAGCGCATGGCCCGAGGAGGAAGCTTCAGGAGGTTCCAAGAGCGGCTCGCGTCGCCGTCACCCATCCAAAATGACTTCGTAAAAAAAGGTTGTTGTTTTTTAATCATACGTAGTCGCCACCGACTTAGTTTTTCGTTTTTTTTAAAAGCTTGGTTTAAGTCGGAAAACTAGAGTAGATTCGGGGATTCCTAATTACTAACTCTTACATCTAAACATGCGAAGAGGTGGCGTTTGCTCCAAAAGTTTGCTTTTGGTTAACGGGCGTTGGACCCGATTCGGGCTTTTGGACCCGAACTCATGTTTATTTGCTTTGTAAACAACATGCGACGATAAACCTATGGACCTAAGACATGCGAACAGGCACAAACAATTATTTAGATCAAAGTGAGCGGGGAAGGGTGGTGATCGTGGGCCTATGCACTTGGGCCCACGACCCGTTACATGTGGAAATAAAGAAAAACAGGAGGCCCGCACCTCCCTCATGTACCTGAGGCCAGTCGAGGGGTTGTATTGGCGTTGAGTCCGTCAGTTGGTGCCGCTTTAGTGAGCCCTCCACCATGGTCACGTTGATTACCTCGTAGTTTTCGTTTAAAATTTTATGCAAAACAAACGAAGAAAATGGTTAGAAAATTCAAATAATAATTTAACTCGTCATCAAATACATGTTGTGATGCCTTTTTTTATTTTGTTTGTTTTGTTTTGTTTTAAAAAAGTAATTAAGACAAACAATTAGAATGGGCTTTTTCTTTAAAAAAGTAAAGTCATAATAATGATGGGTAAATTATTTTAAATTAAAATAAAACTAGGGATACGATTATTGTTATTATTATTATTATTAAATTAAATTAAAAAAAATAACCAAAGCAGCAAGAATCTTATAAATTTTAACGATTTTAGTTAAAATGCTTTAGCGGCACCTCAAATAACGCTCGGATTAAAAAAATGATAAAGAATGAATAAATTAAATTATTAAAATTGCTTTTACCTGGCAGAGGACATTCGGGTTTTTCTTCTTCATTCTTGGGAGATTCCAGTCGCAGGCAGAGGCAGGCTGCGGAATGAACGTTTGAAGGTGGTAGATATGGTTGTTTGTCTATTTCTTTCTTGTGTGTCTGTCCCTCCGTAGCTGATTTATAGGCTTAGGAGAAAAATCAACCAGGGGAATATTAGTATGTAACCGACGTAGGTTACAAAACTTATTTCTAGACTAATTATTAGTATGTAACCGATGTATGTTACAAAACTCCCCCCCCATTTACATTTGCTTTAGTGTTTGGAGAATGGAACGTGCATCCTGTCTTTAATAACCCACAAAGGGTTCTTGGTATACATCCGCACCCCTGGTTTCGTTCCGTCTGTTGTTCCCAGGAAGAAGAAGATTGTCTCAGTCCTATATCCTCTTCGAACTTGTTATCAGGATCAGGATTAATGTGGGCATCGCTCGCTTGCTCGTAATCCGCGGCCAACTCGTGGATAAATACAGGTTCTAAGAGTTTCACACTTGCAAATAGTCATCGGGAGGAGATAAAAACACTTCTTTGCTGTCCATCCCGTTAATAATGAAGTGATCGTACATGGAAAGTCCCTGCTCATAGCGTTTCTATCCTCATCCCCGAGAACTGAAAACCTTGGCGATCCAAGCTCTCTGCAGCACGTAACCAGAGTGCAGCTCCCCGAGTGAAAGCGAGGCAGCCGCAACACCGCTGTTTCAAACTCTCGGATCCTTCGTCTAATAAAAAAAACTCCCAAACTGGGCTTTTACATTTGGGGTATTTACAAGGTGCTTCCTAAATCTTCTCAAAGAAGTGAGGGTACGAATAAAGTATTAAGTGGACTTAGTGATACAACTACATCTTTTGACCAAAGTTTGTGCTTGCATTTGAGAATATGGTGCAACAACATCTTTGACCAAGGAAGAATTCATGCAAACCAAGGAATATAGATACTTTTACTCTATTTCTAATAATGATAATTATTATTATTATCTACAGTTATAGTTGTCGAGAAGACAAGGCTATGCTTGGTATGTAAAATTCAAAGTGATTAGAATTAAAATTCTACGAAATTTTATTATTTGTGTGTTTGGTTTGGATTTGAAATTAATTTTTCAATATCCGGAGAAATTCTTTTTCTTATCTATCCAGTGGAAAAAGATTTCCAATTAATTTATAATCGATTAAATTACTTTTTTTTTTGTTTTCACCATTAATCCCTAGTTTCGTTAGTTTTTCATCTTTTCTCCAACCCTAAAAAAAATGTATATGCAACATCAAATAAAAAAAAAACCCTAAAAAAAATAAATTAATAAAATCGCGGACGTGTTAGAGGAGAAAATGAGTCAACAAAGTAAAATATTATGTTAAAAAATTGTAACAAGCTTTCCGAGCGAACTTCATCTACTTCCGATTATTTTCGTTTCTGTATAACACACGAATATAACTAGTAATAATAAAGACAACATTTGATGCTACGGATCTCCATCAAACTTTCCATTTCTAAAAATCCCTAGAACACCCCAGCAAAAGCTTCTCTTCTCTGTTCTTGTCCATTTCGACCTCTTTTTTTTTTTTATTACACTACTACCTCATTCCACAGGACAAAAACATCGGAACTTGATGAACATATCTCCCCACCATCCCCCACCTTCGTCATTACTACTACTCCTATCCCCCCCTCCTTCCATCCATCCTGCAACCACGACTACCCTTGGCCGTACTCTCCTGCGTCCCCATCCCCAGTCAGCATCATGTTGTTCTCGCTGAGGTCTTCTTGCTCAGCCGTGCGTTTCGCGAGGTTCCCCGCGATGAGTGTCGTGCTGGAGCAGATGCGCTTCACGTCGTAGCGCCCGATGTCGAAGTTGGTCACCGCGTTGGTGCCCCGGAACTTTATTGCAGCGATGTCGTATGCCTCCGCGGCTTCCTCCTGTGTGCCTTGCGAAGAGGAAACCCATCCGGGAAACATTAGCACTCCGGCGAAAGAACGCCTAAAATATGAGACCCAATACCGGGGGGAGGAATTACTGAAAGTTCCTAGGTAGAGGTCTTTGTTGCCAGCAACCCTCCCGATCCTTGCTTGCCATCTCCCGTGTTGATGGTGCCTGCCACTTAAAATAACATCAGTTCCACGTGTTTTCTGGATGCGCGATGGACGCCAATGATCGATTCGCAGACATAGACACACACCTGGTGACTCCCCTGTACAGAGAGGCACCTCTAGAGAACCCGCTGCTCTTCCTGTTGACAATAATATCGAATCAGTAAGATTGATCAAAGGAATTGAATCAGGGCATACACCGGGCGGGTTCTTGCCTTCTTAAATGGGCTACAAATTCCTGTCTGCTCATGTCCTTCATCTCTTCAATCTCCTTCTCATAAGTGCTCAGCTGAAGAAAGAAAGAAAAAGTAAGATATTATTACAAGACACCCCCCGGATTAGTTCACCTGTTAGAAAGAGTGTTGGAAACTTAACAGGGAAGTTGATATGAGCAGTGGGACCCCAATACTTCAACGCGGCCAAGTCATACGCCCTCGCTGCCTTCTCCTCCTTATCATACCCACCTGGAAAAAACTTAGGTTTTAGGAATGCCTTCCCCTTGCATGCAAATGTAGAAATCCTCCGAAGATAAGGTTTCATGCTATCTAGAGATGTAAGAAAAGCAGCAAAGAAAGAAAACTCACCTAGATACACTGCAGCACCCCCAAACGCCATATTTACACCTCCCCAACAACAACGACAACGATGACGACAACAGTGAAAGGGAATTATTATCATATTCTCGAAATTATATATATATATATATAAAAAGAGAAAAGGAAGGGTTACCCTACCCTGTCTTCCTTTTCTGGTCTGGCCTTCTTTCCTGCAACTGTTGTCCCACAGATGAGCCTCATATCTTCCCGTCCATCTATGCCTAAAATATAACCAGACAGAATTTCCCCCACTCGTAATAAATAACCTCCCCTTTTAGCACGTTATTAGGACACCTGATAATCCCGGTTGTTACGAAAATCAGTTGTATGTTACGTTAGTCACCTGGTCACGCCCCGATACTGAGAAGTCCTTTGCCCGAACGCGTCGATGGTCTTGCGAGGCATATGGGATTGATCTCCCTCTGCCGTCACCACCTTCTTAGACCCTCTCGTATCTACCGCCGCGAAATGTGAGACCCCTGTGTCCACCTCCCTTGGGATGCAATTCCCCATCGCCAGCGACAGATTACTGGGTTGGAAATCGCCAATGCCGTTGTGGTAGTCGGGCTCGCGAGGCTGGGCACGTAGCCATGACTTGAACCCGGGAACCGGCGCAGCGCCATCGAAAAAGAATTCGGGGTGGAAGCCTGATGGGAAGCTGCCGTCGTGGTCGTTCTTCCTAGTGAGGGGGCATTGATGGAACGTCTTGACAGGCATGGCGGGATCGATAAGCGGGCGGGTCGAGGGGGACGGGTCCTTTGGGGAGTAACATCCCAGGAAATCCTCGAGCTTAGGACTCTCGCCGCAGTCGTCGACGGCATCCACGACCCCACCGTAACACCATTCTGGGACGCAAGGAGACGGTCGGGTAGGGGAAAGACGACATGCAAAACATCGTGGGTGAGGGCATGGGAGGTTACGAAATGGTACCTGAAGGGGGAGGATGAGGATGAGGATGAGGATGAGGTTGAGGATTTTGTTGAGGTTGCCTGAAACAAGGGTAGTCGGAGAGGAGGCAGAGGGAGCCATCGGAGCGGAGGGGCATGATGGGGTGAGGAGTTGACATGACCAGCCCTTGGTTTTGGTCTTGGTCTTGGTATAGTTCACGCTCCTCTCCTCCATCCGTTCTGCTAGTTGTTGCTGGTCCAATTCCTCCTCCTCCTACTCCATGACCATTCCCACCAGCAACCCCATCTCCGTCTTCGTGGATCCGGAGGTGGGGAGTGAGGGAGAAGCCCAGCAGCCAGTTACTGTTGTTGCTGTTGCTGCCGCTGCTGCTGTGGTTATTCATCATCATCCCCCCAATATACCCAAAAAAAATGTAAAATCCTCTTGTCCAAACCCAAGAAAACGTTTGATCTTGGAGCTGCTGCTGCACGGATTTCGAAGCCTGGGGCTGCCTTTTCTCTTTTTGTTTTCTTTGTTGGGGTTTAGGAAGAAGTGGGAGTGATGGAAGATGTTGTCTTGTTCTCCCTATTATTATTAAATAAAAAAAGGAGTTGTATCGGTATCAGTGCCCAGAATTCAGCGCTCCGGCGTATTCTTTCCCATCTTCTTACCTTTTCTTTCCTTCGTCTCAAAAAACTTTTTCCTTTTGGCAGCTGCACCTGCCAGCCTGCTGCCCCTTTGCAGAGGATCATTCCTCCCCATCTATATAATAAGTTTGACCCGCATTCCTTTGGTGAGGGCATTATTATCGTTTTTCAGAGGTAAATTAGATATATATATATTAGGATTATATATTATGGTTTTTTGATCGTGAGACAGATAAGGCTCGGGCAGACAAGACACAACTATGTGTTTGAGGCAACCTACGGAGATGATGACTATTGATGGCCAGTAATGCCCCACGTCTCCCATGGGGACTGGCAGGATTGGCGGCATTACCCTCTGCCCATGGACCTGACCAGCTGTCGGAAAGGCCCATTTAGGCCCAAATCCTCTCATGGGCCGAACACCCTGATCATACTATGGGCCGACAGGTCCGGTTGAAGCCCAACTAATGCTAAATAATATGGGTAATGTTAATTTACGTTGAAGAAGGATGAACGCGGGCTTAAACTCTAACGGTGTGTGTAGGCAAAAAAAAAAAAAAAAAAAATTTATTATTTGGTCTACATCATATTATTGGGTCAGCAATGAGGTTAATCCAAATATATGAAATTTCGGGTTAAATATTACCCAACCCCGACCCATAATTCGGTTCATACGGAAGCTGCATAATTTAGAGAAACTAAATATGTTCAGAGGCTACATGCCCTATGTTACATCGCTCTGGTGCCCTACATCCACGAGTCATTCATTCAGGTGTTCACAACCTACACAAGAAACCTTTAAGTACTCTCTCGCACGGAAGCTATTGAGGATCCTCCACATCCGGTCGCCAAGTTTCGAAAAGTCAATTGCTCCTGTGTTCTTTCATGACGTCTTCTCATAGTCATGTTAGATCAAGTGGAAAGGCCTCGATGATTTCACCCTGCCGAGATTTAGTCGGATTAAGCTCAAAGGCCATGACGAATTCGCTGAGTTACGAGATTCCGACGCGTTTGCATCGAAAATATTTGACCACGAATTGCATGAGTTTGATTTTGAGATTCTACAGAAATTCCACTGTGCTTCCTCCGAAATCCGTCGGGAATATCGGAGCACGAGGCATGAATAGTTGATTATCTTTTAACAGAAGCCCTAATTTAAATTAAAAACTAACGATTGTTTTTTTTTTTCAAAAAAAAAAGGATTCCTTTTGTTTATTTTTTCTCTGTTTTTTTTGGATCGTAGTGCAATTTTTCCTCCGTGGGGCTGCAAACACGTGCAAAAGCCAGTAAAGAAAAGTACCCAATCATTATCATCTTTTCATTTAAAAAAACCCACGAGATGTTTTGTGTGGGGTTATAAATTGAACTCTCGGGAAATAAAAAATAGAAAGCGGCTAACGATACGTACATGTAAGGGTTACATAGTTTATTAATTACAATTAAAGAAATTTAGTTAATTTTACTAAAAGTTGACCATTTTTAATAATTAGTAAACTACTTAATTTTTAGTAACAGTTTACTAACTTTATTCGTAAAATCACGTAGACATCAGTAAACATTTACGAAACCCGTAAAACTTTACTAACACTTTTACTAACTCAAAGAGCGTTTTACTAAAAATCACACAAAAATTAGTAAACTATTACTAATTATCGTCTAAAAGTGTACAGTAAAAAAGTACTAAAATTTACTACTATTTTTACTAATTTTGCGTTGGTGTTACTAAAATAGAGAAATTTAGTAAAGTCAACGTAAGTTTAGTAAAAAAAGTAGTAAATTTTACTACTTTTTTTACTAAATTTGCGTTGACTTTACTAAATTTCTCTATTTTAATAACATCAACGCAAAATTAGTAAAAATAGTAGTAAATTTTGCTACTTTTTTTACTAATTTTGCATTGACGTCACTAAAAAAGTGGTTTTAGTAAAGTCAACGAAATTTAGTAAACTTGCACTAATTTGAACAGTACAAAATTAGTAAAATTTTCATAATTTTTTTTACTAATTTTGACGGCTTTTTACTAAAAAAATACCACTTTTTAGTAAATTTTATTACTTTTTTTACTAAATTTGCGTTGACTTTACTAAAAACGGTCAACTTTTAGTAAAATTTACTAAATTTCCTTAGTCATAATTAGTAAATTACGTAATGCTTACGTACACGTATCGTTAGCCGCTTTCTCAAAGATATGGTGGAAACGGCTGAAGGGAAATATCTTATATAAAAAATTATAAGGGATTGTTTTTGTGTGAGGATGAGATTTTGGACAAAAAGTTGAGAAACAAGAAAGGAAATAGTAAATACACGTTGGTACAATTAGTAAGGAGTTTGTACTTATTTAAGAAGTTTCGGGTTCGACCCATTTATTATAACTAAATATTATATTCAGATTTACTTCGAATTAGTCGGAGGAAAATTCTGAATACCGAAAAAAAAGTCATTGAATCGGCCATCAATTTGAACTAGTTTTTGTTTTACTTTTTTTTTACCGTGATTCAATAATTTTTTTTGTGGGGGCAAGGACACCATTGTTAATGAAATTTAAATGCAAAAATAAAAAACTCATCATAGTATGATTGTTTCAAATTCTCAGGCACAAAAAATTCCTTCAAATTTGGATATAATTTTTGCACCCAATTATGTGATGAAGTTAAATCGACGTACGTCTCGTCCATCATCCAATTCATTTTAGTTTCTTTTTTTTTGTCTCTGATGGTATAACAATGGCACTAAGAGGGGGTGAATTAGTGCAATTGTCTTTTTAACATTTTTACAACTAATAAAACCCAACAACAGAATGTTAGGTTTCTGTAGGTTACAAAACCCTTGTACACAACATATTACGAAGTGACCTGCTTGATGAAAGAATAACCAGCTAAAGTTTGATATAGAATGTGATTATGCAGTCCTGATAAGGTTTCTACAGTAGTAGAAGGTTGATGTTTCTGCTATCAAGTTTCTACAGATCTGACTACCTTTAGCGTGAAAATCAATGTCTACTCTAAGATCTGAAAGATACTTGTAGTAATAAAAGGTTGTCACGTAACCTTGTAGGTTTCTGCACTACCAAAAGATGATTTACGAGAACCATATCGAAAGAAATAACTCCAGAACTTGATTGGTTTCTGTAAATGTTTGATGCAGGACCTTTGGAATCTTTGCTCAGCGGTTCGTGTTGTGTCTGTTAATTTGCTATTCTGTTTAGGTTTTCACAGAATGCTCAGTGATATAACTGTTTACGCAGAAAGTAAAAGAGACACAAAAGGTTTATAGTGGTGCGGTGATTACCTACTCCACTCTTCACCCTAATAGGATGTAATTCATTACTGAACACTTATAATGAATATAAGACTAACATAAGAAATAAACATCCCTGCAGAGGTATTGTACATAGCCCTTCGGCTTTTCCACAAAGGATGTTCTAGCAGAAGGTATTAAGACACTTCTGTAGTGTAGAAGGTGATGTAGATAGCCCTTCAGCTTTTCTACTCACAGAAACCCTATGGGTTGTGATCAATAACCCTTTGGGTCATGCACATAGATCTGTGACTACCTCCAGAAACTCTCTGATTGAGGTTCTGCACTGAAAACAGTGACTAACTCCACAATTCCTGTGGTTGGGGTTCTGTAGAACGTGGCGGCTCCACACAAGCACGTAGCGGACTATGCAGGCAGACGAGCCCTCTGTCCAAGAGTGGATTTTCCCTCCGGCGGTTCCACAACCTGCTTAGCTCCTGACCAAGGCTTCCCCGATGTTTGGCTCCTCACCAAGACTTTTGAAGCAGACATCACCCGTGGGGCTTCTCCAAAGCCTGCAGCAGGTAACTTCCCTTCTGCAGAAATACAAATGCTAGTGCCTCACCTTGAATCTTCCAGATGCGACCATTCTTCTGCTCACTACCCCGACACATAAACACCTCGACTTCTCCCTAAGCCTGATGCATGTCCGCCATGCCATAATGCAGCTAGATCATTCGTGACCTCACTCATGCCCGGCACAACTTACACTTTGGACACCTGCTTTCTGCACATACGAGCAAACCAGTTACAAAACAACCGATACCAGTACCTCACCAGATTCCTCCAGACTTAGCCTTTCTTTTGCTCACATTCCTGGCATGTATACACCCCGACTTCTCCCTAAGCCTGATGCACCTTCATCACGCCACAGTGCAACCAAATCTTTCGCGACCTCACTCACGCCCGGTCTAGCTTGTATCCTGGGCACCAGCCTTCTGCAACCGAATGCTCAACCCCAAAGAGAACGAAAACTCACAAGTTTCTCATACTACAATACACTCACTCTACACGTATGTCCTTCACTTTTCAATTTAACAAATGATGCTATCTTATAAAAATAACATATTTTACAGAAGACTGTCGTAAGGCTCTGCGAAACAAGGAACAAAATGTCAACCAAATAAAGTATTTCCTTATTGTAAGAGATGCTCCGGATCACTTAAGGATAAATCATGCCATTGTTAATGATTGTTTCACGATCCTAAGAGATATGGCTTGCAGAAAATTCAGACGATTAAGATCCGTCAGGTTTTGAAAATCAGATAATGTTGTTTTTCATAATTGGTTGGCCGACCTTCTGGATATAGACATGTGGGGTGCGTTCATATTCAGATGAGTTGTCCTTTGCCATGATTCATAAAGAATCTGGACGCATTTAGATGCAAAAGGAAGTATTAATTGACCGTTGGATAGTTACATATCAATGAGTCATTTCCATATATAGAGTTATTTTATCTCTTAAAGAGAGTAGATCAACTCACATAAAAATAAAAATCGTAACCGAAATGATTTAAAAACATTTTAATAAACATAATATATCATATTAATATATTTAAATAATCAAATGATTAATTAAATGATTCGTAATAATGATTAGATAAGAGAAGGTACAAAATTGATTGTGTCCGTAGATTAACCTTTTACTTTTACAAAGTAGTATAAACTTATCTTTTATATGACATTGTTAAAACCCATACTAATAGTCTTTCTTTGTCGTCACTCTCATTGATATATTTCTACTCCTTTGTAGACTAATCAACGTCAAATCACTTATCGGCGGATTACTCTTTTTTTTTTTTCAAAGTAAAAAAGAAAACGAAAGATTTGGTTACGTGAGACACGGACCATGGCAATATGGAGGGATTGCATTATTATTATTATTATTATTATTATTTTTTCTGAAACGGAACCAAGAGAGAAATAATGAAAGAATGAAAGAAGCATGATTTCAGATTTGTATCGACTGTGGTACATGAAATTTGGAGCCCAAAAAGTGAACCTATTTTTACGTGTAATTAACTTTTAAGATTCGTTAAATAATATTTTTAGATTTGATTTGCAAAAAAAAAAAAAATCGTATTTCTAACACCAAGTTCGCCATAGAAAAATAACAAAATCAGTGCTTAAAATATTAAATTGAACTTACAAAGGGAACTCAGTTGTTTGCAATAACAAATTTCATTCAGAAATCATCGAACGAGTAAAATACTATGATGGGGAAAGGGAGGAAGAATCCCCGGGTTTGGAAGAAGTTTAAGCACCAAAGCCAGTGATTTTCATGGGCTAAGGATTTATTTTCTTCAATGACGAGGAAAGCATCCATGAACCAGAGAGTCAAGCGAAATTCATTCATTCCATGATGGCAGACAGATCCTGATGTTTAATAATAGGACCGTTCTGTTCAACAATTCGTATTATCCGGAACCCTCTAATCCAAGGGCGGTGGAAATTCTGAGTCTGGTATTGAGAGATTACTGTATAAAAATCAAATATAAAACACACCTGACAATTTGTTTTTCTTTGTTATTAGAAAAGGTTGTCCCTTAAAGAAAAAAAAACAAATAATTAATTATTAGCATATTTCATTGCATGGCACCCAATCAAATCACGACAAATTTTTACCTTTTTTTGGTTGCCTCCCACAAACACAACTTTATAACATGGGTTAGTAACTCATGATTGAAGTTTATTAACAAATTTTCCCAGAGTAATTTACCATACTAAAATTAGAGAGAAAATTTGTTAATAAACTTCAATCAAAAGTTGTTACCATACTAGATGAGTGAGCTACATAGCTTTGTTAATAACTTGGGCTTCATAGATTTGTTTAACATGAATCCAATTACATTAGCTTTATATTTTATTTACCTACAATTTTCATGTTTTGCACTTTTCATTTTGATCAATGTTATCCTATGTTCAATGGCAGTCAAACTTGCTGCAAAATGCTATCCAATTCCAATTTGAATGATCAAATTCATTCTTTTACTGACATCAAACTACATGCTTGTTTTTCCTAAACTCTTGCATGCAAAAACTACATTAAGTTTTCTGTTCCATGGTAAAATTTTACGATTTTTTGACAAGTATGTGAAATGTTATGATTTTTCTCACTTTCATCGTTTTGCTGAAATGTGAGAAAATTGCACAGGATTGATTGGAATGCTCCTCCATTCTATGCCTTGAACATTCTACTTGTACACTTATAATTTGTTTTACATGTACACTAAGCATGCAACTTTGGGAAGTCCGAATCCAAATTTTCGAAGATTACTTGAAGGCGCGTGTATCAAACCGCATTTAGTTGGATTTACCACGGCTTAAAAAACTGATCACTCTATGAAAGTAGGGTTATTTCATATCTCTAATGATGCTTTATGTGGTTAGTCGTACGAGTATTGATAGGAATTTGGTAGGATTTGAGTACTTTTTAGTTTAGTTTTAGTTTAAGTTGATTTTTGTTATTTTCGTAGTTTTTGAATCTATTTTGATTTGAATCTTTTATTTGGTTGATGCCTCTTGGTTTGCCATGTTTTAATGTAGGAAAATGAAGGAAATTTTGAAGCTGGAACGAAGTGAAGTGGATGTGAGCAGGAATTGTCCAGAGAGCAGAAGGACGCGTCCTTCAGTTCTCAGGGACGCGTCCTTGAAGGTTCTGTGGATTCAAGCGGACACCCGACGAACCTATTTCCAAATCGCTCAAGGATTCTTCAAATCTTCCGGAGATTACATTATGAAGACATAGAGGATCAATTAGGCATTTATTTTGGTAGTTTTAGGTTATTCTATTTTATTCTCCTTAGAGATATTATTTAGATTTTGAGAATATTAGGAAATCTTTTCATATGGGAAGGAGATATTCTGTTTTAGGGGGATTTATTCTGACGGGGAGAAAGAGGGATGAGACATTCGACTCGGGAACGGAGAAGAAGGTGACGGCTAGGGTTGAAGAAGAGATCGGGACCGGGATACTACTTCTTGGATCGAAAGATCGGGAGGGCGTTTCTCTTTTCTTTCTTTCCCGTTGATTGCTATGTCGTTATTGTTTTCTCTTGAACTTGGGATGAATTTCGTTTACGCTATGAACTAATTTCGTTTTCTAGGACTTCAATGGAACTTAACGCTTTTATTTAACGAGTGAATTCCTTTTCTCCGTGTTATTCGAATTCGTGTTGTTACTTATTCAAATCTTGATCTTAATGCGGTTAATTGCCTGATCACCAATTAATTTGAACTGGAGACCTATTCGGGCTTGAAAAAGTTGTTTAGGTTAAGCTGTGGATTGAATAGCCTAAGTTAGCGTCTCGTTGGAAAACGGAGCTAATTAGCGAATGGGATAAAAATATACCGAATCGCCTTAGGTAGCTATTTAGGATTGTTACATAATGGGTTCCCACTAGTTAATTGCCTAAGAATAGAGTGATTAGCTCGATACAGGGAATACATCTTGAGAGCTTTCGGAAGAGGCGTAAGGAGATAATCGAACCCTAGGTTAGTAACTTGAGAATTTGATAACTGGAGAAAGGAGGGAACGAGTTAGATAATTCGTTAAGGGAAGTTGATAGTCCTAGGCTTTTAATATTTGATTGAACTACCGTTTATTTGCATTTTATTTCTCTCTTTTTTTATCATTCATCTTGTTGACTTGACCTCAATATCGTTAAACGTGCGACCGTTAGGAATTTTCTCTGTTGATTCTCTGTGGGATCGACCTCTACTTACCCTATCTACAAGTTAGTTAGGTTTGCTAGAGTATTTAAATTTTGCCGCCTTCGACAAGCGTGATCAAATTTTGGCGCCGTTGTCGGGGAATCAATTCTGAGAAATTTTCTTTTCAACAGTTATCACGTTTATCTATTTGACGTTCAAGTTATTTAATTTTCGTTACTCTTTTCTATTGATTTTAGGTGGATGCGACGAACTCGAAGCACAGAAACTCTCCCTTTTGATCCTGAAATCGAAAGGACTTTCCATAGACGGGTTCGTGAGAAAGCTAGTGAACAACATAGCAACATGGCGGAAACCTAATTCTAGCTCAACAGAATGAGAGAGAGCGGGATATTGATAACAGGCCGATGGTGGAATTCACTTCAGCAAACCTCACATTAACCGGTTCTGCATCGTTGCGCCTGCGATTCAAGCTCGGGACTATGAGATAAGGACATCAATGATTCAAATGATTCAGAATTCAGTGATGTTTCGAGGATCACCGATCGAAGATCCACATGAGCATTTGAGCAAGTTCTTAAGCATATACGACAGTTTCAGGCAAAACGGAGTGCCACAGGATGTAGTTCGATTGAAGTTATTTCCCTTCTCCTTGAAGGACAGAGCATGGAGTTGGCTGAACTCGCTACCGGCTGGATCAATTAGTACTTGGGAATAGATGGAGGAAGCATTCTTAGATCAATATTTCCCGCCATCCAAGATATTCCAGATGAGGAATGAAATCAGCACTTTCAGGCAACACGAGACAGAAACCTTCGTGGAGGCTTGGGAGCGTTTCAAAAATTTATTAATTCAATGCCCATATCACGATTTACCTGGATGGCGACAACTGGAAGCTTTTTACAATGGGTCGACGGAATCATCGCGCAAGGACCTCAACTTAGCGTCGAACGGATCATTCCTACGAAAATCATATGTGGAAGGAAGAGAGCTTCTGGAGACTATGAGGAGGACTTGTGTTCCAAGTCAATCATTTGACCGGATAAATGGTAAAAAGACTATGGGTGTTCATGAACTCGATGCACTCACGTCTATTCAAGCACAGATATCGGCGTTGGCTAAGAAGTTTGAGACGGTGAATGTACAGTCCATCCAAAGTACAACTAGAGGTTGTGATATCTGCGGTGGTGGACATATAACAGATCAATGTTCTGCAAGCATGGAAGAGGCTAATTTTATTGGAAATCAAAGGAACAATCCCTATTCCAACACGTTTAATCCAGGATGGAGGAACCATCCTAACTTCTCTTGGAAAGGACAACAAACCGTCGATCATCGAGCAACACAACCTCCGGGATTTCAACAACCCAAAGCCCCAGAACCAGAAAAAAAGACGAATTTTGAGGATTTGATGATGAAGTACATGGCGAATCAAGATAAGTACATGGCGAATCAAGATGCCATAATAAAGAATCAAACAGCATCAATCAGGAACTTGGAGAATCAAGTCAGTCAGCTCGCTCAAGCCTTGAATTCGCGTCAACAAGGAGGGTTGCCAAGTGATACTGAGGTTAATCCACGAGAATATGTTAAAGCAGTAACTTTAAGAAACGGTTGGGTACTTGAAGAGGTGCCACCAAAGATTCGGTTGAGTGACAATAAAAAGTCAAGTGAGATTAGTGATCTTCCATGAGAGCCAGTCAATGAGGATACGAACACATCCAGGCTGAACACAGGACGAGATCAGGAATTTGTGAATTTTCACAGGACCGAGAAGGATGCGTCCTCCGGATCTGAAGGACGCGTCTCTGGACATTCTGTGGAAGAAGCAGTGCAGAAGGACGCGACCCTGCCATCTGAAGGACGTGTCCTTCAGCCAACCGAACAACCACATCGACCCACTTGGATAATACCCAACTTGGGGAAGATAGAACGACCGCCACTTCCATTCCCTCAAAGAGCTAAGAAGCATGATGAAGCCTAATTCCGTAAGTTTCTCGACGTGTTTAAGAAACTCCATATTAACATTCCTTTTGCAGAAGCTCTTGAGCAGATGCCGAGCTACGTCAAGTTCATGAAGGATGTTCTATCAAAGAAAAGAAGGTTAGGTGAGTTTGAAACCGTTGCACTAATGGAAGAATGCAGTGCCATTTTGCAACGAAAGCTTCCTCCTAAACTAAAAGATCCAGATAGTTTCACTATCCCTTGTACTATCGGCTCACAATTTCATGGTAAGGCTTTGTGTGATCTTGGTGCGAGTATCAATCTTATGCCTTTATCTGTATACCATGAGTTAGGTTTGGGGGAAGTGAAACCTACGTCTGTGACGTTGCAATTAGCTGATAGATCAATAACATATCCTAGGGGTCTTATTGAAGATGTGCTTGTTAAGGTGGATAAGTTTATCTTTCCAGCGAATTTTGTAGTTTTAGATTTTGAGGAAGATAAGAATATCCCCATCATCTTAGGGAGGCCATTCTTGGCAACAGGTAGAGCACTCATTGCTGTTCAAAAGGGTGAATTGACCATTCGGATAAATGATCAGGAGGTAACCTTTAATGTTTTAAAATCGATGAAATGCCCGAGTGAACCTGATGAATGCTTTCTTATTGATGTTTTGAATAGGTACTCTGCCGAGATGCCCTATGATGATCCACTTGAAATTGCGATGAATTCAATGTCATCCGACAATGAAGAAGTACAAGAAGTGACAAAATCAATAGATGCAATACCACACATGTTAAGGGGAACGCCTTTTGAAGCTTTGGAGAGGCCACATAATCCGATGAAACCATCAATTGAAGAACCACCCCAATTAGAGTTAAAACCATTACCTGAACACCTGAGGTATGCATATCTTGGAAGTAATGAAACTCTACCCATTATTATTTCATCCGAATTAACAGTGACACATCGAGTCTTGAGGGAATACAAACGAGCATTAGGGTGGACAATTGCTGATATTCGAGGTATCAGTCCGTCAATTTGCATGTACAAGATTCTATTAGAAGAAAACCATAAGGTTTCGGTGGAGAATCAACGACGACTCAACCCGAACATGAAGGAAGTAGTCAAGAAGGAAATCATCAAATGGCTTGATGCAGGTATAATATATCCGATTTCTGACAGTTCTTGGGTGAGTCCTGTGCAGTGTGTACCTAAGAAAGGTGGGATGACCGTTGTCTCCAACGAAAGGAATGAGCTCATTCCCATGCGAACGGTGACTGGTTGGCGAGTCTGCATGGATTATAGGAAGTTGAATAAAGCCACAAGAAAGGATCACTTCCCACTTCCGTTTATAAATCAAATGTTAGATCGTCTGGCAGGTAAAGGATTTTATTGCTTTTTAGATGGTTATTCTGGATATAACCAAATTGCCATAGTAGCAGAAGATCAAGAAAAGACTACTTTTACATGCCCGTATGGTACGTTTGCTTTTAGTCGAATGCCTTTTGGTCTATGTAATGCCCCAGCTACGTTTCAGAGATGCATGATGTCTATTTTCACTGATATGGTTGAGCAGTGCCTTGAAGTTTTTATGGATGATTTTTCCATCGTTGGGATGTCATTTGATGATTGCTTGACAAATTTAGCTCGTGTGCTGAAATGTTGTGAAGAAACAAACCTTATTTTAAATTGGGAAAAATGCCATTTTATGGTTCGAGAGGGTATTGTTCTTGGACACAGGATATCAAACAAAGGATTGAAGTGGATCGAGCAAAGATAGAAACGATCGAAAAGTTGCCACCACCAACATCAGTCAAAGCAATCCGGAGTTTTCTTGGACACGCAGGATTTTACAGAAGATTTATAAAGGACTTTTCCAAAATTTCCAAGCCACTTTGCAATCTCTTAGAAAAGGACAAGTCCTTTATTTTCGATGATGACTGCTTTAGTGCCTTCAACGAGCTCAAGCAAATGTTGATTTATGCCCCTATAGTTATTGCACCTGATTGGAATTTACCATTTGAACTAATGTGCGATGCAAGCGATTACGCGGTTGGAGCCGTTCTAGGACAAAAGAGTGAATAAGATATTTCATGTCATTTACTATGCGAGTCGAACTCTTGATGATGCTCAGGTAAATTATACTACCACAGAAAAAGAATTACTTGCGATTGTCTATGCCTTTGATAAATTTCGGAGTTATCTTGTCGGTACAAAAGTTATTGTGTTCACTGACCATTCTGCCATCAAGTACTTGATCTCAAAGAAGGAGGCATAGCCGCGACTTATCAGGTGGGTTCTTCTTTTGCAAGAGTTTGACCTTGAAATTAGGGACAGAAAGGGATCCGAGAACCAGGTTGCTGATCATTTATCGAGGTTAGAAAATGCGACTTCATCACATGATTATGCGGTAATTAATGAGTCATTCCCTGATGAACAATTGTTTGCTATGAACGATTTGTTGTGCCCTTGGTATGCCGACTTTGTGAATTATATTGTTTCTGACCATATTCCCTCTGACTTTACTCCTCAACAAAAGAAGAAATTTTTGCATGATGTACGCTATTACATGTGGGATGAACCGTTTCTCTTTAAGCATTGTGCTGATCAAGTTATCAGGAGATGTGTGCCGGAGGAAGAAATCAAAGGCATCCTTGAACATTGCCACTTATCACCCTATGGCGGACACTTTGGAGGAGACCGAACAGCAGCGAAAGTTTTACAATCAGGATTCTATTGGCCGACTCTTTTCAAGGATTCGTATAATTTTGTTGCATCCTGTGACAGGTGTCAACGTGTGGGAGACATCACCAGGAGACACGAGATGCCGTTGCAAAGCATCCTTGAAGTTGAGCTCTTCGATGTGTGGGGTATTGATTTTATGGGTCCCTTTATTTCATCGTTCAATAATAAGTACATCCTTATGGCTGTTGATTATGTTTCAAAGTGGGTGGAAGCAGTAGCTTTGCCCTCTAATGATTCTAAAGTCGTGTGCAAGTTTTTGAAAAAGCAGATTTTCACCCGATTTGGAACACCACGGGCTATCATAAGTGACGAAGGGACGCACTTCTGCAACCGCTATTTTGATCAACTCCTGAAAAAGTATGGTATCAAGCACAAGATAGTTACAGCGTATCACCCACAGACGAGCGGGCAAGTCGAAGTCTCTAATCGGGAAATCAAGCGTATTTTAGAGAAAACGGTATGTCCAACGAGGAACGATTGGTCAACGAAGTTAGACGATGCATTGTGGGCATACAGGATAGCATACAAAAATCCAATTGCGATGTCACCATACAAAATGGTTTTTGGCAAGGCATGTCATCTTCCGGTGGAACTCGAGCATAAAGCGTATTGGGCTCTGAAAATGTTGAACCTAAATCTCGAAGAAGCAGGTGAAAGACGATTGCTTCAATTGAATGAGCTCGATGAACTTCGGTTGCAAGCATATGACAGTGCGAGAGTGTACAAGGACAAGACAAAGAAATGGCACAATGGTAAGATCATACCCACACACTTCGAAACAGGCCAACAGGTATTGCTGTTCAACTCCCGACTCAAATTGTTCCCTGGGAAACTAAAATCGCGATGGTCGGGCCCTTTCCGAGTTGTTGAAGTATTCCCATATGGAGCAATTGAAGAATTAGAAGAGAATTCGGGAAGGATATTCAAAGTAAATGGACAACGGCTAAAACATTATCGGGGAAGCTTTGAACGGGAAACATCCTCGATTAACTTGAAAGGGCCTTGAAAACGAGAAGAGAGTCAAGCCGATGACTATTAATCAAGCGCTTCTCGGGAAGCAACCCGAGTTCACTTTTATTTTTTTTCATTGTTATTTTTGCATAAGTTCATCTTTTTATTTTACTTTTTATTGATAATTTTTATTTTATTTTGCAGAAAATTCAAGGACGCGTCCCTCATAGCCAAGGACGCGACCTCGGACATTCTGCAATCCTACAGAACCATGGAGGACGCATCCTCCAATTTGAAGGACGAGTCCCTCCAAAAAAAAAACAAAAAAAAAAATATAAAATAGTTATAATTTCTTTTAAGTGACAACCCTAACCCATTTTTTCTTGTGCAGCCGCCTCACTCCCCCGCTGCGGTTACCGTCGAAGGAGGAGTAACTTGATTCGGAAAATGACAACCCCCAAGACCTTGAGGAGGAAAATGATGCTAATGACGGCGACGACTAACTCACCCCAGGGGATTACTTCGTTCCCTTAATCCCTTACTATTCATATTTACATCGGGGCGATGTCTAGTCAAGGTTTGGGGGTGTTGTTTGTGCTGCAAGTATGCTTATCTATGTGGTTTGGGTTGATTATCATTTCTATTTTGTGCTTGCTAGTAGTGTTTTGATTGATAGTTTTGATTTTTAGGTCATTTCTAGAGTAAGTCTAGGTGTGTCTAACTCTTCAGTAGACTTGACGATATCTTTGATGAGCTGACCCTTGTTCGATGATGACTTATTATGCACATGCTTACGACTTATGGAAGAGTGAAAATTGAGCTTAATTGAGTGATTAAACTGTTTTTTTAATGGGTAATAATTCCTCGGTATGGATTGGTAGTGAGTGAAAACAATTCTCGAAATCTAATAACGCATAGTAGTTGGTGTCGAGTGGGGCTGGCTAGGCATTGATTTGAAACAAGTTCTAAAAAAAAAGTAAGTAAAAAGCAAAAAGTAAAAAAGAAAAAAAAAGAGGTTACCAAGGCTCTGAGTACCAATGTTTAGGCGTGTGAAAAGAAAAGTAAAAAAAAAAGAGAAAAAAAAGAAATAAATTTGATTGAAATTTGATTGGCACCTAAATATGTACTTGTGGTGTGAGTCCATCTGGTATACTCGAGTATGAGATCCGAGGGGTGCTTCATCGCCTAATGCCTTGGTCCAACTAGACCGGGAGTCATTGATCAAATACTCGTTACAGGGTACACTAGAATGTGATGAAACATTTAGAGTCGTGTAGCTGAAATAAAAGTTGTGTGAAAAGAAAAATGGTTGAAAATCCTGAGGACGAGTGGATGATTAGTGTTTGGTTAGTTTCTACAAAGTGCCGGTCTAATATGTTTTATTGGAAATCTTTAATTATTGATTTCACTACATGACATACCGAGGTTTCGAACATTATGTGAACATAATTGTTTTTCTTGACAAATGACTCGACCAACGGAAGTGAGCATATGCATTGCTGAGAATAGAGAGAGGGTTGTTCAGATTGGATTGAGTTGGGGATTGCGGAAGAGTTATCTTTCTGTTTTTTCTAGTTGCTCGAGGACTAGCAAATTGTAGGTTTGGGGGTGTGATAACTCTATGAAAGTAGGGTTATTTCGTATCTCTAATGATACTTTATGTGGTTAGTCGTACGAGTATTGATAGGAATTTGGTAGGATTTGAGTACTTTTTAGTTTAGTTTTAGTTTAAGTTGATTTTTGTTATTTTCGTAGTTTTTGAATCTATTTTGATTTGAATCTTTTATTTGGTTGATGCATCTTGGTTTGTCATGTTTTAATGTAGAAAAATAAAGGAAATTTTGAAGCTGGAACGAAGTGAAGTGGATGTGAGCAGGAATTGTCCAGAGAGAAGAAGGACACGTCCTTCAGCGTCCTTGAAGGTTCTGAGGATTCAAGCGGACACCCGACGAACCTATTTCCAAATCGCTCAAGGAGTCTTCAAATCTTCCGGAGACTACATTATGAAGACATAGAGGATCAATTAGGCATTTATTTTGGTAGTTTAAGGTTATTCTATTTTATTCTCCCTAGAGATATTATTTAGATTTTGAGAATATTAGGAAATCTTTTTAGATGGGAATGAGATATTCTGTTTTAGGGGGATTTATTCTGAGGGGGAGAAAGAGGGATGAGACATTCGACTCGGGAACGGAGAAGAAGGTGACGGCTAGGGTTGAAGCGGAGATCGGGACGAGGATACTACTTCTTGGATCGGAAGATCGGGAGGGCGTTTCTCTTTTCTTTCTTTCCCGTTGATTGCTATGTCGTTATTGTTTTCTCTTGAACTTGGGATGAATTTCGTTTACGCTATGAACTAATTTCGTTTTCTAGGACTTCAATGGAACTTAACGCTTTTATTTAACGAGTGATTCCTTTTTTTCGTGTTATTCGAATTCGTGTTGTTACTTATTCAAATCTTGATCTTAATGCGGTTAATTGCTTGATCACCAATTAATTTGAACTGGAGACCTATTCGGGCTTGGAAAAGTTGTTTAGGTTAAGCCATGGATTGAATAGCCTAAGTTAGCGTCTCGTTGGAAAACGGAGCTAATTAGCGAAAGGGATAGGAATATACTGAATCACCTTAGGTAGCCATTTAGGATTGTTACATAATGGATTCCCACTAGTTAATTGCCTAGGAATAGAGTGATTAGCTCGATACAGGGAATACGTCTTTAGAGCTTTCGGAAGAGGCGTAAGGAGATAATCGAACCCTAGGTTAATAACTTGAGAATTTGATAACTGGAGAAAGGAGGGAACGAGTTAGATAATTCGTTAGGGGAAGTTGATAGTCCTAGGCTTTTAATATTTGATTGAACTACCGTTTATTTGTATTTTATTTCTCTCTTTTATTATCATTCATCTTGTTGACTTGACCTCAATATCGTTAAACGTGCGACCGTTAGGAATTTTCTCTGTTGATTCTCTGTGGGATCGACCTCTACTTACCCTATCTACAAGTTAGTTAGGTTTGCTAGAGTATTTAAATTTTGCCGCCTTCGACAAGCGTGATAAAAAACCGTCAGTACGAATATTTCAAGCGGCTTCAACCGTCAGGTAAGGTATAAAGGGGAAGTGTGGGTGAAAGGACCTATGAAATCCTAAAAGAAAACTCATCGACCATTTCATTAATAGTTGGAGAGTATTACACAATTCGATTATAATTGAGTTGTAAAAATTTATACAACGGAAGCTTTCTATCGAACATGAATATAAGCATGGATGGATCACCTATGACCTGCCAAAACAAGCAACAACGTTTGTCAAATGACTAAGTACGGCAACTCAAGCACGCACATTCATACTATAGAATCGCTCTCGAGTATCGTTAGCATCCATTCATACGTATTCAAGCCGTCCATTCACAGTTCCTGACTTAATCTTACCATCTCACGAATTTTCCCTTTTTATTACACATTCATAATATAGGTACAACCCCATTTACATTCATAAACTAAAAAAATGGGTTATTACAGCGGGCCTCCCCAAATCATTTTTTTAAATCCACCTGTAACAGGCTGCGGGCCCAAGTGTGTAGGTACGCAGTCACCGCCCTTCCCCGCCCTTTTTATCTCGATGATTGGTTGTGATTGCGCATGATTTAGGCTTAGGATTTATGTCGTATGCTGATTATTAACTGAACAAACATGAGTACGGGTCCAACACCCGTACAACATTGATAAGAGTCCGACCCAACTCCCGGATCGTGTCAAATGCCCGTTAAACAAAAATAAATATTTTTGGAGCGAACGCCACCTCCTTTTTCGCATGTTAGAATGTAAGAGTTAGTAAATAGGAATCCCCGAACACACTCTGATTTTTCCGGCTTAAACCACTATTTTCAAACTTAAGTCAATTGTGACTCCATATAGTTTACCTTGGTTAAACAATAATAACTGTTTTTACAGAGCCATTTTGGATGGGTAATGATGACACGAGCCGCTCCCAAAAGCTCCCGAATGAGGCCTTAGTGTAGCACTTTCGCCTCTAACTAGAGAGCCTTCTTTCTGTTCTTACGACTAGAATGATTTCTTAGTCATTCTCTTACTCACTTTTTCTCTTATTTCTCTTTTACATCATTTGGAGATTGTTACTCATTTTGTAGAGTCTTAGGAAATATTTGGAGTAATCATTTAATCTACCATAATTCTTAGGTCATTAACTCCCTTTTAGTTCCTAGGCCATTAACATCACCCAACTTTCAAAACTACTAACACACTTAATGAAATTACAAATTACCATAATTTAAGAAAAACATGACATATTATATATTTTTTATTTTCAACGGTTCCAAGTTTATCCCAAATTAGCTCCAAGAAGGATACAACATCTAGATTCAACCACCCACTAGAGTCAACATCGTTCAACCTTTGAAGAGCTCCACCTTAAACCCTCTTCCCCAACTTTCTTTTCAGCTGCAAGAACGACGACAAAGACCAATAGTTCCAGCCCTTCTAGCGTCCACGACTCTGCCTCCAACTAGCGCCCCATATCAATCCATCCCGGCATAGCTGCAATCCTCCTCGGTCCACGGGATGGCCACGGCGTTCAAACCCACCAACCTCATATCCGACACCTTCATGACAACCGGTGCCTCCACTTCAAGCTCAGGTCACTCACTGCGTTCACCCTGGGACAGCCACCTCTCGGCAGCAGTGCTATGACCACCATCCACTGTCAGCCGTGGCACACTGTGGCCTCCACACTCAGCCCCTTCTTCGAGCACCCACTAAGATGACGCCTCTCCATTCCTCCTCCGGTGTGTTCGATGTGGAAGAGGTTTGCACCAGCAAGCGATGGTATACCATCCCTTGATCCAGCATTTCCCAAATCCCCTTATGCCCAGGTTTACTCAATTCCAACAGATAATTCATTTTTTTGGTTTGCAATCAAGTCGTATGTTTATTTGAGGGATTGATTTAGAATGCTTTGCCGATTGTATATTCACTTTCCATTAGTATCATTTTTCTCTATAAAATGATTTTTTTTAAGCAGTAATTTTATGACAACATTTTAATCTTTGGAGGTGACATTGTCGCTCCCCTATTGTGCACTTTTGTGTTTTGAATTTCGAGGTATATGTGACGAAATACTATCAATAATGGTTAGTGGGAATATGTTTTAGAGCCGCTTCATGAAATTATATATAAAAAAAAAGCTTTTCGTTTGTGAGAATGTAAAGCTAATTTAACTCCCATAAAATGATAATTTCATCCTTTTCTTCGAATAGTTCACTTCTTTGTTTCTATTTTTTGTGCAGATATATCGGGAGTGTTTCTTGCGGACAACCAAGGCAAGGATCATTTTCGACGCTCTCAGAGCAAGAGACAATGAAAAATTTGTATTCGAGTGTTTATTTCGGATTCTAGAGAATCAAGAGCCTTCGACGACCCTTCGCACTCACTAAAGTTGGGCATCAACAGCTCGTTAAGCTCACTGTGAACCTATATATAAAAAAAGTTGTCAGTTGATGTAGCAGAGATGGAGGCGGGCTGCTTGTCAGGCGACGCAACAGAGGAGAAGGGCGATTCATAAGCCAACGCAACGGACTAGGATAGCTTGTCGAGCAACGCAACGGAGTAGGGATTGTCGGGCGACGCAACGGAGGAGGGTGGAGAGATATGGAGGAGAACGACTGGGTACAAGTGCAAAGAAAGTATGGAGGCGGGTTGTATGAAATTATTTAAAACCCCCTCAATGCAGCGAACTTAGAAGAACGAGATTGTCGGCAAAGGCTACATTAAACCCCTCAATGAGCAATCTTATTATTGTAGGATTGCAAGTACATGATTATCGATTTAAGGATTCAATTACCACTAACACTCTTTGACACATTTAATAATTACCTCTAATCACTAAAAAAATTTATCTTACAATAAAAAATTATAAAAAAAATTGTATAAAAACAAGAATGATAAAAAAAACTAAACAACAAAAATTTTGAACCCAAGACAAAAATTTATAAAGAAGGGTAGGGAATTTCAAAAATCTAGAAATATTTCCCTGAAGTCGGACTTATAAAGTCGGACTTTGCTCATTAAGAAAATCAAATTTATAAAGCCTGACTTCCTTAGGAGATCGTTTGGAAGTCAAATTTTATAAGTCCATTTCATTTTTAAACAAAGTACTTTATAAATTCGATTTTGGTACTTTAATTCAAGAATTTCAAAACGATCCACCTTGTTTCACGAATATTTTTCAAAAGATTGAAATGTCCGGGAACATTTCTCAGCTTTCCTCTGTCCTATAGTTGAAACTCGTCTTAAGTTGGTGAAGAAAATAAATAGGGAGTAACGTGTGACAACATAGTTTGATCCGCCTACGTTTTTGACAAAGAGACCAAACAGTACATTCGTCCCAACATCGGACAAGTTCAATTTCCATGTTTTCCTTTTGTCTTTTTAAGATAAGAATCCCGACATAGTTCTTGACATAATCTTCAAAATACGACAACTTTTGTTGTAATACAAGATGGGCTCATGTAATCAAGAAACTGATCATGCCAAAATTGCCTTTTTAATATATATCTATTTGTATCTCGAGAGATAACTCTTCGATGGAGGCTTTTAATTTCTAGATTATTCCTTTCATTTCAATTCTCAAACATTTGCGAGACTGACAAATCCAAGTAGAGGCAGTGGCGGATGCTCCTGGGGGATTATTTTCGATCGTCTTCCGCTCGCAGATTTTGACAGTGGATCGAAGCGGTAGGGTCCAAAGATAAAACACGAATGTAATCGAATTTGGAAATCCCGTATCGTCAACATTAAAAACGAAGAGAATATGAAAGGAGATTTAGACAACATTTATCCTCATCATGAGGTAGCAGATGTGGAAGAAGATGCAAAAACATAACTGACAAATCTTCAAGATGTCATTATTACCCGGAGCATAATGTGATGGAGTCCGACTTAGCAACATGACCATTTAGATGAAAAGCCAAACGGAAAGCAACATTATAATGTGCTTATCCTTAATGTGCTTGGGAAATTCGGGGAGGATTCAGGAAGCGGCTCTCGTCGCCATCACCCATCCAAAAATGGCTCCGTTTTGTAAAAGTGTTGTAGTTTAACCTAGGTAAACTATTACGGAGTCGCCACCGACTTTTATTTTAAAACTGTTAAGTCTGAAAAACAGCTGGTTCGGAGATTCCTAATTACTAGTCCTTACACTCTAAGCATGCGAAGAGGTGGCGTTTGCTTCAAAAGAGTTTGGCTTTTGTTTAACGGGCGTTGAACCCAATCAGGGCATGACTCCGGACTCATGTCACTGTTTTACGGGCGTTGGACCCGATTCAGGCGTTGGACCCGAACTCATGTGTAGTTGTTTAACAATCACATGCAATAAAAAATCCTAAGAGCCTAACAGCATGCACCACAACACTCACAAACAATAACTTAGATCAAAGGGAGCGGGGAAAAGTAGTGACTGCGGGCCTATACACTTGGGCCCGCAGCCCGTTACACGTGGAAATTAGTAACTCGGGGAGGCCTGCACCTCCCCTTTGTACCTCCGGTTTGTCGGTTGAGGTCGTCTGGAGCGTTTCCACTATGGTCCCCCATGCGTCATCTTGAAGCTGGAGATGGAAGCGTACGATCCGTCCGTTCCTCGTCAGTCATCGAAGTTTTCCTTGTATGCACATTCCGCATATGGTTTATGCATAAAAAGGATGAGACGTGCTTAGACATGTTCTAAGCAAGAAAGCACAAAAACTTCATGAGGCAATGAAGTTCGAAAGAGTGACTTACGTGAGGCGTTTGAGTCCGTTGACCTCGAATATGTCCCGAACGTCACCCGGATTGATGGATTTGTATTTTCACATGCGAAAACATCGGGATAGAAAAATGGTTAGCAAATAGTGATGTATGCAGGCTAGAAGCGGAGATCACGGACTTAGAAATATGTAAACAAGGTGCATAATGAAAGATTCTCAACCACGGCAGTTTGGTTGCCTTTAAGAAAAACATGCATAACTTTCGGCTCTGTCCATTAAAACGAGCCTATTTATACTTGAAAGAAAGCTCTTTAAGCCAGGAATCCAACAATATAAGTTTCATGTCAATATGAGGTCTCGAACGCAAGTTGTGAATGAAAGAGTGATGTACCAACATGTAGATCCGAAAGCTCAGCAGTTTTTCTGCCCCTTATAAAAACGTATATAACTATTAGCTCAGTTCATGAAAATGAGCCTACTTATACTCAAAACAAAGTCTTTGAGTCAGAAATCTAATGGCGCATGTATTAGGTTAATACGAATTCTAGACAGAAAGTTATGAGTGAAAGAGTAAAGGACCAACTTGCTGATCCGAACCTCCGACAGTTTGGATGCCTCTCAAAAAAACGTGTATAACTTTTAGTTCAGTTCATGAAAATGAGCCTACTTATCCTCAAAACAAAGCTCTTTGAGTCAGGAATCTAATGGCGCATGTCTTGGGTCAATACGAGTTTCAGATACAATGTTATGAGTGAAAGAATGAACTGTCATGAGAAAATGCCATGTCATTTTAAAACCACTAAAAGTTAACGTATGAAACGTCATATATAGCTAGTGTGACATGTCGAGAGTATATTTGAAGTTTGACGCATGGCAAAAATGTAAACGAACCTATCCAAGAGTGCGAAACTCGGTTGTTTGCAACCAGTATAATATTTTGTTCGAAACTCCTAGGGTACGAACTCAAATTGAGCTTGGTTGGTGTCCTTAGAACCGTATTTAATTTAGGAATCAAATGAAAGTGTTCGTGCTATTCCGATAAGTACACAAAAAGATATGCAGCAAAAACCGAATGTCGCACAGGCAAATTCGAGAAGTACTTGGACTTACCGAGTTGTTGTGACTCGATTGGGGTTTGTAACACATCCCACCATGCTGAGACGTGTGACAGAGAGGGAATGCGAGAGTCTTGGGCTGCTGGTGCAACTCTGAAACGTCTCTGGAAGTCGGCTCCTGGCTGTCCCAACTTTGCACCTGCGCAAACAAGAAGTCGTCAAAGAAAAAGGAGCCCTTCCGCGAAGCCATGAGGGTACGGGAGGTGACGGTCGAGCCTTCCCTATCTTTGGACAAGGAGAGGCAGGTTGGAGACGTAAAGGAGGGGCTGCTCAGTCGTTGGGGACGACGAGGGGAAGACGCCGAAGGTTGTCCGGGGCTGCCATCATTCTTTCTTGCCGCGGCCAGCGACTTGTGAGGCGGCAGCTAGTTCTTCGTGGTTAGGTTGGCTGGTGGGGAGCTTCCATTCTTTCATGAGCTTACCTTGGTCGAGAAGCTCGTCGGGAAGAAAGGGAGAGGCTCGAAGGACGGCTTGGAGGGAGGATTTTTCGTGTGTGTGTTTTGGAGGAGTTGGTTTTTTGTGTATGTGTGTAATGGAGGAGGAGTTGTCTGCGTGCTTCTCCTCTTCCCCCCCTTCCTCTTATTTTTTTTGAAAGAGACCTTTTTGGGCCTGAAGATTGGAAGACCTCCGCTGAATTCTTGATGGCAGCCCCGAATCCTTGGATTTATGTGCCAAAATATGTAAATAAACCATTGGACAATTGGTTTCCATGTTACCATCAAACCCCCATTGGTTATTGTCCTATTTTGCTCTATTGTTTTGGGGATTCTTGGATGATTGCACGCATCCATTGATGGGGATGGGGACAAGCTCCACCGTCGCTCATTAATGCTTGTGTCTTCACATGTGGCCAACTTGGGGGATCTACAACGATCAATAATGGTCAGGTGCAAGGATGACCTAATTTTGAAATTGGATATTATGAATGTGGTCCCGCCTTCGTGTCTTAATGTTACCATCAGCGAAAATGTGCACCGTCACCGCGCATCCGTGAAGTTGCTAAACTAATCTTCTGAGGGTTGTAATAGACTTCAAGATACGTCGAGAATCATTCATTCCCTCCTACATGATTTGAGTGATGAGGAAATGAATTTGCTTACAAGACAATCGTCGACACTCCAAACTTATTGTTTGCCATTAATAACACGATAAAAAAGACATAATTTTGCTTCCGATAGGAACAGATTTAGAGTGAAATCCCTCACTTCCCAATCCCAGATATCAGTAAGGGTAATCCATAAATTTGTAGTTCTCATATCTTATTCCACAATCTTGAAGTTCAACTTGTGCCCCGACCCTATTCGTGCACTCTCGAAAGAGGCTATCCTTAGCAGCGTCGATGCAATCCCCACAATCATTGGACGAGAGTTCCTTTCTACAAAATCCATATCCGTAGACATAGGGGGCAAACACATCATGGGGACACCACCCGCCGTAGAAATAAGTGTAGGTAGGGTGTTGCTTCGTGTACTTCAGGATGGCATCTATCGCGGTATTCACAGAGCACTCGTAACCGAAATTCGGGTATGTCTCCCCGTTACAGATCCTCTTCTTCAGGCTCCCATCGTAGGCACGGCCATTGTGGGAGGACGCCAATGCCAATAACAGAAAGAAGATCAGGCTCCACTGACGCCCCTCCATATTCCAAGAAAAGCTTGGCCATAATGGCCTACTTCAAAAAAATAAGGAATGTGCCAATTCAGAACATGGTTTAATTCACTATTTTTAGATTCTTACGAGGAGGGGATTGTAATTAAAGAAGATGAACAAGAAGAACCAATAAAGGGCAAAAAGACGTGGAGTGCCACGGAGATCTCCAAGCCAGCCTAGGACAGTGGCAAGAGGTGGGTGTAGTCTCTGTCTGTTTCCTCAACCTCCGGGCGACTGTTTCCAAGTTTGAACTGAACTGAAGGAAAGGACAGGAAAACAACGTCCGCGTGCATCTGTTTCTGATGGAAAACGTGTTCGAACCCCCACCACGAGTAAACATTAATTCGATGAGGTTTGGGTGGGTGTGTGTGAACTGAAATGTTTCCTAAAATGTAATATATTTTGTCCACGTTCATACCCAAAACCAAAAACAAATATTAGATGTTACTTAGACCTGATCGATCGGCGGTATCCCTTTTTGGGGAGACTAGGTATGAACATCCCATTAAAATTAAGTTTACCGATTTTCAATATATTATTAAATTAATATTTTCATGCAATTTGGTTCTATATGACTGTTTGGGTTAATTAAAAACAATGTCATTTTCGTCTAGGTCAATTTGATATGAAATATTATATATATCATCATATTTGGGTTGGACGTCATTTGGATTTTATTTCATCCAATTTGGGGTTATAAGTAATGAATTATATACTTTTTTTAATGGTCTGTGGATCGCATTTCGGGCATAACCCATATTCATTGAATTTCATGCTACTTTTGACCAACTCATTTGAGCGGAAATTCGGCAGCCGACGTCCCTATTAGCTCGTTAGGTTCGCTGTGAACCTATATATAAAACAACATTATTGGGTGATGTAACAGAGATGGAGGAGGGCGGCTTATCGGGCGACGCATCAGAGGAGGAGGACGATTTATCGGCCAACGCGACGGACGAGGATAGCTTGACGGGCAACGTAACGGAGGAAGAGGACTTGTCGGGCTATGCAACGGAAGAGGACTTACCGGGCACGCAACAAAGGAGGAGGAGGGGTTGTCGGGCGACACAACGGAGGAGTGTGGAGAGATATGGAGGAGAACGACTGGGTGGAAGAATGTATGGAGGCGAGTAGTGTGAAATTATTTAAAAGCCCCTCAATGCGGCAATTCTAGAAGAACGGCATTATCGGCAAAAGCTACATAAAACCCCTTTATCAGCAATCCTATTCTTGTAGAATTGCAAGAACATGATTACCGGTTCGAGGTTTCAATTACCACTAACACTCTTCGACACCTTTCATGATTACCTCTAATCACTAAACAAATCTATCATTTGCGGAAAAAACACGTTGCGATATATCGAGAACAAAGGGTTGAAAGAAAATGTGATCGCCAATAATGTAAATGAACAAAATAAAAGTAGAGAATTCACTAAATGCAAAGGACAAAACTTACGGTCATCTTACAACAGTTGGGTGAGGCGCCACCCTTCGCTTCTTCGACGTGGCGAAAAGTGGACTTGTTGATGATGCGTTAGTCGAGGTTGCGATCGATATTGCAAGGGAGGTCGATAATGTGGTGATCTTCGACCTTAGAGATTTGGCCCTTCCAAGGGGTGAGGGTGGCCACCTCGGCAACCGGGGCCCCGTCGATGGACTTGTTTCTACGTCAGCCATCGATGGAGCTGCTTCTACGCCAACCATCGATGGTGATGCTGTCCAGGATGTCCATCGACGAACCATAGAGTTCTCCATCATCGATGGCTTTTCTCTATAGGCTTGTCATTACACATGGTCTCGTCGATGTTAAGCTCGACCTTGCCAAAAATGTCATTTTACCTTGTATTACCTAAAATCAACAGTTATATAAAAAAAAGTTTTTTAATATGTGAGTAAGAGCATACTCTGGATTGCAATCGTGAGGAGTACTGCTTGATTATTTCTACAAATTGAAAGCCCCGGATAAAAACAAGGATGACAAAAAAACTAAACAAAAAAGTTGAACCTCGAAAAAAATTTACAAAATAAGGTAGATAATTTGAAAAGTCTAGAACTAATCCCCTGAAGTCGTACTTATGAAGTCCAGTCCGACTTCGCTCATGAAGGAAATTAAACTTATAAAGTCCGACTTTCTTAAAGGAACAAATGACTTTATAAGCCCAATTTTGGTAATTTAATTCAGGAATTTCAAAAGGACGTACTTTATTTTCAAAAGATTGCAATGTCCGGGAATATTTCTCAGCTTTCCTCTGTCCGGTAGTTGAAACTCATCGAGTTGGTAAAGAAAAATAAATAGAGACTGGCGTGTGACAACATAGTTTGATCCGCCTACGTTTTTGACAAAGAGACCAAGCAGAACATTCGTCCCAAACATCGGACAAGTTCAATTTCCATGTTTTCCTTTTCCTTTCTTTTAAGACAAGTATACCGACATAGTTCTTGACATAATCTTCGGATTACAACAACTTTTGTTGTTGTATTTTGAAGTAACTGATCATGCCAAAAATTGCCTATTTAATATATATAAAAAGAGTATTTTACTAAGACATCTCGGGAGAGAACTCTTCGGTGGAGGCTTTTAATTTCCAGTTCATTCATTTCATTTCAATTCTCAAACATTTGCGAGACGTCAATAGGCAGTGGCGGATGCTACCTGGGGATTATTTTCGACCGTCTTCTGCTCGTAGATTCCGGCAGTGGATCGAGGCTGTAGGGTCCAAAGATAAAACACAAATGTAATCGAATTTGGAAATCCCGTATCGTCAATTTTAAAATTAAAGGGAATAGGAAAGGGGGCTAAAGACAACATCGATCCACATCGTATGGTAGCCGATGTGGAGGAATATGCAGAGAAATAACTGACTAATCTTCATGATGTCATTACCGGGAGCATAATGTGATGGATGAAGTGGCTGCTTATCCTTGATGAAAAGCCAAACGGAGAACGACCCGACCATGTAGATGATCGATCATCAGTAATGGTCAGGTGCAAGAATGACCGGATAGCATGAATGTGGACCCACCTTTGTGTCTTAATGTTACCATTAGTGAAAACGTGCACGGTCACCGCACATCTGTGAAGTTGCTAAACTAATCTTATGAGGGCTGCATCATTTGCTTACAAGACAGTCTTCGACACTCCAAACTTATTGTTTGCCATTAATAACAGGATAAAAAAAACTTAATTTTGCTTCCGATAGGAACAGATTTAGAGTGAAATCCCTCACTTCCAAATCCCAGATATCAGTAAGGGTAATCCATAAATTCGTAGGTCTCATATCTTATTCCACAATCTTGAAGTTCAACTTGAGCCCCGACGCTATGCGTGCACTCCTGAAAGAGGCTATCCTTATCACCGACGAAATCCCCACAATCATTGGACGTGAGTTACTTTCTACAAAATCCATATCCGTAGACATAGGGGGAAAGCACGTCATGGGGATATCTCCCGCCGTAGAAATAAGTGTAGGTAGGGTGTTGCTTCGTCTACTTCAGGACGGCATCTATTGCGGTATTCACGGAGCACTCGTAACCGAAATTCGGGTATGTCTCCCCGTTACAGATCCTCTTCTTCAGGCTCCCATCGTAGGCACGGCATTGTGGGAGGACGCCAATGCCAATAACAGAAAGAAGATCAGGCTCCACTGACGCCCCTCCATATTCCAAGAAAAGCTTGGCCATGTTGGCCTACTTAAAAAAATAAGGAATGTGCCAATTCAGAACATGGTTTAATTCACTATTTTTAGATTCTTACGAGGAGGGGATTGTAATTAAAGAAGATGAACAAGAAGAACCAATTAGGGCAAAAAGACGTGGAGTGCCACGGAGATCTCCAAGCCAGCCTAGGACAGTGGCAAGAGGTGGGTGTAGTCTCTGTCTGTTTCCTCAACATCCGAGCGATTATTTCCCCGTTTGAACTGAACTGAAGGAAAGGACAGGAAAACAACGTCCGCGTGCATCTGTTTCTGATGGAAAACGTGTTCGAACCCCCACCACCTCCCCACCACAAAGGGGTGGTGTGAATTATTAAATTCATATTGACATGCAATTTGGTTGTATCTGATGGTTTGGGTTAGTTAAGCCCAATGTCATTTGGTCCACATGGGTCAATTTGCTATGAAATATTAAATACATGATACTATTTAGGTTGGGCATCATTTGGCTTTCATTTAATCCAATTTAAGGTGAATTACATACTTTCTTTTAATGGTCTGCGGATCGCATTTCGGGCATAACCTATTCATTGAATTTCATGCTACTTTTGACCTACTCATTTGACCTTAAATTCAGTAACCTTGGTTAATGTTGAAATTGTTTTGACGACGAGACTTATTCTGTGAGACAGAAATCAACCATTTACGTTACAAAAGCTACTTCTAATGGGATTCTTCGTAATGAAATATTTTTATGTAATTAATAAATAATTACAAAATTAAAAGTGATTATTCTATGGGAATTATCAAAATTGATCAACATATCTGATCGAAATCAAATGATTTGGTTACCAAAGAATTGGAATAATTTATATTCAATTAAAGAGAATAAATTGTGTATTTATGGAAGGTTCCACATGATCGATTACTTATCCTCTTCCATCAATAATTATTCTTCAGATAACAGAGCGTGTTACTTGTCTAGATTCATCGAACATGTTACTTGACAAAATACTTTGTGGAAATAAATTTTTAATTATTTCCATTCATAGAAGGTGATTTGTATTCCGGAACCTTCTGCACATTTATGCAACATTAAATTAAATTCTTAATCAGATCTCATCCCGAGGGATACTTACCAATAGAATACGTCATTTATTCGTTTTTCATTTATGTGTAGAAGTTATATTAATCAATTGTATTTTCTATGCTTAGCTTTTCGTAGTTGTATATAAATAAGGATTCAGATGCATTGTAAGAATAGAGTACGTGAGAAATAGTTGTTAGACATGAGAGTGTGCTAAGAGTTTGTTCTTTTGAGTTTTGTTAGTCACACACGAGAGACGTGAGCTGCAAAAGGTTGTGGTGTTGGTGAAGCGTTCTAGAAGGGTGACCTGGATGCCACGAGCTACTATTGGTTGAAGGCTGTGGGAGTTGTTAGAGGAGAAGCGCGGCTAGAAGCTGGCGTACTAACGGTGCATTGGGCCGACGCGAAGGGCATATTCTCCAATAGCACAAAAGGCGACGGACTGACCATCTTCTATAGCATAACATTCTGGGTATGAAGGAAAACCTTAGGCGGGAGTTTTGTATCTGCTCAGTCGTTGTCCCAAGGGACCACGCAAGGGAAGTCGTAGCTGGGTGATGTGTAGGTGAGGGTACCGCCAGAGTGAAACGTTTGAAGGGAAGTCGCAGTAAGGAGCTGTACATGCGAGGACACCACCCGAGGGAAACGCCCAAAAACTTGTTTACCTTTAATAGTCACGATAACCCGTGCAACGAGTCACACCAGGTGCTTTATATTGTTCGAAATATGTATGAAATGGTACGAAATAATTTCGTATTGTACGAAAGGAGTATAAAGTGGGTACGAAATAATTTCGTACTGTAGTAAATAGTTTCTTTCTGGGGTACGAAATAGTCTCATGGTACGAAATAATTTCGTACTATACTAAATAGTTTCTTTCCGGAGTACAAAATATTTTGTATTGTACGAAGTAAGTATCGAAAGGATACGAAACAATTTCGCAGTGTACGAAGCGAGTACGAAAGTAGTACGAAATAATTTCGTACTGTACGAAAGGAATACGAAGTTGGTACGAAAGGAGTACGAAGTTGGTACGAAAATTTCGTACTGCACGAAAGGTTACGCTTCGTACTCCATTACGAAACTTTGGTCGAGTACGTAATAGTTTCGTACTGCAACCCTAATTGGCTCCCCACAAGCCACGATCAAGAAAACCACTATTCTGCTTCCCCTCAGCGAGGAGCTTCTGAGCAGTTGGGCAATGGGTTTCAAAGCCTGTTTGTCCAAAAGCTTTTCTAGCAATGTCTAGACTAGTAATTGTCTGTCATTGCGGAACCTTGCAGGGATTATGGGAACCTTACAGGGAAGTTTCTGACGAAGGGATAGAGACGATTAGGGTTCTCCTTATGGTATGGTTGGGCAGGTGGTAAGGAAATCACGACTAGGAAGCAAATGGTCGAGAAGGTTGCGTATGAGAAGGGATTTGAGAAGGACATATTCGCGTTCCAAAGGTTTCGATTTGGGGATTAGGGTTTCTGGGTTTCGTTTCATCCAATTTGGTTTGGGATAAACCCAGATAAAATTGGCCTTTTTCACGTGGGAAATGGGTAGTGATACAAGGAGGACTGGCTGAAGACGCAGGCAAAGTAGCTGAGGAATAAAGAAAGGGAGCTGCGAAGGAGGGAGGAGGACAACTGCAGAAGCTGAGGAAGACTCTCTTTGCTGGCAGGAGGGAAGACAGTAAAGTAAAGATAGAAGGGCGGGAAGGAGCGGCCGTTAGTAGCCATTAGAAGTCGGTTATAGTTTAAGTAATGGGTCGGGTTATCAAATGGGCTTGTGCGTTTGGGTTTGGCCCAGCCCAAGACGATCGATATATAGGTGGCAAAGTGGCGGCCGGATTAGTTAGTTAGTTTTCCGGCCAGGCAGAGGAGGAGTGGGACGATGGTGCTATGTGGTGATCGGATGGAGGATTAACTGGTTTGGGCTGTTGGGGTTTTGCTGGGTGGCGTTGTATGCGAGGTCTGATAGTGCGTTGTTGTGGTTGTGGAATGGAATAGTAGTCATGTGTTTATTTCTGTGTAGCTTGGCTGTGTGTTCTTGTAGTAGTAAGCGTAGAAGCTTCAGTTTATCACGGAACAAGGGTATCAAAGCGACGATCTTGTGGTAAGAGATGGAGACGCGGTATGGAGAGTTACAAAAAGACCAAGAAGCCATGAGTTCCGTGCTGAGCGATATGATGCAGAGGATGGAGTTAATGACGACGCAAATGAAAGAAATGCAGACGAATACGATGTATCATCTGTTTGAAATGCAGACTCAGTTGTCGGAGATGGATAAGTGGAGGGAGTCAGGGTCGGCGGTGTTGGAAAGTGCTGCAATAGAAAGATCCTTAACAAGAGAAGTTGAGGTGACCAGCAGGGGGCCTGTTACGTTTGTTATGCCTAAGGTTGAGTTTCCTGATTTCGACGGGACCAACTTAGAGGATTGGCTGTATAAATGCCAACATTATTTTGAGTTAGAGGGGGTGCTGAAGGATAAAAAGGTCAACCTGGCCTCACTATATATGTATGGCGGAGCCTTACAGTGGCACTTCACCTACATAAGAAACAGGAGTACTGGGGCGCCCTTGGGTTGGGAAGAGTATGCGGCAGCGCTCAATCGTCGATTTGGGGCAGAAGTATTTAAAGATCCCATGGGCAAAATGAAGAACTTGAGGGAGGAAGGAAAATTAGATAACATCTACTCTTACATGACTGAATTCGATGCTTGCTTGAGGAGGGTCCTTGAGAAGATCGACCTGCCTAGGCAATTCCAAGTGAGCTAGTTTATCAACGGACTGAAGGAGGAATATCAGAGCACTCTGTGGTTGCTCCGACCCGTGGATCTGCTTAGCTTCAAGCAAACGCCAGAATTTTGAGCCAGGATGCACCCCTCATTGAAATAGAAAAGGGAGCGAGACCTCCACGTTTCACCAATAGGGTGTCTGCGAGGGAAGCAGGGATGAGATGAGCCTGCCGTTACCATGCCTACGAGCATAGGAATTATGAAGAATTGAGGGTTGTCTGGCAGCTCTTACCGAGGAGGGGATAACAGAGGAGTTCCAGTTGGGAGAGACAACCGAAATGTGTCTTAGGGAAGAAGACGCTTAACACAGGAAGAGATAAAAGATAGAAGGCTAAAGGGATTATGTTTCGGGTGCAATGAACCTTTCACAAGATCGCATAGGTGCACTAAACGACAGTTTTTCTCTTTGATTGTGGAGGAAGGACAAGAAGAGGGTGAGGAGGGCCTGAAGGGAGATGGTAACACAGATAGGCTACTCGGGGAACTAGAGGAGATTACAGTAACCATGTATGCCATGAAGGGAGAAGAGGGAGGGACAGGGGTACAAACTATGAAGGTGGAAGGACAGTTTAAAAGGAAGAGTTTGAATATATTAATCGATTCAGGGAGCACCCACAATTTCTTAGATTCAGGGGTGGTTAAAGGAATGAATTTGGCTACGATTCCCATAGCTCCTGTTAGAGTGATGGTAGTGGATGGAAGGAGTATCTTTTGCACTACTATGTTGAAGAGGTTTGAGTGGGAGGTACAGGGCTATAGTTTTGTGGCTGACTTTTATTTGATCGCTTTGGGAGGATGTGAGATGGTCTTGGGGGTGAAATGGCTAGCTGAATTGGGCGATATCACTTGGAATTTCCAAGAGGCTGTGATGCGATTTATATGGAAACAGAGGGAAGTGAGGTTGGTGGGCAATGAACGAGCTATTGACAGCAAGGTGCTACAGTTGACAACAAAGGAGGGTAAAATTTGGAGAAATGTGGTTCCTGCCTTTATCTGTTGCTGGGTTGAAGTAAGAGCTGGAGGGTCGGTTGAATCCCCATTGCATTGTTGTTTCCTTGATGGTAATGGAGAACATCCGGATGGGGAAGAAGTCAAAGTTTTTTTTGAGGACATATTTCAGGAGCCAAAAGGTTTACCACCTTTTAGAGGCCATAATCATGTGATCCAGCTGAAGGAGGGCATGCAGGGGGTCAATGTCAGGCCTTACAGACATTCAGCGACACAAAAGGACGTGATTGAGAGGATGATACATGAGCTATTGAGTGCTGGAGTGCTACAACTGAGTAGAAGCTCGTTTTCTTCACCAGTTGTCTTAGAAAAGAAGAAGGACGGATCATGGAGGTTGTGTGTCGATTATAGGGAATTGAATGCTCTTACTGTGAAAGATAAATACCCGATTCCCATCATAGAAGAGTTGTTGGATGAACTGTTCGAAGCTACAATCTTTTCGAAAATCGACCTGAGGGCAGGGTATCACCAGATTAGAATGGCCCCGCAGGATGTACACAAGACTGCTTTTAGGACACACGACGGCCATTATGAGTTATTGGTGATGCCGTTTGGCCTCACCAACGCTCCCTCCACATTCCAAGGGCTCATGAATGCCATTTTCAGGCCTTATCTTCGGAAATTCATCTTAATTTTCTTCGACGATATACTGGTTTATAGTAAGACACAGGGATATCATGCACAACATCTGCAACTTGCTCTGTCAATTCTGAGGAAACATACCTTGTTCACTAAACGGTCTAAATGCGCGTTTGGGAGCTCAAGGGTGGAATATCTTGGACACTTCATTGGGGCAAAAGGGGTTTCTACCGATCCAGCCAAGGTATGAGCGGTTAAGAGTGGCCAACTACTACTACAGTGAAGCAGCTGAGGGGATTCTTAAGTTTGAGTGGATATTACCGGAGGTTCATGAAGGGGTATGGCATAATCAACAAACCTCTAACTAACCTGTTGAAAAAAGATGCGTTTCAGTGGACATTTTAGGCCCAAAATGCATTTTAATCAGCTGAAGCAATTGCTGAGTTCAGCACCAGTATTAGCCCTTCCAGATGTCACCGAGACCTTCATAGTGGAAACAAACGCTTGTGATGTGGGCATTGGAACTGTCTTGATGCAGAGGAGCCATCCAATAGCCCATATCAGTAAGCATCTAAACCAGCTGCATTACGGGCTGTCTGTCTATGAGAAGGAGCGCTATTCAATTGTTTACGCAATGGGAAAATGGCACCATTACCTGACGGGGAGGCATTTCATCATTCAGACGGATCACCGGAGCTTAAAGTACTTGTTGGAGCAGAGACTTCATACAAAAATCCAATTCAAGTGGCAAGCTAAGTCGATGGGATACGACTATGAGATAATATATAAAAGAGGGAGGGAGAATGCGGCTGCAGATGCTTTATCCCTAGTTCAAGGGCCGGAGCTATTCTCTGCCATCACTTATGAGTACTCACCTACTCTGTTAGATGAGGTGAAGGAAAGTTGGGAGGCTGATGCCAAATGGGCTGGTTTGTAGAGAGGCTTAAAAACGGAGAGCAGACTCATTCAAAGTATCAGTGGCAACAAGGTGTATTAAAAAGAGGTTCCAAGCTAGTGGTGGGAGATAGCAAGGAGCTCAAGCAAAAAATCATCCGTCTGTTTCATAGCAGTCCAGTTGGAAGTCATTCAGGGGTGTTTGCTACTTGCAAAAGAATCACTAGCTTGTTCATTTGGAAGGGCGTGGAGAGGGAAGTCTGACAGTTCATAAGAGAGTGTGATATCTGTTTGAGGTGTAAGTATGACAACACAGCTTCTCCTGGGCTGTTACAACCTCTGCCAATACCCAATGAGATTTGGAGAGATATTTCGATGGATTTCATCGAGGGCCTGCCTCTATCACAGGGAAAGGACAATATCTTAGTAGTGGTCGACAGGCTGAGCAAGTATGGATACTTCATGGCTTTGCGCCACCCATACTCAGCCAAAGGAGTGGCACAGGTCTTCCTAGACAACATATTTAAGCTGCATGGTCTACCAGCCACCATTGTGAGTGATCGAGACACCATCTTTATGAGTAAGTTTTAGAGGGAATTGATGACCTTGCAGGGGGTGGAGTTGCACATGTCCACGGCTTACCATCCTCAGAGTGATGGCAAACAGAAATTTTGAATCGTTGCTTAGAGACGTATATGAGATGTGTGGTAGGAGATTGCCCGAGAGAGTAGGGCAAGTGGTTATCATTGGCTGAATGGTGGTACAACAACACCTATCATTCTACCATTCGGATGAGCCCTTTTGAAGCTTTATATGGGTATCCTCCGCCTATACAGATACCCTATCTTCCCCATGACCACGTTTTACCATCGGTGGATCGGGAGTTGAGAGATAGGGAAGGGATGATCAAACTGCTGAGGTTCCAATTGGATAGAGCATAGTATTGAATGAAATAGCAGGCAGACAAGCACAGAACGGACATGGAGTTTGCCATTGGGGATTGGGTGTTCGTGAAACTTCGGCCTTACAGACAGTAGTGCAGAGAAGCTACCACAAATTGTCCCCTCTGTTTTATGGACCCTACAAGGTGGTAGATCGCATTGGCAAGGTGGCATATCGATTGGATTTACCAGCTAGGTCTGCTATACATCCTACCTTTCACGTTTCCAAGTTGCGACGAAGTGTTTCTGATATAGCTCAGATTTCTTCTGCATTACCTGAGTTTTGCGAGCCACATGACAAGAAACCTATAGCCATTTTAGCCAGGCGAATGGTCAAGAGAGGTAATCGTGCTGTCACAAAAGTTCTGGTGCAATGGTCAGGAGAATTGGAGGAAAACGCAACATGGGAACTCCTCTTTGATACGGAAAGCAAGTACCCAGGCTGTACACTTGAGGACAAGTGTACTCTAAGAGGGGGCGCTTGATATGAGGAGGACTGACTGAAGACGCAGGCAGAGGAGCTGAGGAATAAAGAAAGGGAGCTGCGAAGGAGGGAGGAGGACAACTGTAGAAGCTGAGGAAGACTCTCTTTGCTGGCAGGAGGGAAGACAGTAAAGTAAAGATAGAAGGGCGGGAAGGAGCGGCCGTTAGTAGTCGTTAGAAGTCGGTTATAGTTTAAGTAGTGGGTCGGGTTATCAAATGGGCTTGTGCGTTTGGGTCTGGCCTAGCCCAAGACGATCGATATATAGGTGGCAAAGTGGCAGTCGGATTAGTTAATTAGTTTTCCGGCCAGACAGAGGAGGAGTGGGACGATGGTGCTATGTGGTGATCGGATGAAGATTTAACTGGCTTGGGCTGTCGGGGTTTTGCTGGGTGGCGTTGTGTGCGAGGTCTGATAGTGCGTTGTTGTGGTTGTGGAATGGAATAGTAGTCATCTGTTTATTTCTGTGTAGCTTGGCTGTGTGTTCTTGCAGTAGTAAGCGTAGAAGCTTCAGTTTATCACAGAACAGATAGACGGAGATTTTTGACGTCTTGTTCATGTGGTAGTCACGTCATCTCTTATTAGTCGACGAGTTAACTAAAGCTAGAAAAAGTATAACGATAGATACATATTCACTTCACTTTAGAAGCGTTTCATAGTCAAAGTTAAATAAAAAAAAAAAGCTCAAAGAACGATACATTTGTGATAATTTGGTAAATAAAAAGGCACCCTTCAAAAAGACCAGCAAAAAACAGACCTCTCCGGGCGTCACATCAACAACACACTTAAAAACACACCTCCATTATCATTCTCTCCTGTTTTTATTTTTGTATTTTTTTTTGCAAGTGTTAGAGTGGCAGTGATGGAGAAGAGAGCAGCTAAGGGACTAACGCTGAGCAAGGGGGCGTGGGCCCCCGACGAGGACAGCAAGCTGGCCGAGGTCATCTCTGTCCACGGAGCCAAGAGGTGGAAGACCAACCCCTCCAAAGCCGGTGCCCCCTGTTTCTTCCCCTGCCCCTCTCTGTGTCCTAAGGGTGTGTAATGGGTTAGTCTCATGTGGGGGTTGACTGAGCGGCAGCTGATTTCTCCCCCCACTCCCAGGTCTCAAGCGGTGCGGCAAGAGCTGTCGGCTGAGGTGGATGAATTACCTCAGGCCTAACATCAAGAGAGGCAACATCACCGACCAGGAGGAGGATTTGATACTCAGGCTTCACAAGTTGTTGGGTAACAGGCACGATACGAATGGGACCTGCTCCGAGCGAAATGCGCTTTGCCGATGAGTGTCACAGGCGCTCTTGCCCCGATTCTCACTGGCTTGTTTTGGCTTTCAGGTGGTCTTTGATTGCCGGGAGGCTGCCGGGTCGAACAGATAATGAGATAAAGAACTACTGGAAGTCTCATTTGAGCAAGAGGATATGCCAGAAGGGGGAGGCCCGAGGGGCCGATCCCAGAAGGGGGAGCAAGAGGCCAAGCAAAAGGAAGTCGGTGGAAGGGGTGGCGTCCAACAGAGCAGAACCGGGAGAGATGATCTCATCCGACGCGTTCGACATGGACGAGTTCTTCGATTTCTCGAACGAGAGCCCCTTGAATCTGGAGTGGGTGAGTAGGTTCCTCCGACACGAGAACCGTGGCCAAGGCATGTAAGAGTGGACAAAAACAAAACCCAACTCGAAAAAATGAATATATATATTTACTTTACATATAGTTTGAGTGGAGGGTTGATTTTGTGGGAGGTATCCTCATGGTGGTGAGTCTTCTTCCCTTTTGTCATTACACATCTCCTGTTGAATGGAGCTTGGTCTTACATTTCAGACACACAGGCAAGAAGCAGAAGAAGAACTAAAGAGTCGGGTAATGAAATATAACTAGTATACCTCATCAATCATCTAACAGCTTAAAAGGGTTTGTGCAGAAGTCACTTTAGTTCATAGTTTTTGGACAACACACGGGCAACGAAATCAACAGGAGAACTATTTCCAGCACAATATTACCGATGCATTCAGACTGTAATAACTTTGTGAGACTTTTGTTTTGTTCGGGGGACGGTTAAGAAAACACAAACCACGTGCGAATGTGCCTGGGAATTCAACGACTTTCGTTTCTTCTGTGTAGAGATCAATGAAAACGACGATCCGCCCTTCTTCTTCTTCTTCTTTCTACGTCTTGGTATTTAACATGATGACAAATCTTATGGACACTGCAACTACAAGCAACAATGATTTTCCAAAATCATAAAAACGTTACAGGAATCGTCTTTCTGGGGTGGGTCTTGAATGCTGGAGGGTATCATGAATTGAATGTCTACCCAACCAACCACACCAACTTTTCAGTGGTGAACCCCTTTCCTTTGATCAGGCAAGTCTTTGTTTTGTTCCCTCAGATTGAGAGGAAGTTATGATGGGAAGAATAATGTTTTTTGCATTAACATCAGCAGAAAATAACAGCTAAATCCCTTCTGTAAGGATGTTCAAGCAGTCCAAGGGACAGACAGGATGATAAAAAGGTTTTTGCAAAAAGGATTTCAGGGGTGGGGGACAAAATTTTTTTAGAAGGAGACGACTAACAGTAGTGTTTCATCTCGATATGGCCTTTTTCACATGAGAAAACGGTTTTTGGAACACTTACCACATTTGCTGCCTTGGTCATGTCATGTCAAGTAAAACAAAAGCAAAAGCATAAGGGGAGTCTTAGTGAAATCATGATATGGTCATTGCGGAAAAAGGGAAGATTTCGCAAAATCCTTTGTAAAGTTTCAAAAATGATTTTCTCTATGACTACTGCAATATGCATTTGAGATGAGATGGGACGAGTTGAGTTGAGTTCTTTCCATGTAGCCAAGCTCACACTGTGCGTAGACTCTGTGATGCATTCAAGTTCCAGATGAAAACTCTCACCCAACCTTCCATGCCCGACGGATCCGATTGATGGGTTTTTTTGTAATGTCCGTCCCCGATAAATATGCTGTTTGTATACCAGACTGTAATAATGCCCTCTTCTTGATTGTCGCGTCTTATCAACACCCTTCACCATTTTGTCGATGGCAGGGAACCAAGCACAATCCCCGGTCGAGAAAACATAAACACGGAAACATTCCATCTTTAATTTCTCAATCCACATATGTACAACGGGCTACTCCACCCTTTTCCTTTTGTTTTGTTAAGAACATTTCGTGCTCTGTTTTCCCCGAAACCTCACAAAACACGCGATTCAAGATGGAGACATCGGAGTGTTATAGTTGATTTATCCGAAAGCAAAGGTCAAAAGAAAAGACATGGAAAAACATTCTCAGGCATTCATCAGTACTATCGGAGCTTCTGTTGCAGCAAAGCAACACTGGAATCGTGCCAAATTCTATCGGCCTTGTCTAAGTCCAAATATACCACGTGCCTTTTGGATTGCTTTTTCGTCTCTTCGTCTGCGTACTCATTCACGTAGGCGTAATCGACTATGGCTCGTCATTTCTTACTTATGTGGTGGGAAGGAGTTTGCAAATTGCAATTGCTGGTGCAAGAGACATAGACGAAACAGTGAGCTACTCTTTCTGCTGGAAATCGCGTTGTTAACCGGTGAAGGATTCAAGATCAGATCCAGGATGGCGGGTAGTTGGAGCCAAATCATAGCGATGGGGGTATGCATCTTCTTTGTTAGTTGCAGGATTGCTGGGGCTCAAGATATGACGCTAAAGGAGAGGGTCTGTAACCCAGACGTGTACCCACGGCACCAGTGGTTTTTCAGCGAAGAGAAAGATTACGAATGTGCGGTCAACGACATCTTCAATTCAATTATGACCGAGACGCCTCGAAGCCAATTCCTCAGGTTCTACTCTAGTCAGAGTTGCTACGGAAGCTCGAAGATAGCCTATGGCTACGGTTTCTGCCGCAGGAGACTTATACCTGCCGAATGCACTGATTGCCTCAACGAGGCTAAGGGGTTGTTGTTCGACGAATGTTCGCACAGCATCGGGGCTAGGGTTGTACTCGAAGACTGTCAGATAAGGTACGAGAACTACCCGTTCTTCGGTCAGCCCTGATGCCCAGGTTTGTAATAGAATGACGCATCCAAGCGACGTTTCCCAAACCGCGGTAGCTTGTAAGCTCTAATAATACTCAGGTCCTCGTTGTGTCCATGCCCCCTAAAAATTTAACCCCATGCCATGGAGCAGGCATAGTTGACCACCCAGCTTTCCATCAAAACCAAAAATTCCAAAATCCCACACACACACACACACCCAAGTTAAAGCTCCATAACAGAAGATTATAATCAAAATGGTCGACTCGAAATTCCGCACGATGGGAATGTACTGTTGGCCGTTTCAAACAGATGCATCGGTTCCATCACAAAAAGAAAATACAATGATAAAATGATCATATCTATTTTGAAACGAAGAAAATCATTTTGAAAGTCCAGCACCCAGTGCAGTGCCCGACACTCAAAGTGACAATAAGACTGGTGAGGGACTGGATGGGCAATGTCTCAACTCAAACGCCGAACCACGATGGTGGACTTAGATGGGGGATCACACTTGAACGAAACGAAAGAAAGATAATGACTTGACAACCTCGGATTAGACAAACCATTGCCGAAGGATCCACGAGCCCTATTCAGATCATTACGAATATAACCAACGCCCACCGTGGGCTAAGGTGAGGCTGAAAGTCATTACGATCGGATACAGCCAAGCACCACCGACGAAGAAAACATTCCTATAAATTTCACCGTACTTGGAATCCAAAAATAAATAAGAGAAAGAAAAAAGACTCGAGTATGAGTTTTCTGGTATTCAAATTCTCGGTGAGCTCGTTCAACGTTATAAAAAACCCCTTGAGTTACAATCAAGGAAGAGCAAGAAAAAGGAAGGAAGCAAATGCGTCGTGATGCTGATTGAGTTGAATGCAGCCTCTTAATTCACGCATCACCATACATGGGATCGTGAAGTGGTCTTGGGTCGGTAGGAAACGGTTCCGTCCCGGAAGTGACCGTGAGCCAACCAGGCCGAACACGTCAAAAATCTTTGGTACTACGAGCAACTGGTACTAGTAGGTTCTTCTGTATGTGGTCACCGTTGAATGAAAAGAAAAGAAAAGAAGAAGACAAGAAATGAGACCCTAAGTAGATTACTTACGGATGTGATTCACGATGCCTTCGAAAACGCAAAATTGCAACAACGCTAAAACGTATTGATGTCGATGTGTTGTTGTGTAGATGTAAATAGAAACGCTAAAACGTATTGTGTATTCACGTATGACTAACATAATATATATTATGTTAGTCCTACGTGAATACGGAAACGAAATATATGTATAATGTTTAGTAGTCATGTTGCCACTTTCGTGAAATTTCTTCTTTCCATCCGAGAGCTATTCGCAACTATTTCCTTCCATCTATTAAGATCGTTCAAATCTTCTCATGACATTCATTAATCGACCATATCGCTCACCAGCCTTCGTTCTAGAGTTTCATCCTCTTGTGTCGCCTGATAACATTCATCGCTTGACAGCCTCTGTTGCTCGGTAGCCGTTTCGCTCGCAAACCTTCGCCTATGGTGTTTTCACAACTACCTCACTATGAAGTCTTGTTTGCTTCAGGTTCAGACCATTAACCCACAAATGACCCTAGATGTGTGGCCCAAATTTTCGTTGCTAAACGTGAGTTGCTTAATTCGACTGTCTTGACGGAGTTGACAGCAACTCGATAGTTCTATCCACTAAATCTCGCATCATAGACTGTGACAAATTGCTACGAACAAGAACCTACGCGAACTTAAATTCTCCCTGTGAAATTGATGGCGGAGAAAGTCAAGCACTTCGGCAGACTTATCTGTCACCCGATATTTGCACACGACGATCGCAGTTCAACACATTATAAACAATCAATAAAGACACAAGCATCAAAATATCATACTCACTTTCTGAAAATTGCTGAGAAGCCATCAAAAAGTTGTTTAAGTGAAAGAAAACACCAAGAAGAAGCACGATAAAACTCCATACTTGCGTCTAATTGAAAAACAACATTGCTTTTGGAAGTTAATTACTAGGATAAAATTGATCCTGAAACAAATTGTCCTTGTTTGAGAAGATAGACTAGTCTACTGAATCAACTTACAATACCAACATGAATCATATACAACTCATCACAATGAATATCCAAGCAATTCAACAGCACAAGCTCCGATTCCAGCAAGGTAAACAGATTTCCGACAAGGCAGTCAGTTGTCGACCTATAAGTGCCGGAGCAAAATTGTGCTCTCCGAAATATGTATCGAATTTTATAGTGATTGTGATTGCTATAAAGTGAATGAACACGAATTGGGGAAAAAAATATGCTTGAATTAATTAAATAGTGCTAATTACAGGAACATAATCTTCACAATACTTAAGACATGATGCAAACCGAAATACAACAAAGGAAAACTTGAAAATGGTCATGGGGTGCTTCACGACGGACGGAGGTTGACGAATGACAACTACGGCAGGCTCCTTTACTGGAGACTGCTTTGATGGAAAGGATTGTCGAAGGGATGAAGGTGGTGATGAGTTCGGTACACTTTTCTGTTGGGTATTTCTCTCCATATGTGGAGTAGCCCAAGCCTATGTTTTGTACATAGATGAAGCCCAAAAAGCCCACAGGTATTTAAGGTATTTTTAGGATTATCTTAAGACCTAAGAATACAAGTGGAGGTTGCCACCAATGAGGTGTTTTTGGATCCCGCCGCAGCTCCATTCCAGCCTGGGCGACGTTTGCTTCTTGGTCTATTCCCGCCGATCGCACCGTTAGAATCTCGTGAAACTTTGAAAAAGTATTCCTTACTTGAGCTTCTTCATTCTGAGCGGTTGGATTGGCGATTAAAGTCTTTTTCGCTGGAGATTTCGTATTGTATCCGAGACGGCAGATTGTGTGTTTATGATTTTCAGCTTCTCTTCATTTGATATCCTTAGCGTATGATTTCCAAGATGGATTCTTGATGTTTACATTGAGTTAGGAAGAGGATTGAGAGCTGATTATTGGTGTTTAGAGAGAAACACTTGTATACCCACTTCTTTGTTGTTTTAGTGGAAGTTTAATGGTGCCTCGGGCCGTGGTTTTACTCCTCACATTGAGGAGGTTTCCACGTAAAATCTCGGTGTTGTTTCTTCGTCGTTAATTATTTATTTCCGCTGTGAGAAACATAATCTGGCCTTAAGAAGTCATTCGACGTATTTCGGGGTGTTGTAGTTTGTGTCACATCCCATCATTTTCTAGATGCTGGGAAAGAGAGCAAAAACGATGATCAACTTAGCCAATTTAGACTTATGGAGTTGATCGTGTCCTTGCTTTCTTTCTCTTCGCTCCTTATATTGCAGTATCATGCGGTTGTGCGGTTAGAACATGATCTTCCTAGATCGTGTGTACGATTGGATCCTTACAAGGAGCCATGCACATCGTGTCCTGGTTGGTTGTTATTGGCTTGCCATGTGTCTTGTTTTATTAACGTGGTCAAAGTATCTTCCAGTTAGGGTTGCTTTGGAGCCAACTTTCTCGTGATGTCAAGAGTTGAGATCTCAAAATATAACCTTATCCTTCTATCTTGAGATCTCACTCCAGTCACTTGAGATCCATAAGAAAGTATCTCAATTAATGTTTTGCCTTAGGCTTTTGCCCTTCTCGAGTTCCTAAGGAAATGCCCTAAATTCATGTGTTAATACTAAGCCCCCTCATCTGTTAATAATGTGGGGGAACTTTATGTTTATCTCATCAAAGAGATTTTTTCCTCTAAGTAATAAATACTGGGTTTTAAAATGTTTCGTCTGCTATTCTGACAGGAGCATTGCTTCCTTCCGTCATTGGACGAGGCTTGTTGAGCAAGATTCATTTCCTGCCAGTCTGCTGTCAGGTTTCATCCTACCAATAGTATACCAATCGTCCATGGTCTCTTCAAACGAAAGGGAAATCGTACCCTCAGCTCTCTTCGTTTTATGGAAACTGCTGCTCAATACTTTTCTCTTTTCGGAGTTCGATTGTCCCTTTCCTGGCATGCGATCTTTCCTAATTGCAAGTAATGGCGCCCAAGAAGGCTTCTGCAGGTTCGATTCAGCCAATATTTCAAACTTTTTGACCAACGGGTGGCTATCCCTATTCCAAATTGCGAACTTGCCCTCATGGCATTGCGTCCTTTGCTGCAACCGGCTGTTTTCAATCAAAACAAGGTTCCTCAAACCTATCTTCTCACCGAGCCCTCCCTTTAGGTATGTAACCCTGATTTCTGTGCTCCTGTCAAATGGAACAACTTGAAAGAGCATATAGGGTTTCCCGAATCGACACTTCGACTAAGAAATGGTTTAAGTTGTTGGAGGAGAAGTTGGGTGAGAAGTTGCACCGTTTGAGTTTGAAAAACCTAGTGGCTATCTCAAGAAGGATGAAGGCTTGCCAGTCCAAGGTTTATGCTATTCTAATCTCCTTTCGGAACTCAAGATTGAATGTCTTCTTTCTTCCACGAGGGCCTATAACTGTAAATATAGAAGATGTCTGTTTATTAACGGACTGCTCTGCCTTGGGAATTACTGTTCGACTTCATGGAGTTGAGAGAGATAAGTTTAAGTGTAATAACCACAAGGTCCGCAACACTGTTGGTTCACGTATGGAGTTGTAAAAAGCAACAGAAAATAAAAAGGACACTTAGGGTCCGAAACAAAGAATACGAGTTTCATCTCGAATGGCTCAACAATTACATTTTCTGTTGTCCTAGAAAGCAAGCTGCTAGATACATGTCTTGGATCTGTAACTTCCTTGGTCAGAATGACCAGACGATAGCCTTTGTGCCTTTTCTTCTCCAGCTATTATACATGAGTCTTCAAAGCGCTTACATTTTTCAAAAGGATAAAAAGGCTTCCTGACTTATGCATCTTGGGTCCAATATGGTTGCTACACTTGTGGACACACATCTTGTTCCCTCGACTTACTTCTTTCGACAAGTCACCCCTCACAGGCGAGAGATGCTTCGGACTCAACATTGCCCTTCACACATGCAGGAACCCGAGCACGTGGTCTTCCGAGACCACAACTACTCTTATGATGCAACTCATTGATCTCGAGAGGGAGCAAGTGTGAGAACCTTATCCGGTGAACAAATTTCATTCTTCTCAAAATAGTCTCTTTGAGTGGGCGTACCGGGAGAGCGTTATAACATCCAAAATTTAATAGGGTTGATCGGAACAACTTTATATTCAAGATGTACAACCGCCAACTATGTGCTCGACAGGTATATTTCATTCAGGGCACCGGTTTTCCTTTCTCGAATTCCTTGAATAGCTTCGCGCACAGGAAGATAACAACTATCCCACTCAATGAGGTAGATGAAGTACTCTCGAGTTGCACCATTCTTAATCGAGTTTCCTTTGTCGAAGAATGCTGGATCTCGGCCTCCGAGCTGTTTTCAGTGTATGTGATTATGACATGGTCAGAGCTGGGAGGTTTCACCACAGCAAGCCAGGAAGCACTTTTTATGAGAATGCTCGCATGGAAGATTTTCACCGAAGCCATACCTGCATGACCGTTTGCTTGGATCCACTTCCAACGAGAAAGCTAGCCTCGAAGATTTTCTCGTCCTGCACACTCAACACACATTAAAACAACGTAATAAATCTGAATGAATGCAACAAGTCTTACTCTTATACACATTACCGTATTAATCTCTTATTTATTTATTTATTCTTCTTTAATTGACGTTTGAAATTTTGTATTAAAGGAAATGTGAATTTCTTCAAATAAAATATAGTCATGTATATTTATTTTTCGTGCATAAATCAATTAGGGATGATCGTGGATTGATTTATCATTAATTAGATTTTTTTATTCCCATGGTAATGCATTACAAAAGTTACAAGCTGATGAGATCAAGAACCTTCTATGCTTGAAACTAATCAATATTTAATTTTCAACTTGAGAAAATTAATTACCTCGTATGTAGGGGATTATCCATGATTGATTAGATGTCTTAATCCAAGATAGAACAGTACGTGTGGTCGACTTTCTATTGATGGAAATATCTATTCCTTATTAGTTTATTAATGACTATGGACACAAATCACATGATTTGTATAATTAAAGGTTAAATTTAATTAACTTTCTCTTATTAGAGAAGGTTAAAAAGAAATTTCCTTAATTACAATATTATTTCAATAATTAGGAAAAATATATCATTTTGAATTTTTAATTGTAAGTTTTTTTAGATAATATGCCTTTATGAATGTAAATAATATTACAAAGGAATATTCTTTATTTGAATTAATATGATAATTAGTAATTAATTGATTATTGAAATATATAATCTGATAAATATTTTCTAATCACATAATTGATCTCTAATGAGTCAACTATCTACTTTGGTAAGGTTTACCTATTCGAGAATCTCCAGCTCATACGGTGTATAAAAAGTCCATGCCCTTCTTTACCTTACGATTTTCCACAAAGTGGTGACAAATGGTGTTTTATTTGCTCGTACCTCTCGTTTGATACCGCTTTTATGTATACAAGATGGTCAATTTGCAAAATCTTATTTTTGTGATGTATAAATAGGGCGCACATTGTAAAGAGAATATCATTGTATAAATTTCAAGGTGATTGTCTTGTGAGAGGGATGTGAGCTGCGGAATGGTGTAGCGTCTGTGAAGCCTTTTGGAGGGTAACTTAGAGATCACGAGGGACTCTTGATTGGAGGCTGTGAGAAAACGTTGGTGGGGACATGCGGCTGGAGGCTAGCGTACCAATGTGCAGTGGGCCCGAGAGAAGGGCAAATACTCCAGGAGCAAGAAAGTGAGGGACTAATCAATTTCTGTCGCATAACGTTCCGTGTGTGTAGGAAAATCTTGAGCAGTGGATTTGTATCTTCTGTCTCGAGGGACCGCGTAAGGGAAGTTGCAGTTGGGTGCTATGCAGGTGAGGACACCCCCGGAGTGAAATGTCCAAAGGGAAGTCACAGCGGGTTGCGGTGCATCACCTTCTAATGTGCAATCAACCTTCTAAAACACATATCAGAAGGTTCTTCACCTAATGTAATTCGTTGCACGGATTATCGTGACTAACAAAGGTAACCAAGTTTTTAGAAGTTTTCCTGGAGTGGTGTCCTCACATGTACAACTCCTCACTACAATTTCCCTTCGGGTTTCTCTTTGTTGGTGTCCTCACGTGCACAACAGCCCGCTGCGACCTCCCTTCAAATGTTTCACTTTGGCAGTATACTCACTTGCATATCACCCAACTACGACTTCCCTTGCGCCGTCCATCGAGATAATGACTGAGCAGACATAAAACTCTTGCCCAAGGCTTTCCTTCATACCCAGAACATTATGCTATAGAAAATAGTCAGTTTGTCACATTTTGTGCTACTAGAGAATCTGCCCTTCTCGTTAGCCCAACACATCATTAGTACGCCAGCTTCTAGCTGCGTCTCTCTTCCAATGACTCCCGCAGCCTTCAACCAAGAGTACCTCGTGGCCTCCAGGTCACCCTTCCAGAAGGCTTCACCAACACTACAGTCTTTTGCAGCTCACGTCTCTCGTGTGTGACTAACAAAACTGAAAAGAACAAACTCTTAGCACATTCTCACTTGTATCAACTATTTCTGTCGTACTTTATTTTTACAATGCATCTAAATCCCTATTTATATACAACTACAAAAAGCTTGTAATACCTCAAATTATATTGAGGGAACAAGCCCAACGAGGCCAATTTAGAAAAATAATAGCTTGGCTCATTTTTATCTTCAAGCCCAACCCAAACTATTTAATAAGTAAAACAAATTAGGAAAAGATCAAAAGGACAATGACAGCAAAAATTTCTACGGACGATTTTCTAAGATGATGTATGATGATCCCCTTTGAGCGCCACCTGGCAATCCCCAACGGTTTGCTCAGTGGGGGGAGGGGGATGGGTATGGAAAAGGCAAAAAGAGGAGGCACCCTCCACTTTGGTGGGGAAAAAGGGGAGAGGATAAAAAAGGAGAAAACAAATTTTCTCTAGGGGAGGAGGCCCCCATTTTGATTCATCCTCCCCGAAAGAAAATTTTCCTCCAGCATCATCTTCGATCTTCCTCGACGAACCCCAAGCAAGGTTCAACTCCACTTGCGGAAACCGCCTCGTCACCAACTCATGCTCGACTTCGACGGCCACATTAAAGCACAACATAAACCGATTCTTCCAACAGCCGCTCCTAGTGGCCATTAGTTCCAAGACAACCCCCTTCGCGGACTCCTCAACGTCCCCTTTTCTCCTCAGGCTATTCCGAGGCGAGGGAACCACTCGGTGAGACCTCCTCTCACTTGTTTAACTGATTAAACAAACAATCATGATGCCTGTTACACTAACCACATTTTGTCCATTCGTGTTATGGTGTTAATGTGCATGAAGACACCGTTATTCACGAGTTCGGAATGGTCGGAGGCTGGGAATCGCAAAGTATGACGTCAACAGTCCACTCCTGGGGGCGCTGCTCTTCCGTCCAGCAACAGAATCCTCTTCCTTACTCTCTTACCGTCACTTGAATAGGTTGTGCACTTGAATCGAGTGTGTGTAGCCCACGTTACAGTTGAAATACATAACGCAAGCGTCCCGTACTTGAGTAGAAACGTTGCCGTGGTCGACTTGACATATCAAGGGCTATAAGTTTTCGTTTATCCTGAAATGATGACCCTTCCACTCGGCACCGTCGGATCTAGTTGGGATAGTTCATTCTCTGGCTTCTCTACAACTCTTATGTTTTGAACATTTTCGTTCAAGGTCGTCTTGACCGAGTTTTGACCCATCAAAAGTCGACTTACAGAGCGCAAGAGCTCTTTCTTATCCTGGAGATGCAGCTGTAAAAGACATGGCATAACTTTATCGATAGAAGTCAGATCAACCCAAACTAGTTAGTTTATGTCCCTCTCTTGTCACTCTACAAACTTTAGGTTTTGACAATTTCGATTTAAGGTCATTTTGATAGTGTTTTGGTCCGTCGACCATCAACCTGCGGAATGCAATGGTTTTGCGGTCGAAGGCAAACTCTGACTCGGACGACGGGGCATAACTTTGTCCACAAAGATTACATTCACCCAAAATTATTTGAAATTGCTTCATTTCTTGAAGCTCTAAAACTTTGGTGTTTTGAACGTTTTGCTCTGTCCCCATCTTCATCTTCATCGACCTCGTCGAAATTCGACCATGAGAATGCAACGGTTCTGTGATCGATCGAAAATGTTGCTTTAGTCGACAAAGCATAACCTCTGCAACAGAATTCCGTTTTACCCAAAACTAGTTGGGTTAGTTTCCTTTCTTGAAGCTCTAAAACTTTCGTGTTTTGAATCTTTTGGTTCGATACCATCTTCATCTTCATCAATCTCGTTGAATTTCAACCAACAGAATGCAACAGTTTTGTGGTCGACCGAAAACTATGTTTCAGTCAATGAAGCATAACTTCCTTGATAGAACTTAGTTTCACCCAAAATCAGTTGGGTTAGCTCCCTTTCTGGTATATGTACAATTTTGTAGTTTTTAACTTTTTGATTAGACAACATCTTTGTCGACTTTCATCCCGTCGAATATCGACCAACAGAATGTAATTGTTCTATAGTCGATCGAAAATACTGCTTCAGTCGATGAGGCATACCTTTTGCTACAAAATTTCATTTGACTCGAAATTAGTTGGGTCAGCTACAATGTTTATGTTTTGACATGTTTCATTTGAAGTAATCTCTGTTGAGTGTTTGCCTCTAGAAGGTCAACAGCATCTGCCGTAGCTCCCGCATCATGATGACTAATGATGTCTTTTTCGACTTCATATTAATTCCTTTAACCTCCATTTTTATTGTTTTACATGAAAAAACACGCGGAGCTACGCGGATGGATTGGAAGCGACCAAGGCTCAATCCCATCTTCTTGTTTGGTTTGCATGAACTCCAATCGAGGGATGCGATTTGACAAGACGGATGTCAACGATACCGAGTTTTCAAAGATTACTCGAATGCGCGTGTATCAAACCGCGTAGATCTTTCCACGTATGTAAAAATCACGATATCAAGACGATAAAACGGCCTCAATTGTCATCTAAGGTATAAAATGGGAGGTGCGTGCCTCCCCGGAGACATTTTCAATTCCACTTGTAACTGGTTGTGGGCCCAAGGGAATAGGCCCGCAGTCATCGTCATTCCCTATCCCTTTTATCTAAATAATTGCGTGCGGTTGCAAGCATATTTTTTTAGGTCTTTAGGATTTATGTCGTGTGTTGATTTTTAACTAAGCAAACATGAATTCGATTCCAAAGTCCGAATCAGGTCCAACACCCGTAAAAATATTGATATGAGTCCGGTTCAACTCCAGGATTGGGCTCAACGCCCGCTAAACAAAAGCAAATCTTTTAGAACAAATGCCACCTCCTTTTTCACATGTTAGAACGCAATAGTTAGTAAATAGGAATTGTCGAATATAATCTGGTTTTTCTGACTTAAATCATTTTCAAAATTAAGTCGGTGGCGACTTTGTATAGTTTACCTAGGTTAAACAACCGTTTTTACGAAGCCATTTTGGATGGGTAACTGCGACACGAGCCGTTCCCTGAGTCCTCTCAAAAGCTTCCAAATGAGGCCTTAATGGAGCCTTTCGCCTATCACCTCCAAGGAAGGTGAACGCCCCACAGGTCCATTCGAGAACCAAAGGAATGGCCAACCCAATTCCCTTCCGCAGCGTCCGACGCTCGAGTTGTGATGATGACCGGATTGAGCCTTGGGGGAGCGGGGCTGGATCCTTGGGTTGTCCGAACCGCCACGAGCATGCTAGGCCGGAGGGCGGCGTACAAAGCTTAGCATAGAAAGTACAATTGGTTAAATGGAAAACGAATAAATGATTTATTCTATTGATAAGTGGGATGAGATCTGATTAAGAATTTAATTTAATGATGCATAAATGTTGCAAATTGTTCCGGAATACAAATCACCTTCTATGAATGGAAATATTTAAAAATTTATTTCCAAAAAGCATTTTGTCAGATTCATGATATTTATTTCGATGAATCTGGAAAAGTAATATGTTTTGTTATCTAAAGAATAATTATTGATGGAAGAGGATATCAATAATTATTCTGAAGAACCTTCCATAAATACACAATTTATTTTCTTTGGTAATCAAATCATTTGATTTCGATCAGTTAATTATGTTGATCAATTTTGATAATTCCCATAGAATAATCACTTTAATTTTATAATTATTTATTAATTACATAAAAATATTTCATTACAGAAGATTTCCATTAGAAGTAGCTTTTGTAATGCAAATGGTTGATTTCTGTCTCACAGAATAAGTCTCGTCGTCAAAACAATTTCAACATTAACCAAGGTTACTGAATTTAAGGTCAAATGAGTAGGTCAAAAGTAGCATGAAATTCAATGAATAGGTTACGCCGAAATGCGATCCGCAGACCGTTAAAAGAAAGTATGTAATTCACCTTAAATTGGATTAAATGAAAGCCAAATGATGCCCAACCTAAATAGTATCATGTATTTAATATTTCATAGCAAATTGACCCATGTGGACGAAATGACATTGGGCTTAACTAACCCAAACCATCAGATACAACCAAATTGCATGTCAATATGAATTTAATAATTCACACCACCCTTCGTGGTGGGGAGGTGGTGGGCGTTCGAACACGTTTTCCATCAGAAACAGATGCACGCGGACGTTGTTTTCCTGTCCTTTCCTTCAGTTCAGTTCAAACTTGGAAACAGTCGCCCTGAGGTTGAGGAAACAGACAGAGACTACACTAGGGGTGACAATAAAATTTGATAACCCCGATAATTCAAACCGAATCGAATCGAACCAAATCGATAATTTCGGTCTTTTTGTTTTTTGATTTTATTTATTTGGTTTTAATATTTTAATTTCGGTTCGGTGTTTCTTGTTTTTGTTTTTCTCATTATAGTTTAATGGGTTCGATTTGACCCCAAAAACCTAATAACCAGGGTTATTTTTGTCATTGTAAGTAATGACTATATAAGGGAAAAAAACCCTACTTTTTTTCATCCCTTCCTTTCAAATTGTTGTCATTCTAAGATATTGTCGCACAAGCCCACGTGAATTACTGGGCTGAAATTTTAAAGTTACATGAAATTAGACTTTTTGTAATTACCCTTCTTTGTTTTTAAATATGAGAACTACTATATGTCAAATTTTTTGAACTTCAGAATTGTAAGTCAAAATTTTTACAAAGTGATTTATGTTTTATGATTTTATCGGGTCCCGAATCTAACCGAACCGAAAAAATCGGTTCGGTTTTGAAAAAATTATTTTGGTTCGGGTTAACGGATTGGGTTGAAAGTTATGAACCCGTTAATAATGGTTCGGGCACAAAATATACACAATTCGATCCGAACCGGATCATTTACTGTCCTAGACTACACCCACCTCTTGCCACTGTCCTAGGCTGGCTTGGAGATCTCCGTGGCACTCCACGTCTTTTTGCCCTTTATTGGTTCTTCTTGTTCATCTTCTTTAATGACAATCCCCTCCATCTAATAATAGCGAATTAAACCATGCTCTGAATTGGCACATTCCTTATTTTTTTAACTAGGCCATCATGGCCAAGCAGGGACGTCAGTGGAGCCTGATCTTCTTTCTGTTATTGGCATTGACGTCCTCCCACAATGGCCGCGCCTACGATGGGAGCCTGAAGAAGAGGATCTGTAACGGGGAGACATACCCGAATTTCGGTTACGAGTGCTCCGTGAATACCGCAATAGATGCCATCCTGAAGTAGACGAAGCAACACCCTACCTACACTTATTTCTACGGCGGGAGATGTCCCCATGACGTGCTTTCCCCCTATGTCTACGGATATGGATTTTGTAGAAAGGAACTCACGTCCAATGATTGTGGGGATTTGTTGGATCGTTCAGGAACACTAAGAGGGGGGCGAATTAGTGTTTATAACTTTTTTGCCCTTTCTCAGTGTCAGCAGAAGCGTACTGTATCATAGCAGAACGTTTCTCAGAATGAGAACTGCTTTGCTGTAACCGTTACGACTTAATCGTTGGATTCTCGTACGAGTGTTTACGTAATCGTAAGGGACACAATAGTTTATAGTGGTTCGGTCTTAATCGACCTACGTCCACTTTCCACCGTAGAGGTGATTCCACTATTTGAAAATAATGGGTGCAAAGAGCCCTTGCACTAGGCGTATGTTTCTCTCACAAAGTGAGATTTAGAATCCTGTACAATAGATGATCACTCCTGGCAACGGTCAGCTCCTCACACAGTGGACGTCTTCTCGTGTCCATCAGAATGATGCTCACGCTCAGCAGTTGATTGCTCAATGGATTCGAACACAGCTCGTTGTCGCTTGATATAAGCCTGACTATCAAAGCACAAAGACAACGTTGCTTTAGTATATAAATCCTCACAGATAATTCCTTACAGTGAATAATGGCTTCTCAAAGAGCAGCCCGTTTCTGATTCACAGCGAAGGAATGCTTCGGCACTTGTTTGCTCAGAAGAGGATTTCCACAAAGATTTCGTCCCTTCTCAGGATGATCCTGTCTATAAGCGCAAGAGAGACAACCACAAAGTTGATCAAATAGATCACCACAAAGATCACGAAGAGAAGAACCACAAAGATCACAAAGAGAAGAACCACAAAGATCACAAAGAGAACCACAAAGACCACTTAGAAGGTATCCGTCCTACATTCAGTTCGGACGTGCACGGTTACCATAGCCGTGACTCACTGCACTGCACACCCAGTGCCTATGGTGGAATTTTCCGATCCGTTGGCTTCCACGCAACCTGCTTTACTAACCGTCTGTATCAGGCGTTCAAGACTTCTGCACAGCACCCCTGTGCTCGGGAGGAACTCTTTCCACTCCGGCGGCGTTCCCAACTCCTGCTCTACCCTGCAGGCACGAGACTTCTGGCGCGCACCCGCAAGTGCGTGTCTAACTGCTCAAACTCCGTAGGCTCGAGCCTTCCCTGCGAAAAGACACGACAAGAACGGCTTCTTGCCGATGGGTCAGCAACCGGTTACTGCAATCAGCATAGGTATTCACTTAGCTTCCCTCAGACGATTCACCGACTGCTCGTTGAACGCACCGAGGACACCTAGTCCCTCTCACGACGATCAAGGAATCTGAACTCAGCCCCTTGACACCCTCGCACGCAGTTTGCGAGCAATAAGAACTAGGACACACTTAGCACCTTCCGCTCTCCATCGACCAGTTAGACCACTCAGACCACTTAGCCACTCAGCCCACTTAGAAAACGTTCGAAAACGTCCAGAGATTATGTGAGGGTCGTCTGGTATAAAAAGGAACGAAACAAATAATCGGTTTCCCAAAAATGAATAATTTGTTTCCTAAAATCAGAATACAGGAAGCTGTAATCGTGGATCAGTAACAGAATGCTCAACGGTCATAATGACCAAGAAGGGAAGGAAATCATTGATGATATTCCTTGCACGTATAAATCTTATCAGATTAAATAATGATTATCAGAATCAGATAATATATTTAATCATTAAATATAATTAGACTGCAATAAGCAAATCTGGAATAATAATTATTCCTTCGTCAGCGCAATAACGCAGAATAGTTTCGCTGTAATGCAGCAAGGTCTTTCTTAAGTGTAACGACACATTGCTTAGATTGCAGCGTAACATTGCTGCAGGATATCCAAGAAATATTTTGTTTCCAAAATTAAACTTGGAAAGCTAATCTCGCAATATTTAGATGCATAAACATTTATAATGAGAACATTAAGCTATATTAAATGAACTTGGACACTCAGACGAATATTCTGAATTAGCCCAAAATAAAATGTGAATATTAGAAAATATGTTTCCATATTTTCAGTGTTTATGCGTAAAATCACAGTAACATTTTACTGTAACGCAGCAAACTGTAATTGTTACTTGTTGTGGTTCAGCGACACATTTCTCAAGCTCATCACTAAGAATAAGCGAAGTGTTACAGCGACTAGCTTCTCAAGCTCATCATCAAAACCAGGACTAACATTCTCCCCCTTTTTGATGATGACAAAACACGAAGCGCATAGGGAATAGATCATAGAGCTTGAAATACAAACTCAACTCCCCCTGAAATTAAGCAAGCTCCCCCTGAGAGTAAGCAGGCAGTAGCAACACACTTCTCCCCCTTTTTGTCATATCAAAAGGAAATGGATGATAAAATGGAAACTGCATTGATACTTGTGCTGCAAAAATAGCAAAGCACCCAAACAAGTTCGAACATCTTAAATGCATTCAAAAGAAATATAGTGGAGAGATACTCAATCCACTTCAAAGTTATTCAAAATAAAGAACTAGAGTTCTCAACATCATAAACTACAACAAGGAGAGTCATCTCCATCCTCGCGCGGGAGTTCCTTGACAACAGTCATCATCTCCTCAGTCATTTTCTCTAGCTTAGTCAGCCTTTCACCAAAGCCGTCCATCCTTTCCAGGAGACAACGCCTGGTGAAGTTGATCTCATCACAGATTGTGGCCATGAGCTTGGAGTAAGAGACATCAGCCTGTGCACCAGTGGTGGCCTTCTCGCGTTTAACATGCCTCTGCTTTTCAGCAGGAGCAGCTTTGCCGCGTACAGAAGCAGCGATCTCTCGCTTGGAAGGCTTCTTAATGAAAGTACCATCAACAAACTGGTATCCCATGCTTTCAATGGAGGCAGCTCCAATAACCTGAGTAGTCCAGGTATCCATTTTGTTCAGAGGAGTAGCATCCTGTCCATAATGTTTCAGAAGAGCCGTGATCACATTTGTGAAAGGAAGGCCCCTGTTCTCATCTTTGATGCAAGAAGCCATATGGCTGAAGATAATACTTCCTAGATTTCCAGGAATGCCTTTCTTAAGATGGACCAGCAAGTTCCAATCACGAGGCTGACTGAATCAACACTCCCCACCCTTGGTGCCAAACAAGACATCACCACTTTGTGCAGCATTCTGTTGCTGAAGCTCAAAGAGGTGTTCTGTAAATAGCCAGAGGGTGTGATAGGAACTCCATCATTGATGAGCTGATAGGCTTCCATCTTGCCTTAATTGATCACCCTCAGATTATTGACAAGGTTGACATTAAAAATGCAGTATATGTCAAAGACAGAGTAAACAAACACTTTTCCATCAACGATGGCCCTAATAAACTTGATGTTTGAATCCTCCTTGTAAAAAGTCAGATTCTCATAGAATTGTTTCACTTTTGAGATAGATCCTATCTCCTTGAACTCACAGAAGGTTTTCCAGCTAAGCCGTTCAAACAGTTCAGCAATGGTCACCTGATGAGCAGTAAGCCAATCAAAGTCCACTCTCTTACAAGCGATAACATTCCTTGTTTCCAAATTTCTATTTGGCATCAAGTCATCAGCAAGAATTCGATTAATTTCAGCCATAGAGACATACTGGTCGATCTCAGGCAGGAAAACATCAGAGTCCGTAGCAAGCTTTTGCTTTTTAGATCCAGTAGGATCAGATTTCGGAGTACCTGATGAGGAACGCTTTCCTCTTGTGCGAGAAGCAACACCAGTGACATAAGAGTGTGCTTTCTCAGGGAGATGGACATCAGTAACTTCAATCTCATCCCCAGCATCCTCAGAGAGATCCTTCTCCTTAGGCAACTCTGTCTCCTCATCCTGAGACATATCCTTGTTGCTCGAAGTTTGGTCACCCTCAGAGACAGCATCCACCTTAGTAGGCGAGGAGTCATCCTTTTCAGGAGTTCTTTGATTTTCTTCCAAAAGTCCTCCTTCCGATTTTTCAACATCAGGGAGAGTTTCCTCATCCACCGATTTTTCAGACACAGTAGCATCGGCCTTGGTCGGAGAGACTTTGTCAGAGGTGCTGACCTTCAAGCCAGCGGAGGGACCCTTGGAGACTTTGACAGGAGTTGTCTTAGCCTTACCAGCGGTGCCGACCTCAGTTGGTGCCGGAGCAACCATGGATTGAACGGGCGTCTCCCCCTCAGAAACAGGGGGTTGTTCCTCAAAACGAGAAACCTTTGAAGTTGCGGCCACAGCCTTGGACCGTTTCTTGGGGGTTGCCTTCCCCTTTCCGGACATTGCCGATTTTGGAGCCATGGGTGACGAAAGAGGTTCGAGAGATTTTAGGGTTTTGAGAGAAAATGGGTAAAGAGGAGGTTTCGGTGTGACAAGATGGTGAAGAGGAACGGTTAATATATCTGGAAGTTTTTTTTTTTTTATTTCAGAAAGTGGAAACGTGGAGAAGATGGAAGGTAAATCACCCAAATTTTGGCAACAAATAATTCTCTACCAAGAGAGAAAATATTATTACGTTTTATCTTATGAGTGAGGATTACAAATTCCTAACTCATCCCATAAATAATTAAACCTCTCTTTATCAAGTGGTTTAGTAAATATGCCAGCAAGCTGTTGCTCAGTATTAATGTACTGAATATCCACATTGCCATTTTGTACATTGTCACGAAGAAAATGATGTCTCAACTCAATATGCTTAGATCTTGAGTGATGGACATGATTTCATGATAAATTAATTGTACTTGTGTTGTCACACATTATTGGAATACTATCAAAATGAAGATCGTAATCTTCAAGTTGTTGTCGCATCCAAAGTAATTGAGCACAGCAACTTGCTGCTGCGACATATTCAGCCTCTACTGTTGATAAAGCAACATATGTCTGCTTTTTAGGGAACCAGGAAATCAACATATTTCCTAGTAATTGACAAGTACCGGATATGCTTTTTCTATCAATGCGACATCCAGCGTAGTCAGCATCTGAATATCCTATAGGATCCAGCAATGATCCTCTGGGATACCACAGGCCTAAGCTAACAGTTCCTACGAGGTATCGAAAGATCCTCTTAACTGCAGCAAGATGTGACTCTTTTGGAGCAGACTGATATCTAGCGCATAAGCATACGCTAAACATGATATCAGGTCTCGAAGCAGTAAGATAGAGTAATGATCCTATCATGCTCCTATATGATTTGGAATCAACTTCCTTTCCATCCTCATCTTTCTCAATTTTGGTATTACTGCCAATTGGAGTTGACAGAGGTTTAGCATTCTCAAGATTAAATTTCTTGAGCAACTGTTTGCTGTATTTTTCTTGATGGATAAAAATTCCATCTTTGGTTTGTTTGATTTGAAGTCCAAGAAAGAAAGTTAGTTCTCCCATGAGACTCATTTCAAATTCTCCTTTCATTAGATCAGAGAATTCGGTACATAATTTTTCATTAGTTGAACCAAATATAATGTCGTCAACATATATTTGAGCAACTAGAAGATCAGCATCCTGTTTCTTAAGAAACAAGGTTGTGTCTATTTTTCCACGCTTATATCCTTTCTCAATGAGAAAAGAACTAAGCTTTTCGTACCATGCTCTTGGTGCTTGCTTAAGCCCATACAAGGCTTTAGAGAGCTTATAAACATGATTACGATACTTTGGATCGGTGAATCCAGGAGGTTGTTCAACATACACTTCCTCTTTTAGATCACCATTAAGGAATGCGCTTTTCACATCCATTTGGAAAAGCTTGAAGTCATTATAGCAACCATACGCTAAGAGTAGACGTATTGCCTCAAGACGTGCTACAGGAGCAAACGTCTCATCATAATCGATACCTTCTTCTTGTGAGTAACCTTTTGCTACAAGTCTAGCTTTGTTTCTCACAACATTTCCCGATTCATCAAGTTTATTTCGATAAACCCATTTTGTTCCAATAATAGAACGATTATTGGGTCTTGGTACTAAACTCCAAACTTTGTTTCTCTCAAATTGGTTCAATTCTTCTTGCATTGCAAGAATCCAATTAGGATCATCAAGCGCATCATCAATGCCTTGAGGTTCATCTTGCGAGATAAAAGCAGAGTATTCATAGTACAGACTTGCTGTATGTCGGGTTCGCACTCCTGTGTGCAATGATCCTATTACTTGGTTAATAGGATGTCTTTTCTTATATAAAGGAGGAATACGATCCTCTATCTGTATATCCTGGAAACCACCAGAATCATTTTCAGTGTGTGCAGTAGGCACTTGCTGTACATCTGCTACAGTATTTCCGTTCGGATTATTTTCAGCAAACATATGCTGAGATGTTTCATTTGATACTGTTGTTGAGGATTGTGCTGCTGCTTCCACAACAACTTCCTCCTGTGTCAGAGAATCATCAACCTTAACATTAATGGACTCTTCAACAGTTAGAGTTCTTTTATTAAAAACTCTATATGCTTTGCTCGTAAGGGAGTATCCTAAGAATATGCCCTCATCAGATCGAGCATCAAACTTTCCGACACCATCTTTGATGGGTCTCAAGATATAGCACTTACTTCCAAATGGATGAAAGTATGAGATATTAGGCTTTCTGCCTTTATATAACTCATAAGGAGTTTTACCTAATGAGTGTCTCAAATGAATACGATTTGAGATGTAGCATGCTGTGCTTACAGCTTCAGCCCAAAGATTTTTAGCAACCTCACTTTCCAGCAACATGGTTCTCGCCATGTCTTGTAAGGTTCGATTCTTTCGCTCTACAACTCCATTTTGCTGTGGAGTGTATGGAGTAGAGAAATTATGATTGATACCATACTCATCACAAAATGAAGCAAAGTCATGATTCTCAAATTCAGTACCATGATCCGTTCTTATGCTTCATAGAGAAACACCTTTCTCATTTTGAAGTTGTTTGACTAAAGTTTCAAAGGTTGCAAACGCATCACTTTTGTGAGCTAAGAATTTAACCCAAGTGAATCTGGAAAAGTCATCTACCACAACTAATCCATAACGTTTACCTCCAAGACTTTGAGTCCTTGTTGGACCAAATAAGTCCATATGAAGTAATTCAAGCGGAGTCTTGCTTGAAATCATATTCTTGCTTTTAAAAGATACCTTTGTTTGTTTGCCAATAGCACAAGCATTACATATCTTGTTATTGTCAACCTTGATTTTAGGTAATCCCTTAATATCATCTTTTCTGACTAGTTTAGACAACAAGTCATAGTTTGCGTGTCCCAACCTTCGGTGCCATAGAGTTGCTTCGTCCTTAATGGACATGAGACAATTTTCTCCAGCGGAGATGTTCTTAAAAGACATGATATAGATGTTTTTCTTGCGTTCACCAATGAAACACGTAACATCATCCCGTGAAACAGTACATGTTTTCTCATTGAAGGCAACATGATAGCCCTTATCACACAATTGACTAATACTAATCAAATTGTGCTGGAGTCCTTTGACATAAAGAACTCCTTCAATGGTGAGGGAGTCAGAACAGCAAATGGTTCCTGTTCCTTTAACCACCCCTTTTCCATTATCACCAAAAGTGACAGCACCACCATCCTGGAAAACCAGTGTGGAGAATAAGGAGACATCTCCTGACATGTGCCTCGAATAGCCACTATCTAAGTACCATACATGGTCCTTAGCGATGGACTTGAAGCATCCCTGAAATAGAGAAAGAACTTAAGTGAGTCGTTCCTTCCATTTGACAGAACCATCAAATTTAGAAGTAATGCCACGCATATCATTTCGCCGCACATGGAAATTTTTAATGAAATGATCTGGCTTTCTACAGTAGTAGCAAAGCCTAGGTAACCTTTGAATAATATAATGAGACTCGCCATTCCTAACATGAGGAGGAACATATTTCCCATGAGGTGAATGTTTCTCATTTCCAGAATCATGCCTCTTATGCATACATAAATCCGTTTTGCTGTTTGTAGCATCAAGTTGCCGCTGCAATTCCTCAATCTTTGATTTGGATTGAGAAGGATTCTTTACCGCTTTCTTAGCCTTTGCTGATAACTCTTCCTTCGTTCTCAGCACTCAAGAATTTATTCTCCTTCTTAAGGGCTTTATTGTTTGCGGATGAAGACTCAATTTTATCATAGAGTTCAGAGAAAAGATTCTCAATATCTTCAGCAGATAGATCAGAAGGTGAGAAAGCGTTCACCTTCAAAGTTTCAGCATCAGTTTGCGCCATATAGCAAATGTTTGCTGTTTCGTCATCCTGATCTGATTCCTCATCACTATCACTCAAAGATGCCATCATGGCATTTTTTTTGTATTTTGAAGATTTGCCCTTCTCATTCAAAAGTGGGCAATCTGGTCGCATATGACCAGGTTTGTTACACTCGTAGCATACACCACCTTTACTTTGGTGTGGTTTAGCATTCTTCTTTTTAATATCTCGCTTTTCCTTAAAGGGATTTTTGCGAAGATACCTTTTGAATTTCCTTGCCATCAAGGAGACTTCATCCTCAGAATCAGATGAAGATTCATCCTCAGATTCATCGGACATTTCAGTACTTCCTTTAAATGCAACAGCATTGGATTTCTTTTCTTCAGTGAACTTGTTCTCATTCTCATAAGCGACAAGAGAACCAAGTAGCTGTTGAAGACTTAAGCTCGTTAAATCCTTTGCTTCTTCGATTACCGTTTTCTTGGCTTCCCAAGTTTTAGGCAAAGAGCGTAATATCTTTCTGACCAACTCAGAATTAGAAATTGTTTTGCCAAGAGATTCCATGGCATTAGTGATTTCGGTGAGTCTATCAAACATTTGATTAATTGACTCATCCTTTTTCATCTTGAATGCTTCGTATTGAGTTACTAATGCATTCACTTTGGATTCCTTGACTTGTTCTGTTCCATCATAGATCAAAGCAAGTCTATCCCACATTTCTTTCGCAGTCTTACAAGTAGAGACGCGATTGAATTCATTTCCAGCAAGAGCGCACACTAAATAGTGCCTTGCTTTAGTATTGAGAGAGATAGTTCTCTTTCTTTCATTCTCATGCCGAATGTCGTTGGGATTAGGTGGAGGAACTATTAGATCTCCTTCCATAATAATATGCCAGCAATCGGCTTCTTTCGCTCCAATGAACAACTCCATTCTCATTTTCCAATATGAGAAGTGTTGTCCTGTAAAGAGCGGTGGACGTTCGGTCGAATGACCATCAGTCAAGAGCATTGACATTCTGTTCAATACTCAGCAGCACCTTACTGTGCTTAATGTAAGACTTTCAGCAACAAGCTGTTTTGGTTCAACAACAGAGTTCTGTACTAGCAATCACACAGAAAGCTTTCCAGCAAACCCGCACTAATACCAATTGTTGGATCGTTCAGGAACACTAAGAGGGGGGCGAATTAGTGTTTCTAACTTTTTTGCCCTTTCTCAGTGTCAGCAGAAGCGTACTGTATCCTAGCAGAACGTTTCTCAGAATGAGAACTGCTTTGCTGTAACTGTTACGGCTTGATCGTTGGATTCCCGTACGAGTGTTTAGGCAATCGTAAGGGACACAGTAGTTTATAGTGGTTCGGCCTTAATCGACCTACGGTGAAGAATGGCTTCTCAGAGAGCAGCCCGTTTCTGCTTCACAGCGAAAGAATGCTTCGGCACTTGTTTGCTCAGAAGAGGATTTCCACAAAGATTTCGTCCATTCTCAGGATGATCCTGTCTATAAGCGCAAGAGAGACAACCACAAAGTTGATCAAATAGATCACCACAAAGATCACGAAGAGAAGAACCACAAAGATCACAAAGAAAAGAACCACAAAGATCACAAAGAAAAGAACCACAAAGATCATAAAGAGAACCACAAAGACCACTTAGAAGGTATCCGTCCTACACTCAGTTCGGACGTGCACGGTTACCACAGCCGTGACTCACTGCATTGCACACCCAGTGCCTAGGGTGGAATTTTCCGATCCGTTGGCTTCCATGCAACCTGCTTTACTAACCCTCTGTATCAGGCGGTCAAGACTTCTGCACAGCACCCCTGTGCTCGAGAGGAACTCTTTCCACTCCGGCGGCGTTCCCAACTCCTGGTCTACCCTACAGGCACGAGAAGTCTGGCGCGCCCGGCAAGTGCGTGTCTAACTGCTCAAACTCCGTAGGCTCGAGACTTCCCTACGAAAAGACACGACAAGAACGGCTTTTTGCCGATGGGTCAGCAACCGGTTACTGCAATCAGCACAGGTATTCACTTGGCTTCCCTCAGACGATTCGCCGGCTGCTCGTTGAACGCACCGAGGACACCTAGTCCCTCTCACGACAATCAAGGAATCTGAACTCAGCCCCTTGACACCCTCGCACGCAGTTTGCGAGCAATAAGAACCAGGAGACACTTAGCAACTTTCGCTCTCTATCGACCACTTAGACCAAGACCACTCAGACCACTCAGCCCACTTAGAAATCGTTCGAAAATGTCTAGAGATTATGTGAGAGTCGTCTGGTATAAAAAGGAACGAAACAAATAATCGGTTTCCCAAAAATGAATAATTTGTTTCCTAAAATCAGAATACAGGAAGCTGTAATCGTGGATCAGTAACAGAATGCTCAACGGTCATAATGACCAAGAAGGGAAGGAAATCATTGATGATATTCCTTGCACGTATAAATCTTATCAGATTAAATAATGATTATCAGAATCAGATAATATATTTAATCATTAAATATAATTAGACTGCAATAAGCAAATCTGGAATAATAATTATTCCTTCGTCAGCGCAATAACGCAGAATAGTTTCGCTGTAATGCAGCAAGGTCTTTCTTAAGTGTAACGACACATTGCTTAGGTTGTAGCGTAACATTACTGCAGGATATCCAAGAAATATTTTGTTTCCAAAATTAAACTTGGAAAGCTAATCTCGCAATATTTAGATGCCTAAACATTTATAATGAGATCATTAAGCTATATTAAATTAACTTGGACACTTAGACGAATATTCTGAATTAGCCCAAAATAAAATGTGAATATTAGAAAATATGTTTCCATATTTTCAGTGTTTATGCGTAAAATCACAATAACATTTTACTGTAACGCAGCAAACTCTAATTGTTACTTGCTGTGGTTCAGCAACACATTTCTCAAGCACATCATAAGAATAAGCGAAGTGTTACAGCGACTAGCTTCTCAAGCTCATCATCAAAACCAGGACTAACAGGATTGCATCGTCGCTGCTAAGGATAACCTCTTTCAGGAGTGCACGCATAGCGTCGGGGCTCAAGGTGAACTTCAAGATTGTGGAATAAGATATGAGGCCTACGAATTTATGGATTACCCTTACTGATATCTGGGATTTGGAAGTGAGGGATTTCACTCTAAATCTGTTCCTAACGGAAGCAAAATTAAGTTTTTTTTATCCTGTTATTAATGGCAAACAATAAGTTTGGAGTGTCGAAGACTGTCTTGTAAGCAAATAGTTTAGCAACTTCACGGATGTGCGGTGACCGTGCACTTTTTCGCTGATGGTAGCATTAAGACACAAAGGTGGGACCACATTCCTGAATTAAAGTACCAAAATTGGACTTATAAAGTCATTTGTTCTTTTAAGAAAGTCGGACTTTATAAGTTTAATTTCCTTCATGAGCGAAGTTGGACTGGACTTCATAAGTACGACTTCGAGGAATTAGTTCTAGACTTTTCAAATTATCTACCCTGTTTCGCAAATTTTTTTCGAGGTTCAACTTTTTTGTTTAGTTTTTTTGTCATCCTTGTTTTTATCCAAACTTTTTTTATATAACTGTTGATTTTAGGTAATACAAGGTAAAACGACATTTTTGGCAAGGTCGAGCTTAACATCGACGAGACCATGTGTAATGACAAGGCTATAGAGAAAAGCCATCGATGATGGAGAACTCTATGGTTCGTTGATGGACATCCTGGACAGCATCACCATCGATGGCTGGTGTAGAAGCAGCTCCATCGATGGCTGACGTAGAAACAAGTCCATCGACGGGGCCCAGGTTGCCGAGATGGCCACCCTCACCCCTTGGAAGGGCCAAATCTCTAAGGTCGAAGATCACCACATTATCGACCTCCATTGCAATATCGATCACAACCTCGACCAAAGCATCATCAACAAGCCCACTTTTCGCGACGTCGAAGAAGTGAAGGTGGCGCCCTCACCCCAAGGGTGGGGCCGCCGTCTAATGCCGAGGCTCTCTCCTTGAAAGGTAGTGGTTATGGACCGTCAAACATAGCTTATCTTTGGTTTGGAAGGGGGTGAAATGTTTACAAGGTAAAACGACATTTTGGGCAAGGTCGAGCCTAGGATCAACGAGACCACGTGTAATGACAAATCTAGAGAGAAACGTCATCGATGATAAAGAACTCCATGGCTCATCAATGGACATCTTGGACGGCTGGCGTAGAAGAAGCTCCATCGATGACTGTCACAGAAGCAGACTCCATTGACGGGTAGCGCATAAGCAGGTACCGTCGATGGGTTTCATCGCAGTAGTTATTGCCGCAGTAAGAGCACTTTGACGCTACTGTTGATGCTAAGATATCAGTTTTAAGTGTAATAAGCACGTGTTCAATGCGTCTAGATCGATAGTTACTTAGTCTTGTGTCTATTAATAAGAGTCTTAGGCAGTTAGAAAAAATATCAGGCAATCATTCTATGACCCTAAAGGGCTGCTTGATTATCAACTTGATTGTACGCAATCGCTTTAACTATTGTAAGATGATTGAAAGTTTTGTCCTTTGCATTTAGTGAATTCTCTACTTTTATTTTACTCATTTACATTATTGGCGATCACATTTTCTTTCAACCATTTGTTCTCGATATATCGCGACATATTTTTTCCGCGAATGATAGATTTGTTTAGTGATTAGAGGTAATTATGAAATGTGTCGAAGAGTGTTAGTGGTAATTGAAACCTCGAACCGGTAATCATGTTCTTGCAATTCTACAAGAATAGGATTGCTGATAAAGGGGTTTTATGTAGCTTTTGCCGATAATGCCGTTCTTCTAGAATTGCCGCATTGAGGGGCTTTTAAATAATTTCACACTACTCGCCTCCATACATTCTTCCACCCAGTCGTTCTCCTCCATATCTCTCCACACTCCTCCGTTGTGTCGCCCGACAACCCCTCCTCCTCCTTTGTTGCGTGCCCGGTAAGTCCTCTTCCGTTGCATAGCCCGACAAGTCCTCTTCCTCCGTTACGTTGCCCGTCAAGCTATCCTCGTCCGTCGCGTTGGCCGATAAATCGTCCTCCTCCTCTATTGCGTCGCCCGACAAGCCGCCCTCCTCCATCTCTGTTACATCACCCAATAATGTTGTTTTATATATAGGTTCACAGCAAACCTAACGGGCTAATAGGGACGTCGGCTGCCGAATTTCCGCTCAAATGAGTTGGTCAAAAGTAGCATGAAATTCAATGAATATGGGTTAGGCCCGAAATGCGATCCACAGACCATTAAAAAAAGTATATAATTCATTACTTATAACCCCAAATTGGATGAAATAAAATCCAAATGACGTCCAACCCAAATATGATGATATATATAATATTTCATATCAAATTGACCTAGACGAAAATGACATTGTTTTTAATTAACCCAAACAGTCATATAGAACCAATGAAAATATTAATTTAATAATATCTCAGCCCAATATTATTGAAAATCGGTAAACTTAATTTTAATGGGATGTTCATACCTAGTCTCCCCAAAAAGGGATACCGCCGATCGATCAGGTCTAAGTAACATCTAATATTTGTTTTTGGTTTTGGGTATGAACGTGGACAAAATATATTACATTTTAGGAAACATTTCAGTTCACACCCACCCACCCAAACCTCATCGAATTAATGTTTACTCGTGGTGGGGGTTCGAACACGTTTTCCATCAGAAACAGATGCACGCGGACGTTGTTTTCCTGTCCTTTCCTTCAGTTCAGTTCAAACTTGGAAACAGTCGCCCGGAGGTTGAGGAAACAGACAGAGACTACACCCACCTCTTGCCACTGTCCTAGGCTGGCTTGGAGATCTCCGTGGCACTCCACGTCTTTTTGCCCTTTATTGGTTCTTCTTGTTCATCTTCTTTAATTACAATCCCCTCCTCGTAAGAATCTAAAAATAGTGAATTAAACCATGTTCTGAATTGGAGCATTCCTTATTTTTTTAAGTAGGCCAACATGGCCAAGCTTTTCTTGGAATATGGAGGGGCGTAGCCTGATCTTCCTTCTGTTATTGGCATTGGCGTCCTCCCACAATGCCGTGCCTACGATGGGAGCCTGAAGAAGAGGATCTGTAACGGGGAGACATACCCGAATTTCGGTTACGAGTGCTCTGTGAATACCGCGATAGATGCCATCCTGAAGTACACGAAGCAACACCCTACCTACACTTATTTCTACGGCGGGTGGTGTCCCCATGATGTGTTTGCCCCCTATGTCTATGGATATGGATTTTGTAGAAAGGAACTCTCGTCCAATGATTGTGGGGATTGCATCGACGCTGCTAAGGATAGCCTCTTTCGAGAGTGCACGAATAGGGTCGGGGCACAAGTTGAACTTCAAGATTGTGGAATAAGATATGAGAACTACAAATTTATGGATTACCCTTACTGGGGATTGGGAAGTGAGGGATTTCACTCTAAATCTGTTCCTATCGGAAGCAAAATTATGTCTTTTTTATCGTGTTATTAATGGCAAACAATAAGTTTGGAGTGTCGACGATTGTCTTGTAAGCAAATTCATTTCCTCATCACTCAAATCATGTAGGAGGGAATGAATGATTCTCGACGTATCTCGAAGTCTATTACAACCCTCAGAAGATTAGTTTAGCAACTTCACGGATGCGCGGTGACGGTGCACATTTTCGCTGATGGTAACATTAAGACACGAAGGCGGGACCACATTCATAATATCCAATTTCAAAATTAGGTCATCCTTGCACCTGACCATTATTGATCGTCATCTAAATGGTCATGTTGCTTTCCGTTTGGCTTTTCATCAAGGATAAGCAACCACTTCATCCATCACATTATGCTCCGGGTAATAATGACATCTTGAAGATTTGTCAGTTATGTTTTTGCATCTTCTTCCACATCTGCTACCACATGATGTGGATAGATGTTGTCTGAATCTCCTTTCCTATTCTCTTCATTTTTAATGTTGACGATACGGGATTTCCAAATTCGATTACATTCGTGTTTTATCTTTGGACCCTATCGCCTCGATCCACTGTCAAAATCTGCGAGTGGAAGACGGTCGAAAATAATCCCCCAGTAGCATCCGCCACTGCCTCTACTTGGATTTGTCAGTCTCGCAAATGTTTGAGAATTGAAATGAAAGGAATGAAAATTAAAAACCTCCATCGAAGAATTGTCTCTCGAGATGTCTTAGTAAAATACTCTTATTTTAAAAAATAGATATATATTAGAAAGGCAATTTTGGCATGATCAGTTCTTTAATTACATGAGCCCATCTTGTATTACAACAAAAGTGGTCGTATTCCGAAGATTATGTCAAGAACTATGTCGGGATTCTTATCTTAAAAAGACAAAAGGAACACATGGAAATTGAACTTGTCCGATGTTGGGACAAATATACTGTTTGGCCTCTTTGTCAAAAACGTAGGCGGATCAAACTATGTTGTGACCCATTACTCCCTACTTATTTTCTTAACCAACTTGATGAGTTTCAACTACCGGACAGAGGAAAGCTGAGAAATGTTCCCGGACATTGCAATCTTTTGAAAAATATTTGTGAAACAAGTAGATCATTTTGAAATTCTTGAATTAAAGTACCAAAATCAAACTTATAAAGTACTTTGTTAAAGAATGAAATGGACTTATAAAATCTGACTTATAAGTCCGACTTGAGAGAAATATTTCCGGATTTTTGAAATTTTCTACACTATTTTACAAATTTTTTTCTTGGGTTCAACATTTTTGTTGTTAAGTTTTTTTTATCATTCTTGTTTTTATCCAATTTTTTTATATAATTTTTTATTGTAAGATAATTTTTTTTAGTGATTAGAGGTAATTATTAAATGTGTCAAAGAGTGTTAGTGGTAATTGAATCCTTAAATCGATAATCATGTACTTTGAATCCTACAATAATAAGATTGCTCATAGAGGGTTTTATGTAGCCTTTGCCGACAATCTCGTTCTTCTAAGTTTGCTGCATTGAGGGGGTTTTAAATAATTTCATACAACCCGCCTCCATACTTTCTTTGCACTTGTACCCAGTCGTTCTCCTCCATATCTCTCCACCCTCCTCCGTTGCGTCACCCGACAATCCCTACTCCGTTGCATTGCTCGACAGGCTATCCTAGTCCGTTGTGTTGGCTTATAAATCGCCCTCCTCCTCTGTTGCGTCGCCTGACAAGCAGCCTGCCTACATCTCTGTTACATCACCCGACAATGTTTTTTATATATAGGTTCACAGTGAACTTAACGAGCCGTTGATGCCCAATGTTAGTAAGTGTGAAGCCGTCGTCGAAGGCTCTTGATTCTCTAGAATCCAAAATAAACACTCGAATACAAATTTTTCGTTGTCTCTTGCCTGAGAGTGTCGAAAATGATCCTTGCCTTGGTTGTCCACAAGAAACGCTCCCGATATATCTGCACAAAAAATAGAAACAAAGAAGTGAACTATTCAAAGAAAAGGATGAAATTATCATTTTATGGGAGTTAAATTAGCTTTACATTCTCACAAACGACAAGCTTTTTTTTTTTTATAATTTCATGAAGCGGCTCTAAAACATATTCCCACTAACCATTATTGATAGTATTTCGTCACATATGCCTCGAAATTCAAAACACAAAAGTGCACAAAGGGGAGCGACAATGTCACCTCCAAAGATTAAAATGTTGTCATAAAATTACTGCTTTAAGAAAAAATCATTTTATAAAGAAAAATGGTACTAATGGAAAGTGAATATACAATCGGCAAAGCATTCTAAATCAATCCCTCAAATAAACATATGACTTTATTGCAAACTATGGGGGAAGAGGTTTCAGGGTAGGCAGGTTTCGGACGTAGAAGCTGAAACCTACCATGTAACCACTGGTTCCTTATTTTTAAAACCTAGAACCTACCCTGTGATTCAAGTAACCACCCAAGAAACAATCGATCAGTTCCAGTAATGGTTCCGGTATCGGTTCCAAATTCATGTCTTATGGGATACTTTCACATCAAATCTACCTCATTACTCCAATCAATTCAAAACAACCTTGAAATCATTTGGATACATGCGCTTTATAGTATATCCGAAAGAGAAAGGCATGGAAATCATACATAAGGACGACGAATTCTACTTCATTGACATTCACACGAGACCTAGAACCACGCGGCTAAGACTCTTCTCCATCGACTCTGTCAAACAAGCAAAATGGATGAAACCAACGAAACTGATGCCGAAAGCAAAACTTTACATCGAGTCAATCCTCAAGCTCCTCATTGTAAAATTCTTTAGATGGAAAGCTTCTTATCTACCACGAAAAGTGAAACGGGCACATAAGAACATTACCTGATCTGGAATTACTTTTCAATTATATACATGGAGAAAAATAATTTGCTCCTATAGAAAAATGTTTTCACAAATATGATAGCATAGCATCAACAATGGTCTCCCAAAACTTCATAACACAGGCACCTTAAGGGAAAACATGCTTTTCTATTGCATTTTGTGATCCACCAGAGTTGATTGGAATTTTATACACTTGGATGAAGTCCATTAGGGGACTCATAAATTATCCAGCCTTTTAAATTGACGGTAAAAAATTACTCCATTAAATAACAATGCAAATTATGCCTCCTAAAATTCAGTCGGACTGCTTTCATTGCACAACTACTTTGATGCAATACATTATTGATAAAGGACCAGTTACAACAGCAATTATTCAATTATAAAACATGGTAAGGCAAAATCATATGCATGCGAATAATTCTTTCCAGCAACTTTGACAGAAGTGGATAAGAACAACATATGACACATGAGCAAAGAGAATACCTTAAACATGCAAAAATTAGATCAATCCTCAATGACAGACTTTTGAGCCTTCAAACATTCGTAACATCTTAATTAATATTGACAAAACTTGCGTAAACAATTCATATAAACAAATGAAATGTTAAGTATGATACACAAATTTAACAAGTAGAAAAAACATCATGACTCAAGTTAAAATAATTAAGATATCTTGTTAATATCTTTCGGCATTTTCCACGTTTTCCTCTATATCAAGAAGAGTTAGAGGGGATTTTAGTCAATCTTGTACACATATCAATACGTCAACAATTTTAGGAGTTAACGAACTATGAAAGCAATAAAAGACATGGCCTGACGTACTAAAAGAAAATTCAAAAGCAACCGTTGATTTTGGGATGGCTAAAATATCTCTCGCAATGCAAGCAAAACGAAGTACTTTGTGACGTTACTTTTCCACCAACCTAAAACATCAAAATCAGCCTTGCACGGTTCGCATTTTTCTTCCAAGTATCGCTCCAATTCAGATTTACCTCCTGCATTCAACTCTTCCTCCATGTACCTCATGTAGTCATGCTGAAAATTCTCTTCCAAAGCAGAACCACTAATCGATCCAACATGCTCCATTACTTTATTGCAAGAAAACATGTCATTTTTAAGCATATTTGTGGCAGGAGAATGCTTATAATACTCAAATAACCGTTGTAACACAAATTTCAGCTTTTCAACTTTCTTGTTATCACTTCCGAATCTTCATGATACACTTTCTTACAGCAAAACTTAACAAAATTCAGCTTGTATCGTGGATCCAATACAACAGTAATTAAGACCATCATATTACAATTTTCTATATGTCGAAGTACTTGTCAAACATTTCCCTCATCTTGTGCGACATAATTTGAAGCCGAACATCCTTTTCTATCTTTGTTCAATCATTCAAAGCAGTAAGTGTACGAACTACTTTTTCGAAATAGGAATTTGATGTCTTACCCGACAACCACTTAGAAGCATCATATAACTTCTTCAGAAATTTAATTATCACTTCCAAGTTTCACTATTTGGCAATTCATACTTGAGCTCAACAGTCACTGTCAAATCATATTTTTCTAATCTTTCAAATGCCATCCTAAATTTCACAGCAGTCCTTACATCAAATAAGTTGAGTTCCATCTAGTTACCACATCAAGGCAAACTAAACCTTTATGTGGAATTCTTTCTTTCATAACACACTTTTGAAAATGATCAAAGCTAGACGAAGAGCTTCTAATATAAAGAATCATCTTCCGCGCACGACTTAGAGATTCACAAACATCACTCAAGCCATCCTTCACAATTAAATTCAAGATATGTGTAGTGCATCTCTAGTGAGAAAACTCACCTCCTAAGATCAAGGAGTCGCTTTCGATGAGCTTATCTTTTAAGTATTTCACTGCAACATCATTAGAGCTTGTTGTCGCGGGTGGATCCCATTTCCGGTTTCATCTAAAATGAATATCCTCCCTTGACATTAAGGCTTAAGATTTCGAAAACGTGAAGAAGTCGCCACTAACCTATTTTATCGTGTGTTTCCGATGTCCAAATTTATTTGAGCTCGATTTTAGAAAAGAAATTATTTGACATTAGAAAAATAATCTCGAGCTCAATAATGCTTTAATGTCTATGTGAGTCATTTTTAGAAAATATTTCTGAAAATTTGATTTTTTCGGGCAAAACGCAAGCAACTTAGATTGATTCACCCTTGACAATTTCTTAACCAAAAGGAATTCAATGGAGAACCGGATGGAGGATGAGCTGGGTTGTTTTATATAAAGGTTTACAACAAACCTGGCGAGCCGTCGATGCCGGTCGTTGATGAGTACGAAGTCGTCTTCAGAGGGCCTCGATCTTCGAGAATCCGAAATAAACCCTCGAACATAGAATACCGTTTATTCTTGTCTTGAAAGCGTTAAAAGGGATGCGGAATGCATGCCGTGGTTGTCCGCAAGGCACTCCCCCGAGATTCCTGCATAAAGACTGTAACAACAAAGTAAAATGTTGGACAAAATTTTGAAATAAATAAATTACTAGTTTTGTAAGAATTGAATTAAAATGATTTTTTACGACAATCGATCAGTAATTGACGGACGTGGGATTCCAAAATAATTTCTTTTCATTTCAAAGTAATTCGAATTAAAATTCTATTCAGAGACCCCACACGACCCACAAACAAACAAAGAAAATTACAAATGAAAATAATTGACCCAACAAATCAAAATCAAACTTACCTTGTTCAATTGAAGGCAAAGAAGCCGAGCATACCATAGATAAAAGAAACTTTCGTGGCAGAGTAGAGGTTCAAAACCAGAACCATGGCTTCCGAGGGAGGTGTCAGGGCATTGTGGACCGTGGATCTAAAGACGAGCTGAGTCGAGAAGCGAGACTCGGAGGCTTCCACGGGACGGCTGGTTTGAAGCCAAGGAGGAGGTCCTGTGAAGTGGGTGCCAGGAAGCCAGATCTGGGAAGCAGAGAACTGCCGCCATGGTACGCACGAGCAATGGGTTGCTACCACGAGAGTTTATGTTGGTGAGCTCGTGAGGTCATTGCCGGAGCCAGCATAGCTAGTGTTGCTGCGCTGGTTACCGAAAGAGGCTGACCCGATGGCGGGTTTGAGAACCTCGTCGTGGACAACCCGGTTGAGCGAGGGATGAACTTGGGACTCCAACCAAGTCTGGTCTCATCAAGAAGAAGATGAGGATAGAGTGGTGTCACCACACCTGGATTTCACGGCATCGGCATGACAGGAGGAAGGTCAGAGTTGTTGGAGATCGTTGGAGAAGGAACACGGGCTGCTGCAAGTTGATGAGGAGCATGAAGTCGTCTAGTTGAATTTCCCAGGATGTGAATGCCATTGGGGAAGAGTTGGGATGATTTGTCGACGATTAGCTACAGTCGTCCCCACTCAAGAGTTCGCCGCCGCAGTGGGGCTGCCAACACGACTGGGGATTGCCAAATAAACGGTCAATTGGAGTCGAGACCAGGTACTTTCCGTTGTCATCACCAATACAGAACAAGGTTCCGTCCTGGACTTGATTGACACCCATAGCGAAACAGAGTAAGAGACGCCCTTTCATGTTGTGCCAACCAAGGAGAGTTTGGACTTGTCACCGCTAAAATCTGGGAAAGAGACCGCTGGTCACCGGCCTGGGAACGCCTCGGGGATTTGCCTCCTGAGTTGATTTCTTTTTCCTTTACAGAATTGGCGATGTTTGGATTGTCTAAGATGTCATCTCGTCGTGTTATGAGGACTGGCAATGCGCAGTCGGCCATGGAATGGAGCTGGTGTCGTGGGACGTCGGCGACCAATGCGACCAAGAGCACCGTGGGTAAGAGCGTGGCTGGCCTGCACCTTGGGATGTTGGCGCTGGACTGAACTGGTTGATGGATGGTCGACCGGGTCGAATCCTTCATTGATTATGTGATCCTTAAGCTCCCGACGTGGCGACCAGGCAGGAGGCAGGACGATGTTGATGGGGCATGAATAGACGGCGTTTGGTTGGGAAGCAAATCGAAGCCATAGTTTGGAACAAACCGAGGCCGTTGCGATGCAGACGTACGAAGAGGGAGGCTCGGCTGGTCGGGAACGAGACATGACCTGATGTCGATCATCACTGAGAAGATTGGGAAGGTTTGAACTCGGGCTCTAGTGCAGCTTGGTTGCGGGTAAAGAAGTAGGATCCTCCGGCTGGGAATACCACATGATCATCCTTCTCTCGTCGTCTGTCTTCCTCCCCTTCTCCTTTTTTCTCAAAGCGTCCCCCCTCAAGCTTGGGTGTCTGTGTACCCTTGTGTGAATATTTTTCTTGAATTTTTGTTAAGATTTTATTTGCTCCTCTTTACTTTATTCCTTTTTATTGATTGTCACGACTTTTAAGGGAGCAAAATAATTTTGTTTGCTTTTAATTGATATTGTGAATTTTTGGTGAATTTTGCCATTTTTTCGATCTTTATCATTTTTCTGACTTTGTTGGAAAAATTAGGGTATCAACAGTTGTCCAGGGATATCTGATAAGATGTTCGATTAAAGAATTCATGATAGCCCAATTTTTTAGTAAAATGAATGCCAAGGTGTTGCGAGAAATTGGCGTCATGTTTGTTCGTAAACACTTAACCAAGAATGAAAGTGGCACTGCACTTGTTTGTAAGCGCTTAGCCAGTATGGAGATGGTGTCACACTTGTTCTTAAGCGTTTGACCAAGATGGAGAACTGGAATGGTGTTGTGTTTTGGAGAAACTCTTAACCAAACTGGATAACTGGAATGGTGTTCACGTCTGTTAGTAGACGCTTAATCAAAACTAGAAGTGGTGTCACGTCTGCTAGTGGACGTTTAACCGAAACTGGAAAACTTGAAGTGGTGTCACGTCTGTTAGTAGACGCTTAACCGAAACTGGAAAATTGGAAGTGGTGTCACGTCTGTTAGTAGACGCTTAACCAAAACTGAAAACTGGAAGTGGTGTCACGTTTGTTAGTAGACGTTTAACCAAAACTAGAAAACTGGAGGTGGTGTCACGTCTGTTAGTAGACGCTTAATCGAAACTGGAAAACTGGAAGTGGTGTCACGTCTGTTAGTATACGCTTAACCAAAACTAGAAAACTGGAAGTGGTGCTATTAGACGCTTAACCGAAATTGGAAAACTGGAAGTGGTGCCACGTCTGTTAGTAGACACTAAAACAAAATGGCGGCTAGTGTCACGCTTGTTAGTAAACGTTCCTCCTAACCGACTTGGAAATGGTATCATGTTTGTTAGTAAACATTTTGTCGGATTGAAAATAGTATCGCGTTTGTTCGTAAATGCTTTACCAAATGGTGTTGCATTTGTTAGTAAATGCTTAACCATAGCCAAAAAAAATGGTTTGGCGTTTGTTAGTAACACTTTAACCAAATTGAGGATGACATTGAAATTAGAAGTTAGTCACCATCTTTGTATGTATGCTTGCTCGTTTCTAAATATTGTCAACGAAGATCGTGACTAGATTATTAATTAATAAAGTCGGGAATCTTTCAGGGTATCGGCTGGTCGGGAGGTTTTGGCTCGTCAGCACCGGAGAGGATAAGTCCTTGCTTTGGTTCTTATGTGTATGTCGGGAGGAGTTGGCTTCGGTTTTGATGTGTAGGGAGGAGTTGGCCTTTGATTCTCTAGAGGGGAGTAGGAACGTCTGAGTGAATGGATGTTTGATTGTCTGAATTTGTCTTTTTCGGATACTTTGGCTCTCTGAAGAAAGAGAATGTCCGATGGGGAACGATGTATTCCTTTCTTCCTTTGACAATTGTTTGAAGGGTGTGGAACGGGGTATTGTGTAGGTTCATCCTCTAATGGAGTAAAGAAATTTGATAACGTGAGTAATTTACTATGCATTAATAAAATCTCGGATTGGGTGTGATTGGTAGATGATTGGTGATTTTTTTATTTTAAAAATAAAAGAGAAATATTTATGGAAAAATTTGGAGTCTTAAAATAACTGCAGTCCAAAAATACTTCTTACATACATATGCTGCACCCTTCTCACTCTGTTTTGTTAAGAACATTTTAAGCTCTGTTTTCACCGGAACCTCAGAAAGCACGCGATTCAATTATGGAGTTGTCGGAGTGTAGTAGTTTATTTATCCGAAAGAAAAGTTCAAAAAGAAAAGAATTGGAAAAATGTTCTCAAACATTCATCAATAATATCAAAACTTCTGTTGCAGCTAAGCAACACTGGAATCGTGCCAAATTCTATCTGTTTTGTGTGAGTCCAACTATATCGCGTTCCTTTTGGAGTGCTTGTGTGTACTCATTCGTGTAGGCGTGATCAACTATGGTTCATCATTTCCTACTTAAGTGAGGGTGTTTGCAAATTGCAATTGCTGGTCCAAGAGACATAGACGAAACAGTGAGCTACTCTTTCTGCTGGAAATCGCGTAATTAACCGGTGTAGGATTCAAGATCAGGTCCAGGATGGCGCGTAGTGGGAGCCTAATCATAGCGATGGGGGCATGCATCTTCTTTGTTAGTTGCAGGATTGTTGGGGCTCAAGATATGACGCTAAAGGAGAGGGTCTGTAACCCAGACGTGTACCCACGGCACCAGTGGGTTTTCAGCGAAGAGAAAGATTACGAATGTGCGGTTAACGGCATCTTCAATTCAATTATGACCGAGACACCTCAAAGGCAATTCCTCCAGTTCTACTCTAGTCAGAGTTGCTACGGAAGCTCGAAAAGAGCCTATGGCTACGGTTTCTGCCACAGGAGACTTATACCTGCAGAATGCACTGATTGCCTCAACGAGGCTAAGGGGTTGTTGTTTGACGTATGTACGCACAGCATCGGGGCTAGGGTTGTACTGGAAGACTGTCAGATAAGGTACGAGAACTACCCGTTCTTCAGTCCGCCCTGATGCCCAGGTTTGTAATAGAATGACGCATTCAAGCGAGGTTTCCCAAACTGCTGTAGCTCGTAAGCTCTAATAATACTCAGGCCCTCGTTGTTTTCTGCATCTTCTTTATATCCGCTATCAGGGTTGCGAGCATGAACAAGGGAACCTTTCGCCATTCTGTTCATTTGCTTTGTTCAGGTCGTTTTCTTGTGACTCATGAACAACATGCCAACGCCATAAAAACTGAAGTTGGTTTTATTGGAGGCGACAATAAAGATAAAAAAAAAAAAGACAACCCACACAGAGGTTGTCTATCACATCCTTTTCTCATTTAGATGAATGCTTTTATTACTCTATACAGTTCGATCTTCCATCGTCCTATGCCCCCTAAAAATTAACCCCATGCCATGGAGCAGGCATAGTTGGCCACCAGCTTCCCATCAAAATCAAAATTCTGTATCCCACACACACAAGTTAAGCTCTCCATAAGAGAAGATATAATCGAAATGTTAGTCTCGAGATTCCGCACGGAGGGCATGTACCTTTGCCCGTTTCATACAGATGCAGTGGTTCCATCATAAAAGAGAGTACCACTTCATGACAAAATTATCATCTCGATTTTGAAACGAAGAAAATCATTTTGAAAGTCCAGAACCCAGTGCAGCAGTGCCTACCACTCAAATTGACAATAAGGGATTGGGTGGGCAAAGTCTCGACTCAAACGCCTAACAACGATGGCGGACTTAGACGGGGGATCACACTTGAATGAAACGAAATAAAGATAATGACTCGACAACCTCGGATACTAGAAGAACCATCGCCGAAGGATCCACGAGCCCTATTCAGATCGTTACGGATACAGTCAACACACCACTGACGAAGCGAATATTCAGATAAATCTCACCACACGGAATCCGAAAAATAAGGAGAAAAAAAGTCTCAAGTATGAGTTTTCTGGGATTCAAATTCTAGGTGAGCTCGTTTAGCGTTATAAAAACAACCCCTTATAAAGGAATTACAATGAAGAAAGATAAAGAAAAGAAAATAAGAAATGCGTTGTGGTGCCGATTGAGTTGCATTGCAGCCTCTTGATTCATGCATCCCCATAAATGGGATGGTGAAGAGGTCTTGGAGCAGTAGGAACGGTTCGCCTACCATTTGACCGTTGGCGACGGAAATGGCGTTCCTTCGCCAGGGCCCTTGCTTAGGATTGTCTGACCCTTCAGACTACTGGTTCTTTTAGTCGAGAGTGACACTCCTTCCAAGCAATTCAACAGCACATGCTCTGGCTCCAGCAAGGTAAACAGATTTCCGACAAGGCAGTTAGTCGACAGCCTTATAATCCAGAACCAGCCAAGACAGACAGGAAGCGTATCAACCAAAATAAACCGCGACAACCAGAAGATTCCAACGGGAGCTTTCTCGACACAAGATTCATCCTCAATGAACAGGTGAGGATCAAAATCTGCAAGGAGCAGCTCCCCAACAGCGACATAACTTGCTTTGAACTTGGATTGCTTGAGAATCGGGGCATCGCCCGTGGCCTCGGATGAACTATGACTGCGAAATGATCGTCAACTAACGAAATTCCATCTCTCGATAATGTTAGTATAGTTTTGATGATGCCATACAGAAGGTAAGCTTCTACTAATTTGCAGAAGTTTAACCAACAGGAGTTTGGTCCGTCCTTCTGTCACCTATTCATTACCTCGAATATTTAAATTAATCATATGATTATTTAAATACATTCTTATGGTATTATATGTTAATTAAAATGATTTTAAATCATTTGGATTACGAATTATTTCTATGTGAGTTGATCTACTCTCTTTAATGGAAGAAATCACTCTATATATGGAAACCTCTTATGCAAAGTTATGCGGACTGATCTAGAGCTATCCAATGGTCATTTTATCCTTTCTCTTGCATTTAATTACGTCCAAATTCGTTATGAATCATGGTAAAGGACAACTCATCTGAATGTGGACACACTTCACACGTGTCTATATCCAAAAGGTCTGCCAATCAATTTTGGAAACAAAGATTATCTTATTTTCATTTACAGAAGCTTGACAAATCCTATCTCTCTGAATCTTCTGCAAACCCTATCACCTTGGATCGTGAACCAGATGGCATGATTGATCTTTAAGTGATACAGAACATCTCTCCCAATGAGGGAATGATTTATATGGCTGATATTTTGTTTCCTTGTTTTGCAGAAACATCCGTAGGCCACTGTACCTTCTGTAAATAATGTATTTCTATTTTATATAAGATAAGATCAATCTATTACATAGAAAATGGAAGGCGACTTACGTGTAGAGTGAGTGTATTGTATTCAGAGAGACTTGTGAGTTTTCGTTCTCTTTGGGTTGAGCATTCGGTTGCTAAGACTGGTGCCCAGGTTACAAGCTAGACCGGACGTGAGTGAGGCTGGTGCCCAGGTTACAAGGTAGAGCGGACGTGAGTGACGCTGCGCAGAATGGCTGCACTGTGGCGTGCCGAACGTGCATCAGGCGTAGGGAGAAGTCGGGATGTATACGTGCTAGGGCAGTGTGTAGAAGAAGGGCCGCGTCTGGAGGAATCTGGTGAGGTACTGGTATCGGTTGTTTTGTAATCGGTTTGCTCGTGTGTGCAGAAAGCAGGTGTCCAGGGTGTGAGCTGTGTCGGGCGTGAATGAGGTCGCGAAGGATCTGGTGCACTGTGGCGTGGTAGACGTGCATCAGGCTTAGGAGAAGTTGGGGTGTATACGTGCCAGGGAAGTGAGCAGAAGAAGGGGCGCGTCCGGGAGATTCACGGTGAGGCACTAACATTTGTGTTTCTGCAGAAGGGAAGTACCTACTACAGGCTTTGGAGAAGCCCCACAGGTGCTGTCTGCTTCTGGAAGTCTTGGTGAGGAGCCAAGCATCGGGGAAGCCTTAGTGAGGAGCCAAGCAGGTAATGGAACCGCCGGAGGGAAAATCCACCCGTGGACAGAGGGGACGTCTGCCTGCGTAGGGCCGCCATGTGCTTGCATGGAGCTGCCACATTCTACAGAACCCCAACCACGAAGATTGTGGAGTTAGTCACTGTCGTCAGTGCAGAACCTCAACCAGAGAGTTTCTGGAGTTAGTCACATATCTCTGTGCACGACCCAAAGGGTTACTGATCACAACCCATCAGGTTTTTGTGAGTAGAAAAGTCGAAGGTCTATCTGCATCACCTTCTACAATACAGAAGTGTGTCAGTACCTTATGTTAGTACAACCTTTGTGGAAAAGCCGAAGGGCTATCTACAATACCCTCTGCAGGAGTGTCTTATTCCTTCCGTTAGTCTTGTATTCGCTATAAGTGTTCAATAGTGAATTCCATCCTATAAGGGCGAAGAGTGAAGTAGGCAATTACCGAACCACTATAAACCTTATGTGTCTCATTTACTTTCTACGCAAACGGAAAAGCAAATTAATAGATAAAACGCGCACGTCTGAGCATAGACTCCAAAGGTCCTGCATCAAACATCGTATGCTAAAGAAACCAATCAGGTTCTGTAGTTGTTTCTAACGATCTAGCTTTCGCAGATCATCTCTTGGTAGTGTAGAAACCTACAAACTTCTGTAACAACCTTCTACTACTACAAGTATCTTTCAGATCATGGAGTAGACGTTGTTGATCACACATAGGGTAGTCGGGTCTGTGAAACCTTAATAGCATAAACATCCAACTTCTGCATCAACATTCTGCTACTGCAGAAACCTTCTCACGACTGCATAGTCATATTCTAGATCAGACTTCGGCTGATCATTCGGTCTTCAAGCAGTTTACTTAGGGATCTGCTGTGTACAAGGGTTTTGTAATCTACAAAAACCTAACATTTCGTTGTTAGGTTTTATTAGTTGTAAAAATGCTAAAAAGGCCATTACTCTAATTCACCCCCATCTTAGTGCAATTGTTACACCAACAATTGGTATCAGAGCAGGTCCGACGAAAGCCTTACAGCTTGTTGGGATCCTACAGAAACTCTGACCTTCTGTGACCTCTCTGACCATTACCACTTTGTTGCCTTCTACAGAAGCTTTATTCTTTGCTAAAATCCCATAATTGGTAATAGAGCCCAATTCAACTTAAGCCTTACAGCTAGTTGAGGAACGGTCAACACTCAACAGAAGCTTTCAGCTCTTTGAGTTTCTACATAAAGTATGCATAAGCTCTACGCTCTGTCAGAATTTACCAATGGCTGATTTTGGTGGACGACCACAATTGGGTAATCCTCCCAAATTCGATGGTCAGAACTTCTCTTACTGGAGAACCTTAATGAGATCTTACATGGAAGCGATTGATGAGGATATGTGGAATATTGTTGAAAATGGTCTACCCTCTACTCCAATCGAAAATCGACTTGACTCACAAGGACGTCCTACTAGAAAATTTCAGAGACTTACGAGACTCAACTCAATGGCAAAGTATCTGTTATTTAATGCGATGTCGCCGAGTTAGTTTGCAAAAGTTTCTACGAGCAATACCGCACAAGAAATCATGGAGAAGCTTGTCACCATGTATGTTGGGACAATTCAAATATGTGAAACAAATATGAACATTTTAGTTCATCAATATGAGAATTTCTCTGTGAAAAGTGATGAGACTGCTCAAAAGATATATGAGAGGCTAACCCTTTTGGTAAATGCCCTGGAACATATAGGACAGTCATTCTCAAATGGAGAATTAGTGAGAAAGGTTCTGCACACCTTGCCCAAATCTTGGGAAGCCAAGAAAACTGCTATAGAGGAAGCAAGGGATCTCACTACTCTCCTCTGGAACAACTTATAAGTTCCTCGATGTCTTATGAGATTGAGAAAACATCTTGCTCGGACATCAAACCCGTCTCTATGGCTGTCAAAGCTACAAGAGAAACAACAGAAGCTTATAATGATGATATAGAAGTTGAAGCTGAAACGAATGATGAACTTGCGATGATTTCAAGGCGACTTCTCAAGTTCTCCTCCAAACACCAGTTTAACAAGAACAAAGGTGAAAGGAAAAGACATATTAAGCAACCAGAACTAAGGTGTTTTGAATGCAATAAGAAAGGTCATATAAAGACCGATTGTTCTCTTCTTCAGGAGAAGGAACAACCTTCTGCTCCCAAAAAGGGTAAGAGAACTATGCTTGCCTGGGAAGAAAGTGTCGAATCTGATGATGAGCAAGAACAGGCACTTGTCTGTTCTACAACTCGTACAGAATTAAATCACACAATAGAAGGAACGCTCTGTCTAAGAACAGAAGCTAAGGAAAATGAGTAGAATCTGGACAATGGTTGCTCTATGGTTATTGAAGACGTTCTGCTGGTGACAGAACTGAAACATAACCCGCTGAGTATTAGCCAGCTATGTGATATAGGGTATATAACTACCTTTGATAAAGATTCTTGTTCTGGGATGCTAGACAATAAAGTTCGCTTTATTGGCAAACGCATAAGAAATATTTATTCTTTATCACCGAATAGTTTCTGTAATACAGAAAACTGCCTTCTGTCCGTCAAGGATGAAAGTTATCTTTGACATAGAAAGATATGTCATACCAACTTTCGGTTGCTATTCAAGCTTGCTTCAATGAATTTGATGAAATGACTTCCTAACATCAAATTTGAGCAGCAAAGCTTCTGTGAAGCTTGTTCTCTTGGTAAGCAAACCAAAAACTCATTCAAACCTAAGAATGAAGTTTCTACAACTAAACCTTTGGACCTGCTGCACATGGATCTTTTTGGTCAAACCAGAGTTCAAAGTGTTTGAGGAAAAAGGTATTGCCTTGCAGTGGTTGATGACTACTCTAGGTTTACCTGGGTTAAATTTCTCGCCCACAGAAGCGATGCTTTCGAGGCTTTGGAAAGCTTAGCTAAACTTCTGCAGAATGAGTTTAACTCTTCTGTAAAAGCTATAAGGACAGATCATGGTACATAGTTTGAAAACTATGATTTCGAAACCTTCTGTAGCAAATATGGTGTTGATCACACTTTTTCTACTCCATATTCTCCTCAACAAAATGGTGTTGCGGAGAGGACAAATAGAACTCTAATGGACATGACAAGGACCATGATCTGTGTGAATAAGGTTCCATAGAACCTTTGGGCAGAAGCTATGAATACCGCATGCTACATATCCAATAGGGTACTTATTAGTCCCAAGTTGGATAAAACTCCCTATGAACTTCTCAGGGGGAGGAAACCAAACATTTCCTACTTTCATCCTTTTGGAAGTGTTTGCTATGTATTGAGACCTTCTAAGGATAACTTAGGAAAGTTTGATGCTAAGTCGGATGAGGGAATTTTTCTTGGATACTATACGACTAGCAAAACTTACCAAGTCCTTAATAAAAGGACATCTAAAATTGAAGAGTCTATCAACGTTAAAATTGATGACTCATTCAACAAAATAGAAGATACTGCAAAACCTATAGTGTCCCTGGAACCCGCAGAAGACATAGTCTCTCTAGATAAACCTTCAGTATAAGGTAATAAGGACGAACATACTTCTGTCCCAAATTTCAGCAATGGATTGGAGGGATTTAACGTTGATCCGTCTAAAGAGGCTTCTACCTCTAATATGGACAATCGACATTCAGAATTAAATGTTCCATCCTTATACAAATGACGTCATCCTATTGACCAAGTAATAGGGAACATTAGCAGAGGCATTCAGACACGACGTTCTACTAATGACTTCTACCAACATTATGCATTCTTATCTCAAATCGAGCTAGATGGCATTGATGAAGCTCTTATGGTCTAAATTGGATACTTGCAATGCAAGAAGTGCTAAATCAGTTTGAGTGGAACAAAGTGTGGACACTTATCCCACATCCTGATGACCGTTCCGTGATCAGAACAAAATGGGTCTTCAGAAATAAATTAAATGAGTCAGGTGATGTTGTGCGCAACAAAGCAAGACTCGTTGCGAAAGGATATTCTCAAGATGAGGGAATAGAGCTCGATGAGATGTTTGCGCCTGTAGCACATCTTGAGGCAATAAGGCTTCTGCTAGCCTATGCTTCCTACAACAACTTTAGGTTGTACCAAATGGATATGAAGTGCATCTTCCTTAATGGTGAAATTACGTTGAGCAACCTCATAGATTTGAGGATCCAAAGCACAGAAAACACGTCTATAATCTCTCAAAGGCATTATATGGGCTTAAACAAGCACCAAGAGCTTGGTATGAGAAGCTCAGCTCCTTTCTCCTTGAAAAGGGCTACAGAAGAGATCGAGTAGATACTACACTCTTCTTCAAAAACAAAAACAATCATCTTATGGTGGTCCAGATTTATGTTGATGACATAATATTCGGATCAACCGATGATAAGCTCTGCAAAGAGTTTGCAGAACTCATGACAAGTGAGTTCGAAATGAGCATGATGAGAGAACTCAAGTTCTTCCTCGGATTGCAAATTCAACAAACTGCAGAAGGTACCTTTCTACACGAAGAAAAGATTTGGCCTAGATGGAACAAAACCCCTGTTGACTCCTATTGCTACAAGCACTAGGATAGACAAAGATGAAAATGGTTCTCAAGTGGATAGTAAGCTCTACAGGAGCATGATTGGCTCCCTTTTGTACCTTACAACTTCTAGACCCGACATACAGTTTAGCGTATGTCTCTGTATAAGATTTCAATCTGCACCCAAAGAATCTCATATGACTGCGGTCATGAGAATCTTCAGATACTTGCAAGGTTCTACTAACCTCGGATTATGGTATCCCAAAGGATCAAATTTTGATCTCATTGGATACTCGGAAGCCGACTATGCAGGCTGTAAAATTGACTGGAAGAGTACAAGTGGTACTTGTCAACTCATGGGGAACATGCTTATTTCAAGTTTCTTTAAAAAAGAAAACTTCGGTTGCTTTATCAACCGCAGAAGCTGAGTATGTAGCAGCTGCAAGTTGATGCTCAGGTTCTTTGGATGAAACAAGAACTTGAGGACTACAACCTTGAGTTTATTAAAATCCCGATCAAGTGTGATAATGCGAGCGCAATTAATTTGGCTCCTAACCCTGTTTATCACTCTAAATCAAAACACATTGAACTCGGACATCATTTTCTAAGGGACTATGTACAGAAAGGTTTTATATGTATTGAATGCATCAATACAGAATGACAGCTGGCGGACATCTTCACTAACCCTCTAGATAGAGATCAATTTGACTTTATCAGGAGCGAATTGGGGATATGTCACCCAATCTAAGTCCTTAAGCCAACAGCTAAGGCACTGTGTCATCTCTGACACAACAGAGCCTATGTGCAGAAAGTTGACCTTCGACAACATAAAACTAAGTTTGAGAAATTAACTCAAACATCAACTGTCTAAAATGGGACATCTTTGTATCTCACCTTAAAACAGATAGCTATGTACAGAAGCTTGGTGCATAAGCTGACCTTCATCAACCCAACGTTCTGCTCAAGTGAAAACTTGAGATTACGTTAATTAAGGGGACTCATGGTTTTTAACTTAATTACCAAACCAAATTGGGCAGAAGCTTTGGCATAGAAGGCTGACCTTCTACAGTCTTGAACGGCTAGTTTTGATTCAGATCTAAAGTAAAAAGGTGTGGCTTTTGCTTCTCTTAAAGTGCCTAAGATTGAAAAAACTGACGGCCTTAAGCTACTTTCTGCAGTCACAGCGTCTGCTGTTTCTTTCCGGACCAGGTTTAAGCGAAAGGATGTTAAAACGGTCTCCAAGTTCCTGACTAAGCTGCTCGTGGAGAGACTTAAGGGACAAGTTACCTTTACCCCATCACCTTCTGCTTTTGTTAGCCAGGAGGAAATTGATGAAGTGCTGGCTGATGGTGATTTGTCCATAGTCGACACCTCTGACCGCCAATTGCCTGTAAGTAGGCGAGTAAACTTTGCTTGGTTTTCTACTAATATGATGGACATAGACCCTATGTTTGGGCATTAGGCTTGAAAACCTTCTGCGAGCTTTATGCTGCAGTATCTGTGGCAAAGGTTCTGGAGTTCTATTCCAATCTCAACTTCTACAGGGACGGATGCTCTATTAAGTTCATTCGTACTTTTGTTAACGGAGTTACCCTTGTGTACTCTGCTCTTGATGTCTGCAACTGGTATGGTTGTAAGTCCACTGCTGAGATGCAGGACTTTGAAAAGAATAATGCTTGCATAATTGTTGGGCAGAAGATATCCCCGAAAAATTACATGGAGTCCACTCTGCTGGATCTTCGCCTCAGGGTTCTGCATCGCGCTGTTCCTTTCAGTCTTCTGCCTCGTGCTGGAAGCATTGACACCATTCATGCCTGCGAATGCCAAAGTCATGGTTCATCTCCTGGAGGGAATACCTTTCAGCCTTCATGCCTTGATCTTTGAGCAGATGGAGTGGAGCTTGTCAAGGAGAAAAAAGAGCCTGCTCTATGGCTAAGTGATTGCTGGCCTTCTGCAGATGCACAGCATTGACCCTACTCCAGCTTCTGAGTAGGAGAAGTGGAAAGTTGGCAACTTCGATGCCAATATTATCAACAACATGCTGTACGTGAAGACAGTAGAAGACTGGCTCACGAAAACGCAACATTATGAGCTTCTCCAGAAGAAGACTCCATCTACTGCTGCTGCTGCTAAGGGCAAGAAACAAGCCAAGGGACCCCCTGCAAGCCAGAAAGGTTCTGTTCCATCAGCTGTTGAGGTTTCTGCCTCTTCCGCTCCGCCCTCTGTTCTCAAGGAGCTGCAACTCCAAGTTGCTGCCCAAGGTGAGGACATACGAGTGCTGCAGAGGCTGGTCATGGATGTTATACGCCAACTGGAGGGCCTGGACAAGTTTCTCATGAAAAATTGGATGCTTGAAGGGCATTAATGTTGAAAACTTTTGAAAAGCTATGTGTTTAAGTTTTGAATAAGTGACCCTCTACGGGCACACCTTTTCGTACGCCATACTGTTTTTTTTTCAATGGTTTAATTACAGAAACTGTTGAACTTTCTTCCAGTATAGTTTTGATATCGTTTCATCGTCTATCAACCAGTCTTATCCTTTTCGATATGACAAAAAGGGGGAGTAATATGGATGTTTGAAACAGATAAACTTTGCTCTGTGTTTCTGTCGGAAATATTTCTGCAATTAATGGGTGTAGAAGCCTGTTTTTGCATTGCTTTCAACAACCTTCTACAGGTGTCGTTGCATGTCTCTAACATTCTTCTACTAGGGAATGTAAAAGGAGACTTCGTCCCTTTTGCTGGAAGTGCAGTTGTTGAGTTCTTGCCATAAACTATCGGGTTACACACAGAAGCCTTGTGCTCTGTATCACACAGAAGCTATCATACTCTGCAAATTTATAGAAGCTTTTAGCTCTGTGATCAAATGTGAGATTCATACCTGCATTCAATCAGGCGGAGTTAGGGGGAGTTTTTTTGCAAAATTTTCTGAGCTCATATGTTCATCGCAGAAGCTCTTATGCTCTGCATCTTACAGAAGCTTCTAGCTCTGTATACATAAGCGAGATTCATACCCGCGCTCATCCAAAAGGAGTTAGGGGAAGTTTCTCTGAAAAATATTTCCCTCGATGTCGATAGTTTTGTCATCATAAAAAATGGAGAGATTGTTAGTATGGTTTTGATGATGCCATACAGAAGGTAAGCTTCTGCTGTGTAGAAAGTAAGCTTCTACTACTTTGCAAAAGGTTAACCAATAAGGACAGTCTGTTTCGTATCTTCTGTCATCTATTAATTATCACGAATTATTTAAATTAATCATCTAATTACTTAAATACATTATATGTTAATTAAAATGATTTTAAATAATTTTGATTACGATTTATTCCATGTCAGTTGATCTACTCTCTTTAAGGAATGAAATCGCTTTATATATGGGAAGCTCTGATGCAAGGTTCTGCTGACTGATCTGGAGCTATCCAACGGTCATTTTATCCTTTCTCTTGCATTTAATTACATCTAGATTCGTTATGAATGCTGGTAAAGGATAACCCATCTGAATATGGACGCACTCCACACGTGTCTATATCCAGAAGGTCTGCCAATCCATTTTTGAAACAAAGATTTTTTTATTTTCATTTACAGAAGCCTCACAAATCTTATCTGTCCAAATCTTCTGCAAGCCCTATCACCTTGGATCGTGAGCACAATCTTGACCAGATGGCATGATTGATCGTTAAGTGATACGGAGCATCTCTCCCAATAGGGGAATGATTTATATGGCTGATATTTTATTTCCTTGTTTTGCAGAAACATCCATCAGCCACTGTACCTTCTGTAAATAATGTATTTCTATTTTGTATAAGATAGGATCAGTCTGTTACATAGAAAATGGAAGACGTCTTACATGTAGAGTGAGTGTATTGTATTCAGATAGACTTGTGAGTTTTCGATCTCTTTGGAGTTGAGCATTCGGTTGCAGATGGCTGGTGCCCAAGGTACAAGCTAGACCGGACATGAGTGAAGTTGCAAAGGATCTGTCTACATTGTGGCGTGGCGGACGTGCATCAGGCTTAGGGAGAAGTCGGGGTGTATACGTACCAGGGCAGTGAGCAGAAGAAGGGCCGCATTTGGAGGAATCTGGTGAGGTACTGATATCGGTTGTTTTGTAATCAGTTTGCTCATGTGTGCGAAAGCAGGTGTCCATGGTGTAAGCTGTGTAGGGCATGAGTGAGGTCGCGAAGGATCTGGCTGCACTGTGGCGTGGCGGACATGCATCAGGCTTAGGAGAAGTCGGGGTGTATACGTGCCAGGGCAGTAAGCAGAAGAAGGACCGCGTCTGGGAGATTCACGGTGAGGCACTGACATTTGTGTTTCTCCAGAAGGGAAGTACCCGTTGCAGGCTTTGGAGAAGCTCCACGAGTGTTGTCTGCTTATGGAAGTCTTGGTGAGGAGCCAAGCATCGAGGAAGCCTTGGTGAAGAGCCAAGCAGGTTGTGGAACCGCCGGAGGGAAAATCCACCCTTGGACAGAGGGGCTGTCTACGTGCGTAGGGCCGCTACGTGCTTGCGTTGAGCTGCCACGTTCTACAGAACCCCAACCACAGGGATTGTGGAGTAAGTCACTGTCTTCAGTGCAGAACCTCAACCAGAGAGTTCCTGGAGTTAGTCATAGATCTCTGTGCACGACCTAAAGGGTTATTGATTACAACCTATCGGGTTCACAGATCTCTATGCACGACCTAAAGGGTTATTGATTACAACCTATCGGGTTCACAGATCTCTATGCACGACCTAAAGGGTTATTGATTACAACCCATCGGGTTTCTGTGAGTAGAAAAGCTGAAGGGCTATCTGCATCACCTTCTACACTACATAAGCATCTCTATACCTTATGCTAGTACAACCTTTGTGGAAAAGCCGAAGGGCTATCTACAATACCCTCTGCAGGAGTGTTTTATTTCTTCTGTCAGTCTTGTATTCGGTATAAGTGTTCAATAGTGAATTCCATCTTATAAGGGTGAAGAGTGGAGTAGGCAATTTCCGAACCACAATAAACCTTTTGTGTCTCATTTACTTTCTACACAAATGGAAAAGCAAATTAATAAACACAACGTGAACGTTAGAGCAGAAACTCCAAAGGTCCTACATCAAACATCGTACGCTATATAAACCAATCTGGTTCTGGAGTTGTTTCCAATGATCTAGCATTCGCAGATCATCTCTTGGTAGTGCAGAAACCTACAAGGTTCTGTAACAACCTTCTACTACTACAAGTATCTTTCAGATCTTGGAGTAGACGTTGCCGATTACACATAGGGTAGTCGGGTTTGTAGAACCTTAATAGCAAAAACATCTACCTTCTGCATCAACCTTCTGCTACTACAGAAACCTTATCAGGATTGCATAGTGATATTCTAGATCAGACTTCGGCTGGTCATTCGATCTTCAAGCAGTTCATCTCGAGATCTGTTGTGTACAAGGGTTTTGTAATCTACAGAAACCTAACCTTCCGCTGTTGAGTTTTATTAGTTGTAAAAATGCTAAAAAAGCCATTACACTAATTCACCCCCTCTTAGTACCATTGTTACACCAACAGATACTCACAGTCAGTCAGGCATCCCAAAGATGGAGAGCCAGAAATGCACAAAAAGTCAATACCTTTTCGAGCCGAACTTGTCTACGAATCGGAAGCCATTCACAGGTGGGATTCCCTCTTGGCTGGAGGAAGACTCAGCATAATCAATGAGACATAAGATTACTGAATAGCATCAGGAAGAACATCCCCATCCACCAATACGCAACCCATCAACCCATCCACCGTTCCCACCAAACAAACACTCCCTCGCACAACCCAACCCAATCCCATGAGTCACGATCCCTCCTTCCTAAACCCTAAAGGAAAACCCAGCCTGGAGGTTGGGGAAACAGACAAACTACACCCGTCTCTTTGCCACTGTCCTACGCTAGCTTGGAGATCTCTGGGGGACTCCCCGTCGTTTCTCCCTTAATTGGTTCTGCTTGTTCATATTCTTTAATTACAATCCACTCCTCATAGAAATCCTAAAAGTGGCGAATTAAGCCATGTTCTAAACTGACGTTCCCTATTTTAAGTTGGCCATCATGGCCAACCTTCGCTTGGAATATGGCGGGGCATAAGTGGAGCCTGATCTTCGTTCTGTCATTGGCATTGGCGTCCTCCCACATTGGCCACGCCTACGACGGGAGCCTGAAGAAGAGGATCTGTAATGGGGAGACATACTTGTGGCACGTGAGCTTTCTCAATAAGGTTCATGATTACGAGTGCTCTGTGAATACAGCAATGGATGCCATCCTGAGGTACACGAAGCAACACCCTTCCTACACTTATTTCTATGGCGGGAGATGTCCCTATGGGGGTTTCCTGTATTTATACGGAAATGGATTATGTAGAAAGGAACTCTCATTCAATGATTGTGGGGATTGCCTCGTTGGTGCTAAGGATAGCCTCTTTCAGGAGTACTCTCATAGCATCAGGGCTCAGGTCGAACTTCATGACTGCCAAATTAGATATGAGAACTACTCGTTCGCGGGGGATTACTGAGAATCTGTTCCTACCATATCGAAACTATGGCAGTAGGCTTCTTAGTTCTTATTTTTGGGATGTTTTGTCTTGTAAGCCGGCTAATTTCTTCATGGCTCAAACCATATCAACATGAACCACTTCAATTGGCGTTTATGGTTTAATGCATATGTAAGTGCAATGACTACTCTTGTCTCGATTTACGCCACAACATCGCGTCTGTGAATTAATGTCCTAATGCATCACATGGATCAATCCTTCACCAAGGGTACGCCGGTTTTCGAGACGTGAACGATAAAGCAGGCCGAAAACGTGTGGAAGAGAGTCACATTCTGCAAGCTCGAGACTGTTACCATTTCAAAAGCACAAAATAACAATACTTTTAACCAGGGATTCCATTCTTAAGATAACCTCGAAGCTGTTGCAGTCAACATAAGTTGGTTTCGCCGGGACACTGTTGGACCAATGACAAGCTGTCAAACAGCCCATCAGGAGGAAGAACAGCCCAGAAGGATTTGCAGATATTGCTCGTAACAAGTCCACAAGCCCAGCGTCCTGGCAAATAAATGCAGTGTCTAATGAAGGGTATTTTAGTAATTACATGTGGACAGGTTGTTAGCCGAAGTTATTATAACAATGAGTGCGGGGCTGTGTGTGTGGGGTGTGGGTTTGTTTTCGGCCAATAACAGAAAACCTTCCTTCTTCCTCCTTCCTCCTTCTTCCTTCTTCCTCCTGGTTTTCTTCTTCGTCTTCTTCTATCACCTGATCATCAATGTCACTGGATCCGAATCCTTCATGGTATTAGAGCCTGTAAAGGCTTGACGCCGGTGAGAAGAACGATCCGTGGCAGAGCCACCACCGAACCCGGCAACTCCTTTCTTCCCGTCTGGTCAGACTCCGGGTTCCGGGCTACCTTCACAACGCTCGAACCCAGGTACACTGCAAAGCCAAATTCCAGCTGGAGAGTTTGTAGCCTTAGTGAAGCTAAACGACAGCAATTACGTTCTATGGAAAGGACAGATCCTAGCAGCCATAATAGCATCCGGGTTCGAGGACTTCATTTTTGTCAACATATCTCCTCCTTCCCAGTTCTTGGATGACAGCAGCATGCTTCCAAACCCAGATTATAAACAGTGGCATCGTACTGATAAGCCGTTATGAGCCTCCTTTTTTCGTTACTTACAGCTGAGCTTCTGAGCCAAGTTGTCTGCTGCAAATGCTCTAGCGAAGTGTGGGAGACTCTGGGAAATCGATATGAATCTGCGTCTCCATCTTGAATCCTCAACCTTCGGCTACAGATGCGGCAACTGCGGAAGAATGGACGCACAATGCAGCAATATCTGAATTGTTTAAAATCTCTGTCTGATCAACTAAACGCAATCGGAGAACCGGTGCGATATCGTGAATACCTGTGGTATTTGATGGAGGGACTGCCAGCCGAATACGATGCAATAGTGACAGCCATATATAGCAGGACGGATCAGCCATAGTTGGAAGGGGTTCACAATCTCCTACTGAACTTTGACATGCGGCTGGAACGGCGCTGTGTATCGGATAGCATGCTGCCTCAAGTAAATCTTTCTGCGCTTCGCTCTCATGATATGAGGTCTCACGACGATGGTTCTTTTCCTCCTCCACATACTAGCCTACACATTACTCGACCCCCTAGCAGACCCCACTAGTAACCCCACAGACCCGTGACCCCACAATCTGGACTCCTCGGTAGACCACCATCTCGTCCCTACACCTTTGCTAACCAACAGTGGGGCAGCAGACCACCTCAGTGGGGAAACAGACTCCCATTCATAAAACCCAAACCCCGTTGCCAGATTTGTTTTAGGGTCGGGCATACTGTCTTAGCCTATTTTTACAGAACACAGACGCCTCCATTACAGCCTCCCCCTTCATTCCCACTTCAACCACAAGCCCATTTGACTAACTACACACCTTATCCAGAACAACCTTCTCCCTCGTGCTCTCTTCATCACTCCTCTGCCCAGCCTCCTCTGCTCCAACACTCATCTATTTCTAGGTCAGAGTCATGGCTCATGGACACAGGGGCCACCCACCATGTCACTCCAAATGCCTCCGATCTCCATAATATTTCCACTTACACAGGTAATGCTACTGTTCTTGTTGGTAATGGTGCTCATGTGAATATATAACACACAGGAGATAGATCCCTTCCCACTTCCACTGGTTTACTTCAACTACTTAATGTTCTGCATACTCCACTTCTGTCGAGAAAAATTATTAGTGTTTTTAAACTTTGTCAAGATAACAATGTTAGCATTGAGTTTAATTCCACTTCTTTCCTCATCAAGGATATAGTTATCGGGTTTGTTCTTCTTCAGGGTCCATTGCGTCAGGGTCTGTACAATCTTCCAACACCCCTCCCATCACTCCGCACTCCTCTGATGTCTCTCAGCACTAAACCAGCTTCTCTAGAGTCGTTCTGCTTTGGCTGTTCCACATCCGCTGCAGAACCCCCCTCACTATCAGTTCTGACTGCCTCAAAGTCCCAGTCTCCCAGGTCGGGCACCACTTCATCTGTCGTTTAGCACTCCAGGTTAGGACACCCCATTCCAGATATATTGTCTCGAGTCCTAAGCCAATGTACAGATTTAGACACTACAGATCTACCTCAGCTGTGTCAGGCATGTGCTACCAGCAAACACCATCGCTTGTCTTTTCCTCTGTCTAGTTCTCATGCAACCAAACCTTTCCAGCTTGTTCATACGGTTTTGTGGGGGCCTTCTCCTGTTACTTCCATTACTGGTGCTCGCTATTTCATGTTATTAATCGATGATGCTACTAGATATACGTGGATATACTTTCTTCATTATAAATCCCAGGCCCTGACTGCTTTCAAGCAGTTTTCTGCCATGGTCACCACCCAGTTCCGTACTTCCATCTCTACTGTTCGCTTTGACTGGGGAGGTGAGTTTCGTTCTCTCCATTCTCACCTCATACAGCTGGGCATTGCTCATCAGATTTCCTGCCCATACACACCGCGGCAGAATGGTCACGTTGAACGCAAAAAACGTCATATTGTTAAGGTAGGCTTAGCTCTGCTCACTCATGCTAGTGTCCCCTTATCATTTTGGGCTTATGCTTTCCATGAAGCAGTCACACTAATAAACATCCTACCATCCAAAATTCTCCGTTTTCTGTCTTCCTTCGAATCACTCACTAACTCTAAACCAGATTACCTTTCTCTTCGAGTGTTTGGCTGCTCCTGCTTTCCTCTATTACGGCCTTATAATTCTCATAAACTCGAGCCCCGGTCAATCCAGTGCATTTTACTGGGCAAGAGTACCTCGCACAAAGGCTATGTCTGCTATGACAGTAAATCAGGGAAAGTCTATGTGTCCAGAGACGTTTTATTCGATGAATCTTCGTTCCCTTTTCGTGATGCTCCAATCTTTACTTCTTCTTCTTCTCTAACCTCTTTGCCCTGTCTTCCAGTGGTTGTCCACTCTATACCTTACTCAGTCCAGTCTCCTTCACTCGTTTCAGCTTCTCCTTCTCTTCCTACACATTCTGAACTTCCAGGTCCGTCGTCCACTGGCCAGTCTTCTGCTACATTTTCTTCTCCTCAGTCTATCTCCTGCGATAATTTGGTTCCAGCTGCACCATTACCCACAGCTGCACCATTACCCACAACTGACCTTAACATACCATCTATTCCCTCCTCTGCTAACTTACACCCAATGGTCACCAGGTCCAAAGAGGCATCTTCAAACCAAAGCTTTTTCATTCTAGCCTACATATTTCTCCATCCTTACCCACTGAACCATCGTCTGTCTATGAGGCTCTCACTATCCCCATCTGGAGAGCAGCAATGCGAGATGAGTTTGAGCTCTGCTGCGAAACGATACTTGGGAGCTTGTTCCAGCTGCACAGGGTCAGCGAGTGGTCGGGTGTAAGTGGGTTTTTAAGGTCAAACTGACCTCGACTGGATCTTTTGAGCGCTGTAAAGCCAGACTTGTTGCAAAAGGGTTCCACCAGTCACCGGGAATTGACTATACAGAAACTTTCAGCCCAGTCGTGAAACATCAAACTATTCGGGTGGTGCTGTGTCTTGCTGTTACCTCTGGTTCGCCTCTACGACAGCTTGATGTCCACAATGCATTCCTAAATGGTGAGCTTCAGGAAACGGTCCTTATGTCGCAACCACCTGGTTTCGAAGATTCTACTCGTCCTACTCACGTCTGTTTGTTAAAGAAGGCTCTCTACGGCTTGAAGCAAAGTCCACGTGCGTGGTATATGAAGTCGAGTTCTTGCTTAAGTAATCTGGGATTTGTCAATTCCAAGGCTGATGCCTCGTTGTTTCACCAACACACTGCTGCTGGAGTGATTATTCTACTAGTGTACGTGGACGATATCATTGTCACTAGCTCCAACATAGCAGGCGTCTCGGAGTTGCTGGTGCATCTTAATAAGGCCTTTGCTCTGAAGGATTTAGGTGAGTTATCATCCTTCATTGGACTCCAGGTCACCCACACTGCAAATGGTCTTCACCTGTGCCAAGAGAAATATGTCAGAGACCTCCTTGCCAAGGCAGAACTGAGAGATAGCCGGACAGTCCCTACACCTCTGTCCACAACCGCTACCCTGTCTAAGTATGATGGTGAACCTTTATCTGATCCATCTGTCTGCCGCAGTTTGGTTGGGGCTCTCCAATATTGCACCAATACTCGTCCAGACATATGTTATGCTGTTAATAAGGTCTGCCAGTTCTTGCACTGCCCTACCACGACACATTTTCAGGCGGTTTAAACGAATTCTTCGCTACCTGAAAGGTACTCCAACGTGTGGCATTCTGATTACAGCAGCTCCCGAGTCTGCTATATCGTGTTTCACTGATGCCGACTAGGTCAGCTGTCCTGATGACAGGAAAAGCACCAACGGGTACTGCACTTTTCTCGGTCAGAACCTGGTGTCTTGGGTGTCTCACAAACAGAAAGTAGTCCCGCGATCTAGTACTGAAGCCGAGTTTCGAGCGTTGGCTGATGGCGTAGCAGAAGTACTTTGGTGAAGAATTTGGTGTTAGAAATGCATAATTTGAAGCTGAAGGATAAGGAGGATAGTGGTTGTTCCTCCTTCGTTCCTGTTCTTTACTGTGACAACCTGAGCACAGTCCAAATCGCAGCTAATCCAGTTCTGCATGCTCGTATGAAGCATTTTGTGATTGATTTCCATTTTGTTCTGGAGAAGGTGCTTGCTGGACAACTTCAGGTTCTTCATGTGAACTCCGAGGACCAGCTAGCAGATCCACTAACCAAGGTGATTGTTGTACAGAAGTTCATCAGCATTCGCCCAAAACTAACAGTGGTGGCTACAAATGGTATTATAGTCGAAGCTAGCAGAACAAATAAACGGCACGGAGGACAGATAGTAGAGGGTGAACTGGATACTGGAAGTGGTGATGAAGTTGAAGGAGACAGTTGAAGATGTTTTAAAGTTCGACAGTGGAAAGGAGAAAGGGCCATCATGTGAAGAAGGGCCGGATTGTGAAGCAGATTGGTCTACGGGGAAGTATTGGACCAATGACAAGCTGTCAAACAGCCCATCAGGAGGAAGAACAGCCCAGAAGGATTTGCAGATATTGCTCGTAACAAGTCCACAAGCCCAGCGTCCTGGCAAATAAATGCAGTGTCTAATGAAGGGTATTTTAGTAATTACATGTGGACAGGTTGTTAGCCGAAGTTATTATAACAATGAGTGCGGGGCTGTGTGTGTGGGGTGTGGGTTTGTTTTCAGCCAATAACCGAAATCCTTCCTTCTTCCTTCTTCCTCCTGGTTTTCTTCTTTGTCTTCTTCTATCACCTGATCATCAATGTCACTCGATCCGAATCCTTCAGACACCGAACTAATTTTGGTCGTGATAACATTTATAATGATAAAACGCAGTGCTTTATTTTCAATGACATGAAAAGTAGGACGGATTTTCTTCTCGAAAGGCTTCATTTGAGACACGGAGTTGAACCACGAATGTTGAAACAAAAGACTCAGACAAAACTTGGGTTTTGTCATTTTGGTGTTGTCCACATGAATAGGCGAAATAATCAGACGACTTTTGTATTCCCCATTAATAAGCAAAAGGGATTAACGAGCACCAAGAAACCCGTTCGGAGAAGACAAGTGTTCGCAATGGAGAGATATCCGTGGAATGCTTCGTTTGCATCCATGTCCCTAACTTAAGGACTTCTCGAGGAGAGGACATACGACGTCTATAATGGGTTGAATTAGAACACTGTCAAACGAAATACGAGAACTACAAACACGTAACAGATAGAAAGATCACTCAAAACACGATGGATAGGGTCCACATTGATGGTCGAGTCCCTACTTCGAGGAAATGCCCGAGAACCTGACGAAGACCCTTGACAGCCACGTAACATGTCACGACCAAATATCGATCCGCTTCTCGCGAATCATCTCATGTTCCATTCATAGTGTTTGAGTTATGGAGTTGCTGCAAAGGATGCTGTTGCAACCCCATCTTTTTATCAATAAATTGAGAAAAGTTACATTTTACAATTCCAGGAAAAACACTTTGCTAAAAAGGACAATAGTAACTTTGGAAATTTAAATAATGCCGTTCCAGTTCATTTTTACCAATAATAAAAAGTTATTGCATATCAAGGGTCAAGTATTGAAACAAGTTATAGTCAGTAGATCGATGAAATGGTCAAAAAATGAGCTGAAATATTTAGCCAAGTAAAAATAGCTTCTATGTACCATAATCCAAGCAATGTCATCCGTATCATAACTTGAAGCTCATTCATTTCCTGATGTGAGAACAAAATTCAAGACAAAAGCATCTACAAATGTATTCCATTTAGCACAAGGTTACTCAAGTAGATAGTCAAATTATTGTCATCGATTGGAGAAGTTGCAAATCATCTCGAAATCAATGGCACGATCACTCCAGCATGATTTATGATAAGGGACAAAAGAAAGTATACGACTCTACGTGGTCGACAGGTACAGATAAACCATCGTCACGAACTTGAGGATGAGTTAAACTTGGAACAGATATAGAGATCGCAATCGCTCAAGTTAAGCTCACCACACTCAGATCCGAGATTATTCTAAGTGATACAGAGAAAAGTGACGGTCGAATTACTTTATAGAATTTAATTTCGAAGTTGAATTCCTTGGACCTTACATGTGCGCCATTTATATAAAGGTAGCCGATACACAAAAACATAGATGAGATTCATGAAAGAAACATAAATGCAATGTACCGATAATGAAACTAATTAGATGCATGCATAGTCAAATATATGAACGAAACATGAGTGAGATCCGCCCTTTATATAACCATGCACCCTTGACCGAATGAGCTTCTTGCATGTCAAGTTCGAAGGATCGAGTAAAGACGTCCCATTCCATTTACCCGACGATCGGGTCAACTTCATTTCTCATATAATCCGTGCACCATGCAAGTCGTCTGGCATACCATCTAATCGAGCAATAGGGAATTGATTGGTTGGACAACTGTCTGTCCAAATCCTCCAAGATCCATCTGTCTGGGCCACGAGTATAGCTAGTACCAAACAAGGACACATGCTTTCTCGAACCGAACCTTTTGAGGAAGCTCGTCCACCTGCTTGTACATCTCCTTAGCAAACTCCAGATACATCGATAGGCTAATCGATTTGGTATGTATAAGCTGAGTACTAAGTCAATCTCATGTTGTAATCCATGAAGTGGTGGCATTTACCGACAGCACTTTTGGATGCACATCTCGAAGTTCCTCGTCAGTGGTTCTGCTTGTGGATGCATCCTTGCCTGGCCTTGGGTAGTCTCGAACATAAGTAATATGAAGGCCTCCTCGCACTCACGCGCCATTCGCAGAAGTTCCACACCTTTAAGAGCTTGGACTGACTTCTTACTTGATGGTGATTCATCTTCTGGTCAATATTTATGGGATAATTATTCTGAAATCCATCTCATTGGATTCATGCATCCATGGAACACCACGTCACAAAGCATTTCTTCCCAAAAATTTTTTCCCAATTGAGAATGATACTCGCGCGTGTTATATAACCAGGACATCACTCTCTTTGTTGATCCACTACAAATGTAAGCGTGTGGATGAGGAATGATGGACAACTTTAGCTTTCCGATCATGGTACTCGAGACGGCATTGGTGCATCTACCACTATTGATGATGACAATGTAGACCTCATCCTTCACTGTGCACCGCCTATGAAAGATGCTTTCTCGTCGGCTTTCTTCTCGAGCAGGTTCACACTCAAAGCCTTCTGAATGACAATCAATACTTCCTCGTCTACTTTCTATGAATCCTGTATGGGTACAGGATCCTACTCGACTTCCACCTCTTTATTTGACAGCCCCCGTATAATTATATTTCTTCGCATTGGACACTTTATTCCTATGTGCCTAAAGATTTGGCACTTGAAACACTTTCGAGGGATCTCACGATCGCTCGAATTTACTTCATGCCTTAATGATTGGATGGAATGCCTCCCTGTAGCTATTGACTCGGGTCTTGACTGAGAGATATCCCCTTACTGAATGGTTGAACCTTCACAATTGGTCGAGTTCCTGATCTCCTTCCTTGTTGCTCGACCTTTTGAGCGGGCCCTCGAGGTCCAATATTGTTGAAATGACGACCTCAAAAAAATTTGCGGCTTAGATCCCCTCAAGTATCTGGCAATCATCTGCTATGCTTCTTGTACACCACAATAGAGATTTAATTGTTTGAATTCATTCGTAACTCCAAAAGTTTTGTAGAGACTGCAATTTGATGAACAAATCTCGTTGATAGTACTTAAGGCAACAATCAATTAGCAATGACTCGTTTTATCTTTAACCAAATAAAATATTGTCTTTACCTTCTCAACGCCACTGTTGGTTCAAGTTATCCCATCAGAGGCTAGCATGCCGTCGAATCTTCAACGCTATTTTAACCATCCTATCCTCCAAAACTTTCTCCTAGTCGAATCGCTCTGTGGTGTCCAACTAGTCGATTAACTCTTTGGGATAGCGGTTACCCTTGAACTCGAGTACCTGTGGCGCTCTTACCGCAGCACGTCTAGGTTGGTACACTAGCGTTGACTCCTCTCGAATCTCATTCTCTCCTCTCGGGTTGCAATAAATGTCGTCGTTGCGACCAATGGAGGAGTAAGCATGTTTAGTCCTCCTCGACGGTCGAGGTTGAAGTTGGAAGTCCTCAATTTCTTCCTCCAAACTAGCAATGTGGGCGCCCATTCTGGAGCAATAATTGATTGGCATATTCAACCTCGTACTCTGATACCAAGATAATACGAGGACAAACAAAAGTGTACAACTCTACGATGTTCACTATCATCACGAACGAGATAATGAGTTGAACTTGGAACGAATATAGAGATCATCATCGCTCACGAGAACCTGATACATACATTGATTTATCGGACATAGATTTTCCCGATTCAAGTAATATTCAAACACAATGCAAACACTTGTGTGAGTTCAAGAACAACCCTAAAGTAAAAGGCAATGATTTCTCAATGTTCATCTCAAAAATATATCTCGTCACCGATGAACAACCAATTAAGTAAAAAAAAAAATATTCATAGCTTTTTTTTCATTTTTCAGCGGTGTTCTTACGTGTACATGCGAATTGAACAATTGTTTTACTATTCCTTACATTAGTGGATGATGTTAGATTATTAGTTTTAGTTTTATTATTATCGCATATTCAATTATTTTTTATGTTTCAACAAAACGGTACGTGCGGAAGAAAATGCATGATTTTGTTATTATTTGGTTGAATTTTTCGCACGCGTGATTTAAAAGATTTAAGACATATGTGCATGTATTGATGAAATGGCTCCTGGTATTGATGAGATGTCTCGTGCATAAAAAGGAATAAGACATATTTTAAGGTATGTTTTTTTAATAACGTTAGTCTGCAAACTATTTTACGAAATAGGATCGGAAGTTTTCAACTGCATGGAAGTTCAGCCAAATGATGCGACCATGGAAAAATGTTATTAGTGTTCTTTTCAAACAAAAGGATTTAAAAATTGAAATTACGCCAAAACACGAAAAGTTTGATCATCTGATACAATTTTGATGTTGTCAATCTCATGAATGTGATGACAAGATATTACAGTCACATAAGTTGAAGCTATTTTAAGAGATAGGTATGTTCATCAGCACGCGAGTCTCGACCCCCCGGGATTCGCCATTAAAAATTACTAAATATTGATACTGAAGTTATCATTAAATTTATTCTATTATTTTATCGGAATTCCTATTGGGTAATCAATTATTATTTTATGTTGACTTGTCACCATATACATGATAGTCGTGAAGTTTTACGTAATAATTGAGTTGGGCTCTTATATTTTAATATTAATGTGTTCACCTGTTAACATAAGCTAGGCTTATCACATCATATACTAATAATCCTTATTTCACTTTCTATATCCTATCTGACTTGCGACATCGATGACCCTAGAGATATAGTAACATGGAGACGTCTCGAGATTCACGCGATTGCAGATAACATAGTTTTTGTTAATGCAATAAAGTTACATAGTGTCTATTTTTTGTTGATAAGGGAAGGGTTGATGAAAATAAATATATATTATTTCTTTGCATCTCTCTTGGCAGGTCCACTAAGTCACATACATGAACATGAGTTGTGACTAATTCTTTCTAGAATCAGCAAAACAAAAAGAAAACTACAAGCTAAACATGAATCAATCTAAACAAAACTTTCTTGACGATGAGCCATTAACCCGACCAACGGAAGACTCTGCCAGGCGGGCCGAGGGCATAACTTATCCTAAGAGTTCGGAACCGTCGAAAGTAACCCGAGGATAGCTTAAACCAATGATTCTGCTGTGAGTACATTGTTATTTTCGTCTTGGAAACAATTGAAAATACAAATGAAAACGATAAAATAATAATCTTTTAACAATTATAATTTTTTCTTTCTTTCGGTACAAACCAAACAGAAACAAGTCGCTCCCACATATATAATATATATATAATAAAAAAAGCGACATTGGCAAGAAGATTCTTAATTATACGAGATTAATGGTACAATAAAAATTGTTGGCATTCCCAATGTTTATATCAAGAGCTACTACTCCAATGATGGAGAATTTTGTTTTACCTTAAAAGAGAATGAAACAAAACGTGACGATTAAACTTGTGAAATGTTGACATTTTTTCTCTTTGGCGAATGAAGGCGAATTAAACCGAGCGTTGCCCTTCCCTATTTATTTTGCGCACCAACTTCGTGAGGAGCAGACACTACTAGGAGACCTAAGTTTTTCCCTGTTTGGAGATGGTGGCCTATCGGCAGGTTCTAATCGTAGTACTGGCATGGGCATGTGCGTCCCTTCATTACTGCACCAAAGCATCTTACGACCGGACGCTGAAGAAGAGGATCTGTAATGGTGAGACATACTCGCAGCGCGAGCTCTTTTTCTACCAGCAAGAAGATTATGAATGTGCTGTCAATACTGCCATCACTGCTATCTTGAAGTATACGAAAGGACATACTTCCAACGGTTATATCTACGGGGGGAAATGTTCCGACGGAGGGGAAGCATATGTATACGGTTATGGCTTCTGCAGAAGCGAACTTTCTGCCGAGGACTGCAACAATTGCATGGCTGATGCTAAGGATAGCCTGTTCAAGGAGTGCACGCATAGCGTCGGGGCTCAAGTCGAACTCCAAGATTGTCGAATAAGATACGAGAACTACCAATTTATGGATTACCCTTCTTGATATCTGGGACTGGGAAGTGAGGGATTTACTCTAAATCTGTTCCTATCGGAAGCAAAATAATGTTTTTGTTCCCCTGATATTAACGGGAAAACAATATGTTTGGATTTACTACGGTTGTCTTGTAAGGAAATTCATTTCTTCATCACTCAAATCATGTCCGAGGGAATGAAAGATTCTCGACATATCTCGAAGTCTATTGCAGCCTTTAGAATATTAGTCCAGTAGATTCACGGATGTGCGGTCACCATGCGCTTTTCGTTGATGATAACGCTAAGACGCGAAGGCGGGACCGTATTCACAATTCCAGTTTGAAAATTGGGACATTTGTGCGCCTGATCATTACTGATCATAATCTACATGGTCGTGCCGTTTTCCATTTGTCTTTTCATCAATGATAAGCAACCACTTCATCCACCATGTTATGCTACTGGTAATGACATCTCGAGGATTAATCGGTTATTTCTTTGTATGTCCTTCGACATCGGCTACCTCGTGCTGCATCACATGCACAAACAGGTATAATTGCGGGTCACTTATTTGAGGGTAACAATGAAAGAAAATACAAGCAGAACCTCAACACAAATCGATCTAAAAGTACTTCCGTCACAGCCAAGCAACACTTCATTTGTGTTGAACACAGTGGATTGATGATCTTCGATTACGTTCATGTTTTGTCTTTGGACACTACAGCCTCGACCCCCTGCCAGAATATGCGGGCAGAAGACGGTCGGAAATTAATCTCCGAGTAGCATCCACCACTGCCTCTCCTTGTTTTTGTCGTCCGACAAATGTTTGAAAATAGAAATGAAATGAATGAACTGGAAATTAAAAGCCTCCATCAAAGAGTTGTCTCCCGAGGTGTCTTAGTAAAATAATCTTCTTTTTAATCATATTAAAAAGGCAATTTTGGCATGATCGGTTCCTTAATTACATAAGTCCAACTTGTATTACAACAAAAGTCGTTGTATTCCGAAGATTATGTCAAGAACTATGTCGGGATTCTTATCTTAAAAAGAGAAAAGGAAAACATGGAAATTGAACTTGTCCGTTGTTTGGGCCGAATGTTCTGTTTGGCCTCTGTGTCAAAAACGTAGGCGGATCAAACTATGACGTGGCATGCTACGCCCTATTTATATATTGGCCACCAACTTGATGAGTTTCAACAAGCGGACAGAGGGAAGACAACTTCGTTTTCCTACGTCAAAATGACGGCGTATCCGAGGAGCCTCATCCCTAGTTGGCATGCATTTCCCTTTGCTACTACACGGACGTCATTTACGATCCGATCACTTGCAAAAAAGATGCATAAATTTTCGGAGGTGAAAGCCATGCGGTTTTTAATCGATGATATGTAACCACATCGGGACCCGGCCCTTATGTTCCTGTTGTTGGAATTATATTTTATATTTCATTATTTTATTTTATTTTATTTTATAAAATTGCATCTGACTATAATTAATTTCGTTTTCATAATGGATAGTTTCCCGGCATATGAAAATAGTCCGCTATCATTTCGATTGAGCTTTTACGCATATGAATTGGACGTAGGCTCGTGTGTTGACATAAGGACCGTGATGAATGATTTCGTTGCACCATATATTACTAGATGTTAGGTCTCTCTCTAACGCAAATCACTTTGTCGATGCATGGATCGCTTTTGTTGAATAGATTTTGATGATGAGCCTTGGCCTCCTGTGTAACAGAAGTCAAACATCTACTCTAGAGAAGCTATCACCTTGAGAACTTTCCGTAAGAAATATTTTTGTGATTAAATGATTGTTTAATGATTATTTAATTATGAAATAAAAAGAATTTGCTCAAGATATTAATCTGATCAAATACAATGGATTACGTTTCCAAATAATCACAATAGAAATTATATTTTCCATGGAAAGAAATATAATTTTCTATTTATGGTAAGGTTCTGTAAGGTTATCCACAACCTTCTCTAGATCCATCCCATCAACAAAGAACCGTTATTTGGGATGTCTATCCACGTCGTCTATCGAGATACATTCAATTATGTGTCTTGAACAGAATGGTACACGTTTTGGTGATTATGGAAGTTAATCTTTGATTATTTTGTTGACCAAATTCAGCCAAAACCTTCTGTAACGTAGTATTCGTGGAAACAATCATCAAATCATTATCAAATTGATATGATATGACTACCTAAAGAATATATGTCTGGTGTGACGTTTTAGTAAATAATAGGCCTAATTAGTAATTCTATTATGTACTATTTTCGTTTTTTCCGATCTATCATGTCGTTTGAAACGTTTCCTACCCATACCCGTACTTAAGCCGTTATCACAAAACTAGCCTCTGTTACCTCCTCTTGTAACGGAATCCGACGTGGCAGCCCACCTAGCTTTAACGACGTTAAAGAACACGGTCAAATTAGCAATTATATCCTATACTATTTTTGTTTTTTTCGACCCATCATGTCGTTTAAAACACTTCCTACCCATACCCGTATTTAAACCGTTATCACAAAACTATCATCTGTTACCTCCCTTTATAACGGAATCCGATATAGATATGTTCTGAATTTTTTAATTCAAAAAGTAGTTTGATCTCGTAATTTGTAAGTTCGAATATTTTCAATTTAAATAAGATTTAGGTCTACAAGTTACAATAATTATTACAAAGGCTAAATTAGATTTGGCTCGAAAACGAAAATAGCTTCAATTCGGCCTGACAACTTCAACTGCTTGAAACGGATACAATTTTGTTAAAAGAAAGTGTTTTATTTTGAAATAGAGGTGAGCATCAGGTCTCCTGACCACAAGACTATTATCGAGTTTTCCATGACGTGTTTCTCTTTTTACGACTGTATGCTACGTGCCTTTCTTTTTACAATTTTTAAAATATTTAAATTATCCGATATTTTTTCATTTCGAATGCGATCTCGAAATTAAAATATCATACCTCAAATCGAATTTCGAATTTTAGGTATTTTATTCGCTCGTAATTTCGACAATTTGATAATGTTGGCCCAAAGATTACACTAAGAGGGGGTTGAATTAGTGTTAAGACAAATTAAGGAATTCTTAAACGCTTTTTCACAACCCTCACAGCGGAAGCAAGTTACTGTAACACAGAACTTGTGAAATGGACTTCAAAATGAATCGCAGAACACAACGGATTTTATAGTGGTTCGGTGAATGCACCTACGTCCACTTTCGGTCGTTTTCACTAATACTTTGAAATAGTGATTACAGTGTATAAGATTGAACCATCTATGATATAAGAAAATAGTTTCTTTAATCACGGTGTGGTTAGACTAGCTTAACCAGTGCAGGAAACTCTCTTGCTGAGTTTAAGATGAGTTTAGGTCGAATCACAAGGAAATCAACCAGACTTGTACAAGCACAGAACCTTGGCTGGAAGCTTCAGCCTTCTGTGACGTTGTAGCGGACTGTCACTTCTGTGGATCAGCGAACAGATTCAACGACGCTTTCTCCAAGTGTTGGACGTCTCTAATGTGCTTAGTCTGTAAAACAAATAAAGATAAACTGTCTACAGTAAGTTGCAGTCTCTCACCACTTACGCCTACTGTAGAACCTTCTCTTAGACCTGCTGTACGCCCACCCGGCGTCACGGACCGCTTCCCCGGTCAAGTCCTTTGCATTCACAGCCAAAGACGCCTACGAAGTGGCTTCACCAATGCACACTTGCTGTAAACACACAGACAACGAAATAACCAACTACAGAAGGTTGGTGGTTCCTCACCACTGAACGCCTGCTACGGACTCCTTCTCTCCTACCAACTCTGTATGCTTACTCGCTACCAACGAACCCTTCCCCAGGTCCTGGTGCACGCAGTCCGACGTCACGGATAAAGCTCCGGTCGAGTCCCTCAGATCCGTACGCAACGACGTCACCGGAGCAGCTTCACCCACGCTCAACCCGCTGTAGTTACCTCCTGCGAAAACGCAGAGTCTCCGTCCTGCACACTCACACACACGTTAAACAACCACTAACGTTGCTAAATGTCAATACTTACACTCTGATCTTCTTTTTTAAAATGTTTTTAGGGTTTTCTTTTATATAGAGGTTTCGTCCTCCTGTAAAAAAGGAAACTTATTTTACTAAATACGAATTATGACAAGATTCATCCCCAACTGTATAAATTATTTGGAGACAATCTCTGATTGATTTCAGATCAATCAGATCATGCAATCGTAAGATCTCATCTTACAGAAGGTTAGAGCCTACTTCGGGCAGCAACCTTCTATAGTTGGAAAGAAAGAATATTTTATTTCCAACTTGAGAAATCTGATAATGAAGGCGTTTATTTATCTGTTGGAACCGTCCATAATTAATTTTGTATTAAGTGGACGTTTTATTCCCCAGAAATTACATTATAGAAGGTTCAGCCAATTAGAGCAAGTTATCATTCTATACAAGGAAATAATCAATCAATTATTTCTAAATTGACATGATTCCTTAGATATAAGAATTTCATTGTATCTGGACGAAATTGGTCTGGAAACATTGTTTAAGAAAGGTTTCTAAATAACCTAATCTTTTATAGAAAGTTAGATAGAAGCTGCCAAAAATAACAAAATAAATTCCTTGATTAGGAAATATTTTATGTTTGATTTTCAAACATTTGTTTATCAGTTAAATATTAATTCAAATAATATTCTTAGGAATATTCGCTTTTGGAATTAATAATATAATTAAGCTAATCAATAATTAATTAATTATTGAAATATCTTATTATAGAAATATTCTCTAATCACGTCTCTTGATCTGATAAGATCATTGAAGGGTGAAGAAAATATTTACGCGAGATGTTTCCTTTATTACGAAGCATATCTCCGTTACAGGAGGTTACAACTTTTTCAACGTCATAGCAGGTCAAACCTGCTCTTTGACTCATCATCAAAATCTTGTCAACAATCTCCCCCTTTTTGATGATGACAAAACTTTCATCCATAGGAGATTTGTTTATGCAAGATGACGTATCAAACTCCCCATCAAATAGAGACGATAAGGGTTTGACACTTTATAGAAGCTTCAATACGCTTTTACTTTTGCAGAGTGCAAAAGCTTCTGTGTAAGCATATAGCTTGAACAGATTACAGGGACAAGGCTCCTGTATATTTAGCCCGACAATAGCATGTGCTTCTGCACTCCTAGCAAAAATGAGTTGTGCTCAAATTTTGCATTCCCTTATAGAAGGTTAAAATACCTCATAGTAGGTTTGTCCTTCTATCCCGCTAAATATCATAAGAATTTTTGTGGTTTTGAGAATTAGCAAACGTTATATCTCTGTGTTATCTCCCCCTTGATTGTTACTTACTATTTTTCAAAGTTCTCCAAAATCTCTCCCCCTTTTTGTCATATCAAAAAGAATGGAAGAAGAAGTAAATATCTAAGATACTGTAGAAGGCATTTCCACACTTGAAATGGAAACTAATACCATATTGCAGAAATAGTTCATCCCAAGACGGGGTACACAAGTTATTATGACCATTAAGATCCTACAGGATCTGGTCTAAGGTGCTGAAAGTAAAAAGAACACATCACTGCAGATTGTCACGGAGGAGCTGATCCTGGCATGCAACAATGGTGACTAACTCAGCGACCTTACCCTTGAGGACCTTAAGTTCCTCAGTTAGTGCAATAAGCTGTCGCTGCACATCTCTGATGAGATTAGGCAGTGAGGAGGAGGATGAACCTTCGCAAGGGTGATCCAGGGTTGCAGCAGGTGGAACAACAGCTTTCTCAGCAGAAGGTCCAGTCTTTCCAGAAGTAGCAGATGCTTCCTTCTGTCGACCCTCTTTTCCCTTAGATTTCTGGATCCAGCCACTCTGAGTCTTCACGTATTGCATACTTGCAATAATCTATTGACCAAAGTTTCCAACCCGCCATTTTTCAAGTGCGGTGGTAGGATTTGGATCGATTTCACGAAATCGGAGAAGAGCAGCCACAACCTGACCATAGGGGAGGGCTTTGTCCTTTGCTTTTATACAAGCTTCCATGTGACCAAAAATCAGCGCCCCTAGGTTGAATGGCTTTCCCAATAGCAAGTGCTCCATAATCTGAGCATCCCTGGGAGTTACTACATCCGGACTTCCTGTCCGTAGTAGGAGACAGAAGATCACTGATCGATGGAGAATCCTCTTGGGAAGCTCCAAAGTACCATACTCAAGGTACTGTGGCACTTTCACTTTTGATCCAAGGATCACACTGTATGACTGATTCTTGTTTGGCATTGGAAGAAAAGGATGTTCTGGGCAGCCGAACAAAGTGTTCACGTCATGGACAGAGTAGACCAGAGTGATGCCATCAACCATAGTCCTAACATACTTAACAAAATTGTTAGTTCTATAGGTGAGGTTTGCATAGAACTCTCGGATCCTGGTTACAGCAACCTCAACATAAGTTTCACATAAAACTATCAAACCCAGCTTCTCATACATGGGTGTGATATCCAGGCCATTTGCAGTGAACCAGCTGAAATCCAAGCGCTTAATCGCAGCAAGTTGCCTACTTGCAACATCGCAGGAGGGTACAACTTCTGCATTAACAACCTCATCTATTTCCGCTTGGGAGATAGAAGATGATACCTAAAGTGTGAAGACATTTGAAGGCTTGGCCTTTTTCAAGACTTCCTGCTTCAAGGACTTACTCACAGACTCGGGGCTTTTGCGCTTGTGTCGTGTTCTAGAAGATACACTCCCAGAAACTATGATTGATGCTGAACGTTTGGCTTTCACAGGGACAGATTCCACAGCAACAACCTTGCCCTTCAGCTTAGTTTTGGGTGACACAATGGGTTTGGGAGCGACAGCCAAGGGAGTAACCTCCTGCGCTTCGTCCTCGTCGTCATCAGAGGAAACCTCGTCTCTGACAGGGGTTTCATCTTCCCGACCCAGGTCAGCGTCCTCCAGAGGGTTTTCATCCTCCAAGATGAGATCAGCAATAGGATCAGACACTTCGTCTACCTCAATAGCAGGTTCCTCCAGAGATTCCTCTGGTGCAGGATTCTCCTTCGAAATAGGGGTTTCGTCCTGCAGTGCTTCGAGAGCGACGTTGGATATCTCCTTGTCCTCGGCAAGCGAGTACTCGACGATTTTCGATTCCAGGGACGTGATTTCCTCATCAACAGCAGGAATCACGAGGATGGCTGATTGAGGCTCATCCGATGGAGGCGTGGCAAAGAGGGAGAATGAGCGGCGAGTTACAGCCTTGCTCTTTGGTGCCATTTGCCAGCGATGATTTGAGCGATTAGGGAGTAGGGAAGGAGCATATTTGCTTTCTAGGGTTTCTCAGGTGAGTTTGACTGTGGTGGGGAACCACGATTGAAAAGCGTGAGAACATGTAGAAGCAATAATCTTGTTTAGGAAAAAACAATATTTTATTTTATTTCCTAAAGTTGATTAAATGAGAAAATCTTCCCAATAAAATCATAACTTCCCAACTTTAATCAAGATCAATGATTCTTGACGTGAGGAGAGATAAATCAGATAGATTTTCTCAAATTTTCTTGAAATAAATATATGCTTTTAGACAGAAGATTTACTTTCTGTTTCAAGCTTCTATAGAGGACATATTGAAATATTCCTTCAAGATTTATTAAGAAAATCTGAAAAATATCACTTAAGATTTTCTCATCATATATTCACTTAATTAAGGAATATATTTGGTTATCATCGAAATATAAGTATCGATTTAACCCAATAAGAAGGTATAACCTTATATCTGTAGTTTCTGTGAGAATCTACGTTAATGAAAAGGACTCTTTCTTGACAAGATTTTCATTAGAATAATATTGTCCAGAGTACCCTTTTGAAAAATACATTTCGAATTAAATTTCGAAAGATATTTAATATAAAACGTTGAACCTGCTGTATAACGTCTATGTTATTAAAATGAATGACAAATCCTCAATTCATTCCTGAAAAAGAAGAATTTCTCCTTGTCAAGGGGTTTGGTGAAAATGTCAGCCAATTGCTGGTCTGTATTAACGTATTCCACGCTTACAGAACCTTGTTGTACATTATCCCTCAGAAAATGATGTCTGAGTTCTATGTGTTTTGATCGTGAGTGATAAACTGGGTTGAGCGTTAATTGAATTGCACTAGTATTATCACACATGATCAGAATTTCAGCAAATGAGATATCATAGTCCTCAAGTTGCTGTTTCATCCATAGAAGTTGAGCACAGCAGCTTGCAGCTGCTATATACTCGGCTTCTGCAATGGATAGAGCAACAGAAGTCTGCTTCTTGGAAAACCATGAAATTAACATGTTTCCCATTAGCTGACAAGTACCACTAGTACTTTTTCTGTCGATCTTACATCATGCAAAGTCAGCATCTGAGTAACCAATGAGAATGAAGTCTAATCTCTTGGAATACCATATGCCAAGATTTACATAACCTTGTAAATATCTAAAGATTCTCTTGACCATGGTGCTGATTGATATCTAGCACAGAGATATACACTAAATAGTATGTCTGGTCTAGAAGCAGTAAGATACATAAGAGAGCCAATCATGCTTCTGTAGAGCTTGTTATCTATTTCTTTACCATTTTCGTCCTTGTCTATCTTGGCATTTGTATCCATTGGAGTAGACAGAGGCTTAGAACCCTCTAGGCTAAAATTTTTAGTAGTTGCTTAGTGTACTTCTCTTTATATAAGAAAGTACCTTCATCAGTTTGCCGAATTTGTAGGCTGAGGAAGAACGTAAGTTCACCCATCATGCTCATCTTGAACTCAGTTATCATGAGTTCAGAGAATTCTGTATAGAGCTTATCATCCGTTGATCCAAATATAATATCATCGACATAGATTTGGACAACTACTAAATGATTACCTCTGTGTTTGAGAAAGAGAGTGGTATATACTCTTCCTCTTTTATAGCCCTTTTCAATAAGAAATGAGCTAAGTCTCTCATACCATGCTCTAGGCGCCTGGTTTAGACCGTATACAGCCTTGGAAAGTCTATAAACGTGATTCTTGTGCTGTGGATCTTCAAATCTAGGAGGTTGACTTACGTATACCTCTTCTTTGATTTCTCCATTGAGAAAAGCACTTTTCACGTCCATTTGATACAACTTGAAGTTGTTGTAGCAAGCATAAGCTAACAGTAGCCTGATTGCTTCTAGACGTGCTACAGGAGCGAACGTCTCATCAAAGTCAATACCCTCTTCTTGAGAGAACCCTTTGGCAACAAGTCGTGCTTTGTTTCTTACAACAGCACCTCACTCATCGAGTTTACTCTTGAATACCCATTTAGTTCCAATAATGGAACGGTTATCAGGTTTAGGAACAAGTGTCCACACTTTGTTCCTTTCAAATTGATTTAGCCCCTCTTGCATTGCAAGGATCCAATCTAGATCATCTAGAGCTACATCTATTCCATCTGGTTCTTTCTGTGAAAGAAATGCAAAATGTTCATAGTAAGCGCTTACAGAACGTCTCATCTGAATGCCTCTATCAAAGTCTCCTATGACTTGATCAATAGGATGTCGTTTTTTATATAAAGCAGGTGCTCTTATATCATTCTGTTGATTATTCTGTGAAGATGATACTTCTGGAGAATTTTCAACAGTTTGTAAAGATTCTTTTCGAGAATTGTGAAGAGAATGTTTGTTGCCTTCTCTTCCTCCCTTAGAAGATTTGGGTTCTACAGGGATTTCAGTAGGTTCAAAAGATATTACTTGATTAGTATTATCTTCTATTGGTGAGTCATTAATTTTTACATTAATTGACTCTTCTATTATAGAAGTCCTTTTGTTAAGGACTTTATAGGCTTTGCTAGACAATGAGTATCCTAAAAAGATACTTTCATCTGATTTAGCATCAAATTTCCCGAGATTGTCCTTAGAATGTCTCAGTATAAAACATGGACTTCCAAAGGCATGAAAATAGGAAATATTAAGAATTCTCCCCCTGTATAGTTGATAGGGAGTTTCCTCTAATTTAGGTCTTAGTATTAGTACTCTATTAGAGATATAGCAAGCTGTATTCACTGCTTTAGCCCAAAGGTTCTGTGGAACATTGCTATCACAAATCATGGTTCTGGCCATGTCTATAAGGGTTCGATTTTTCCTTTCTGCGACTCCATTTTGTTGAGGAGTGTAAGGAGCAGAGAAGTTGTGATCGATACCATGTTCATCACAGAAAGTAGCAAAATCATGGTTTTCAAACTCTGTACCATGATCCGTTCGAATAGCTTTCACAGAAGATCTATTTTCATTCTGTAATTGCTTAGCGAGCTTAATGAAAGATTCAAATGCATCGCTTTTATGAGTCAAAAACTTGACCCATGTGTATCTAGAGTAGTCATCTACTACTACTAAACAATATCTTCTACCACCAATACTTTGAACTCTAGTCGGACCAAATAGATCCATAAGTAGAAGTTCCAAGAGCTGAGTAGTAGAAATCTCATTCTTAGACTTGGATGAAGATTTAGTTTGCTTACCAAGTGAACAAGCTTCACAGAAGTTGTCTTGCTCGAATTTGATATTGGGCAAGCCTTTTACCAATTCTTTTCTAACAAGCTTGGATAGCAATTGAAGATTGGAATGTCCTAACCTTTTATGCCAAAGATTAACTTCATCTTTGACAGACAGAAGACAGCTTTCTGTAGCACAGAAGCCCTCCTGTGTTAAAGTGTAGATGTTCCTTTTCCGATTTCCAATGAAGCGGACTTCATTGTTTAGGATACTAGAACATTTATCTTGATCAAAGGTTATAGTATAGCCTTTGTCACAAAGCTGGCTAATGCTCAGCAGGTTATGTTTAAGTTCTGTAACTAACAGAACCTCTTCTAGATCCATAGATTCATGACTTCCAATAGTTGCTGTTCCAATGACAGAGCCTTTGCTATTGTCACCGAATTTAACGGAACCTCTATTCTGTAAAGTCAACTTAGAAAATTTTGATGGATCTCCGGTCATGTGCCTTGAGCAACCACTGTCCAGATACCATTCACTTTCTGTAGCTTCTGTTCGAAAACAGAATTGACTTTCTATAGAGTTTTGAGTTTCTGTGTAAGTAGTTATGAACATTAGTGCTTGTTCTTCCTCATCATCAGAATCTTCGATATCTGCCCAAGCAATCATTACTTTCTTGGGTTTGGTTTGTACAGAAGGTTTTTCCTTCTCCTTAAGTAAAAGATAATCAGACTTGAAATGTCCCTTCCTATTGCACTCATAGCATCTGATCATCTTAGGATCAGATAGCTTTTTAGGTTTCTGATTTCTCTTATTGAAACATCTTTTGGAGGCGAACCGCGGAAGGCGTTTAACAATCATAGCGAGTTCATCGTCCGAATTGATTTCTGTCTCATTGTCAGAATCTTCTATTGGTTCTTCTGATGCTTTGAAGGCTACTGAAGCACTTTTCACATCAGTTTGAGAAGTTCTCTCCATTTCATATGACATTAAGGAGCTCATTAGCTGATCTAATCGAAGAGTAGAAAGATCCTTAGCTTCCTCAATAGCCGTTTTCTTGGCTTCCCAAGATTTGGGTAAAATTCGTAGAACCTTTCTCACTAATTCAGAATTAGTATATTGTTTGCCTAAATGAGTTATGGCATCTACCAGGAGGTTAAGTCTCTGGAACATTTGTTCTACAGATTCTTCTCCTTTCATGGGAAAATTCTCAGATTGATGAATTAAGAAATTCACATTGGTTTCTCTAATCTGATTTGTCCCAACATACATGGTGACAAGTTTATCCCAGATTTCTTTGCCCGAAGGGCAAGTAGAGACTTTAACGCATTCAATTTCCGACATAGCACTAAACATTAAGTACATAGCCGTTTTAGTGAGTCGTTTGATCCTAAGGTACTCCCGTGTAGGACTACCATCAGGACCAATTTGTAGTTCAATCGGTAAAAGAGGTGGACCGTCTTCTATGAACGACCACAAATCATCATCAGTTGCATCTACAAAGGCACTCATTCGAATTTTCCAGTAGGAAATATTTTTACCATCAAACATGGGTGGATTCCCAATATGTGGTTTCGGTACATAGTAATTGTCGCTCATTTTTCAACTAACAGAAGGTTTAGGCTTTTACACAGAACAGTAGAACCTTAATGGTACTGTACTGAGTCTCAACGCACAGAAGCTTCTGTTAGACTGAAAATGACGTTGCTGATAATCAAATCTCTGTAGAATAAAGCAGAAACCAAGAGAGTTTAGTTCCACAGAATCCTTAAAGTTTCGGCAGAAGTAAAACAACGATGTAGCAATTTTAAGCGTATAGCAGGTAACACTTTCTATAGGATATAACAAAGCACTCAAGCTTTTGTTGAATCCTGTTTTAATACAAATGATTTATTCTAGCAGAGCTATAAGCCACTGTAGAAACAAACCAACTTGTGACAGTAACATAGCGTAAGCTTCTGTATAACAGAAATAGAGCACGTAGAAGGTACGACTTGCTGTAGGATCTCAACGAACTGCTAAGCTTCTGTTTATACCTCTTTTGATATCAGTTGTTGAATTCAAACAGAGAACAAGGCTTCTGTAGAATACAACAGAGTGGTGATGGTCAGAGAGCGTACAGAAGGTTCGAGCTGCTATAAGATTTCAACGAGCGGCTAAGCTTCGGTTGAAACCCGCTATGATACCAATTGTTGGCCCAATGATTACACTAAGAGGGGGTTGAATTAGTGTTAAGTACTATTAAGGAATTCTTAAACGCTTTTTCACAACCCTCACAGCGGAAGTCAGTTGTTGTAACACAGAACTTGTGAAGTGGACTTCAAAATGAATCAAAGAACACAAGGGATTTTATAGTGGTTCGGTGAATGCACCTACGTCCACTTTCGGTCGTTTTCACTAATACTTTGAAATAGTGATTACAGTGTAGAAGATTGAACCATCTGTGATATAAGAAAATAGTTTCTTTAATCACGGTGTGGTTAGACTAGCTTAACCAGTGCAAGAAACTCTCTTGCTGAGTTTAAGATGAGTCTAGGTCGAATCACAAGGAAATCAACCAGACTTGTACAAGCTCAGAACTTGGCTGGAAGCTTTAGCCTTCTGTGACGTTGTAGCGGACTGTCGCTTCTGTGGATCAGCGAACAGATTCAACGACGCTTTCTCCAAGTGTTGGACGTCTCTAATGTGCTTCTCTTTTTGTATTTTTGGTTTAATCTGCAAAACAAATAAAGATAAACTGTCTACAGTAGGTTGCAGTCCCTCACCACTTACGCCTGCTGTAGAACCTTCTCTTAGACTTGTTGTACGCCCACCCGGCGTCACGGACAGCTTCCCCGGTCAAGTCCTTCGCATTCACAGCCAACGACGCCTACGGAATGGCTTCACCAATGCACACCTGCTGCAAACACACAGACAACAAAATAACCAAATACAGAAGGTTGGTGATCCCTCACCACTGAACGCCTGCTACGGACTCCTTCTCTCCGACCAACACTCTACGCCTACTCGCCACCAACGAACCCTTCCCCAGGCCCTGGTGCACCTAGTCCGACGTCACGGACAAAGTTGCGGTCGAGTCTCTCAGATCCGTACGCAACGACGTCACCGGAGCGGCTTTACCCACGCCTAACCCGCTGTAGTTACCTCCTGCGAGAACGCTCGCCTGGAGTCTCCGTCCTGTACACTCACACACACGTTAAACAACCACTAACGTTGCCAAATGTCAATACTTACGCTCTGATCTTCTTTTTTAAAATGTTTTTAGGGTTTTCTTTTATATAGAGCTTTCGTCCTCCTGTAAAGAAGGAAACTTATTTTACGAAATACAAATTATGACCAGATTCATCCCCAACGTGTATAAATTATTTGGAGACAATCTCTGATTGATTTCAGATCAATCAGATCATGCAATCGTAAGATCTCGTCTTACAGAAGGTTAGAGACTAATTCGGTCAGCAACCTTCTATAGTTGGAAAGAAAGAATATTTTATTTCCAACTTGAGAAATCTGATAATAGACGCATTTATTTATCTGTTGGGACCGTCCATAATTAATTTTGTATTAAGTAGACGTTTTATTCCCCAGAAATTACATTATAGAAGGTTCAGCCAGTCAGAGCAAGTTATCCTTCTATACAAGGAAATAATCAATCAATTATTTCCAAATTGACATGATTCCTTCCGAATACGATTTTCATTGTATCTGGATGAAATTGGTTTGAAAACATTGTTTGAGAACGGTTTCTAAATAACCTAATCTTTTACAAAAGGTTAGATAGAAGTTGCCAAAAATAACAAAATAATTTCCTTGATTAGGAAATATTTTATTTTTGACTTTCAAACATTTGTTTATCAGTTAAATATTAATTCAAATAATATTCTTAAGAATATTCCCTTTTTGAATTAATAATATAATTAAGATAATTAATAATTAATTAATTATTGAAATATCTTATTATAGAAATATTCTCTAATCACGTCTCTTGATCTGATAAGATCTGATAAGATCTAACGCGACATGTTTCCTTTATTACGAAGCATATCTCCGTTACAGGAGGTTACAGCTTCTGTAACGTCATAGTAGGTCAAACCTGCTGTTTGACTCATCATCAAAATCTTGTCAACAGATAATTACATAACAACGTGCCCTTCCTTGGTCTTTTTATTTTACGAGATGATAAAGCAGCGGATAGAGCTAGCCCGATGTCATATTTGTTTTCACTTTATATTTGGGATGGGTGGGTGGGTTCCATTTCTTTCGTCACTGTTAAAAGATAGTTTTGTAAGGAAGAAAATTAAGAAAAGACTTTGGTCCTTCCCTTCTTTATTATTATTTAGGCTAATTCGCAATTCTATCATGTACTATTTTCGTTTTTTTCAATCCATCATGTCATTTGAAACGCTTCATATTCATACCCGTACTTAAGTCGTTATTACGAAACTAGCATCCGTTACCTCCCCTTGTAACGGAATCCGACGTGGTAGCTCAAAGGACCTACGGATTCCTAAAAGAAAATTCATCGTCCATTTTATTTATAATTGTAGAGTATTACACAATTCAGTTACAATTGAGTTATAAAAATTTACACAACGGAAGCTTTCTATCGAACATGAAGATAAACATGCATAGATCACTTCTATGACCTGCCAAAAACATGCAATAACATTAGTCAAATGACTAAGTACGGTAGCTCAAGTACGCGTAACCAATCGCCCATAACCTCCCTTGACGTATCTCAAAATTGAGACCTCGTCTCAAAATTCCGACATACACCGTTGCGTTCCCAATTCCTCAAGGATCGCAACTAAGTTATTTCCAACGGCATTTGAGAACGTTGCATTTTCAGCCTATGCACGTCCCATAAAAGCCTCATGTTCATGTACCTTCAGCCACGCAATATTCCGCTACCACGGATCAATCCATCTGGGTGTGTAAAACCACGAAACTTCCCTCCGTACCTTAGTTTTTCGCCCAACTTTTCCAGCCAACTAGGCTGTCCAAAACACCATTCTGAGGGTGGATTCTTTCATTTCAAACCCTCCTCATATCCGCCTTATAAGGCAGCCCCATGGGCGTATCAACGTATCATCGTAAACTTTAATTCCGCCCACGATACATGAGTCGTTCGATCACTTTCATTTATCCGTGCCTTCCGCACTTAATAAACCTTCCTCTCACCGAGGAGTATCAACTTCGGACCAGCTATGAATGACCATAACAAGTCCCCTTTTCAGCCCATGTTTATTTAATAACATTGCTCAATATTCATATGTTCGCATCCACGAGTGTTCGTGCTTGTCCGCAACCATCTCAATCGGAGTTTCAACCTTTCCTTTTCTCAATACCGATGGACCAGCCCGTCCATCCCCAATTGCCCAATTTCCGGGCTTTAATTATATGCCAAGGTATACACTCAAAATGGGCAGCCACGTACCCGCACAAACACACACAAAACGATCCATATTTCAGCCCAATATACACACACACAAACCGGGAAATTCACTCCCGAACAGCCCATACTCATCATGAGCATCCATTCATAACTCAATACAACCTTAATCTCATGCACACGGATGAGTTCCTGCATGGCCAGCCCCAAAACAATTGCCATCCGGCACACACATGCTCAACCGCGAACCACCGGCCAGCCCACATGCGGTGTGAATCCGCTCATCCATCGCATAACCGAGGGTCCGGGGTGCCATCTCCTACCATCCCAAGGGCCTGGCCAGCCTTTTTCCCTCACCCAAGAACACATTCACAGCGAGCAAAACTCAAGGCTAACGAGTTTTATGGCCGTTTCGCAGGAAGAAAAACGAAGTGGGATCGAGTACTGTACCTTGCTTCTTCTTTGGAGCAAAACCGCTCTAATTCTTTCCTTCACCGAGCGACCTCTCCACGAAGGGGCCTCCTCACGGTCTTCTTTGACGCTAGCCCTTCCATTTAGCTCCTTGAATTGTTCGCCAAATCAGCCCACCGAACCAGCCCCTTCTTCTTCTTTTCTTCCTTCTTCCTCTTCTTCGTCTTCTCCTTCCTTCCCCTTTATGGACGTCCGCCAGCCCCTTTTTCCACCTTTTTTTTGCCTTCTAGCCTTCTTATGAGTGTTCCTTAATGATGAAAGTGGGCCCCACCATCCATGGCTTGTCGAAGAAGCCTTGGGCCCCGATTTGCACAAATTAATCATGTTTAATTAGCGCTAATAATCCAGCTTTATTAACCATAATTAATCCGACACCTTAATCACTATTTTGTCTTACTTGACCAGCTTTGTCATGCTTCTAAACTTGTCATCACCATTTTCAGCCATAAACCCGCACGAAAGTGGGCTGTCCGCGAGCGACGTCGACGAGTATTTGGGCATCTCTTTCACGCACATCGACCACCCTTTCTCCGCTTTATATTATTCACTTTTCATCCACATTTGGGACTGAACAATCATTGAATTTCTTGCCATAATCGATTCGGTTCTCTACCATAACGTTAAGTACGTTTTAACCACAACAACTCCAAGCTTATCAACATAACAACGAAAATGTCAATCCGTCATTTGTACGCACACTTTCAAACATTACTCCCTCACTTAGGATGCTGTCCATGTTGCTTGTGGAAGTGTCCTTGGGCATTGGACATTATTCTTGAGTATCGTTCGCATCATTCTATCCTTATGTATTCAAACCGTCCATTCATTTTTCTGGACTCAATCTTACCATCTCACGAAGTTTTTCTTTTTCATTACACATACATACCATGGGTACAACCCCATTTGCATTCACAAACTACAAAGAAAATATGGGCTATTACAGCAGCCCACCTGGCTTTAACGGCGTTAAAAAACACGGCCTAATTAACAATTCTATCCTATATTATTTTCATTTTTTCCGATCCATCCTGTCGTTTGAAACGCTTCCTACCCATACCCGTACTTAAGCTGTTACCCCCCTGTAACGGAATCCGCGTGGCAGCCGTTCGCTCCGGAAGTAACCGCGGACAAGCCGGACCCAAACACGTCGGAAATCTCTAGCACTACGAGCAACTAGTAGTCGAAGGTTCGTTGAATGTGTGGTCGTCGTATGAATGAAGAGAGAGCGAAGACAGCGGACGAACACAGTGCTTGAAGATAAAAATGATAATATGTCCGTCTGTAGATAGGTATCCGTATACAATGCCTAAGAACAACTATTTATACTAAGCTAGACCTACGTATGTACGGTCCCTTCCAAGTCATGAGATTGTAGTTCCAGAGATTTCCAACGTGTTTAAGTCACCTTAAGGTCGATCTCATATCACCTTCTATAATCATTACTACGTTACGTATCACTTTTTGTAATCTCTACTACGTACGTCTGAGTGATAACCATCCAAATTCTGGGTAAAGAGTAGATGTAGGCAAGTTGTCAAACCACTATAAAAGTCTTGCATGCATCAAACAAATCACAATAACATTCGTACGTTCTGTCTTACAGAAACCTGTCTCTATGATTCTGTTTTACAGAAGCTTTCTTCCTCTGCGGGGTTTGTCGAAATGGAGTTAAAATCCTTAATTGGACTTTAACACTAATTCACCCCCCATCTTAGTGTAACAATTGGTATCAGAGCAGGTTCCAACAGTAGCTTAACCGCTTGTTGTAGATCCACAGGAGCTCGTGTCAGCTACACGCTCTACTCTGCAGTAGCTTTTGTCTCTGCATCTACCATCTAATCAGATTACATTTGAATCTGTTTGGATTATTTCAATTGGTATTCTTGTTCTGGTTAACAGTAACTTGACTATCTAAAGAACCATATTTACTTCCACAGAAGCTTTAAGCTCAGTGAAAATTCATTTGCTACTATTCTGTAGAAGCTCACGCTCTATCAGCGTCCAATTGCTATTCAACAGAAGCTTACGCTCTATTTGAATATAACGTCTGGGATGAGGATTCTTCCCAACAGAAGTGTAATCGCCAGTTGAGATCTTATAGAAGCCTTTATCTTTCATATTCTCTTTCACGGTTGGCATAATAGTTCTGTTCTGCATAAGCCTGTTGCTCTGCAAGAATTCAACAACTGCTACCATAAAGGAAATTTTAGATTTGTCATATTGACACTTGTGCTCTAGTTGAAAGATCCTTGATTGTTGGCTTGACAACTGATTTCTACCCAACAGAGGCTTCTTGCTTGTTGAGGTTCTATAATATAATCGTCACCGTTCTATTCTATGGAAGAGCAACACTCTATACGGATTGAACAAATGGCTAATAATTACCATGTACCAAAACCACATGATGGGAATCCTCCCATTTTTTATGGTAAGAATTTTGCCTATTGGAAAATTCGAATGAGTGTATTCGTAGATGCTATTGATGATGACTTATGGTCCTATATAGAAGATGGTCCACCTTCTATACCAGAGAACCAACAAAATGATCGAGATGGTTGTCCCACATGGAATACCTCAAGATCAAACGACTAACTAAGACGGCAAAGTACTTAATATTTAGTGTTATGTCTGAAAGTGAATTCATGAAAGTTTCTACTCCCACTTCGGGCAAGGAAATCTGGGATAAGCTTGTCACCATGTACGTTGGGACAGAACAGATAAGAGAAACTAAGATGAATTTCCTAATTCAGCAATACGAAAATTTTACTATGTAGGGTGATGAATCTGTAGAACAAATGTTCCAGAGACTCAACCTCCTAGTTGATGCCTTAACACACTTAGGCAAACACTATACAAATTCTGAGCTAGTTTGAAAGGTTCTGCGTGTTCTACCCAAATCTTGGGAAGCTAAGAAAACGACTACATAAGAAGCTAAAGATAATTTTACTATTCGGCTAGATCAGTTAATGAGCTCATTGATATCATATGAGATGGGAAGATCCTCTCAGTCTGATACAGAGAGAGCAGTAGCTTTCAGAGCATCGGAAGAGCCCACGGAAGGTTTTGATGATTAAGCAGAAGCTGATTCGGATGATGAACTCGCCATGATAGCTGAATGTCTTCTGCGGTTCGCCTCCTAGAAACACTTCAATAAAAAGAAAGGGTATTACATAATAGAATGTCCTTTACTTAAAGAGAAGGAAAAAATTTCTACATAGTCTAAGTCCAAGAAAGCAACGGCTGCTTAGGCAGATCTTGATGATTCTGATGATTGAGGAAGAAGAAGCACTAATGTGCCACACTGCTCACACAGAAACTCAAAATGAAATTCATACCTGCTTTCAAACAGAAGCTGTTGAAAGTGAATGGTATCTGGATAGCGGATGGTTCAGGCACACGACCGGAGATCCATCAAAATTTTCTCAACTGACTCTAAAGAATGGAGGGTCTGTTAAATTAGGTGACAATAGAAAAAGCTCTGTCATCGGTAAAGGAACCATTGGAAGTCCCGACTCCATGGTTATAGATGAGGTTCTGTTAGTAACAGAACTCAAACATAATCTGCTGAGCATAAGTCAGCTTTGTGACAAAGGTTATACAATAACTTTTTGATCAAGATAAGTGTTCTGGTTTCCTAAACAATGAAGTTCGCTTCATTGGAAATCGGAAAAGGAACATCTACACCTTGACACAGGAGAGCTTCTGTGCTACAGAAAACTGCCTTCTGTAAGTAAAAAATGAGAGCCATCTGTGGCATAGAAGGTTGGGACATTCCAACTTTAAATTGTTATCCAAGCTTGTGAGAAAAGAGTTGGTGAAAGGTTTACCTAATATCAGATTCGAGCAAGACAGGTTCTGTGAAGCATGTTCCCTTGTAAAACAAACCAAATCTTCATTCAAGACTAAGAAAAAAATTTATACTATGCAACCACTTGAACTTCTACATATAGATCTATTCGAACCTATTAGAGTTCAAAGTATTGGTGGTAGAAGATACTGTCTAGTTGTAGTAGATGACTACTCTAGATACACGTGGGTTAAATTTCTAACTCACAAAAATGATGCTTTTGAAAATTTCATAAACTTCTAAGAAATTACATAATGATATTGGATCTTCTGTAAAAGCTATAAGGACGGATCGTGGTACTGAGTTTGAAAAATATGAATTCGCTACTTGTGTGACGAACATGGTATCGATCACAACTTCTCTGCACCTTATGCTCCACAACGGAATGGATTAGGAGAAAGGAAAAATCGAACACTTACAGACATGGCTAGAACCATGATATGTGAGAGCAATGCTCCGCAGAACCTTTGGGCAGAAGCTGTTAATACAGCCTGATACATCTCTAATAGGGTTCTACTTATAACCATATTAGAGAAAACTCCCTATCAACTATACAGGGGGAGGAAACCAAACATTTCGTATGTTCATGCCTTTGGACATCCATGTTTTATCTTGAGACCTTCTAATGACAATCTAGGAAAATTTGAAGCTAAGACAGATGAGGGTATCTTTCCGACAAAGCAAAGCATATAGAGCCCTAAACAAAAGGACATCTATTATAGAGGAGTCCATTAATGTAAAAATTAACGACTCACCGACAAATGATACTACAGGAAATGTAATATCTCTAGAACCTACATAAGGTTTTGTAGAACATCCACCTTCTATGAAAGATGTGGGTGAGCCCTCTATTCATGAATCTCAAAAAGATCATGAACTAACGAATGATAATTCTGAATAATCATATCAGAATAATCAAAATGATTTTAGAGCACCTGCACTATATCAAAAACGACATCCTATAGACGAAGTCATAGGAAAGATCAATAGTGGTATACAGACAAGACGTTATGTTATTAATAGTGGTGTACAAACAAGACATCCTATTGACCAAGTCATTGGAAACATCAATAGATGTTTTTTTCAATACAGTTCTATTACGTAGAATCCGTCAACACAGAACATTAATTGGTTGATATCTTTACAAAGCCTCTTGATAAAGAAAAGTTTTTCTTTTTTAGAAGTGAACTAGGAATCCACCATCCTATATATTGTCTTACAAAAGACAAAAGAAGGTTAAGTAATCAATCAAGTAGAAACTTGCTACAGAAGGTACAAACATCTGTACACTTCACTACAAAAGGTAGAATCCTCTTTATACTATACTATAGAAGGTACATATCTCTGTACACTTCACCATAGAAGGTAGAATTCTGCATTCTATTACACAAAAGGAGAAGTTTGTAACAGAAAGGATGTTGCTGCACCTTCTGCTCGACCCTCTGCAGCTAAAGCATCTGCTGCACAGAGACAACCCAGATCATCTAATGAAGGGTCTCTCTCCTTGAACTTAAACCACTCTCCTCAAGGATCTCCAGCAGTAAGCTGTATCAAATGGGGAAGACATCCGCGTCCTCCAGCGACTTGTCATGGACCTTACTCGCTTGGTAGAATATCAAGAAAAGCTTCTTAGCAACAACATTGAAGAGGTCTCTTCTCATGATGTATAATGATCTCATGTGTTGCTTGAACCTTTTATTCCTTAGATAAAAAAGAATTGATTTTCATGGTCTAAAGGTTTTGATGCAATAAGTGTCATTTGTGGACACACCTTCTGCATGTTGGTTTTGAACTTTCTGTTCTACCTTCTACAAGAACTGAAACTACCATCTGCACTTTGGTTGTGAACGCTATGTCGTATCTTCTACAGAAATCTTCTCTTCTTTATCAAATTTCGATCACCTATCCTTTTGATGTGACCAAAAGCGGAGAGAAATTGTGTTGATGGAGAGTACTTCGTTCTGTATTTGGTTGTAAAAAATCTTTGATTTTCTATAGCTTCTAGGGTGTAGAAGGCTATGAAACTTATAGCTCATAATCTACCTTCTGCAGGGTATGCGAATCGTGATCTTATATAATCACCTTTGCTGGGAGTGCAAAAGTGAAAACTCATCATTTTTGTCGGGCTAAAATACAGAAGCTTCACGCTCTGTACATACCACAGAAGCTTTGTACTATGTAAACAACTCGCTCTTATAACAGAAGCTTCTATGCTCTGTGATGGATGATTCCGCGGCACCATATATTAATAGATGTTAGGTCTCTCTCTAACGCAAATCACTTTGACGATGCATGGATCGCTTTAATTGAATAGGTTTTGATGATGAGCTTTGACCTTCTGTGTAACAGAAGTCAAACATCTACTCTACAGAAGCTACTCACGTTGAGAACTTTCTGTAAGAAATATTTTTATGATTAAATGATTCTTTAATGATTATTTAATTATGAAATAACAAGGATTTGCTCAAGATATTAATCTGATCAAATACAATGGATTACGTCTCCAAATAATCCCAATAAGAATTATATTTTCCATAAAAGGAAATATAATCTTCTATTTATGGTAAGGTTCTGCAAGGTTATGCACAACCTTCTGTGGATCCAAACTATCAACAAAGAACCGTTATTTGGGATGTCTAACCACGTCATCTGTCTGGACACATTCAATTATGTGTCTTGAACTGGTACACGTTTCGTAGAAGGTTGCCGGCTAGATTTAGCTAGAACCTTCTGTAACGCAGTATTCGTGTAAACAATCATCAAATCATTATCAATTGATATGATATTATTACCTAAAGAATATATAACTGGTGTGACATTTTAGTAAATAATACATTGTAAATAATTCTTTGTTTTTTATGTTTGTAAAAGGTTGATCATGAAGATTACCTTCTACATTTTCACCAAGATTATTTTGTATAAATACGGCCATTCAGCTACGCTTCTAGGGGAGCACTTGTGAAGTTTTACAGTTGTAAAATACAGAGAGGATGCTGAGAGCTTGTAACTTTTCGTTTGAGATTTGTTAGTCACACATGAGGAACGCTAGCTGCAAAAGGCTGCATCATTGGTGAAGTCTTCTGGGATGGTGACTCGGGGGCCACGAGGGACTTGCAGGAGATGTTGGTCGGAAACGTGCGGCAGGTTGCTGGCGTGGCCAACGTGTAGTGGGCCGAGAGAAAGGCAGATACCCCGGGAGCACAGAAGGTAAAGGACTAACCAGCTTCTGTGGAGTAACGTTTTGTGTGTGCAGGATAACGTTGGGCAGGGGTTCTGTGTCTGCTTAGCCGTAGTCTCGAGGGATCATGAAGGAGAACCTTGGGCAAGGGTTTTGTGTTTGCTCAGTCGAGATCTCGAGGAATCGCATAAGGGAAGTCGCGGCGGTTGCTGTGTAGGTGGGGACGCCGCCGGAGTGAAAAGTCATATCGAAGTCCCAGTGGGTTGCTGTGCAGGTGGAGACGCCGCCGGAGTGAAAAGTCTCGGAGGAAGTCACGACATGTTGCTGTGCAGGAGAGGACACCGCCAGAGAGAAACGTCCGACAATCGGTTACTTTTATTAGTCACGGTAACACGTGCACCAAGTTACTCTAGTCCAGAACCTTATGGTCTGTGCTGTGAAATTCAGTCATCTGTAGTGTAGAACCATCTGGTCTGTGCTGTAGAAGGTTGACACACTTGGTACAATACCTTACGATCTGTGTTGTCGAATGAGTCACCTTTGTTGCAGAACCTTCTGGTCTGTACTGTAGAAGGTCGATCTCATATCACCTTTCATAATCACTACTATGTTACGTATCACTTTTTGTAATCTCTACTACGTTACGTTTGAGCGATAACCACCCAAATTCTGGTGAAGAGTGGATGTAGGCAAGTTGTCGAACCACTATAAAAGTCTTGCGTGTATCAAACAAATCACAATAACATTCGTATGTTCTGTCTTACAGAAACCTGTCCCTACAATTCTGTTTTACAAAAGCTTTCTTCCGCTGCGGGGTTTGTCGAAAAGGAGTTAAAAATCCTTAATTGGACTTTAACACTAATTCACCCCCCCTCTTAGTGTAACTGTTTCATATGCATCCCTGCCGCGAAGGGAATGCTATTCGACTATCTCACACGTAGGGTCAGGGTGTTGGTTTTAAGGCATGATGGAAGGCAATAATAATAAAAATCTTTAGTCCATAAAATGAATCAACTCGTGGTAGATATATATGAAATTAACTCAAAACATATTTCAGAGTTGTACCTGAAAATCTTTTGCTCAACGAAATGATTTAATAATCAACCGAGAGCCCCATATACGACTTCTTTAGCGGTATCCATGATTACGAACACTCCTTGATACATTAAATCACTTTTGGATCCTCACATCTCGAAATTCAAAAGAGAACTTATACACCTTTTTCTCACTCGATCTTATGTTCAATGATTGTGAAAAAGGAAACGTATAAAAGGAAAAAACAATATGTGTATTAACGGTCTGTTCGCGTCGGAAACGGAGCACGTCGAAAATACTTGGCACGAACACTCGCAGGGGTTCGAATGTGGTCGCCAGTAAATGAAATAGATGAATTGTATTAATCAACGATGCCAAAACAACGTCTTACAAATAAATTGAAAAGCTTACAGCCACAAAAACAAATAAAGTCGATGAAGCAAACTGGAATGGTGGAATTTGGCTTCTGGAAGGATGATGGACGGAGTATGGTCGAAGGTAGTGATGGATCTGGATGCCTGGTGGTGGAGTGATGGGGGAGCTTTGGTGTCGAGGCTACGGTTGCTCACCAAAACGAAGTAGTGAAGGCAGAAATTGGTTATCAGAGCTAAGGTTGCTCACTCTGATGGTGGAAGTGAAGGCCAAGAACCCTTGCGAGTTCACCCAGGTCGGGGTCTGGACGCCTGTTAACTAAAACTAAAGGATTGACTATCAATGCAAAGTATGTTTTGGTTTGATTGTCGTGTCTGACTAAGGAAGATCTTCTCCCTTTTATACTGAATCTTAGTGTGCCTGGGATGTTTGACACATTCTCAGAGTATCTTCCTAGGTCGTGGTCCTCCTAACTGACTTTCGAAAATCTCGGTAACAAATTGATCCTGGTAGACATGGCGTTTACCCTCACAAACTTAACACGAATCCTCGTCTATCAGTTTGGGCTCGCGTAGACTCACTGTCCTCCCTCATAGACTTAACACGAATCCTCATTTTCTCTTTGGTCTAATGGGCCACAGTACCACTCCATTTGGGCCATACTTAATTTAGGCCCAAAATATTTTGTCATGTCAACACAAGCCCTCCTTTTTTTGCTGAGGTGATATGCATCACCTGAGCACTTGTCAGACTATCATTCAAAACTGAACGATCTCTTCAATTCCCTCCTAACAAGCTTCTTTTGCCAGAAAGACCTTCCTTCTTCCTCTCGCTCTACGAAACCCTAACCTACTATTTTCCTCCAGCTATGTCGGATTTTGATACTTTCCAGTGGCACAAACACCGCGCCAGACCTCCAGGCGTAGTCCAGATTGCCGACTGTCGTGGCGAGGGTCTGACTCTTGGGCCTATTCTTGCTTCAACATAGTTCTCCAAGACTGTGCTGCACAACTATCTAAGCACGGCGCACCCCATACCTTTGTCAAAAAGAGTTCACTACTCTCTTGAACTGGGAGAAGAAGAGCGGCTTCTTGTGCTTCCCCTCTGTGGAAAAATCTGTCATCAATAAGTGGTTTGCTCTCCGATTTGCTCTCAATAAGTGGTTTCCCCTTTATGATCTCTGGCAGTTCTTCTGGTTGTCTATTGCTACCAAAAAATGCGACCCGAGGGTATGTGCAAGCCTTCTCCCAATGATTCCTTGAACTGGTTCTTTTTCCCAGAGAGTCCTGGTCCTATTACCCTAGAGGACATCAATTTCTTGACCAACTGTTTTGTGTCTGGTGCTCCTATTCGGATCTATTCGTCCGATGATGACTACAACAGCAGTGAGATGATCCAGATCGTTAGCACTGCAGAGAATCATCTGAAAATGATTAAAAGGGATAACCTAGATGCCTGGGGCAGAAAACAGGAGGTTGAGTCCTTTTCTGTCTGGTAGAGGCGACTGACGCAATTGGGTCCCCTTTCCTTCTGGTCATGTCATTTTGAAACGTAGACAGAGGCTGACCCCAAGCTTATACTGGGATGTTGTTCTGACCAGCAGGGACCTGGTATGTGCTAACAAGAGCGGGTTTTGTTATGAGGTTTATAATCCCCAGCTCTGCGCGAGGCAACTGGGTTTTATCCAGAGCTCTGCAGTTCCTTTCGCGGATTCTCTCAACATTCCCATCCACACTAGAGTTAGCAGCATTCTCTTTAACGAGACTTTCCAGGCCTCCTTTCTCCTCCTTGCAGAGAATACCAAGCTCCGTCACAAGGAATTCCAGTCAGAGACCATCCCGAGCCATGCCATAGAATTATGTTATGTTCAGTGGGCCATTGTTTTTCATGAGTGTAATAACTCAAATCCCCTTTCCTATTTTACTTTATTTTCAAAAATATTTCTTTTGATTCTCTTAATTGCATTCATTAACATTTCCTTCCTAAACGGGAGCACACACACGTTACGGAAGACACAGGGACAGATTGAAACACGTCACCTTTAGACGTTTCAATTTACAGACTTTACAACTTTCAAACGTTACTTTTACTTCCCTATAATAGAAGAGATAGACACACACACGTAAAAAAAAGAGACATAGAAAAAAACACAAAAAAGCTCCCCCTCCAAGCATTCTTCAAGACTCCCCATTTCTCTCGGCGAGCTTCTCGACCAAGGTATGCTCATGGAGCAATGGAGACCCCCTCGACCAGCCTAACCGCGGAGGACATGTTCCCGTTTCACAAGTCGACGACGGTGGCAAGAAGAAACAACGGCAACCCCGGACAACCTCCGACATCCTCCCTTAGCCGTCTCCATGCTCGAGGCCATCTCTCCGGCATCTAGGATCTGCCCTCCCTCGTCTAGAGACGAGGAGGACTCAACTACCACATTTCGTAACCTCGTAGCTTCGCGGGAGGGCTCCCTTGTTGCTTTGACGTTTTCTTGTTTGCGCAGCCGCAAGGATTGGACAGCCGAGAACCAACTCACGAAGACATCTTGTGGTCGACAAAACAGGCCAAGACTCTCACATCCCCTTCCCTTCACACGTCCTAGCATGTTGGGATGTGTTGCAGCCCTCACATCGAGCCAAAATAGCTCGGTAAGTCCAAACATGTTTCGGATCTGTCTGCGCAGCCTTCGGTTTTTGCTGTATATCTTTTTGTGTACTTATCGAAATCACGCGAAACCACTTGCATTTGATTCCTAACTTAAATACAGTTCTAAAACACCAACCAAGCTAAATTTAAGTTCCTAACCTAGGATTTTTGAATGAAACATTGTAATGGTTACAAACGACCGAGTTTCACATGTTTGGACATGACCGTTCGCATTTTTGCCATACGTCGAACTTCAAATATACTCTAGACATGTCACACTAGCTATATATGATGTTTCATGTACAAATTTTTAGTGGTTTTAAAATGACATGGCATTTACATATGAATGGAGTGTTTTCGAAGAATCCGAAAACTTATAGGCCGGATCTGGATGTCGACAGTCCACTCTTTTACTCATAACTTTCTGTTTTGGAAATCGTATTGACCTAAAACTTGCGCCATTAGATGTCTGACTTCAAGAGCTTTTTTCTGAGTATAAGTTATACACGTTTTTCTGAAAAGCAGCAAAACTGTCGGAGCTCGGATCTGCATGTGGACATCTCACTCTTTCGTTCATAACTTTTGTTACAGACTTAGGTTGACTTGAAACTTGTACTATTGGATTATTGACTCGAAGAGCTTTCTTTCAAGTATAACTATGCACATTTTCATGAATTGAGCAGAAAGTTATGCATTTTTTTTGAAAGGCACTAAAGCTGCCGCGGTTCAGAATCATTCAATTACGCATGATTTTCCATCATGCTTGAACTTGCTTGATGTCATTGATATGTTTCTAAGTCCATGATCATCGCGTTTATCATGTATATATTTATCATCCCGATATTTTCGCATGTGAAAATACAATCTCGTCAATCCGAGTGGCATTCGGGACATATTGGAGGTTGATGGGCTCAAACACCTCACATCGTTGGCTTCCGTTTTCCAACTTCAAGATGATGCTCGGTGGACCATAGTGAAAACGCTCCGGACGTCCCCAACCAACAAATTGAAGGTACAAAGGGGAGGTGCGGGCCTCCCCGAATTACTCATTTACACATGTAACGGGCTACGGGCCCAAGTGCATAGGCCCGCAGTCACCACCCTTCCCTGCTCTTTTTTATCTAAATTATTGTTTGTGAGTGTTGTGGTGCATGCTGTTAGGCCCCCTTAGGATTTTTGTCGCATATGACTGTTAAACAAATACACATGAGTTCGGGTCCAGAGCCAGTAAAACAATGACATGAGCCCGGAGTCATGCCCGGATCGGGTCCAACGCTTGTTAACCAAAAGCAAACTTTTGGAGCAAACGCCACCTCTTCGTATGTTTAGATGTAAGAGTTAGTAATTAGGAATCCCCGAATCTACTCTGGTTTTCCTTAAGTCGGTGGCGACTCCGTAATAGTTTACCTAAGTTAAACAACACATTTTTTTACGAAGTCATTTTGGATGAGGGACTGACGACACGAGCCGCTTTTGGAACCTCCTGAAGCTTCCTCCTCGGGCCATGTGCTTCTTTTCGCCCGTCGCCTCTTAAGGAGCACGGAGACGATCGGCGAAGAGTCTGGGCAGACCCGGTCAGGAATCGAAGGAGGAACCACCTTGGTCTTTTCCGCAGCGTTCGACGCTCGAGTCGCGACGCCGACCGGAAGACTCTAGGGGGAGCGGGCCCGGATCCTCAGGTCGTTCGAACCGCTACGCGCGTGCTAGGCCGGAAGGCGCGCGTACATCCCGGATGGCGACTCCGCTGGGGAATCTGCATGTGGATTCCTTTCGAACGCTCTTACATTTTTAATCCACATGCGGAGAGGAGTTCTTGTTTGCGTATGTAATTGCTTGGCTCGGTGCCCTTTGTATGCCCTCATGGTTGTATTTGTTTACCGCTTACTAGGCATGTCTAGGAGTGCCCGAACCCGGGGCTAGGATGTTTAGGGGGTCACCGAAAGGCCTAGTCTGGTGCTCTTTGCGTATGGTTTTTGGCCAGGCCCCGCCTCCCTCAGTCCGATGGTGGTTTAGAAGCCTTCATCCGAGAGTCTAGCATTGTTTGTCCACTACAGGTGCCAGACGCTGCATATGCATTTATTTGTTACTAAGTGACTGCTACCTGTGCAGGGACAGGTCTCAGGTATGCTTTGTATGCGATAAATCGTAATAACTAATTTTGTTCATTTTGCAGCGGTTTGGGTTGGTTGCGGGGGTTTCCTCAACTCTTTTCCTCCCTTCCCTATCTCCCCTATTTACATTACTACATCCATTTGCATTCATTCTGCATTAGTGCCTGTTATGCAAAAGTTGACGCATCAACACATTTATATTTGTTCAATACTTTTCAAACTTAAATAATTCGCATGCAAATTCACCTCATATTAGGATTTGGATTGGATTTTTGTTACAATTGAATGACGTCCAAGCTTGTAGGTTGAACTCATGGAGTCAATAGCACTACGCACTACGCAAAGGGGTTTCATCTACGGATTTGCTTCGACGGTGGCTCGATGTGCTCAGACCCTCAGAAAGGGAGTTCGTGCAACAAAAGCTTGGAGGTCTCTTTCACCTCATCGCTGGTTCTTGCTTTAGCATCTCATGGAAGTCGACTGGTTCCTGCTTCAGCATCTCGTCGCTCGCTAGGATCCCGAGAGCTATACCTTCAGATTTGGCACTTTGGAACTGACACCAACTTATGTAGAATATGGGGATCTATATGCATTACCTCCTCACTCGGGAATCCTCCCCCTACCTTATGACGACAAGCCAATAAACTACGTAGCTCGTCTCCTTCAAATCTCACCAGCAGTTGTGCCCAGCTTGTTTACTGCGGAAGGACATATCAACGTCAACAGGCTCTTCGAGTTACGCAACACGCCGTATGAGCCACGCATGGGGGACGGTCAAGGATCAGCGAGGGCATTTATCCTCTTGTTCACAGGGACGATACTCTACCCATATAGTGAGGCGTTGCTCAACAAGCGAACAGTCTACCTGACAAAAGTAATCATCGAAGGAAGGCCTTTTCTTCCCAACCTGGTCGGCGAAACAAATTACAGACTCACCCGGATTGTGCGCCGAGCGAGAGAGGGTGTGCAAAATCACAAGTTTACGTTCAGCCCGACACTGCTCCAGACTTGGTTCTATATCCACATCGGCATCACCGGGGAATCGTTCAGACGGGAACAGTTTCCAGATCTGCTTGACCGCATATCAGGGCGCGCTCGGCTTCCGACTCGTACCTTTGCTGGTGTCCGAGCTCTCTTCCGCTCTCTGGAGCCAGAAGACTTCTACCAGATGGCCAAATGCTTCGACGTGGACTGGGCCATCATAAGTTCCCTGGATGGAGATTACATCCCGATCGTCGGGATCACCGGGACGTCTTACTACTGTCCGGCACGGGTCATGCACAAGTTCGGAGGAATTCCGCGGATCAGAGCAGCACCAACTAAACCATTTGATCCGATCGACCTGGATAACCCACCACCAAGGGGCGTAATTCGGCGAGCAACGACACACTTCGCACGCGTGTGGATGACTCTCACAGAGAAAGAGTTCGACCTTCCCCCAAAACATCAGAATGACATCGACGCCCAGTCAGCCCGTTTCCAGAAGAAGCGCATTACTCCTTGGGATCGCATTTGAAGATTGACTCTATCATAACGGGCTTGAAATCCCATTTCATCTTTTATTCGTCAAACTTTTTAATACTCTTTGTAATAAACTTCAGCTTAAACGTTGTTTTGCTGACTTATTTTCTCTCTCTTGGATTGTGTTCATTGTAATTACAATCCAATCCGTGCATTAGACATGATCATGCATCCAAAGTATCACATTGCTCGATGTTGATTCAATTCTTTTCCTCTCAAGGTACCGAACGGCCAAGATTGATCCGCAAAGAAAACGTCCGAGAACCCGCTCCACCCGAAAAGCTATGGCCGCCATCGCTCCATGCCGCACCTCCACTTCTTCAACTACTTCCGCCATTAGTAACTCTCTCGTGACCGCTGAGGCTATTCCAACTGCTCATGCTGCTGTCTTGACTGTCACTACCGCGGGATCGGCTCAAACATCAGCACCGGTTTCGCCTCTTGCTAGGTCCCCCGTTCTCGCCGAGCTATTCCCTAGAGCCCCAGTCTTCACTGTCGGGCCGTCCACAGCTGGGGTCAGTGCTCCAGTTTTCATCCCGCCGCTGACGGCTTTCACGACACCGGCAATTGATTCATCAACCGTTCCACTAGTGGTACCACCACTCAACCCCAACACGTTTGAGGCAGCCCAAAGCGCCAACGATACTTCCCTGGGAGTTAAGGTGAAAACCCTCACAACCGAGCTGTCATCTCTCAAATTGATGATGGCTGAGTTCTTCCAGCGGCAACCAACGGCTACACCTGCCGTTTCTATTGTCTCCCAAAACCCCCATCTTCTACCTATCATGCCTGGATCCACCATATCTACAATGCCACCTTACTTCCCACATATTCAACCAGGCTTAATCGCTTCATCAAGCCCTCCATTCCCCCATAACCATGTTGTCCCTAGATCCGCTATCTCCGCAAGTATAGCAGCACCTTTTTATAACCAACACATGCGTGGACCGCCTTTTTCGTCAACCACAACACCACCATATCTCCCACCATACTACCCTCAACCTTCCACACCAGGGCCAAATCCCTATCAATCAGCGTCACTTGGGCCATCTCCCTATTATCCTGCCGCCCCTACAACTGCCGGCTTTCCAGTACCCCGGGCTCCACATGTGGAATCAACTATGCCAACCCCGACAAGTCGTAATGCGGCCATTATCGATCAGTTATTTGGTGAACAACAGCAGGCCAATGCTTTTGAGACAAGGCTCGAAGCTAAGATTGCGACGATGCAAGAAGAGGAGGCGCGCCGTATGGCGAGAATGGAGGAACGCCTCAATGCCATTCAAGGGCACCAGGCTCACAACTGGGAATATGCCAACTACTATGTCCCCCAGATTCAAGTCCCGCCGAAGTTTAAAATGCCTGAATTTGAGAAGTTTCGAGGTAATGGCTGCGCGGAGTTACATTTGAAACACTTTTGCCACAAGATGGCTGTATACCCGGTAGATGATAAGTTTCGCATCGCCATGTTCCAAGAGAGCTTAGCGAAGTCGGCGTTGCACTGGTATTACACCAAGGATGTAAGCTAGTACACAACTTTCAAGGAGTTAGCCCTCGACTTTCTCAATTACTACAGTTTCAATGTAGAAATGGCACCCACAATATCAGACTTGCGGAAACTGAGAAGGTACCGCTCCGAGGACATCAAACAATTTGCTTATCGGTTCAGGGAGGTGGCTTCACAGATTAAACCAGCTTTGAAAGAAAAAGAGCTGATAGATGAGTTCTTCCAACTCCTGACGCGCGAGTATCTACCATACATGATTGGTCAGACCATCACAACCTTCGCCCAAGTAGTCATCAATGCCGATAAACTCGATGGGGCAAGCCGGGATGGGCTAATTCCTCCCCCTTCAGTAAAGCCAGCCGTCAAACCAAAGCCCAAGGAGCTCGTCGAGGCTGCAGAGCACAATAAGGCAGCAGTACCGCCGACTTCAAATGCGCCAAGGTCATACGCCGCAGTTACCTTTAGACCCCATGTGCCTGTGGTGGCCAATCCTAGACCGACCGCTCCCGTGACGATGCACCAGCAGCCAAGGCCTGCACGGCAAGAGCGTCCCCGACGCAGATTGGAAGACCTAGTTCCGACTCCCGACACATTAGATGTAATGTTCACCCGGCTGAGAGACATGGGCTTCATCTCACCCGTAGACCCTAAACCGACCAACCCTTCCTCTTTCGGCTGCAACCCCAAGGCAAGTTGTCAATATCACTCTGGAGCAGTGGGACACGACACCAAGGACTGCATCGCGCTCAAGTTTAAAATTCAGAACTTATTAGACAACAACGTCATCACGTTCACAACACCGGCCACAACTCCAAATGTCATGAGCAACCCATTGCCCGAGCACGTCAACTATGTTGGGGCAAACCCCTTCGCACCGCTGACTGATCATGAAAAAGAGGTGTATTTACATGAGGTGGAGCAAGAGATCACTGAACATGCCAATGTAAATGAGGTCAATCAAGGACGAAGCTGGAGACGCCGACCTCGCATGCGCACTCACTATATACCACCCAATGTGGCTGTACCCCTGAATCTCATGCCGGTATATATTAGACAGGCCAACAAATCGCATTTCTGGGTTCCAATTGTTCCTCCTAGAACTGAAGTTCAGCCTCCGAGAAAGCAAAAGAAGTCTGATTTTGAGAAGGTGGTTGATACGGAGGTCAGGACTCATGAGTCTGAAGGAGAAGAATATGTCAACATGATCGAGTCCAATCGTGGTCGAGGACGAGGCCGAGGCCGAGGACGTGGACGTGGACATGGATCCTATGGAGAAGGTACACACCCTCTACAGATGCATGCCGCTATACCGGACATCTTCCCCCAAGTACTCCCTCGAGTACTATATGTCTACATCCCATTGGGTGCAGCGCAACCGGAGATGCCACCACAAGCACCTGCACTGATACAGATGGAATCAAGGAGTCCAATTATAATTGGTCCAAGTAGCATGATACCCAGCCCAGAAGTCGAGCTCATCACCCGTTCAGGAAGAGTGGTGCCGGCACCAGAGCCCCAACTGCAGCCTGAGTCTTCAAAGCCCAAGGGGCCGTCGAACGAACAAATTCGCAAATTGATCTACTCGGTGAAAGAAAGCGACTACAACATTGTCGAGCAACTGAAGAAGCAACCCGCCCATATCTCCCTCTTCGATTTGATCCATTCTTCTGACAAGCACAGGGAGATGTTGGAGAAATTTTTGGCCGAGGTACATGTACCGGAGGAGATTGAGGTCAACGCGCTGGACTCGTACATGAACGGCATGCTAGCAAACAATGCCATTACCTTCTCGGAAGATGACCTCCCTGAAGGAGGACGGGACCACAATAGTGCTTTATTCATCACGCTCAAATGCCGTGATACTATTGTTTCCAAGGTGCTCATCGACGGAGGGTCCGGAGTCAACATCATCCCACTCGATGTGGCTCATAAGCTCGGTATCAACACGGAGAAACTCCCACCTTCCAGCCTGACCATTCGAGCTTTTGACGGCGCAAAGCGTCAGGCCCACGGCGAGGTGACCCTAGAGATCAAAGTGGGGCCTACTCTCTTTTCCTCCGCATTCCAAATTCTTGAGACTGCCGGGTCCTTCAACATGCTGTTAGGACGTCCATGGATCCATCAAGCCGGGGCAATCCCTTCGACTCTACACCAGATGGTCCGTTTTCCTTCAGATGGCAAGCTTATCATAGTCAAAGGGGAGTGTACCATGGAGTTATGCCATGAAATTGACATGCCTTACGTCGGTGAACCAACTGGCGAACCATCGACAGCTCAGGCGTTCGAGATGGTGAACATGGTCAGGAGGGACTTCAGGTCAGATCCCCTAATGGGCCGGGGCAACCGCAGCGCTGCTCGACAGTTCATCAGATTCGGATACTAGCCTGGTCAAGGACTCGGAGCTCAAGGGCAAGGCATCCGACATCCGATCGACATACCTACCCAGTTGGGGACACGCGCTCTCGGATCCAAAGGCAACGAACCGCGGAGGCCTAAACCAACAATCCAGGACATGCGCGCTGGAGGCAAGTCAGTTATCCCTTTTGTTCGTTCGTCAGCAACGACAATGGAGGGAGAGATCCTCTCTGAGCAGATGGAGGGTATGAAGATTGAGGCACAAGAGCCCGAAGAAGTCAACATGATGGAAGCGTCGAAGTCAACATGATGGAAGCGTCGAACCCAACTGAGTTAGACATGCCGCTCGAAGGGTGAACCTTTCCAACTTTACTTTTTGCACTTAGAATAATCGAGTCTAGAATAAATTACCTTGCTACATTCTGGTCGCGGACTAGCAAGGTTATCCGTATGTAACGCGACTTTAGTCAGTGTCTATGGGATCGGGACGCTGATGATAAAGGGCGAATCTGAGGAAACAACGAGGGCCCCGCTGAGGCCTGATCCTACAACGTTTTATTTTTATTTTAGAACGTTTGACTTATCATAGTTGTCACGTCGTATAATACTTCAAATTTCATGCAATTCAGCTACAACCACGACCTTGACTTGTTTCTTACATGCAGGAACGACGCTTCGGACATACCTGAAAATACCCCAGAACATGACGGAGTAGTTGTAGATAACCCGAGATCCCTCTAAGGCTACCATAGTCTCGAGCTAGGTCTCCAACGACATGAGGAACCAAAGGAGATAACATTACAAGAACCCAAAACAATCAACATCAGAATGGATGATGAGCCCAAAGAGCTACACATTGGGGCTGATCTCCCAATAGATGAGGCCGAAAGTATCGTCAACCTACTCAGGGAATTTTCAGATATCTCCGCTTGGACGTATGAGGATATGCCAGGACTAGACCCGGAGATAGTGGAGCACAAAATCCCCACTGATCCACTAATTCGTCATATTAAGCAAAAACAACGCCGGTACAAACCCGAGCTAGCTCTTGCGATCAAGGAAAAGGTCAATAAACTCCTCAAAGTCAACTTCATCGAGGTAGCCAAGTACCTACAATGGGTCGCCAACATCGTCCCTGTCATCAAGAAAAACGGGAAGGTCCGAGTCTGCGTCGATTACCGTGACCTTAACAAGGCGAGTCCCAAAGACGACTTCCCTCTGCCGCATATCGACCTGCTGGTGGACAATACCGCTAGTTTTAACAGGTTTTCTTTCATGGATGGATTTTCTGGTTATAACCAAACATGTATGGCTGAAGAAGACAAGGAGAAAACGACTTTCACAGCACCATGGGGCACATTCTGTTACCGAGTCATGCCTTTCGGACTCAAGAATGCCGGGGCAACTTATCAACGCGCAATGGTAGTGCTATTCCATGACATGATGCATCGTGAGCTTGAGGTCAACGTCGACGACATGATCGCCAAATCCAGAGCAGAAGAAGACCACACTGTTGTTCTCCGCAAGCTATTTGAACGACTTCGCAAGTACAAGCTTCGTCTCAATCCGGCCAAGTGCGTCTTCTGGGCAACGTCAGGCAAACTTCTAGGGTTCATTGTCAGCAGCAAAGGCATCGAAATTGACCCCGACAAAATCAAGGCAATTCGCGATCTCCCAGCACCAAAGTCAGTTAAGGAGATTCGGGGCTTCATGGGTCGCGTCAACTACATTGGAAGGTTCATCTCCAACTTAGCGGATACGTGCAAACCATTGTTCAAGAAACTAAGGAAAGATGTCAAGTTCGAATGGGATGATGACTGTAAAACCGCGTTCGAACAGATAAAGGCCTATCTAACAGAACCACCCGTCCTCATCCCGCCAAAGCTGGGGCACCCTCTCACGCTCTACCTCACAGTTCGAGAAGAATCATTTGGAGCCATGCTTGCCCAACAGCTGCTAGGCACAAAGGAACACGCGGTGTATTACCTAAGCAGGAAATTCACGGATTGCGAGTCTCGGTACACGGTGTCAAAACGTACCTGTTGCGCACTCGTCTGGGTGTTACATCGACTCCGACATACACCCTCCATTACGAGATTCTATTAGTTTCCGAGAGCGATCCCCTCAAATATCTCTTCGACAAGCCAACACTAATCGGAAGAGTCTCTAAATGGCAGTTGCAGCTAGCTGAATTCGACATCAGATTTCACTCAACAAAGTCAATCAAAGGAAGAACAATCGCTGATCACATTGCGGAATATCCAGGGACAGACAATTCGCCTTTGGAAATCAAATTGCCAGACGAAAACATCTTCCTCACCGAGCTACAACAAAGATGGACAATGTATTTTGACGGCGCTGTCAACTCTTCCGGTTCAGGCATCAGAGCAGTAGTGATATCCCCAGACGGACAATACTATCCAACAGCTGCTAAAGTCACATTCCCCTGCACAAATAACATTGCTGAATACGAAGCATGCATCCTTGGCCTATTACGTGCACTCGACATGCGAGTCCGATTTCTTGACGTTCATGGAGATTCAGCACTCATCATCTCCCAAACAAACGGGGCATGGCGCACACGGGACCCAAAGCTCATCCCATATCAGGACTACCTACAAACACTAGTCCGCCAATTCGTCGATATTGAGTTCAATTACCTCCCACGGGCAGATAATCGTTTCGTTGACACTCTTGTTGTTCTTGCATCAATGATTCCATTAGCAAGAGAAATGGACATAGAGCCTCTTCGCATCGACATCGCCGAAGACCCAAGTTGCATGCATGTCGAGCCCTGCCAACCTGGGGACTCACCACCGTGGTTTACAGACATCAAAGCTTACCTAGAAACGAACACATTTCCCCAAGGCAGCACAGGAAAGGAACAGAAATTCATCCGGATGATTGCTAGGAAATACTTCCTCAATGGTGACGTGCTCTATAAGAAGTCATTCACGACAGCCCTCATGCGGTGCGTTACCGAACAAGAAGCTCAAGACATCATCTTCGAAGTCCATGAAGGTGTTTGTGGACCACACATGAACGGTTATGCCCTCGCTCAAAAGATCATGCGTCAGGGATACTATTGGCTCACAATCGAGGCCGACTGTATCAAATACGTCAAAACCTGCCACAAATGTCAGATCTACAGTAACAAGGTGCATGTCCCTCCAACAAGGCTCTACCCACTGTTCGAACCGTGGCCATTCTCAATGTGGGGCATGGACGTCATCGGACCGATTAATCCCAAGGCATCAAATGGGCATCGGTTCATATTAGTCGCCATCGACTATTTCACTAAATGGATCGAAGCACAATCTTTCAAGGAAGTCACCGCGAATAACGTCATACGTTTCACGCGGGCAAATATCATCGCCAGATACGGAGTTCCAGAACTGCTCGTCACCGACAACGGCACAAACTTCAAAGGCAAACAGATGAATTCTCTATGCACTGAATTTCGAATCAAACACCTCAACTCATCACCGTACCATCCACAAATGAACGGTGCAGTCGAAGCCACCAACAAAAACATGAAAAGGATCCTTCAGAAGACGGCGATTACATATCACGATTGGCATGAGAAGCTCCTTTTCGCACTACTCGCCTATCGGACTACGATGCGCACTTCGACTGGGGCAACTCCCTTTGAACTTGTCTTTGGCGCTCAAGCAGTTATTCCAGCTGAGGTCAAGCTACCTACTCTTCGGATCTTGTCCCAAAACAACATGACCGAGGAAGAGAAGGCCAATCACCAGCTCGCGCACCTCGACTTCATCGATAAGAAACGACTTGCCGCAATAGACCACATGCAATGTTATCAACAACGCATGTCCAGGGCATTCAACAAAAAGGTCAAAGAGGTCAAGTACAAACCAGGAGACCTCGTCCTCAAACGGATCCTTCCAAATGCCAAAGATCCTAGGGGAAAATTTGCTCCAAACTACGAAGGACCATTCGTCGTCAAACACGCTTTCTCGGGAGGAGCTACCATCCTAACAAAGATGGATGGAGGAAAACTGTCACAACCAATCAATGCGGACGCTCTCCGACGCTATTACACTTAAATGGGTGGCAAAACTTCAAGCTAAATACTTGTGGCAGTTTTCGTCAATCCTTTGATTCCTTCGGACGAAGATGCAATGATGAAACAAAAAAAGGGAAGTATCAAAAACTCTATTTTGCCTTTCATATAAATGAAGTTACATGAGCAAACTTCGTTTTAAGATAAACAAGTTAAATGAGCTTACTTGTTATCCGCCCTTTGGCGAGTGTAGGCACATGAACATCTTGCATTACAGACAAAGGCACGGGTGGTCGGGTGGAAAATTTCGAGCCAAGGCTTCGAGATTGCCTTTGTTGTCACTAAAGATGATCGTATCGAAAGGGAGTGTCATCTACACTACTCTCTAACAAGATTTCTTATCATTCCCCAGATGGAGTCATGCCTTCGTTTTTCCACATTGGCGTCTGTCACACCGATTATCAAGATGGACATATCCATCTCATTTCCCCAGCGGATACTATACTTTATTATTATTCACCCAAACAAGAGGTGAAGAATATGAGCTAACTCCGTCTCCGTTCGTTATCAACTGTGTAGGTACTTGGACATCCTCACAGTACGATACAGACCCCTGGCAGAGTCGTAGGTGATCGGGTGAGAGCCATTTTGAAAATAATTTCAGAGAACATGACTGGGGCATTAAGGTACAAACACTTTCCTCGTGAAGCTTGCATGAGAACATCACTTTAGTATGAAGTCTCCAAAGAGGTTTGTGTACTTGAACCTATTTAAGCATTTGTGTGTCCATTTGCATACAATTCGAAAAGATTTTTGGGTAAAGAGAATGCTTCCGAGCGAGAACGGAGAAGGCAAACCTACTCCTAAACACCTACCCCTGAGTGATGAGTGCAAACACTATGAGGGTTTACACGCAAAGATCCGGGAGGACAACGAATCCTTTGACAAAGGATACTCAAACTAGGATGAAATCGCGCATTTCTTCTCTATCCCAAACACAGAACATCAACTATTGGTAACCCTTTTTCCGAGCCAAATTTGAAGTTTCTATATACACTACTCCCACAGAGTCTAAACACCGCCTCACATTGAGGTTAAAGGAGGTCTTGTAGTTAGAAATTGGAAGTAACAGACTATGGAGACAACACTTCCTTAAGGTTCAAGCGAAGAGGCACTATCAACAGTCGAGCTTGCTAGTTAAGTCATCCCCAATGATGGAATTTTTACAACAATAAATACAAATTCCCAAGGAGTCCAAAGCATCTCCAAGAGAAGATCAATAAACTGACAAGAGAAAGAAAGCAGTGCAAAACCCCACGATTCAACAAAGAAAAAGCAGAATTAGTGCAAAGACCAAACTCTTCAAAAGCAAAGCGCAAAGATGAAAGTCAAAAGAGCATAATAAAGCACCAGGACCGACATTGACGGTCGCAAAAGCAAAGGTGTCATATTCCCAAAGCAGATCATCAACACTTACTAGTAAGCCAATTATTCATCCCCAACAGAGTGCGTAAACTGGCGAGCTGTCTGAACGATAGAGAATTTGCTTGAACGGTGTAAGCTTGACGGTCAAGTAGCTTCCGATGAGGTCGTTGGACTCATTCTTTCAAACATCAAATCTAAAGGCCTTCTGCCAAAGCCACCTTACAACCTAGACAAAGACTCCTTCGACTAGTACATGAGCATCCAAGTCAAAGGAATTCTGCAAACCCACCTAGATACTTTTCAGAAGTAAGAATAAACACTGTGAGGAATAAAAAACTCCTTCTCCTATCTCATTCAGAAGCAAGTCTTTAGAGAGAAATCATAAACATCGTAATCATACAAGCTTGATTACCTTGTGTCTCATGAAATCTTTATCATTGCTAATGATCTTTTTGATGAGCTCTCAGGATACATGTTGGCCAAAGATGACCCCAAAACATAATTTGAGGTATTTATGATATCCTTGTGAGAAAATCTTTTCAGATTTCCTCCCAAGGAGGGGTAAACTGCAATACCTCAAATATCCTTTCCTATTTTACTTTATTTTCAAAAATATTTCTTTTGATTCTCTTAATTGCATTCATTACGATTTCCTTCCTAAACGGGAGCACACACACGTTACGGAAGACACTGGGACAGATTGAAACGCTTCACCTTTAGACGTTTCAATTTACAGACTTTACAACTTTCAAACGTACTTTTACTTCCCTATAATAGAAGAGATAGACACACACACGTAAAAAAAAGAGACATAGACAAAAACACAAAAAAGCTCCCCTTCCAAGCATTCTTCAAGCCTCCCCTTTCCTCCCGACGAGCTTCTCGACCAAGGTAAGCTCATGGAGCGATGGAGACCCCCCCGACCAGCCTAACCGCGGAGGACACATTCCCGTTTCACAAGTTGACGGCTGTGGCAAGAAGAAATAACGGCAACCCCGGACAACCTCCGTCGTCCTCCCTTCGCCGTCTCCATGCTCGAGGCCATCTCTCCGGCATCTAGAATCTGCCCTCCTCGTAGCTTCGCGGGAGGGCTCCCTTGTTGCTTTGACGTTTTCTTGTTTGCGCAGCCGCAAGGATTGGACAGCCGAGAACCAACTCACGAAGACATCTTGTGGTCGCCAAAACAGACCAAGACTCTCACATCCCCTTCCTTTCACACGTCCTAGCATGTTGAAATGTGTTGCACCCCTCACATCGAGTCAAAATAGCTCGGTAAGTCCAAACATGTTTTGGATCTGTCTGCGCAGCCTTCGGTTTTTGCCGTATATCTTTTTGTGTACTTATCAAAATCGTGCGAAACCACTTGCATTTGATTCCTAACTTAAATACAGTTCTAAGGACACCAACCAAGCTAAATTTGAGCTCCTAACCTAGGATTTTCGAATGAAATATTGTACTGGTTACAAACGACCGAGTTTCACATGTTTGGACATGACCGTTCGCATTTTTGCCATACGTCGAACTTCAAATATACTCTAGACATATCACACTAGCTATATATGATGTTTTATGTACAAATTTTTAGTGGTTTTAAAATGACATGGCATTTAAATATGAATGGAGTGTTTTCGAAGAATCCGAAGACTTATAGGCTCGGATCTGCATGTCGACAGTCCACTCTTTTACTAATAACTTTCTTTTTGGAAATCGTATTGACCTAAAACTTGCGCCATTAGATGCCTGACTTCAAGAGATTTTTTCTGAGTATAAGTAAGCTTATTTTTGTGAGCTAAACTAAAAGTTATACACGTTTTTCTGAAAGGCAGCAAAACTGTCGGAGCTCGGATCTGCATGTGGACATCTCACTCTTTCGTTCATAACTTTCGATACAGACCTTAGATTGACTTGAAACTTACACTATTGGATTACTGACTTGAAGAGCTTTCTTCAAGTATAAATATGCACATTTTCATGAATTGAGCAGAAAGTTATGCATTTTTTTTGAAAGGCACTAAAGCTACCGCGGTTGAGAATCATTCAATTACGCATGATTTTCCATCATGTCTTGAACTTGCTTAATGTCATTGATATGTTTCTAAGTCCATGATCATCGCGTTTTTTATCATGTATATATTATTATTTACTAATCATTTTTCTATCCCGATATTTTCGCATGTAAAAATACAATCTCGTCAATCCGAGTGGCGTTCGAGACATATTGGAGGTCAATGGGCTCAAACACCTCACATCGTTGGCTTCCGTTTTCCAACTTCAAGATGATGCACGGTGGACCATAGTGAAAACGCTCCGGTCGTCCCCAACTAACAAATCTAAGGTAGAAAGGGGAGGTGCGGGCCTCCCCGAATTACTCATTTACACATGTAATGGGATGCGGGCCCAAGTGCATAGGCCCGCAGTCACCACCCTTCCCCGCTCTCTTTTATCTAAATTATTATTTATGCGTGTTGTGGTGCATGATGTTAGGCCCCCTTAGGATTTTTGTTGCATGCGACTGTTAAACAAATACACATGATTCGGGTCCAACGCCTGAATCGGGTCCAACGCCCATAAAACATTGACATGAGTCCGGAGTCATGCCCGGATCGAGTCCAACGTCCGTTAACCAAAATCAAACTTTTGGAGCAAACGCCACATCTTCGCATGTTTAAGATGTAAGAGTTAGTAATTAGGAATCCCCGAATCTACTCTGGTTTTTCGACTTAAACCAAGCTTTTAAATTAAGTCGGTGGCGACTCCATAATAGTTTACCTAGGTTAAACAACACATTGTTTTTACGAAGTCATTTTGAATGAGGGACTGACGACACGAGCCGCTCTTGGAACCTCCTAAAGCTTCCTCCTCGGGCCATGCGCTTCTTTTCGCCCGTCACCTCTTAAGGAGCATGGAGACGATCGGCGAAGAGTCTGGGCAGACCCGGTCAGGAATCGAAGGAGGGACCACCCTGGTCTTTTCCGCAGCGTTCGATGCTCGAGTCGCGACGCCGACCGGAAGACTCTAGGGGAGCGGGCCCGGATTCTCGGGTCGTCCGAACCACTGCGCGCGTGCTAGGCCGGAAGGCACGCGTACAATGAGCTGCGGAAACAGATGCTATTCCCAGGAACCAGATCTTCACCTTACCACGGATATGATGTTGAAGACTGGTCAAAAGCTAATAAGTACGTATCCTTACCTTTTGCTTCTATTTCTTATATGTTACTTCACTGAGCAATTTTTTTCTTTTTTTTTCAGCTCTCACAGTAGATTCAGGAGGATCCTCTCCCGACTACAGTCCTCCTCCTCTCTCTGGCCGTATGACTCGTTCTCGTCGCCTAGGCACTGTCCCCTCTATTAAAAGGCAAACAAGCCGAGGCCGAGAAAAAGAAGATCTCTAAGAACAAGACTCCTCCGACCCTTGTGAATTCCGATTCTTAGGAAGAACCCCTGTTAGTTGTTTTTAAGCAACATAGGCTTATTTCCACTAGTGACCATGATGTCAAAGATCATCCTCCAACTGACACCTTGGCCTCTGGGTCTTCTTCCAAGAATGTTGACATTCCTCCCCAGAATAAAGGCGTAGAAACATCGTCTTCTAAGGTATACCGCAGTCCACGCTTTCCTCAAACTACTAGCTCATTGACTATGTTCTTAAACTCTTGCCTTCAGAAAAATGAAATCCAAGAGCCAGAATCTGACCCTTCTAAACTCCTTGCAGAAGAATCCGATGACCTTTTAATAGAATCTAATATTGGAGATGTAAGTATTTCTTTTATCTGACTAGTCACCCCTTTCCTACAGGGACCAAATCTCTTGGGAATGACCACTGCTGAGTCTACAATTTTCTTGGAGACAACTACTCCCAATGATGAGATAGCTGCTGATTCTGCCACTCAGTCTCTTGAAGACAACTACTCCCAATGATGAGGTAGCTTCTTTCATATATAACTAGTTGTTACCCCTTGTCGCAGATTGACCCTCCCAAGAATCTAGGCCAAGGGACACCACCTGATGAGTCTACCGCAATCGCGGAGGTGATTAAGGCTGCTGAGCAAGAGGCTTCCGGCACCATGGATGTTAATCCTGGTGCTATTGAGGCTGTACTGGCTGTAAGTCCTATTGGTCCGCTCCCCATGTTACCATCAAGCGAGGAATCCCTTGGCACGTTAGGGGAGGGTCCCTGAAGCACTAAAGAACCTAAGCTCAGTGAGATTGATCAGTTGTGGAAGAATATTGATCAGATCGGTGACCTCATCCGCCTTGATATAATCTCTGAGAAGGAATTTAAGACCCTCCAAACCTGTATTCAGGCAATTGAGGATTCTCCTAAGGTGACTGATGAAATGCTCGCAGCCTACCTGAGTTTCAGGGACCAATTTTGGACTGAGTGGTCTGCCTACGTGACGAACCTCGACATACTTAGTGATGCCGAAGCCAAAATTCAGGATGTCAAGAACTCTCAGAATGCAGCAGCAGCTGATGTCCAGCTCCTTCACAGGCAGAAAGCTGACCTGTCCTCCTAGCTAACAGAAGTGGAGAATCGTGTTTCCCAACTCCTGGCCTTGAAGAGCGACCTCGCGGGCCGAGTTGTTGACATTGATTCACTATTAGCTGACCGGGCCGCTCATGATTCCTCTAAGGATCGAGAAGATCTCATGTCTTGGTTCCGCCGACGGAATGAGGTCATCAGGAAGCGGTCCACGAAGAAGGCCTTGACTATGCTTTTCGTGGATGCTGCACATTCTATGCCTAGGCCCTGAATTCCGGAAACTGAGAATTATCCTCGCTTTTGGGAAAAACTAACTTTCCTTTTCTTTCCACTGTTGCTTCCATCTTGGTGGCTGGATAATATTTTTTGCTAAATTGTTACCACCTACTTGTTTTATTAGCCTTTGTTTGGGTTTATTTTTGGGCAATGTGTTTCCAAATGCCTGGGAATCGTTCTCTCAAAACTTTCTCATGGGATTCCCAAATAGTTTTCTTGTAAAGTTTTAGGTACTTCCCATTGATCTTCAACGGTTGTTTGACCCCTTCAAGAGTCGACAACCCATAGCTATTTGCTAAATAAGTTTCACTCACCTAATATGGTCCCTCCCAATTTGGGAACCATTTGCCTAGAACCTGATCTTTACCCTTCAATGGAAATAACATCTTCCAGACTAGATCGCCGACTCGAAAGTGTTTCTGTACCACCTTCTTATTATATTGCCGGGCTATTCTCTTTTTGTGCACATCTATTCTGTCTATCTAGCCTTTTCCGCTCAAACTCCTCTAAAGCCACGCGCATAGCTTCGTCCTGTAACCAATGTTGGCTAACGCGAAGTGACTTATACCTTATCTCAATAGGTAACACTGCTTCATGACCATATACTAACGCGAATGGAGATTCCCCAGTGGCCCATAAGGTATCGTCCAACAACTCATGCCATTTCCGTGGATTAAGTCCAATCATTTTCTGGATGTTGTTTTTGATCAATTTATTGGTGGTTTTAGCCTGCCCATTTGCTTGGGGGTAATAAGATGTTGAGTTGGTAATAGTAACATCGAACTTCTCTGCGAACTCCCCAAGTTTAAGACTGTTAAAAGTTGTCTCATTATCGACAATGATATTATGGGGGAGACCAAATCTGTATATGACGCAAGTTCGCAGAAAACCAATGATTTTATTATGTCAATCTTCTTGTAGACTTGTGCTTCCACCCATTTAGTAAAGTAATCAGTCGCTACCAGAATGAATGCGTTCCCTCGACTAGAGTGGGGATGTATCTCTCCTATTATGTCAAGTGCCCAAGTCTTGAAAGGCCAAGGCTTAATAATCGGAATGAGATCTGTGGCTGGGGCACAAGTCGTTGGACCATGTCGCTGACACTCCTGACAACCTCTGGCCATTTCGATGCAATTTTTCATCATCGATGGCCAATAAAAGCCATGTCTTCGTATTGCCCAACACATCTTTATCCCTGACTGATGTGACCCACAAAGCCCCTCATGGTTTCTAACATTATCCGAGTGGCCTCATCCAACATTATCGGGTTCGATAAATACTTCTTCAGATTGTTGAAAGCTTCTTCATGCTTGGTAGTCCAGATGTAATCACCTTTTCCCCTTAACAAAGTAGAAAACACCTCTATCTTTCCTGTTACATTGCCAATGAATCTACAGAGGTAATTCACTCTTCCTAAAAAAGCTTGCAACTCTTTTTTGGTCCTTGGAGCGACCAGATTCTGAATGGCCTTGACTTTATTTTGATCCACTTCTATACCGCACTGGTGCACCAAGAAACCGAGAAAATGTCCTGCCTTAACTCCGAAAGCGCATTTTAAATGGTTGAGTTTAAGTTGATGCTCTCTCATTTTCATAAAAGCATTACGGAGATGATCTACATGTAAATCTTCTCTCGTAGGCTTAACAACTACGTGTACCCCGAAAAACCATCCATAAATGACTGATGACCGGCCGTTTTGTCTACAAGATCATCCGCGATAGGCATAGGGTATTCATCTTTCGGAGTCGCTCGGTTTAAGTCTCTAAAGTCTATACAAACCCTAATTTTACCATTCTTTTTCATTACAGGCACTATACTAGAAATCCACTCCTTATATCGTAATGTCCTTATGTAACTTCCCCGAAAAAGTTTCTTCACCTCTTCAAACATCATTTGTGTTATTTCCCTAGTCATTCGTCGAAGTACTTGTTGGATCGGTTTAAAATCTTTCTTGATGGGCAACGTATGCTCCACGAGTCTCCTATCTAAACTCGGCATCTCTGAGTAGTCCCATCTTCAAGCACTCCGCGAATTGTGTTAAATAAAGTTTTATTTGCTAAAAAGCTGATAAAAATGGTCCTAGGAGAGGTCCCACTTCCTAAATTGACACTAATTAGTGGGTTACATGGCATCATCAAAGATTCCCGGACTTCGCTACCTCCTAAACAAGCAGAAACAGGCTTATTACATGCATCAGGTACCCTAGACGTTCCTGGACTTATTGAAAATAAATACGCGAATCGCTCAACGGCAATGGTGGCCTTCCTTGTAGACTTGCAGCCGTTGTAGCACATCAGCGACTGCTCCGCTTATTTCTCTCTTACGGTCCATAAGTCCCTTCCCTTAGGAGTCTATCAGGCTCCAACTCAATGATAACGCTTCCCTGACTTTTAGCCACCTCTTCCTTGGCTACACCTCTCTCTTCTTGATTAATGTGGCCATTTACCTCTCCTTAGTTCTGTGGTTCTTCCGAATTTACTTCTTGTAAGACTTCTTCTATCTCTTTAGTCCTGAGCTCATCCTCACAACCTGACGGAGCGATCGCCTCTGTCGCGGGTTTTGGATGTGCTGTTCCATAAGAGACAATGTAGTCAAACTTCCCAGATGGTTAACCGAGGGGACCGACAGTGGGATCGCCCAGCTTGTACCTCTATTCTAACGTGAGGTCTTTGACAGTTTTGCTTATCTCTATGTGCAAAATATATTTGTCACAACATGAATACTCGTCAACTTTAACGATTTCAATTTCAGAGTCAAGCCATAACATCAATTCTCTGTGTAAAGTAGAGGGTATAGCCGCGGCTTTATAAAGCCAAGTGCACTGAGAATACTCCTAGGCATTCAGATTTTCTGCCGTTGAAACCACTCACAGAATTATTTGTTTTAACTAATCCCTAGAGGTTGTATCCAAGTAATCTGAACGTGGATAATGGCAACACATTTATTGTGGCTCCATTATCAATGAGGACCCTGCTCACAAGGGTACCGTCAAAAGTAGTGGTAATATATAAAGAATGCATGTGTTGTTTCATAGTGTCAAATGGCTTTCTAAACTATTGTAATGGGAAACCAAGCGGACAGTCTGCCATATAAGGAAGAGAAATCTTACCTTTCTAGTGACTGCCGACCGGCACCTATTGTGACCGAGAATGATTGTTAGTTTCGTTTATACCTTGAGGTTCCAAGTGAGCCGACTCGACAACGATCGTCCCTTCCGATGACATGTCTACTAGCTTGAGAAAATAGTTGACATAGCAGGGTGTGCATAGTTGCGAGATCAGGATCTTGTTCTGAGCTATCAGCTTACATTTCTGGCAGAGCATCTTTTCTTCCAGGAACTGAGCTATTGGTGGGCCTGCACGAATGGCCTGCACGTCTACTTTGGGTGGTCCATTACTTTGCTTAACGGTTCTCTTGTGGGGGCTAGTAACCTGCTGGGGCACATTAGGGGAATTTGCCTTGCCGATTCCTCCGAGTCGTGACTCATTGGTAAAGTCCATCTTATCCGCTTCATGCCCTACTCCTTGTTGGACAAGGCCCTCAACAAAGTTGAGCTGGCAGTTGGGTCGCTCGAGGATGCGGAGTTGTTGGCCTGCGATTTCCCTAGTCCTTCCGCGGCCGTGGGGACTGTCTCTTCCTCCTCGAATGGTAAGTCTTTGTTCCACTCCTGGGGGACTCCTGATGAGAGTTTGTCTCTTCTACAGGCTAGTGGGAGCAAAGCGCAACGCAAAGGAAACTATTCCCATAGCCACTTCCTCAAGCAGGGATAAGTCATACTAAGTGTCCCCTTGGTTGTTCTGCAGATACTTTCTAAAGGTATGGCACCTGTCCGTAGTATGTGTGTCGTCCATGTGCCACCAACACATGTCGTCAGTAATTTTTTCACCATGCAAGTGACGATGCCTTTGTCAGCCAATCGACGGAGCAAAGCATTCACGACGATGGTCTCCCCTGGGGTCTTTGTCCCCTGCAAGGAGATATTAGAGTTAGTTTCTATTACGTTGACATCAGCATCAAAAATGTCAAACGTATTGATGGCAATCTCATCATCGAAAGGTTTATCATCAACTATAGTAACTTCGTCTACTTCAGGAAAACACAATTCTTTCGACTCTATAAGATCCTGAATTATGTTCCTGAACGACAGGCAATCCATAGTCGTATGTGTAACCCGTGCCATTTGCAATAATTCCGGCCTTTCTCTCTTTCGGTCTGAGGCACCCTATGGTCTGGCTTCAGCCTGATTCGTTTTCGTAAGAGAAGCTAGTCAAAGATCGCATCCGTTTTGTTTACATCAAAGGAATATTTCCTTTCTTCACCAAATTTCTGGGATGCCTTCGCCTTTGAGTTTTTCCTCGCCAGTGGATCGTAGACGGTGACTGCTCCTTTTACAAACTCAGTCATATCTACCTCAAAACCATTAGGTTCTACCTGATACGCCCGGGTAGACTGAGCCTCTTTCATTAATAGTTGATGATATTCACTTGCTTTTCTGGCCAGATCATAAAGATCACTGAAACGTTCTCCTGGTAACTTCTTCCTGAGAGGAATCAATAGCGCGTTTGACGCGACCATCCGATAATCTCTTTCAGGAATGGCAGGGCTATATCGAAGCAAGGCCTTGCATAAGCGCATTAGGAACTACCCAGGATGCTCGCCGGTTGCTTGCCTAAGTCATTATTTCAAATATCGACATAGGCATGTCGAGGCGGGCGAACGCTTTCATGAATATATACTGCATTTCAGCCCACGATGCTACCAGGTAAACGCATCCCCCGTAAGTGAATTCGAAACTCGCATGCCAGGTAAACGCATTTCAGCCCACGATGCTACTGATCCTGGGGGCAAACTCGCATACCAGGTAACTGCATCCCCCGTAAGTGAATTCGGAAACAGTTTCAACTTCCAGAAGTCACTACCGGCGGCATCTCCAGCTTAATGGGTAAAACGGGCTATATGTTCCATGGGGGTCATTTCATCTTCCCCCGATAAACGGGTGAAATCGGGGACCCGATACCCTCTAGGAAAAGGAAAATCCCTGTCGACATATGCCGGGTACGGGCTCCTATAAAAACACAGGTCATCTTGCCTGACAGTCCCGGGCACCATCTATTCTACCAACTGAGCAACTACTTGTCTCAGGTTCTGTGGTGTTGGTCGGTTTAATCCTCCATGACTCATCAGCACAGTAGGTCCCTGAGAGGGTCCCTCGATGGGGTACACGAATTGGTCATTTGCGCGGAGTGGTTGCTCTTTGACCGGAGCCCTAACATAAAAACTTTCCTCACGTGGAGGGACTATTCGGTTGGTCGCTGAGGACAGGTTTTCCCCTTGTGGTACCTCGTCCATAGGTGCCTTCCCGTGACGGCGAGGAGGGGCATAATCTGCATTTTTATTTACTTCGCTCTGCACCTCACTATCTTCGTCAACCGGGTTCACTGGATACATGGCGTCGGGTCTATAAGGCATTGGGGACCGAGAAGAAGAAGGTCCAAAAGTCGGCGTCCTCTTTCTATCATACGCATCTGCATTGCCTTGATTGGTATTACTCCAAGGGTCATCCTTGTAGAACGGCACGGTTTGCTTCCCAGTAGCCGCTCGGTGAGTGTCTCCCGTGAAAGAATTATCCCTGTCGACAGGAATGCTTGCTTTCGGGTCGGAGGTCGGCCTGCTTAAGCCTTTCATCATCTCTCATATTTAAGCCATTAATTCATAGCCATGGTGCACATTTTCTTCGTGCAACCCGGCGATACGCCTGTCTATGCTGATCTGCATATTTTGCAGGTTATCATGCACATTTCGCATGTCTCGCAATTCTCCTTGTACGTTCAGTAGATTCCCATGCAAATCCCTCATGTTTCTCTTCATATCATTGAATTCTTTGTGAAACTCGAGCCTTGATATGAACTCAGAAGGGGTATGGGTTACCACAGGGGGCTAATTAATTTCTACTTGGCTTTCTTGAACTGTACTCTCGTCATCTATAGTTCCTGTCACTTCCTGGTTTTCTCCATCTAATGGAGGAGGAGGAGGATTCAGAGCACCTGCACTCCTTGTAGTCCTTGCCATTTTAAATATTCAATTTCTTCGACTCCCACTGTGGTCAAACGTGTTCGCGTCGGAAACGGAGCACGTCAGAAATATTTGATGCGAACACTCACAGTGGTTCAGATGTGGTCGCCGGTAAATCAAATAGATGAATTGTATTAATCACGATGCCAAAACAATGTCTTACAAATAAATTGAAAAGCTTACAGCCATAAAAACAAATAAAGTCGATGAAGCGGATGGTGGTGACGCTGTAGACTTGCTGTTGGCGCCGAAACTTGCGGATTGGAGTGGTGGAATTTGGCTTCTGGAGGGATGATGGACGGAGTATGGTCGAAGGTAGTGATGGATCTAGATGCCTGGCGGTGGAGTGATGGCGGAGCTTTGGTGTCGAGGCTACGGTTGCTCACCAAGACGATGGAGTGAAGGCAGAAATTGGTTATCAGAGCTACGGTTGCTCACTCTGATGGTGAAAGTGAAGACCAAGAACCCTTGCGAGTTCATCCAGGTCGGGGTCTGGAAGCCTGTTAACTAAAACTAAAGGATAGACGATCAATGTAAAGTATGTCTTGGTTTGATTGTCGTGTCTGACTAAGGAGAATCTTCTCCCTTTTATACTGAATCTTAGTGTACCTGGAATGTTTGACATGTTCTCAGAGTATCTTCCCATGACTATGAAAAATGAGATGAGAACTATGCACTTCCGCGGCTATTTTCGTATAAAATGCGATTTTTCCTCATATTGAAATTATGTTTAATTCCTATACAAGTTGAGTTCTTATCATGTATTTGTTAGACGAATAATATTGTTTTTTACTCGTGTTGTCCATTATTTGGTTTAACGGAACCAAATCAGAAAACCAAACTCAAATTTATCGACTTGGTGCGGATTAATTCATAAAATATTTTGGTTTGGTTTCCACCAAATTCGAACTTGATTTGGATTTGTATAGATGAAACTTAAATTCAAACCGAATCGAAACCGAATTAATATTTACGGATAAATTTTAATTTCTAATATAATAAGAGTTATAGTCACGAGTATGCAAATTATATTCTAAAAGATGATATCTGATGCTCCTTTAAGCCTTACAAGTAATTGAATATAACTCTGTTTTTCCCTCTTTTTCTCGTATCTTCTTCCTTGTAACAATCAACATGGGTATTGGGCATTGTTTATGAGCTCAGGGTTGAAATCAACGACAATTATCCTATAATTGTAAGTTAACATGTTCACAAAAATCACATACGTTGATGGTCTGCTTATGTTCATGTCTTATTATATATGTAACCACAGTTAGTCGATCGTGCACGATCAATTCTTAAAAAAAATAATAATAATTTAAGTAACTTTTTTACTTGGTTTTATCCAAACCAAAACGAAGCAAATTGAATGTTTTTTTGGGTAAAAATTTATTAGCTTTATATGAATGGGATTATCCCACACCTATTTCTAAGTGCAACAGATGACAAAAACCCAACCGTCCGTTCCATTTTAATATAATGCGAGAAAAAAATTTACTAAATGGATTAAATAGTTTCAAAATTTCAAAAATAATGTTCTAAAATCAAACTCACTAAGCCCGATTTTATTTAGAAAGGAAATTGAACTTATAAAATCTGACTTATAAAACACATTTTTTAAAAAGTCGAACTTTATAAGTCCGATATCGTAACATTATTTTTAAAATTTCTAAATTATCTACCATTTTTCGTAAATCTTTTTTCACTCCAACATTGTTTAAGAACATAAGTCCACTCATCCCTACTTAATTGATTTGATAAGATTAACCGCGGGCATTAAACATGATAATTGACTAGACAATGATTACAAGAGTTAGGAAGAAGGGGGAGCGATCGGTTGGAAACCCAAGATCCCTATCGGAAGTTAGATGTCCAAGTCATATGCCCCAACGGACGTTGCCGATAGGCCCCGACTTGGGCGACGGGGGGTCGCCATGGCCATCCCAACACCAAGGTTCCCAGCCATGGAAGGGTTCAAATGGTGAGCGCTTGCAATGGCAGAGGGCGGCTGTGGAGAAGGATGGTACCAACCCGGGAATTGCATATGAGAGGACTGAGGTGCTCCCGAATTGAACTGTGCGTGACCAGCATGGGACAAGTAAGCGGCATGAGGGGGCGCCTGCCCCGGCAAGTTGTAGTATTGGGTGGATTGCATGCCAGGTACTTCTCTGGGTGTCTGAATCCACATTTCAGATGCCTCCGCCTGTTGTAACAGAACCAAGCACAGTTTAATCGATGTCTCTTGAGTATGCAGGTTCTTGGGTTTATGCTCCTATCCGAAGACACGATTGGATTGCATCCTCTCATTAAGCACTATCAGATTTGAACATTAGGTTAAACTTACCTGTGGATTTGGGATATACAAGTTGCCGTCTTTGTACTTGACCCTGGAGGAATCATCAAGACCTGGAGCATTCCCTACCACACCGGCTGAGTTCACGGAATAACCAGTGTGATTGGCGAAGTTTGCGAATACGGTAGGGCTGCCTCCTGAAACAGTCTTAAACTGCTGCATTCCGTATTTAAGGGTGCCCGTGTTTATATGAGAAGCACCTCCTGGCATCAGCATGTAACTGTTGCCGCTAGATGGGTGGGGATACGTTGGGTTACCTGAGTAACCGGGAAGAGCCATCGGCGACATGTACACTGGTGATATGAACTGCCGATATGGCACCATGTTAGCGTACTGAGAGACATGAACCTGAGGATACATCTGGGCCATGGCTTGTGGATGTGGTTGTCCTCCCAGTGCCATGGTTGTCGCAGGCAAACTATTAGCCATCTGTGAGGCCAATGCCTAGGAAAATCCAGCATGAATCTATTGTTAACACTGACAACGCAGAATTTCTACCAAAGGATCCAGAAAAATAGCTAAAAAGATTACGTTCTAGAAGAAAATTTATTGCACAATCAAATTTTCCAAAAAAGCTACAGATTATTTCAGGGTGACAGGCGTACCTCCTGAGACGGCAAGCCCTGCATATGCACAGGTTCATCCACAGATGTTCTGAAGTAGGCCATGTCGTAACCAGCAGGGACATCATAACCCTGCGAACAAGAAAAATGCTAAAATAAAACTATGCTAGGAATGGCATGGGAAACACAAAACTCCTAACCTCTCCCGCAGTTATCCCGTGTCAGGACAATAAACAAAACAATATAGAAGCAAAAAATATACACCCTATTCTCCATTATTAACTACCGACCGAGAAATTGGCCATTTCAGGAGGATCTTGCTGTAGCTGCTGTGACCCTGAACCAGGAGGAGAAAAGGACCCTCCACCACCCCTAACTAGACCAATTAAACCCATGTTGTCGAGATTCTGAGGAACTCCTGCCTTTTTGTCAGGCAACTGATTCTCAGACGATACAGGTGATGTTGAAGAATTTGAACTAGAATTGCTGAGCTGCTCCTCAATCACATCAGCCTGCTTGTTGCAAGATTCATTATCATCACAGGAAGGTGGATTTGATACTGGAAAACTGCAGACATAATTGGCAAACCATATTATTAAATGTATAAATGATCCAGGGTTCGAACATGCAACTTACACCATGGATGACAAACATACATCAATCTACCACTGAAAAAAAAAATGGACACAGGAGAAAGGGCTAGGCATGAATATATCTATGTTGGTTAGCATGTTGTAAAGTCTCTAACGCTAATCAATCCAGTCCTCACCATCACCACCATTTACGGAGTCACATATAACTGACCTTGTAGTTATCTCCTCTTTGAAATCATCCTTAGCATCTGCATTGACAAAGTTTCTGGAAGAATCAATCTCCCTATCGAAACTGCCAAATATCAATTGGTAGCGATCAGAGTCCGGGATTCTGATATGCTGCGCGATTATTACATTTTGATTCGGATGGATATTCAGTTCTGACAGCCTATCAGGCAATTTCACAGCTTCATGATTACTCTCCTTTGCACCATTAAGAGAATCCGAACCAGATTTTGGAGGACTTCCAATGATGCCTGGACTACTAAAGTTCAACTTTGGTACGGATTTTGGTTTCCATTCTTTAACAGGTTGAGGAGCTGCATTGAGGAAAAACAAAAAGTCAGTAGCAAATCATATGCAACTCAAAACAGGACATTTAACTAGTTGCAATAACAGTGTACCATCATCCCCCTTCTTATAGGTCCTTTTCCAATAACATAATATTATGGAAGAACTCTTCAACATTGACCATCAACCACTGACTGAATAGCGGAAGACGAAAAGAATGTAAGATAATGACCAGATAGAGAGATGTGTAAAAGACTTATGGTACCTTTATGACTGCCTCCTGTAGTGTTTGGCTTTACAACATACTGATTACTTAGTAATGATCTGCTGCCCGGTAATGAAGATGTAGCAGACTGCGTTAAACCATTCTGAAAAAGCTGTTCATCTTTAGAAACAGCGGCAGGGGAATGTGATGTAGAAGAACTATCAGGAGTCGATGGCTGTTTTGTGGAGTCCTCAGAAGTCTGTCGACGCCCACCTACAGCCCCAACATTACACTTAATAGTTCCAACCACAGAGGACGATCTGGAATCAGGAGATGGAACATGAACAGGATCTGTGGAAGAGGAATAAAGCCCAACCAGTGGATTGCTCGATCCAGAGGTTACAGGATGTGACTGGGAATTGCCTGATTTCACAGCTCGCACCCGTAAAACTGAGCTAGAGACAGTCACTCTCTCTCTTTCAACTGCTCCTTTTTGGGAACTGCCATTTGAAAGGGATGACGGAAAATTCTGACCTCTAAAACCACTAGCTTCCTTGGAATCGTAAGAATGACTTCGCTCAGCCAATGGCTTTTGAGCAATTGATGTTCCTGTCGTTCTATAGAAGAAAGAGATCGTGAATATAGTACAACCAAAACTAATAAAGTCTGAACTATCCTAGCATCAATACACAGTGTAAAGCACAAGCTTACCCCCTTCTAGCCATAGCAGAGCCTGCTCTCTGGAAGGACGGGCCACGAGGTTGCTGGGAAGCAGACTCTGCCTCTCCAGTTGATTGTTGATTAACTCTACTATCTCTCACGACACGAAACTCTTTGCTTGCTGTCAGATCAAAGTAAGACTATATCCATTAGCAAAGGGGTGAAGGCAAAAGTTATAAAGAAGACAACTCCATATTAGGGCGACAACAGACCCACGACGTGCTAAGAGTGGACAGTAATATAGGAACATAAAGCTTCAAAAAGCATGGTAGTCCAACGAAGCAAGAAGCATATTATCTGCTATTCTATAATCAGAAGCTGCAGACATTATAAATGGTTGTTTATCATTACCGCCAATATTTAGGTCAAGGACAACAGGGTGTTTATTCCAAGGGAAAAAACTCCACAACACCCAAACAATCTGCACTCGATGCAAGTTTGTATTATTCAATAGGGGAAGAATATGACTTCACATGCCAGGCAAAACATTTCGCAGAGTTCCAGCATCGGGTGGCAGATAACTCCGTGAATAACCTCCATGATAGTTCCGACCAACTTGTGTAGAGATCTTCAACATCTGATCATTTTCAGGAGGTTTTGGCAGATTCACAGCATCCCTCTCTGGTGCATTCTGTAAAAGATCTATGGATTCAAAACTTCAACATACATAAAGGACAAATAGATCATTCAAAAACTATAAGAAGTTCCCTGCTTGAAATCACACTGTGCACCATCCATTACCTCTTTTTTCCTGTCTCTTCTCCTCTTCACTTCATGAAATGGGTCTGCATAATACACGGTTTAGAAATTTCTTGAGAAAACAACATTTACAAAAGCATAATTGTCATTTCGCCATACAATATAGGGGGGAAGGATAAATGCAAGGAAAATGATTAAATTGATCACGAACATCCTCACCGACTGCAGCTATAAGCTTGCTATCTTCCGCCTTTCGTGAAACATATGCCATTATGGGCATGAAAATTTGGAAGCGAAAAATTCAAATCCAAAGAGAAACCTCATAAACGAAATCCATCAGAAACAGGAGCAGCAGTAGTCCCTTATACATATCACACCCATCACACAAAGAACTTGTCCCCGCAACTGCCACGCCACTACCAAACTGACAAAATCGACTGCCAAGACGAACCATAAACTCTGCCGCGGCGCCATCCAAGAACCAGCAAGCGGCGGCTGAAAAGAAAAACAGGGGCGACGAACAACTGCCAAAACAAACCTTGATTGAGCAGCTTCTGAGCGGTCTCATTAGGATCCATGTTACACTCCTTGAGGGCAGCATAAATCTCGTCATCGGAGTGGTTCTTGACGATCTCTTTGATGGACCGTATGGTGTTCAGCACCTTCTCGGATATCGCCCAGTACGTCGTCCCACCACCTCCCCCGCGGCCGAACTTGGCGCCGGAGGTGTTGCTGGTCTCCATATCTTGGTCAGGGGGGGGAGGGCCCCTCCCCGGCGGGTCCGATCGGCGAGCCAAGGGGGAGGGGCGAAAGCGGAGGCCTGACAGCAGCCGGCGGGGTCAGTTAGAGCAAACCCTAGGAGAGAGAAAGATGGGGATTGCGGAGTGGCGTAGTTTGGAATATGATTGATGAGGACGTGGTTGGCGGGATGAGTGGAGAAACTTTGGGAGGGAAGGGTTTGGGAGAGGTTTGGACATTTGTTTTGTTTGAGGGGGGGTTTGTGAAAAAAAGGTCGCGCACAGGATCGAATCGTGATCTCCACTTATGTTATCTTTTATGGTAATTTCTTTAATGCGGTCCATTGGACCCGCTAACCTTTTCCCACGTTTTATTCAATTTTTTCAAACATTTATTTGTAATTTTTGGACGTGTCGAATGAGATTGAAGAAGTTATAATAACGAAGTTATAATATCGATAGGAATCGTAATTTGCAACAACGGAAATCTGAAACAGCAGTCAAAGAAACGGTAATCATATCTAAAAGAGGGAAAGCCGCAGACGGCAATAATGTATTAATAATAATAAACGGCTTTTTAAGTAGTTGCGGTCAAGCGAGAAATTTCCTATTTATATAAAATTAATAATTGAAAAGCTTTTTTAGCCCCACGAGATTTAGTCGCAAACCCAGAGAGAGAGAGAGAGCCGAACACCGACTCCCCTCGAATTTCCTCCCGGAGTCTCTTATCCTCCACCACCTAGCGCTCGATCGGACCCCCCCCCCCCTGCCCTCAGCTCCGTAACCGCCGATCTTCCCTTCCTCCGATCTGTATCCCGTCCGTACGATCGCCCCTCCCCGGAACCCTAGGCCGTTGCCCTAACCCTAGCCCTAGTCTCTCCCCAGCTCAAATCGAGGTAATGCTCGGTTTCGGCCTTTTTTTGTGGGAGGGATTGCGTACGGTTGTTTTTGCGCGTGTTATGTGGTAGCTTCCGTCGTGGGAAGGCATGTAGGGTCGGTGCTGATTGTGAGGTGGGAGATTGGGGAAGGCGGAGGCGTTGGTGTTAGATTGGTTGAGTTTTTCCTTGGCTTCCCGCATGAATGAGGTTTCCGAGTGTTTGAAATCATTTAGGGAGTGGAGACTGTCAAGTATGAGGGGAGAGAGTTGCTCTGCCAGGTTGTCGTTTCAGTCGTGCTCGTAGACATTTCCCAACACCGGATTGTTATCTGGCCATTCGAATCTCAAGGGGGCGTTCAAAGTGTTGTCGGAATGGTTTAGTGGTGTTTAGGTATTCGAATGTTTCGGTGTGATTTGTGGGGGTGAATGGAACTTACTCGGATACTTTTTTCTTGGAAAATTATGCCTTGTAATGAAAAAATTCTTTGTTGGATCCAGACTGAGGTTCGGTTTATTCCTTGGCAGGACTTGTATGAGGGTATTATTGCCAATCTGCAATTCTTGTTTCCTTCCCTTGCAGGATGATGATGCTCAAAGATTTTCCTTGAATGGATAGCTAAATGTAGTTTCTTTGCCATTTCCTATGTGCTTGACTTGGATTCCCTTTATAGTTTTTGATATTTTACCCTCCGCTGTGATTTCATTGCGAAAGGAAAGTCAATATAGTTGGAGTCTTGCTAAATGTAGTTTCTTTGGTGCAGTGATACTTTATCATAGCTCCGGTGTCAGCTGTTACATAGCATTGAAGTTGGACTTTGTTTTCATATCTCATTAATTTTTCTGGGTCTGTAGATTCCTAATTTGCAGAAATAACAGGTCAGTGTTAGCATTAATTAACGTTGAAAACCCTTCATTCATAATTCTGGTACTAATTTTGGGTGCATGTTTCATATGGTGCTGTAATTATATAGGCCTGAAGTTTCTGCTGAGGATGAGTGTGCAACAATTTGCACAACCCAAATCTTCTGCTAATGGCTATGGTCGTCGTGAAGTAGAAAGAGAAGGTGGTAGTAGGGTTGATAACAAGCTCCACTCTGGTAAATCTAGCATTGGCAAGATGGCGAATACTCGTAAGATAGTTTTACATAGAATTTCAATGCAAATATTTGTGCCGTGTGGGAACTTGTGTTTATTTAATGAGCTTAATTTTTGGCACAGACTATTCGGGTGGTAACAAATTTGGAGGATTTGGGGGCGCCTCACGGGATCGGCTAGTCTATTTTTCTACATGTCTCATTGGACATCACGTGGAGGCTCAGGTTAAAAACGGATCTGTGTACACCGGAATCTTTCATGCTGCCAATGTTGACAGAGATGTTGGTATGGCTTCTCATTTGGCTTCTTTTTCCTTTAATAGTATAAAGAAAAAGTGTTTACAATTTAACTATCTCAGGGTTCTCACCAGCATTTTTTCTTCAGGAATAGTTTTGAAAATGGCACGCCTAACAAAGGATACATCCACCCAGCTGCAGCATACTCGCGCAGATTCCTTAAGCAAAGCTTTTTCCAAGACCCTGATTGTTCCTGCCAAGGAATTGGTCCAAATTGTGGCTAAGGTACCCGAGTTTCTCCACATAAAGCAATGTTTGGTGGAGTAATGAAGCCATAGCTTCTCAAGAAATATAAAACAAGGGTTGTGAATTTACAGTTATTGAGCATTGTGTTTGAAGATGAAGTGGCATAATGATTTTGATGATATCTGACTAAGAATGTATTAATCAATGCTAGGATGTTTCTGTTACAAGAGATGAAATTTCTAACGAATATCAAAGTGAAAAGCAACAAGAGCTCTTGATAGATTCCTACATCTCGCGAGCTCGTCCGGGTGATATGGAGAGAGAGTTAAAGCCATGGGTTCCTGAAGATAATGATCCTCATTGTCCTGAACTAGAGAATGTGTTCGATGATCACTGGAAAAGGTATATACATTGAATTTGTGCAACTTTTCTCCTCTTCGTGGTTGTTTCTGAGAAGAGTCATTCACTGTCATGAGAAAACCTTTCCAATTATCTGAATGTAGTATGCATATAACTGATTGCACTTCCACAACGAATGCACCAACTCTTAGGTTTGCTAGTTATATTTGCTCTTTTAAAGAACTGGTTTTACCTGATTGGGAAGGAGACAGGCTAACTGTGTTTACCAAATTAAATTTACACCGAAAAGAAAAAGGCTGAGTTTGGGCCAATAGATGGTAGAGCCTTTTCTATAAGCATTTTTCCCTGCTTTCTTCTGTTGCGTAGATCTGAATGTTCAGTTCTGGGGCATGCTCTGTTATGGACATGATCTGTATTGTTTCTGTGTACGATCTTTAGGGGTTGGGATCAGTTTGAAGTCAATGAAGCACTCTTCGGGGTGAAGAGCACTTTCAATGAAGAACTTTATACAACCAAACTCGAAAGAGGTCCTAGAATGAGACAACTGGAGCTGGAGGCTTCAAGAATTGCAAAAGAAATTGAGAGAGAGGACACCCGGGATCTTCATCTAGCAGAGGTGGAGAATGTTAGATTGCTTGTTCTTTTAGACATACGTACTTCATTTTTGTATTTAGTCTTATGTTGTTCTCAATCATTGTTTCACAGGAAAGGGGGACAAATCTTCCTGAAAGTGTGGATATAGATGAAGAGACCAGGTTCTCTTCTGTTTACCGTGGTGGGGTGGCAGATGACTGTGGCTACGAAGAGGAGGAGAATATTTTGCTGGATACACGAAATGGGGAAACTTTTGATGATGCCACTAGTTCTGTCATTGGGAAAGTTTTCTCTGGTATAACTGGTGGAATCGACACTGGTGATTCCTTGCTGTCATCAAGATCATCAATGGTATTCATGCAATGTTATTATGACTGTTGGCCTAATCCTACAGTATTATCTTAAAAATTTCTCCTTTCATCGTTATTGTAATCTTTGAGATGTGATTGGTGCATATCATTCCCTGATTCTGTGTGGTATTCCTGCTTTAGTGCATTTGTTATGAAATCTGCAATTATATCATATTTTTCTACTTCCTTAAGTTCGACAGATGAGTTCGTCCCTTTAAGCTATCTTCATGCACTTCCCATTTCCTTCGTGTTGAGGTGCTAATCAATTCCAATTTTTACCATGAATGCTCGAAATGTGTCTGCTATAGTCATCAGAACAAACCTCGGATGATGAATAATACAATCTTTTATTGTGATGCTACAGGATGTTCCACAAGTGTCTCAATCAAAGGATTCAGCAGATACACTGTCCACTGAAATGCCTGATATTCATGATAGACTGCTCTTGCCTCATCTACCCACGACTCTTTCTCAATCAGATGGCGAAATCAGGTGGTTCAGCAAATCCAAGAAACTTTTACTTGTTTACGGTGGCATTATTGTGCCGCGCCTAATTGGAATTTTTGGGCTTTGCATATTACTTCTTTTCATGATTTTTGTATTTATGTAGATTTCAACAGACCATCACCGATCCACAGAGAGCTAATACTGACACTGGTGGTGGTGATCAGCAGAAATCAGTATGTCATAATTGGATGCTGCCTTGAGACCATACTTTTATCCTGTTTTTATCACCTAGATTTGATTCACATCAGCGTCAATACTCGATATTAAGAAACCGATGCTTTCTTTCCTCTAATTCTGCAGGTGTCGCGCACCAAGTTTTCTAGTGTTCTAAAAATCGATGGTTAGTGATGTCCTTATTCATGCCTGCTGCGGACAAAACTGCTCTTTGTGATTTGTGTTTTCCGATACTTTTATGAGTCCTACATTGACATATTTCTTTCTTTCTTCTGGAGATGAAAATTGTAACCCTTTTCCGATAAACTTGCTGGCTAATTTGAATGTCTCTTACTAAGACACCAGGATAGCTGCGTTGGCTGGCTGCTTAATGTACAATGATCAAGATCTGTTAAATATTATATATTTTTGTAACTTTGTTACATTTGTTTACCCTGCTTTGCTTCGTGCAGATTCTCAGTCTTCCTCTGGAGAGCATGATGACTTTCATAATGCTGATGATAAAGGGGGTCCATCTTCTAAAGTCACAAGTTCTACATCTTCCCAAGCTTCTATAAGGGGGCGGAGTAAGAAAAATCCTCCTGGTGACCCACTGGAAACACAAGGAGGGGAAAAATTATCCGTAGAATCTCATGGAAGGCCTGGTAGTTCAGTATCATCAACATCTGATCGTCCGGGTCGGGCATCAGCTTCAGCTGGTACTGGGTTGACTCCCAGTTCATCTGTAGGTTCTCTATCATCTGAAAAGTCAACATTAAACCCCAATGCCAAGGTTTTCTCCATACCCATCTTACTTTCGCACTCAACCATTTGTGACTTCAATCTTATTGTTGTACTTCTAGATTTGACTCTCTCTTAATCAGCTGATGCAATGTCTGCTTTCATTGGTGTTTTTGCGTCGTACCAGGAATTCAAGCTTAATCCCAATGCCAAAAGTTTTGTTCCCTCTCAAGCACCTGTGAGACCGATTTCACCAGTTGGCGATAGCTCGTTCTATTTTCCCGCTAATTTGTCCGGGATACCCCAAATGCATGGGATGCCTGTCGGAGTTGGGGTGAGTACTTTATATTCTGGCATTTTGTTTTTAGAAACTGTGTTTTTTGTTTCCTGTGGCATGGTTTGGCCAATTAGTTTCAGTAAGGTTGAGATCTTTTGGACAAAAGACAAGATTTCTTACATAACACAGGATCCTCTTTGTACCCTGTGTTGACCTGTATTCTTGGAATACTTCATCGTGAGTTCTGTCGCGTATTTCGTGGAAAATGCAGCATCCTTTTCCTGTCGGAAATTAATCGTCTGGTTATCGTGAAAGCGTGCTCTTATTGTAGACAGTGTCTTTTGTGCATTCATATGTTTCTCATGTCCCTGATGAGTGGTCAACATAAACTCGCAGCTTGGGCCATATGTAGCACATCAGCCTGTCATATTTAATCCTCAGGCCGCACCTGTGCAATCACCACAAGCATATTATCCCCCGGCTGGACCTCATGTATGCTGTTTACCCTTGAAATTGTTTTCCTCTTAAGAAGTGTAATAGAACAAGTGATGCATGAGTTTTTCCATGTTGCCGCATGCTTTGCTTAGTTTTTTCGCTGTAGCTGTAGTTACCAGTAATTAATATCACTGCTCCTCATCACACAGTACGGACAACCGATGCTCATTGGCCATCCACGACCGTATTCTTATGGGCCCGGCTTCCCACCGGTGAGTCATTGTGCCTATTCATCAAAGCCTTTCTATTGCGTGGTTGTCTGAGTGGACCCTTTTTCTCCCCCTCAGGAAATGCCTTACAAAGGGCGAGAGTTTTAAAAGCCCCGGGTTTCCAGTGGGAGGGCTTGATCTTCCTCGGGAGGTTTTCTACTGACCTAAAAGAATATAATTTTATATTTATATATGTGGACTAGACTGCCAAATTATTGTGCCTCTTTTCTTTCTCAAAGGAACTTAATAAAAACACTTGATTGTAAAATCAGCCGGGGTTGCGAGTGGGTGGAGATTTGGCTGGGTAGATGCGTTGACATTGGGGTGCTGCTGCTCCGCATCTCTTTGTGGTGATTTGCTAACTTATTCGCTCTGTATTGCCTTACGGTTTTGACAGTTTCTCATTTCTGACGATTAGAATCGTGGATGGGATTTGGGCCGTTGGTTTTGTGGATCTTAGGTTGTACCTGTCCGCTCTGTTTTGTGGTTTGGGGATGGTCGTCCGATGAATTCTTGTGCTGGCAGCACCAACGACGAATAATTTCTTATATATAATTTTTTTTTAATTAGAATTTTTAAGCTCCATAAAAACTCAAGATTTGTACGTTAAAAAATTTACACTAATTTAAAAAAGTATATGATTTTGGATATGTATTGGTATAAAAAGGTAATATTTTTATCAATTTCAAACTCAATCGCTACTATGGCCGCCATGTGCGTAGAAAATATTTGAAAGATGATTAAGTCCAGGTATATCAAACAGTTTTCACAAAATTGTCTTTTAGTTTTTCACAAAAATTTATATAGGAAGCCCAAATAGAGCTATGGAGGAGGAGCGGCAGACGACTATCCCTCCATTGGTCGCCTACTTCCCCTACGACTATGACCTTGATCCCAACTCCCCTCCGTCGAGCTGTGGGTCTTCAGGAACGCTTCCATACTTGGACCACTCCATCTAGCCTTCAGGCTATTTGTTTCGGTCATAAAAATCTTTAAGTCCCTTATACATGAATTGGCATATGAATAGACTCATAACCAGTATATGAAAATCTCAAGGTGTAGCCTGTTTCTACCTGTCACAGCCTATTGTCTTCGCTCATTGGATGTTGAGCACTCTATCTTTTGCTCAAAAGATAGCGGGTTCCAACTTTCGGTTGGTTGATATCACAGTAATTATTTCCCATGTTCGTTTGATTTCAAGAATGGTTTGATCCTTTGTACGGAAGAGAAAATAGCGCCACACTCATACAGGCGAAGGACGTGCGTATTGTTTAATAACACATATCCTAGGACAAAGAAGGTACTTGAAATATGATGTGACAATGCTGAAAAAACGAACGCAACTCAACAACAATCGGGATGTAATGTGACGATACTCAGCATAAATACTACTTCGAGATTTAGGAAGTAATTAAGATTCATAACTATGATTTTTTGCGGATAGTTTAAGACACGTAATCACAATCACAGAAATTAAGTTGCTATCTTAATCTTAGTTTTAGATGTTTTATTATTGTTCGTTTTAATTTTTCTCTTAGTATCTCTACAAGCATCTACATGGCTTTTGTAAGTATTCTCTTTATTAAGCATTGTGTTCTTTTATAATTTCTTATATGAAGACGACATCTCAAACCAAATTTTGAATCACGTGTTCGATTGCCAAATAATTCCCAACATGTTTGTCAAACAACACGCTTTGGCGACCACCATGGGAGTAGGATATACAAAAAGGTGGTAAGGTTGTAGAGCTTGTGATAATGATCCTGTAAATCTAGCAGTGTTGGATGATGTCTCTGCCAATTTCCAAAAATGTTGCGATACAAAGGGAATGAAAGGCACTTGTTAGAGAGATCCTTTTATACCCGTTTGAAGACTGACCTCTCAATCAATCATACTATGGATGTTTCATTTCCTACTGGAGATATCTGAAAAAGTGGATGAGAAGATCAAGAACTTCAAATGAAAGATCGAAACTAAAATTAAAAACATAGAGCGAAATTGGAAACTCATTAATAAGACTTGTGATTGCAGTCATGCATCTAGAAGTTGGTAACTCATTAAAAGAACTCGACCCCGAGTGATCCCGATAACAAGAAAGCTCCAGAGGAAAATGGCGCGACAAGTCCGCCACATTGAATGTGCGAGATATGCCCATCGACTCCAACTCAGACCAAGTAATTGTCAAGAGATTTCCCATCCTCTAAGGGTCAGTTTTGTGTTTAAACCCCAAAGGTAGCAATGTAATCTTCCTCCCATCTTTCGTAAACCGGTAAACATTTTTCCATTCATCATGCGTAGTACCAAGATCAAATTACCATGGCCTTTCAAACAATAATTGACAAGCGTCCTTGTCCATCACATCGCACATAAGCTCATCCTTCTAATATTTTCCTATCAATAGCGGCACACGACACCTTTCCTTCACCTTAATTCCCTCACCATTCGTAATCCAAACAATGTTGTAAGGCTCATGATGTTTTTCCACAGGTAATTTCAACGTGATAAATAGGCTTCAAGATATAATATTTTCGCAACTCCCATTATCAATTATCACCTCGAAAATACGATTAAAAATAATACACCGGTACGACACAAGACATTACGCTGGGAATCATCTTGTCGGGGAGCCAGCAAGACCTTTCGGATGACAAAAGTTTGCTGCACATCCTCGTCATCTCTATCAGGCTCGTAAACTCCTTCTTCTTCTTCCTCCTCATTCTCACCTTCTTCATAATCAGCCATATTCACTTGTCGACGCTTGGGGTAAGTATTTGATTTATGCCCCGGTTTTCCCCATCTAGAACACTTTTCTCCAGTTGGTTTCGCATAACAATTATATGACTGTTTGTTCACCACCTCCTTCTGCTTCCCCTTTTCTATCATACCTCTCTTCCCAGTATCAAACATATATCCCAGGCTTGGTCAAAGGCTTAGTCTGGGTGATTCAGTCACAGCTCTACGAGTCTCTTCCCTCCCGTAACTTCGAGCCTCCATTGATTCTGCACGAAGTGCCATAGTCTATGCGTCGCCGAGGGTTAAGATGATTTTACTACCAATTTTATCACGAATCGTCAGCTGCAACCTGTGAAGATATCCGCCACTTGTTGTCCTTCGGTCTCCATCAAGTTATTGCGTGACGACAACCTCAAGAAATCTGCAGTATAATCGGCTACAGATTTTTGCCCTTGTATCAGCGTCTCGTATTGATAGAATAAGAACTAATCATAATATGGAGGGAGAAACCCGACCACCAGCATCTTCCTCATCTTTGGCCAAAGTCGAACTGGTTGTTTTCTCAAACGCCGTCGTTGAGCCTGAACCTGCTCCCACCATGATGACGCTCCGCCTTTCAATAAGTACGCAACCAATTTCACCTGTTTATCCTCAGAAATCTCCGAGAAATCGAAAAACCTCTCTACTTCAGCCACTCAATCCAGGAACTCCTCGATGCCCAAATTCCAGTTGAAATGAGGAATATCCACCTTCAAACGAAATTCGTCCTACCGGTTTTATCGATTTCCTTTAGGGCTAGGGTTTCTTCCGACATAGATCTGGTCGACCTCCTCATCTGACGAGTAATACTCGTTAGATCTGGTATCCTGCCGGTTGTGTTGACGACCTCGAGCAATTCTCTTGGCATCATCTCCACCACCTCTGCCTCCCATGGCAGCGCGCTCCGCCTCCGATCGCTCCATACGTACCGTAAGCGCCTGCACCGCCGTGGATAAATTTTTTATCTCTCTGAGCACGTCAGCGAGATTAACATTCGCACCGGTTTGGTCAGCCATCGTTACGTCGAGGGTAAAACCTTCGCTTTGATACCACCTAACACGGGACGATAAACGCGTAGAAGACAAACGTACTTCTAACGAAAGAAAATTGGGTTTATTCTCGAATAAAAAGTTGGAATCCCCTTAAACAATGTCTTGAGGGCGTATATAAAGGTTCTAAATCCTAAACGAAATAAGAAACTAATAAAGAAATAAATTATAAAATACTGAAAATAAATAAAAGGCTAAAATGGGCTGCAAACGTATTATAATAGCGATTCCAAGCCCCAACGGAAAAGTTACGCTCATTTCGACTTTTGCCAACGAACACCCTTCGAACAATCCTTGGCAGCCCAAAACTCGTCCTTCACATGTTCCACATCAGAAACCTCTCGTATGTTATTTTATTTTAAAATTTTGAATTGAACGATAATTGTTGATGTTATAGAAGATACACAAAATTGATGAATGTCGAATAATTGTTCTATTAGAGGCCACTACTACGAATAAAGTGGATTATGATACGAAAGAATAAGGGATTAACACTCTACTATTACGTGGAGAAGCGCAGGTGATTAAAACTTAATATGTGACGCCACCGCGGGTAGGGGTGGGGAAGCGCGCAGCCAACGACCTGGAGACGGATGCCGCAGCCACGGAAGAAACGAAACCCTAGAGATTGCAGGTAATCAGGGGAGGCAAACAGGGAGTTGGGGTTCAAACGGCCATATGAAGAAGAACATAACAAACAGTGCGGTGTTCTGTCTTCTTCCTTCGTGGAATGGGACAAATTTTTTTCTTCAAGAGACGACTTAATTAAGGCAGGCTAAGTCGTCTTATATTGTGTTAATTTAGGTATATTGTTTTTTAAAAAGACGATTTGCCCCTTTACAAAGTCATTTAAAAAAAAACGATATAAAAGTGATATTTTATTAAATATTAATCAATTTTTCTATTAAAAGTGTTTGTTTTAGAATTTTTCTACTCAGTCTCTCGGGTCTTTGGATGTGATAGATCATTATTTTGGTAAATTTGTTGTTCACCCATTCTGTTGTCATTTTAAGGAACAAATTTTAGCTGTTCAGTTATATCAGACTAACTGAAACGCGTACAATTTTAGGACAACGGTCATTGGAAACAACAACCACGGTAGTAAGAAGAAGACCGAAAACTAGATAACCTCCTTTTGATCCGTTCCCCTCTTACGATTACTACCAAAAAAAAAAACCGCCTCCTTGTTTAAATTCCCTACCCCCACCAAAAGCTCCACCGCCGGCCTTTGCCCCCGATCGACCACGTAGAAATGTCGCGCTGGTAGCCCTGGTGACGGAGGTTGTTTGCCGCTGTTGTAGGTAAACAATAGGACTTCCTGTCTGGAGGAGGGTGCTTTCGGATTGGATTACTGTATTATGGGGACGTTGAAGTCCGGATTCATGGGGGATGCGGAAGGTCGCTGTGCCGTCACCTCCATCGCCATCGACCGAGACAAGAACAGCCAGTTCGCGGTTAAGTGGGCGGTGGAGAACCTTCTTAAGAAGACATCTTCGGCTTGTGTCCTCGTTCATGTCCAAACCGAGAGCTGCCCTCCAGGTGCGGTTCAGGGCGACACGGTGTTGAGAGATGGGAGCCCATTCACGTGTAGGATGAGGTTTGATGTTTAATGGGGTGTTCTTTCGGGAATGTTGTTCTTGTAGGAGGTGTCGATTTCGCCGTGAAAGGCGGGAGGCCTCCGAATAAGGAAGAGGTGAAGCAGCTTTTCCTTCCGTACCGTGGATTCTTCGCAAGAAAAGGGGTAAGTACAATCGGGTGTGGTGTATAAGACTAATTGATGGAGTCGCCGGATCGAAGATTGAACCGCAAATGTGATCGTTATTCAGGTTGAGGCCAAGGAAGTAGTCCTACAAGACGCTGACGTTCCAAGGGTGCTGATCGATTTCATTATCGCCAATTGCGTAACCAATATTGTTGTCGGCGCCTCCACCCGTAATGCATTCACCAGGTGAAGGCTCTTTCTTTTGTCTTTCGACATGCCTGTGCGAGATTTTTGTGCGAAATATTGTTGTCACCTGAGGTGAACTATATCGATCATGGCAGCAGGAAGTTCAAGAATCCAGACGTGCCGGCAAGCTTAATTAAAGCTGCCCCTGAGTCATGCTCCGTTTATGTTGTCGGAAAAAGTAGGCTCCACAACCACCGAGCTGCAAGTCAACCGGCTACTCCTTTCGGCTCGCAGGCTTCCAAGAATGGTTTCAAGATGCTCAATTTCTTGTCAGAGATTGATCCCAACTCCCGAGCAGATACACCCGACTCCTACGACCTCAACAGGTAATTTGAGAATTCGGAATTGCGAATTGTAGAAAAGAAACCAACCGCGAATACTCAGAAACTCAAAAATAAACCACTGCTATTTACAGAAGCACGTGCAGTATCGAGAGTTACAAAAGCGAGAGCTCGGAGAGCACATACTCGGGAAAGAGCCGTGATTCATTGCCGCCAACTTCATATGGCGCAAGAAAACCCGTTCACAGAAGCCCGAGACCGATGGGGACGTACATTTCCAGAAAGTTTTCAGAAAGTTCTTCATCGGATATCAGCGACCGTTCGAATGCGATCAGCTTCCGATCCTCCTCCGATATGTCATTTGCATCCGACATCTTTGCGCAATCCTCTGATTCGGAGCACTCTCTCTCTTCTTTCGCATCTCAGAACTCGGTGTGTGCTTAACTGCTGACAAACACAATCGTGGCCTAGATGCAGCATAAAATTTTCTGACATTGCACACATGTTCGAAACAGGTTTGCATGGAAACAGAGATGGCGAAATTGCAGCTCGAATTCAAGCAATCGCTTCATAGTTATAACATGGCATGCAGAGATGCTGAGGCAACAGATTATGAGGCTAAGGACCTTCAGCGGATGAAAATCACAGACGCACAAAAACCTGAGCAACTTGACCCTGAGGAACAGCAACAATGGTCTCTGCCACCAGGCCTGGAGAAGCGGCAGCGTTCCTTGGCAGCACTGCCCCCAACACTTGAAGGGCCGCAAGTTATACAACAGAGAAGATTAATGGAGCCTGAAAGCGGAGAGAGTTTCGAGGCTGCTGGCCTCAATATTGCGGAGAGGAATACAGAGATCGAGAGCATTGCAAACATCGGCATCCCTTACAAGAAGTACTCGATCAGGGAGATTGAGAAGGCAACAGATTGTTTCTCGGAGAAGCTTAAGATAGGAGAAGGGGGGTACGGACCGGTATACAAGGCTACCCTTGACTACATGCCGGTTGCCATCAAGGTCTTAAGGTCTAATGTCTCGCAGGGTCTTCGCCAATTCAAACAAGAGGTTATCATGCCGGCTTAGTGATGTTATGAACTTGTCTTTCCGCTTCCTGTTGCTTCTTTTTTGATATTTACTTATGCAGGTTGAGGTACTGAGCTGCATAAGGCACCCAAACATGGTCCTCCTTGTCGGTGCCTGCCCGGAGTATGGATGCCTAATCTATGAGTACATGGACAACGGTTGCTTGGAAGACCGACTGTTCTGCAAGAATGGTACACCACCGATTCCGTGGAGATACCGTTTTGCAATAGCTGCAGAAATTGCCGCGGGGCTCTTTTTCCTTCACCAGACGAAGCCAGAACCCCTCGTGCACCGAGATATCAAACCGTCTAACATTCTGTTGGATCGTCACTACGCGAGCAAAATCAGCGATGTTGGCCTGGCAAGGCTAGTGCCTGCTTCGGTGGCTAACAGGGTCACCGAGTATCACATGACCGCAGCCGCTGGAACATTCTGCTACATCGACCCAGAGTACCAACAAACAGGAATGCTCGGCGTAAAATCCGACGTGTATTCGTTTGGGGTGATGTTACTACAAATTCTAACAGGAAGGCCTCCAATGGGGCTCGCCATGGTCGTCGAAGAAGCCATCGAGAATGGAACATTCTACAAGGTCCTCGACCCGACCGTCAAAGGATGGCCATATCAAGAGGCGTTATCAATGGCAAAGATGGCATTAAGGTGCTGTGAGCTGAGAAGAAGGGACAGGCCCGATCTTGGGACGGAAGTGCTGCCGGAGCTGAACCGACTCAAGAATATCGGAATGGCAGATGAAGTTCCTTGTGACCTGAACACGGATGCCCCAAGTCCTTACACATCGAACCCAGATATGGAATCAGAACAGAGTCAGGTTAGCATCAGACCACCTCACTTATTCCCGGAAGAATCGAACCAGAAAATGCAATAACATGAACACATCCGGAAGACACTCCAGTGTCGGATACGGATATTAGGACCGATCATGGTATTCGGACAAAACTTTGGACGAATAACATGCTTTGGGAAATTCTTCCAGACATTAATTCCCAACATTTTTTATCTGCACTCATGTTATAATCAGGAAGCCATGAGACAAACCTAACTCGGAAAATTCGACTCAGATCACCGTGAGGGGGAGGTGGCGGCGGTTCAAGGCCAAAACCAGGGCGTGGACTAGCTTCAAGAGGTTGAAGGTCTTCCCGTCGAGCCAGAGGCAAGTTCGAGGCCGAGGGATGACGGATATTACAAGTTGTTGGTCATCGATCGTGCCTTGTTCTGCAGCCACTCCCAAACTCGACAGGTTCAAGTCATTCTCGTAACAACTCTCGTCCCGTTCGACACAACCGCTCATCGACTATTGTTATGTACGACCATAATCTAAATGTGTTTAAAAAGTGTATTAGTTAATTACGAATTAGCAGCATCATTAACCTCTTAATCGACATCTACATGTCATGGATTAGATCAATCAATTGTTTCCAGGCCCACTACACTAAAACTCAGCCCAGCCCACTATATTGGGCCCTTGATTATGTGGGGACGCTTCCACGATAATTTCCGTGAAGACCCACGTGTCAAAATTCTAATTCGTCCCTTGTTGTCGGTCAACCAATGGATAGCCGAGATGCTGTAGTCCATGATTATATGGTGTCCGGCTTCTAATCGGGAAATCTTTCTTCTTCCAAGAAGAAGCCCTAACAACCTAAGCGGCGGCGGCGAGGATGTCGGATCCGAGCTCCGACGACGGTGGTCGCCGGCTGTACAACCCCTACAAGGAACTCAATCGGAGCGTCAACGCTCAAACCCTAAACCTCTATTCCCTCCCGACGTCTCCGGAGTTCCTCTTCCAGGAGGAGTCCCTCCGCCGCCGCAGATCCTGGGGTGAGAACCTCACCTTCTATACCGGTACATCCTACCTTGCCGGCGCCTCCATCGGGGCCGCCTATGGTCTCGCCTTGGCGCCCCGATCGTTCGAGACCTCGGACACCTTGAAGCTCAAGGTCAATCGCGTGCTCAATTCGTCAGGTCATGCTGGCCGTAAGTGGGGTAACCGCGTGGGCATCATAGGGTTGATGTATGCAGGCGCAGAAAGCGCAATGGATGCGGTGAGGGATGCGGATGGGGAGGATCTGTGGAGTTCGGTTGGAGCAGGGTTGGCCACAGGCGTTCTATATAGGGCCGCGAGGGGGGTTAGGTCCGCTGCCGTGGCGGGAGCTGTTGGCGGTGCAGCCGCGGCACTCGTGACGGGAGGCAAGAGGGTTTTGAGGCAGTATGCAGGGGTTTGACATGCTGTGGATTTTGGGTTGATTTAATGGCAAGTCTATTTCCTTTGTCATTGCTGGCTTGTTTTGTAATTTCGTTTTTTTTTGCAATCTACAGATAACTTTTGTGGCAAATTAGGATCTTTAGCTGGACTTTGATTGCTGTTGTGAGCTATTAACTTGTTGCTATCCAACTAGGAAAAGGGTGTGTTGTTCATTTAATCCCCGCCGTTGTCCAATTGTTGATAGTTTTGTAAGTGATGCCTATGTCTCCGTAGGTGAAACTCGGGTGACGGAAGGTTAGCACTTGTTTCTTTTCTTTTTCTTTTGAGATTGGCGTCGCTGGATTTTTTTTAGTTCTTTACTGGATTTCTGGGGAGTAACATCGTTCAATATCCCTTGACAGGATGTCTCTGTACTTTGCCGGTTTCATGTTTCTCAATATTGATGCGATTTGCTTGCATAGTTTCCCCCAAATGTTGTAACATAACTGATGAGCCTCTCTGGCTTTCAGTGTGACCGTCCTGCTCTGATTATGCATACTGTTCTGTGATCATTAATCTCGTTCTTTTTCCTCATCTTACCTGATCTTGGGGACTCTTCAATGTAGGGTATATCACTTGCAGTCTGCTCCATGGAAAATGCCAATTTTCTAGTGGGACTATCTCCGATTGAAGGCACTCATTTCGGGAAGCCAACATAAGTAACAACTAAAGCATTCTCCTCCGATCTAGCTGTCTGTAAGTCATTTTCTTAGGTAAAACGGGAGGCAGCAACAAGCACACAGGCTGAGTCGCAGGGCATGCCAAATGAACACTTTATCTGTACTACCCAAAACCCTTGGAACTCGCCGCAGCGGCGTTACTTGGACCAGGGTCAGACTTTTCATACCGCCTGTTAAAGGATCAATAATTATTTGTGGTTATTCTCAGTGTGCGGGTGGCTCATTTTGACTGTTGTCATTGCAACTGGGTTGGTAATGTGTTGGTGTGTACCTCATGGTCCTGGGCTTACTGGGTACGATATAATTTACTAAATATAAGATACTAAAAAATCTATTAATAAAAATTTTAGTATAAAATTACTAAAAAAAATTTAATAAATTATATTGTATTGTTTACTCCTCTCATACGTTACTAAGTTTATCGGGTGATTACTAAAAAAAATTTAGTACATTTTATTGTATTGTATTATAAATATAAATAATATTTTTAGTAAATCTTATTAACGTAATATCTAAGGCTAAGTACGTTGATATCAAAGCTATTTTGAGCCGAGCTATTAAGTATCAAAACCTGAAAACTTCACAGAATTTTCCCGAATTCAAGGACCAGCGTGATAATAAAAGAAGTACACACACGAACAATGGCTAGTGGCGGATCCAAGCAAGCAAAGGAAGGGAGGGGTGTAATAACGCCACTGGCGGATCCATTTCTATTCCCATTTTGCTTTTTTTTCCCCTTTTGAATCGTCACGAATCACGTTTTGACTTGGGAACCCTAATCCCTCGCTCAATATCCATTTTTTATTTGGTTTGGTCCGGCTGTTGGTGGCGCGGAAGGAAGGGAACGAAAATGGGCTGCGGTTCTCGCATGATCGGTCATTCCAGAAAGGTAACGAATTTCTGCCAAAATTCGAGCTTTTCTGTTCCATGCGGTTTAAGATCGGAAATTTCATCGTGGACCGTGTTTGATTTCGCTTCTCGAGTGATTTGGTTCTCGTGGTTCTGACGATTCGCTAAACGAAGGGATTTTATGAGAAGTAGTGGAGTTTGGTTTGGAGAATTTTGTTGCGGGCAGTGCTTGATTTGCTTTTCTTTTGAGTGCGTGGTTGTTTCTGGTCGAGAATGATTGATGGTTGATGGTTACAAGTAATTCATGACGTGTAATTGAGTTCAGCGATGGGTTTTATTCAGGTAGTGGTTGTTTGGATTATTTTGAGTTCTGCAATGAATGGGGGATTTGGTTGTTTTTCTTGCGAGTCCAGAAAACTGAGCTGTTGTTGTGTAGGTTTGATGTCAAGAATGGGATTGTGCGAATTATATGGGTGTTCTAGCTCCATGCATCGTTTGAGCCTGGATGAGTGTAACCAAAAGTCAAAGCTTGGTTTTAATCTGTTGTGAATCTCTGTATTCTTTTTACTTCTATTGGAAAATTGCATAGAGTAGCATTTTTCCTCGAATTTTTTTCTTATGGAACTTAATGTCTGCAGTTGCAGAATGTTCATAAGCTTTTGAAGCAAGAACAGGCAATTTCTGCGTGTTGGTTGGCCTGTGCTTCTCATACATCCGGTTTTATAACGAATGGTAAGAATTTGTATCCCTTAAATTCCATTCATTCCCTCCTTTCTTGCAGTTGCATTTTTTTCATAAACTGGTTTTATGATGATATTTCACGATTCATCCAGTCAACTCTCTAAACTCATCCTTCATCGTTGGGTGCGGATCATAAATAGCCAAATTTGGATCAATGATGCTAAAGGCCGTGTCATTCTTGGGAAGCTATTGTAAAAAAAATATGTTCCGGCTAAAAATTTAAAACCTTGATGGAGCAGTACAGAGACTGCTGTTTATTTCTGATCTCCTTCATCCTCCAGCCATCAAATTTCTCACTAAACTGAGATTGTGAAGGATAAAAGGACTTGATGCTATGGCAGCATCAGTTGCTTTCACGGGGATGTGTTTTTTTCATGGCATTAGGAGTAATAATTGCTTTCATGCTTTGCAGAAAGACTACATCCTTCTTTTCCCGCAACTTATAGCACGGTAAGTGCAAAGTTAATCAATATAACGTGCATATAATACTTCAGCTGATTGTAGCTAAATGGTTGCCTGTCTGCTGATTTCTTTCTATCTGTGTATGACGCTAGTTTCTGCACCTTCATCCATTTGTGACTATATATGGATGATATTCTTGAAATTCCATTTTGTCGTGATTTTCTCCACATGTCACTGAAATTAGAGAAACAAAACCTAATTGAAGCTTTTTTAGATATCGAGGACAGCCCTATTTAGTAACACTACAAATGGGTTAACGGGTGGAAGAATTGGGAGTTCTACGCATTCAATTGTGTTCGGAAAGGAGTCATCCTGGTAAATGGCCTTCTCCTTACATTTATCATGTTGCCTGAGATTGTGACTTTATATCTAGATGCTGCTCATTTCGTCCCTCTTAAAAGCTTCTATTTCATTGTTCCGCAATGCAGGTCACATTCGATGTTGAGGAGGGGATTAGCTTCCGACTCTGGTGAGTTTATATTCTCATGGATATTTGACTGATCTTCTGCTGTCGATCAAGGTTCAGCAATAGTAAGCAAATGTGGACTACTTTCTTAATCTTCCTAGTGAGTTTGTTGGGGGTTAAACTCTTTGACTGCTATGTTTATTGTCCTATAACGACAGGTTTCACATTCTGTAGTGTAGACATTTGGTCTTCTACTAGGGGATTCATTTCCCTCTTTGGATAATTTTTCTATAATCACATGAAGAACTTATGCCCAGCCGTTTTATCATTGCTGCTATTTTGGAACGATCATCAGCCCAACAATTTCTTTCTTTTTTCCATTCCTTTTAATCTTGTTGTAGTTTAGAAAGCAGAAAGAAGAACCACAATAAGAATCTCACATTTGATTATCAAGCTTGATATCCACTACACATCCAAACAAAATATCAAAGCCTCTCCAGTGTTTAATAATTTTATAATTACATTCTGGTCGCAAAATGATACATTCCCCCGCTTCAGCTAATGTTTGTCAAATGACGCGTAGGTCTGCCCCCACACCAGGAAATCGGGATGCCTTCACTCTCTCCTACAATGACGGAGGCACGTGTTTTGCTGCCATGTGTGAATCAGTAAAAAACTTCTGCAAATGATAAAAGTCAGTGAAACACAGCTTCCTGTGTTAACTTCATTATTTATGCAGGGTAATATTGCGAGGTGGTTGAAGAAAGAGGGTGACAAGGTTTCTCCTGGTGAAGTACTATGTGAAGTGGAAACTGTATGATTCATGGAAACTTTTCTTCCTCCTTAAAGCCTTCCCCTAGAATCAAAGCTAATAAACTGATGGTCTTTTTAGGATAAAGCTACAGTGGAGATGGAATGCATGGAGGAAGGTTACTTGGCTAAAATCTTAAAAGGTGATGGATCTAAAGAGATAAAAGTGGGCGAGGTAGTTGTTATTTTCTTTTCTGTCTATCTTGATTTAGGTTTTACTTTTCTGTTGTATTATAAATAAAATGAAAAGAGAAAGGTTGTTTGCATCCTGGCCTTTTTTGAAGTATAATAACTAGTGGGAAGATTCTCTCATGAACTCGGAGTAATTGTCACGCATCTCTGGGGAAATCCATTCTTGATTTTTCGCAGCTCTTCTTTGTATTCTGATAAAAAAATTCTTTCACGGGACTGCATAGGTTATAGCTATTACTGTTGAAGATGAAGATGATATTAGGCAGTTCGGAGACTACAGCCCATCTGCACCTGCCGAAATGCCCGCTGCTCCTAAAGCTCAGCCTGCCCCACCTCAAAAAGAGCCTGCTGTGGAGGCTTCTGCTGCTCCAGCGCCTAAATCTTCTCAGCCTAGTTCAGCCCCTCCAGGGGCCCAGGTTTTGGCCAGTCCTATGGCGAGAAAAATGGCGGAGGATCAAAATGTTAGTACATCAACAATTATTTTCATTTTCTGTACTTCTTTGCCTTTTAAGCCATATAAGGAAGTCCCTTTGGAGAGGTGAAATTGCAATAAATTGTAATCTTTTTGCAGATAACACTTTCAAGTATCAAGGGGACGGGACATGACGGACTCATTGTAAAAGCTGACATTGAAGATTACTTGGGTAAAGTTCATTTTCTGGGGAATACTCTGATTAATTTCTTTTGTGGTTATCTTTTATCCCTCTCAATCTTCAATTGGTGCCAAATTTATATCCGACTGACCCGTCTCTTCTACAATTTAGCTTCTGGAAAGAAGGCTTCAGTGGCAGCCACCAAACAAAAGATTGCAGGACCTGCAGATTTAGATTATACAGATATTCCACATTCTCAAATAAGAAAGGTACATCTCGTTCCGAAAGGATCAAAAACTTTTCCTCCAGTTATTAGGCTGAGGTTACTTCCAGTTAGTATTATTAGATGCTTAACAATGCCTGCTTCTGTTATTAGCTTTGGTTTTACTATATGGATTATAGTTTTTGAAAAATATTGCTAGACAATGCAGATAGTATCCTGCTTCTTTTGTTGAATTGGAATTTCCTACAATTGACAGGTTACAGCTTCCCGATTGTTGTTCTCTAAGCAAACGATACCTCACTATTATCTGACAGTGGATACCTGCGTTGACAAACTTATGGAGTAAGTATAAGCAGATCGGACGCTTCTGATGTAAAGAGTCTAATCAGTATTTTGACTTAATTCCTCCTATTCTACAGCCTGCGGAGCCAGCTAAATTCGCTACAGGAAAGCTCAGGGGGGAAGAGGATATCTGTAAATGATCTTGTTATCAAGGTATAGCTGTTGTCACAGACTGAGATTATGTACACATTCTTGCTGTCCTTTGCCATGTCTTTGATCGAAACTGCTAAGTTTGGCCTATTGAAGATAGAATTAAATCTCGCCAAGGGAGGCGGTGTATATTTGTTTACAACTTCATGGAAACGTGTTTAATCAAGAAAATATCTCTTCTAGGATTTTCTTTTGCTTGACTTGTATCAGATTCTTTCCATATTCAGTTATATGCCTTAAATGAATCTTTTCATCTTCTGCAGGCAGCTGCTCTGGCTCTTCGAAAAGTTCCACAATGCAATAGTTCATGGACTGACGAATATATCCGCCAGTATGTATAAGAAATCTCTCTCCGCGTGTTTCGTCGTTGTTACAGAGAATGATATGGTTTTATTCTGGATTTCTCTAGGTATAACAATATCAATATCAATGTGGCTGTGCAGACAGATAATGGACTTTTTGTCCCTGTCATTAAGGTAAAGTCTTCTGATGAGGACGATATGCTTTAAGCCTCATTTTTTCTTTTGACGAGGCATCTTGAATATCTGTTCATATTTCCAGGACGCGGATAAGAAAGGATTATCCAAGATCGCAGGCGAGGTTAAGAATTTGGCTCAGAAAGCCAAAGATAACAGCCTGAAGCCTGAAGACTATGAGGTTACGAAACGGTTGTCTGTATAATCAATAGCTGGGAATGGTTGATTGCTGCTTCATATTGTCACGTTGCTTCTGCCATTTCAGGGAGGCACATTCACGGTATCGAACTTGGGAGGGCCATTCGGTATTAAGCAATTCTGCGCAATAGTCAATCCTCCTCAGTCTGGCATTCTTGCAGTGGGGTCTGGTGAGTATGGTTTCTGTTTCTCCTTCATTACACTACTGGCTGTTGTCTTCATCCTTGTTCTGATTCTTTGCACCCTCCAATCTTCATACAGCCGAGAAGAGGGTTGTACCCGGTTCGACTCCCGGCGAGTATAATTTCGCTTCCTTCATGTCGGTTACCCTCAGTTGCGATCATCGCGTGATTGATGGTGCCATTGGCGCGGAATGGTTGAAAGCATTCAAAGGCTACATTGAGAATCCGGAATCCATGCTCCTGTAGTTCCTGGTCGATCTAGCCTGCCTTCCCAGTCGTTTTATCTTTTCGGATCTGGATTCGGCTTTATGTTGAGAAACAAAGAGGGGACGGACTGGATGACCTGTTAAGTCTACCCGAGATTTTTGTGATATACCCCATTGGGATGATTAGTCTGTATCACACACAGTGCCAATAAGTCTTTCCTTTTTTTAGCTTATGAATAAGCCTTTAATGCTGTGTTTGGAGACGAGAGAAGGGGAAGGAAAAGAAAATGTGAAAAATGTGTCTGTTTGGTTTCGAAAAATTTTGGACAATTTTCCTTTCATAGAAAACGAAAATCGTTTTGCATCAAATTAAAAAAAAATGTATTTGGCGAGGGGAATATTCTTATTGTCTTTCGATTTTTTTTTTCAAATAGGAAATATCAAATTATTTTTATTTAATATTAATTTATTTCATTTTTAAAATGTATGAAAACTATGAAAACACCTTTTACATGTTTTCCAATTTGTGAACAAAATTTTGAAGTAAGGAAAAATGTTTTCATAATTTTCCATTTTCGTTTTTTATTTTTTCTTGCACCAAACAAGTTTTCCTTATTTTCAAGCAAATGGAAAATGGAAAACGGAAAAAATTTCCATTACCAAACAGGCCCTAATATTTTGGGAAATAATGCGTTTTCCCTCTTTTTCTTTTTCTTTCTTTTCTATCATTTTCCACCTCTTCCAAACACACCATAAAAAGTTTTGGATGCGAGAAAAAAATTGTAAAAATTATCCCAATCACTAAAATCCTACATTAGAGAGAAAGCCATTTTCTAATAGTCCTAGTCTTGGCTCAGTTTGGCCGAAAAGAGTCTTCAGGCTTCTTCTTTAACAATAGAAATGAAAACGAGGATTCTACCTGACTAGTAAAAAAAAAATTGTTATTTTAAAATTCTTAAGTTACCGTAGGAATTTGAGTTTGGGTTGGGGCCATTAAACTTAAATTCAGGGCTGTTAATGAATCAGGCCGGTTTTGGACACATTTTACCCGAACTCGGCCCGAACAAAACGATATGGGGTTTGAGTCCGGACTCGAGCCTAGCTCGAGCTCGAGCCTGTCCAAAAATTTTTAGACCGAGCTCGAGACTGAGCCTGATCAGAGCATGAACCTTTTCAAAGTTATATTCGCATATTTTTCTTCTAATTTCGGTCAAAACTTTAAGTAATTTGTTTTTTTAATACATATTTTTTATTCTTTTTTTTAATAATTTTATTATACTTCGATCAAATCACATAAAAAATATTAATTTAATATGACAAGAAAGAAACCGCTATTTGAACAATTAAATTTCTCCCAGTCATTTTATTTCAACGAGGATGTTGTTACTTGAAGTGAACACTTCGTTCTTAAAAAATTATTACTTCGTTTTTTTTTAATTTTATTTTTCATTTATTTTAACAAGTAATGACTTTCATTGTAGAAAAAATATACATCCACCAGCACCTGATGAAGATCGGACCCTTTCTGATCATGTGCAGGAGGGATTTGGGAATTGGATTATCAATCGTCCAAAGAAAGCCAATACGTTTTCGTTTTCTAAAAAGGAAAGGCTCAGACAAGAACAAACGGGGGAATTACCTTTTAAGAAAACCTAGGTATAAAAGGGCCAACCTGCGTCGCCCCCGCCGTTTTCTCCCTCTCTACAAGAACTCCACGGCACAGATCCGGGGAGTTTGGTAGGAAAACAACCTACGAGTTCGTCCTCATCGGCCGTCCTTGAGGAAACCCTAATCTTGCTTTTCATCGAAATCAGAAGGGCACCTTTTTACCAGGTTACCATGCGTTGTCTGTTGTGACCTCTTGCTAATACGCCGGTGTCTTCTTCTTTCTTTCTTCTTGTTCTTTTTTTTTTTTAAATATGGGTTGTTCCAAGTTGGTCGCTTTATTGGATTTTAGAACATGTGTGGGGTTTGGATTTCGATGTGAGATCTTCTGGGCAGTTGGTCGATTCCTGTGCTTATCTCGTTGCTTTGTTCCGTTTTGTTTCTTCCTTTGGATGGACGATTATGTTTAATCTGGGGGAAATTGTGGAAGATCGACTGGGTTTCGTCAGTTTTTTGATTTTCTTTTGATTGGATGGTAGGTGGCTGTGGTGACGATTGTGGGTATTGTCTAGTGGATATTTGGGAGTCTTTCTCTCTAATTTTTATACGTGGATGTAATAATCAATTGTTGCTTGCATGTTCTTGCGTTTCTGTTACATCTTTGCCTTTACTCGAGCTGTGTAGTCATGTAGTATCTGCAAAGCTGTTGGTTTTACCTTTTCCTGTTCTTATTTATTTTTTAATCGCAGAAGTTGGTTGAGGACTGTGTTGTTTAATCAAATAATTAATGGAGAAGTGGGAAAGCTCTCTGTTGTCTTATGGTTTCGATCCTGATGTAACAGTTTGCTGTCGCCCTGTGTTTGAATTTCTTCTCCATAAACCGAGACAGAATCTAATACTTGTGTCCCTGTACTTTGTGGGATCCAAGTTTGGCTTTTCTGTGACATTGTTTGTACGAAGACTTGTCCCTGTGGGGCATTGCATTTCGAGCCCACTAGCGCACTAGTTCCATTGGTCCTGATTAGCCGGCTTTTGTTGCAAGAACATATTTCCTTCCTTTTCCTGTGCTTTACAGACTCCTTTTGCTTTCAGCATGGCAGGCTTGGCACCAGAAGGCTCCCAATTTGATCCCAAGCAGTATGACAGTAAAATGAGCGAACTGTAAGTCTCATGCCCTTTCTCTTTGCCAGTTCTTTTAAAGAGTTGAGTGTGACTGAAATGAGTGTTGATGGGGAATGATTGCAGGACCACTGCTGATGGGGAGGAGTTCTTCACCTCTTATGATGAGGTTTATGACAGTTTTGATTCCATGGGTTTGCAAGAAAACCTGCTGAGAGGCATCTATGCTTATGGTATTGGCTGATCTTTTCGTATATCACTACTTTGCTTCTTACCTTCTTAGCTAATATATCTTGCATGTGACCTTCTTCTACTTGAAAAGGTTTTGAGAAGCCATCCGCAATTCAGCAGAGGGGAATCGTGCCCTTCTGCAAGGGACTTGATGTCATTCAGCAGGCCCAATCAGGAACTGGAAAGACTGCTACTTTCTGCTCTGGAATTTTGCAGCAGCTTGATTACAGTCTTGTTCAGTGCCAGGCGTTGGTACTTGCACCCACCAGAGAGCTTGCCCAACAGATTGAGAAGGTCATGCGAGCGCTCGGAGATTATCTCGGGGTGAAGGTCCATGCCTGTGTGGGTGGAACAAGTGTCCGTGAAGATCAGCGCATCCTGCAGAGTGGTGTTCATGTTGTTGTTGGCACACCTGGTCGTGTGTTTGACATGTTGAGGAGGCAGTCACTACGCCCTGATCACATCAAAATGTTTGTTCTCGATGAGGCTGATGAAATGCTTTCTCGAGGATTCAAGGATCAGGTTTTACCCCTTTAAAGTATTCTTGGTTTCTACAGATGATCATTTATGTAGGACTTGGTAAATCTTGCCAGCATCATGTATTTACGATGTGGCATCACGGGACCCTGATGTATGTGCTGTGTATTTGGCAGATCTATGATATTTTTCAGCTGCTGCCTGCTAAGATTCAGGTTGGGGTGTTCTCGGCTACCATGCCACCCGAAGCACTTGAAATCACAAGAAAGTTCATGAACAAGCCAGTGAGGATTCTGGTCAAGCGTGATGAGCTTACCCTGGAGGGTATCAAGCAGTTCTATGTGAACGTCGAGAAGGAAGAATGGAAGCTCGAGACACTCTGCGACCTCTACGAGACCCTGGCCATCACACAGAGCGTCATCTTCGTGAACACGAGGCGCAAGGTTGACTGGCTCACCGACAAGATGCGGAGCCGGGACCATACGGTCTCAGCCACCCACGGGGACATGGACCAGAATACCCGAGACATCATCATGAGGGAGTTCCGTTCGGGATCCTCTAGGGTCCTCATCACCACCGACCTCCTGGCTCGCGGCATCGATGTCCAGCAGGTTTCCCTGGTCATAAACTATGATTTGCCGACTCAGCCAGAGAACTACCTCCATCGTATCGGACGAAGCGGGCGTTTCGGGAGGAAGGGTGTGGCGATAAACTTTGTCACCAAGGACGATGAGAGAATGTTGTCTGATATCCAGAGGTTCTACAACGTGGTGGTCGAGGAGCTGCCGTCGAATGTCGCAGACCTCCTTTGAGAACAGGGTTTCATCCTTTCTGTCTTATTAGAGTACTTTTGAGAAGGTGCTGCATCTTTTTTGTTTTTTTTTTGTTATTCTCAGGGAGTCCTTCGTCATGTTTCCCCGTGTTTTACAATCTCCGCCATCCATTCATCTTTCTTAGAAGTTCTTGTATGATGTTTTTTTCTGGGCAGTTCGGTCTGAACAAGATTATGTGAATGAGAAGAGATTTTCTAGCTTCTTCGGACAATAACTAAGCTCAAATTCTGATTCCATTATACTCTCGTTTCCCTTTTGTCCCCTTGTTTTGTTCCTCGAGTATCGTGGACTGTCGTATGATAGCTGCTTAACCATGCTTCCGTCTCTGCGTCACACTGACCAAAAGTGGAGGACGTGTGGGCACAGTTGCGTGAGAAGAAGGAATTCCTCCCTCGGTCGCGGCATAATACCCGTTTCGATATAGGTTTAGACTAAGTTGATGTTTCAACCGAAGGAGCGGGCGACATCTACAAAAGCGAATCACCACGACAAAAGAAAACGCCATATCTCTATGTCGGATGTCGGTACTGGAAATGTCCGTCCGGAAGAAGAGTGCGACGTTTCTCGAATGTTTTCTCGCGATATATCATCATCAGGGTCCAACTTATGTAAAAGGACAAAGGCGCACAAACATAACATAGTCCGAATGGATTTCGAACACAAGGCAAAAGGGAATCAACGAAGTGAGCAGAAGAGATCCATTCATTACAATCCAAACTCAAATTAATAACGGCTTTCTATACTAAGATGTCTCTGCAGCAACAATAAATGTCGCAACACCCTTTCATGGTTACACTCCAATTCATATAAAACCTTTACCTTCCTCCAGTGCTTCATATCAGCGAATTCGTGGATGGATTGATGGAAGAATGAATGATTCACCAGGTTGTTTCCGTCTTCGTATAATAATAACAATACCAGTGTACGTAACCAACGATCTATTGCGGTCAGGCTACGTTTTCTCGATATAGGCGCTACCACCTTTCCCCTCTGGTTTGTCGTCATTTATTCTGCGGCTTTTCCTTCTGTTTCAAGCAGTGTGCGCGAGTATATCTGTATTGACCGTGCTTATAATTGCGGTTGAGGTTAGGACCTGGCTCGGGCAGACGACTGCCAGGTGAGGAGATGAGGCACCACTCATGCTGCGACAAGCAGAGGGTGAAGAGAGGGCTGTGGTCACCCGAGGAGGACGAGAAGCTCGTCGACTATGTCTCGAATCACGGCCATGGGTGCTGGAGCTCTGTCCCTAGACGTGCAGGTCCATTTCTTTGGTGGTGATGAAGTTTCACCTTGTTATCCGGGAATGCTGATCGCTCATGATTGTGCCGTGATTTGTACGTTTTTGTATGTTTTAGGGTTGCAACGATGCGGAAGGAGCTGCAGGCTACGGTGGATGAACTATTTGAGGCCTGAGCTGAAACGCGGGAGCTTTTCCTCCGAAGAAGCTACGATCATCATCGAACTCCATGGCATTTTAGGAAACAGGTTAGGTTTGTTTTGATCTCGTTTCAAACTCATTTCTCCAAAATTTTCCACAAGTTAATCTTATGATCGTTCCTATCTTTAGGTGGGCTCAAATAGCAAGGCACCTCCCTGGGAGAACGGATAACGAGGTGAAGAACTTCTGGAATTCCAGCGTCAAGAAGAAGCTCGTGTCTCGGGACTTCCATGACCATGCAATGTCCAATCTCCCCGGCCTCCGTCACCACCTGGCGTGCCTTGAGAACCCTAACCGCATTGAAGATGATGAAGGTTCCTTCTTTCTTCAGGCAAGCCCTAATATCCTGTCGTATAATCTTCCTCTATATCAAGACAACCAGCTCTACTACCCTCCGGCAACGACTCCGCTGCCGCCTACCACATGGGACATTCTTCACAGAAACACTCATTTAGAAATTCTCAACCACTCGGATCTCGGCCTCGATCCCTTCTTATCATCACATATGCCAGCCATCATGTTCGGGGAACAACTCCACCAGATGGATCCAAACTGCTCAGTCGGGAGCTTCGAGCTCGATAATATCAGCATCGCCGATCTAAATTCCGAGATCATGTTCTCACAGAACACGTACCCGGAGTTGGTGGCCGCGACATTGACACCGCACGAGATGGGCAGAGACAGCAACCTCCGTCATTCGAAGGTGACAAATTTCTCCTCTGTGAGCCTACTGACTGGGATTAGTGATCACAACGAATGTGCATTGATCCCAAAGACTTCCATGGATCACAGTCTCATCAATGGCGAAGTCATGCCCCAGTTATCGTCATGCGGCTTCGCCTATACTAGTAGCTGATGCCGCGGCGAAGACCGCTCCAATCGTACCGAACTGTCCCGCTGTCTAGAAACGAAGTGAACCGAACGTACATTTTTATGCGTATGAAGTGTATGAGCCTTTTATTAGCAGAATCAATGGTTATAGTTGGAAGAAATGAGGCGTGCTCGTATTCTTCCCGACCAATGGCCGACGACAAAACTCATTGTAGGAAAAAAAGACAAGGTTTATTCCGTGAGTTTGTTTCGTACTTGTCTGATTCTTGTTACAGACATCACGTCACCCTTCATTTTTAAATTCAAATAAAAAGAAACTTTCACGTACAACCAAACAAAAGTCAAAACCGTTGTATGCATCGATCGTGTTAAAAATTATTGCATGATTTACAATTTGGATAAGCAAAGACGAAGATATTTGGAATTATTTCTATAATATAGGAAATATACATGCATTACATGGAATCTCTCATAGTGCAATTTCTCAGGCACAAACCAGCATCGACACAACGACACATTACTTCTTGTTTCTTAAAGTCTTAGGGGACAAATACACAATTATTCGTATTAAGGGGAACATTAAGGATAAGCGTGTATACATATCTTTGTGTGTGTACCTGCTGGAGCATTCAGTTCGGTGGTTCCGGGTCAGCGAGGATTCCAGGTTCCATCCTTGTTGCCGCGATTGTTGTTGCCGCACTAGGGTTCATGGTAAATGGTATGCCGTTTGTCGATAACCTTAGCATGACTCCGTCGACGAATGTCTGGCGATCCATCTGAGGGTTGGGGATTAGGGAATATTCACTCGGGCAAATCCCCGTCGGGAGACTCTGGGTTGATGAGGAGGATGAATCCATGGATGCTAGATTGCAGTAACTGATCTCCTCCGCATTGTCGCACAGTTTCGGCATCATAGGCATCTCGCCCTGATTTTCGTAGGACGGGAACATGAACCCCGAGTTGGCGTTTATGCTCCCGGTGTTTTCGAACTCAAAACTCTGGATCGGGCCGCTTGGCTCTAAGTCACGGGGGAGGTTGTTCCAGAACACGAGAAAGGGGTCGTGAGAGGACAAAAATGGGTCGATAGTGAGATGATCTGACCGGTCAGAAAGCTCGAAATTGTCGTTGACGTGAAGAAGACCTTGCATTCCTGGCAACGTAGAGCTAGTGGGAGGGAGGGAGAGCTGGTGGCCTGGATGCTGCTGGGGAGGAGGCAAGATGATGTTAGGGTTCCCGAGGAGGGAGAAGAATGACCCATCTTCGACGACGAGGTGAGTGTTAGGATGGTGCGCCATGAGGTGGTGACGATGGTCACCAAAACCGGACATGGCCCGTGCGTGGTACTCCTGGGACATGATCTTCTTCTTGATGCTTGAATTCCAGAAGTTCTTTACCTCGTTGTCCGTCCTCCCCGGGAGGTGCTTCGCGATTTGAGCCCACCTAAGATGCCAAGTTTCAATCAAATTCAATCCCAACATTATTAGCAGAATCATTTGCCAAAAATATAAAAATCGAGTTAAACATATAAGCAAATCAAACCTATTCCCCAAAATGCTATGGAGTTCGATGATTAGAGCGGCTTCCTGAGGAGAGAAGCTCCCACGCTTCAAATCTGGCCGCAGATAATTTATCCAACGCAACCTGCAGCTCTTCCCGCATCGTTGCAGCCCTTAAACACGACCACGACACACGAATTAGACAAGGAAGAGAGAGGAGTTACGTCCGATTGTAAAAGTACGGGAAAACGCAGCAAACTCCGATGGTATCATCCTCGGTTTCTGCCAGAGATCTACGGCGAAGCCGTGGTTGGGGGAGTAGAAGATTTTTGCAAATGTAAGGACAGTGGGTGGGGGAGGGGAGGGGATCACCTGCGTGCTTAGGGACGGAGCTCCAGCAGCCGTGGCCGTAGGTCGTGATGTAGTTGACGAGCTTCTCATCCTCCTCCGGCGACCAGAGCCCTCTCTTCACCTTCTGCTTGTTGCAGCACGAGTGATGCCCCATTCCCGATCCCCCCCAACCCTCCCCAACTCTCTCTCTCTCTCTCTCTCACCCTCTCACTTCCCCCCTTTTCTTAAATTTCGACAGGCAAGATAGGAAAATAAGGTCATTTCGAGTCACATGTGTTGGTATTATTGCATTACTATTCCAGGGGGTGAAGATGTTTTTAAACATTTTTAGGGCATGTGAGAAAAATTGTCCAATTGATTGCCCCCCAATTTCACAGGAGCATTTATAATATTTTAATATTTTTCTTTAGTATGTAAACACATTTCACAGTTTCGTCGACAAACAAGCAAAATTTCCAATTAACATTCCAGTGATTTCCAACTATTATTGATTTATACACAATTGACATATATTTTTTGGTCCCCCTTAAGGACTTTGGGGGGGCCCTTTGTAAGTGAAAAATCGATTTCACTAATCTTGCTCAAAGTAATTATTGTCGTGGGGCCTCTTGTTTACAAATAATGAACGTTGTCCGAATCTATTTTATGGTGCTGATCCAGTATTCATATAAGGATTGCATATATTTTCATGTACTCTACAATTCCTGACCGTGTCCAAATCCAAATTACATTTTTGGCTTTTAGTTTAAACCAAGTCTTGTTCTGTTAAATTTATCCGATGATGATGATGCGCTCCCGGATCGGCCCCAGTTGTTGTTTTACTTACATGCCCCAACACCTTGGTAAAACATCTAAATCGGTGGTTAGTCCTGGTCGATGTCATCCTCAAATGAGACAATCCCGCTTCAAAAGTTGTGCGCTTTTACGGAATGTGTCGTGGGAGTACAGCCGAATCTCGAAATCGCTCGAGTGGCTCTCCAGTGTCGACGGTCGTGCGCTATCGATAAGTGACGGGAACGAATAGACCATAAGGGTTACAAGAACACCTTGGCTTGGAGATCTAGTGAGATTTAAACAGTTTATTTTCGACAAAGTATTTGTTTTAGAAGATCATACGATTTAGAATCCATAAATTTGGGAAAAAATATTTTTGTTATTAGTTTGGAGAATGAATGAATTTACTGAAACCAAATCTCAAATTTGTTTTGGAAAACCAAACATTTTGACAATGATGATCGACCGCCAAGACAGGGACCAGTCTCATTGCTTGCAACAACAACAGATGCCCCCTTCCTAAGCAAAATTAGGACTAATTCTTACAGTATTGCTTTTGTTTCCAACAGTAATGTCGAAACAACGTGTTTCCTCACATTAAAAATCTTTTGAAAGGAAAAGAGAAGCAATTGTATAGTTACCATTATAAGGTATGGATTGGGTTTCACCAAGGGTTTCCAAAGTTCATTTTCGTTTACAATGAATGGGAAAGACAGACTAAGACCCCGGAGATATGCGGTTGTTTTCACCGGTGATCTTAAAGTTTTCCGATGTTACTTCTTTTCTAAATCTTTCCCTTATCTTTTCTTTATTTTCGTTCGATGGTCGTATTCGGAGAAGCTTTTGGCTCTTATGTCGAAAGAGTATGTTAGGATTTTATGAAAATATATCTTTTTGGAAATATACCGGGTGATATCTGATTATATTAAATAATATATTTACTTCCTAGATTTCTTATATTTTTAGGGCTGTCTATTCTATAAATAGGTGTCGGTATACAAAGCGAATGACCCGACAAAAGAGAGCAAATACTTAGAGCATAGAAAAGGGATACATAAAGGGTGTGTTGGGTAAACACGAGAAACACGAGAAACACGAGAGGGTTAGAGATAGTCTCAACCCAAGTTTGTACTCTATCGAATATAGTGAAATCTTCTTTTCCCCCCGTGGACGCAGGTCGATAGACCGAACCACGTAAATTCTTTGTCTCTTTATTTTTCGTTAACTTTCGAGCAAGAACCGGATTCGGTTTAACACACTACCGAGGGCTTTCGTATGCGCCAACAGTTAGTATCAGAGTCAAATACTAATTGGTATTAGGGTGGATTGAATGCTCTTACAGATAGGTCGAAGAGCGCTTTGAACTTGACTTCTGACCAGTGGGAGGAGATAGATACTAGAGCGTTATCGGCGATTCAGCTGTGTCTATCCAACGAGGTTCTGTTAAACGTGCTTAAGGAGACGACAGCGGCCGGGCTTTGGAGTAGGCTAGAGAGTCTGTACATGACGAGCACCCTGAGCAACAAACTTCTTCTCAATCAAAGGTTCTTCATGCTCAGAATGACGGAAGGTATGTCCGTTAAATCCTATATCGATAATTGGATGTCTGCATCTTTGGATTTGGAGAGAATCGACGACAAGATCAATGAGGATATCCAGGCGATGCTGCTGTTATGTTCACTGCCCGTTTCATACCAGAGCTTCAGGGAGACGTTCTTGTATGGGAGAAGTGTTCTCACAGTTGACGAAGCACGGTCTGCACTTCTATCAAAAGATTTGATTGATAAAGAGTTGACGGGTAAAGTAGGGTGACTGATGACGGAGGCATTAACAATAGACAGGACCAGATCCAAAGGTAACGGCGGGGTATGGTGCTTTCATTGTGGTAAGAAGGGACACATAAAGAAAAACTGTAGGAAGCTGACAGGAAAGGATGGAGGATTGCAAGAGTCAGCGGCGGTTGCTGTGTTCACCAACGACAGTGATGCCAGAGATGGGGATGTACTCATGGCTAGCGATGTGCAGACTGCTGAAATTGAGTCGGAGAGACCATCAGATGAGGATTGGATTCTCGACGAAGAGAGTACTTTCCACATGAGTCCTCATAGGGTGATCTTCACTGCATACTGTTCCACTGCAGGTGGAGAAGTATGCTTGGGCAATGGTCACAAGTGTAAGGTTGCAGGTATGGGAACGGTTCAGCTCAGAATGAAGGATGGAACCGTGAGAGAGTTAGCAGTTGTACGACGTTTACCTGACATCATGAGAAATATTATTTCCGTGAGTGTTTTAGAAGCCAAAAGGTACGAATTTTCTGCTTCAGGTGGAGCCCTCAATGTTCGCCGATGAAGGCGGTTGTGGATGACTAGGAGTCGATGGAAGGGCTTGTATGTTATGAGAAGTGCCGTTGCTATTACTACTGTTGGGTCTTCTGGAAGGCATCATGATCCTTTCAAGAGGATTAATTAGTCATCGGAGAAACGGGGTAATAGGTCATGAGCGCTGATAAGCAAGAAGATAGGAGTAATCAAGTCCATCGTGGATGGGCTTGTATGTTTCGTTGACTATTCTCGTTGGAACCTGGAGGAGAAGAATGGAGATATTCACAGTTAGTCTCAAGAAAAGACGGGTACATGGAGTGAAAATTCCTCAGACATTCTATGAACAACTGGAGTTTGTTAGGATTTTGTGGACCGAAATCGGTTATATTGCGATTAGAGAATATTATATTCGTCGCAAGATTTTCGATATCTTTGGGGGCAATCTATTCTATAAATAGGTATCGGTGTACGAAACGAATGAAAGGACGAAAGAGAGCAAATCTTTAGAGCATTGAAAAGGGTTACACGAGTGCAAAGAGTGTGGCGGTAAAGAAAGGGTGTGTGTTGGGGAAACACGGGACACACTTTGGGGTTATTTCTTACCGGGAAAAAAGGGTCTCAAGCTAGGTTTGTACTCCATTGAATATAACGAAATCTTTTTCTCCGTTCGTGGATATATGTCGATTGACCGAACTACATAAAATTTTTTGTTCTCTTTATTTTTCGTTAATTTCCGAATCCGATTCAATACGCTATCGAGTGCTTTCGCGTGCGCCAACGGAGTAAAATATAGCATCGGCTTTCTTTTTAAGACCGGCGATGGAGTTACCATTTTGTCTGTTTTACGAGCCGGGATTTCTCGTAATAGAAAAATGGGGTTAACCTGGTGAGTTAAACTAGTTATCGCGAGGCTATAGGTTTAGGAGTATGATTAGATGCCAAATATGTGACGAGTTTACATTGATAAGGGTTGTTTCCTTTTCTCTAGGGCAACGAAAATGATGTATTGTTCTTGGGGATGAAAAAATTAATTAGATATAAATTTATTACAGGGGGAAATGCTATTGTTTTCTTAATTTAGATGAAAGCTCTAGCTCATATCCATGAAAGAAAGAGTTGATGGTTTGCAAAGATGGATCGTCGAGTTTTACAAATAGGCGCATCCATTATCGAGCAGGTCACGGCACTTCAATCGCGAGTTTCATAGGACAAGTATACGATGCCTTCATCGCTAGCGGATTTGAATCCAATATCCCCTGGCGCTCCTACTTACCATGGTCGGTGTAGAGAACGGGAACTTTGTGAGCAGTAATTATCCCTTTTATCGTCGCGAAGCCCCGTGACAAAGACACAATAATCATTACCAGCTCGTAGGGTTAACGTCGGGGGGAGTCGCGAACGGAAAACGATGAATTGATGAACTAGGCCACGATTATTTACTCTAAGAAGACAGCGCTTAGCTCTTCGCGACGGTCGTCAACTGTTGATGGGAAAACAACCGGCTGTCCTCCGGACCACTGTCATTATTGCGACGCCATCTAGATGCATATTTACTCATCCTAACCATCGGCCCCCACACCCTCTGCATAATCGATTGCGATCGGGACAGTTGCACGGAAATCCTCTCCATCGATAAGAATCCCTTGTCGAGCAAACTATGCTAAATTAAACTTGCTTGGGTCCCAGATTATATGCTAAATAATATACCACCACCCAGTTTTTCTCCCAGCAAGTCAAATATACTTTACAAACTTTTAGTGGCTTCTGTTTTCACATTATTTTGCTTAATCAAATTAGATGAAATAAAATTATCATTGAATGAATTGGTTTGTAAGTGTTTGACAAGTTCATTGAAAAGAACGACAATTAATGGATAAAAAAACGATATTCATAAAATTATCATAACAATACGTAATAATAAATAATTTTTTCGGTGAAAAAATTGTCTTGATTCCCAAGTCACCTGTATAAGTCGGTCCAAGTGAGTTTGAATTCGTTAAAAAAAAAATGTTCGAATTCAAAGTATACCGTGGTTATTACACAGTGTAGTTATCGAGCACTCCCAAGAATTACATATTAAAAGAATTACAGCGAGAGAGAGAGGGAGAGGGAGAGACCTTTATTCCTTTTTAAAAACGTGACTGGGGTTGGTTGCTTGTGATGTAAGAAATGGGCAATTGAATTAACTTTTTCTAAAGAGAAAAAGGGGAAAAGGAGAAATGGGGGATTCCTTTTCTTGTGATACTTTTCTGGGGGGGGTGGTACAGCTAAAATTAATTGATTCCACATGGTGCATTCAATGCATGCAGAGACCCCCCTCCCCACCACAAATACTTTTGCTTCATATGCTATATGCATTCAATCATTGGACAATAACTGGAGGAATGGAAAATTTTTGTTTTTGTTTTCTTGGTTCTGTGTTTGGTTTCTTCCTCTCCTCCTGTAATTATCCACTTTGGCATCTCATTTCATCTCTGTATCCTTCTCTTCATTTCCTCAAAACAATAAGAAAAATATATTACCTTACATTCGTTATTACATGAAACGAGTAGGATAGTGTAATAAATTACTCTGTGTTCCGATGATGAGGAGAAGTGTTTTGGTCATTTGGTATGCCTAGCTTTCCACTGTAAGTCAAATCCTCTTTGATTTCTTCAAAGATTTTGGTTGGTAAGCTCAATAAGAATGGATCACAAATCAAACGTGCGTTAAAGAAAGGACGAAAAATTAATTATCAGCTTTAATTTATGATTAGAAGTTATAGTCACGTGATGTAAATAAAGCGTAACCAAATATTTTCTCCTTATTAATTCGAAATCGAAATATTGCCCTTTTTTTAATCTAAGTTGTTTTTATATTTTTTTTCTTCCTGGTTGAATATGTCCGAAAATATTTCAGATCCGCCAGAGGAGGACCGCGTCTATGTAATGACACTCGGTAGTAGCGAGTTCCGGTCTTGAGTGACCTTGTCTTGGCTCTGCGACCAGGGCAAGTCCTTCCAGTGTTAAGGCTAAGCTCTCGTATCACAACAACTCCCTAGAACGATCCGTGGTTCCTTTCGTTCATGCACGCTGTGCATTCTGTAGTACATGTTGTGGGATCATCTGCGATAATTTCTGCGTCGTTGCAGTAACAAAGTATGAGAACATCTTTATGTAAACATCATCGGTCCCATAATGAAGCCCGGTTTCTTGGACTATCAGCGTGAATTATGCCGATAGGGGAGCAGTTGACCCATGCATGTGTTTGGTCAGTTACTTCAGTGAGGCTTCCCGGACCATTCCCCATCTGTTCGAATTCTCTTGGTCGAATCAACCATCGCAGTGGACCCGGAGAGGCTAATGGCTGACAGCATCATCGACTTGATATAGAATTCTGCATCTTCAATCACCTGTTGCCGAGGAGTCTGTGATCATGCTTTCCTTTTTTACTGGTTCCTTCTGGTTCACTAACTGGGCTTCTGGAGTGTAACACCGGGACTGGAGTCAGGGACAAAGATGCCAAAGAGGTCGTGGTTAAGGTCCAGACTTCACCACCATAGAGATTCCAAGAACAACCAATCAGAGGACGATGCAATGACACAAATAGTTGTTGGAGGCATGCCGAAACTTGAGTGGTCAGATTGTTGCATCTCTCTGTCACCTAATCTGGATCCAAGCAGCAGTTCTCATTGACAAATCTGTTCTGCTGTATTCAGGATTGAAATGAATCAATGTATCCGCACTAAAAGAGCCACATGCATATTGATTCACAATGGCACTGCAAGATACCTGCCGTGACAAGGAATACACAATCACTCTCTACCTCTGGAGGACACTTTCTTGTTGCACTTACAGCTTCGCCGTGACCTCTTGTTGCATTCCTGGACTATCACACCAGCCTTACTAAAATCGGGCCCCAAAGGAAAATCAAAGGACTACCTATGATGTAAGATCATCTGCCGAAAGATTGATTACTACCTCTGCGTGGTCAAGCTGATTGGCGGCACACAAGCTCCCATTTTCTCACCTTCTGTCATTGTCATGCCATGTCCCCTTACTCTTAACCTGGACACAGACTACTACTTGCATGAAATTTAGGGTCACGTCCGCTTCCTAACCTGCTGCCCTCGGAAAATAGCCTGGATTTGCACTGGACTTAAGGGCCCCCAATGCACGACTGGCCTGCACTTATTTCGTTTCCCTCTAATTTCACGCATAAATATCTAGCAGCTATGTAGATCGCCGAAGGAGTGGGTGTGCATTAGTTTGCAAAAACATGCCAAAAGAACTGAAGATGCTGAACATCTTACCAGAAAAACTTATCAAACATTTGAAACTAATATGCAAACCTCGTATTAGGAAAGCTCGGGATGCTGCCTGGATACGGATCACTCTCCATTCCCGCTTGAAGGCAGCAAGGTTCTGTGTTAGATTTCGGGCCGGAAGCCAGAAAAGTAAATAAATCTTACGCCCAAAATATCAAAATCTCATGGTACGTACAGAGCAATGCTTTCTCGGAAACGTAACTTGAAATTCCGGTAAACCCAAAACAGAGTCGCGAAATCAAGAGCCCCACGTGTGACTCCTCTAGCAGTATTAACGCGCACGTGATCACAAACTTCTCAACGATCCCTCAGGTGCTAGCCTTTTGGATTGCCAAAATATATTTTTCGGAAGCAAAACTCGAAACTTACGCACTCCTCTCTTTTTGGGTGGTTTTGTTCACCTGATCGTTTACCCTCTCACTCTTTTCTTTATTTTTAGGCAAACTATACATTTGTAGTCATAAGTATGGTTGAACTTTCTTTTGTGTCCACATTTTTCTTTGCTATATAAAAACGTCCGCAACTTTGTATTGTACATTTTTTTAGCTAATTCGTGACGGCGTTACGCCTGAGTCTGACGTGGCATTGACGGTGTCCTAGTGGATATTGATGTGGCAATGCCACGTGGAAAAAAAATTACCACGTCGGGCAAATGTGCCACGTTCTACAACACTAACGAGTGGGATGACTGGGTCTCCGATGTGCGGACCCATTTTTTTCCAGATCGATTTTCCGAAATCGTAACCAATTAGAGTTTAGAGATTAATAGACCATCAATAGTCCGGGATAAAATACGAAGGTTTTGTTGTCGAATTCGGGGAGATGGTTGAATTCGGAGATCGACCTGAGATTCGTCTCCTCGGAAAGTCCCGGACTTTATTATCTTTTTGTTGTCATTGTTGTTGTAATAGGCAAGCTCCTCTGTGATTCCGCCTCTGCTGCTGCCGATCCCGTGGTGGCCGCCTTCCTACCCTCGACATCTCCGTGGGCCCACCCTCTTAGAGAAGGATCTCTTGATTCGATTCCCGCGGCGACGTCCACGTCGTGGGATCGGGTCTCGGGTCTGGAGGACCAGCAGAGGAGCCACTTGAAGAGGCTTTGTTCCAAGGGGGTCCTGTGGAAGAACCCTAGGGAGAAGGAGTCGGAGCTGGTAGTGTTCCTCGGCCACGGTGTGGAGGTCTCGGCCGACGGGAACTTCTTGTTCACCGCCGTGGGGAGGGGGGTCAGGGTTGAGCCTAGGAGCTTAGGAGGAGGGTCATTAGGACTTTCGAGGGAGGGGTCGGCGAGGACGAGAGGGACGCCGTCAAGGGGGTCATTCGGAATATGTATGCGCCTGATGTTGGGAAGGGGTGGGGGTTCAGGTCGTTCAGGAGGTGAAGTTGTTGTGGGAGACCCATTCATCCCACTCGTTGGTGTTGTGGTGATTTTTTTCCACGTAGTATTATGACGTTGTCAATGTCACGTCAGACTCAAGCGTAACATCGTCACGAATTGGATAAAAAAAATGTACAACATAAAGTTACGGACATTTTTATGTAGCAAGGTAAAATGTAGACAAAAAAGAAAGTTCGACTATAGTTAAGGCTACAAACATATATTTTGCCTTATTTTTATCTCAGTCCCCTTTTTTCCACGCTAAGATTAAAAACTTCAATCACATTAATTTGCATTTTGGTAATAAATCATTTGAAACCGGAATAATTAAGTTTTAAATTTATTTCTTTGTTTCGACTCTCCGAAAAAATTAATAAATATTCAAATTTAATCGAACGTACACATGATTAAAATATTAAATTAAAAATTAATTTTCTCAAATAAAATATTTAGGATATAAAATATAAATAAATATTAAATATTTATTTCATATCCTTTATCTAATAGAAATAGACCTGAATAAATCTATATTCGATCTTGATCTAAATTTTGCTTTCAATATTTCAGAATAAATTAATAATCCAATTAATTCTAATTCTGAAATAATAAAATGATTAATTTTAGTATCCATTAAAATAATCAATAATACAATGTTCGTGTCGACATGCTATGCGTGAGACCCTTTAGGTCCTATACACGAAGGCAGTGTATATCCATACACAAACTAAAGTAACCGTCTAGCAACGGTTTTTAGTCAGCTAACGTGTTAGGATAATGATCATAAATCATATACAACTATAAACCGATTACTGTGTAATTTAATCGCTTCATCTAACCGGCATCCCAATTAATTCGGCGCAAAATACATCATCACCAAATTAATTGTTTTAGTTAGATTAACAAGATATAATAGACTCACTTGAATGTGAAACATTCATCTTATAGATTTTAGAGTCACTAATATCTCTATCAAGTGGCCTAGATATCAACTCTCTAATCCAAAAGAGCGATGAATCCTATATTAACTCAATATTATTCTCTCTACGCTTTGTCACACACCCAACGATCGTATTATTCACAATCCGGTTAAAGACTGCTTTTAACGACGTCAAAATTTACAAACTCCACGCATATAATAAAAGAAGGTCTCAAGTCAAAAGAACAGTTACACTCGTTCATAAAGAGGATTGACCAATGATGTTCTATATGTGGTATCCTCGTAAACGGGTTGTGTCCAGTATCTCTGATCTTAGGGTACCCCTGAGTATAACTTAGATATACAATCCATCGGTCTTTCTTGACCTCAATTATACTCGGCGATGATCTAGATGTCCATGTCCGATCTAAACATCTATCAGACTATTTCAAATTAATATACTCGTAAATCCGTGGGACTTTATCATTATTAATTTTACGTGCCGAAAAGTAAAATAATTAATGATAAATACTCGTCTTTATTAATTATTTATCCACAAATATAATAAAGTGTCTTGGCACAAAAATGTACACACTAACACTTTGGCTGGACACGAGCACTAGTGGCCATATCAGCGACCAATTGTTGATCATTCAATGGATGCATCATCAACTCCGAAGCCTCAGACACAGCTGCATATCCTTTCATCGTCTTCTCAGACAGCATCAACCCCTGGGACTGGGACGCACTCCTCCACGGCCTGCCGCTCTTCTATGTCTTCTTCCCATCCTCCTGTGAATTACAGAAGAACAAACGAAACAACAATAAATAACCGGTGAACAAGAGACAGGATTCAAAATTGGAAGCACTACTTCATGGGGGTCGGACGGCTGCTGTTTGTTTGAGGAATCAGGGACTTGATTCAATCACTGGAAGCGCTGCCCATCGAAAGGCCAAAGAAGATCAAATTTTGACAAGTGGATATCGATCACGTTATGGTGACCAGGAAGGAGTAAAGGCGACGCGTGGTCAGAAGATGAAGAGAGCTGATCTTCGCAAAGGTGGCGGGTGTCCGAGGAAGAGGCGCCCTGGATTTCGAATTTTGAAACTAGGGAAGAACTAACGGACAAGACAGGTTTTGCCCTAAAACACAAATTCTTACAAGGCAAGAGAATGTCAATGAACGGTAAATCTCCAGCTAGTTTGGTTTTGACCCATGATGCCATTTGCTTTATTATCAAAAGTAAAACCAAAAGTCAGACCATTGATCTTCTGACATGTTTTCCTACAGAGACCCATCGATTCTTTTCATCCATGCAAGCCAGAAGGAGGGAATAACTTCGTATTTCTTTGTCTCTGCTAAATCTCAGATCCCTTTCCAAAATCTCATCAGAAGAAGGAAAGGAAGAGAAAAAAGAAAAATAAAAAAAGAGGGTCTTTTGGCCTGCCCCACATCTTCTCTTCTGCCAATAAAACCAAACAGCCATGACATCACCCCCCCCCCCCCCCCCCCCCCCCCTCTTCAGATAATCAAAATGCAAATCCTTTTGCAGACCTCTGATGCATGGAGAGGAAAGTTTAGACAAGGCAGTTAAGCTGTTTGTAACAGCCGTTTAGGGATCCATTCTTTACGGAAGAAATAGAAGGGTGTGGTGTGGCCGCGATGTGCCGACCATCTTTGGTGTATTCTTATGTGTTCCGGCAACCACCGGCATAAGGTGCGGCCGATTCCGATGCATCAACCTCACAATGGAATCGATGTTTAGACTAACAAAAAGAAAAAGAAAAGAGAAACGAAATCAGGAGAGGGGTTTAATTGTCTGTCATTGGACCACCCCCCAGATGCAATAATAGACACACAGCCAAAAGAAGAGAAAGAACTGCTGAGATTGATAAATGTATGTCTTAGAGTCCCTCTCTCTGTGTGGTAGGAGTGAGCTGTCAAAAAATTGAAACCTCGGCAATTTTGCGTAAAAAATCAGCTTTTCTTGTGAAGGAAGACAGAATCATATCCCACCCTGCAAACAATAACAGCAAAGAAGCAGAAGAAACAAGACAACCCAGAAACAAACAAACCCCCCTCGAAGAGCTATCATGATCGTGTTCTCGGTCTTTATATGAAGGCCTTCTGGGCAATCATCACCCTCATCATCATCATCACCAACGAGCAAAAGCAAGGTCAGGCAGAGCAGAACGGAACAGGACCGAAATGAAGAAAGTCTTGTGTTTCCTCTGTTTCTCTCTTCAGTTACTCATCTGGGCTGCCTTTGCTTCAAGATCACCTCCTCCTCATCGCCATCGACCATTTGCTGGTTAGCGATGGACGATGTCCAAAATTGCAGTTACTCGTATGTCTTATCCTCAAGCTTTACATTCTTGTTTCTGTCTTTTGTCCTTTTGGGAATGCAGGGGAAATAACAGAGTCTCCAGCTGCAGTGGCGGTTGTCGACAGCAAGATCGGGTCAAGCCCCCCGAGGTGTGTGGATAAGTGCTATGGGTGCATCCCCTGCGTGCCCGTGGAAGTCCCCGCGATCACTAACAGCGGTGGCAGCTGGGGACCACGGCATCATCGTGATGGAGGTATCCACGTCCAGTACACCATCTACGAGCCAGAGGGATGGAAATGCAAGTGCGGCCCTTCTCTGTACATTCCATGATCTATCTTAATTTAAAAAAATCCAGGTTCTATATAACTTTCATTCGTGTTCTTATTGTTTAACCACTATAACTTGTTCATACTTTGGCCGCCGCCGTCGTCGTCAAACTACTGATTAGTAATGGTGGAGTTAATGAAGATTGCTTGCTTGACAGTGACTGAAATTAATGTTGGTTGGATCACTTTTTGACTGGACCGAAAGGACAACTCCTGCTAACTAAATTAAAATGAATCATAGCATATGTAATAATTTTGGCCTTTTAATCACTGGGCCTATGAGGTAGTGCGAACCCAGAAAATTTCCGACCTTAACGGACAGCTTCCAGATCGCTAGTTTCTAGCCGCAGGACTAGGCGACTGGGACTCCAGCTGCAGTGAGGGCCCTGTAGACGAATAATGCAGCCAAGACTTCATTACATCGTATGTTGTGAACCCAACAGCCACCGAAGGAATGACATGCCCACGATTCACATCGGACTTTTGGGATCAGTTCGATTGTCAGAAATGTTGAGTCGCAACCCTCAGAATACTAACTTAATTGGTTGCGTAACTCTATCACATTAACTAAACCACAACCTAAAACTAAGGAAAGTTGCAAATGAGAAGATGAATGATTTGAGAAGGAAGAGTTCTATTCATTGTTGATGAGTTACAAATGAACCAATGACCGCTATTTATAAGAAGGGTCTAAGATGGATTCATTCTCCACCTTTCTAGAACTTTCCTATCTAGACTAATCCTACATCCTTCTAGACTAATCTTAAGAACTTTCTAGACTAAAACCTTCTACATTAATCTTAGGAGTCTTCTAGACTAATCTTAAGAACATTCAACACTAATCTTAGGAGCCTTCTAGGATAATCTTAGGAACTTTCTCGAGCCCATAAGAGAGGTGTTGTTATTTCTAATACTCCCCCTCAACACCGACTTGTTCTTCTTGTCATGCCAAGTTTTGTCCGAAACTCTTCAAGCTTGTTTGTGTTAAGTCCCTTAGTGAAGACGTCGGCTATTTGACTTTCCGTTCCAATGTATTGTAGCTTGATGTCTCCTTGTAACACCTTCTCTCGTAAGAAGTGATAGTGGACTTCTACATGCTTAGTTCGTGCATGAAACACTGAATTTTCTACTAGTTGGATCGCTGGTCGGTTGTCGCATGATAGAAGAACTCCATCGTCAGTTTGTTGGTGAAGATCTTGCATGAGTTGCATAGCCAAATAGCTTCTTGTATTGCGGTTGCAGCAGCTCTATATTCCGCTTCTGTCGTTGAGAGTGAAACTGTTAGTTGTCGCTTACTGCACCATGATACTACTCCCTCTGCAATACTGAAGATATATCCTGTCGTTGATCTTCTGGTATCACGGTCACCAGCATAGTCAGCATCACAGTATCCGACAAGTCTGCAATCCCCTTTTCTTTTATACAGCACCCCATAGTTCAACGTACCCTTAATATATCTCAGAATTCGCCGAACTGCTTCGAGGTGAGACTTCTTTGGAGTTTGCATAAACCTACTCACCAAACTGACTGCATAAGATATGTCCGGTCTTGTATGTGTCAGGTAGATCAGACTGCCAACCAGCTGACGGTGCATTGTTGGCTCTTCAAGATCCTTGCCTTCATTTGCACTAAGCTTAGCGTTGAACTCGATAGGTGTTGATATCGGCTTGCACTCTAACATCCCATATTTCTTTAGCAGCTCCCTTGCATATTTCTCTTGACATAAAAACAAGCCTTCTGGAATGCGGTCAACTTCTAATCCCAAGAATTGCTTGAGTTCTCCAAGCTCCTTCATGTGGAAGCGCACTGAGAGATTTTCCTTGATCTGTTTGATCTCATTGTCATTATCACCTGTGATGATGAGATCGTCCACGTATACAAGTACTATTGCAATTTTCTCTTCTTTAATTGACGAAGATGCTTGAGTCGGTGACAGCGAGAGTATATCCACTCTGCACTAAGAACTCCGCAATCTTGCCGTACCAAGCTCTTGGAGCCTGCTTCAGTCCGTATAATGCTTTTTTTAGTTTGCAGACATAGTTCGGACGATTCTTATCTGCAAACCCCTGAGGTTGTTCCATATAGATTGCCCTGTCTAACTCTTCATGTAAGAATGCATTCTTCACGTCCATTTGTCAGAGTTTCCAGGACTTACTTGCTGCTAAGGCGAGTAGAACTCTGACAGTTGTTATCTTCGCAACTGGACTGAAGGTCTCGTCGTAGTCCAAGCCATACTGTTGAGAGAATCCTCGAGCGACGAGACGAGCCTTGTATCCCTCCACCGAACCATCGGTGCGTGTTTTCACCTTATAAACCCACTTGCAGGATATGGGTCTTACCTCGCTAGGTTTTGGAACCAAATCCCAAGTTTGGTTTTCTTCCAATGCTCGGATCTCTTCACTCATTGCCTTTTACCATACCTTATGCTTTGATGCTTCTTCGTAGCTTGATGGCTCTTGTGGATCAACGTCTTCTGCAAGTGCTGCATCTATGTATCTTGTTGGAGGTCTTCGTTGCCTTGTGGACCTCCTCAGTGGTGTCGTCCGGTCACCAGTTTCTTCTTCCACTACATTCTCTTCGAATGACCTCTGGTACACTCCTGTTTGCCATGGCCTCTCTTCTTCTATGTCATTATTCCCTGTTATAGTAGGCCCTTCATCAGTCTCCTCAATGATTGGTTTTAGGGTTACTTGCTCCCCCTGCTTCAATTGAGCTTCTTCTTCTGGTTCCTTTGAAGGCAACCACCAGGAAGTTGCTTCATCAAAGACGACGTTCCTTGATACAGTGCACTTGTTAGTCATAGGATCGCAGCATCTCCATCCTTTTCTCTCTGTGTCATATCCTACAAAGATACACTTGGTCGTCTTCTTATCGAACTTACTTCGTAGGTGGTTAGGGATGAACACATAGCAGACACGCCCAAAGACTCGAAAGTGACTCACTGTAGGTTTCATATTCCATAGTAGCTCGAATGGTGTCTTGAAGTTAAAGCGAGCTTGCGGTAGCCTATTTGCAACATATGCAGCTGTCTTCATGCACTCTGCCCAATATCTTCCTATGACAATTTTGGCATGCAACATACTTCTGCATACTTCTGCAAGATGCCTATTCTTTCTTTCTACCACACCATTCTGTTGGGGCGGGTGGGGACAAGTCAACTGTCGTCTTATCTTGTTCTCCTTCAAGTATTCTACAAACTCCCTAGAGGTATATTCTCCTCCGTTGTCAGTACGTAGGCACTTCACATTCGTCTGAAAATCGCCTTCTGCCTTGATCTTGAACTCTCTGAATTTCTGTAGGACTTCTGACTTCTCCTTCATAAAGTCTACCCAGACATACTTGGAGTAGTCATCAATGAAGGTCACCATTTATTTGTAGCTACCTACTAATGGATGCTTCACTGGACCGAACACATCAGAGTGAATCAGCTGCAGTGGTTCTTCAGCTCTATACTTGGAGTCTTCGTACGGTAATTAGTGTGCTTTACCGTACTGGCAGCCAGCACAGATATTGTCGATATTCACTTCCAGCTGTGGGAGGCCCTTCAGCATATCTTTACTCATCATAGCCTTCAACTTGTGGTAGCCAACGTGCCCAAGCCTCTCATGCCAGAGATCCGCTGTCTCGTTCTTCTTCACTTTATCTACGTATGCAGATTCTGCAGACATGACGTAGACAGAGTTGACCTTCCGCCCTTCCATGAACGGTGTCCCTGAAAACTTCAACTCACGGTAAACCTTCACATCTTCTGGCCCAAACACCACGAAGTTGCATGGGGCTGTCAGTTGCGCTACTGACAAAAGATTCTTCTTTATTCCAGGGACATGGTATACTCTTTGTAGTTGCATCTTGCTGGAGCTATCATCGGCAGCTATAACAGTCTTACCAACATGGGTAATGGGCAGACTAGAGTTGTTGGCGGTGACGATGACTCGCTGTCCTTTGTATTCCGACAACTCTTGCAACTTCTCTTGGTCACCCGTCATATGGTTGGAGCACCCAGAGTCAAAAATCCAGTTCTCTGTATAGTCCACAGAGTTATTGTTGACCACTGCAAGAGCTTGGTCTTCCAACGGTTGCTCTTCTTCTAGCAAGGCGAAGGATGCTTCCAGATTCCACTCTTCTTCGGATTTATTTTCGTCTTGACTGCTTGATGTGGCAACATTTCCTTCTACGTTCTTCTTCTTAAACCAGCAGTCTCGAGCGTAATACCCCTTCTTACCACAATTGAAGCATTCCTCATTTTTCGTTGAGTTGGCCTTCCTTGTCTCCTTTGTTCTTGTGGTCGGATATGTTTTTCCTGCTCACGTCGACCGTTTTTGCCACCTCGAGGGAAGCTTCTCTCATCATTTTTAGCAAACCCTTTATAATTTCTTCCCTTGTTACTGTATAATGCTTCTTCTTCATTTTTCAAAGTCACCCCCGCTAACTGTTTTGCCAGCGTCTCCTGATTAGCTAGTAAATTTTCTAAATCCCCTAACGACGGTGGCGTGGGCCATCCTTGCACAGCCGCAATAAATCCTCTATACTCCGGTCTTAACCCATGAATAATAATCCTCCTCATTCTATCATCGCTAATCTTGGATTCTGGGTCTAACTCTGATATCTCCCGGCAGATAGACTTTACTTTTGTAAAGAATTGATTGATTCCTAAATCTCCTTGTCTAACTGCCAGCAAGTCATTCTCTAGCAACTGTAGCCTCATATCATTCTTCTTTGAGAATCTAGTCGCTAATATATCCCATGCATCCTTTGGGGTAGTGGCGTACCTTATATGCTCCAGCATTTCCTCCTCTATGGTAGTCTTAATGGCGAACATGGCCTTCCCTGCCTTAATCCGCCATTTTCTCAAAGCGGCATCCTCCTCTTTCGGTGGGGTCGTCTCACATCCACCAATGATCTCCCAGAGAACTTGGCCTTGGAGATATGACTCCATACACGTCTTCCACGTGCTATAATTCTGGTTATTTAGTTTCTTTAGCATGCCGACAGTATTGAACTCCGCCATACCAAATTTATCTTCTGGAAGCGTAGCCTGGTCCCCGACCTATGCCCGACGCAATCCCAGATTGCAGCTTCCTTGACAGAATTTTGATAGTACCTCTCCTGGACTTCGGCAGATTCTCCGCTGGACTTCGGCAGAACTTTCGCTGGACTTTGACGCCTGGACCCCAACCGCCTGGCTCTGATACCAAATGTTGAGTCGCAACCCTCAGAATACTAACTTAATTGGTTGCGTAACTCTATCTCTTTAACTAAACCACAACCTAAAACTAAGGAAAGTTGCAAATGAGAAGAAGAATGATTTGAGAAGGAAGAGTTCTATTCGTTGTGGATGAGTTACAAATGAACTAATGACCGCTATTTATAGGGAGGGTTTAAGATGGATTCAATCTCCACCTTTCTAGAACTTTCCTATCTAGACTAATCCTACATCCTTCTAGACTAATCTTAGGAACCTTCTAGACTAATCTTAAGAGCCTTCTACACTAATCTTAGGAGTCTTCCAGACTAAGCTTAAGAATATTCTACACTAATCTTAGGAGCCTTTTAGGATAATCTTAGGAACTTTCTCGAGCCCATAAGGGAGGTGTTGTTATTTCTAACAAGAAATCCTTCCATGGAGATACTGGACTTGTTAGTGTATTACCTTGATATAATTGACATTCAGACCAGCATAGGGCTATCTCCATCCATGATTCCTGATAATGCTCGAAATCCTACCAACGGTGCTCTCATGCCTATTCTCGCCTTTCAAGACTCTCCACCTGCCACAGACGATGGATGACGTGTAACCGGATTGTAACATTGTCTTTAGTGATTGTCACTGCATTGCTGTTGTGGAAAGTACCTGCATATGTCTTCTTACAACATCAAGTGGGTATGTGCAGGTCTGCCCGAACAACCCGGCCAAGCCTCCGCAATACAGGCACATTGTGATCGAGTCTTTGTTTTCCCCGGCAGCTTTTGCTTGAGCTCCTCATACACAAAGTACTTTAGGCCAGCATATGGTAGGATCCCAACCATTGTCGGACCTGCAATAAAGGTGTGTGCAGCCGTATTGTTTATCTATGACCTGAAGCTAACAAAATTACATTGATCTTTGTCCAATGGATGTACCAAGACCACGGTAAAGCGCTCGCACTCCCCCTTCTCCGTAGGTGCTCCTGATGACCTCTTGAAGCCTAGAATTCGAAAATCCGAAATAGGACTATTATTGATTGCTTTGCCCGTGTTCGGCATGCAGTCCACCACCTGGTAGGCCAAGGGGAAACTGTAAGAGGAAAACTGTCCGGCCAGAGTAACTAATCCTAACCCGAAATCCTGTGGCTTATAACCTGGAATGCAACCTTTGCTCGAGCTAAATCTAGGGGGTATGTGCACAGAGCGGCCGAGCACCCCCGCTGCGGCTCCGGCCAGTAGGTCTACAAATGGCCCCATTCCAATTGATGTGAAGTTTGCCAAGATCCAGAACCGGTATTGCTAGTAAGTAAAGTAATGTAAGGCCGAGTATGGAAACACACGCATGACGTTCACACCATTCCCTCTGTGACGTCGAACGTCAAGCAGCTGTGAGGAGAACCACGTCGTCTATACATACTACAAGTTCAGGGAAATCACCCGTAACTTGTATAGGCCACAGACCCCTTCATACTTCACGATTCTCCTAAACGATTGATAAATGCCAATCGAATGGTACCCTTCCGATCGGGTCTGTATCCAACCGCTCCCACAAAACGTCCCATAGGACGGAACTCTTCTGTTGAGCATACATAGGCTTTACATAGTAAAGTCATTTTTTGCTACAATTATGGCAAAGGCCATCATAGTGATGATAGATGCAGTCGAATGAGTACTCGGTCGAAGCTCAAGCCCGTCGACGCAAAGTGCGTCGAAGCAGGACACGTCGATGTACGGATATGCGGTGTAAATATGATTAAATACTAGTATAAATATGCGGTCAGTTTTTTTTAATAACACACGAAAATCATTCAAAGACTCTGAAGGGCTACTTGGTTGTCTCCTTGTACTCTGTTTTCCAGAAATGGAAGTAAGTGTTCGTGTTCATGTGCTATTATTCTTGTTATTTATATTATCGTCTGTTTAAAGTCTTGGCAACCACATTTCTTTAACTCTGTATGAGTCCCCGTTAGACGTGTTTCATACGCAAATACATGGCGCCTAACCTGCAGGAGGATTTTGATGCGTTCAAGGGGCGCGGAGGCGGTCTTCGTGATCGCGCTCGCCGTTCCCCTGCAATCAACTCCCTGATGCGGATGGGCAGAGAATCGACAAAGTAATCATGAACGGTTCGGAAGAGCCGTGTACATGTCCTCCCACGCTGGAGGAAACAACAGTCATCTTCGCTTCCTCCTGATAATCGAGACAGGACAGAGCATGTGATCGCTAAATTCGCACACCGCAAATATATGGATCGCAATAAGGAATATAAAGATGAGTAGAGTTATCGTTCTCACGAGAATAGCAAATAGAACCTTTTAGCATACACAATTGCAATTCTTTTGTAGCCAAGCCAATAAAAGAAATAAGTTTAAAACTTTGAAAACTAAATGAAAAGCAAAAGTTAAAACAAAGAAATCGGAATTCAATCAGTCGGAAAAACCTAGGATCATGTATCATCTCCTTGTTTCGTTAAATCTCTTCACTCGTTTATCCCAAATTCATACTAATTTTGTTTACTAACAGGATTCTCATGTCCCTAAGTGCCTCTCCCGAGTTTATAAAGAACTATTCCAAACCATCACAAAACCTATATCCCTATAGTGAATTACGAAGGCAAGAAACGCATTAAGAATCAATCATTTAATGGTTGCCTAGAAGTATATCTCCCGATGCTACCTACTAGCTAATTCGCTCCCACGATATTAACCAAGGCTATTTTGTTCATGTTCTCTCCAAAGTCCCTCTCCCAAGTCTAAATTAGGATAATAAATCAACACAATTCATTGATCAGAAAAATTACATGCATTAAGATCAAACGAAATAAATAAACATCCAAAGCATGAATTTGTTCTAAAACGAGTTCTAAAAATTCAACTACACAATTCGATTCAACATAAATCTAGCAAAGAAAGCTTAGTCAAGCATCGTTTTCGGAAAACAAATCAAAGAAAGGAAAAGCATCCTAAACGATAGTCTAACTCCCTTGCTCTCCTAGATAAAATTTGTCATCCTCTTCTATATTCACTTTCAAGCTCTTTATAAGGTTAGGGTAAATCTCGAAAGATTAGGAAATATTCTAGAAAATCTTCTCGCGTCGTGTGGCCACATCGGATCATTCTGTCCAAGTATGTGCCTCTCGTAGAATATCTCTTTTCTTATTTAATACTCTAGGCAACTATTTCCTTCCATGCTCCAAATCTCCCATATCTTTCCATGACAGCCACCGATCAACCGTATCGCCCATTAACCTTTACCTGTAGAGGTTTCTTCGTTCCTTCAGTTGACTGTCACTCCGTCTATTTGTGTCTCCTGTGAACTTTGTTGCTTGGTAGCTATTTTGCCCGCAAGCCTTCGTCTGTCGTGTTTCTGCAACTTCCTCACTAAAAAGCCTTGCTTTCCTCTATCAAGATATCTTATTAAATATGATTCTCGCGTTGTATCGATCACTTCACTTGCAATGCAAACCACAAAATTCAAAAGTACTCATGCAACACGACTAAACAAAAATAACATACAAACTAACTACATGTGCATACAAATATGGGATGTCTAACACTAATTAGGCTCGTAAACGAGGCATATAACTTTAATATCTTAGAGTTAAGAGCATGCCCGTAGGAGATCTCCCCGGGGAATCGCCATTAGGTTATTATGCCAAGCAATGCTTAAATTAGTAAAAGTTCCTTTCTTGCCATGAATTCGAGGCGGACGTTCGATCACCAAATGAGTTGAGTTGTCCTTCGTTTTTTCCTAATGGGTTCAGAACTCGGTCCATCAGGAATTGGGTATGGCGGTCGGGCTTCGGAGCCCTGAATACGGCTGCCCGACCCAATTCAACGAAGAGTCGACGGCAGCTGGAAGGGGAGCATATAACACGAGATCCCTCCTCACGTAACTCTCCGGCACCATACCCATCCAAATGCATGAATGCCATCCAGATGGCGATCGAGCCGATGAATCATAGATCGCCTCAATTTCCCAACATGGGTTCCCTGGATTTGACTTGACTATTCAAATCGAGTAATTATTTCCAAAGTAGCCACAAATACCAATACCTAAACTAATAGTCTTTCCCATAAATGATTATTCCCCAAATTAAACAGAACCCAGATCGTGACCAACAACACGTCTTCCGACGCGACAACCTCACCAAATAAAAAAAAATTCCATCGATATGTCATGGGTAAGAATAATTGACATTGTTTGTAGAGGTTGAGGGGTGGGGAGGAAGTGAAACAAGGGGCTGCTTCCAACGTTGGTCCGAAATTGACCGGACCGGGCGGTCCGGCGGAGACACGTGGGACCACGTGGTGGGCCCACATTTGTCGGCTTCTGGAACCAAAGAAAATCAAAAAGGCAAAAGAAGATACTAATAAACATGGGAAACACGTCTTTCTCGAATTTTTACTCGGTCCAAGTTTGATAACCTTTCCCCCCCACTCAGTTCGGTCGTATTTGTACAATAAAGCCCGAATAATATTATTATTAGTATTCCATTGTCTCCTCCTGTTTATATTATTACGAAGAAGACAATACAACGTAGGAGGTTTGTACGGATTTATCGTTAGTTTTAAAAAAAATTCGCGAAAAACGGTATGAGTTTCGTAAATTATCAAAATACAGTCGAAGAGGCGCGTTTTCAAAATGTCCTTCTCAAATAACAAAGTGGGCGGATTTTAAAACCCGCCCTTCGTGTAAAATGACCGGGGCGGGTTCTCGAAACCCGCCCTTTCAATACTTTAAAAAAAAGAGACTATCGGGGGGCGGGTTTTCAAAACCCGCCCCTTTAATAAGTAAATGAAGGGTGGGTTGGTCACGTAGTCTCTTAGTTTGCGAGAGGTCTCGGGTTTAATTCTTATTAGGATAAAAATTTTTTAGTTTAAAAAAAAATATTCAAAATTGTTGCTAATAGAAATCGAACCCAAGGCGGGTTTTAAAAAATCCGCTCCCCGAAATACTCTTTTTTTTTAAGTGTTAAGAGGGGCGGGTTCCTTCCATTTTACACGGAGGGCGGGTTCTCAAAACCCGCCTTCTTTGTTACTACGGGGCGCGTTTTCCTCGACGGATTTTGCGTAATTTATGAAAGTTCGACCATTTTTCGTGAAATTTTTTAGAAACTAACTGTTTATCCGTAGAAATCTCTTGCAATCCTCCTATGACAATTTCAATGAGTTTTGGGGATTTATTAGTTCTAGAAGATTAAATTAGGAGGGAAGAAAATTACGATGTTTTAATTTTGGGTGGGTGTCTTTCTTGGAACAAACAAGGATTCGAGAGAGCGGCAACGAGGAAGACTTTTATTTGATCTTGACCTAGAGTTGTGTGTGATCACCTCCCCCCCACCGGGACAAAATTTGCAAATCCTCTCCCACGCTTCCTTAAATTTCTTGCCTCCTCACTTCATGATCTGGCCATTGAATTGAATCCAACGTTCTCCACCCCCCTCTCTCTCTATCTCTCTCTCTATCTTTTCTCTTTCTCTTCCGCTGACTTCTACGTATTGGGGGGGGGGGGATCTTTCTTTTGGATTTTCGATCCGCGTTCTTGCGGTAAAGCTTCGGATTCAAGGTACCCTTTTCGCGTTCCTCTGTAATTCGTGTTGGGTTTGTGGGCTTTTGGACGTTGGCGATCGATTTGTTGTTAAGGCTGGACCTTTTGGGAGGTGAATCGGAGCTGGGTTTGTCAGAAGCGAGCTGTTTGGGGTGAATTTGCCCAGCATTGTCTTGTTTTTCGGTTGTTATTTTTTTGGGCTCCTGGCTTTCTCATGAATCCGGGTTGGAGTTATTGCAGCTGATTTCCCCGAGGTGTTGATTGATTCTGTTCTTTGATTAGTCCTGTGTATATACGCTAATTGTTATCAAGGTTGGGAACGGTGGGGGACTTGGGACAGTATAACCTCTGCTAATCCTGTTGGTTCCTCCGAGGCTAAAGAAATCGGCTGATTAATATCCAAAGCTAGTTTATTACAGTTTCCGTTTGATGACCTCTCTCTTTTGTTAGATTCATTGGATGAACAATTTTGCTTGTAGATTGTTGACCCACATTGCTTTCATATCTAGGGTTTTGTCAAAGTTACTGGGTGTCAGGGGAATCATCAAGCTCTGGATTTAAAAGGAGTAAGAGCTTGATTGCCGAGAGTAATGACTAGGCGTATTTTTATATGTGAAGTTGAGGTTTCATTTCATGATGAGAAGGGTACTAGAAGATCATTAAATTCAGAAGACTTGCTCTGCATGGCCTGCTCATTTCATTGAACCGCAACGGTTCAAGAAAATGACAGGTGGTAGGATAAGGGCGAGGATTCGCAGGAGTAACCTCTACACTTTTGGATGCTTCCGACCGACAACCGCCGAGCCGGAGGGTCCCCATCCAATACAAGGTCCTGGTTATTCTCGGACTGTGCATTGCAATGATCCGCTTGTGCACAAGAAGAAACCATTGAAGTACTGTACCAATTATATATCCACCACACGGTATAACGTCGTGACATTCCTGCCTAAAGCATTCTTTGAACAGTTCCGACGTGTTGCCAATATATATTTCTTGGTTGCTGCAATATGCTCTCTCTTTTCCTTTTCGCCCTTTTCACCAGTAAGCATGATTGCCCCACTGGCATTTGTTCTTGGGGTGAGCATGGCCAAAGAAGCTGTGGAAGATTGGCATAGGTTTATTCAGGATATGAAGGTAAATACCCGAAAGGCCATTGTCCATAATGGAGATGGGACATTTCGTTCCAGACAGTGGCGAAACATTAGTGTTGGAGATGTGGTTAAAATCGAGAAGGACCAGTTTTTTCCAGCCGACTTGCTTCTCTTGTCATCAAGTTATGAGGATGGTCTTTGCTTTGTTGAAACAATGAATTTAGATGGTGAGACGAACCTCAAAGTAAAACGATCACTGGAAGCAACATTGGCCTTAGAGAGTGACAAGAGCTTCAAGGATTTCCGTGGCATGATTAGATGTGAAGATCCGAATCCCAACCTTTACACCTTTGTGGGAAATTTGGAATATGATCAGGAGGTTTACCCTTTGGACCCTAGTCAGATACTCCTTAGGGATTCCAAGCTGAGAAATACGGCCTATGTTTATGGAGTAGTGATTTTCACCGGTCATGATAGCAAAGTAATGCAGAATGCCACAGAATCTCCTTCAAAGAGAAGTAGAATAGAGAGGAAGATGGACCGGATCATATATGTTCTCCTCGCTGTTCTTCTTGGGATTTCGTTAATGAGCTCAGTGGGCTTCTTGGTTCAAACAAAATATCAGATGCCTGACTGGTGGTACTTGCAGCCACAGAATCCTCAGTCTTGTTACAACCCCAACCAAGCTTTTGCATCTGCTCTTTGCCATTTTGTCACAGCTGTCATGCTTTATGGATACTTGATACCCATATCTTTGTATGTGTCGATAGAAATGGTCAAATTCCTGCAAGCCATCTTCATTAACCGGGACATTGACATGTATGATGAAGACAGTGGCGTTCCTGCTCATGCAAGGACCTCAAATTTGAATGAAGAGTTGGGCCAGGTGGACACGATTCTTTCTGATAAAACAGGGACTTTGACCTGCAATCAGATGGATTTTTTGAAGTGTTCAATCGCTGGAATTGCATATGGATTACGATCGAGTGAAGTCGAGTTAGCTGCGGCAAAGCAGATTGCAATTGATCTTGAAGAGCAAGGTCAGGAGATTTCGAGTACTCTTGATTGGGGAAGGAACAGGAATATTGTCGGCTCATCAGAGATTGAGCTTGAAGAAGTTGTAACTTCTAAGGGAGGAAGATATGAAAAACGTATTGTGAAGGGATTTAGCTTCGAGGATGAACGTCTTATGAATGGGAGCTGGATAAACGAGCCCAATTCCAACGCCATTTTGTTGTTCCTGCGGATATTGGCTCTGTGTCATACAGCAATTCCTGATGTAAATGAACTTACTGGTGAAATAACTTATGAAGCTGAGTCTCCAGATGAAATTGCTTTTCTTGTTGCGGCCAGAGAGTTCGGGTTTGAATTCTTCAAGAGAACTCAGTCTAGCATATTTATTCGTGAAAGATATGCTTCATCCGCAAACCCTATTCAAAGGTAAGGATATTAAACAAGAGTATACGCAACCCGTTTCTTCAGAGATTTGTAGCTTCTTTTCTTGATGTGATTAAACCCATCTCGGTCGTCATTGTTAATATTTTCCCAGGGAATACAAAATTCTCAACCTCTTGGATTTTACGAGTAAAAGGAAGCGCATGTCAGTGATTGTTCGAGATGAGGAAGGCCAAATTTTTCTCCTGTGCAAAGGAGCTGACAGGTTGGCATATTTACTGTGCTTTCTGTAATATGGTGATAATGGAGGTGCTTATCCATTTTGTTTGACAGCGTGAGATGATTCAAATGTTCTGAAATAATGTTCCATTTTGTGGAACGAATCTTTGTTTCCCTTTCTTCACTGGGTAAAATTTATATTCTTGTTTTGTAGCATAATTTTTGACCGATTAGCAAGGAATGGAAAGATGTTTGAGGAAGCTACAACAAAACACCTAAATGAATATGGAGAGAATGGGCTGCGGACTCTTGCACTTGCCTACAAAAAGCTTGAAGAATCAGAGTACATGGCATGGAACACTGAGTTTACCAAAGCAAAGACTTCGATTGGTGCCGACCGAGAGACCATGCTTGAGAGGTTATCTGACATGATGGAAAAGGACTTGATTCTTGTGGCCGCCACTGCTGTAGAGGACAAATTGCAAAAAGGGGTACAAGTTGATTCTCTTTTTGATTTATTGGACATGATAGAAAAGCATTGGCTCGTCTCAAACTTATAGCATCCTTTCTTAACAGGTCCCTCAGTGTATCGATAAACTTGCCCAAGCTGGTCTCAAAATTTGGGTATTGACAGGGGATAAGATGGAAACTGCTATCAACATAGGGTACGATTTATTCAAGGGAGATACAATTTCACTTCTAATTTTTACTTTATTTGAGCTATGTTAAGATTCTACACTTAATTTGCATTTTATTCTATGCGTACCAGATTTGCATGCAGTCTACTTAGGCAGGGAATGAAGCAAATATGCATCGCTGTAACAAATTCCGAGACATTGGTCCAAGAATCCCAGAAGGTAGTAACCGTTAGAGAGATTACGGAGTTAAATTTTCGTCATTTTCATTCTTGGATCATAGATTAATGTCTTCATTTTGTTTGAGACCAGGCAATTAAGGAGAATATTTTGATGCAAATCACGAATGCAACACAAATGGTAAAGCTAGAAAAAGACCCGCATGCTGCATTTGCCCTCATAATAGATGGGAAAACCCTTGTGTATGCTCTTGAAGATGATATGAAGCATCAGTTCTTGGGCTTGGCTGTCGAATGCGCATCCGTCATATGCTGTCGTGTTTCCCCCAAGCAGAAGGCATTGGTAAAATTGGTTCTTTCAGTTAGTGTTGCACTGAGTTTGTTAAAGTACTCGATTTTCTTATGCCAATGCTGGACTTTGGTTTGCAGGTGACAAGGTTAGTGAAGGAAGGAACCGGGAAGACTACCTTAGCAATTGGTGATGGAGCAAATGATGTCGGAATGATTCAGGAAGCCGACATTGGGGTGGGCATCAGTGGGGTGGAAGGTATGCAGGTTGGTGAAACTTCTTATTTTCTCGAGATACTTCCTTTCATGTCTGATTAGTCGGTTTTCTAATACAGGGTGCTTAACCTATGATTGCTTCTGATTACTTAAATGCGATGATGGTAAAATTTTCAGGCAGTGATGGCCAGTGATTTCTCGATAGCCCAATTCCGATTCTTGGAGAAGCTCTTAGTGGTCCATGGTCACTGGTGCTATAAAAGAGTTGCTCAGATGGTTAGCCTCATCGTCGTCTCTCCACTTTGTCATATAGTTTAGTTTGTGGTGGAAATGAACTAATCGAATAGGGAGTAACTTCTGTTTTTTTTGGGGGGGGTTACAGATATGCTATTTCTTTTACAAGAATATAGCATTCGGATTGACATTCTTCTACTTTGAGGCCTTCACGGCCTTCTCTGGGCAATCGATATACGATGATTGGTACATGATATTGTTCAATGTCTTTGTCACGTCACTGCCAGTCATTTCCCTTGGAGTATTTGAACAAGATGTCTCAGCTGAGATTTGCTTACAGGTAAGGTCTTCCCTTTTTACAAGAATCATACCATGACAGTTATGTTGCTCGGTTCAATACAAACTCGTCTGCTTTCCATGTAAGAGTTCTGTTTTCCTTTTACAGTTCCCGGCCCTATACCAGCAAGGACCGAAGAATCTGTTCTTCGACTGGTACAGAATATTCGGGTGGATGGGGAATGGTCTCATCGCTTCCATAGTTGTCTTCACTTTCAATATCGTGTTCTTCTACGAGCAAGCATTTCGGTCCGGAGGCCAGACGGCTGACATGGCGACCATCGGGACTGCGATGTTCACCTGCATCGTGTGGGTGGTCAACTGCCAGATTGCCCTCACGATGAGCCATTTCACGTGGATCCAGCACTTTGTAATCTGGGGAAGCATCGGCTTCTGGTACTTCTTCCTAATCGTGTACGGGATGCTCCCTCCGAGGTTGACGGGAAACGTCTACCAGATCCTTGCCGAAGTCCTGGCCCCGGCCCCGAGCTACTGGGCAGTCACATTGCTCGTGACTGTCACCTGCATCCTGTTCTACTTTGTGCACATATCGGTGCAGCGGTGCTTCAACCCGATGGATCACCACGTGATCCAGGAGATTAAGTACCTGAAGAGGGACGTGCAGGACAAGGTGATGTGGAAGAGGGAGCGATCTAAGGCTCGGCAGGAGACGAAGATCGGGTTCACCGCGAGGGTCGAGGCGAAGATGAGGATCCTGCGGGGGAAGCTTCAGAAGAAGACTTTAGCCATATCTTCTCAGTAGGGTAAAAAGAATACAGTAAAGGAAAAAAAAGTAAAAAATTACAAAAATTTTTTATTCTTTTCTTAATGTTGTAAAGTCTGTATTGATGACGTGGCGTGATTAAATATTGCTTCCGCTTGCGTTTCTTAGTTAATTAACCCTTCAAATTATCATTAATTAACAAATTTCTTGTTTCTTTTCAATCGCGTGAAATACAAATAAAAAAAATACTGAAATGATAATTAGGTGTTTATAATTATTTCAAAGAAAATATATTAATTTATTTGATCGTGGTAATTGGTTAAATAACTGGACAACGAAACGTTTCGTAAACCGTCAAGACCCGTCGTGTCGTTGTTCGGTACGGCATGCCTCGCCACATGATGATAACGCGTCATTTTCTCTCTCTAGAAAATCATGCTTCTAGTGAGAGAAGGTTAGCTCTACCCTCTACCCTCCTTGTGTTGACTGTTGCGATCCGCCGATGAGGCTGGCCGTCGCCTCTTCCTCACAGCTGGGTGGTAGCGGCTGGAGGAGCGAAGAGTAGTTTGTGGCGGCGGCGGTGGTTAGGGTTTCTGCTATTCCTTGTCGATGGAGCCTCGGGTGGGGAATAAGTTCAGGCTCGGTAGGAAGATCGGAAGTGGATCCTTCGGAGAGATCTACTTAGGTTTGCTCGGTTCTCGTTTCGGATTTGTTCTCTCCCTTTTCTTTTGTGGAATCATGGTGTTTTCGTTTGCGGTTTTTGCAGGAACGAATGTCCAGACGAACGAGGAAGTTGCGATCAAGCTTGTGAGTGTTGATTATCTCTTGGTTCTTTCAGTTAGTTTGCGAAATTTGAAAATTTCTTCCGGGTCGTCTCTGGTTTGACTTCTGCTTGACCTTCGTAGTTTTTGGATACTTTTTATGGGATAGGTTCGATGGAGGTGCTTTCCTTGCCGTTGCAGCGGTGGTTTTGTGGGTGTTCATTTATCGATGGTTTTTTTCAGGAATCTGTGAAGACAAAGCATCCCCAATTGTTGTACGAATCAAAATTGTATAGAATTCTTCAGGGCGGAAGTAATGATGCACTGTTCTTTCTCAGTTGATGATTTCATTGCTTCTTTTATTCGGTTTCTCTTTTGATGTAATCGTAACTGATAATGAGTTTTGTTGGCAGCTGGGATTCTCAATGTCAGGTGGTTTGGGGTTGAAGGAGAGTACAATGTGCTTGTGATGGATTTACTGGGTCCTAGTCTGGAGGATTTATTTAACTTCTGCAGCAGGAAATTCTCTCTGAAGACTGTTCTTATGCTTGCAGATCAAATGGTTGGTTTCTCTGCCCCATCTGTTTACCAGTGTTTTAAATGTTGTTGCGATTGTACAACTTCACTGTCCTTGCAGATTAATCGAATTGAATTTGTGCACTCAAAATCTTTTCTTCATCGAGATATTAAGCCAGACAATTTCCTTATGGGCTTAGGAAGGCGTGCGAATCAGGTACAATTTGATACTGTTTTTTAAGACTATCGATTTCTGGGGAATCCTTAATGATTAGTGGTTGGACGTAGGTTTACATCATTGATTTTGGCCTTGCCAAGAAGTACCGTGATACTTCAACCCATCAACATATTCCCTACAGGTAAGCTCACTGTACCCTCTCTATGCACCCTGCATCATATTCTTTCTGTATTAGTAGTTGGTTACTTGCACTAATAATAGTAATATCTGCCCCTTTCTTATATGGGGCACTTTTTAATGGAATATCAATTTATGGATTCTATTCTATTTTGTTTCGTTTGGTCTTCAGAGAAAACAAGAACCTGACTGGCACGGCAAGATATGCTAGCATGAATACTCATCTTGGGATTGGTATGTTGAATTTTTTTCTCATCCGAAATTTTCTGTTAATTTGGATATTTTCCTTTAACTTGTGAATAATTTTGAAAGTCCTATCATGTCTAAAATTTTCCTCTTCACTTCATCTATCTTTCTCATTCTCCTTTGACTTTCCTTGACCTGGATACTTGCTGTGACATCTTTTCCCGGAATAACGTTTTCCAGAGCAAAGTCGCAGAGACGATTTGGAGTCGCTTGGATATGTTCTAATGTACTTTCTAAGGGGAAGGTGATAATATTTTACAATGGAAACCATCTTACTTTACTTAACTTTCCTTTTACCTAAGTTTTGATTATTATTCTCTCTCTTAGTCTCCCTTGGCAGGGGCTAAAAGCTGGGACAAAGAAACAGAAATATGAAAAGATTAGCGAAAAGAAAGTTTCTACTTCTATAGAGGTGACCGATCTCAAAGCCAGCCTTTTCCGGCTAATTTTGATTGCTCAAGAAAATGATCTGTGTAGAATGTTTCAGCATCTTTATGTTCTCTGATTGCTCACCATCCTTTTGCCGTCCAGGTCTTATGCCGAAGTTATCCGACGGAATTCGCATCTTACTTCCATTACTGCAGATCGTTGCGGTTTGATGATAAACCAGATTATGCATATCTGAAAAGACTCTTTCGTGATCTCTTCATCCGTGAAGGTATGTGTGTGTATTTAGTATTGTCTGTGTTTCTTAGATTGTGTGGTTATTTTCCTCTGCTTCCATTCACAACAACTAACTTGGAGTACTGTTTTCGCCCATCAGGTTTTCAGTTTGACTATGTGTTTGATTGGACCATTTTAAAGTATCAGCAATCGCAAAGTGCAACTCCTTCGTCCCGCGATCCTGTGAGTAATTTCATCACTTGGGTTTTTGTTTTTATGAGTGCCACTTGAGGATTTAGCTCATCGATAATAGGTCTCTATATAGCATGCCACAATGCATTTGCTTATGCAGGGACAGAGTGCAGGACCCAGTTCTGGCATGCCTCCTGCCGTCAACAACACTGATAGGCAATCGGGTATTTCTAAGCTTTCTTGACCTATTATTTATTTGCGTGCATGGTAGGAGCTGAGAAGTGTGATGCCACTGCTTAGTCCACAGTTATATGTTGAGATTACTCATAGTGATCATATAATCCGTTGAAGGCGGAGAAGATGGAAGACAAAGTGGGTGGTCTCCTGCTGATCCTTCTCGGAGAAGGAATTCCGGACCAGTTGTTTCTTCTGGTACTTCATCAAAGCAGAAGAATCCAGTGACCAATGAATCTACCATGTCCAAGGAGGCTCTGGTATGATCTTGAGAATTTACATTGTGCTTTGCACGTGCATTTTGATTTCTAGTGTGGATAATTTGATATGTCCCTACAGATTCCTCTTTAATTTATGTATAATTTTTGTTACTATTGGTTCAGTTTAAGCCTGATCCCTTTTTTATATGGATATATTGCAGTTATCTGGTTCGAACCTTCCCTGGTCGAGTGGGTCATCAAGAAGGCCAGCCATATCTTCGGGGAGGGACGCCGGGATTGCTGGAACTGACGTAGACATGTCCCATCCCCGCACAACTGAGATCAGCCCGGGAGCATTCCGCAAAATATCTGCCAGCCAAAGAGATTCTCCTCTAACATCATCAGAGCTGAGGATACCTTTGAGCAGGAACACCTCCAGGAATCTAGAATCCATCATGAAAGGCGTCGACGGACTCCAGGTCAGCAAGGACGAGAGAATCCAATGATAGCACACTGAGGTATCCTCACCTCTCCTAATGTGTCCGGCAAAAGATTATGAAAATAAGCAGAATGCGAGGACTAAAAAGTGTTCTGATATCCCCACCTGTTGTTTGGTCTGTTTGGAAGTATTTGCTCTGTATAACAAAATTTTACTACCCTACTCTGTAATTCCTCATCCGCAAGCCGGAGAACTCTTTTAATTTCTTCTCTTCTATAAATCTGGAATTGAATCTTCCACTGGGGAGACAACTTCAATGTGTCGAAGGCTTTGATTAGAATCCGCATTCGAAGTTCAATGTGAACAGTTCCCGGATGATGAGACACTTTTGATTATTGCACGACTGATAGGTATTGATTGGGCTTTGTTCCTTTCCAGCGTAGGTGTCAAAATAAGGTATAAATTTTTAAAATTGAGCAAGTAATGTTTCGAACTCAAATTTAAAAATCTAATAAATCAGAGTTTATAACTCCAACTTCGTCATAAAATAATTGGGAACTTTTCAAATATTGAGTTCGACTCCCTTATAGTTAACTCAATGTTTTATCGCATCTTCATGGCAAAGACCTGCCTTGGAGTGGCACCATCCTGGTACGGAGACGCCGCAGAGAGTCGATGATGGCGGGAATTGATGTTTTTGCTGGATCTGGAGCTCTTGTTAGTTCTGCAGCATCTGCAGCTGATGAAGCGGATTTGGATTTAATAAAGGAAAGGGCCCGAACAATATGAACGGCCTCGAGCGGGCTTGAAGAATACAGGAACCCAAGTCCAAGTGTGTTAAATAGAGTTCGAGGGACGTAATTGAAGACGGAGCAATTATACGGGGACTAGAAGAAGGAAAAGACGGAATCCGCAACGAAAAACAAACTATGTGGTGGTGGTTAAAGGGGAATAACAACGCAGAAAAAAAAGAAGAATGCGTAGGTGGTTGGGGGTTGCTCACGTGGCAAAACACGTCGCGATATATCGGGACCTCAAAGTGTTGAAAGAACATGTGGTCGCCAATAAAAATAAAAGAAGAACGAATAAAGATTCACCAAGTATAAAAGAAAAGACTTACAGCCATCGTACAAGGGACTTAGTCTGTAGCGATGCAAAAGGGTTTTTCGTCGAGGTCTATAATCCCCAGTTCGCGGCGCGACAACTAGGATTTGCTCAGAATTGTCCTTTTCCTTTCATCGATTCTTTCAATACAAATCTGGAGGAAAGAGTTAGCATCGACCTTGGATACGCCGATAGGGTAAGACCAAGGGTACATGATAAGCTACGTCACTAACCATCGACTAACTCTTCCTGTTTCGCAGCTTTTTAATACCTTGAATCGATCCATTTGCAAAGTCATGTTCTCTGAGAACTTAGGAGGATGCAATGCGACCCAGGCGTTCGATTTTTGCTGGAAGAAAACCTTCAAGAAGATAATAGCAAATGCTGGATTTCCTAAGAAAGGGACCGAGTCGCTATTTGAAAAGAAAGACTTTTTTAGCAGTCTCATTGGAAAACATGAGAAATCACTAATGTAGGTATTACTTCGTCGATGCTTGATATCTACTTGAATTGACAAACACTTAGAATCGCTTTTCCCAGGAGCCCAAGACAATGCCACACCAGCAGCGCCTGTCGAAAGAGGGAGGCTAAAAAAGAAACGAGCACCTGCAGTGGCTACAACGAAGAAGCCAAATACTTGAGCCTCTTCTTCAAACAAATGTGAATCGTCCGAGGAAACCATGGAGGAATCCAACGTGAATCTCCTCCAACGACGCTCCAAAAAGAAAAAGGCCAGCTCCAATTCCCGAGAAAAATCTTCAACACGGAGATAACACAATCGAAGTTGACTCTCCAATCTCCGACCTTTCAATCGTCAACTCCCCAACTACCGAAGGAGAAGGAGTTCCTCCAGAATCCAGGGAGAGGGATCAAGAGTTCGATATGGTAAAATGGAGATTGATAAATGCACGCAAATGTGTTTGAACTTTGAAACAAACTTCGTATGTGTAGGTCGATTACGAAGACTTGTTCACACCACCATCGCCTCCAGCAGGAGATCATCCTTTGATTGTTGAGGCTGCAATCGAAGGAGGGAGAAATGCTTCTGAAGAGGACTCAACTAAGGGAGCTACTGGGAACATCGAAGAAGCTGTTCCTCGAGACATGGATGTTGTGCGAGATGTGGAAGTATATTTTTCAAATTTAGTTAGAGCAAACCTAGATTTTTCTTAACTTCGCGCATACTCAAGTCTATTCACTCTCTTCTGATCAACCATTGAATATTCCATTACTGAGCGAATCATACAAGTCACACCCTTCGATTGTGACGATGCCCCCATTAACTCCTATCCAGAAATACTTTCGCAGGTGAACATTCCTCATTCGAAAGAAACAGTACCTCCCGAGAATATCGATGCAGGATGCCAAGTCCCTTCCTCGACAAGCTTAGCACCCCCTCCGGCAAGTACGTTGCCACTTGAGAACATAGATACAGGATGCCGAACACCAGAAATGTCTAGAGGACTAGACGATCCAACGTTTGCCGAGTTCTTCGACCAACTTCGGGTAAGAGATTTAACTATACATTCTGCTCTAGAAGTGTGAACTGAAAGAGGTATTATTTCGAACAACATGACTTAGAATTGTCACCAATGAAGGTCCCAGTGAACTCTAGTCATGCCGCTTCATCGAGCGACGCAAATCAAGCGAATGTCGATCTAAACGATCCTTGTTCACTCGCTTTATGATTGCTCAAAGCACTGCGTCGTGAGGAACAATCAAAATCCACCTTTGATGCGATAATCCAAGCCATTGAAGCTATAAAGAGACACGCCAAGGCGCCCATCAACCTGTTAGGGATTTGTCAATGCTTCAGGGAGACATTTTGAAAATCCTGGGAAGATTGGGAGAAGGTTCTCTCATAAGACAGGCAGTGGAAGAATTTCTCTTCAAAGTGACTTATTTCGACTCCGCTCAGCAATAGGTGACAGCAATTTCCGCCGAGCATCGACGTTTGATCGAAGAGTAGCAACAATTGAAGGCCCAAATTGCAGAGTTGTCATCGAAGTTGGAGAAGTGCGAAGCCGAGGCAGCTACTCGTGAGAAGGAACTGGCAGAGGCTCAGGCAGAAGTCAATGCCAATCGCATTCCCCTCTACGAGTTAAACAACCTGGTCACATTCCAGAGAGCCGTGAACATGCTTGCCGTGAAGGCCAACACTCCGGTCCACTTTGCCAACCTGATAGTTAATCTTCTGCATGGCTCTAGACAGTAATTGTTGTCGATGATAATTTGTCGAAGTAATCCCATCGATCGTTCCTTTTGGGTTTGCTTCCCCTCCGAATGAATGGAACGTTTCGACCAACTTCTTCTTGATCAATCTCATGAATTCGAACTCTTAATCGATGCGTATTTAATATGATTAAATATGATTTTCGGGAATATCTAATAATTTAATGAGGTCGTTAAGATTCTCCGAGAACTGTTGAGATTTTCCGGAGACTGTTGAGATTCTCTGCGATCGATGTGGCTTAATACCTCTGCTTATAAATAGCAGACTCATGGGACCACAAGTTCACACGATCGCAAACAAACCCAATCTTCCCTACTTTTCAGCTTTCCCTCTAAACACAGAGCCTAGGTTCTCAACCTTAAAACCCATGAAAGCGTAAGTCCTCAACCTTAGGTAGAGGGTTCACTTCCATCACTCGACACCATGGCTCAAGTATCACCTTGAGCCAAGCGACATAAAATTTGCCCAGGGTGCAAACTTCGCTTCACGGTATCGGGCCATGGATCCTTCTTGGCCTCCTCGAATGTCTTTTCCAAATATTGCTTGCAATTAGAGCCACAATACTAGTGAACTTCCGAGGTAGGTCTGGAGCGAACGAAGCAGGGGAGATTGATGACATTGATGACATCGATGGCAACTCTTGCCGCGGATGCGCTCCAAACACTAAGGAGTTGGAGATGTCTCCCCAATGATCACGGCTATCAATCTTAGACTCGACAACAGTGCTTGCGACAATCGAAGATCGACGTGTCTAGTTTCGAAGGAATGTGTAATTTTACTTACTATACATCGACCCACTTGTACTTGTAGTGTTTCATAGTGAATCGATTATGCGTATTGACTAAGTCTCTTCTGAAACATCAATTATCCCTATTAATTGTGACCATAACTCAGGACATCGATGCTGAATTTCTCTGGAATGTAAATCCCATAATGTTGGTCGATGGAGCTTTAAATGCTTGTCATTAACCTTTAAGTCGTGAGGTTCGCCATTCAATTATGACAAGTTACAAGCATTTTTTGAATAAACTTTATCGACCCTAAAAGGACCCTCCCAAGTAGGAGACCATTTTCCAAGGAAATAATCTCTCCTTCCAATCGGAAAGATCATTTTCCAAACCAAGTCTCCTTTCTTGAAAGACTTTAATATAACTTTCTTATTATAACTTCGAGCGACCCTTTCTTTTTGGACTTGAATTCTATTCAGAGCTTGAAAGCATATCGCTTCTAAGTTTTCCAATTCGACGTGCATCGATTCTTGATAATCGATAGGATGATTATCTTGATGGGTCAAAAATCGCAACGATTTATATCGAACTTCAATGGGTAATATAGCGTTGTTAACCTGGTTTTGATGATGCACTTAAGCAACGAGTTACTGATGGTCCGGAGTAATGTTTCACGAGTTGCGTGCTTACCCTTTGTGATAAGCTTGAGCAATGTGTTACAGAACCACAGCTAGTAACTGTTATATGTTGTTGCGTTACAGTAAGTTGTTGCTGTGACATTACGTATACATATTGAAAATATGGAAACAAAAATTTTCAATACCCACATTTTATTTTGGGTTATCTCAGATTATCTGTCTGAGTGTCCAAATTCATTTAATGTGGCTTAATGATATCATTATAAATATTTAGGCAACTAAATATTGTGAGATTAGCTTTCCAAGTTTATATTTAGAAACAAAATATTTTTCTAATATCCTGCAACAATGCTACGTTGTAACAGGATAAAATATCAAATCAAATATCTTTGTTGATCATAATCGATCAGATAAGATTATGATTAGATTATAAAGATTGGAAATAAATTATTTGAATAAGATAAGTGAGGAAATTTACCGTTGGTACTTACTTTCTATAGCACAGCGACCGGTCGAGTAGACCGTTGCTGAGTCCTGCCTATCAGTTTTGGCAACAAATCTCGAAGATTGCCTGGACATCCTCTGTGCCTCGTTCTCCATTATAATCAGACTAGGGACGATATATCTCAATCGCCTTTGTGAGTTTGAGTGGTCTAAGTGAGCTTTGTGCATCGGTGGAGAGCGGAAGGTGCTAAGTGTCTCCTGGTTCTTTCTCTTACAAGCTGCGTGTAAGAGTGTCAAGGGGATGAGGTCAGACCCTTTGATCATCGTGAGAAGGACTAGGTGTCCTCGGTGCGTTCAACGAGCGGCTGGCGAATCGTCTGAGGGAAGCTAAGTGAATACCTCTTATGAATTCAGTAACCAGTTGCTAACCCATCGGCAAGAAGCCGTTCTTGTCGTGTCCCTTCGCAGGGAAGTCCCGAACCTACGGAGTTTGAGCAGTTAGACACGCACTTGCGGGTGCGCGCCAGAAGTTGGGAAAGCCGGAGTGGAAAGAGGTCCTCCTGAGCACAGGGGTGCTGTGCAGAAGTCTCGAACTCCTGCTGATGGAAAGTAGAGCAGGTTGCGTGGAAGCCGCCGGAGTAGAAAATTCCACCCTAGGCACTGGGTGTGCAGTGCAGTGAGTCACGACTGTGGTAACCGTACACGTCCGAGCTGAGTGTAGGACGGATACCTTATCTTAGTGGTCTTTGTAGTCTTGGTGGTTCTTCTCTTCGTGGTCTTTGTGGTGATCTGTGTGATCAACTTCGTGGTTGTCTATTAAGCAATTACAGGCTCATCTTAAGGAGAGACAAGATCCGTGTGAAAAACCTCTGCTGAAGCAATCCTACTGTGAATCAGAAACGAGCTGCTCAGTGAGAAGTCTTTCTGTCACTGTAAGGATTATTATCTGAGGATTTAATCTCTAACATAACGTTGTCTTTGTACTTTGATAGACAGGCTTACGTCGGAGCGACAATGGTCTGTGTGGAATCCATTGAGCTACCAACTACTGAGTATAAGTATCATTCTGCTGGAAACGAGAAGACGTCCACTGTGTGAGGAGCTGACCGTTGTCAGGAGTGATCGTCAATTGTACAGAATTTTAAATCTCACTTTGTGAGAAAACATATGCCTAGTGCAAGGGCTTTTTGCACCCATTATTTTCAAATCGTAGAATCACCTCGTTGGTGGAAAGTGAACGTAGGTTGATTAAGACTGAACCACTATAAATTAATGTGTCCATTACGATCGCGCAACACTCGTATGAAAACCTACTCGACAAAATCGTAACGGTTACAGCGAAGCAGATCTCATTCTGAGAAACGCTCTGCTGAGATACAGTACGCTTCTCCTTACACTGAGAAATGGCGAAAAAGTTATAAACGCTAATTCACCCCCTCTTAGTGTTCCTGAACGATCCAACAAGCGTCATATCCGTAGGCTAAACTGTATGCAGTCTGCCCAATGCCTTCTCGTTTAGTAATGCATAAGGCCCAAAGTACATCTAACAACAAAGTATGCCAAGATCGAAGGTTATCATCGATCATCTTCTGAATGGCGTTTTTGATGATCTTATTAGTAGATTCAGCTTGTCCATTCGACTGAGCTTAGTAGGGAGATGAATTTGTTAACACAAACCCAAACTCAGACGCAAAATCTTTGATCAAGGTACCATTGAAAACAATAGCATTGTCGACCACTATGTTCTGTGGAATGTCGAATCTATATATAATGTCAGATTGAAAGAAATCGATCACTTCGCTCTGGGTGATATTCTTATGAGCCTTTGCCTCGACCCATTTAGTAAAATAGTCGGTAGCCACAAGGATATAAGAATCTCCATTACTCGAGCTTGGTCTAATTTCTCCAATAATATCTATAGCCCACGATCGAAAAGGCCAAGGTATAACTACTGGATGTAAATAAGTTGCCGGTGCATGTGAAATTGGTGGCTTTTGACACTTTTCGCATCCTTTGGCCATATTAATGCAATCTTTCATCGTCGAAGGCCAAAAGAAGCCGTGCCTCTTGATCGACCAACACATATTGGGTCCATCATGATGAAGGCCACAAAGACCTTGGTGTGCTTCTAACATGATAGGGATTGCTTCATTCACATCATTCACATCTTAAAAGGACACCATCATTCTGCTTTCGATATAGTACGTCATCGATTACAGCATAGAATCTTGTCGACAACTTTACTTGGTGGGTTGCCCCTTCCCAAGATTGGAGAAGAACTCCATGAATGGTGTTCTCCAATCAGTTGTCGATCGAAAAATGGTAACGATGTTCACATGCGTAAAATCGTTGTTCAGTACAGAATAAATTGTTTGTACTTGTCCTCCGATTTCTCGCATCAATCGATGGTTTATTTTAAAACCGGAGGCATGTTGTGCTAACTCATTTGCTATGAAATTGTCTTCCCTAAGGATATGTTCCAAATGAAGTTCCTTAAAGAAAGAAGACGACTCCTGGACTTTGTCCAAGTATCTATGAAGATGATCGAAGGTACACATACTCGATCCTTTGACATGATGGATGACAAGTTGTGAATCGATGATTGCATAAGATACTTTGAAATCGATGATGGCCTATAAAGCAATTATTAGGGCCTCATATTCGACGGAATTATTTGTTAACATTTCATTGATTCTGTAAGCTATTTTGTGTTCTACTTTCAATGGGGATAGAATATAGACTCCTACCTGGCACCTTCGTTGGATACATACCCATCAAACCACTTCCCAAAATTCCTTTGGATCTTGAGACCTGGTTAATTTAGAATCCGTGTATTGGGCTAAAAAGTCAAATAATACCTGTCCTTTGACCGACGCCTGTGGCCGATGTTGAAGGTCAAAAGGAGACAAAATAAGACTCCATTTGCTGAGTCTTCCGAACAACACAGGGCTATCGAACAACATCTTCAAACCAGGAGCATTCGATACTACATAGACTGTTTTACTCCCAATATAGTGTTGAATTTTCATGACAGCGTAATACAACGAAAGGCATAGTTTCTCATTATTAGTATACATATATTCGACGGGAGTAAGGATCCGAGATAAGTAACAGATGACTCACTCTTTATGTTGGTTATCTTCTTGTACCAACATCGATCCAAGAACCTTATCGCCCACAGCGATATAAAACAAAAAAGGTCGATCCTTCCTCGGAGGGACTACGAATGGTGGGTTGATAAGATACTTGCTAATAGTTTCAAAGGATTCCCGATGACTATCAGTCCATTCGAAACTACTTTCTCCTTTCAATAAGTTAGAAAATTTCGTCGTTCGACCGAATAGATTACCTATGAATCGTCTTAGATAGTTAACTCTTCCCAAGAAAGCCTGAAGTTGCGTTTTAGTCGCTGGAGGAGGTAGATCCTGAATAGCTTTAATTTTGCCCGGATCGATTTCTATACCCCAATGATGAACTAAAAATCTCAAACATTGACCAGCGCAAACGCTGAATGCACATTACATGGGGTTTAGCTTCAAGTTGTGCTTTCTCATTTGAAGAAAAGCTTTTCGAAGATCGTCGACATGACAATGGTCTGCTAACGATTTCACCACAATATCGTCGATATAAACCTCGACCGATGACCCGATTAATGGGTTGAAGATAAGGTTCATTGCTATTTGATAGGTTGCGCCAGTATTCTTTAAATCAAAAGGCATAACAACCCATTCAAAAATTCCAAAGGTACAATGAAAAGTCGTTTTATGAACATCATCCTCAGCGATGAAGATTTGGTTATATCCAGAATAACCATCCATAAAAGACATAATTTTATCTCCAGAAGTCTTATCGACGAGTTCATTCGCTATTGGCATCGGATATTCGTCCTTTGGAGTTCTTTTGTTAAGATCTCTAAAATCGATGCAAACTCGAATTTTTCTATTCTTTTTTTTTTACAGGGACAATGGAAGAAATCCATTCTGTGTATCGAGATGTCCTTATATACCCAGCGTCGAAAAATTTCTTTACTTCATCGAAGAGTTGTTGTCTATGCTCGTTTGCCAGTCGACGTGGAGCTTGTTTTACACGTTTGAAGTCTGGCTTAGTTGGTAAAGTATGTTCGACTAACTGTCGATCCAAACCAGGCATTTCAGTATAGTCCCATGCAAAACAATCTCTGAACTCCTTTAAAAGGGTCAGGATCGATTGGAAAAGATCTTTGTCAATCAAACCACTTATAAAGGTAGGCCACTGGATTTCGTCGTTACTCAAATTCAGAGTTACGAGAGGATCTCGAGGCATCATTAAAGTATATCAATCTTCAGAAGATTCAGTTATGGATTTATCACAAAACCTTGTCTTATTCATAATAGGATGACATACAACACTAATCGAATCTACACTCACTTTCAAGCCAAGATTCGACCCATCCTCTTCAGTACGCTGGTCGGGACTATCTAAGTCCAGCAAACTGGTTTCTAGATACTTTTCTAGACGAACTACATGTCTAGTTAACCTATACACTCGTAGTTACTCTAAGACATCAGCGACTACGTCTTCCTGCTCATTTTCAAGCATCTTCCTCCTCTAGGAGGAGTCTCTCAGGCTCCAAGTCCGGGTTACGATCAGGATCCTCTTTTCCATGTTCGGTCTGAGGATTCACTTCTCCATCGACAGGTTCAACATTGTCCTCTTCAGCAATTGTGGGCAACCCAGCAGCTTCCTTAATGGAGCAAAGGATTGCAGCAAGTTCTGCCTCCTTCTTTGCCTGAGCCTCAGCTGAGACTGCATCGAAAGAGTATGCTTAATAAACCAATATATTGGAAAGCCTATAGGACAACGAACAACCCAAGGAGTTGAAGTATTAAGAATACCAGGGATAGGTTTATCGATTGTAGGTCCCACAAACTCTGTGAGTAACATGATGACGTTACGCTCCACAGGGTTGTCAGGAGCATCGAACCTGACTGGATTATAATCCGAGTCGTCGAAGGTATCTTCAACATCATCATCCTCAATAGTTTTTTCTTTTCCCATAGAAGAATCATCATTGGGAATAGCATCATCGATCATGAAAATATCAACGCGATCGATTTTCTCCCATTTGACCATTGCAGGGTCAACGGATTTTTATCGTTTCTCCTCTTCTCTCCTTCGACGTCTTTCCTTCCTTTTCCTACTGCTCTTAGACGGAAGTGGAGACCGTTGGTTAACCTGTCTCCACTCATCATCATCAGAACGGGAAAAGTCAAGCCGGCGTCGACATGATCGATGATATTCAGGGTATACCTGAACGAATTGTCCATTCTGGGGATCGTACCCTTGGACTTGTCCTACATCCTCTTTATGAATAAAAATAGGCATACAATATAATGGATTTATTTCAATCATACCTTGGACCGGATTGTCAACTAAGACAATGTCAAACTTATTCACCGAAGACATGACGATCAGCTTCTGCAGGTAATTGTACGAGCAAATGTGACACGGCTGAGAGATCAATATCTTGTTCCTCATAATAGGTATGCATCGACGACAAGTGTCAACTTTCTCGAGAAACTGTGCGATAGGAACTTGATGGCTTGTTCAGCGAGGCGGGGGGAAGGTCGAAGTCGATCCTTAACATTGCCCCTCTTAACAGTCTCCTTGGACAGATCGCATGACTTAGCAGAGGTGTCCATATCGCTGTTGACAGTCAGCGAAGTCAGCTGTGCTTCAGGACAGCAAGATGCTGCCTTTGCTTTCTGGACAACATGCCCCTTATCAGGAAAGACCTTGTGAGCATCTAGTGCAGACCCTCTTCCCCTAGGATTTCGATTGAACGCCTTCGAAGGTTCTTTGCGAGAAATTCCAATTGCAGCTCTCTCGACTGTTGTCAGATCGAACCAGTCCTCCGTCTGATCAGATTGGAGAAACTTCTTAAAAGTGAAGCACTTGTCAGTAGTATGAGTCTCATCCATATGCCACCAGTAAACTTCATTCTTCAGCTTCGAAGCAACCACAGGGTAAAAGACAACTCCTTTGTCGAGAAGCCTCTTGAACAACTTGTTAACCACATAGGTCTCTCCAAAAACATTGGATTCCTGAAAAGCACCTCGAACAACATCAACAATGTTAATGTCAAATGTATGCACTTACAGTCAGTAAAAGGTTTTTGGTCAACAGAAGACAACTCTTCCGATTCTTTGAAATGATTCAATAAGATCCTGAATTAGATTCCTAAAGGTGAGACAATTGCGAGAAGCGTGGGTAAAAGACCCATGCCATTTACAATAGCTCTTCTTTTTCTACCTGTCAGTCTGTGGCAGTCGATGACCTGGTTTCAGCTTGATTCGATCTCGCTTATGGAGCCAGTCGAAGATCTCGTCAGCTTTCTCAATATCGAAAGAGTACTTTCGCTCTTCATTCGACTTCTGAGATGCCTTGGCTTTGAAGTTTTTCTTCAACAATAGATCGCAAACAGTGGCCTCACCTTTGACAAACTCAGTCATATCAACCTCAACAAGTGTGGTTTCGAGCTGATAAGCTGTGCGTTCCCTTGATTCTTCTCTGAGTAGATTTTTGTACTTGGTAGCCCTCAAAGAGAGTTCAAAGAGATCTCTGAACTTTTCTCCTTGAATTTTCTTTCGAATGTGGTATCAAAGCATCCTGGGCTATGTTGACCACCTCATCTTTGCTGACTGATATCTTACATCTGAGTCGAGCCTTTTGGAATCGCTATAGGAAGGTCGTTGCAAGTTCTCCAGGCTGCTGTCGCATCTTAGTTAGCTCAACCAATGAAATGGTCGAATCAAGAGTAGCGAAGGCCTGGATGAACTGCGTCTGCATATCCTGCCAATTCTATACTGAGTTGGGTGGAAGATGAATGTATCAGGTAAATGCTGGTCCAGTAAGCGAATTAGGGAAGAGTTGAAACTTCCAATGGTCATTGTTCGATGCCTCACCCGTTTGGTGAGTAAATCGAGCTATGTGCTCCATCGATGTCATCCCATCCTCGCCAGAGAAACGAGTGAAATCAGGGATCTTATAGCCCCTAGGATAAGGATAATCCCGATCGATGAATTCGTGTTAAGGTGTCCTGTAGAAGCTAACCTCTTTCCTGCGCACAGTACATGAGATCATCTGTTCGACTATTCGAGCAACCATGTCCCTGTAACCAGCTGGATCGACAAACATCAGAGGGACTCTAGGGACTTCCCTTTCCAAGGGATTCCTATCAATTTCTCTGTCGAAGTTGGGCACGTCCCTATGAACATCACCAAAAAGGTTCCTCCTTGGGAGATGACCTTCCATCGGTGGTCCGTAGACAGGATTATCGACAATAGATCGCATATAATGGCTCTTCGGTCGACAATAAGGAGGTGCATATGCCTACGGTTGGTAAGGATTATGCACATCATCATCGAGGTTGAAAAAATCATTATAACGATTCAATCGATCAGGCGTAACAAAGTCACCTCGATCATCAGGGACAAAACGAGGCCTATTAGACTTAGCGCATCGACAGTCCTGAGTCGAATGGATAGGATCTTGGTTTGCCTCATGATCGAAGCTTACCATGTGCTTCCCATCACGAACAGCAGCCCCCCTTGTAGCCGTTTCGGGAGAATGGTCAGCATCGACTCTGGCGGTCAATCTCTGAAGTTGTTTCTGTAACTCCAAGAAACTCTCCTAATTTTTTGCCTGAGTTTGTAGAAACATGTCTAAAGTGACTGTCTCTGGTGCATTTGGCAGGACGTTCAGCACAGGCGAAGTCCCTCGCCCCAGCGTGTGGAAATTTTGTTGTCCAACATTCGGAGCATTTTGTTGCCCCGTATTCTGGGCATTTTGTTGCCCATTCCGACGGCTCCGGCAATTGTTGGCCATTTGGTCCTGCCCAGATTGATCTCCGAACCACCATGAGTATCAGCCATTCTGTTTTCCGCACTCCGGGCTGTTGGCATTCCGTGTTATCACAAAAAACTTCTCCTCCGACTCCCGCTGTGGTCGCCACAAACGTGTTCGCATGGCAAAACACGTCGTGATATATTGGGGACTCAAAGTGTTGAAAGAAAATGTGGTCGCCAATAAAAGTAAAAGAAGAACGAAAAAAGATTCACTAAGTGTAAAAGAAAAGACTTACAGCCATCGTACAACAACACTTGAAACGATTACGAACGGATAAGTTGACAATCAAGCAACCCTTCAGGGTCATAGAATGATTGGCGTATCATTACAATCGACAATGGCTGACTTATTTATAAAACCACTAACTAATAACCGTCAACCGACGCACATTTGACACGTTAAACATCCCAAGACTAACTGCTACTTATCTACTCAGACTATTCCATCGTCGATGCTTCATGACCCATGTCTTCAGTTCTTCATATCCAATGTCGAAAGTGAAGTCATTCGATGAAGCTTTTCCTTCGAGCATCCTTTCTATCGAATTACCGTGTTCGATTAATTCTTGACTATTTTATCGATCTTTGCCTTGTCATGTCGATTGAATATCTCGTAGAGGGCGTCGATCCTAACATTCATTAAAGCCCGTCACAGAAGCTCAGAATGTCGTTTGCCATGTAAACAGGGGTATACGAAGATTAGGAGATAAAGGATTGGGATAGCGGATATTTTTCTTCGAGTAATAGAACGATGGTGGATTGAAGGTGTTTTCTTTAAGGTGTGACCGGCGTCTGACCGGTGAAGCGTGTTGTTTCCTCTATTTTGTCCGGGTTAATACAATAACTCAGCTTCGGTTGATTCGTGTGACCAATTTTCATCATCAGTCGATGGTTAATGGCTGCGGAGGAGGAAGCGGTTGAGGAACGAGGTGCCCGTCCGGGCTGGGGTTTTTGCTCGACATTGACGGAAAGGAATCACGTGTGCAGATGACGTCAGGTAAAAGAAACAAAACCCCTAAAAGCAGAGCACGTCGTGACTCGTGAGAGAAGGGGGAAGACGAAGGGGATAGTTGACCGTATCTACCGAAATTCCATGGATATGAAGTTTTAAAAAATGGAAATAAATATACTATAAGATAAATTTATTAATTTGGCCATTAATATAATATCTGTTAAGTTTAGAATGATGTGGTGCCGTCGATCACATGAGTTGTGGCGTCAGGGCTCAAGAATATTTCCAATCTGCCGACATCACTTTTTTTCTCTCCTCACTGGGTCAATTAAATCATGTTTTCTTCTTCAACTCATGGGCTTGATTCTTAACATCTACATGATATGGCAGATGAATCTGGAAAAGTTTCAGTAGTAGTCACTCTGCTTTATTTGCTCGATTGAGATAAATAACATATCCTTTTGCCAGGTATGTGGAAGTTTCCACAGTTGACGGGGCGACTTCTAAATTAATTAGTGGCAGGGATTAAAAAGCGCCGTAAGAAATATCAATTGCCCATCCGCAGGTGGCTTCTTAGAGCCTGAAACTGGGGCCTGAGGGGAAGTGCAGACACCAGGAAATGACACACAGGAGTTAAGAGAGCTTTTCCCTTGAAGCATCAGCAAAAGGTTGCATGCAAGATCCCTTCTGCCTCCATGGATTTTCATGAAATTAATCAGAGCAACCTAGATTGCGCTAAATAATTGCAGGACTTGGGACTTGCTCTGGGACTAGCAGAATCCGTTTCCCAGTATACTCCAATTGCGGCTGCTGCAAATGAGCTATATAAGGTAGCCAAATCTCATGGCCTCAGTGACCAGGATTTTTCTACTGTCATTGAAGCCCTCAAACCAAAGTAATGATGTTCCACTTTCGGTGAGGAGCAAACTCGAAGACTTCCTCACAGGATTCTTGCTGATATAACCATTTCTTTTCAGAAGAACAGACGATCCCTTGTTAAATTGTTGAATTTAAGTTACTGTGTCTCAGAGTTGATCGTCCCGCAAGTTTTATTCATTATAGAGCGGCGCAGGCCTAGGAGATAGAATGGGTTGATCTAGGCTCCTTTCAGTTACATAACATTTGACATTCCCCGACTTGTACTCTGTGAATGGAACCTGTAATACCAACAATTATTGAAATTTTTTGTTCTCGTCACTGAAAAAGTTATCCAGGAAGATGTGTGATTTTAGCATCCCTTTTGCAATTATGTAGCACAATTCCACAAATTCTCTGAAAAGGCCGTGTCTCGAATCAGTTGATTTGAGCTTTCTTCATGCTCCATGCATTAATCTTCGTCAGTTGAACGCCCTCCGTGCCACTGTTGAAGACGAGCAGGTGAGCACTGCCTTCAATTGCCTGTGTTGGGTAAACTCTGGCTGTAATGCAGACCTTCCCCCTTCCGCCAAAGCTTTCTACGATGGAGTGGTCTATCTGTTCAGGTGGAATATACAGAGAAATGTAAGAAGAAGGAAGTTCCAAAGGTATATTACAAAATAATTATTTCGATCTGTTTCCTTTGGTCTTGGTTTAATTTGATATCATTTTATGTAAAACTTACCAGGGACCTCAAACTCAAGGAAAGCATGCCTTGGACAGGATCCACGTCGACGAATGCTCCGTAAGTTGTTTTGTCATTAGTATTATCAAGCGAAGATCTGCAAGGCGTGGATTATGTTAGAGGAAAGAAAAGGGAAAACATGTTATTTAGTGTTGGGTAGAGAAAGAAGATTATCATTAGTACCTGCTCTGATCACTGCACATGAGCACCACATATTTGTTCTGACCTTTGAAGACTCTGAAGAAAACTGCTGTGTACTCTTCCAAGCCCTTAGATGCGAGTACCAGAAGTCCAAACGGTCCAAGAGTGCCTTTAACTGATGCGCCCTTTTGGCTGCATAGGATTTGTGGGTCTGTCCATTTCGGATCAAATGCTTCAGCCTTGTCGAGGTTTGTCACCACAAAAAAGCTCTCCACATCAGCCTGGTATAGGACACATGAACACCATATTATGATCTTAATTTGATAAGATTATGAAGCAGGAGATCGAGTTTGTCCTCAGCCTTGCTCTTACCTGAGCTGCGGAGATGCCATTAACTTCGAGAGTGGTTCCTGGCTTTAGCACTTGCTGTGACAACTCTACTTTGTTGGTACGCAGGTATTCTATCTCGGGGATCGGCCACTGGAGCAGTTGCTTTTCAGATGCATCTAGCCATACAGTCCTCGGAATCACCTGTCAAAGTAAATTTTCACATTCAGGACTTTGATGGTCGCGAGGGCACAAGCCTCATCGTGATTGGAATGGTAAACTACCTGTACCCCAGACCATCCCTTCTTGACGTCACTTTCCGTACTGGAAGACTCGTTGACCCAACCCCAGAGGATTCTCCGTTTCTTCTCACTGTCAAAGAACGTCTTTGAAGCATAGAACTTGCCATAGTCGTACCTCAATCCTCCGGTGCCTTCAATCTGTCCCTCGTCTGGGACATACACATCCTTCACCTCGTTGTAGTTACCAATCGTGTACTGATCGTGCCTAGTGTCGTCCAGGCTAACTTTCAGGACATGCTTCAAGGTAGGACCGTTGTCCGACGTGTCCAAACCGACAGGGACCTTGCTCACGGGGTAAAAGTCAGGGCACTCCCACATCCCAGTCCCGTTCTTGGAATGAAGCGTGTGCTTGGCCTTGACCCAGTTCACGAAATTCTTGCTTCGGTACAGTATCGCCATCCCTCTAGCATTCCTCCGGCTCCCAACAATGACCCTCCAGCGTCCATCAGAACCTAACCAGGCCGTGGTAGGGTCCCTGAACGATCTAGGATTAATCATGTTCGTCGGCGTCGGCGCCATCAACGGGTTCCCGGGCGACTTGACCCATTCTATAAGGAACGGGTCGGAATAGTTCTTCGGCTCTGCCAAATTTTGTACTTGCTGGTTCTGCGGGTTAATCCCAGTGTATAATATGGCGGGCCTCCCTCCGCGGAGGATGGTCGTGGAGCCGGACCAGCAGCCGTTGATGTCGGAAGGCTGAGAAGGCTGTATGGCGATCGGATGCGGGGACCAGTCGACGAGGTTCGTGGACGTGGAATGGGCCCACACCATGTTTCCCGGGACAACACCCTTGGGGTTGTATTGATAGAACAAATGGTATATGCCTTTGTATACCATTGGCCCTGTCGGATTCGAGCTAATACGTAGTGAAATTACTGCTACCAGCCTTTTTTAATTAATTGTAACAGAAATAACAGCGGTTACAAATTATTTTGTGAAACAAGATTTTTAATTTTCGATTTTACTTTAAAAAATTTTCATCTAGAGAAGAAATCGACGTCAATTTTTCTAATCTTTTTTAGGTAAAATATTTCATAATCGATTTTGCTTAAAAAAAATATTTTATACTTAAAAAATTCTGAACTTATTTCATAAAATATTTTTCCATAAAAAATTCAAACGCTGTTCTTGTCTTGTGTAGCAGGAAGAAAAGTCAAGAAGAGACAGAAAGGCAAAAGCCACGATCTCACTTCCCCCCAGCTAGTTTATATTTAAAACAAGTATCAAGCTCGAATAAAATAATCAAGTTAAGGAGTTTAGTAACAGGGTGGGGGGGGGGGGGGGGGTGAACTGACCATTCGGATCTGAGCCCTCAGGAGGAGCCAAGAGAAATGTTATAGACATCATCACCGCCATTGGGAATCACGACGAGGTTCAGGGACGGACAAAACATTCACCGAGGAAGGAAGGGAAAAGAAAAACAAAAGCAATTCAGACAAGGTCTCCTGAGGTTTTTGTAATATAAATAATAAGATGGAAGCAAGGAATGGGGGCTGGGGAGACAAGCTGACCGTTCATCCAGTTATTGGGAGGCTGGAAATGGTAACCAGTCCTGTAAGGCTGCGACGAGAGGGCGACAGGGATGCGCTGGAGGTTACGGAAGACCTCGTGGGAGGCGTCCAGTGGGACGAGGGACAACGAGATGAGGAAGAAGAGGAGGATGAAGGATGGAGGAGAAGGCATCTTCCTGGAAATGGCAGTGGCCATGGGGGGACGGAGAGTTCGCTGTGGGTGTTCGATTATATAGGGGGGGAGACGGATGACGGAGACTAAAACAATCTAGTCTTGTATTGGTTTGGTGGGGGGTTGTGGTTGTGATTTGGTCTTTGGATTTTTGTCAAGTCAATGACAAACCAAACCATGTTATCGAAGCATCTTTTATATTTTCCAAAATTAAGTGTTTAAAACATCATTATTATTTCGCTACGAAACAACGCATAGCTCATGGTTCCGTGTTTTGTTGAATCTTTCTTTCATTGAACGGAACATACGGGAAAAATCGGTATATGCCTTCTTTAAAAAGAAAAAGATTTATAGACATTGGCAGTAGAGCAAAAGAAGGCATCGGGGTTGATAATGAAATGATGGATGAGCTGTGATTGTGATAGGGGGTTGAATCATTTTATCAACCGGCCTTTGGAATTTGTGATCAATAAGTTGTACCTAAAAAAAAGGAAATGAGCATTAAATTTCAAGCTGCTGCTGCTGCTACTGAATCTGTGAGGTTAGGGAAGACAGTATCAATGTCTTGACATCACGAAGACCCAAAGATTGATTTCCCTTTTCCTTTTTTAACTTTGAATGTTGATTGAACGGGACGACGAAATTGAGGTTAAACCTCGTGAGTTCCCTCCCATGACAACCGCCGCTTTGGCCCAATAATATTACGATCTAGTCGATCGCTTAGTTTGTTTTCGTTTTGGGAAGGTTTGTTGAACAATGTAATTATTTCAGGGTCAAACATTTTCTTGTCTGCTGTTTGGATAGCATGCAAGCAATACTCTCTCGTTGATGGTTTTGACGGATTCTTAGAAGTTTATGTCGGCGATTTCTCTTGTCTCAACCCCATTCCTCGGCTTATTGCCTTGTTGTCCGTGTTTGTCTGCAGTGATGTCGATAATCTCCGGGACGAAGGATCAAGTCCATGGCCGATTGACGACAAAGTCGGTCGAAACTTTAGTCTTCTTATGACCTATGGTGGCCGGTGGGTGGCTACGGGTAAGAGCTCGTCGGAGAGAACCCTTCGATCTCACTTCTTTAAGGGAAAAGTAAATCTTTTTCTTTTAATTCTTGCTTATTCCTTATTAATATATATGTGCACACTTTAAATAACATAATAATAAATCCCAAGCTACCTAAAATGACTAAGAATTGTTCTAATGAGATTCTTACCATCAAATATTATTTCTAAAGATGATAACTCTTATTTTAGAAAATATCAAACCGTATCTGGAAATCGTAGTTGCCCTCAAGCACTTAGTCGTAATTTCCTATGGGTCACCCTCCAGCCTTTTCGAATTCGGTTGCATATCCTCTATCTGCAGGACAAAAAGTTGTTTGCATCGATGTTGTGGAGTGAATGGCTCATCACTGTTATTACAGCTCGAGAGAGGCATTTCACAGTTGGTGTTGTTGACGAGAAACTGGTCTGTTCAGCTGATAACAAGCGAGGACTTGAAAGAGTAATACTTTGTGCAGGCGATTCTTCGCTCAAACAACCCTGCCAAATTAATCGCAATTGATAAATCTGATGGATTGTGGAGCTCCACTTCTATCCGGATAGCTTCTTGAAGCTCACTTGTATAAATTTCTGCTTCCTGCTCCCGACTTAGTTTTCCTGCACGAATTAACAATTGCTCGAATCGTCTGTTATAATCGGCCACTAAACCTATTTTGCATGAGTTTTGAAAGCTCTTCTAGCCTGCTAGCGCCCTGTGTTGGCCCATAAAACGAAGATTGCACAATTGTTTGAAGTCCTCCCAAAGTAAAATTGGTTGGTCTTGTCTTAGTCGCATGAACCATAGCTGAGCATCCCCTACCAAGTGGAACGTCGCAAGACTAACCTTTTCTTCTTCAACAGTGTCTTGATATATAAAAAAGTGGTCACAACGATTCAACCAAACCAAAGGATCGTCGCTCCCATCATAACTGGGGAAGTCCATTTTGGTAAAACGAGGAACCAAACTCCTATTCCCATACCCTCCCGCACTCGACGATTCTTTCATATTCTCATACCCTTCTACATTCAACGATTCTTTGCCGGCAAATAGTCGCAGCCTACCTCCCTCTTGGTCTATGAGATTTGCACGCGAACTCAGGACCTCCAAAGCCTCCATTCGCACGTTCATTTGTTCATGTTGCGCCTTTAATTGAGCCCTTAATTGTTCATGATCGTTATCGTACCTTTCGAGGAACCGCTCGAAAAGTTGTTGAAGTTTCTCCACCTCGCCCATGTCCTGCTCTGATACCAAGCGATATGGTCCCGAGATAACACGAGCTACTCGGACATGTGAGGGCTCATCAAAGAGAACCCTCCGACCACTCACGCTCAAGGGAGTGTGACACCTAATTCTCTAGGGGAGAATAAACCCAACTTTTCTCTTCCCTTATTCATTAGATAATTAGGCCGATAAATAGGCTTACATCATAATTTCGAAAATAGTTAAAAATAATAATATATCTTTAACAATCTAATTATTCGGATTCTTTACGATCTGTATCAAATGTTACCTCGAAGAAACTTAACCACTTTTAGCAGATCGCGACGCAGTTTTCTCGGTACTTCTCAAGACCTCTTTCCCATGTTTTATTTCTTCATACTTCTATCTTTTCGCGTTGTCGAATGAGCTTGGTAACTGTATCTTCAGGATACACACTACAGCCAGATGATCACTCTTCTACGACACAATTTGGGCGTCCGAGGGTAAACTTTTAAATGCTTGCCTTCATCATTTGGTTCCCAGGACCAACCATCGTTGCTGGGCTTTGGAAGAGGTCCGGAAGATCCAACCTAAACGTACACTCTTCACAGGTCGAGCCAATCTTTTCAACATATTCGAGAAGGAGATTGAGGGGATATGTTCGAGAATGCTTTCTAGTCTTGAGAGACACTCCACACAATGACACGACGCAGAACATTTCTCCCTGTTCACGGTTCACTAGCAGTTTGACCACGTTCTTTTATGCAGTTAGCTTTAAATTATTATAAAATAGAACCTATGTATTCCATTTATGACATGGATATTAACTCTCACATAAGACTTTTTTTTATCCTACGCCCTTTCACTATTTTATGTTCTCAATTTCTTGCGTTTGATGTTTTGGACAACAATGGTCGTAAGTTTGTTCTTCATTTAATGCAATCGTTGTACTTGTTTTTTAGTTTTATTGACGACCATATTATTACACTGGCACTAATTATCCATCGTCGTTGAACTACTCATAAATTTAAACTGTCGAGCCATCACAATCTCGGTGGTAATGTGCCTAAACGTAGGCCCAATATGAGAAATATGGGCTGATCCAGTCTTGGTGCTGGTGGATGAGGCGCAGGCCCATTACGCTCGAGGTGGGTTCTCCGCCTTCCTCTTACGGGTGCTAACAGCGGAGAAGGTTCGCGTCGGCCGTCGGAGGAAGAAATGGATCCGTCGTCGTTCGGCGGAGGAGGGAATTGGAACATGCTATCCAACCAAGACGCCTTATTCCTCCAGCCTCACGATCTCCTCAACCTCCAGCAGCAGCAACAGCAACAGCTGTTTCAGCAGTTCCAGCCCCCGCAGCTCCAGCCGCCGCCGCCGCCGCAACTTCAGCAGTTTCAACCGCAAGCGTCGCCGCAACAGTTTCCACCGCAGGCGTCACCGCAACAGTTTCAACCGCAGGCGTCGCCGCAACAGTTTCAACCGCAGGCGTCACCGCAACAGTTTCAATCGCTGGCGTCGCCACAACAGTTTCAACCGCAGGCGTCACCGCAACAGTTTCAACCGCATGCGTCACCGCAACAGTTTCAACAACAACCACCCCCGCAACAGTTCCAGCAGCAGCAGCTTCTGATTCAGCAACAGCAGCCTCCTACGCCTCCGCCTCCGCAGCCGCAACAGGAGCAGCAGTCTCTCGCCTCTCATTTCGACCTTCTAAACGTGTTTGCAGACTCCCAGACCTGACTGCGACTTGATATTCCTCTCGATTGTTTCCTGCGATTGGGGTTGATTTTGTGTTACGGTTCTTAACTTCCAGTTGATTGAGAAATTGGTGGATGCCATCCAGAACGGGGCGAGGGACCAGCACTTTGATGCTTTGGTTCGTTTCTCTACGCTGGGAATGAGATTCCTTTTTAAATTTGTTCTTTGATTGGCTGTGGATTGGCCTGGTTTATGCTGCAATATATTGTGTACTTCAAGCTAAAATTCGTGCAGGTTAGCGAACTGACTAGCCAGTTTGAGAAGTGCCAACAACTGTTGAATACAATCGCAGGATCACTTAGTTCGAAGAACGTGGTAAGCAATCAACAACCATGTGCTTCTAATTCAAAAAGTGGTTCGGATCAAGTTTAGTGTGAGCGGAATTATGTATTTTTTTATTGATGGTTATATCTGCCTGGGGGAACATTCCGCTTCTCCATAAGGAATTGTTTCTCTTCCTTTTCTGAGTATGTGGCTATATGACAGTGAATGGTAATCGATTATCATAGTCACTGGCATAGTCAAGCTGCATTTGTGCATGAGTTGCGCTACCTTTGTCTCTTGGGGGAATGTAATAAGTGGCATGCTATACCGGTCTGGATGGGGGTACCTCTTTTATGCATCTTAGCTGGAATTAAATGACGCCCGCTGCAAACAGGATTCGGGAATTGTTGCCTTAATCAACCCTCTTTGCAAGATAATTGGGGTTGAAAGGCTATGAAACCCGTCCGGCTCCATTGATTTTTCTAGCGTCATGCGCCCATACTTTCTTTAGAACTGCAGAAGCCGTATTGTTGTACCTACGTGTTTGTCTGATCTTTCAATTTTCTAGACGGTGGAAAGTCAGAAGTGCAAATTAGAGGAAACTGAGCAGCTGTTGAATCAACAAAGGTTGGTCGTGTTCTTATTAGTCTTTTTCATTCTATAACTAGATTCTGCTGCCATTATTACAAGTGATTGTTGATGTCAGGGAACTCATGTCCAGTTACAGAAAGTCCTTGGAAGGGTTGATTAGGCCAGAACCTTGAGTATGGACAACTTTTGTCTTTTTAGTTTGAACCAGAGCTTTTCCATGATTAGACAAGTTGCTTTGGTTGCTCAATCTGCGAGCCCTTTTCTTAACCATGATCAGTTCTTTAATCCGTAATACATTGGATGTTGCTGTCTGTTCTTACGCCATCAGTTGCTGCATGCATCTATGAGGTGACAAAGCTTTCGCAACATGGTTATCTTTATTTATATCAACTAAATCCATTGACGACCATTTTCGAGTGGATCAAGTTTGACAGAAGTCCACCTTATCCCATCTTCGAGGAGATACCACCAAAACCACAAACAGGTGGTCAATCTCTACTTGCCATTCCTGCCTTGCCAACAAATCCTACCAAACCCAACGAATCCATTCGACCAAGGCATTATTTATATGACAGCATGCAGAAGCACCACACGCAATCATAAAGCTCGAGGAATTTTGTATTACATCCGCGCTATCAAAAGCCTCTCCAGGCAATGGCTCCAGCGATTCCCTCAATCTGTGATGCAACAACCCCATCCCAGGTCGGTTTAGGCGTCATCACTATTTTCCTCTGCGCCTTTGTCCTGTTCAAGTGTGTTTCCCACTCTCGGAGAAGGTACCGTCACTGGCAGGAGTGCTATGGGTTCTTCGAAGAGGAACCGGTCATCCAAGTCGTCAATAGCGAGTCCGTGGTTTATCATGCCACGAGTGCTGAAGAAGAGATGAATCATGTGTCTGTATGGCAGAAGAACATAATCATGGGAGGGAAATGCCAGCTACCAGATTTCTCTGGGGTCATTATATATGATGCAGATGGGAAGATCGTTTGTCCAACCAAAACCCGCAAGTGATCTCACCGTGTTCTGTCTGGGAAGTCGGCACAAAGTAAGAAAATGGAGCTCCGAATCGGCCAAAAGCTAATGTTATTATTCAGAATGCAATGGTCATGTTTTGTGTGCTTCAGCAGCTATCTTTCTAATCTATGCACCCATAAGCTAAAAAGCAATAATACATGAAAAAACTGAGACAAACCAAACGCATTTTTTCCCAAAGCTTACCTAAGCATTGACCGATCTCTTGCTCCACGAAGGATGCTGTACTCTGAATCCAACAACTCGTATCTTCGCAGGACCATTGATAGTCTTGATCTTCCCATCAAATGACTGTTTCTTAGACTTAACAACAGCAGTGGTAAGCTTTCAGGCCTTGGACATTTCAACCGCCTTCCGAGACCTGGAATAGGTGGCAGTTTTTCTTACACTTGTCCCTGTACCTTTACTCTTAGTCGACTCAACCTTTGAAGAATTACGAGGTTTTATGAAGGCTGCTTTTCCCTTGTCCTTCCGATTGGATGCCTTGCTGACCTTGATCACCCTTGTTGCCGAGGCTGCTCTGCCCTTGTCATTCTGATTAGATGCCTTACTAACCTTGACCATTTTTCTAACCTTTCCCTTCTCCCCGAATAATTTCGTCCGCGCAACGTCTCTCTGTAGAGAGTCCTTACTGATAGCTTCCAAACTCCAATTATTCAGTAGTGGTTCTTCTATCCTTCTGGCCAAGAGAAAGTCCTCCTTTGCAACGAAGCTGGTCACCTTCCCTGCAGAAAGAAAACGATACTACCTTAGGGCAACAGAGGAGCTGATAAGAAAACCTAGGAAGAGGGAACAATAGTAAGAAACCATTAATCCCTCAAAAACTACCAACTAGGAGAAACTGCAGGTTTTTCATGCGAAGTAAAGATCAACTACCTTATGCACCCATTTTAGCTGTCTCTTGCCAGTTCGATGGAGGTATTCGATCTAAATGGCATTGGAAGATGTCAGTTCAACGGGAGCAGACAAGGACGTAAAACATGGGATCTAAGGAAAGAAACCTTACAGAGTTCAGAGGAAAATCAAACATGCTCCACGTCTAAGTCCAGGTCCCAGGCAGCCAAGTCTGTACAGACCAATGTTGGGCAATCTCTCTCCTCTCTCTTAAATTTGTTTAGATTTTCGACCCAGAGAGTAATACAGAGAAAGACTTATGCACGCATCACAAAAAAGTTAAACGGGGTGATCTCGGCGAACTTGGCGGAGGAGGAGTAGTAGCATAACGGGGTGAAGGTCCTTGGGGGTCAAGTAGAGCGTCCTTTCTGCGAGGAGGTATGTTCCAAATTAACAAGTTTGCGAGGAAAATATTTCTTGAAATAGATTATAAAGTTTCAAAATTCAACGATTAATATTAAAAAATCATATTTTATAAAGTCGATTTTGCTCCGAAAAATCATATTATGTTCTCTTAAAATTGGACTCCGATATTTTTAAGAAGTTAAATAAAAAATAGAATTTATATATTTAATTTTTTTAAAGCATAAAAAATCAATTTTATAAAATTTAATAGTAGCATTATTTAACGAATTTTGAAACTACTCCGTTTATGTTAAAAAATATTTTATCGAGTAACGTTATTTTATGAAAAAAAAAACTCACTCTCTTTATCAAGGGCGCCGTCATTGTTGCCCCTGAATATTCGCATCCTGCATTGGGCTTTAGGTGATTTGGGCCAAAACTTAGGAGTAATGGGCTAATTTGGTCCAGGCCCATATTTAATATGGGCCCAATCAGTCAAGCCCGTGTACGGTACTCATTTCTTCTTACATAGAAGGATTCATTCTGATGGGTGGTAAAGAAAAGTTACCAAAAGTGAGGGAAAAGAAAAAGGAAAAGAACGAAACTGTCGGTACCCAAAATCACGCGAACTCCGGTGTAGAAGCAAATTCACATTTTGGAAAAGAATATTAATGCCTAAGGATACAACAATACAATAAACACAAACCTCTCCTATGACACACTTAGTTGATCAGACGTTGTCCGGCAAGGGCCTTTTGTTGCCCGATCCGTCTCCCCTAAAGACCCGCGTCTCTCCCCATTCTCTCCCTCAGGATCTTCACCCCCATGTACCTTCCCATCATCATGACCGTCGCCTGAGGGTTAGTCCCCGGGGACTCGCTGAAGATCGAACCGTCCACCACCCTCAGCCTGCCCACGCCCATCACCCGGTTCTCCCTGTCAACCACCTTCCCTACATGGCAACCACCGTGGTAATGCCATATCGTGATGACCGTATCCCTGCAGAACTGTTCCAGGGATGCGGTGTCGTTCATGTGCTTAGGGATGAGGTTCACATTAGCCTGGACGCTCGTGTTGAGGAGCTTCTCCGTGGTCTGCCTGTCGACTTGGGTGAACTCAGTGAAGTACTTGGATTGAACAACCTGCGTGGCGAGCCGGATCCCGGCAACGCACCGGTCGAGGTCGTGAGGATGGCTGAAGTAGTTGAACGTGACTGAGGGGTTGTCCTCGGCGTCGGTGTTGATGAGCTTTAGGTCGCCGGTGGAGAGTGGGCTCGCGATCTTCTCGAGGATGAACCCTCCACGGAAGACCTCATAGGGGAGGTTGCGCTTGTTTTTCACGTACGCTCGGACGGCTTCCTGGGTCCTCTGTTTCGGTGGGATCGTCGAGAGCTGCCCGATCTGGTTTTGACCCAAAGAATCCCGGCGTCAGATTATACGTAATTCATCAGGTAAGCTTTGAGAAAAACTCATAATTGAAGATTACCTCGGCCGACACAATCCCGTGATGACATCGGATACTGTCCTTGGACTGCCCGAAACCACAGCTGGATTCTAGATACACTCCGAGCTTCGTTATCCCGACACTTTGGATCAATGTCTGCTTAATGGACCTGTTGGTTGGCACGAAGATGGCGTTCATAGGATTATCCGACATGCCTTTCCCGACGTTCACGTTATCGAACACCACCGGTATGTTGAGTTTCTCGAGGTCAGCTTTCGGGCCGACCCCACTCAGCAGCAGCATCTGAGGGCTCCCAATCGCCCCACTCGACAGTACAACTTCGCTTCGGATGTCATTGGACAGGAACGCCTGGTGCCGGTACCCCCGCTTGTCCTTGAAGACGACACCAGATGACTTCGGCTGTTTCCCCGATGTGTCGAATAAGACCTTCTCCACCGTCGCATACACGAGCACAGTCAACTTCCTCGGGTTGGCAGAAGCAAGAAGCTCGGCGGCAGTGTGTCGCCTCCCAAACCTGTCGAATATAGTCCCGCTAAACTTCGTACCGTGGATATGATCATAGGTGAAGCCATTGTATGGGGAGACCCCAACATCCAGCAGGCTGTCCCTAAACGCCCTCTGCCATGGTGCGAAACTTGGCCGGCGGACAATCTGATTCTCGACCCATGGGTAAGACTCGTTCACCAGTTTCTCGTCCCAACCAACTTTCTTTATAAACCTGCGAAATGAGGAAAAGATCACGGAGCAGATTCACGAATAAATCGATCAACCGGCAGAATGGGACCACCAAAAGTGGTTACCACCGTTGTCTTTCGCTACTGACGGATGAAACCGTTTACTCCAATTTAAGTTCTACTCGTTTTCATGGCACATTTCATCTTTCTAGTACCAAAGACAAAAGCAATGCTGGGACTTAGCGGTTTCTACTTACTCGGGGTTTGCTCTGGTGTAGAACCCAGCATTGATGCTGGATCCTCCACCAAGGATCCTCGCCCTCGAGTTAAGCACGCCATCGGTCGAGCTGAAGAACTGGGACGCCGACTCCTTGGATATGTCGGCGAGCGTGAGGTGGAAGTTCCTAAGGAATGACACGTTGACGTTGGAGAATGGGACCCCGCCCCTCTCCAGCAGCAGGACGCTGAAGTTCCGCGAGAGGGTGGCGGCCAGGGGACAACCGGCCGTCCCGCCTCCGACGACGATGTAGTCGTAGGAATGCCCACCGTCAGGGAAATCGCTAGCGTCCCGGATGAATGGGTACCGGTGGAAGTCGGCCGAGAAGCTCTCGGGGTCCTCCTTACAGAGGGAGAGGCAGAACAGAAGGCAGACGAATAGGAAGCGGAAGAGGGACAGGAGGAAAGCCATTCCACACAAACACCGACCAATGGCTACTCCCCTTATGGCCTTGTTGTCTGTCTGAAGGAGGGGGGGTGGGAGAGAGGGGAGATCATATGATTGAAGGAAGTAACTGAGGATGAGGCCAGGATGGAATTGCAGGGATCATTAAATGTCGAGTGCGTGTTGGAACAGAAAGTGGAAGATGAAGAAGGGAAATGAATGCAAAAGGGGTAGTGGTGGTGGTGGTAGTAGTAGTAGAAGTAGCACTAGTAGTAATAAGAAAGAAGAGCTCCACCCTCTTTCATAATTATATAACAACTCCGCAGAGTTTCTCGTTTATTTCTTCTTACATAGCACGACTCATTGCATCGACCTCTCCTACATCGTACGCTAAATCTAAATGCACCCAATGTAAGAAATCTGGTTAGTTGATTGGTTCCCTCCTCACAACAGTAAATAAAAAAAGAACAACAGGCCAAAGTTAAGTATGTTCACGTCCTCCTTACATTTATGGTTGGTTGGTCGAATTTTCACTGGTTGCTCGTGAGAAATTGAATTTGCCCTCCCCTCCCCCCAAGACTTAACTAAAAAAAGCAGCAGCCAGCACACAAACTGTTTTCTGCTGCTGCTTTTTCTGAAATTTTATAATATGATGTCAATGAATGGACTTCCCACCCAAAAGAAAAACATTGTTTGTCCTAAGCCCAATTCAGATAGGCCCAAAATACCACTTATTCACTTAGGCCGATATCGTAGTTGGGCCGACCCATTTTGGAAGAGCCGTGCTTTGTGTTTTTGCCTTAATCTTCCTCCAGCGATTACAATCTACTTTCTTTCTTTATTTGAGTAGGGAATATAAATGAATAAATAAATCAGGATTTGCTGATAAATCCACTCCCCTCCCATCACTTCTACCGACTTCACCTTCCGTTTCCTGATCTCCCCCCCCCCCCCCCCCACACACACACACACTTCCGGAGAAGACTTGAGCAGCCAGGCGACGATGGGGACGGTTACGGCGGCCGCGACGGCGAAGGGCTTCTTCTTCCTCCACCATCTTCTTCTTCTGTTTTTCACTGCCGCTGATGCCTTCTACCTTCCCGGCGTTGCTCCTCGCGATTTCGTCACCGTACGCGCCTCCCATATCTCTATTTGTTTTTGTTGCTTTTGGTCTCGATCGGTGTCGATGGTTGTTGGTACTTGCTCGGGGTTGATCCGGCGGAGTGTCTGTCTCCGGTTCGGTTGGTGAGCGTCATTGGTTGTGGTTTTCCTGATCGAAGCTGGAATCTAGGGTTTTTAAGCTTTATTTTAGTGATGGAGGTGGACTGGAATTTGCACCCGGTCTAGATCCGGAGTATTCGGTGTGCTTAGATGACTGATGGGGTCAGGTTAGATTCTAGATAGGTTATAATCATGCCGACGAATCAGAGAATGAGTGGCGGAGCTGTTCTCTTGGGCGATAGTGTAGGAGTTTGTGAAGAAGAGCCTGAGTGTTTGGCTTCCTCTTGAGTGTTAATTTGTGTGCGTGTCAGCTCCTTTTCTTGACGGATCCTGTGGTTGTTCTTTTGTTCAGGGCGAGGAGCTGCCTGTTAAAGTCAATAAGTTGTCATCAACGAAGACGCAGCTTCCTTATGATTACTACTACTTGAAGTTCTGTACGCCGCCGAAGATATCAAACAGTGCAGAGAATTTGGGAGAGGTGCTTAGGGGTGACCGGATTGAAAACTCTGTGTATAAGGTAAGTTCAATAAAATGTCTTGATGCGATGTGCATCCACTTCTTTAGATGAGAAGGCGGCGTGCTTGATTTGTTGTTGGCTATGCCTACCCAGTTTCGAATGAGGGAGGATGAGTCATGTGTTGTTGCTTGTCGCCAAACAATGGATGCCGAGGCTGCAAAGAATTTCAAGGAAAAAATTGACGATGAATATAGAGTAAATATGTAAGTGTTTAGTCCTTTCCATGAGAGAGAAGACGGGCCATGGAGAATTGTGCTTTTTCTGTCAGTTTCATGATGAAAAGTGGGATTGTTGTTGACACATAGGATCCTGGATAATCTTCCAGTGGCTGTTCTGAGGCAACGGAGGGATGGGAGCTCATCTACCACTTACGAGCATGGTTATCGGGTGGGATTCAAAGGGAATTATGCTGGTGTAAGTCATCTAGTTTCATGTATATATATATATCGTCTGGACCAGCTTGTTTGCATCTCGACTAAATCCTCCGTGCCCACTTTTTTTGTGCTATAGAGCAAGGAGGAGAAGTATTTTATCAATAACCATTTGAGCTTTAGAGTCATGTATCACACGGATGAGCTGACAGAGACTGCCAGAATTGTCGGATTTGAGGTCACTCCCAATAGGTATGGTACACTTCCTCTCTCTCTCTCTCCTCTTCCTTTGCACATGGCAGTATTCTTTCCTCTTTTAGTTTTAGGTGTTGGAGATGCTAGTGCGATTTGAGCCACTCAGTTTCAATGTATATGCAGTATTAAGCATGACTATAAAGAATGGGATGACAAGAATCCTCAAGTATCAACGTGTAATGCCAACACCAAAAATCTAGTTCAGGGCAGCACTGTTCCCCAAGAGGTTGACACAGATAAGGATGTTGTCTTTACCTACGATGTTACTTTCAAGGTGATGTGCTTGTCAGAATGCTCAATGTGCATCAAGGTGTTCATGTTCTGCCAATATACATTTTAAATCTCGGGTTGTTATTTTCTTGTTCACATCAGGCGAGCGACATTAAGTGGGCCTCTCGTTGGGACACTTACCTCCTTATGAATGACGATCAGATTCATTGGTTCTCAATTATTAACTCTCTGATGATCGTCCTCTTCCTTTCTGGAATGGTAGCAATGATCATGCTGAGGACACTTTATAGAGACATTACAAACTACAACCAGCTGGAAACACAGGATGAAGCTCAGGAGGAAACTGGGTGGAAGCTCATCCATGGAGATGTTTTTAGGGCTCCTATCAATTCGGGGCTGCTCTGCGTTTATGTAGGCACGGGTGTTCAGATTTTTGCAATGACCCTTGTGACCATGATCTTTGCCTTGCTGGGTTTCTTGTCCCCTTCCAACCGAGGTGGACTCATGACTGCTATGGTGCTATTGTGGGTCTTCATGGGATTGTTTGCCGGCTACTCATCGGCACGCTTGCATAAGATGTTCAAGGGAACCGAATGGAAGAAGACAACATTGAAGACTGCATTCATGTTCCCTGGTATTCTCTTTGCCGTTTTCTTTGTCTTGAATGCTCTAATTTGGGGAGAGCAGTCTTCCGGGGCTATCCCTTTTGGGACGATGTTTGCACTTGTCTGCCTATGGTTTGGAATCTCTGTGCCTCTGGTATTTGTGGGCAGTTACTTGGGTTTCAAGAAGCCTCCTATGGAAGATCCCGTGAAAACGAACAAAATCCCAAGGCAGGTTCCCGAGCAAGCATGGTACATGAAGCCGATATTCTCCATTCTCGTCGGAGGAATCCTCCCATTTGGGGCTGTTTTCATCGAGCTGTTCTTTATCTTGACATCCATATGGCTGAATCAGTTCTATTACATCTTCGGGTTCCTCTTCCTTGTATTCATCATCCTTCTGGTGACTTGTGCTGAGATCACCATAGTCCTGTGCTATTTCCAGTTGTGCAGTGAGGATTATCATTGGTGGTGGAGATCGTACCTAACTGCTGGCTCGTCTGCGCTGTACCTCTTCCTCTACTCAGTGTTCTACTTCTTCACAAAGCTGGAAATCACTAAACTGGTCTCGGGAGTTCTTTACTTTGGTTACATGATGATTGTTTCGTATGCTTTCTTCGTCCTAACTGGGACAATTGGCTTTTATGCCTGTTTCTGGTTTGTGAGGAAGATCTATTCCTCTGTGAAGATTGATTAATCAGACAACCCCGGGAGATCTGGTGTGAAAATTTTTCATGTGACAGAGGCGGATACTAGACAGTCAGTGTGCAAAGTGCAGACAGGAGGACAGCTTCCTGGTCATCGGCTGTGATCTTTCAATTTGTTAATCATACTGATAGTAGGCCCGCATCTCTCTGTCTTGTACTTCCTGTGCGCCTTTGTTCGAACCCTGGAACTAAAAAAGCTTAATGGCTTTGCTTGTATCTTTTCAATGGCGTTGAGTTTGATGTAGCAGCGAATCTTTTGGCCAAAGGCCAGAAAACAAAAATTGGCTCTGTGAGGCACTTGCTAAGAATTGAACATGGCCTTTCGCCCAATGAAAAGTTGCACAAGTTATTCCATTCAACATGAAGAGATGAAAACATATTGCAGCTTCCGAGCTCGAAAACCTACAGATGAAACCTCGCCAGTGGTCTTGGTGATTGTCACGCTGCTCCAAAAAAATCTGTTGCTCTTTCCCATGAAGGATTGAAGAGGGAACCAATGATTAGATGAGGACTTATGGTAATAATCTGTACACAAGTAGTGTAGATGAGAGTTTATCTGTGGCAGCTTCTTGCCATGTTGTGTTGATTCCATCCTACTTCCAACTTCACCACGGTAAGAAGCCAAAAATAATCAGGACTATCATTTTAAGGTTGTCATGGTGGTGAAATCGCCAGCTTGATCATCAGCTGCAGATCACCTCCACTGAAAGTTTCTTCAAAGTGTTTGGACATGGATCTCCGCCAAAAATCTCTGGAGCTATCGTCACTGAGCATGAATTTAGGCCGAGGCACGTCTGTAATACAGAAATAATGAAGCACGTGAACATCGAAAGCCTGATAAATGTGAATGAAAGATGAAACAGGGTTGCGTCGCTTTACCCTTTCAAATACGTCATATGAGTGGAAGGCGTGACAGCTTCCCTGACGGAAGCTGCCACAGCTCCCTTCCGGTGTGCCAAAACTGGCAAACTTTATGGACGAGATCTTCTGGCCTGGCGAGCACCACAAGTGTGCTTTCGGGTGAAGAGGCTTCTTAGTTCTGCCGGATGCTTGCATCTTCCAGTTCATGAGTGTTGGCTGCCACTCAAAGATATCTGCGCAGACACTATCGATCTCTCTTTTGACAAGGGTTATTCCATTAGGATCCCCGCCCCATTCTTCGAAAATCACCAGCAGGTTCCCCGTCGGATAGAGCCATGACCGAGGAACATGATACCTGAATTAATTTTTTTAGAAAAAAGAAGAACACAAAAGTTGGAAAACAACAGCTTCTTCACAGAGCAATGCTGCAAAAAAAATGGTAAAGAGTACCATCTCTGGGAGGCATCTCCGCAGCCCCTCAAGCATTTCTTCTCATCAAAAGTCCCAGTATAATTGCAGCCACTGCAAGAACCAGATGCCTTGTATGCAGGATAGTACCGGCCTACACTCCGCCCATTTATCCATATTTGACCTTTGCTCATTGTCCCCATATCCAAAGCCAAAGGAGCATCCCCAGGAGGAGTATTGAAAGTCGTCTGCATAGTGATAGTACATTATGCAGGTTGCCATTATCGTGATAACACCAGAAAATAAATGCTAGTCTCTTGGGCGTCTGTATTGGGATTGCTTCACCCACCTTATACCATGTCAGAGGCTGCTTTTGTGCCGTGAAGGATTCTTCAGACCACTCGACGGTGGAGCTGCCACTGAGGGAGTGAAGACTCAAGGATTCTCCTTCTAGACCAATCTGGAGAATATGGAAATCGAGTAAGAAAATTAGAAACTTCCTGTAAGTCAAGAGGGCAAGAGTCGAGTAAAAAGACAAACCCTGTATGACCAATTTTTCCATGACAGATCCCTCCATCCATCATTGAGGCCGCTTAGAGTAACCGGCCCCAGAACACCGGCATTCCAAGTCTCATAGTGAACGCCAACATTCTGCATCATGAAACAACAAACTTACTACAGTCATTACAGCAGGTTTGATTCATTTCATCGGAGAGAGAGAAAAGAGACTCACCGGGAGACCTACAGCAATGCTCAGCAGGGAAATTTTGTTAACACCGACCCTCAAACTTACACCCTGACTAAATGTGAGTTTGGGGAATTCCAAACTTCCATACGCAGTACCTATCCAAATCGACAATTACAGACAATGAGTACTAGGATGATTTAATCACCAACAGGCTGAGCATCGCTTCATGGAACATTACCTGCAAGCTGACCGTTGATGAACACATGCAAAGCATGCCCTGCTGATAATATGGTCAGTACAGGGGAATAACCACTCTTCAGAAACTGTTCGTTTGGATCAATTTCCACACTACAAAGCAGGATAAACAGCTATAAATGTTAATGACTCCATATAGAAAGGTGAAGTGTCGAGTATGAGTCGCGGACTACTCACTCTGTCATGTACCAGAGGTAATCCGAAACATCTCTAGTGGTATTAATCTGCTCTAACAACCCAGTCATCGAGAATGAACTGCCGGACAAAGCAGCAGTCTCTTCATTGTAGGCCAGCCAAGAGAACCCCCCTTCCAAAGGAATCGGAGTCATCTTCATCTGTGAACTTTGTGCCCCCACCTGTCATCAGTCTCTAGAATAATTAATTAAACACAAAAGAAAATCAAAGTAGATCCCAGAAGCATAGCTGCCGCCAAATGGGGTCACGTTGTTCTCACCCTCGCTGTGTTATAAACCGTGTGCTTGCAGTCGGGTAGGATGCTAATAGACCAAGGAGGAAGATGGTAATGCATATCCCCGAATGAGACTTTGGCAGACGCCATCTCATCATAGTTCGCAAGGAATGCTGCACAAGCTCCGGAATTCGATTTAAACACATGAGCCTATACAGGCAAACAAGGAAACAATCGAGTTAGGAAATGATTAATCCATTCAGTTATGATTACATGGACATAAGGAGACAAAGAGGCTGACCTCTTGGTGATATCCAAGCGATGTAACGACAGGATCCACAGACACTAAAGCTGTTTCACATAATTTGATTGCTCTATGAAGATCTTTTAAATGCCCCCATTTGGGTTGCCTCAGCAGCCCTGAATAATATATGATGATTAACTACTAAATAGAGATCACCATGACCAAGGTTTTAGAGGTTCTGGTCATGGGATTTAAAATGACAGATTGCTACTTAGTTCTAATGTGTACCATATTCATCAAGCGGGGCATCATAGTCGTAGCTTGTAGCAATGAAAGGACCACCAGCAGTGCGACCAAAATTTGTTCCTCCGTGATACTGACAGATCAAACCCAAGCCGAGTATAATAGAGCTTGCCAACATGTCTAGAGGGTAAAAAGTGTGACTAATAATTAGCCCAAAGCTGATAATTACCATGTAATAGTTGACAAACGACCCTCCTTTCTGAATGAACTTAGCGACTGAGAAGGCCATATCTTCAGCCGGTCGATAAGGGACTGCTCCACCAAACTCAGTATACCTGCAGAGCATGAATAAATATCGCTGGTAATTACTAGGTTGTAACGGGAATGTATGGAGGAATTACTTACCAGCCGGTCCATGCCTCTGTCCACATGGTCGGTTTATAAGGCTTGTTTGGATAAAAGTAGTCACAATAGAAACCATTGCAGGTGTTGATCTGAATAAAAAATGCACAAAAAAAAAATCAATGAAGTTACAACAACTCAAATCACTCAATGATGAAAACGGCAAATGCTGGTATCGAGGGATGGCGGAACACGATTTGTGATCGAATTCGCTTCCCCTGGCTGACAAAGGGGTTCAATCACAACGACTAGAATAATCACTTTACTTCAAATGGTTTAGTGGGTAGAAGATTATAATAAGGGACAAATAATGATGGAAGATCATGAAATGAGGCTGCCCATAAACTGCCAAGATGCTGACGGGGAGACTGGGACTAACAAGACAAACAAAGGGCAAACGGGAGCCATGTGCAAGTAGGAGAAATTGCCCATGACTAATAACCATGCAGAACATGGAACTAACTACTCCAAACCTAAACGAACGCGAGACTGAGATAATGATATAATTAAACTACAATAATGCTTACAATGGGATCAGGGGCATCGTCCTGTTTGCACATAATCCATGGAATGCCTGTGCCTAATTCCAGTGCCATATTTGCAGCCCACTGAGTGTATGATTGACCGGGTTGGCCAATTTCATATTCCACTGGTCCATACTCATTCTCAATCTACCAGTCAAACAAAATAAGACTTCAGCTAAAAAAAAATAAAAACTAAGCTTTTCTGTTGGTGGAATTTTTACATGTATTCGCCTTGAAATTTCAAGATGGTATAAAATGCAATGTACCTGAGACATGATGATTGGACCGCCCTGGGACTCAAACAGCTTCTCTTGCTTCATCATGCCGACGATCATGGTTGCAAATTTCTTCATTTGGTACTGAAGATTAGACAAGAACAATAAGACCCAGAGTTCAAGATCACGCCACAATGGAACTCTCAGAAAAGCATAGGAGTGGTTTACCTTGAAAGGTTCATTATCCGTCCTGAAGTCTATCCCAGGTATGTACTTCAACCAGACAGGAAACCCGCTGCCAAAGTTCACTTTGAAGTAAGAAATCGATCCAGATTTGCACGTTTATTGAAAATAAACCCTGCAATTGATGAAATTGCTGGTGAAAGCGACATGTTACCCGAAATTCCACTCAGCACAGACGTAGGGCCCAATCCTGAGATGAACATAGAGACCGGCTTGCTGCACCAGCTTGACAAACTTGACTAGATCGTAGTTATCCTCGAAATAATACTGTCCAAACAACCAAGACAGTGACCAGATGAATGTGTTTTTTTTTTTGCAGCATTTCCAAAGGCAGAATCAGATGGCAACTATACATTCAATTCGTCCTTATTTTCTGACCTTTTCTGGTTCAGGTTCATGGCCATTCCAGAAAACATAGGTCTGGATCACATCCACGCCGCCTTCCTTCGCTTTCTCTATAAGATCAGGCCACATCTGCAATAACCCACAGGAAAATATAGTAAAGGAAAACCACCCTGAAACAATCTCCTCCTCCCCCCTACCCCTTCAAAGACAAGGAGAAAGGTGAATCAAACCTCGGGAGTGCTTCTTGGGTAATGAATGGATCCAGAGATGAGGATCCTCCTCTGGCCATTGATAACGATTGCCCTCGAGTCATAAGAAACAGAACCCTTTACAGACCCCACCCACTGGAGTCCCAGGAAGAAGACCAACACCAGAACATCCCACGTCCCAATCCTTTGGGAACCCATTAACACATTTAAAAAAGGCTCAACAAATCAACACAACCCAGTTGGCTCCTTCCCTCCCTCCCCTCTCCCTTTCCTTCTTTCCTCTTTTCTCTTTATTCCTTTCCCCTTTCAACTCTTTGCTTTCCAGGAAGTGACAAAAGATTGGCAGCAGCAGCGAGCAGATGCAAAAGCAAATGAGTACAGGGCAAGGAACGAACAAAACACTTACTGCTCCTCCACCACCACCACCACCACCCAAATAAGAAAGAAAGCACGCTCCTTTTTTAATAACACGAGCTTAAGCAAAAGATTCGATCTTTGGGTCAGTCACTTGATCTCTCCACCACTAAACAGTCAAAGGTGAGAACTTTTGTCAGTAAAATTATAAGAATGAGAGAGAGAGAGAGAGAGAGAGAGAGAGAGAGAGAGAGAGAGAGAGAGAGAGAGGTGTGGGTGGAAATTGGGTGTTTCGAGGGATGGGACTGGGTAATTCCTTGCAGGGTTGTTTGTCGTCAGGTTGCAGATGGCAGGTGGGATTTTGGTTTATAAAAAAATAACAGGGCAATGCAGGCAGAGGTGCTTTTTTTCCTCTCAGATCGAGGGGATTTTGGAGATTGGAATGCAGCTCAGCAAAAAAACAAAAAAAAAAAATACTGGAAAGAAAGGAAAAAGAAAAAGGAGAAGAAATGGGGAAAGCGGTTTTCGGCCTTTCGGACAGTGGAAGTGAAGCAGTTTGCAGTGGAGTGCAGCCAAGTGAGTGGAAAATAAGTGAGACAGGGTGGGGCGTTCCTAGTTCTACTATTTACCACTACTTCTGTCATTGACTTTTGGGACAAACTTTGGAGTCCAATCGGATCTCTCCTCAGCTCACTCCATTTAAGTTTAATGCTACTCGGTTGTTTTATTATAAAAATGCTGGCCCAGAATCCAAAAACAAAAACCAAACCACGAGGAAGGGAATCGCACCACCAAAACCAAACAAAAATATGAGGAGGACCTCCAACCAAACTAGCTTTAAGTTTCGGACAGTAGAAAGAAAGGATTTTTGCCTTATACCAGAGCCGAAAACATCCCTCTCTAATGAATCAATCACTCGGCGAAAACGAAGAAAAAGAATGATGAGGCACTTGACTAAGTGGGGGTGATTAGATAGATGGACAGATCTCACTCTTCAATAACACAAACCAGAAATCATTACTTAAAACACACTCCCAACACCAAATTCACTCCACTCACTCTTGAAAGTCAAAGTGGTTTTCTGTTAATACTCGACGGGGATCATGGACAACTACTCGAGGAGGAGGAGGGTGTGGCCCTGCTGGGGCTGGGGTAGTTGTTGCCTGATTAAATGAATGTTAAAAGCAAGAAAGTGATGGAAGATTCATAATGTCTCCCCCCCAACCCAAGATCCAATCATGACACGCTAAGAAAGAAAAAATTTATATGCTAGAACGATCCAATTCATGTCCGGAGCAGTTTGCATCCTGATAGAAAGCACATGCCCGTGTGGGCGGGCTGCACCCTTCTTCAGCCCCGTGGCCAAAACCCAGCAGCTACAGATCACGGACCCCTAACTGACACGTCGCTAATTAAGGAATAGCTCCGTAGCCGCCCCTCCATAGAAATTAAATGTATCAAACAGACGCGACGTAGGACAAATGCATGAGCTCGGGGAGTACTCCAGGCTTGCTTATCATTCCGTTTAAGCACGCTCCAGCTCAGGGATACTGCCGTCTTTGGCTTCCATGGCCGGAGAAGAACCTGTCGAGAATCCCAGCCTCGACATCACATCTTCCAATCGATCCACGTTTGTCAGGTACAGATAACCAATCTACAAAGTCATTGTGCTTGAGCGTTAAAGGCTTAGGGAGGCGTTGATTTTTGAGGCGTTTGAGAAGAGTCTGAAAGATCCCGGTTCAATCAGCTTTTTAGGTTAAAAAGTGGCAGCATGCCAAGAGAAAACTAACCAGGGTTTCGAGAGAAGACGCTCTATTATATACTGCACTGCCGGCTCGTTTCCTCGTCCTTGTTTTGCTGCTTGTTCCGAAGTTCTTCCCCCACCGAACAACATCTCTGAAGCAGAACGATTCGTCTTGCGAATGATCTCAATTGACCATACAATTGAAAAATTAGGGTTCTTTAAAAGGAAATCACAACCCACCTTTCTTCTGTTGACAAATAATCATCAGCAAGTAGCTTCTGCAGCAATGCATCCTGAAATGAATCGGAGAAGCAAGTCAGAGCTACCACGACGAAAAATCTTCAGGTTACTTTTCTCTAAACCGATAAAGTTTGCATTTACCTGTGCTTCACATCGCACTACAGACATGACATGGTCATTGAACTCTTCAATGCTGAGAGGAGGAAATAAAAAGTGCCTGCGAGCATATAGCTGCGGAAGCATTGAGGGCGAGACATGTCCGGTTCAAGTCAGTCAGCTATATTCTGCAGAATGAACAACAGCCCAGCAACACTCTTGATGAACACAGTACCTCGTATATGCAATCGCCAATGTATGCTAATGATGTCGCATTGTAAACAGATCGTGGCTTCTCGACTTTAGGCGGATTAGGCAACCATCTCTCGAATCCCAAATAGGAGTCCTCTTCCACCACTAACACAGACAACAAAGACCAGAACCAAGTCAAAATATGCCTTCCACCCTAAGAAAACCGACTCAAAACCACTTCGCCACACTCTCAAGAGAACCACCCCAAAGAAACTCCACTAAAACCCGCCTCGTCTTCCTCTTATCATCCCAACCTTTGGTTCTCAACAACGATCTTCCCATCAAAGAACAGAGAAACAAATTCAATTCTCTACAAGACAACTTTTAAAACCCGCCATTCAAAGCTCCCAATAAACTACTACATCCAACGAAGAAGCAAAACAAAGACATAACCCTTACCCGGAATGGGGAACTTGTTACTGCCCCGCTTAAGCAAGTCGGATACGTTGATGGGGGATGAGGTGCCGCTGGGAGGGGGTCTCTCGGCGATGGAGACCGAGAGCTTGCTCGAGTCTTGGGCGGGGACGGGGACGGCGACCTTCTTGTTGGGATTCCTGGGGGCGTTGGGATTGTAAGGAAGCCTGGGCCCTGTGTCCCATGAAGCCGAGGCCGTCCTGGCTGGAAGCGACAACGGAGGGCGGGACGACGACGACGACAACATCGCACCGTCGCAGGCCGGAGTTGGTTTTGGTAGGAAACCGGGATTTGGATAAAGGAAAAGGAGATTTTTTTGGGGGTGGGGGGGGCGGGAATTTTTGGGGGCCGAGGCCGGAATCAATTAGGCTGAAGAAATCGCTGGAGATTAACTAACATAAATAATTGAAGTTAAAAACAAACGCTCTGCTGAATCAATCGGAAGTAAAACCAGAGACTGAGTTGGAACATTACCACCAGAGGGGAGTCTTCCAAATCCCAATCCAAACCAAACCCGAAAGCCATGAGCGAACGTCCTCCGAAGCTCTACGCTAACAAACCCAAGAAAGGTTTTTCGCCAATCATTGCCAAGATTTGATCTTATTATGTTGCCGCTGATTTTTGTGATTCGGATTCGCCTTCGTTGACAGCTCAAATCAAGCAGGCTCAAACGTCTCCGCCACCGCCCTCCGCGTCGCCTGCTGCTACCTCCCCGGGAACGCCTGCGCCGACTAATGCTCCCCCACCTCCGCCGCCGCCGCAGTCGCCTATTCCTCCTCCGTCTCCGCCGGTGAAGGAGCCGTTCGCTCGGCGCTATAAGTTCTTGTGGCCTCTATTGCTGACTGTCAATATCGCCGTTGGAGGTGTCATGTTGATTCTTTTCCCTTTCTCTTTCGATTTTGTTTCTGCGCCTGTTAGTGAGTCCACTCGAAAAGCCTAGATGGTTGCTTTTCCCTGTTTTTATTTTTCTAGTCTGAGCATGCGGAGATGCATGTGATTATGCGGAGGTACACTGCTTTCTAAGAACTAGTGTGTAATAGGGGATGTAAATGGCAGTGTGCAGCAGGACTTGTGCTTACTTATTGTGGGGAAGATTGAATCTTGCAATCAGTTTGGGCAATTGCAGTTGGATGGCTTCGATTTTTGTGCCTGGAACTGTAGAGGGATTGGTGAGCCTTCAATGCAGCTGTCATACCAATGGCATGAGCTTGTTGTGCTGTCGAGTGAATTAAGACGCTGACAAATGTAAACCGGATTGGTAATAACTTGAATTCCTAAAGCTGTGCAATGTTTACCTGAAGGATATTGATTCCTAAAGAGAGTTGCGTAGTGAGTCTGCTGAGATAATGGAAGGACTATTTATTTGTTTTATCTGAGTATATATTCTGTACTGAAGTAAGGTATTGGGAACAATATTTGTCCGGTCATGTGTTTTGAGTTTTTAAGTGACATTGTCAAGCCCTGGATGAAGGAAATCTGAAGGAGACCAGGAGCAATAAGCAGCTGTTCTTAAAAAGCATAGAAATAGATTCAGTAGTCAGAAAATTCAAATAATCAGATGAGTTATGGGCTGAGCTCTGTTTCTAAATGCATTGCTTCTGTCTTCTTGATGTTGTAGCTTACCTTTTCACGAGGACCTCGAAAAAAGATACTAAAACGGCCGAAGAAGAAGATGCAAAAGTGGCCTTTTCTCCACCGACTTCTAGTTTGGTTACTTCAACTGCTTTTGTGGCTCCACCTACTCCTGTTATGCAGCCTGTGATAGTAAGGGAGCCAATTCCATCAAGTCAGCAGCGTGAACTATTCAAGTGGATGCTGGAGGAGAAAAGAAAGATCAAATCAAAGGATGCTGAAGAGCGGAAGCGCATTGATGAGGAGAAGGGCATCCTTAAGCAATTTATCCGTGCGCACTCCATTCCAAACCTGTAGTACTTTCCACTTTTGCTGTTCTAATAGGGGATGAGCTGACTGTTGTTTTTTTCACCAATTTACCCTCATATGCTTCAACCAATGCGAGGAGATTTCGAACATCTTGGCCTTGTTGTAAATCCACGGATAAAGTCTTTGGGGAAACTTATGCAGTTGCAGTGGCTTGTTCAATTTGTCATCTTCATCTGTCCATCTATTACTGTGTTCTATATAGTCATGGTACGACTCACTCCGTGTTTCCCGCTATTTCACGTGGAAAGCAATTTATATCTTCTGCAAATCAAGATATATCTCAACTTCTATGCAGATGATTCCTAATTATGAACAATAAGCAAGAAGAAGGAATCATTGGTGGCGATGATGATGGCATTGGAATCTCATTAAGTAGTCAAACAAATAGGAAGTTGGCCAAAAGGAACTGCACAAAGCCTCGGTGTATTGAAAAGCACTATATTAGAAGCCTCGAGGAAAAAGCTCTCTGCATTATATTTATCAGCAAGAAGTCAAGACTGAGCTGGATGAACTTAAAAAATATTTTTATCATCTCCTTTATGCACATGGATGGGCCACAGTTGAATGCTTGCCGAGTCCTTTAAACTGATGGAAGAAAAACCAAGAACAGAAGTTGAACAAGTTAATGGGGGAGACTGGAAAACGTGGATGCAGCAAGCTACAAGGAATCTTTCTCCTTTTTCTGTATGGACACAACCCATGCGGCTAAGAACGCGTATAATATGCAGTCGGGGAGCAACTCATCTGCCTTTTAAGTAAAGCAATGGCTAGTTTCAAATCGTAATCATATCCATCCTGCTTTCGTTACCGAATGGTAGCAGCCCAACGTACATTTCTAAAGAAAAAAATGTGTGGCCATGCTCGAGCTTTTCCTGCTATTCCGATATTTGATAATCATTTTGCAAGCTTATTTAGTTCTGAGCATCGGAAAGGACATGTTTCACACTCCAAACAGACATTCCTAAATTGTCAGCAGAAAATGGACAGTACCTTGATCTTCTTCCTTTCCGGTATGATCGCTGTTGCGATTATGATCTGCCAAGGGAGAACAAGGCAGGCAAGGCATCGATTAATTCCTCCAGGGGCCCTGGGGCTTCCGGTTGTCAGCGAAACCATCGAGTTTGTCTCCCACGCATACTCGGACCACCCAGAGGACTTCATGAACAAACGCCGTCAAAAGTTGGTCCCCTTCCTTCTTCCTCTCTGCTGTCTTCTGTGCCTTTCTTATTATCCAGCATTGCAAAATTATGTTGATGAACTTACCAGTGCTTGTTACCTTGATTTGCAGGTACGGGAAGATATTCAAGTCCCACCTGTTCGCAGCCCGACAATAATTTCAACGGATGCAGAAATAAACAGGTCTATACTCCAGAGTGACTCGAAAATTTTCGTGCCATCATACCCGAAATCACTGACCGAGTTGATGGGAAAATCTTCAATCTTTCTCATCAACGGAAACCTACAGAGGAGAATCCACGGCCTTGTTGGGTCGTTCTTCAAGTCAGCACAACTCAAAGCTCAAGTAGCCAAGGACATGGAAATATATATCCAAGAGTCAATGAAAACATGGGGAGAAAATCAGCAGCAGCCAATACTCATCCAAGACGAAGTAAAAAACGTAAGCATAATAACAGTAAATCTTGCAATCTCGCTTCCTGAGAAACTTCAGAAATCTTGTTCTCCATGTTTGTCTTTCAAATAGCTTTGCAAGTACTTGTCAAGGCATTGATTAGTTTGGAACCAGGTGAAGAACTGGAATTCCTGAAGAAACAGTTCCAGGAGTTCATCTCTGGCCTCACGTCGTTGCCTCTCAACTTTCCTGGAAGCAGACTCCATAAATCTCTGAAGGTAAATTGATCTTTTAAAACGGATGTGAAATTCCTGCTGTTACAAAGTTTTTATAAGCCGAAACTATTCCTTTGGCTAAATAGGCTAAGAAGAGAATGTCTGAGTTGAAGGAAATCATACATGTAAGAAGAGAATGCAGAAGTAGCCTAACTCGAGATGAGACCCCAATAATTCCGCGGGACGTGGTGGATGTTTTGCTTAGTGACATGAATGACCAGCTGACCGAGGATTTGATAGCAGAAAACGTGGTGGGCATGATGATCCCGGGGGAAGACTCCTTTTCGGTTCTAATCACTCTGGCAGTCAAATACCTTTCAGATTGTCCCGCAGGTCTGCACCAACTTACTGTAAGCACAGCATCTTGTCATATAACCATGCCCATGACCGTACCGTACTTCGTTTATGTGATGTGCGATTTGGTATATGCCAAAAATCAGCAAACAATTAGCGAAAATCAGAAAATAATTAGGGACAATTATAGGCAATTGAATTATTATAGACAATCGATATATTGGCAGATATATCTGAGTGTAATCTCTATATTAACAAACAATTGTATCAAAACAAATTATCATTTAATAAAAAAAAACCTCTTTTACAAATTGCTTCTCCTACCCTCTAATATGGTATCAGTATCAAAGCGGTGACGATTCTGATCAAACCAAGCTTCGTCGTTCTTGACAGTATGGAAGGGGCGCCATCTACACTGACCGAGTCAAATGTTCTCCAAGGCAAGAACAACCTTGCGACCCAACTCCTCAATCTCCTAAGCAGTGGTCTACACAACATGACGGTTGCCGTGAGTCAAAGCCAGCAAAACTCAGAAACCGTAAATATCGGAATCAAGCTAAATGCCAGTAACTATCCTTTGTGGTCTCGGCTAATGCAAGTTGCAGTAGCTGGACGACAACGCCTCAGTCTCCTTGCGGGACAACCACCGGCACCTGCAACGACGGAGGTAACATGCAACAACTGGAAAACCCGGGATCTCACTATGTTTTCCTGGGTAATCCAGAATATTGAACCAAACCTGGTGAGTAATGCATCTGCTTATCTCACCACGAAAGTACTATGGGATGCCTTAGAGATAACGTACGGCAACGGGGGAGACACGTTTTAGGCTTTCGAACTCCACACAAGTGCCAATCAGATCAAACAAGGAGAGATGACTCTCGATGTCTTATGGGTATTTGGCAGGAGATTGACAGATGCCATCCGAATCCAATAAGATGTCAAAATGATATTACCATATACAATCAAGAGAGACATGATACCCGATTATTCCAATTCCTTGTCGGGTTGGACAGCAAGCGCGAGATTGTCAGGCGATACATCCTCAAAGAAGAGCCCTTACCCTCTGTGGAGAAAGCGTATGCTCAAGTTTGATGAGAAACGGCCAGAAGTGGGATATTCAACCCCACAAATGGAGGTGATCAAGGCGGAATCGGCAGCGGACTGCTCGGCAAAGCATCAAACCCTCAGATAAACATCACAGGGGAGGTATACGGAGTGTTGACATGGCAAATAATTTTGGGCCTGGGCTTAGAACAGAAACCCAGTAATCACTCAAGTCACACTCCGAGTCGGCCCAAGATACAGTCGTCTAGGCCGACTCACGACGAAGTCGATTAGGTCGACCCATGACGAAGTCGACTAGGTCGACTTATGACGAAGTCGACTAAGTCGATTTATGAACGGAGTCGACTAGGTCGACTCACGACGAAGGAATATGGTAATCAAAGTCAACCAAGATGACTCAACAGTAGCTAAGTCTACTAGTAGGGTCAAGTCGACGGAATTCTGGATAAGTCGACCAAGTCGGTCGTAGTCCGTACAGATCAGTCAAGTCGACAAGGTTGGAATAAATTTATTCATTTTCAATCACGTTTGTTAAGGATCGTAACTGATCCTAATATCCAGGAACGTGATCCCATATATCAAGGAGGTTGTTGAGACACTCCCACGATATTAGGGATCACGATCTATAACACGATCTGCAACACGATCTATCTGTTACGTGTTAAACACGTACAAGTCCTCTATAAATAGCAGATGAATTTTTCAAGACAAGGCACGACCATACACAGCCAAAGCTCTGAAGTTTGTTCGTCAACCTTAGGAATTAGATACCTTGACCCGGTTTATAGGTCAACTCCCCTTCCACCGACAGAGTGAGCTCGTAGGGCCTTTGCTGTCAACCCCCCGCCAGCGACGCCACCGACGGAGTGAGCTCGTAGGGCTTTCGTCACAGCCTCCCGCCAGCGACCGCCACCGACAGAGCGAGCTTCTAAGGCCTTCGTCACAAGTTCTCCGCCGTCACAGGATTCCACATCGTTGTCACCACTTGCTCCCTTTTCGTTTTTTTATGGCTGTAAGCCCCTGTTCTTAATTCGTCAAGATTGTAAGACTTGCATTCTGTTTGAATAAAATTGTGCATCTTCTTACTGGCGACCACAATCCAATTCCTGTGAGTCCTTTGCCAAATATTTCCGACGTGATCCGTTCTATACGCGAACACGTTTTTGGCGACCACAGTGGGAGGAGAGAAAAGAAAAAATCTTAGTCTCGAATGCCGAGAAATACTCGAAGTACTATTGGCCGTGAGCCTCAGAATCCCTTAGATGGGGAAGACCAGGAACTTCCTCCGGGAATGGACTTGGAAGCGCCGGCCCTAGGAGGCCAGGCAGCTACAAACCAGTCCACTTTTGATTCACATGCCCCGTCCGAATTTATTTCGAGACTGGAGTTCCACAAGGAATTGGGGGATGTGCGTCAGGAGTTGACTGATATGAAGGGTATTCTAATGGATGTCCAAACTCTAATAGGGCGTCTTTCTGGTCCGAGAGACGAGGAAAGAGTGAGACCTCGTATGAGAGAAGCCCCCTTTAGGGAGTCTACGTTCATGGCAGACGCTCATCGGACTGCTCAAGGGCCACGTAACGTGACTTTTGAGCAATCTGAGATAAGGACGAATGCTCTCTTTGAACCCGGGAATCTGGTTCCCCCTGGTCGACCCTCTTCCTCACGTAATCGACCAGCAAATACGTATTGAAATGAGGCAGAGGACTTCTAAGAGGAAACAGATCGGGGGGAGGATTTTATTCCGTCTCGTCGCCCTGGAAACGAGCCAATGGTTGGCGTAGTTGGAGATCCATATGAGCCTGGACCCCGGAGTAGTAATCATCGTGAGGAGCCTTCATTTTATGTAAGGGATCCAACGAGCCAAACAATGGGAGAAAGGCCTCCGTATAGCCCGTTAAGGCCAACTCGACTCACAGGGCAGGGGCCGATAGGCGGTGTACCCCCAGACTTAAGAGATGCCATAACTCAGGTTATAGAGCAAGTCGTCCCCGGAATAGCTCGGCGAGATGACACCTGTTTATACAGGTCTCCTTATCCTGCGTACATTGATAGGGATTTCCCTTTACCTAGAGGTTATAGGGTGCCCGACTTCACTCGCTTCTCGGGCGAAGATGAAATGACTCCACTTGAGCATATTGCTCGCTTCACTCATCAACTTGGCGAGGCGGCCGGGAATGACTTCTGGAAACTAAAGCTCTTCCCGAACTCATTAACCGGGGATGCCTTTACCTGGTATGCAAGTTTGCCGTCGGGGTCAGTAGCTTCATGGACTCAGATGCAGTCCATGTTTGTTAAAACCTTTGCTCGACTCGATACCCCCATATCGATGTTTGAGGTTATGCGCCTTAGGCAGGCAAATGGGGAACACCCGGGGCAGTTTTTAATGAAACTAAGAAAGGCCTTATTACGGTGTAGGCCTCCCATACCGGAGAAAGACCAGTTGCTCCTCGCATTAAATGCGTTGTCCATTCCTTTCCGGAAAAAGCTACAAGGGGAGCGCTTTGCCGATCTATATGATTTGGCAAGGAGAGCCACTGAGTACTATCAGCTCCTAACAGAAGAGGCCAAGCTGACTCGAGCCTACCAAGTCGATACTTATGAAGTCGACGTGGCCGAGTTTGTTAAGGGAGAGTCGACTATATGTGACCCCTTGACTAGGAAAAATTCTAAAGCTAAAGCCTCCCAGAAAAATGCAGAGGAAAGGAAATACTCCTTCGACACAGATAAAGTCGACGCCATTTTTGACTGGCTTTATCAAAAGAAAAGGATCAGGCTTAAGCCTGGTCATCGAGTCCCTCAGACAGAAAGGGAAAAAAGTAGGAATTACTGCAAGTGGCATGGTTCCTTCACCCATACTACCAAGGACTGCCTGTCCTTTAGAAATATAATTTAGGATTTAATAGAGTCTAAATAGCTCTGTTTTCCTGAAGTCGATGAAGTCGCCATGGTGGATGATAATCCATTTGGCGACGAAGTCGCTATTCATACATTCGATATATTTGACACTGAGGTCAACCTTGTAGAAGTCATTAACGACTCTGCTATACCCTTGCAGGATTTGCAGGCAACTGGCGAGACCTTGGTGGCTAATGCCCTGATGAAGCGACTGGCCGAGCGTGGGGTTTTTATCCTGCCGAAGGGAAGGGACAAGTGGCTTTGCCACTGGCACCTGAACGACACTCACACGACGGACCAATGCCACACATTTAAGAAGTACCTGTTGGACAGTAAGACAGAAGACTGGTATGACCTGACCCCTTTCGAGGAAGCAGCAATGTCGTTGACTACCCCCCGAGAACCTTCTCAAGTCCTCAAAAGTCCTCCTAGCGTGGATCGCCGATTGGCTTCGCGAGGAGGAAGAGGAGGTTCCCAGGGGCATAAGGGGAATGGAGAGGCAGCCGCTCGAGGTACGGAACGCCCGGCACGGCAACTTGAGTTTATGGACTCGTCTGGCCAGAGAGTCGTCAAGCAGGGGTACACTAGGACTACCCCTGTTAAGGATATAAGACTTGTGGAAGAGTATAAGGGAATAGACCGACCCCAACAGGCTGCAAGTCGCAGACCTCGATATGCGTCACAGACGGTCGACCCCCAGGAATTGCGGAGGGGACCTCCTATCGCCCAATTCTTGGATGAGAAGCTACTGTGCCAGAAATGCAAGCTGATCGCCCACAATCGGATACTTATCACCCAGCTCTGCACAGCATGCTGCGTTAACTATTTCTTGCGGCTGGTCGACTTGTCCGCAAAAGGGGAGATGTTGGTGAAAGCGGTCCGTCCCGAGGGTACAGGTAATTCGAACCTTAGCAAACCTTCCTCGAATAGACCAGAAAATACTCCAGTACAGGTGGGATATGACCCAGTCGACGGCAGATTTGTGGAGGTAAGCCAACTCCCTTTTGGTTCTAAGAAACCAAAATTCGTCAAAGCCCTTAACCCTTCGTCTCAATGGCAGAAGGTAGAAAGGAAGGTTACGCCCCCCTTAAGGGCTCAAAAGAGAAAGGAAAGGCGTCTACGTCACGCCCAAAAAAGACCTAGGATGACCCCTGCGATGCCACCCTCGGAAGGGAACCAAGCCGTAGAGAAACAAGTTGCGGAGCCTGAACGGGTCGAGTCTACTGATTACTCGGAAAACCCGGGCTCAAGCTTCGACTACACTCCTCTACGAGGAGACAGGCCCTGCGACTTCAACGCAGAACAAGGGCCCCTTGTGAGCTGTAACGCTCTCACCTTTCCTGCGGAGTTCGCCTGCAACGACAAGTCGGAGGCGCCGAAAGGTAAAACCCTGGACTCTAAGGTCACTTCTTTTCCATCTGGCTTCCCTCTGCACTGGCTGAGGAAACCATCGGATCGCATGAAACAGCACATGCACTCGTTATACATCGCAGCCACCTTTGACGGTGTTTTGGTGGGTCGAGTCTTAATAGACAACGGCGCCACCGTCAATGTTCTCCCACTCACCAAGTTTAGACTACTTGGGTACAAGCCTAGCGAGTTGGTGCGAACCGACGTGGCTGTAAGCGGCTTTAATGGGAGGAAGTCCGAATGCCTGGGGATATGCTCTGTGCATTTAGGCGTTGGAAGACACGAGCAGGAAACTGCTTTCTTCGTAATTGACATAGCCCCTTCGTTTAATGCGCTTTTGGGACTCGATTGGCTTCATAAAGCCGCCGCGATCCCATCGACTTTGCATAGGGAGTTGATTTTATGGCTTGACTCTGAAATAGAGACTATCAGGGCTGATGAATACTCCTGTTGTGACAAGGGCATTTTACATGCAGAAACATGCAAGACGATCAAGGACCTCACCCTGGATCAACGCTACAAGCTAGGAGACCCTACTGTCGGACCCCTAGGTGAACCCTCCGGGAAGTTCGACTTCATTGTGAGCTATGGCACCTCTCACCCCAAGCCTGATGAGGGATCAATCGTGCCGATAGGATGGGGGCCCGACTTCACGGACAAGGACATAGATGAGGTCCTGCAGGAAGTAGTCCCGACCAAGGATGGAGGCGAGACAGACAACAGTCCTAATGGCGACAAGGGAGAGGCGCCTAAGAGCCAGGAAAGTGCTGCGACGGAGTTGGAGCCCGATAGACTCCTACACGAAGGGTTGTATGGACAGCAACGAAGGAAGAGGCTATGCAGTCGCTGATATCCTCCAGCGACTTCAGGAGTATGTTAGGAAGTCTAGGAAATTAGGTTGTCAAATAAGCAATGTAAATGCTGAGGCAAGCTTATCTAAGTCCATTGATACCGACTTAGGCGGTGTCCAGGGTCGCGAGTCACTTATGATGCCATGTGACCCACTTGTAAGTATCAATTTAGGCGAGGAATCTAGCCCTCGGATTGTTTTCGTTAGTTCTTCAATGAATAAAGAACTTTTCAATTCTATTAAGGCTACTCTTGAAGAATTCAAGGACTGTTTCGCCTGGGACTATACTGAAATGCCTGGCCTAGATCGCCGACTTGTAGAACATAAGTTGCCAATCAAAGCAGGATTTAAACCAGTCCAACAGGCACCAAGGAGAATGACTCATGAAGTCACTCAGGCAGTATTCGAAGAAGTCAAGAAGCTCTTTAAAGCTGGGTATATAAGAACATCGAGGTACACCGAGTGGATATCCAGCATAGTCCCTGTCATAAAAAAGAATGGCAAGATTAGAGTCTGCATCGACTTCAGAGACCTAAATCGTGCTACTCCAAAGGATGAATATCAAATGCCCATTGCAGACGACTTAGTCGATAAGACTGCGGGGCACCAAATTATGTCATTCATGGATGGTTTCTCAGGATATAACCAAATTTTCTTGGCTGAGGAAGATATCCATAAAACCGCGTTCAGATGTCCCTTAGGCATTTTCGAGTGGGTAGTCATGCCGTTTGGGCTTAAAAACGCTGGTGCAACCTACCAACGAGCCATGAACGCCATTTTTGATGCTTCGATTGCCAAAACAGTCGAGGTATACATAGATGATATAGTGGTCAAATCAAAAGACGAGAGGTCGCATGTTAATGATCTTAGGAATGCTTTCATCCAAATGAGAAAACATCAGCTCAAACTAAACCCTCTCAAATGTGCTTTTGGAGTAAGAGCAGGACATTTCCTAGGGTTCCTAGTTCATCAACGTGGCATAGAAGTCGACCAGAACAAAGTGAATGCCATTCAAAGATTGAACCCTCCGAGTAACAAGAAGCAGTTACAGGCTTTCTTAGGAAAGGTCAATTATCTCAGGCGATTTATTGGTAACGTCGCTAGACGGACAGAAGTCTTCTCGACTTTACTAAAGGCAAAGGGAAACTTTGTGTGGAGCGACGAACACCAAAAAGCATTTGAAGGCTTAAAGGAGTATTTAATGAAGCCACCTGTGCTTGCCCCTCCTCGGATAGGAAAGCCCTATCTGCTTTACGTGGCAGCGACTGAATCAGTCATCGGAGCCATGTTAGCCCAAGAGGCGGAAGACAAAACTGAGAGAGCGGTCTACTATTTGTCAAGACAACTAACCGCTACAGAAAAACGCTATACAATTAAGGAGAAGTTATGCCTGTCAGTCTTTTATACTGTTACTAAGCTAAGACATTATATTGGATCCCAAGAGGTTCATGTCATTACCAAGTCTCCAGTCATAAAGTACTTTTTCGAAAGTCCCCTACTGACTGGGAGAATTAGTAAATGGAGTTTAGTGCTATCCGCGTATGATCTACGATTCAAATCCCAACAGTCGGTGAAAGGACAGGCTCTAGCCGGCTTCTTGGTGAGTCACGATCCATCTGTATCAATCGACCAAGAAGAATCCCTTGAGGACATCTGGCAGGGTTGGTTTGATGGATCTTCGGCGAAATCCGGCGTAGATATAGGCCTTCGTATACTTTCGCCACTAGGGAAAGATGTTCGTCTAGCGTATCGCTTGACGGCAACTCACACCAACAATGCAACTGAATATGAAGCTTTGATCACGCTCCTGAAAGAACTATTAGCCTTGGGAGCCAAGAAAGCCACAGTGATGGGTGACTCTCAACTGGTGATTAACCAGATGAATGGTACTTCTATATGCCAAGAGAAACTCACACCCTATCATCAAGTCGCCCGCAAGCTAGTTGAGCGATTTGAAGCGATCACTTTCCTCTTTGTAGGTCGAGGGGAAAATACCATCGCTAACGACTTAGCCCAAAAGGCTTCAGGATACAAGGCCAAAAGAGGAAGCGATTGTATCCCAGAAATAGTTTCCCACCTAGTTCCCCAAAGCGACGCGTTCGCTCTGGACATAATGACAAGCGATAAGGATTGGAGGAAGCCAATCACCGACTTCCTTTCCGACCCAACACAAAAGGCGAGTCAAAGAATTAAAACTCAGGCTTTGTCGTACACCCTTATAGATGGGGTACTTTACAGAAAGACCAAGGAAGGAGTCCTATTAAGGTGTGTCGACTTAAACGAAACGACCCCAATTATGTTAGAGACTCATCAGGGGTTATGCGGATCTCACCAATCTGGCACCAAAATGTCTTGGACTATCCAAAGACATGGTTTTTACTGGCCATCAATGCTAAAGAACTGCATAGAAATGGCTAGGGGATGCCAAGAGTGCCAAAAACATGGTCCGGTGACAAGGGCCCCAGCGTCCGACTTGGTCTCAGTCATCAAGCCTTGGCCATTTAGGTCTTGGGCTTTAGATATAATCGGGGAAATCCATCCGCACTCAAGTAAAGGTGACGCCTATGTTCTAGTCGCCACCGATTATTTTACTAAATGGGTCGAGGCTCAGGTTTATAAGAAGATCGATCATAAAGAAGTGATCGATTTTCTCAAATCATCCATCATCTATAGATTTGGAATTCCCCAGAATATTGTAGTGGACAATGGCACCGCTTTCAATAATGAGAAAATGCGAGAATTCGCTACGGAGTTTGGTTTCTCAATCACCAACTCAACACCTTATTATCCTCAGGCGAATGGACAGGCTGAAGCTACCAATAAACTCATAAAGAACAATATTCAGAAAATGGTTGGTGCAAATCCAAGAGGATGGCACAAACTATTACAAGACACTTTGTGGGCTTTAAGGGTTACTAAGAGAGAAAGCACAGGGGAAACCCCTTTTTCACTAGTATATGGGCAAGACGCCGTCCTACCTATTGAGGTTCGATACAAGTCGCTCAGGGTGACTCACCCTGATTTACAAGACGAGGCAATGTACCTCGCTTTGGAAGAATTAGAGAAGAAGCGACTTGATGTAATCGACCCGAGGTGCATAAACAAAGGATTGCTAGGCATATAACAAAAGGGTTGTCCATAAGCACTTTAAAGTGGGCGACTTGGTTTGGAAGATGGTGCTACCCCTAAAATCGAAAGACCAAGTTTTGGGTAAATGGTCCCCTAATTGGGAAGGTCCATATGAGGTATGTGAAACATACTCATCTAATAGTTATCGGCTTATGACGAGAAGTGGGGTCAGACATCCATTAAAGGTTAATGGTAAATATCTCAAACCCTATCGCGCGACTATCTGGGAAGCTCACCATAAAATCCTAAAACAAAGGACTCCATTAATTTGGGAAGCGCTTAATTCCTAAGAAATCGCGCTAGGCTTCAGTAACGCTATTTGGAAGAATGAATTGTGCGTAGTGGGCAGAAATTCATTTGAGACACAATGCACTTGATTTATTGAGTAAAACAAAAACAATGGAATTGCATTGTTCTTTGATTACAAATCTAATTTCCATAACCCGCCAACTTCTTTGAAATCGAGGACAAGGGATTCACGAGCTCGTCGCTTCGCGTTCACCTTGTTTCGCTGGGCATAAAGGTCGACGACCTTTTCTCTATCCTTCTCAGCATTGGCCTCCAGCTCCTCGATTTCTTGAGTATTGATCGACGCGAGCTGCCGAGTCAGGTCATTCTTGAGGTTCGTATAGAACTCTATTTGTCTCTCTGCCTCGGTCAGCTTCTCTTGCACGTCGACCAAACGTTGGCGGGCGTCCTGCGCAGCTTTAGAGGCCTGCCCTCGAGCTTCATTAATCGACTGAATCTTCGAGTCAGTCGATTCCAAGGTGAGCAGGTCGGCGTCGTAATCCCTCCAGCGGGTCCAGTACGTCGACCTGAAGCTCTTGCAGGCCCCCAATATTTCGTCCGTGACCCGAGGGGATGCCTCGATTCTCTTCAATAGCTTCTGCATCCTCCTAAATTCGTTGACGCCTAAGGGGTCGATGAGCAGAAGTTGGCAAAGTTCTTCGATATCCTCGTGAAGCTTCTCCCACGGGTCTTTGATTGACCTTGAAGTTGCTACAGCAGGATCCTGAAGGATCCTGAAGAATAAGAGGCAAAATGTTGTTAAACAATACCCTAAAAAGGCCAACGACCTCGTGCGATCGAGTACTTACCTCTGGAAGCAATATATCCCCAGAGCACTCGTCCGAAGAAGAAGGGGGAGTAGGGATCTTTTGTCGGCTAGCAGGCACCTTCACCCTCTTCGGACGAGCCTATAAGGAAGGATACAAGTACCCCAGTTAAAATCGCAATGATAATACTATGTTCTGTTTAAAACAAGAACACATACCATTGCTGGTGTAGGAGTTTGGACTGGAGGAGAAGGAATAGCTTGGTTTTCCTCCTCATGAGTCGACCGAGTCGGTTGGTCGACCAGGATCGCGACATCCAGAGTAGCCTGTTCTTCTTGAACCAAGGCCTCAGGGATGTGTTGTTCCTGAAACAGAGTATGATGCAGAACCGAAAGTTCATATATGAACTAAAGTAATGATACACCAGCTTAGAATTAAACTCACCTTGGCGACTGAAGCCTTTGAACTTTTGTCTAAGGCATGGGAGATAAGCTGGTCGTCATCCTCATCTGAAGCCTCTCCCTAGACAATATAGTATGGGTTAGGTATGAAAACTCAAAACAAAAAAAATGGAGTCATCAAAGTCATACCTCTGCGGTCGGCCTTTGTGGAGCGTCGACTGCAGCTGAAGACGCTGGCACCGCAGCTGGTGCCTTGGTAGATGAGGTCGCCGCTGAAGCAGCTGGCGACCTGGATGGGGTCGCCGCTGCAATAACTGGCGACCTAGGAGAGGAAGTCGCCGCTGGAGTCAACGCCTTCACCAGTCTCTTCCTCTGAGACAGAGGCACCTCTTCAAGATCTTCTTCCTCTTCCTCGGCCGCCTTGCGCTTTGGTGTGCTTTTAGATCGAGCCTTAGAGGGATCACCTTTGGCTACTTCCCTGGGGCTCGCAACTTTAGCCTTCCCCTTGCTGGTCGACTTGAGTTTAGAAGGAGCAGGGGCAAGGGGGGCTTTAGGCTTGGGTTTTCCAGAGCCCCGAGGAAGCAATGATCCTGAAAGAGGAGAAAAACTTATGATTAGTATTAAGAACCCAATACTCTTAAAATAAAGCTAAGTCCTTACCTCTTGCTTTAATATGCGCGTCATCGGTGTAAAAATCAGGTTCCTCGGAGACCTCCAAGAAATGCATCAAGGCCCGCAGCTCTTCGTATGTAGTCGACCACAGCACGGTGAAGAACTGTGTGAGAGCTGCGCCTTGTGATTGAGCAAGTCGAGGATCTTCGAGTCGATCGACTTGCACACAATCTTCTTCATCCTGTCCCCATATAAGCCGCCGGCAGGGTCAGCGAGTGGAACTGCTACACTTTGGATAAACCCAAACTGCCTTGCACACAGTTGAGGGTTATAGACTTCAAAGGTCAGGCAGCCATCGAAAATAACTGGCAGATCTCTGCTGGTCAATACTCCATTCCAGAAGCCACGAGCAGTTTGAGGATTGATTTCCTGAGCAAGTGTCTTGTCGCCTGGAAAGGGTGCCCAGTCGCGTCGATCTACCCTGCCGAAGTCGACTATGTGCTTTAGATGGCCAGTGATCGATGTCATAAGCCATTGATCCTTACGCTGGCAGCACTGATTTAGGATGCTCTCCCCATAATAGAAGGCTTCAGGGGGCGAAGAAGGGACCTTGAACCCAGTCAATCCCGGCATCCATATGGCTGACCAAAGATGAACTAGCCAGAGCAACCCTCCTGCTGGATGTCTTGGAAATGGCTTGATTTGAGACGTTGCTCTGTCCAGATCGTGATAAAGAAGACCCAAAATGAAGGGACCCCAGGAGATTTCTTCATCGGTCTCCCTCAGAAAATTGGCCACCGCATAAGAAGTGTGGCTAACTTTCTTCCCAGGGAAGCAATAGACGAATTTGCTCAACCAGGTGCTGAGGAACTCGACCTCTTCCTGGGCACCAAAACTTTCAGTCGACAACCTCTCATCTGACCTCTTGCCTGCTGAGGCCATCTTCAGATGCCTATTCACCACCTCCATGTACTGAAGGGCGCCCTTGGGATTAATATCGCCTGCCTGGGAGTACTGTCGAACAGGGCGGCCATTGATTTTGCACTTGGTCAAAATCTTCACATCTGCCAATGTAACTGACATAGGGCCTTCTGGGAAATAGAAGCAGTTCACGACAGAATTCCAGAAAGGCAGCATGGCCGAACAAACCCTGGGATCACAGTTCTTATTTGCTACTGACATCCTAAAGAATCTCAAAATCCTCTGGTTCCTAAATCTCTCTGTAAAGTGCTCCTCCCACATCTCAAGCCAGTCTACCATCTCAGACTTAGATGCAGATGGAAAACACAGGAAAGATCCATGACCTTCCCAGTTGAGGGGATCGATGAAGTTGGGATGACAAATCGGGATGGGCTTCTCAGTGATGAGATAGTTGAGCGGCACCGTCTTCGGGAAAAGACGCTCTGGCAAGATAGGTCCAAGAGTGACGCCCGACCCCTGATCCTCTGCGACCGGAATGGGTCCGGTTGGCCCCGCGCGCAGATTATGGAACTCAAAAGACTTAAAAGTTGACATCTTTTTGAGGATCGAAGGAGTTTTGGCAAGGGAGACGAAGGGTTTTCTGGGAAACGAGGGTTTCTGGTTTCTTGGAGAAGATGGAGAAGTGTTGAGCAAGGAAGAAAAGTGCGGAAAAATGACGATGACTCTCCTTTATATAGGGTATGATTTCTGCCGAGTCAGCAGAGCCAACCCAGCATAAAAGGGGGGCTTATGTTGACATGGCAAATAATTTTGGGCCTGGGCTTAGAACAGAAACCCACCGACGGAGTGAGCTCGTAAGGCCTTCGTCACAGCCTCCCGCCAGCGACCGCCACCGACGGAGCGAGCTTCTAAGGCATTCGTCACAAGTTCTCCGCCGTCACAGGATTCCACATCGTTGTCACCACTTGCTCCCTTTTCGTTTTTTTATGGCTGTAAGCCCCTGTTCTTAATTCGTCAAGATTGTAAGACTTGCATTCTGTTTGAATAAAATTGTGTATCTTCTTACTGGCGACCACAATCCAATTCCTGTGAGTCCTTTGCCAAATATTTCCGACGTGATCCGTTCTATACGCGAACACGGAGCGAAGGGCCAAGGGGGACGATCCCGATTAGAATTTGTCGGAAAAAAAGGCAAAATCATCATCTCGGGAGGACAAATCGAAGTTGTTCTGTACTCACGGTGGGATGAATCGACACACGAAGGAACAATGCTTCAAACTCGTAGGATATCCCGAATGGTGGGAAGATGGGCACAAGAAGGGAGGTGCCACAGGGAAAGGGAAGGTTTCCACCCCTGCGGGCAATCTAATGGCCACCAATGACAGCGACGGCAACCCACCAGGAAGAGTAAGACAGATGACCGAACTCGATGGAACGGACGAAACACGCACAAGAGCCAGAAGAAAGAACAACAGCCGAAATAAAGAAGGTATAGGGGTTGGGAATTTATCCTCAAACCCCTGCAATTTAAATTCAGAGTGGATTTTCGACTGTGATACGACTGACACAATGATTCATGACATTCGAGATTATGTTATTCAGTCCACACCACAGAAGACTCAGGTTCAAAGTGCGAAAGGAAGTTTCTCACCTGTGATGGGTGCGGGAACTATCGAGATTACTCCGAGCCTTAGAGTGAAAAACTGTCTTTATGTTCCTTCTTTGTCATGCAAGTTGCTGTTAATTAATCATGTCACGAAGGAACTCAATTGTACGGTACTGATGTACTCAAATTGTTGTATTCTTCAAGATATTCAGATGAACAAGATCATTGGGCGTGACACTGAGCGGAACGGGCTCTACTATGTGGATGAAGTGGTTCATCGGGGGACTGCTCTACTAGCGCATGGGACGGTGGATAGGCAAACGAAATGGAATAATCTATGTTGTAAATAAATTATACAATGTTGTATATAAATGCTCTACTATGTTGTATGCATATTAATAATTGATTCATGAATTGAGCCTCACGTTACTCCTTTCACGAGACATGTCAGATTGGGGACATCCCCACTAACTGGGAAGACAGTGTATCATTTTAAATATGTAAAATTCGAATTTCGATCAAATCACACATCGCAGTACACAAGGCCTTCCAATTCTTTAAGAGGTTTATCTAAAAGATTCGCGATATAACTAGGTAGACGTTTCAAATACCACACATGGGTTACTAGACAAGCCAGTATGGTTGTGGCATCGCCGGTTGGGACATCCGTCGAATAGCTATCTAAACATTCTATTTCCTCGCTTTAAATTCAATAATTCTAGTTCCTGTAAGACCTGCATTGTTGTAAAGAGTCATAGAATAAGTTTTTTCCCAAATAATACTCGGGTAGATTCAGCCTTTCAACTAATACATTCAGATGTGTGGGGTCCCGCTCCAAATTCTCAAAATAGCCGATTTCGTTACTTTCTATTCTTTATTGATGATTTTTTCCGTATGACGTGGGTCTATTTTTCGAAACGTAAGGCTGAAATTTCAGATAAATGTATACAGTTCTATCACATTATCTAAACTCAATACCAAAAACAGCTACGTATACTCCGTTCACATAATGGTGGAGAATATGTCAATCATACCATTACCCTTTTTTTTTTACCACAAATGGCCTTGTTCACCAAACCACATGTCCCAATTCACACCAACAAAATGGTGTGGCAGAACGGAAAAATAGACTTATTCTTGAGGTCACTCGAGCCATTATACTTGAAGCCCATGTTCCCACCAGTTATTGGCCTGAAGCAGTAGCCACAGCTACCTACTTACTTAATCGGTTACCAACAAAAATCCTTAACCTTCAAACACCCATTGAGACCCTTTCATCACAAACCAACATCCCACCGGTCTTAACCCTCACTCCTCGTGTGTTTGGTTGCTCGGTGTACGTCCATATTCCTAAGACCGATAGAACCAAATTGGATCCATGTGCTATCAAATGTGTTTTTATGGGTTATTGTCCAAATCAAAAGGGATATCTATGATGCACTCCGTCACCATATGTATACGGCCTTAGATTGTACCTTCATTGGAACTGAATATTATTTACCCACCCAACTTAATAGTCAAGGGGAGAATAGTAACTCAGACCTCTTAAGCTGGGTTCATCCGTCAGGCCATATTATGTTCACTATTGTCCCAACAAGGCCAGATACCAGTTCCAACGAACCTGCTGAGTTCACAGATCAAGAGCCCATCGAGCCAAGTGACCCGAGTGATGGTCTTCCGTCTGAGCTTCCTGAGGTAACTACTATCCCTAATATACTAAGGCATCATGATTTGGCTTCGAAGTCTGCTAATGAGGCAGATCAAGGAGCGGGAGTACAGGAGGACACAAAAGGACGCATCCTTCCTCCACGAAGCAACAGAGGAGTACCACCGAAAAGATACTCACCTGAACATCAAGCTCATAAATCTCAGTCCCTAGTAGATAATGGTGACAGGGGGAGTCTGTCTGACACAGCCAAAACATTCAAAGCAGCCACAAACACTGTGTGGTTCCAAAGACCGTGGAGGAAGCCAGGAGGAACAAAGAGTGGAACCAAGCAATGCATGAAGAAATGAAGGCGCTCACAAAAAATCAGATGTGGAAGAAATGTGAGCTACTGTTGGGGAAGAAACTTGTCGGATGTAGATTGGGTGTTCACGATCAAACACAGGGCGGATGGCATGATAGAAAGATACGAGGCGAGGCTTGTGGTAAAGGGTTACACCCAAACTTATGGTATCGACTATTCAGAAACATTCTCACCTGTGGCAAAAATTGATACAATTCGAGTCCTGTTCTCCATAGCAACTGATCTAGATTGGCCGTTGCACCAATTTGATGTTAAAAATGCCTTTCTACACGGAGATCTCAAGGAAGAAGTATACATGATGGCCCCACCTGGCTTTGAAGACTTTACAAGAAGAGAAGTTTGTTGATTGAAGAAGGCGTTGTATGGGTTAAAGCAATCACCCTGAGCATGGTTTGGACAGTTCACCATCACAATGAGAAGGTATGGGTACAAACAGAGTAATGCTGATCATACTCTGTTTCTCAAGAGAAGGGGAGAGTTGATTACATGCTTAATTATCAACGTTGACGACATGATAATCACAGGAAATGATCAAGATGAAATTGAAGAGCTTCGAAGGAACTTATTCAAAGAATTTGAAATGAAGGACTTGGGGAATCTGAAGTACTTTCTCGAAATTGAGGTAATGAGGTCGAGAAAGGTATATTCATTTCCCAATGGAAGCATATCCTAGATTTGTTGGCTGAAACTGGTTGAAACTCCAATGGTAGTAAATCATGGACTGTAGATGGTGGAAAATGCGAAGCCAGCTGATCGAGAGAGGTATCAACGACTGGTGGGAAAACTAATCTATATGTCCCATACGAGACCAGATATTGCATATGCAGTGAGGGTAGTAAGTTAGTTTATGCATAGTCCTCAGATAGATCATATGGAGGCAGTAATGAGAATTGTAAGATATCTCAAGGGGTCACCAGGAAGAGGGATTGTATTTCAGAAGAATGGCCATTTGAAGATACAGGCATATACAGACGCTGAGTGGGTAGGGAATCCACTGGACAAAAGATCTACCTCAGGGTATTTTGCCTCGGTAGGAGGAAACCTGGTAACTTGGAGAAGAAAAAAACAAAATGTTGTTGCGTTGTCGAGTGCAAAAGCTGAATTTCGAGGGATGACCAAGGGATTAACAGAGATCCTGTGAATTCGGAAACTCGTGACTGATTTAGGTTTTCAAGTTCACGGCACGTGCAGGCTAATGTGCGACAACAAGGCAGCAATCAATATCTCAGAAAATCCAGTACAGCATGACAGGACGAAACATGTGGAAATTGACAGGCACTTCATCAAGGAGAAACTAGAAGAGGGCATTGTGGAATTTCCATTTGTTCGGTCAGAAGATCAACTGGCAGATATTCTCACAAAAGCTGTTACTGGAAGAGTCTTTCATGATGTTGATCAAGTTGGGTATTGGAGATCCCACTATCCAACTTGAGGGGGAGTGTGAGAAAAATTAGGAAACAATTAGGGACAAAACAATAGAGAAAAGTCAGGAAACAATTAAGGACAATTATATGCAATAGAATTGTCGTATTTATAGACAGTAGATATATTGCCAGATATAGCTGAGTGTAATCTCTATATTAACAAACAATTGTATCAAAACAAATTATCATTCAATAAAAAAAAAACCTCTTTTACAAATTGTTTCTTCTACCCTCTAACACCCATGACCTTACTGCACTTCGTTTATGTGATGAAAAGGAAGAAAGCACGGCTAGGAGAGCCTCATCATTGGAGTGATTACTTATTATTACCGTTCACTCAGCAGGTAAGGCCAGATCATCCGCCTCTAGAAAGAACAATCCTCGGCGAATTAATCCTGCTCAAATTATCAAAACAGGTGATCTCAGAGACTCTACGAATGGGAAAAATTATCGTCAGGGTCATGCGGAAGGCCACTAAGGATGTACAGGTAAAAGGGTACTTCATTCCAAAAGGGTGGCACGTATTCACGTATTTCCGATTGGTCCACCTCGACGAGAACAACTATGACTGGCCTTACCAATTCAATCCCTGGAGATGGCAAGTAAGACGGAACACTGAATTATTCTTCTTTCTCGGCACACAATCTCTCTGGCACTTGCATGTATTTAGGATCTGCTTTGACAGGACAAAGACACGAGCAGCTGCACCTTCACTCCTTTCGGAGGTTCGCAAAGACTTTGTCTCGGGCTAGACTTGGCAAGGCTCGAAGCTGCCGTCTTCCTACACCATCTCGTTGCTCAATTCAGGTAATTTATACTACGAACTGATTACACACAAAAAGAACGTAAATTCACTGAAACCGATGATGATGTTATCATGCAGTTGGGTGGCTGAGCCAGACACAGTGGCGAACTTCCCTACAGTGAGGATGAAGAAACGAATGCCCATGTGGGTTAGAAGGAGAGGAGACTCTTGAGTCGCCGCCGTTGCATACTGCAATAAACGAAAAGTCACGGACAAGGCATGACAAAGAGTCATAGAAAGTTAAAGAGTTAGACACGCTAGTCTTTTCCCTTCACCGAGCAAGTCTTCTGTTTGGCTTTGGCACAATGAAACAATGTTCCAATCTACCCTTGTTGGATGATCAAGCATTATAAATCACTAGAGAAAACAGGATCAATGAAAATGGTAGAATTCATGCATCAACAAATTTCATCGTAAATTTCATGAATGAAATTAGCCGAGGAGACTGCTTCGAGGCAAATCAGGCCAAGCACTCGGTCTGAGATAGAAAAGTGGAAGATGTCTCTCTTCAGTGAAGAATTTGTTGTAGTTACAAAACTCAGCAACAGTTATATATCGGTTATACGAGGTAACTGGAACAGCTCCAAATGTAGATTAATCTGGTATCAGATTCTAAGTATAAATAGTATAAGTAAGTGTTTTCAACCGATGATAAATCGAACAGAAATTGATTGTCACTTAACTCCTAGTTTTTAGGTTTTCTTATTCTCCACTACGTTTTCTCTTAGTGTACTTTACAAGCTTTTTGTAGGTATTCATTTTTGCTAAAGTTTTTATACACGAGGACCATATTCTCGAACTAAATATCGAAAATTGTGTTCATTTTTTGCCAGATATTCTTGACGTATTTATTAGCCAACGCGTGTTTGGCGTCACGATGGGAATAGGATGACATTAAAAGGTGGCAAAATTGGTGGAGTATTTGAGAATGACCCAATATACTCAGGAGAGTCGGATAATGCATATGTCAATTTTTAAACTATTGAGATCTAGAGGAATAAATGAAGGGCTCTTGCAAGAGAAGCCCCACGGCGCCCATTTGGAGACTGATATCTCCATCATGTTGTTATTCCTATTGAAGAAATATGTGAAAGTAGACAAGAATATTGAGAAATTTAAACAAAAGATCGAAACTAAAATTGGAAATGTGGAACGAAACCTGGAACTCATCAGCAAGACTCATGATTGTAGTCCGACATCCAGACATGTACATAAGTCACCGGAACATACCGCTTTGAGTCTAGAAGCCCGCATAATTTTTGTTATTGAAGGAAAAAAAGAAGGTGAATACTCAAACATGAGGTATATGGACATATGTGCAAATATGCAAGTCCCCCTGAAGCATTATACTAAGCCTATTGGTGCTCTCATGCACCCCTCATTGTTTGTCGATGAGAGGGAGCTTACCGAGCGTTGTGAGAATATGTCTAACTATGAGACTCCACACCGCATGCCTGAGAGCTTTTATAGTAAGCCTCATGAATTTGAAAATACAAAATGTTATTAAAAGAGAATTTTAGAGCAAATGTTTCGTAGATATCAATAGAGGAGCGAAAATAACTGTTTGATAAGGATAACATGAATGCCATTTTTTGCTTGATATTGCAAAATGAGCTAATTCGTTTGAAGAACGAACATCGTATTCCTCAATCTGAAAGAAATAAACTATAAAGCTATTGCAAATAGCATGACTCATTCGCCCACATAACTAGATGCTTAGTTGTGCTCCCAGACTCAACCGAGACGACCATCGTCGATCAACAACCATTTAGTGACGCATGTGAAGTTAATGTATTTGATATCAATTACAATTGACATCAATTTTCCATCTTCATAAATGGAGAAGAAACATTAGGCGATGGGTGGCGAAACGATTGTGCCAACATGACCTTCAAGCGATTGCTGAAAAGGGAACCCATGTAAAGCCTGCCAATGTGAAAGGAATGACACCTAATATGTGTCGTTGACATATGAATAACTTACATATCATAGACAAGTGCTTCACATTTAGAAAATTCCTTCGGACACAGAAGAATGTCATGTGGTATGACCTAACGAGACTGAAAAAGATAGCCTTGGGGATAAATAATAGTCGTTCAGGTTCTGAACATGCTCAGAGTGATTCCCCACTATGCGACAAGTTGCACTAGTAAAAGATGAGGTGAAACATGTAGCCATAAAGCATGGCCTTCTAACGCCCAAGCAGTTGTTGTATCAAGGGATCATGGATGCCACCATTAAAAGTTGGGAAGAAGCATCAAGCAAAGCCTAACCGGTAGTGTTTTCTCAACCTCCTCAATCAATAAGAGTTCAGCAGCCTGTGATTGCTACAACAAAGCCACAAAAGACCATTCTTAAGCTAAACAAAAAAAGTGGGAATGCCCTCTCACCATCCTAAAGTTAAGACAAAATCCGAGATACTCCTAACACTTCCTAAAGTGTAGCACATGAAGTCTTCTGATCTAAGGAATGATACGAATGTCATTAAAAATGGTCTGTCAATCGCCTAATTCCTTGATAACTTATTATAAATATATATTTTTATCCATCTAACTGTGTGATATTTGGCTAAATCCTTGAGGTATATTGTAATATTTCGTTTATTACTTAGATTCGGGTACTACTAGTAGTTTTATTAATTTTATAGTTAAATTCGAAATTCTATAGAGAGTTGGTGCAGCTGCACTAGAAAGTGTTGCAGCCGCACGGTATTGTCAGATGTTGAACAGATCAGTTGGTGCAGTTACATCAGATATTCGTGCAGCTGCACGTACGGATGAGAAAGAAATATTTTATTTCCAAGATTCTCTCTACCTTTCAGATTTTGAAGACCTTTTGGGGTTGCAACTCCTTGAAGGATAAAAGAACGACTTGCTCAAGGAGGAGGGGTGCTGGACACAGGAGATCACACCGTGACACACACGGAGACGAAGACATTCAGCGAAGCTTCGAGCGATGCCTAGGGTGTTTTCCATTCCTACTTTAGTTTTGAGTTTCGGCATGAACTAAATTTTTCTTCTAGGAATATGATGAACTCTGTTGTGTAATTGCTTTCTTACTGAATTCCTTTGAACTTTCTCGTTTCGTATTTCGTTTATTTACTTCACTTGTTCTTAAAACTTGCATGCGTGTGGCCGACGTTCGTATTGATCTCTTATGCATAGGTGAGCTCTGAGAAAGGATCTTAACAGAAGAAGTAATGGTGAAAGTAGCCTGGTTTTTGTCGTGAGAGGTAGTAGAATTAAGGTGGTATCACCGTAGACAACCAAAAGAGATAAGGACTTAATGCATCTAATTAATCATGAGCTTAGAGATAGTGATCGATTATTCAGGTAGTTCGACGGACTTCTAGAGGAGCACGATAACTATTTATTTCAGTTAGTAAACGAACGTGGAGTTGAGATAAGGAGAGGGAGACACGGGATAATAACGAAACAACTGATGGATTTATAGTTCTAGGCTTTCTATCGTTGAATCACTTGCTTTTCTTTATTACTTATTTTTCTTATTTGCTGTTTGCTTTACTTTTACGATTTTCTAACTATTTTCTGCTTGACTTTGAAAGAGTTGGTACTGGATGATAGAAGGGCTTTCTATCGATTCCTTGTGAGAACGATACTCTACTTACTCTATATTACTTTACGCAACTCGTGCACTTGCGGATTTAGCGAACTAATATGATCATGAAAACTAATAGGCGCTCGCTAAATACCGATCACCCAAACCAGTGGTCACCCACAGAGATCGACTGCACCAGTAAGGCTTTTAGCCCAATCATGAACCGTACAGGTCGCTTGCTCCTACTGTAGAATATAAACTCGGACATCCACTCGAGATAAAATTTAAATTCTTCCCATGGCCTCAACGTTTGATGGACATACTCATATATTACTTGATCATGTTACTGACTAAGGGTTGAACTCAAACTGATCCTCACCTAGAGAGTGAAAGCAAAGAAGAGGCCCGTGGGCATAACAACCAAATAAAAAACAAACATCTTCAAGAGCAATAAACATAAGCCCTTGAGAACAATTTAATATACATAAACCCAGATACGAAGTGTCATGACTGTTGGGATATTGAGATATTGGAAAGATAATAAAAGTCATTTAATGAATGCCGAATAGACTCAGAATTGAGATAAGGGGATGGCCTGCTTTTCACCTTTATAGCCAGTAGCCTTAGCTTGGACCATGACCTTCATCCAAAAAATCACATCGTAATATCACCGTTCGTTGGACGAGCAGTATTGCCTTTTTTTTACGTTAGTTTAACGATGAATATTGCCCAAAAGAATCCATTTGGACGAAAAACTTGAGTTCGTTTTTTCAACAGCGAGCTGGCGCCGTTCACGAGGATGCTTACTTTAAACTACGTCGAGGTGTTGGGTTGGGGATGGGGGGTTGGAGTGCAGACGTACGCATTGCCACGTAACTTGGATACATATTGACGTGGGGCCCAACTTGGCCCAAAAGAGGGATGGCCGACGGTGATTCGAATTAATTTTTTTTTTGGGGGGAGGGTGGGGGGGGGTAATTAAGACAAGAGCCACACGAACAAATTAAAGGGGAAACGCCAGTGATGAATTCCAACAGGGACTTAACAATTTGGCTCCATAACAACACCAAGGCGAAACGATCCAATTCGAGTGGAACCAAGAGGGAACATGACGAGGTAGAAGCGGATGTGTGTGTGTGATTGTTGTGTACTAAAAACCACGTGTAATGATGGGTAAAAGGCTAACTCTAGCATCAGACCCTTTCCTTGGTTCTTTCTTTTTTTTTTTTAACGTGACCCACCCACCAGTTGATATCATCGCAAAAAGCATTGGGTTCATCAAAACTTAAAAAGTCGTGTGTGTGTGTGTGTGTGTGGTGGGGTCCCACTCGGAACGTGACATGATATGTGGCCTGTCGTTACTAAATTATTTTTAACAAATATTCCACCCCCCCCCCCTCCCTCCCGTATAAAAAAAATCGATGTTCTCACCACCACCACCCTCTCCACATTCCTTAGAAGAGCTCAGCCCTCCGTCCCAGGGATGACCACCTACGGCGCCATCCCCGCCTCCTCGTCCCCGCTACAATCCCCTAGCCTCGACTACATCTCCCGCGCCCGTGACCGCATCAAGTCCGACATCGCCCAGTGCCGCCCCTGGCGCCAGGTCCTCGACCACCGGGCCCTCTCTGTCCCTCCCGGGTACTATGACGCCTTCTCCCGCCTCCGCGCCAACCTCTCCTACTTCAGGACCAACTACGCCATCGTCGTCCTCCTCGTCGTCTTCCTAAGCCTGCTCTGGCACCCGATCTCGCTCATTGTGCTTGTCGTCACCATGGCAGCCTGGCTCTACCTCTACTTCCTCAGGGACGAGCCCCTGGCCGCCTTCGGCCGCGCTGTCGATGACAGGGTGGTGCTAGGGGTGCTGTCCGTGCTGACGCTGGTGTTCCTCTTCCTGACGGACGCAACGGTCAACATCCTGGTGGCGTTGCTGGTCGCGGCGGCGGTCGTGGCCGTGCACGGGGCGTTCAGGCGGACGGACGACGTGGACGAGGAGGAAGGGGGCGGCCAAACTCGCGGATTGATGACGACCGTGGGATCTTCGCCTTCGTGATCGGGGCTTTCTCGTTTGCATTCCTAATGTCTTTTGTTTTGGTTGATCTGGTGTCGTTGGGACAAGTAGTTTGTTCAGTTGGGACTGTTGGGAGTCGGCAAACGTGGATAATCATGATTTGTTGTCGGGATCCGAGTAGTTTTTAAGATGTGGTGGGCTGGGAGCAAATCAATTTTGCCATTGATTTTATCTCAAAAACCATATTAAATTAATGACCAATCACGTCAAATTTAATTATCATAAAGACTATTTAAATAATTCATCTGTATTAATAAATTTTCCAAGACTTTGAGGACTAATTTGTAATTCAAAATTTGCATCCTTCTGGCACTCAGTGGGGCCGTCGCTGGACGATGGCAAGGCCGCGAGATTTACAACCTCTTCCGCCACCATCCTGGTTTTTTATTCCTGACAGGTCGTTGGTTTTCGCTCTCGCGGAGTTTCGTGTTGTTTGCTTGGTTTTCGGGAATTGAAGTGCAGCCTGTGTGATGACTTGAGGTTCAGTGATTATGAATCAACTAGCTAGTTGATCGATTAGGTGAGACATCAACTAGATTCGATTCAAAACATACTAGAACAGAAGAGTTACCTCCAGACTTATTTTGCTCAAGTCGAGCCTTAAGCTTAAAACAATCCTTCTTCATATGTCCTAACTTTTGGCAATAGAAACATTTGATATCCTTTTTAGAGACAACCTTTGAACCTCCCTCACTCTGATCGTGACCATGCCTCTTAAAGCCCATATTCTTAGAAGCACCGGGGTGAAAACGCTTAGAGTGCTTCTTACCCTTCACAAAAGGAGGTCTAGAAGAAGACACAAGAAAGGCACTCTCACTCTTCTCCCTCTTAAGTTTCTCCTCCTCCGCCATACACTTACTAATGAGATCATTGATAGTCCAACTCTCGTTTTGGGAAATAAAGCCAGTTTGATATGAGAGAAATTCGGAGGCAAGGAATTGAGAGCATGAAGAATGATGAACCTATCTGGGAGAGGAATCTCAAGGCTTTTTAGTTTGGATTGGAGGGAAATCATTTTCAGAATATAGTCTCTCACTCCTCCCACATTGTCATAAGACATACTCGTCAGCTTTTTCAACAGGACACTAGATTCAGCCATATCGGGTACAAGGTACCTATCTCCAAGAGCAGTAAGCAACTCCTTAGCAATGGAAGCCTCAGGTAACCCACTCAACAGATGTTCTGAAATTGATCTCCTCATGGCTAGAAGACTCATATAGTTCGAATGCTCCCACTTGCTAAAATACTCCCTTTCCATTGGGGTACTAGCCTCAGTAAGCGGAGTGGGGCGATCCACTTGCAAGGCTAAATCCAGATTTACAAATCCCAGGGCATACAGAAGCTCATCCTTCCACTTATTGAAATTAGATCCATTTAGGACCTCAACTACGCCAACACCGGTATTGTTCAAGGCAATAGTGACTGAAACAAGAGGAACAAATACATGAGTGAACATAACAGCAATAGTCATTTACATAGACTATCAACCAGAGAGCCTCAAACAACGCCAAATGCAGTAAATCCAACACCTTTGGGCAGAAGGACCCCACACCAGCAAAGTCAAGACACTCTAGCAACCCTCAACAAGTCCGAGAAAATCCCACCTGTCACTTTGAGTGAGCCGCTTTGGCAGCCAAGCACTCAAAGCACAAATATGAGATAACTCACTTGCTGAGAACACGCGCGATTGTAAGAAAACCCGGTTGTCACTCAGGTCGAGTCGCTTTGGCAACCAAACGACCAGAGCACAAATCCAAAAGCCGCTTACCCTTAATGCACATGCCCGTGAGATGACCCACCTGTCACCGTAAACGAGCCACTTTGGCAGCCAAACGCTTACAGCACAAATGTGAAAACACCGACAAGTTCACTCATAAAGATCACATGTTCCCTTAGTCACATATGTACGCTCAATAATAACCCTTTTTTTTTATAGGGACTTCCGCAACTGCGGCGCGCGGTAACAGAATGTTCCGCAGCGGCGGAGGGACGTCTGTTCGTCTTCCTCTAAACCTAATTTCGCGAAAACCGATCCTAATCACCAGAATCGATCCCAAATCGCGAAATCTTTTCAGAAATACATAATCAAACATCGTGCGGATCCCAAATCGACAAACGGTTGCTATGATACCACATGTAAGCGAATCTAATCGCTAACCCAAGATCACCGTATCGATTTGGGACACCAAGAACGGGGAAAACGGAGGCGTACCTGATTGCGCCATGATCTCCAAGAGAAAGAACGCGGAAGTGACGATCCTTAGCAGCAATCCGGAAGAGACGAACAGTATAATCTGCAGCAAGAAAAACGGCGCCCTAGGTCTTCCCCTTTCTTCTGATAAAACGGCCGATGGAACAACAATCCTTAGGTTATCAGCGAAAGAGGGGACCTAGCGCTTACATTAATCGACGGGCCCTTCCATCACGGGCTTACGCCGATACTTGGCCTACACCGAATTGCCGTCCAGCCCACATCATACAATAACCGAGATGTCGCAAAAGTCCATAACAAAGATCACCGAACCTCAATGGACTATCATGCATTGTCCCGTAATCAACATACAACCCGTTTTTTTTTAAGATAGATAAAATATAATTAATTATAGCCCAAAGGAATTTTATAAACAAAACAAAAGAAAGAAAATAAAGGTTCAATAAAATTCCAACAACACGGACCAGGTCGATCATCTAAATAAAAGGGAGGCTGCTAGTTGCTCATGATAAAATTAGCTTTTGAAGTTCCGCTTAGAATTCACGCACAGCAGAAGGAATAAAATTAGATTCTTTTTTAATGCTCAAAATAATGAGATCATCGGTATAAAATATTTTTGAATAAATAAGAAAATTAATCTTACCCTAAAATTGTACCTTGAAATTTCCGACGAAACAAAAATAATAAAAAATAATCGATCGAGAGCCCATGTGACTCTTCCAAATGTATCCATCCATACACACACGATCACGAACCTCTCAACGATCCCTTAGATGTTAGCATCTTCGACAAATAACTTTTCGGAAATAAAACCTCAAAACTGTTGAAAGTAATTTATGATCAAGATTAATGGATGTTAAAGTTAGTAATCGAAATAATATTTAAGTGGGTCATTAAGTAGCGTATTTAAGTATATGATTAAATATGTCATTTAAAGTGTCGGTTTCTTTTGACATTTGGTTTTCCTACTCCTCCCTATATATAAAGGGACGTGAAGACATTTCATGTAAGTAAGAGAAAAAGAGAGAATGTTTAAAAAAAATTAAAAAATTAAAAAAACAGAAAATATGCCACAGAAGCCCACCCATAGGGTCACAGAAGCCGGCCAATCACCTGAACAAGAGAATCGTAAAAAAAAGTGGTCAAAGATACCAGCCCGGTTCAGCGTGTGGGGGAGTATTGAAAATGAGATTATATAGTATGACACGCTTTTACCTAACAGTTCGAGCTTTTATGACAGTTGGCGTTGTCTGTTGTACAAATTTGGCATCAGAGCGCAGAAGGTCATGTCTGCATCCGCTAGCATCATGTTCTTTACTTTTTCTCCCAACCAAATCCCCATCTTCGACTATTAGAGTTCTCAAATGGAGACCATTTTCCTTTCGTAAGATCTATGGAAACTTGTGGAGGAAGGCTACGAAGAAGTTCCAGAAGGAATCTCTCTTTTAGAAGGTGACAACACTTCCGCAGAATGTGTCATCAATCCCACAGAAGATGAGCAGAAGGCATACAAGGAGAATGTCATGAAGAATGCCATGGCTCTACGCGTTCTGCAACAATCCAAGGATATTCGGCCTGAATAAGGTGAATGAAGCGTGGGAGGTCCTAAAGAGGAGTTTAAAGGGTTACAGAAGGTGATCTCTATAAAGCTGCATAACCTTTGGAGAGACTTCGACAATCTAGCCATGAAAGACGCAGAAAACATCAAAGACTACTTCTCAAGGATTGTGGAAATCCTCAATCAATTGAAGAGTTGCGGAGAAGACGTCCGAGATCGAAAAGTCGTGGAGAAAATCCTCAGAAGCTTGCCACAGAAGTTTGAGCATGTGATAACCATGATTGAAGAGATGAAGGATCTCGCAGAAGTTTCCATATATGAATTGATGGGTTCTTTAAATGCCCATGAGAAACGGGTCAGCAAGTACACAAAAGTTGAATGTTTCTGAGCAGAAGTAAGAACGTTCTGGAAATAACAGAAAATCCTACGAGATGACAGAGGCAGAGGCTATGCAGAAGGACGACCGGAAGGTCATCCCAGAAGCAGTCATGGAGAAGCAGAAGCAGGATGCCGTATCTGCAGAAAGAATAATCATGAAACAAAATATTGTCGTTTTCGATGCAGGAGATGCAAGTTCCCAACTCATTCAGATCGTAATTGCTGGTACAAAGATAAATAGCAGAAGCATGAATAGAAGCATGAGGACAGAAGCTTGGTAAATTTCTCTAAGGAAGATGAAACTTCTAAAGTTTTCTATTCTTCCTCTAACACCGTGCAAGATATGAATGAGATATGGTTCCTCGATAGTGGGTGTAGTAACCATGTCACAGGGATCAAGAAGAACTTTGTGGAGCTTGATGAGAAATATAACTCTCTCTTGGAACTTGGAGATAGCAAGAAGTTAAAGATAGAAGGTAAATGTGTTGTTTCGGCAGAAGGTCAACAAAAGAGTATGCACGACGTTTTCTACACTCCAGAAATTGCACAGAACCTACTAAGTGTAGGATAAATGATGAAAAATGGACATAAGTTGGTTTTTGCAGAAGGTCAATGTGAGATAACAGACAGAAATGGACAGAAGGTCACAGTCGTGAAGATGATGTCTAACAATTTGTTCCCTTTAAAGATGATTCCTTGCAGCAATGTGGTTCTCAAAACTGAGGTTGTAGATGATTTTCATCTTTGGCATCTCAGGTATGGACATTTGAACAGGAAAGGGCTAGCTCTACTGAAGCAGAAGGATATGGTGGTAGGACTACCTTCTATACAAGCTACAGAAGGTGACGTCTATGAAGGATGTGTCTTCAAAAAACATCATCGTCTTCCATTCCCAAACACATCATGGAGAACTCAAGTCCCTCTCGAGCTGGTTCATGCAGATATTTGTGGACCGACTCAGACTCCGTCTTTCGGTAACAGAAGATACTTTCTATTGTTCATAGATGACTACACTAGAATAATTTGGATTTATTTTCTTGAGAGGAAGTCAGATGCTTTCACCACCTTTATGAAGTTCAAAGCACTTGCAGAGAATCAAAGTGGATATAAGAATAAGGCCTTGAGGACAGATCACGAAGGAGAGTTTCTGTCAAGACCATTCTTGGACTATTGCCAACAGAAGGGGATACAGAGGCAGTTGATTGTGCAGTATTCTTCACAGCAGAATGGAGTCGCAGAAAGAAAGAACAGAACCATAGTTGAGATGGCCAGAAGCAGCTGAAGGGCAAAGGTCTACCTAACAAGTTCTAGGCAGAACCTGTTAACACATCTGCCTACCTTCTGAACAGATCCCCTACAAAAGCAGTTAAGGACAAGACACCATATGAAGCGTGGTAGAGGAGGAAGCCCGAGGTAAATCATTTGAAAGTATTTGGGTGTATTGGAGATGCACTCGCACCTTCTCAAGGAAGAGAGAAGTTTGATGAGAAAGGTGAGAAGTTGATTTTCATCGGATATAGTGACGAATCGAATGGATATCATCTATATAATCCAAATATTGATAAGTTAATTCTGTCGAGAGATGTTATCTTTGATGAACATACAGCTTGGAGTGGCAGGAATAGTCTTCTATGACTCAGATGTTCCAGTATACAGAAGCAGTTGTACAGAACCCTATCAGAATAACAGAAGTAGCAGCAGAAGTTACAGTACAGAATCTCATCGGAACAACAGAAGCTAGTTCGTCTAAAACCATTCCAAAAGCAAAATGTACTATTGGAGATACACCACCAAGGAGGTATCGATCATTCACTGAAATTTATGAGCAAGCTAACTTTTCTCTTGCTGCATTTGAGCCACAGAACTTTGAGGAGGCAACCAAAGAAGAAAAATGGAGAAATGCCATGAAGGAGGAGATGACTTCTATAGAGAAGAATGACGCGTGGTCATTGGTCGATCTCCCAGAAGGAAAAGAAGCTATCGGATTGAAGTGAGTCTATAAGATCAAGTATAATGAAGATGAAAGTGTGCAAAGTATAAAGCTCGCATCGTAGCAAAAGGCTATTCACAGAAGCCTGGCATTGATTTTACAGAAACTTTTGCTCCTGTAACAAGGATGGAAAAAATCCGTGATGTTCTAGCCATTGCAGCACATAAGGAGCTTGAAGTATTCTATCTTGATGTCAAGTCAGCATTTCTGAACGGAGTACTAGAAGAAGAAGTCTACGTAGAGCAACCACAAGATTCGTGATGAATCGCACAGAAGACAAAAGTTTATTGACTGCATAAGGCTTTATACCATTTGAAGCAAGCACTAAGAGCGTGAAATTGCATAATTGATTCCTACCTACAGAAGAAAGGATTCTCCAGAAGCTCAGTAGAACCTTCGTTATACATATAGAAGGTTGGTCCTGATTTTCTAATAGCATGTCTTTATGTGGATGATTTTATCTACACTAGCACCAGCAGAAGCTTGCTGCAGAAGTTCAAGGAAGCAATGATGGAAGAATTTGAGATGACAGATCTTGGCTTGATGAAGTATTTTCTCGGACTTCAAGTGAAGTAGAAGAAATGAGAGATTTTCTTTTCTCAAGATAAGTACATAGCAGATCTATTAAAGAAGTTCCGTATGGAGAATGCGAAGTCAATTTCTACTCCAATGTCACTCAATGAGAAGTTACAGAAGGAAGATTCTACAGAAGACTTTGATTCGAAGATCTACAGAAGCCTGGTTGGTTCTCTTATTTATCTCACTCACACTAGGACTGATATTGTTCATTCTGTGAGTTTGCTGTCTAGATTCATGAGCAACCCCAGCAGAACTCATTTCACAGCAGCAAAAAGGGTTCTACGCTATCTAAAAGGCACACAGAAGGTCGGACTAAAGTATACAAAAGAGCAGAAGGATGATTTAGTGGGTTATGTAGATAGTGATTGAGCAGGAAGCTTGGATGATCGTAGAAGCACATCAGAATACCTGTTTTGCATTGGAACAATTCATGGAGTTCAAAGAAGCAAAGCACTGTTGCTTTCTCATCTACAGAAGCTGAGTACATCGCAGCAAATGAAGCAACAAGAGAAGTTGTCTGGCTCAGAAGGTTAATTCTATAGTTACAATAGAAGGTGGACAAGCCGACAACAATCTTCTGTGATAACCAATCTGCAATTGCTATGATCAAGAATCCAGTTTTCCATGCAAGATTGAAGCACATAGAACTTCGTCATCATTTCATCAGAGAGATGTTTTCGCAGAAGGAGATTCTTCTAGAGTTCATCCGCACCCATGATCAACCCGTAAATGTTCTTACAAAGGCAGTGTTTTCTGAGAAGTTCGAGACATTCAAAGATTTCTTGAAGATCATAAATTAAAAGGGGGTTTTGAAGGTAATTTATCATCAAGATTAATAGGTATTAAAGTTAGTAACAGAAATAATATTTAAGTGGGTCATTAAGTAGCGCATTTAAGTAGATGATTAAATATGTCATAGAAGGTGTCGGTTTCTTTTGACATTTGGTTTTCCTACTCCTTCCTATATATGTAATTTATTATTGGGCTAAGACCATTAAAATTATGTACAACGGCCCGATCCAACTCTAAAATGTTAAGAGTTCAAGCCCATTACGAGCCCAACGTCGTTAGCCCATTTTCTTTAGCCTGTTTTATTTTGACCGTTAGATTCAATCTGCAAGGTTAAAATTCGACCATTAGATCATAACACTATAAGACAAAATGAAAAGATAAGAAAGAATCGGATAAAAATGGTCGTCCGAGGTACTACGGCATTCCCCAAAAATTGTCGCAACGGTTTATAGAGGGGTAGTGGTAGTACGGTAATAAATATTAGCCATCGGATCTAATCTAATGGACGAGGGTTTTTGTTTTAAGGGGTGCCAAGGACAGGAGGGTGGTGGAGTAGACACCTTCCCCCTGACGATTTTCCTGATCAGTGAAAAATATATAAGGAAAATGGCCGAGGATGTGAGAAGGAGGACGATTTCCTAAAAAATTCCTCCAGAAAGAAAGCCAACTTCCTTCTCCTAAAATTTTATCTCCGCCTCCTTTCCTCTTGGAGACTCATCGGTCTTAGGATCCAATTAGCCGTCCCGGCCATCCTCAGCCTCCCCCAGCGATTCGTCTGCAAACAAGGTAAGAAGAAGATATCAGCGTCAAAAGGAAACCCCTCGACGATCAACCCAAGCGGAACGCACGGCAGGAACAACAAAAAAGATAGCATACCTCCGGTCGTAGCTGGCTCCTGCTTCACTGGATGTAGCGGCGAGGACGATGACCTCTAACGCCGGCCTCAGCTTCATCCACTTCATCGACGAAGATAAACTCCTCTCGTGATCCAACCAGCTCCAGTCTTCCCCCTCGGCAGAAAACTGAGTCCAAGCCCCCTTGCGGACGTATATTATTGCCATGAAGTATTTCTCTTTATCTTAACTTGTCGTTTTCTACTTGCAGGAATACACTATAGAGACAATAGTCCAATGCAGCTACAGATGCAACAAACAAATGGCAGAGTACAAAGCAGTTGTTTTCCAACCTTACCGACAGCAAGATGTCAACGACCAGCTCAATCAGAGCAACGCCTTCAACATCGTAGCCTTGAACTCCCAATCGTTCTACAACAAACCCTCCAGCAATCTACATAGCCGGCGGAAGTGGACCCATCTCCCCCCAGATGTTCTGACCTACATAGACGGCAGACCGAGCCGCTCCTTCGGCCCTCCTAAAAATTCACGAGTGTGGTCTTTCGCTCGCCACATTCCGGGAACTGGAGATGGTTGGCGAAACGCCCCGCAGACCCATTCGCGAATCAAGGGAAGGCCCAACCCTGGGTTCCTTTCCGCAGCGTCCGGCATTCGAGCCGGAACTTCGACCATATTGGGCCTCAGGGGGGGGAGTGGGCCCGGATCCTCGGGTTGCCCGAACCGCCGCGCGCGTGCTAGGCCGGAGGGCGCGCGTACAATATATAAAGAAACGTGTAGACATTTCAAGTAAGCAAGAGAAAAGGAGAAAAAGATTAAAAAAATTAAAAAATTAAAAAAAACAGAAAAGAGGCTACAGAAGCCCACTCCTAGGGTCACAGTAGCTCGCCAATCACCTGAACAAGGGAATCACAAAAAAAAAGTGGCCAAATATGCCAGCCCGGTTCAGCGTGTAGGGGAGTGTTGAAAATGAAAATATATAGTATAACACGCTTTCACCTAACAGTTCGAGCTTTTAGGACAGTTGGCGTTGTCTGCTATACAACAAAAACCTCTCTACACACTTTTTTTCCTTTTTATTTTCTGATCCTCGGACAACCCACCTCACTCGCAGGTTATTTCTTTTTCTCTTTCTCCTAATCCTCACGTCATACTTTTTTTCCCTTTTTGTATAACAATGCCCTCTCTCATGCATTTTAGGAAAGAGATCATTTAAAGAAAAACAAACGTTTCACTTTCATGTAATGTAACATAAGAAATTAAATCTTTCAATTTTAAATAATAAAAATCAATTCCATAAATTTACACGTTACAAAACTAATAATAGTAATAATAATAATAACAATAATGAATTAATTTGATTGAATTTAGTTAAATCTCATATTCTTAAAATATCTCGGGTACATCAACTTATATCCAAAAAATATGAGTTTAAATAAGATTTAACTATCATCAAAATAAATTTAAATTGACCTAAATAAATCAATACTCGATCTTGGTCAATGTTTATTTGCTTCCTATATTTTAGAATAAATTAATAATTCAATAATTCTAATTCTGAAATAAAATGATTAATTTTAGTATCCACTAAAATAATCAATAATACAATGTTCGTGTCGACGTGCTATGCGTGCAACCCTCTAAGTCCTATACACGAAGGTATTGTAAATTCATACACAAACTAAGATAACCGTCTAGCAACAGTTTTTAGTCACCCAACGTGTTAAGATAATGATCATAAATCATAAACCACTATGAACTCTGTGTAATTAAATTTCTTCATCTAAATGACATCTCAATTAATCCGGCGCAGAATACATCATCACCAAATTAATTATTTTACTTGATTACCAAGATATAATAGACTCGCTTGAATGTAAAACATTCATCTCATCATGGATTTTAGAGTCACTAATATCTCTATCAAGTGGCCTATCCCTAATCCGAGAGAGCGATAAATCCTATATTGACTCAAACACTATCCTCTCTACACTTTGTAACACACCCAACAATCGTATTACTCATAATCCGGTTAAAGATTGGTTTTAACGTCAAAGTGCACAAACTCCACGCATAGAATAAATGAAAATCTCAAGTCAAAAGATTAGTTACACTTGTCCATAAAGAGGATTGACCAATGATATTTAATATGTGGTATCCTCTTAAACGGGTCGTGTCCAGTATCCCTAATCTCAGGGTACCCCTAATTATAACTTAGATATACTATCTCTCGGTCTATCTTGACCTCAGTTATACTCAGCGATGATCTAGATGTCATGTCCCCTCTAAACATCTGTCAGATCACAGACTATTTCAGATTAATATACTCATTAATATGTGGGACTTTATCATTAGTGATTTTACGTTAAGAAAAGTAAAATAATCAATGGCAAATACTCGTTTTTATTAATTATTTATCCACACTTGGCACATAAGTGCACACGTTAATGATTCCTTCTTTAATCACCGGGACGAGTTCTTTTTTTTTTCTTTCCGTAGGTAGTAGACCATATCTTTTCATTGACAATAGACCCAAAGATAAATCTAATGAACGAGAAACTTCGAGCAATGGTGGCGAGACACTCCTTAATGCTCCCACTCTAACCATTTGAAGTTTTCGGGGAGTAGTCCCTCCAGGAGACATTTCCCGCTTTGTACAAGGAACTAATTTGTGGGAAGTAGATCCTAGAGATTATTTTTACACCGTGTTCTGTGATTATATCTTTCAGGAGATGATGAATCAGAGGAAGAGGCACCACCCCCATCTAAGGAGGACGATGGTAATAGCTGCAGCAATGGTGTACATTTAGAATTTTATGGAGTTTTCCTTCATGTCCTTTAAGTAGCGAGACTGCAGAGAATGGAAGCACTATGGCTAGGGTGACAGTGTTCCAAGGGCTGGAAATGTAAGCAAAGATCACACACCTTTCATTTATATACCCTTATGCTTAAAATTTGCTAGTTTTCCCTTAATCATTGTCTCAGGAGGCTGCAGACGGAGACTAGAAACCATGTTCTTACTTTATTCATTGCTAAGTTAGGTCCAAGTTGCTCCATGGAAGAATTGGAGCTGGTTTTGTCTGAGTAAGTCCACACGGGCATCAGCATCCTTCTCAAACATTATCCTCTCAATGGAATGACATCTTGGACAATTCAAACCCTTTCCACCCCGGATATCCAGGATTTGTTGCAGTAAGATTCCGTGCAAAGGGGAGGAACTCCGCTTGCCTTTGGCCGATTTTGAGGCAGTTCCATCTTTGGGGAGGAAAACAACGACTCATTCGCTGATGTTGTTAATATAATTTCAGAGGATTAAACAGTGGCCGCGCTCGCTTCCTCGTTTTCGGGAAATAGGGCAGGCAACAAAGGCGATGGAGGGACTTCAGGGGGTGCTGCCTGTAAGCCAGATCGAGAATGTGGAAGCAGGTACAGCGGCAAGGGCATCGGTTCGCTTGCTGTTGGCCTTATATCGTTGCCTACAAGCCTCTGAATTCTTGAGTGAAGTTGACATAACAGAAAGTCTGCTTCTGCAAAGCCATTTCTTGGACTTGGAATTCCACTGCGGAATAAGCAGACCCTGTCGGAGCAACTTCAAAAGCACGAGCAAACAACACTTCTTTATCCTTCCAAAGTGCATATACAAAATATTACATTTCACCTGACGTTTCCTCTTGTCCTAATTACTAGAAGACAAATAAAAAGAATACTTGGGATCTGATGCAGGTGCTGTATATCGTAAGAGGACTCCCAACACCACATTTTCACACTAAAACGGAGAATGAGAGTAATCTCAGCAGATCGCGGTATTTACCAAGAAATTGTCGGGGCTCCACGAGATACTTTTCTCAGTTCTTCAGCCGGTGCCTGCTTTTTGTGTTCATTTTGAATCTCGAGATAATTTCCCCGTGAATGCATCAGCAATCTCATTCGCTGAGATGATGCTGTTGAGTAGGCGTGGCTGTTTTTCTGACGACATTCTCCCGCTCCCGCTTCCCACACCAGAGGGTGCCCTCGAGATGTAGCTCCCATCCATGAGAGAGTCGCCCTCTAAGATGCGAAGCACCTGATCACAGAAAATGCATAAGTTGGGTTTTAACTGGCTGAAATTGTAACAACTCATATTGGACTGCTGTAGTTGAGATGCAACAAGAAATGTTATATATTTTTCCCGCACCTGAGACATTCGAGGCCGAGAATGAGGATCGCGATGGATGCAAAGATACGCTGCATGAAGCACAGATCGCACTTCATCCTCTGAGTAGTTGTCTCCCATTCGAGGGTCTATCAGCCGATTAATTGCAAGGTCTTCCAACAAGGGACGAGCCTGTTCACAACAGAAACACAATGTTAACAAAACAAATAGGCCAAAGAGCTTATCCTTGCCCTTTAAAACGAGTATTAATTTTTTGGCGAATTGACTAACGTGCCAAAATGAATATCAATGAAATACCCATTCAGTGAGAAACTGCTGGCCCTTTGGTCGGCAAAGGTCAACAGCCTTCCGCCCCGTGACAAGCTCCACCAAAACAACACCAAATGAATACACATCAGCTTTCTCAGTGATTTGACCACTTTGAGCATACTCTGGTGCCAGGTATCTGTCAAGGAACATTGGTCAACTGGTAGTTCTTCGTATCAAAACAGAAATGGCAAGTTTGAACTAATCGACGCTCACCCGAAAGTTCCAATGACTCTGGTTTCCACACCAGTATCTCCATTAGGTTGCCACCTTGCAAGGCCGAAATCCCCAACCTAGGGGGAAAGATAGTTACATGAGTTCTATTTCAATCTGTGAAGGATGACGACAATAGAGAGATTTGGCAAATATCCGAAGATGGAAGTACAAAAGAAGCAGCCTGAGGAAGAAGTTCAAAAGCAGCCTGTTTGACGGAAGAATAACATTTTCTTCAAACACTGTAGCAAAAAGTTGATGCAATACTAAAAATTTAATTTGTGAACAAGTAATGAGCAGGCAAGTCAACCACGATGAACTACAATTTAAAAGTAGATGAGCGCAAGTCGGATTTGAAACCTACCAACGGCTCAAAATCATGGGTAATCAGAATATTATTTGGCCGCATGTCTCTGTGAACAATGCAACCCACTCTGCATTCCTCATGAAGATATCGTAGACCACGAGCAGCCCCGACAGCAATTTTTCGCCTAGAAGACCACTTCAATGGATCCTGTTTTTGACCTACAAATCCCGAGGATTTGTCATTAGTGGCAGCTTAGCCAATACAAGAAAAATAAGGAGTTGTATTGCTGGTATTCCAGATCCAGCTGACTTCGCTTCAGAAAACTTCCATGCCAAGTGGGTAAGATTCAGGCACTTCTAAAGGAAGTGAATAAACCTTGACTAGAACAGTTGAAGACTTAAACTTTCAATAGGATATACTTAGGATGAGTTAACCATAAAAGATTAATACATGGAGATAAAACATAAGAAAAGTACCATAAAGATGGTAATCCAGGGAACCATTGCATATATACTCATAAACCAGCAGCCTTCTTTTGTCCTCTATGCAGAAACCAATCAACATAACAACATTCCGATGCTGAGCACAACTCAGGACTTCCACCTCAGAGCAAAACTCATGATCTCCTTGGGAACTCGCTAACTTATGCTGTTTGACAGCAATAACCTGCCCATCTGGAAGAACACCTCGATGAACAGACCCAAAGCCACCTTCTGCCAAAAAATTAGCCTTCGAGAAACCACTTGTAGCTATCTCTAGCTCAGCATAGCTAAACCATCTTGGTGGCTTTCCAAAAACTGGGGATTTATTTTGGCACATGGAACAAAGGGGAGGGGGACCACTTGGAGCATTTCTAGATAACGAGATGGCTTCTCTTAGATTTCCATTGTAATCATTTGCATTTCGGTCGTTTGGCATTCCTATCAGATCATCTCTGTCATGTCTGGAGAATTTATCATGCATGTTTTGGAATGGTGTCTGAATCTTATCATTGAACCTAAGAAAGCTTTCTTCATAGTGCAGGGAAGGGTGAGAACTATCCACCAGGTCTTCCGTCCATGGTTGGAACCTTAGGCTTGTTGAAGCCAAAGATAAATTCTCTGATTCTGATTCTGAACTGCTACATTCGTCAAGATGCCTCCCACTTTCTGAAATCAAAGATTCTTTCTCGGCTGGTGGATTAGCTTCTGATGTAGAAAATGGCGATGTTCCTTGATCTGAACTAGATACCGATGATGGACCAACTTCAGTTGCAGTAAATGGCGTCCCCAGCTCAGGACTGCTAGTTGGAGTAACAACAGGCCCTCTAATAGATTCTGAACCCTTTACTTTATTTTGATTGTCTACAGTCGACGAATAATCTGGCAAAGCCGGTAATTTACTTCCATCCTTTGGTGATCCAGTTAAATTCAACCGCAGAACTTTGGATTTGGAGCGCTTCATTACTACAATATTGCATTGCAACTCTTCCAAGCATATTTTTTCCTCATGTTTTAGATCTCTGTCACAAATAAGCAGGGAAACAAGCAAAGAAACATCAGATGCATTAATCGCATGCAAATGGTGACTAAGACTGTCAAAGGGAGCTGTGAGTTGAAAGCTACATGGTCTTACTTGTCCAACACAACCCAGCTAACTTGAGCTTTCTTGGCTTCAGTCGCTACTGCTCCGCAGGGAGATCCCGAAACAATCTTTATTTTCACATTGATCTGTCAAGAAACATAAGCCGTGACTAAAAAAGGCAGATTTGTTCGTCGGTAAAGGTAAACACCAAAAATTACTCCGACAATAACTTCAGAAACCACAGATGTACCTTTTTAGGATCATACACATCATGCAACTGAAGAATCATTTGAGAACAAGAATCGGTTATATCAACTTTTTGCTCTGAACTTGATCCTGAAATGGACTTCCGGTTACCATTTGCACAGTCCCCGGCAAATCTCGGGAAACCCCATAACCTTCTGCCTGGAAAATATGAAAAGTAATTGCAGAAAAGGGTAAATCACAATTCATTCACAGAATGTAAAGATTCTCTCACAAAGAAATAAAGAACATACATTTAAAATACTTTCCCAATATCAGAAAATACACTTACCTTTCAACCAGAAATGAGTATCAAAACAAACCAAACAAAGGGATCATCCGACAATGAGAAATGTAAGAAGGTAGGAGAACAACCAGATAGCTTTAACCATTACCCTGCAAACAAAAGGGGAACCCACTTTACCTGAACTTTGAGAAGGAACAACCACCAACAGGGAGATGCGATCTCCAGGTTCGACGACGTGGGTCAAAGCCCAAACGAGAGCAGTCCTGGGAATTTCTTTCGAAGCCTTAACTGCAACCACGACTTTTTCAACAACATCGGAACCACTCTTCTCTGGCTTCCTTCTGTTCCTTTCTCCACTCATTGGCACCAATTTTTTTTTCCTTCGACTTATGGACACAGATTAATCAAGGAGCCCGTGTCCGAAACTTCAAAAGTCTTCTTGCTAATGAAGAACCACGCGACCCTTCAACTCAACGAGAATACCCTTGTTGTAAGAAATGCTTGTCAGGACAGCCTCCAAACGATTTGACAATCAATACCGACCCATAAAAAAGTTCATTGCAGACCCATGCGGATGATGCTAAACCAGGAAAAAATGCTCAATAACTGCAGGAAGCAGAGGGATTCCTGGACATGTACAGCCGACAGCCACACGTCAAAACCCTTTTCACTGCAAGGAAGGACGCTTTCTTTTCAACACCTTCCCGGGTAAAATATAACCCCATGAATCAGAAAACATGCCCGACCGCGCATCCCCACAATGGCAATAGCATCTCTTTAACCAGCGGTCGGACGAAAAGCGAACAGTCTAAAGATGGAAACCGATCACTCAACGACGACTCGTCTCGTCTGGTAAGAGATACCCAACAAAAAGCATCAATTAACCCGAACCTCAACATAATCAGAAGGCAAGAAACCGTAAAATCATAAATGCAGCATGAGGACAGATTTTATAAGCCATTAAACACGGGGACAAAGAAGACGGAATTAGTTATGAGGATTGCTTAAGAGAAATTAAAACGTAGAATGCAAACCGACAGGAGGAAGAATCCAAAAAAAAAAATACACGAAAAACCATCACAAGACAACAAGGCAGCGTGGTAAGTGAGAAAACACTGACCACAAAAACACGGCGCGGTCGACGCTGTTGTTAGTCGCAGGCTGTCCTTGAGACAACCGTGACAAGCTGAAAGGAGATGCAAAAACACGGCGACGGATCAAAAACCTGCATGCAAGGGACCAACCAATAAAGATCCCGTCAAGGTCACGGGAAACCCGCTCCTCTGAACCCTGACGACAAGCATTTAAAACCCGAACCATTTACCACCGCTGAGACCAGAAAAAATCAAGAGCACGCGCCACATGGCCAGAAATTAAGCGAATAGCGCAAGAAGCATCGATTCGATTCGATTATCCATCACGCAATACTACTCGGCGCCATTCCGCATGAGAACAGCAGACGACCGGCTGATTTCGCTTCGAACCAAATCCAAGTGCGCTTCGGCGACTTACGTTCTTCCCCGTCCCTTTTACCATGCCGTCATTGAGCCGACAACCAGTGGCCTCCGCACGGCGACCTAGCACACGAACCAAAAAGTGACGGCGAAATGCAAGGCGCCTGTCGTCGATGCGTGGAAGTGTGACACAGCGCAGGGAGGAGTGTGTGTGTGTGAGAGAGAGAGATAGCAGAAGAGCGGATTGAATCGCTCTCCTTATTCGACGGATAGACAGACCAGCCTTGGGGGATGTGGAAGTTACGGTTATAGCCCTCTTAGGGGTCAGTAGGGTGGAGGAATTTCAAATTACGGTGGTGTCCGAGAGGGGTACAAAAGGGTAAATCGGGATGGTGTTTTGCCAAGAAGATGACAATTCTGGTCTAAGTGGGATGGGGGTGTAAAAAGCAAAAGAGAAAGGAAGGCTTCACAGTGGGAGAAGATGACAAATTTAACGATGGGGAGGGGGGGGGGAAGGAGAAGTGTCAGGGGAAGAAATCGTTTTTTTATTTGTTTTCCAGGTCAAGCCAGGATCGGGGGGGATCCACTCCCCCACACCCAAACAATAATATCAATATCAATAATAATAATAATGACATAGTGAGTATTCCAGTTAGTTTTGAAGGATACGATGATGATAAAGGAAGTCTGGGATCGGACATTGAAGCAGAGGGTCAGCTCTTTTCTGGGTTTTCTTTTTTAAAGTCTTTCTTAAAGAAAAAAAGATAAGTGGGGTTTATAAAAAAAAAAAAAAGGAAGAGGAGGAGGAGGAGGGCATTAAATGAGGTTTTTGGTGGCTTTATTATTTGATTGATTGATTGATTGATCGAGGGAGGGAGGGAGCAAAACACGAAGTGGCCGTCTCGTCCGGGAGTTGCGTGTGATTGATTTTTTTGAAATTTCGGGAAAAGGCGGGTCGATATTGGTATTTTAGGGTCTTCGGCTAAAACCCAACCCTTCCTCAGCATCCAGGAGGCCTTTCTTTTTATTTTTTTTTATTTTTTTAAAAAGGAAAATAAATAAAAAATATGAACCAAGGGGAGGATCAATCGTCCGTTGGATTCAACCGAAAGGGGAGGGGGGGGGGGGGGGAAAATTTTTTATTTACTTGGTCCCAATTACGCTAATTATTTAGGAGCGCAGAGTAATAATAGGGGGCAACCTGCTCAGATAACCCTAAGAAATAATATTTAGGTTGGAATTGATTAGTATGCCGCCCACCCCACCGTCCCCCCCCCATCGGACCACATGAAACGGAGTGGGGGACATTGGATATGATTCAGACAAGGTGATATGAAAATCAGTGGTCACCTCCAAAACAACACAGCGAGTTTTCCCGCCCTCTGTCCCCCACAACTCAACAAGAGGAAATTCAATTCCCCCTTTTTTTTTTCCTTTACTACTTACTACTCATTTTAGATTTTTTTTAAACAAATGAAATGAACTTTGGGGATGGATTGGGTGGGTGTGTGTGTGTCTGTGTGTGGTTGGGGGTTGGGAGGGACCCTAGCTATAGCTATGTTAGATGGATAGATACAAAGGAGGGGAGGGTACAATCCACAGGTGGAAGAGAAATTCAATGAATTATTGTGTTGTGCGCATGTTAGTAAGAGTGAGAGATACCCAACCACCACCACCACTTAACATGTACCAAATATTCCAATTTACATTTCCCGACTGCCTTTGATTGATTAATAAATAGTAGCAGTAGTGAGACCGATACAACTATGTATATCCCCAAGGTGGTCGTTTTATCTTATGTTTGGGTTTTGTATCAACTTGAAAAATCAATACGCACAACAATCCAACCACGTTCGGACAGGACAGGACGTCGGGAATTCATCTACTGATTTTATTTTTCTTTTTTTATTTGGAATCATTTGACCTAAATTTGCACAAAACACGACGCCCATCGCATAGAAGATTCAGGCCCCCCCGGTCCATCTTCAGTTAGCATACAAAACCCGTTGAAATATGAAAATTTCGATCTGCGAATTACTTTCAAAAAGGAATTTTTACTAGTATTTTGATAAAGAAACTTTGTTTGAATGTTTCTGACGAAGAGCATCGCAAAAGAATTTATAATTAAAAAAGCCTTTTGAGAAACTTTCTAAAAATATATAAATATTATATTAAAAAAATTTAAAGTGAAAATATAATATTTTCAACAAATATCTAATCAGATTTTCTCAAATCAATCGCAAACATATTAAAAATTAACAACTTTCCAATAGAATTTTCTTCAACGTAACAACTCAAATTTTTATCTATTATGGTTCATCTTCGGTGTTGTTGATTCTGTCGAGTGCCATTGACGTCGCAGTCGCTTTATTAAGAGTGAATTCCATTAAAGGAGTTTGCTTTAAATTATGTATGTAAGTGTAACGCTATAAATTACATTAAATTCGAATATTATGTTTACTTTGCGATGTACAATACCAAACGCTATAAATTTAATACCATCTTATTGAATTTCAATATTACTTTTACTTTCTACGTCTTACTTTCAATGAGACGTCTCTCGTTCGTCCTATGATTCCCCGATAAAAATAGAGAACATATTAAAAATTAACAACTTTCCAATTGGATTCTCTTCAACAGAATGTTGACACTACGGAATATTTTGGGTCTGTGCTAAGTCTACAAGCCCAGAAAGGTGGTCCTAAGTCTACGGCCCGACGTGGGATGCAGGCCTGAGCTAAGTCTACAGCCTGCGTCAACATGTTGGCACTACGGAATGTCTTGGGCCTGAGCTAAGTCTACGGCCTGTGTCAACACACGCTCACACGATCCCACACACACGATCCCAATACACAACTCAGAAAATCAGAACAAACTCCGAGATTCCTAGAGAGAAGTTAAGATCGAGCCACGATCTGGAGGATCATTGTGAGAACGTGTGAAGCGTGTAGGACAAGTAAGATTAAGTATAAAAGAAACAGATCTCCATTAGGAAAAGGCACGATCAATCAGCCAAACACAGATTTGCATTGCTCGTCACCCTTAGATTTTAGTAGATACATCGGCCTGGGTTATTTGGTCACTACCTTCAACACCAGAGTGAGCAACCGTAACCGGGGCAACAACCCTCCGCCAGCACTTCCTCCGTCCCGGCGAGCAATCGTAACCGGGGCAATAATCCTCCGCCAGCACTTCCACCGTCCCGGCGAGCAACCGTAACCGGGGCAACAACCCTCCGCCAGCACTTCCACAGTCCCGGCGAGCAACCGTAACCGGGGCAACAACCATCCGCCAGCACTTCTACCGTCACACAAGTCTACGGCGCAGCACACTGTAGCAAGTCTACGACGTTAGCAGCGAGTCTAAGACGTCAGCAGCGAGTTTACGACGTCAGCAGCGAGTCTACGACGCCTACGTCAACTGTATCACCCCTCTTTTCGTTCATTTTTATGGCTGTAAGATTCTAATTTCTCTTTCGAAACTTTGAATTTGTACAGTCATATTATTTATCATTGAAATTCATCTTTCTGGCGACCACATACATTTTCCTGTGAGTCCAATTGCCAAATATTTCCGACGTGGTCCGTTTTCTACGTGAACACGTCTTTGGCGACCACAGTGGGAGCAAAGAAGATATTTCACGTCTGCTGATGGCAAAAAATACCAGAAGCGGAGTTAGCCGTGACCCCCCACCCCCATTAGGTGAAGACAGCGTTCTCGCAGTCAGGCGAATGCGAACGATGTGACTCTAAGCAGTCAGGCGAATGCCAGTCAAACTGATCTCGGGACACATACTCCGTCCGAATTCATATCCAGGCTCGAATTTCACAAAGAGTTCAGTGATATGAGAAACTTGGTCGATAGACGTATTTTTGGACTAGAAAGTAACGTGGCTCAGTTCCTAGAGAAAATCAGTGCCTTAAATAGGCCAAAACCCGTTGCGAAGCCAAGTAGCTCCGTATACCGAGATTGTTCTTTCATGGGAGATGCACGACGGGCAGAAAAAAAAATGTGTCATTTCAAATGGATGATCCCTGGGACCGCGAAAACCAGTTTGTTTCAGAGGTCAGCAACAGGGATAAGATGTCCCCTTGTAGACCGACGTCTTCGCGGTTGCCCGCGGCATGGATACAGAATGCGGTCTATGCGGTAAACCCGGTAGATGAGTACGGTGAGGCCCAGGGTGGAACAAATAGATGTGCGCCTTCGGTTCCTACCCGTCGTCCTGGGAAGGCCCCCATGGATAAAAACTCACCAGGAGAATCCCCAAATGCAGGAGGATTTTCTCAAGCGGAAAGTTTTTACACTAAACCCTCTGTAGACACACAGCCGCTGAGGCCTAGTGAAAGAGCGCCTTGGGCCACCGAAAGGTGAGGTCAGGACCCTGTGCGTGAGTCAATTGGCTATCCAACCCCTCCGAATTTGAGGGAGACAATAGCTCAGGTCTTGGAACAGATGGTACCCGGAGCTGTTAGATAGGATGACCCCTGTTTTTACAGGAGCCCTTACCCGGTGTTCATTGATAGGGATTTCCCCCTGCCCAAAGGATACAGAGTACCGGATTTCACCCGTTTCTCTGGGGAGGATGAAATGACCCCTCTAGAGCATATAGCTCGGTTCACTCATCAAATCGGGGAGGCTGCGACTAACGACTTTTGGAAATTAAAGCTGTTCCCTAACTCCCTCACGGGCAATGCATTTACATGGTATGCTAGTCTACCCCCAGGATCAGTGGCCTCATGGGCGGAAATGCAGTATAGCTTTATGAAAGCGTTCGCTCGCCTAGATACACCATTGTCAATTTTCGAGGTTATGCGCCTGAAGCAAGCAGCCGGGGAACATCCAGGGCAGTTTCTGATGCGCCTACGAAAAGCGCTACTCTGATGTAGACCAGCAATCTCAGAAAGGGATCAACTGATGGTGGCATTAAACGCTTTGTCAATTCCCTTCAAGAAGAAACTGCAGGGAGAAAGGTTCGCTGATCTTTACGATCTCGCCAGGAGAGCGACTGAATATCACCAGTTGTTAATGGAAAAGGCCCAGTCTACGCGCACTTATCAGCTAGAGACTGTTGAGGTAGACATGGCTGAATTTGTAAAAGGAGAGGCGATGGTTTGCGAGCCTTTGGCAAGGAAGAACTCTAAGGCAAAGGCATCTCAAAAAACGGGAGAAGTAAGAAAGTACTCTTTCGATGTAGACAAAGCGGATGCAATTTTCGACTGGCTCTACCAGCGAAAACGAATTAAACTAAAGTCGGGACATAGAACCCCTCAGACAGATAAGGAAAAATCTAGGAATTATTGTAAGTGGCATGAGTCGTTTACACATACGACCAGGGATTGTCTGTCATTCAGGAACATAATTCAAGACCTTATAGAGGCAAAAGAATTATGCTTCCCGGAAATCGACGAGGTCACTATGGTCGATGATAGGCCTTTTGATGATGAAGTCACTATACATATGTTCGACATAAATCTTATAGAAGCCGTTACCAGTTTCTCTCTACAGGGTACGAAGGTAGCTGGAGAAACCGTGGTAGCAAATGCCCTGTTTCGTAGACTGGCAGACAAGGGGGTGATCACCTGCCCAGCTAAGGCAATCGCTGGAAACCTCTGCTGCTGGCACATGGACGATACGCATACCACCGATAGGTGCAACACTTTTAGGAAATACCTGCAAAACAACCAGGGTGACACCTGGTATGACCTGACCCCGCTGGAAGAGGTTGCGATGGGAATAAGCTCTCCAGGGGCATGACTACCCCCGAACAATTTACAGAGGAAACTCAAGAGCCCTCCAAGTCTAGAGCGCAGACCGACAATCCGAGGAGGAAGAGGTGGTCCTCACGGTCCGGGCAGAGCACCCGAACACCAAACCCGTGTTGTAGAGCACCCCAGGCGACATTTAGATTTTGATGACCCGTCAATCCAGCAGAGGACAAAGCAAGTGGACAATGGTCACACTAGCGAAGCACATCCGATGGCTTTAGAAGCAAACATACCTGATAAAGCGCAGCAAGTCAACGAGGCGCAGAGGAAGCTCCAAACCGAGGTACGGAATGCACAAAGTAGATGCCCAAGCAATCCGGATGGGACCGGCAATAGCACAATTCCTAGATGAGAAAGCACTATGCCAGAAGTGCAAGTTAATAGGGCGAAACAGGATCCTAATCACGCAGCTTTGTACGGCGTGCTGCGTAGACTACTTCCTTAAGTTCGTAGACTTGTCAGCAAATGGAGAGATCATAATCCAATCTGCCCACCCTGCGACCACAGGTAATCATGATCTCGTGCACCATTCAAAAATGCAATAGGAGGTAACGCGCACAGCCCTGGGATACGACCCAGTCGCTAGAGACTTCGTGGAGGTATGTCGAACCCCACTTGATTTTAAGAAATCAAGAATGGTCAGGGCGGTTAACCCATCGAAATTTTGGCAGAAAGCTGTTGGCAGAGCAAGTTTGCCACCACAGGCTCGGAAAAGAAGGGATATACGTTTAAACCACGTCACAAAAAGGCCTAGGCCCGCCCCATCGGAGGCAATCTCACCTATCAAGACACGCACAAAGGAACCAAATAAGGAGGCCGAGCGCATCGAGTCTACAGATCACTCGGAGGAGCCAGGCTCAAGCTTTGATTACACCCCCTTCGGAGTGAAATCCCGAATGATGCTAATGGCACTTGCAATACCGCTACGCTGCCTATAGACTTTGCCAAAACAAAGGACGAAGAAGCTCCGAGAGGTAAACCACCTCTCTCCCGTCTTTCGCCTTACCCGCCTGGTTTCCCGCTTCATTGGCTAAGAAAGCCTTCAGACAACATGAAGCAGCATATGCACTCCTTGTATATTACTGCTATTTTCGATGGTACTTTAATAAGTCGGGTCTTAGTAGACAACGGAGCTACTATAAACGTACTGCCTCTATCCAAGTTTAGAATGCTTGGATATAAGCTTCATGATTTGGTTAAAACCGACATCGCAGTGAGTGGTTTTAATGGCAGGAAGTCCGAATGCTTGGGAGTCTTCTCAGTACATTTGGGAGTAGGGCGACACGAGAAAGAAATCTTTTTTTTCGTAATAGACATAACCCCCATGTTCAATGCCTTACTAGGGCGTGATTGGCTTCATAAGGCCGCCGCCATCCCGTCTACACTACATAGGGAGCTAATATTGTGGCTTGACTCTGAAATTGAGATTATGAAAGCTGATGCGTATTCCTGTAGTGACAAAGGTGTGTTGCATGCAGAAACAAGCAAGACTATCAAGGATCTGGCCCTGCATCAGCGGTATGAGTTGGGTGATCCTACGGTCGGTCCCCTTGGTCAACCCTCCGGGAAATTCGATTATATTGTAGACTATGGGACATCGCACCCCAAGCCAGAGTCCGGCCTGATTGTTCCAACAGGATGGGGAGATGAGTTCACTGATAAGGACATAGAAGAAGTCCTGCAAGAAGTCAATTTAGGGGAGAACCCTGCTGAGGGGAGCACGAATGGCCACACAGGAGAAGGAGCCTTGGAAAGCAAGCAGAACCCTGGCGTGGAGTTGGAGCCCGACAGACTCCTCAAAGAAGGGACTTATGGACCAGAGTGAAAAGGAAAATGCGGCAGTCGCTGATGTCCTCCGGCGGTTCCGAGTCTACAGGGAATGACGTCCTCACGATCAGTCTACGTCATCTTTATCAATAAACTCAGCGGGCCTTAGAGCGCCTGATGCATGTAATAATCCCGTGTCTACCAGTCTAGGTGGTAGCGAGCATCGTGAGTCTTTATTGATCCCATGTGACCCCTTGGTCAGTATCAACTTAGGTAGCGAGTCTTCTCCTAGGAACCTTTTTATCAGCTCGTCCGTGAATAAAGAATTCTTTGAATCAATCAAGGATGTACTCACACGATCCTACACACACGATCCCAACCACAACACAAAAAATCAGAAGGACATTTTAAAACAAACTCCGAGATTTTTTGAGAGAAGTTAAGATCGAGCCACGATCTGGAGGATCGTTGTGAGGACGTGTGAAGCGTGTAGGACAAGTAAGATTCAGTATAAAAGAAACAAATCCCCCTTAGGAAAAGGCACGATCAATCAGCCAAACACATATTTGTATTGCTCGTCACCCTTAGATTTTATTAGATACCTCGGCCTGGGTTATTTGGTCACTACCTTCAACACCAGAGGGAGCAACCGTAGCTCTGGTGATCATCCTCCGCCAGCACTTCCACCGTCCCGGCGAGCAACCGTAACCGGGGCAACAACCCTCCGCCAGCACTTCCACCGTCCCGGCGAGCAACCGTAACCGGGGCAACAACCCTCCGCCAGCACTTCCACCGTCCCGGCGAGCAACCGTAACCGGGGCAACAACCCTCCGCCAGCACTTCCACCGTCCCGGCGAGCAACCGTAACCGGGGCAACAACCCTCCGCCAGCACTTCCACAGTCCCGGCGAGCAACCGTAACCGGGGCAACAACCATCCGCCAGCACTTCTACCGTCACACAAGTCTACGGCGCAGCACACTGTAGCAAGTCTACGACGTTAGCAGCGAGTCTACGACGCCTACGTCAACTGTTTCACCCCTCTTTTCGTTCATTTTTATGGCTGTAAGATTCTAATTTCTCTTTCGAAACTTTGAATTTGTACAGTCATATTATTTATCATTGAAATTCATCTTTCTGGCGACCACATACATTTTCCTGTGAGTCCAATTGCCAAATATTTCCGACGTGGTCCGTTTTCTACGTGAACACGTAACAACTCAAATTTTTATCTATTGTGGTTCATCATCGGTGTTGTTGATTCTGTCGAGTGCCATTGACGTCTCTGTCGCTCTATTAAGGGTGAATTCCTTTAAAGGAGTTTGCCTCGACCGCCATTGGCTCGCCATCGAGCGTCATCAAGCCTTTTTTGTTATTTTCCGTTCAAATCATGTCTATAAGTGTAACGCTATAAGTTCGATATTGTTGCATTAAATTCGAATATTATGTTTACTTTGCGATGTACAATACCAAACGCTATAAATTTAATACATCAATATTACTTTTACTTTCACTTTACTTCAATCACACATCTTACTTTCAATGAGACGTCTCTCGTTCGTCCTATGATTCCCCGATAAAAAGGGTAAAATCGCAATAGCCCAAATCTTAATGGCATGTGCCGCATCGTTTCGAATCCTGCCTGCCTGATTGGAGAGGACCGAGTCGTGTTAACATCACACCTCTTTTCTTTCTACTTTACTCACTACTATCGCTTCTCACTACTTACACGTGACATCGTACTGTCGTCTCCCTCTCTTTTTCTTACAGACACGCCCAAGAACAACAACAACAACACATTTTACTCAAACCCAAATATATCTTCCTAAGATTTCGCTACTCCTGGGGACCGAACCGACGACATAAAAATAAAATACATTCATTCACCCGTCGCTTTTGGTTCCAACCGGTTTCTCTTGGGGGATGCCGTGTGCTCCTCTCTCTTATGAAATGATTCCATACGGCCCCCCCTACCCTATATATCAATCATACAAGGTCACACCACGACATGTCGCAATCCCCCCCCCGCCCCCCCCACCCCCACCCAACACGTGTCCGTCGCAATCTCATCGTTCCCCAAAAACTGAGAATCGTCCATCGCTTCCTTGTTTTCCGTGCTGTTCGTGAATCTTTGGATCGGGCCTTCCATCGGGTCTTTGTTTTAATTTTTGTTTTTATTCAAACATTAAACCGGCCCAACATAATATTCCCTATTTTCTCCCGCAGATCTTGCAGGATCATTGTCCGGTCTCATTTTTTTTTTTTTTTTTTGGTCTTAGTGAGGAACGGGGAGGGCTTGTGCTTGATGAAGTGTCCCCCGAGAGGCGCCCCCGACGATCGTCCGCAGCTTGCAGTCGGCAATGGCCGAGGCTGACGATGGTTGGTTCCGCTGGCCGCAGGATGATGTGCTCCTAGTCCTGTCCTCGTCGTCCTGGTCTAGGATGATCCTTCGAACAATCCCTAGCAGGTCCATCTCCAGGTCCTGCCCATCGGTCCACTCGTGGACCTTTGCCTTGATCAGAGGCGTGTTCTTTGACATGAGTTCCCATAGAGGGAAGTCCTTCCTTGGCATCACGAAATCGGACTCCCGGAGCCTGAGGGTGGGGCAGTAGTCGCCGGCTCCATCTCCAAGGTATATGAACCTCTTCTTATCATCAGCTAATGTGGTCGCTCGTATTCTTTCGAGGATTGAACCCTATCGTGATAAAATCGCCATAAGACCAAAACTCAGAGAAAAACAATCTAATAAGACTTTGGAATAAACAAAAATCAGGCCACCATCCAAGAGCGGACCTTGCACATGTTCGGCGGACAGAGGCCGCAGCCGTGAGGCCGTGTCGTAGAGTCATGGTAAGGCAAGATCCTCAGCCTTCCGCTTTCCTCAACGAATCCCGGGTTGGTGTTTATCTCAGAAAAAAGCTCCCTGATCCCCAGTTGTTCGAGGATGGTATCGATGAAGAACGTGTTCGCATCGCTCACGATCCTCAAATCGCACCTAAGAACCAAGACAATCATCGGCACTTCTGCTTTAACAGTGAAGAGGAGGGAGGGAAACCACTGGAATATTTACCCGAAAGCGTACGCGGCTCTGATGGCAGGAACAACCCTAGGATGGATGGGAATCCTCCTAAGGACCTTGCCGATCTGCTCAATCCCAACCCCGCTCGAGTGCATCTCTCCCATCAACTCGTCCTGCCAAGACCAAGAAAACCAACCAATTGCGCCTGACGTTTAAACGAGAACGTCAACAAAAGTATTGAAAAGAAGGAGGAAGATCATAATCCTACCATCAAGGCGTTCCAGGGGAGGGTGTGGAGGAGCTGGTCGAACCGTGAGGTGAACCCGAGCTCGTCGACCACCCAGTTATCGCTGTCGCAGTCGATGATGGTCTTGTCGAAGTCAAAAACAGCCACGACTCCGGCCATGGCGACAATGAAACAAGTCCCTCCTCTCAGATCAGAAGAATCTCGTGGTTTATTTCTCCCGGTGGCCAAAATATAAGGGAGGTGCTTGGGATTTTATACAGGCGAAAAAATCCAAGGGATCTGATGGGACGCGGCTGGGGGGGGGCGTCCTAGGATTTCCCTACCGTCAGATGTGGTTTGACGTGGATGATCTGACGGATGGAAAGGCCGGAAGTTGATTTCCCACACTAACTTAATGTTCCCTCTTTCGAACAATTTCAGGAGGGGAACGAAGGAATATTCGATGGGTTTGATTATCTTTTTCAATTGGGTTTGTTTTGATTTTTCATCTTGTTGTCTAATTTTGGGAATGCGTTTATTACAAGCTTTACACTATTTGGTAATCCGATGTGTTCCTTTTGGTTTAATTTAGGAATGTTCCTCACTAACATTTGGACTAGACATTACCACGTTGGTCGTGATTATGACTCCCACTCCACGAAAGACAACAGACAGCGTCGACATCACACGATCGTTCGTTCGTTCCCGCACTTAATTTACGTCTATTAATTTACAGGACACGCTAAACTAACTATTTGTTGTCGGAAACGTAACGTGACGGGCAAGTCACATGATCTCAGCCGGAATCTAATCTCGCCCGATACAAATCATATCACAAGAAAAAAAGTCGGTCGGCCATATATAGTTTTTTTTTTATTACAATATGTGTGACTGAGGAATCTTATGGGGTTTCTTTTTATTTCCTTTTTTAAGGCGTGACCATGATTTTCTAATTTAAACAAGTCCCAGAACATGCCTTGCTGATCAATAATACCCTACTTCAAATCAAAAAGTAGATCCAATCCCTAATGGTTTTCATAGTATGTCCTAGGTGGTCCATAAACCCTAATAATGATTATAGTCCATAAACCAGCATGGAACTTTGGATAGACTTAGGCCCAATATAAGGCGTTACATTGATATCATTTGCTTGGTATTGCTTTGCCCAGGAGGAAGGAGTTGTTTCGCTTGATTTCCAACAATCGCTCGAAGCTCGTCGTCCGGATAAAGAACGTGAAAGTTATTCAGGGACACACGTCCCAAAGTCACGAAGTCGGTCGGAGCACTACGCGATGAGAAAGAAAAAATAGGTAATTCCGTAACGGTTGAGATACGACGTGAATTAATATGGGACTGTTTGTTGGGATTCGACACGACCAAGGAATTAATTACCCACCCATCATAAAGATAAGCTCAGGCAACAAATTTTGTATAATATGTCTTTTCGTAGAGAGAGTAATACATGAGAAACAAATAATTTCTTTATCCTTTACTTTAAACTCAGGTGTAAAACCCGACTTCGTTTTCTTTCAAAGGTCCTTTTACTAAGACTCGTTGTATTCTATCCATATGTTTATGTAACAAGGGTAAATAGTTATCCTTTTTCTTTTATTGAAACTTGTTACTTTCTGTAACAAGCGATTCTTTCAACGACGAAGTTTGGTAATTCTTTTGAAATAAATATGTATCTTATTTCCGGCGAGGGTGAAGATTTATACTTTTTTGGTTAAAACTCTTATTTTTGTTGATTTTTTACTAACAAATTCAGTTGGCGGCCAAGCTGAAGATCATAACCCATGTTCGTTTTCCAGATATTTGACTTTGCTAGTAAACTCTTGTTACATATTGTATTAAAACTTTTAAATATCATCACGCCTATTTTGTATTAATGCTATATGTGTTGTGTATGATGGAATAATGCATATACTCTGATCATGGAGTTGTATGTTACGTTCGAGCGTCGTATCCACCCCCCCACACACACACACCCCACGTGACAGCGAAATGACACCAAGAAGTGAAAAATAAGGGAGGAGATCCCACTTTGGTCCAAACCAATCATGACTTCCGGACGATTGGTGGGGACGCGTCCCACTGACATGAACTGGGGAGGGGGGGGGGGGGGGGGGGCCCGTGAGGGCCCAAATGATTTGATAATTCGCAATAATCAACGGTCCATCTAGAATTAGGATAAGCCGTCCGTTGTGGATTTGATTTTGGACCGACTATGAACACGTAGCGGTTTTCCCCCGGGGCTTCAATCTCCATTAACTTTCTTGTGGTGGTTTAGGTAGACCAGGTGACGTGGCAATTTGTCCGAAAACAGTTCCCAAAATTATGTTTCTTTTCCCTTTCATATATATTTTTTTTCCTTTCTAAATTTTAGCAAGTAGTACTTAGCCACGTGCAAAATCCCAAATTTAGAACAACTGTTCAGGGAATTCACCAAAGAAATTCAAAGTTGGACTGCATTTAAGGTATAAATGTTAGAAGAAGTGGAAAGCAACGAATACGAACGTGATATGTGATTCATTCGTTTTGGTACTAATAATACCATTCGAAGACAAGGAATTATTATTGTACGTGGGATATCTTCCCTCCTCCGAATGAAGTCCGAGTGCATTTTTTAATTAATTAATTAAGTGAACACTTTTTTTAGTTTTTGTATTGATCTCTACGCCCCGATAATGTCCAGGCTTAAAAAGAATTATTAAAAACACAGTTCGAGTTGGGGAGTTTCACAACAACATGGGGGTATAAAGGCTAAGCGAAAGCAAAAGCAAAAGCTATTATTTTATTTATTTATTTATGTTTCTAACTTCGATAACAAAATACCAAGTGAGTCAATCGGAGAGATGACCACCGCATTCCACCAATCAAATAATTATTCTTCCTCCCTCGACTAGGTGTGCAGGTTTCGGATGGGTAGGTTCCAAATGTGGAATCTGAAACCTACCATGTGATGGCCGTTTCTTTATTTTTAAAATCTAAAACTGATCACGTGGCTTAAAGAACTACTAAAAAACTAACATGCCGATTTTGATACTGGTTCTGGTACCATATCCACACTTTAGCATCAAATTCATCCTATGACCCAACCCCCCACTTTACTCACCGGTGGAAAGGACTCCTCCTCCTACCCCCGATCGGAGCACCACCGCCACCACCCCAACGACGAAGGCGATGACGGACGACTACTGATAAGACGGGGAAAGCCAGAAAAAAAAAACCAAAACCCCAACAAGTTCATAAAACCAGCCCAGAAAGAAAAAAAGAAAGAGGAGGAGGAGAACTATGATCATTAATTTCTTTTTTTCTTCTTTTTAATTTCTTATTCAGATGAAGGGAAGGGGACATTTCGTTTGGTGTCCGTAGCCTCATCCCTCTTCCTCTTGCATAATTTCTTTCTCTTTTTCTTTTTAATATTTTTGTCGGAAGAAATAAATGGAGGGGGCGTTTCGTTTGGTGTCCGTTCATCTCTCTTCCTCCTGGATGATTTCTTTTTCTTTTTAATTTTTTTAGTCAGATGAAATGAACGGAGGGAGGGCATTTCATTTGGTGTCCTTCGCCTCGTCCCTCTTCCTCTTGGAGACCCGGTTCCTCGGGACCCGGGACAAGTGTTGGGTAAAATTTAGATTAGGTTTTCGGTTCTCCGGGTTGGTTCCGAGGGGAGATCCTGGAACCCCAATCTATTCGAGGATCTATACTGGCACCGACCATATGATACCGGTTTCGACCGGTTCCTGATTTAACTCGGAACCTATGTTTACCCCTACTCTCTCGACCCCATACAAACTCAATTTTCAGACGAGGTTTGTCCGTCGTTAGTCTAGAAACAATTTTCTCAAATACCATAACAAGGTTTTAGCCACTTTAGTTAAAAAAATAACTGCATCGACTACCTTCTTAAATTTTTTAGATATTTTATTTTAATTTTATTTATCCATTTATTTTAACCATCAAAGTATAGCGAATTACAAAGTATTCATATTGCGAATTAAGAACAAATAATTCATAAATTTTAAAAAATTTTAAACTAACCATGCTAGTAACACCAATCGTTGTGTAATTAACAAGAAGAAGAAAATTTCGACTACAAAAAAAGAAAAACAAGAAGAAGAAAATTTCGGGCATGAAAAAGGAAAAACCTTCCGTCATGTCTGTGTCTCTCTCTGGCGTCGTTTTCTCTTCTCGCCATGATTTTCATCGTTCCCTTCTTTGCTTTTTAGTTATTCCTATTTCCCTTTTACGATCGGCTTGGTTTTGACACTATTCGACCAGAGTCGATTCATTCCCAGCCCAAACCCCGTTTTTCATCTCCTCTTTCCCCATTTTCGTCCCCCCCATCCGAGACGAACGAACTCACAAACACCCACACACAAACCCCCCCCACGGAGGAAAGGAAAAGGGAAACTAAAAGGAAACCAAATTAAAAAAAATGGGAAAAGAATTGCAAACACCCAATTCGGTTCTCAGTCCTTTGTTGTTTTGGGGGTGAAAGATTGGTTTTTGTCTCGTGGGTTTTTGTCCTTTTTTTCACTCTCAATCGGACGCCTTCGCTCGACCCACAGCCCCTAAATCGAGGGATTTGCTTTTGTCCCCACCCGTGAATGTTCGAATCTGTTGTGGGTCTGATGCTCTTGATGCAGCGATTGTTGTTGTTGTTGTTGTTTGTATCGGGTATGCGGTGATTCTTTTTGTGTGTTTCTTTCTGGAGGCGTTAGGAGGGATGATCTCGTGACCCGATTGATTTTCCTTTGCGGTTGATTGGCTGGGTTGTACATCCCGAGTTTGGGGCTCTTAGGAAGGGTTGAGGGTGGAAATGAACGGGGGAGATGATCCTGTCGTGGACAGACCGGCTGTGGCGTCTGGTTCGCCGCAGCCGCTTGAGTGGAAATTCGCGCAGGTCTTCGGGGAGCGGACGGCGGGTGAAGAAATCCAGGAAGGTAAATGGAGTTTTGTTTGGATGGGGGTTGGATATATTTTTTGGATCTGGTTGATTTTCTGGAGCGTCTTTGCGAGGGGATGGGATAATGATAGGGTTAGTGCTGTTTTATGGGGCCGATTTAGGTCGGGATGGGTTTGGTGGATTTGGCGTCTTATCATATGATAAGATTGATGTAGTTGGAGGGATAGAGTTTGCTTGGGCTCGTTTCAGTTTAGGGATTGTTATGGAGTTTCAGCTGTTGATAGTTGATATTGAACTAGATCCTCTTGCTTAAAATTGGTGCATGTCGCTCCTTATTTGGAAAAGTTTGCCTGCTTGTTTATTGTCATTTTGGGATAATGATAGTTCTAAGTGGTTAATGTGTGCTTTACATTTCCATGTTTTGGCTACGGGTCATGTTGAGGGATAACTGCAAGTTGGCGCTGGCACTTCCGGCACTTTTTCTGTCGTGATTCCTGTTGCACACATGATGTGATAATGGAAATCAAATTATTTTAGATGCAATATCATATTTTCTGTAGAGTTGCATGCTCACTGCGCCAATGGATGTGAGAATCCTCGTCTTTAGATGGAAGGGTTCTTAGGTTCCAACCGACTGGTGTAATTTAAACATGTTTTGCCCTTGCTTCATGGAAGAATGACAAGTTTATTCTTAACATGCAGTTGATATCATATCGGCAATTGAGTTTGATAGAAGCGGTGACCATCTTGCCACTGGTGATAGAGGTGGTAGAGTAGTTCTGTTTGAAAGGACAGATACTAAGGAAGTATGTGATCCCTCTCTCGACTTTCCTTGTTGGTTCTTAGGTATGCGATGATGAGTCCTTGAAATGTTGCTCTCTTAGGCAGGTGGATCCAGAAAGGATCTGGAAAGGATGGAACATGCTGTCAATAGGCATCCGGAGTTTCGTTACAAGACAGAATTTCAGAGCCATGAGCCTGAGGTAAAATTTTTGTGGAAGTTTCTCCTTGCTGGGAATGATTCTAGCATTTTTTTTCCTTCCCATTCATCTAACAGTAATACTTATTTTGTATGGCCAGTTTGATTATTTGAAGAGCTTGGAGATAGAGGAGAAAATCAATAAAATTAGATGGTGCCAAACAGCTAACAGTGCACTCTTTCTCCTTTCAACTAACGATAAAACTATTAAGTTTTGGAAGGTAAGATGAAAGTACATTGCAGCTTCACTTATTAACAATGGATGTGTTTGACATGGTTTCTTTTTGCATCTTTATAGAAGGCACAGTGATCCAATAAAACTTAACAAAAGCTATCTATGTCATCGTGCAAGCTGATTTATGTACTTGTAAACACAGAGCAAGGTTCTTTGAACGTTGAGCATCTTCGTGAGTTGTATGTTTGCAGCAGAGGGACTCTCGATCTGCGATGAACTTCTGTTTGTGTCTTTGTCAGGAGGCAAAAAATCACCACTTAGGGTCACCACTCTGAGAAGAAATGGATCAAATATGTGCTTTGTTGTATAATTTGAATGTTCATGTTAATTAGGCTTGTGAAGGGTTCGAATCTTCTTGGAGTTGCATTTTGTACTTATCATATGATTTCAGTTTTTTGGATATATGGATATTGGGTGTCACTAAGCACGGATCTTTTAATATATGTATGTATGTGCGCTTCTGAGTTTTATTAGGTCCAGGAAAAGAAGATAAAAAAAATTTCTGAGATGAATGTGGACCCCTCAAAAGCTTTGAGAAATGGAACTATCGGTAGTTCAAGCAATTCAGGCTTTTCAAAACCCCTCCTGGAGAATGGAGGATCGTCAGATAGATCCTCTGAGCATGCAGGCAATGACCTCTCATTCCCACAAGGAGGCATTCCTTCTCTTCGTTTGCCTGTGGTAATTTTTTCATGCCATCTTTTCAGCAGCTGATATAATTAACAGATATGTGTCTTTTAGATGGTCCTGTTGTTGTTCAGAGTCCTTTTGTCTCTCTTCATTGTATCACTTATCATATAGATCAAGAGTAAAAATGCCATTATTTCCATTCTCTGGATTAATGAATGTTTCCGAATAAGCTTCTTTCATCTATCACAAGCTTGATCTATTTTTTATCTTGGGATATGACATGAAAGAATAATACTTGCCCTGTGATCCTAGGAAGACACATAATTTGCAGATTTATTTAATTTTTGTATGTCTAATGCTAGACTGTTGTGCCAAATGAAATGCAAAGATATAGAATTTTTAAGCTTTCCATCCAAGATTACTTCTTTGGCAAACATTTTTTTTTACCTTGCTTTGGAATGATCCATTTCTTGGTGTTTTGGCTGTTTTTATCACTACATGAAGCTGTTGTGTTTCTCCAGGTCACTAGTCTCGAGGCAAGTCTGATAGCCAGATGCCGAAGGGTGTACGCACATGCTCATGATTATCATATCAACTCAATCTCAAATAATAGGTATCCTTATCAATATGAACTCAACTTTCCCTCAAATTTGAAATGTTTGATTTATTTTAGTGCTGTATGGTTGGGGTGGGTTTCTTCGACACGTTCATGGGTTTTCCGATAAAAAAGTTGGTTGTCGACACCTTAAGTGGATGCTAGGAGGTTAATCTTTTGGTGCCATTGCTGCATGTCTTTACTCAATCCTGCTTCTTAATGAGCAGCGATGGAGAAACCTTTATATCTGCGGATGATCTCCGTATAAATCTCTGGAATTTGGAAATCAGCAATCAGAGTTTTAACATTGTTGATGTGAAGCCGACGAACATGGAGGACTTAACTGGTAAGCTCTATCATTCTCGTAGCTTTGTTATGCTTCTTTCATGATCAATTTCTTTTGTCTCGTCCTTGTGGGATAGACTTTGTTTTCATAATTTCTTTGGGGATGGTTGAGCCCTTCTGTTGATGTAGTTACATCATTAGTATGTGAGGTTGTTCAACTGATGGCAACATTAGAACTCCAAACCCATAATGCTCTGTTTGATTACCTATGGAATTAGATGGAATTCAGTTTTGCTAGAAAAGTTGCTTCATTTATAACTATTAAAAAATAACAAAAAAATATTAATATTTTAAAAGTAATGAAAATGACCTTTTTACCCTTAGATTTTTTAATTTTTTTTTAATTATTTTAAAAGATAAGGGGCGAAACTGTAATTTTCATTATTTTCGAAATATTGATATTTTTTTTAATATGACTTAATTTTTCTAAAGGTAAACTGAATTCCTTCAAATATGGGAAATCAAGCAGAGCGTAAAAGAATGACCAGACAACATTAGATGGGAGGACATGGACTCACAAATAAACAGCTCGCCTTTCCTTTTGGCAGTTCTATCCTTTCATTTTATTCTTTGGAGGATGACCATATTGGATTTTGGAATTTGGTGAAATGCAAGTATCCGTTTTCCAGAAATCAATTTGCTAGCATGTTGATGCTTTGTCCTGTCTGGACGAGCACGGAGCATGGCGGTATTGATGGAGACGAATAGGCTACACCCTTCCTTTTTGGTTAATGCTTGAGTGTTGTTTAGCTCAAGTTATTAGTCTTCCATTTGTGATGTTCAATTCATTCTCTGACGGTTGCATTGGTCATTCCAGAGGTGATAACATCAGCTGAATTTCACCCGACACACTGTAACATGTTAGCCTACAGCAGTTCAAAGGGTTGCATTCGACTAATTGATTTGCGGCAATCAGCTCTTTGTGATTCTCATGCTAAAATGTAAGTTGCATGGTACACTCGGGATGTCTGTACTTCCCTTTAGACTGTAAACCCAAAACAATATACTCTACAATTATTGTCTGTTCATCTGAGGATTCTTGTAAGAGTGATCATAGTTTTGTCTGCAAGTTATTGCTTTGTGCAAGAATAGAGTTGTGCTACTACCTTATCTGATGTTTTTTTTTTCTTTCGGATACAGATTTGAGGAACCAGAACAATCTGGAACTAAATCATTCTTTACCGAGATAATTGCTTCAGTTTCGGATATAAAGTTTGCTAAAGATGGAAGACATATACTAAGTCGGGACTACATGACTCTGAAGGTTGGTTGTTATGCATTTTTTTACTGCTCTGTTGTCGTTTGGGAAGTAGTTCAATTTTCCGCAACTTATTTATAAAACCGTGGTCTTCTACAAATTCCACCATTGGATGCACTGCCACATAAAAGAGCTTCGGACATGAGTTTTTCAATCTCTTAATGGGAAGTTGGATGAATTTTGTTTCTCTCAAATGCCCGGACTAACTTGAATAGATTTGAAGGTTGCTTCTGTACTAGGCCGACTTGTCTCATTTTGCCCAGCTGTATGACCGTTGTTTCATCTTCTTCCTATGATTGAAATCTGACATTCTTGTTTTACCAGTTATGGGATATCAATATGGACTCAGGTCCTGTGGCTACCTTCCAGGTCCATGAGTACTTACGGCCGAAGGTTGTACTTTGCTGTACCTCTCTAAACCAAGCACATTTATGAACCACGGTCGTTTAATCTAACATTGCTTTCATTTGTTGTATTCAGCTTTGTGATTTGTACGAGAATGATTCTATATTTGATAAATTTGAATGTTGTCTAAGTGGTGATGACACGCGAGTGGCTACAGGTTCATACAGGTATTGCCTGCTCGGAGAGTGGTGTCCATCAGTTTCTTTGATTTAAGTTCTCTGGCCAGTTCATGAAACTTTTCCTTGTTTCCAGCAATCTGTTTCGTGTTTTTGGTTGTGCGAATGGAAGTTCAGAAGCAACAACATTGGAAGCAAGTAAAAATCCAATGAGGTATTGTCTAAGTTTCCACGACCACCTTGAATCACTTGGTTGGTTTAGATGCTAAGCTTGATCGGTTCCCTGAATGCGTTATTTATTTTTGATAGGAGACAAGTTCCTGCTCAGTCAAGGCCTTCCAGATCTCTGAGCAGCATTACACGCGTTGTGAGACGAGGTCAGTCTGGGAAGCTTCTTTATATATACTCTTTCTTGTAACTGGCAGTATAGTTGCAGTCGTCATTCATTTTTGGTTTTGCTGTCTCATGCGAATGATGCATGCATTCTTTTCTGAGAAAACAACAGGCGGTGAAAGCCCGAGCGTCGATGCAAATGGAAACTCCATTGACTCGACAACGAAGTTGCTGCACCTCGCGTGGCACCCGACGGAGAACTCGATAGCTTGCGCGGCCGCAAATAGCCTGTACATGTACTACGCATGAGAGGACAACCTTCTGAAATGGTCTCCGCTTGGTCTTAATAGCCTCTTTGGCGCCCCACGACGACGACGACGGAAGAGGCTCCTCCTTTTGGACAAATTCAAGGATCGGAAATCAGGTTACACCTGCCCCTCTAGCCATTTTAGGTTCAGTAGCATCCTCCAAATCTCCCGAGACAACTACTCCGAACTGTAGTCCCCGGGACTCCAACAGTGAATCAACACAGGCCTGCAGCTCTCGTCCCGTTTCCGTGAACCCTTCTCTCTACCTCTCTGCACCTTGGGGTTTTTGGTTTTTGATGATATGCATCATGAAATCCGGAAGTTTGGTGCTGCTGCTCTTCTGCTGTCATGATATCTTTTTCCTGGGTTTGGAGTCCAAAAGAAAGAAGAAAAAGGGAGGAATTGGGATTTTGATTGTAGCTCTACTACAGCATTTTCTTCCTCTTCTTACTGAAGAAGGGGATGGTGATGTCCTAAATAACTCTTTTTAAAAAAAAAAAAAATTATTTTCTAGTTCCACTAGGACTTCTTAAAAGGGTCAAATTTGTAGCTTAATTCCGAAAAAAGAAGGAAAAAAAATACATACATGTTCTGGTGGTGGGAGGGGGGGAGTAAGGAAGTCTTGTTGTTTTTTGGATCATTTATTATTATTGTTATTACTATTAGTGCATTTTTTATTGATTGATTATTGTGATTGTTTTTTTATGGGTAATTATTTCACATCATGGGGAAGATCCGGACAAAAGTGATGTGATGCATAAGTTAAAAGGACACTTTTTTTCATTTTGATTAGAGATCCAAACGGGGTCAACCTGGGAGGTTAAAAATTAATATACCCATGTGATTAGCATCTCACAAAAAGGCAGTTTGATGGCGTTTTTTTGTTCCCATTTGCCAACCCAACAACTACAACAACAACGTGGGCAGAAAGTCAAAATGGTTGCCGAATAGAACAGGGGCCTGACCCTGACCGACGTTGATGTCTACTCCTAATTTTTTTTTTCTTTTTGTCCAAAATGTAATTTAATATTAAAAAAAAAAGATAACTTGTTTACGGTTTCATATAAATTATACCCGACTTTATTGATCAAAGTTCAAGGCTGGATCCCATCCTACAGATTTTTATATTGTTTTCTTTAAGAAAATAAAGATGATTTTTTCAAACAGGCAAACCCCCCAATCATTCAATCCAATAGCCCCAACCCAAACATCTATTTCCATACTCCTTCGATTCATTTACTCCCAGCACCAACGACTCCCTCTTCTTCTCCTTCCTTCATATTCTTACAATCCCAATCCCAACGTTCTTACAACAGTTTGCGGTTCGGTTTGGATCGGATCGGATCGTATGGCTTTGCAGGAGTCCATCAACTACCCTCCCCTGCCTACTCCCGAGTCAACATCTGCCGCCGCGACAAAGCTCCACTTCCCCGAGCACGAGAGGCTGACGTGCCCCCGCTGCCAGTCCACCAACACCAAGTTCTGTTACTTCAACAACTACAACCTCTCTCAGCCCCGGCACTTCTGCAAGTCCTGCAAGCGCTACTGGACCAAAGGCGGCTCCCTCCGCAACATCCCTGTTGGCGGCACCACCCGCAAGCCCAACAAGAAGGATAGCCCTGCCAAGAAGCCCGGCACCATCGCACCGGACCGCGGCCAGCGGAACCCGGATGGGCCTCCGGCGGAGGGACGTGCAGGCTCGGGGCCGGCCGCCGAACCGGATCTCAGGTCGGAAGGGGTGGATGTGCGCATCACCACCACGGTGTTCTTGTAGTGGTAACGTATTAACCATCTCGATTCGCCTCCGCGAGGCGAACTACATGTTGAATGATCGTCAGGGATTCTCGAATGGTACAAAAACATGTAACGATGTGTGTTTATTAGAAATGATGCATGCCGATGGATTCTCACAATCATAATCGTCTCCTTTTAATATAGTTTTCCCTTAGCTAATCAAGTACAGGTGAATTTGGATAGAAAGCAAAAGAAGAAGGGCGACTGGGATAGGTGTCCCCCCATTAGTGTCCATTCTTCTTCAGACATCACAATCACCAACTGGTAGTCGGATGAATGAATGCCATGTTCTTAGACTGGAGATATTGGGAGAGTTGTTTTTTGTTTTTGCTTCTTTTGGTAGTTCACTGGGGCCAGAGTTCCCCATGTTTCTTTCCTTCAATTAAACTTGATCATGGTCGTCCCCTCGCTAGCTGACATTGACTTGTCCAACACTTAAAAAAAGAAGCAGCAGCTTTGTCCAGACATGGGGCCAGGCTGATATAATGATAACGATGCCACCCATTTCAACGGCAATTGATGATGCAAGAGAAACTCCAAACACACACCCCACATGGCTGATTGGAGTGTCATCTGGGTGACCGCAGGATAAAACCAAGCGAGGCATCTCCGAGCCAAGGGAAGACTCGGGATGAGGAGAATCTTTTAAGCCGATCACAACAACACATGCCCTCGAAGTAATCTCCTGTGGGGCTGAGTAGTGGGGAATGGGCCTTTTGACTTTAGCTTCCTCAAGCATTTTGAGGGAAGGTACCTGTCGTCGACAACCTTATTGACGCAGACCCAGACAGGCGGAAACCACTCATTCGCGGGTCGAAGTTTGATTGTAAATGAACGCTGTTTGAGGTTCCGTGACTCAAATCACGTCATATGTAAAGTATGCCGACACCTTCAGCCAAGAGGTATGGAAAAACATGTAAAGAAAAGCAAAGGGAAATGAAATGCACACAATCCAATCCACTTGTCCGGGACTGGAAGAAGCATACCTTCTGTCGTTAAATGGACAGATAGCCTGAGTTCGACACTGAGCCTCGAGATAAGGAATTGTGTGAATTATGCCTAAATGACACGAGCCTTGTACATGCAGATGTACGCCACGTGCCAGTCGCCCGACAGTGAAAAAGAAGAGGTGGGATATTTGGATCCATTCGGTAAAGCATGAGAGTGCGTGCAACATAACAGCAGAGGATGAGGGGAAGAGATTGCTTCAACTAACCTCCTCCGAATAGCTTCACAATATCCTCTTCCGCAGAGGAATAGGATTGCCGTCATCGAATTCGATCCACTTTCCTAAGACCAAGAATTACCCTCCAATAGTTCTACTAAAGCGACTGGGTTAAAGGGGTGTAGCGAAAATAATAGGCCAGTAGGGACAGACCACTGTATTGCTTAACCCAAGAAACATAATGGCCTGAATCAGCACTCCTGCCCTTGTGAGTAAGCACAGCAACCAAGCTGTAGATTCCAGTTAACTGTTTCTCCTAAACTGAGAAACCTAAGGCGAGTTAGTGGGAGGGATCTATCTCTATGCTCATGTTAGAAAAAGCAAAATGGACCAACTTAATTTAACTGGTTTTTTCAAGTAAGGAAATAAATGCATACCTTCTTGAGAGGCGGCTGAGGATGCCCCCCCCCCATTTATGGGTGAGGAAGCCCGTTATTAATCAACATCTAACAATCATCCACAAGACAACAACTAGACAAAAATATAAAACATGGAGCTAATGTTTACAGAGGAATTTTGATCAAACCTCATAGCACCTCAGCATACAGCCATCTTGACATCACTATCCCTCGAAGCTGGTGTCTTCTCTTGCACTTTCATACCCGACTTTCTTCCTTCCTCCTCCCTGAGAATCTGTATAACGAAGTAAAAAAGAAAGATGTTTTCAGTGTCAGTACAGAACAATCGATGATGGCAATAAGGTTCTCACATTTCATGTACAGAAACCTGACGAAGGAGGCTCCAAGCTTTTTCCTCAGCTCATCCGAACAAAAATCATAGACATCCAACTATAGTGGGTAGTCCACTTTCTGAAAACAAAATAATATAATTAACTTTATGATGCAGGAACATAATAATAATAATATTTTAGATTTTATAACATTAGGGGTATTTTGGGAATATCACGTTATATTTCTTTTTTAGTATAAATAAGTCCTTAGGGTTCCTAAGGAGGACAATTGTTATTTTACCTATTATCTGATTTTAAGAATTTCTTGAGGTTTTCTTACAAACCCTAGAATTTTCTATCGTTCCCTTCATCATATTCGTTTTCTCCCCATTCTTCTGTGATTTATCCTATTTCCGCTACGCTACTCCATCAATTGGCATCAGAGCCTGAGTTCTACTCTAGGGTTAGAGTTTAGGGTTTTATGATGGCTAATCGTGGTAGAGGCCGTGGGAGAGGGGTTCAACACCAACAGACGGAACTTGCTGAGATGCGAAGTATGATTGAAGATCTATCGCGTGCAGTCCAACTGCTGCGACAGGAACGCGTGGGAGCCCGAATGGAGATTCCGGAAGGCAACCACAACCCCTTAGACATACCGGAAGGTAGTACTGAGGATGAATCTGATGAAATCGAAGACAATCCTTTTCGTGAAGCCGGACCTGTAAACAACACAGGAGGAGGTGGACTGGAGGAGACGCTAATTCGTGCCCTAGATCTCAACAGTGGTGGGATCAGGATTGAAGTGGCTGATTTTCACAGGAAAATGCATGCAGATGATTTTCTTGACTGGGAGACTAGCCTTGAAAATTATTTTGAGTGGAAGCCTATGGTAGAGGCAAGAAAAGTACTCTTTGTGAAGCTGAAATTGAAAGGAGCTGCACTTCAATGGTGGAAACAGCGTTCCCGACAAGGAAAACCAAAGATCAGTACTTGGGAGCACATGAAGAGTAAGCTGCGAAAACAGTTTTTACGGCAGATTACAGTATGGAGTTATATGAGAAATATCATGCACTAAGACAAAATTATTTATCGGTGGATGAATATATTGCGGAGTTCAATAATCTGACTGTTCGAGTTGGATTGAATGAAACCAATGAGCAACTTACGTCTCGCTATCTAGCAGGTTTGAATAGATCCATCAGGGATGAGATGAGTGTGGTTCGTGTATTCAACATGGAGGATACTCGACAATATGCGTTGATGGCTGAGAAGAAGGTGGCACGTTATGGAGCTAGGCGACCATCATATAGCAGATCAGATGGAGGTTTTAGTGCAGATCAGCCACGCCGAGTTGATCAACGACTATCTAGGTTGACTCGGGGAACTATGTCATCTTATAGAAGTGATGTAAATGACAAGGGCAAAGCTGTGGTTAATCCTGGAGCTTAAAGAAGTTCCAAATCTGGTCCGGGTAGTAGCTCTAAACTACGTTGCTTCACATGTGGGGAGCACGGGCATACATCATACGCATGTCCACAGAAGAGGGTGAACTTAGCTGAACTATAAGAGGATTTCGGTGAGGAGTTGGACCCCGTCTATGACGGATATTGTGATGAGGATGAGGAGGTTGATATTTATCCAGTCCAAGGGGAATCACTCATCATCAGGAGAGTTATGACAACGGCGAAGATAGATGCTGAAGATTGGCGAAGACACAGCATATTCAGGACTCGTGTTCTTTGTGGAGGTAAAGTCTGTGATGTGATTATCGATGGTGGGAGCATGGAGAATGTTATTTCCAAAGATGCTATGGAAAAGCTTAAGTTGCCATTGGAGAAGCATCCAAATCCTTATAGAATTAGGTGGCTCAAGAAGGGTAATGAGATACCAGTGGCATCCCGTTGCTTGGTACAATTTTCTTTAGGTTCTGACTTGAATGATGAAGCTCTCTGTGATGTCGTGCCAATGGATGCTAGTCATATTCTTCTTGGTCGACCTTGGCTTTATGATCATGATATGGATCACCGTACGAAGCCAAATACATATTCTTTTTATAAGGAGGGTGAGAAGTACACTTTTCATCCTCTCAAGAAAGAAGCTAGTAAGTTAACTCCGAGTTCAAGCAAGGTTAGTGGGTTTCTTTGTGCTGAGAAATTTGAAGCTGAGAGTCAGGACACTGGAGTTATGTATGCTTTACTTGGAAGAATAATGGATCATAAGTAGGCTGTTGATCTACCACAGTTTCCACCCTCAATCGAAGAAATCTTGACGGAATACTCTGAGTTGGTGAGTGTAGAGTTACCACAGGGGCTGCCGCCTTTAAGAAGTATTCAACATGCCATTGGTCTGGTTCCTGGTGCACCTTTACCGAATTTGGCAGCCTTTTGTAAGCCCCTAAAACAGGGAGCCGAAATGCAAAAACAGGTGAAGGAACTCATATCGAAGGGGCTGGTGCGTGAGAGTAAAAGTCCATGCGCATGCCCAGCTTTACTTACGCCAAAGAAAGATGGTTCTTGGAGGATGTGCGTGGATAATCGTGCAATAAACAAAATAACCGTCAAGTATCGTTTCCCAATTCCACGTTTGGAGGATATGCTTGATCAGTTGGTTGGGGCGAAGGTATTTTCCAAAATTGATTTAAGAAGTGGCTATCATCAGATAAGGTTAAGGGCTGGTGATGAATGGAAAACAGCATTCAAGACACCGGATGGACTCTATGAGTGGATGGTGATGCCTTTCGGGTTGTCTAATGCACCTAGCACGTTTATGCGTGTCATGACAGATGTACTCAAGCCTTTTTTGAAGACTTTTGTCGTCGTTTACTTTGATGACATCCTGATTTACAGCAAGACAGAAGAAGATCATTTGATTCACTTGCGCCATGTGCTGGATGTTCTTTCTCAGGAGAAGCTTTACATCAATTTAAAGAAGTGTTCGTTTATGGAACATGAAGTCCTTTTTCTCGGGTACATTATTTCTGATAAAGGTTTGGCTCCTGATCCGGAAAAGGTGCGTGCGATAATATAGTGGCCAGCACCTACGTCTATTAAAGAAGTTCGGAGTTTTCATGGCCTAGCATATTTCTATAGGAGGTTTATCAAGAACTTTAGTTCTGTCATGAGCCCATTAACAGAATGTTTGAAGAAGGAAAATATGTGAAGTCCTTGATGAGCAGCGCTCCAATTCTTGCATTGCCTGATTTTGACAAACTCTTTGTTTCAGAGTGTGATGTATCTAAGAAAGGTATAGGGGCTGTCCTTACTCAAGACGGGAAGCTAGTTGAGTTCTTCAGTGAGAAACTATTTGATGCAAAACAGAGCTATTCAACTTATGATTTAGAGTTTTATGCGTTAGTACGTTCCATTCAGCACTGGCAGCATTATTTGGCTTATCGTGAGTTCGTTGTATACTCCGATCATCAGGCATTACGTTATCTACACTCCCAGAAGAAATTGAGCGGGAAGTATGTCAAGTGGAGTTCTTTCTTTAATGAATTTAATTTCACTATGAAGTATAAATCAGGACAGTTGAATACGGTAGCTGATGCCTTGAGTCGTCGATCCTTCGTTATAACAATCATGAGTGCTCTGACTCTTGGTTTTGAGGAGCTCAAGAACCAATATCAAACCAAGAACTTTTTCGGTTCCATATTCACAAAGTTGCAGGGAGGTTCAGATAGAGAATTGTTACCTTATAGGTTGCATGAAGGTTATTTATTCAAGGGCAACCAACTTTGCATCCCCAATTGTTCTTTGCGTGAGCAAGTCATTCGGGAGCTACATGGTAGTGGGCTTGGAGGACACTTTGGCAGGGACAAGACTATGGCAATGGTGGCTGAACGATATTTCTGGCCGAAGATGTATCGTGATGTGGGCAATATTATTCAAAGATGTGTTGCTTGTCAGCTTGACAAGGGGACATCGCAAAATACGGGACCGTATACACCGCTGCCCATTCCAGAAGCTCCGTGGGTTCACCTAAGTATGGATTTTGTCTTAGGACTTCCAAAGACAGCGAAGGGATATGACTCAAGTTTTGTTGTGGTAGATCGTTTTTCGAAGATGGTTCATTTTATACCCTACTCGAAGACAAGTGATGCAACTCACATCACTGATTTATTCTTCAAAGAAGTTGTGAGATTGCATGGCATACCGACGTCTATTGTTTCTGATCGAGACGTTAGATTTATGAGTCACTTTTGGAGGACATTGTGGAGGAAGTTCAGTACGGAGTAAAAATATTCCAGCACTTGTCATCCTCAAACAGATGGGCAGACCGAGGTTGTGAACAGGAGCTTGGCTAACTTGTTAAGATGTCTTGCTGGGAATAATATGAAGAGTTGGGATTTTGTGATCCCTCAAGCTGAGTTTGCTTACAACAATCCAGTGAATAGGAGCATAAAGAAGACTCCTTTTGAAGCTGCATATGGATTGCAACCCCAAAATGTTGTCGACTTAGTTCCACTTTCGGAGGAGGCTCGAGTAAGTGATGATGGTGAAGCTTTTGCTGAGCATGTGCGACGAATTCACGAAGATGTCCGAAGTGCTTTGAAGGCAATCAATGAGACCTATGCCACCGCAGCTAATGAGCATTGCCGAGTGAAAGATTTTAATGCTGGAGATCTAGTCATGGTACACTTGAAGAGAGAGAGAGGTTTCCAAAGGGGACTTATCACAAGCTGAAAGTGAGGAAATTTACACCTTGTAGGGTATTGAAGAAGATAAGTTTGAATGCTTATGTGATAGAACTACCTCCTGAGCTACAGATCGGTTCGGTCTTTAATGTCTCAGATTTGTATGAGTTTGTGGGAGCTATGAATTGTTATGCTGTCCAAGATCAGATCAAAGGGCTTCCAATGGTCACAAAGGATGTTATTGAAGATGTTCAAGATATGAAGGAGGCTAAGTCAAGTAGATGAAATCAATACAGAAGGTTCTTAGTGAAATGATTGGGAAAGCCAGCGACGGAAAATACCTGGATAGCTGAAGAAGAGTTGAAGAAGATTGATCCTGAGATTTATGCGGAGATCGTCGAAGTTTTCGCGCCGGAGTTGCGAACTTTTCCAACCCGAGGAGATTGATGCAGGAGCATAATAATAATATTTTAGATTTTATAACATTAGGGGTATTTTGGGAATATCACGTTATATTTCTTTTTTAGTATAAATAAGGCCTTAGGGTTTCTAAGGAGGACAATTGTTATTTTACCTATTATCTGATTTTAAGAATTTCTTGAGGTTTTCTTACAAACCCTAGAATTTTCTATCGTTCCCTTCATCCTATTTGTTTTCTCCTCATTTTTCCGTGATTTATCCTATTTCCGCTACGGTACTCCATCACTTTAATAATGCTAACAATGCACAAAAACCATCTAAGAATCAAAAACAGCTAAGGACTTCTGCATTTTCTGAAAAATTTAGTAGCTTTTCCAAAGGGGGACTGAGGTATTTGAATGAAGAATGTCTTGCACAAAATAACTAGGCAGCTTACACTCAAAATTTTAGCCCTCTGCTTTGATTCCCTTTCCCACGAAAAGCGGGCAAATCGAACAGTCAAGTATCTGAAAATAAAGCTTGTGAAGATAAGCAACGTGAGACAGGAAAAGGCACAACCAGGAAGGCACATACATGCCTACAACACAACCTTAAGTAGCAGATCCGGAACCAAAAGGATAAATTACTCTCAGTATACCTTGGTAATCCATTAATACAAGACTCTTTCAAGTAGATAGCACTCCTACCGAGAGATGGGGATGCCTTCTCCAACAACTCTGATTTCAACGACTAAAGCATCCATGCATGCAAGAACATATCATATCTCAAATTGAAAAATTTTTAAAAGATTTCGGAATTGAACTTGGATCTTCCTATTACTCTAAAGAAGGAATCTCGGGAATACACGCAACGTCCCATAGGCAGGTTTGTCTCTTATGATGGTCTATTTGAGAGATATCGTGCATATTTGGGTAATCTGGACGGGGTTAACATACCACCAAATGAGTGGACTACTTTGAAAGATTTGGAGTAGAAGAAGGCTATTTCTGATAAGTTGTCTGCGCGGACAGGTACTTGGGAGATTGTGAACCTTCCTGTTGGGAAACTTGATATCGGATGTAAATGGATTTTTGCTATTAAACGTAGACCAGATGATGTAGTTGACAAGTACAAGGCAAGGTTGGTTGCAAAAGGCTTTACACAAGCCTATGTTATTTGATTACATTTGCCAATCACTGAAAATATGCATGAAGAATAGAAAAATTCTAATAAGAAGTACCATTAATAAAACTCCACCATAATATTCTTCCTTTCGGGTGGGACTCCGGTGAGATCATACATTTTGCACTTGAAAAGGTAAGGGGTCCGGCTAGTATCAATCTCAATATCTGGGAAGACTTCCTTCTGCCACTTGACGGCCACTGTAAATCCAACAGGCATATCCACCATCAACCCACCATAACAATTTCTCCTGTGATCATTATGAATCGCCCCTAAAATTCGACTCGGGAATCCCATTAACTTTCATTCCACTCACTTAATGAAAAAATTATGGCAGTATTGCCAAATTATCATATAAGCAATATGAAGGCCATTGAAGGTTGCCCCGAGAGTCACTGATGGAAGTCTTAGCATCCAACAACAAGCAATCTCCGTGAAACCAAAGCTCAAAAAAGTTTCACCAACCTAATAACTTCACACCGTGATCCACAATACTTCCTTCCCCCATTCGCCCAGCTGCATAACCACAGACCGTCTCGCAAAGAACTTAACCCGCCACATCTCTAACCACTCAAGAAAAAAATCGTTTCTACCCCAATTACCGTCTAAGTCCCAACCTCAAAGCGGCAAAACGGATCGAAAATACCACAACTTTTTACAAGAAACAAGAACAGAAAACGAAAAGGATGGGTGGGTATCGCAGTAAAAATCCCACCTTCAAGCATGTTCGGGACGGATTCCGGTGCTGGGAGCTGAACGAGTGATTCGGCTAGATGGGTTTGTGTTTTGGTGCGGAAACTAAGGAGCTGATCCTTCGTTCTGGAGGGGTCGGTCATTGTTTAAAGGGCAAGGTTTTATTCTTTCTTCCTCATCCTCGTTTAATTTTCTACTATTGATGTTTTGAAATTGTGGGCCAGAAAACAAGAACAAAATAAAGGGCGATGATTTGTGGGCCTCGGCCCAACCATTTCCTCCGGAAAGAAGGGCATAGTCATCTTTTTCTTTCCAACTCCCCTAGGGTTTAAGCTTTTGCCCCCCCTCCCCTTTCTATCGAGACGGTCTGATGACGAGAAACGTCACCGGAACGTTTATATCAGAAGCTGAGCCCTCGAACAGTTCGACCAGCAACTAAGAAACAGGAAACGACACTCGATCAAACGACACCAGTCACACTTCTAGCCACACCCTTAGCCAATATCCCCATACAACTCAAGAACAAATCAAATCCACCCACATGCCGATCGTCCTCTTCCTCAACGCCATCCAGCCTCCTCCAGATTTCTCCTACTCTCTGTCTTCTGTCATTTCTCCCCCCTTAACCAACCCCACCGCGGTGCCGTTGCAACCAACTTCCTTCTCCTTCTTTTTGCCAGTTCTTCCCCCCAATTTCCTGCTCCCTTGCAACTTCGTCCCCAACATCTCGATCCTGGCCTCGGCTTCAGGTCCTTCCAGAGTTGGGCTTCGCTCGCTCTCGGCCTGCAAATCCTGGCCCTCCTTTGCTCCATTGCTCTGGTCCAGCCCATCTACTTTCCTCCCAACGGTCTTAACCACCAGCCGCTCCTCTGCACTTAGCTCCACCTCCGAAATCTGCATCAATACCCCCCTCTCGAAATCACCCTTGTCCTCAAGGGTGACCTGTGGATATCTCTCCTGCAAATCATAGAGGAATTCCCACGTTGCCGCGGATTCCGGCTGATCAGTCCACTTTACCAGCACTTGCGTAGCAGCTCGATGGCCCCTTTTAACTAATTTGCGCTGGAGTATGTATTCTGGAACAGACGGAGCAACTGTTGTGAAAAAAGGCAGTGAAGAGCCATCTGATGCACCTTTGGAATACTTCTTGAGACGGGAAACGTGGAAGGTGGGGTGGATCAACGAGTGTGGTGGCAGCTCCAATCTGTAGGCAACTTCCCCAACTTTATCCAGAACCTTGTAAGGACCAAAGTAGATGGGAGACAACTTGTGGCCATGTTTGCCCTCTACAGAACTTTGTCTGTAAGGTTGGAGACGAACATACACCAGGTCCCCTATATCGAAACTCCTCTCTGAACGCTTCTGATCCGCCAACTGTTTCATTCGATTTTGTGCCCTGCTAATGTGGAATCGCAACAGCTTAAGCATTGCTTCTCTGTCTGTCAATTCCCTGTCCACAGCCTTGTTGGTTGTTGTTCCTGGAATGTAAGGAAGGTGGATGGGTGGCTCATATCCAAACAAAGCTTGAAATGGAGACATGAGGATGGCGGAATGATGGGTGGTGTTATACCACCATTCGGCCAAGGGAAGCCATTTCACCCACATGGAAGGACAGTCCCCACACATACATCGCAGGTAAGTCTCCAGACAGCGATTGACAACTTCTGACTGACCGTCGGTCTGCGGATGATAAGCAGAGGACTTCTTTAGCTCCACACCTTGCAGCGAAAATAAAGTCTGCCAGAAGTCACTCAAGAAAATAGGGTCACGATCGCTAACAATCGACTGGGGCAGGCCATGCAACTTGAATACATGGTTCAGGAAGGCCTCCGCGGCCACCGGAGCAGTAACTGGCTGCTTAAGAGCAATGAAATGACCAAACTTAGTCAATCTGTCAACAACCACCATAATAGTCTCTTTGCCGAAGGACTTAGGAAGTCCCACGATGAAATCCATGGTAATTTCGGACCACACTGAAGCTGGGATTGTTAGCGGTTGTAGCAAACCAGGAGACGCGGCTGTATCGTATTTGTTACGCTGGCACACATCGCAACTCCTAATGTAAGTCCTGATGTCCTTCTCCAACCCTCGCCAATAACAGAAACTTGAGACTCTTTTGTAGGTCGGGTGCACGCCAGAGTGACCCCCTGCTGCAGAGGCGTGGAAAGTATGAATGATGGACTGTCTCAAAGGAATGTTGTTTCCTACCACCAATTTGCCACGCCTTGTAAGTAATTGCTGCTTGAGCTCATAAGGGGGAAAAGGACCTACTTGAAGTTGTTGCCGTACCGACTGCAGGTGAGGGTCAGATTCCCAGCTGAGCTTAATCTCGTCTAACAGCGTTCCTTGGTCCATAGATAGTATTATCGCCATAACTGCTGCACCTGGAATGCGAGATAAAGCATCGGCCACCATGTTCTCTTTTCCCTTCTTGTAAGTGATTTCGTAATCATAGCCCGATAACTTAGACAACCACTTTATCTGCATATCATTATGAATTCGCTGCTCAAGAAGGTATTTCAGGCTTTGATGATCCGTTTTCAGAATAAAGTGACGCCCCACCAAGTAATGACGCCATTTATCCACCGCGTACACAACCGACAACAACTCCTTCTCGTATACTGACAACCCCATGTGTCGCTGTGCTAGGGCCCTACTAATGAAGGCAATTGGATGCCCTTCTTGCATTAGGACGGCCCCAATTCCCGTGGAACTTGCATCGGTTTCAATGACAAAACTCTTGGAGAAATCGGGAAGAGCTAAGATTGGAGCAGAAGTCAGGGCTGATTTCAACTCTTCAAAGGCACGCTGAGCTGCATCATCCCACTGAAAAGCATTCTTCCTCAACAATTGTGTCAGTGGCTTGCTTATAAGGCCATAATTCTTCACAAACCGCCTGTAATATCCCGTAAGACCGAGGAAACCTCTCAACTGGGTGATATTTACTGGTCTTGGCCACTCTTGTACCGCCTGTATCTTCCTTGGGTCAGTGGAAACCCCTTCTTTCTCAATAAAATGGCCTAGATACTCCAGCTTTCTCTTGGCGAATGTACACTTGCTGAGTTTGGCAAATAACGTGTGCCTTTGTAAGACTGTCAAGACCTTTTCTAAGTGCACCAGATGCTGCTCCAAGGTAGTGCTGTAGACCAAAATGTCATCAAAAAAAACCAGAACAAACTTCCGCAGGAAGGACTTAAGCACCTCATTCATGAAGCTTTGAAAGGTCGAAGGAGCGTTTGTAAGGCCGAAGGGCATGACCAAAAACTCGTAGTGGCCCTCATGCGTCCTGAAGGCGGTCTTGTGTATATCTTCCTCCCTTACACGGATCTGATGATAGCCTGACCGAAGATCCAACTTGGAAAACCAACTCGCACCATGTAATTCGTCTAAGAGCTCTTCAATGATGGGAATGGGGAACTTGTCCTTAATGGTGCGAGCATTTAGCTCCCTATAGTCAATGCACAAACGCCATGAATTGTCTTTTTTCTTAACGAGAACCACCGGGGAGTGAAACTGTTCCCTTCCCGTAACTCCTTAAGAGCAGCAATTGGACGAATCAATTCATGAGGACCAAAACGCATTTGCATTGCTGAAGCATACTCTTCCCAACTGACTGGTCCTGTCAGTGCCCTGCCTCGTACAAAAGCGTAATGCCACTCAATCGCAAGCCCCGTTAGATGAATAGAAGCAATACTGACCTTCAGTTCCGGCGGAGTTGCATCCAACTCAAAAAAACGCTCGCTGCGAAAAATCCATTCCTGGACCTCAGTTCCGTCGAAGGTTGGGAAGTCTATCTTCGCTTGTCTGTTCAAGCGGTCTGCTGGCCAGCGGATAGGGGTCTCCTCCCTAACTCTTGGACAAACATGTTCCCCCGACGCCATGACCTCCACCTGTGGCCGTTGATGTTGGTCCTTAACCAAATCCTCCAACGTCAAAATCTTGTCATTCATCAACTCCATTTTACGCATCATCTCTTGCAGCAAATCCTTGACAGAATCGGATTCCATTTGTGCCTTGGACCTCGTTCTGTCTGCTACGTGCATTCCACCAGCGAGAGCCGAGCTTCAAGCTCTGATACCAATTGATGACGAGAAACGTCACCGGAACGTTTATATCAGAAGCTGAGCCCTCAAACAGTTCGACAAGCAACTAAGAAACAGGAAAACGACACTCGATCAAACGACACCAGTCACACTTCTAGCCACACCCTTAGCCAATATCCACATACAACTCAAGAACAAATCCAATCCACCCCAAATGCCGATCGTCCTCTTCCTCAACGCCATCCAGCCTCCTCCAGATTTCTGCTACTCTCTGTCTTCTGTCATTTCTCCCCCCTTAACCAACCCCACCGCGGTGCCGTTGCAACCAACTTCCTTCTCCTTCTTTTTGCCAGTTCTTCCCCCCAATTTCCTGCTCCCTTGCAACTTCGTCCCCAACATCTCGATCCTGGCCTCGGCTTCAGGTCCTTCCAGAGTTGGGCTTCGCTCGCTCTCGGCCTGCAAATCCTGGCCCTCCTTTGCTCCATTGCTCTGGTCCAGCCCATCTACTTTCCTCCCAACGGTCTTAACCACCAGCCGCTCCTCTGCATTTAGCTCCACCTCCGAAATCTGCATCACGGTCGACACAGAATGGGTCTTCTCCTTGCCGGTGTCCCCTTGTCGAAAACCCTAGACGCCGATAAAGGAAGGGCAGGAGGGAATGGCGGCGGTGCCGGGGCAGCTGATTTGGGAGATCGTGAAGAATAACAACTGCTTCTTAGTCAAGGAGTTCGGGAGGGGAAACGCCGGCGTTCGGTTCAGCAAGGAGCCCAACAACCTCTACAACCTCAACAACTACAAGTACTCCGGTAACGTCCCCGCCCCCGTCTCCCCTCGCCTCTTTTGGAATGAATTTTGCGCGCTTTGTGTGGGCTTTCCTGATCGTTGTTATGTTATCACGTGGCGGCGTCGCAGGAATTTCGTTTTGTTGGATAGTCATGGAGTCATAGGGAATTATGCGATCGAATGGGAAAGCTTGCTGTGTAGTTTCCTATTTGACTGGTTTTACTTTCGAATTAGATTGAGGGAGCGAAGATGCTTATCTTCCTTTGTAGTTACTAAAAATGCATTGATTTTGCTCTGTTGTGATAGGTTTGGCGAATAAGAAGACAGTCACGATTCAACCAGGAAAGGATCAATCCGTGTTGCTGGCAACAAGCAAGACTAAAAAGCAGAACAAACCGGCCGCTTTGCTTCACAAGTCTGTGATGAAGAAGGAGTTCCACAGGATGGCCAAGGCTGTCGAGAATCAGGTAATGTTAATTAGAGTTCACTGTTATTGTCGAATATTTGGCCGATTCACAATGTCGGGTGCTGGTTAACTTTTTAACAATGTTTGAGCTAGTTTTTGGCTGTGTCGGTATGTTCAGTTGGATCAACTTATTCTGTACAAGAATATGGAAAGGAAATGTGCATAAGATTTCTGATGTTAACGTGTATTTTGTCTTGTCCAGGTCAGCGATAATTACTATAGGCCTGATCTGAAGAAGGCTGCCCTTGCTAGGCTGAGTGCAGTCAATAGGAGCCTCAAGGTTGCAAGGTCCGGCGTTAAGAAGAGGAATAGACAGGGCGTCAAGGTTCGCGGCAGGAAGTGAAGTTAATTTTATTTAGGATTGAGAGGAATAGACAGGGCGTCACTGGAAGTGAAGTTAATTTTATTTAGAATTGATCTCTGCCCTTGTCTTCTTTGGGGGTTTTCTAAACCCCATCAGACTTCAAGTTTTGTTGTCTTCAAATATTGCTTGTCTATAAGTTCTTCGATCCGGTAGATGTTAGGTGGTGATCTGTTTTCCTTTTTAAAGAATGTTTGTTGGGAACAGTTTATTTCTGTTTATTGAAAGGGACCTCACTTCAAGTCCATGTCCGGGCATCTGAATCCTATCGCAAGAAAGGCAACTGCAGTTGGTTTTCATATCTTGATCTACTGCAATGCTTGAGTTACACTTATGTCCGGAAACTTGATCCCGGCTCAACTATATAAGCAAACCTACTTATAAAATGTACCTGCTTGATAATGGATCCATACTACATTAACAAGGGGTTGATGATTCTGTCCTGCGTGTCTCAGCTTCTGTTCGGAATTGAATTAGTTCGAATTTGGAAAAAGGGACCATCCATCATCAAAATGACTTTCTAGCCGAATGGAACAACCCAATCCCGAAACAAGTCATTCGTGCAGACATCACCCAGTTCTCCTTAAAGGGTTTCCTTGGAACCCAAACGCTGTCCCAAGTGATTAATGATTTTCGCATCAGTAACCAGAAAGACTGGATGGTGCTCTGAAAGAAGGTGATGTGGATCGTCCCATTTTCCCTTGAAGAACCAAACGCCTCTCGAATAAATTATGCAGAAGGCCAATCAAGGTCATGTTTGGGGAAGCTGAATGGTTTATCAACAGATCATTCGTTCCATCTTCTGTTCAGATTCATTGGATCTTTTCATCGGTTTCCTCGGATGTGATTAAATGGCTAATCTTTATTTCATTATATAAGTTATGGAGGCCGAGTTGTGCTTGAATCTCCCAAGCAAGACGGACTGACAGACGGCCTCTGATCCGAAGACTCTCGTTCTGTCCTGCCATATTTGCCAAAAGGCATGGACAGATTTGGGTTTTTATCTCATCTGGTTTGTCCTGAATCTTACAGCCATTTCGTTTGTCTGGGCTATGATTTGCACTGTCTAACGGGATATTGTGGTTTTGTTACCTGTTCCTGAGTTCCAGCCGACTCCCTGGTGGGTATTTGTGTTGCGAATCCTGTGGTTCGCAATTGCTCCATCATCGAAACTTAGACACTAACAAGGTTCTGTCCCGCCATACTTCTGTGTCATATGTCTGTGAGGTAATTTTGGTTTGCTTTCTACGTGCTCGACATCTATTGAGATGCTAATCGGACTTGTAAGGAGGGATGCGGGAAGGGGGACAACTGTGGTGGTGAGAAGTCCCTAGAAGTTGGATGCAGGGGCGGAAACGGGGGCAGTTCTTGGACGATGGGATCTACGGCGGAATACGGGAGATAATGTTCAGGTTAGCAGGAAAGGTAATCTTAGGTCAATTCAGGTAGTGTACGACAAAGATGGCAGACGCGTGATCAGCCAGTTCCACGGAAGCCCTGTGGGGATCCACAAGGTGTCTATCCGCCCTTCTCATCCCTGCGTTTTTTAAGAAATCCACGAATCCACAGAAAAGAATTTTACTGCCATACTGTTGTTTGTAGCCTTACCACATAATTCTAGACTATCCGACGGAGTACATCACTTGTGTGAGCGGCCATGTCAGTCTCTACCCGATTCATTGCATAAGATCAACGAATTCAAGACCAACAAGAGAATGCTGGGGCCCTATGGTGTAGGACATAGAGAGACACCTTTCAATTTCCCACTAGTTGGGATGAGGATCGTCGGCTTCAAGGGGAGAAGCGGGGAGCGGCTGGAAGCCATCGGCCTTCATCTGTCAATGGATTGAGCAGCGATGAAGACTGAAAATTGCAGTTGTAGCTGAGGGTTCTGCTGATCCCGGACAGCGTTATTTACTAGTCTTAATAAGGGGGAGTGAACTCTTTTGGTGGTTCCTCCTCCCCTTGTCTTCCTCGAAGTAAGTTCAGGGCCACCTGCGAAGAACTCAATAGACTACCCCCCCCCCCCCGAGCCCGAGTCATGTAGTCGGTCCTCCTCTCATGCACGTGATGTAATAAAGAACAATTTTTCTGCTCTTAAGCCCAAGTAAGTTTGCAGCCGAGGCAGGCACGGCACAACCCATGAACACGCAATCCACCGTCGTGTTGACGTCACCTGACACCGAAGCGGGTCAGAAAACACGTGATCCTTCGTCCCGTGGGCCGACATGGCGAAAACCAAACCCTGTCATTGCCCGAGGGCTGGACGCTCTCCCAATGCAGGTTGGATAGAATTACTATTCCCAAGGATCCTGGACGTCTTTTTCTGTGGATTGGGGAGGGGGGGGGGGGGGGGATGAGTGTTTCTTACATGGATCTGATGAGCTTAGGGTTTATGTTTTTGTGATGCGGTTGAGATTTAGCAAATGAAGCAGGATGAGGAAGGAGATGATCGAGTGTGTCTGTTTAGTGCGGCAAGGGTTGCATGGAGGACTTCTTATGAAAAATAAAATATTGAACGACTTAATTGTAAAAAGGGTAAAATGAGGATAGGAAGAAGGATGAAGACCTAATTGAGAAGTGAGGAGAAGTTTGAAGAGCTAAAATGTAGTAGGGAAGAGTTATAAAATGAGAAGAGGCTTGAGCTGGAACGACGGTTAGAATCAGTTAGAGGAGACAGGAGGAAACATGAAAAGGAGCAAGCGGAGGCGATTGTGACATTGGAGGAGCAGAAGGCGAAGTTTCTGAACACTTGGCGATTTGGGTTAGCTGGACGGATGTTGTGAAGCGCCGTCTCACTGGAAACTGTAGTGGTGGTGCGGTAATGAGTTGACAAGACTGACTGTGTGGATGGCTGTTTGGAGATGATTCTGTAAGACCGTGATATCGTGACTGGAATTGTGATTACGAGCTGATTGATGTATAGACTGAATTTGTTGAGGAGAATTGAAGAATTGAGTGGATTAGTTGTGTGTTTAGACATGGTATTGAGTGTTTTGACCACGCTTCAAGTGGCAGCTAACTCTTGAGGTGAAGGTAGAATGACGATTGTTGATGCAACAGGAGATGTTTCAGTAGGAATATCTGAGGCTGAGTCAGTAAGAATTATGTTTCAGGAGATGTTAAAGAGATTTGATGCTTTAGAGTCAAGGATAATAGCCATGGAGAGCCATTCTCGTGGTCCGGTAGGCGAGTAAGGGCCGCAGGAGAGAAAATTGGAGGAGAGATGGTATGGTTAGGCAAGCAGGGATTGAATTTCCCGATAACAAATCCATCTATATTCAGAAATCCTAAAATAAATTTTCGAAATCAGAAAATAAAATAGCCAGTACGAGAAAACCTATATTTTCTATCATCTCGGGAAAATATTGGAAGGCAGTAAATGTGCAAGTCATGCTTTTCCATAGTGAGAAATTTTTTGAGTTAGATGGTACCTTACCGAAATTGAAGGTGAGTATTGCTTTGGTTTACCTTTCAGGGTTGACAACAGAGAGGCATTACACTCTTGTGCAGGTACCGAAATCGATGATGAAAATCAGCTTGTTCGCTTTGGATGCCGGTGATGTTGTTTATGTTGCTTATTCCTCTCCATGATTCGACCCTGGGTTTGAGAAAATGGATATTTTGAATTATTCAAGAAGATCAAGTAATCTTTTCACGCAACAGTTTTTATATGGGGAAGAATTTGTTCCTTCTTCTTAGGTCTGAATATACTGGGTCAAATTTCATGCTCTTGGCATATGGAGACGAAAAACAGCTGATTGATTGATTGCCTGTTCAAATTTCAAAATGGCTGTTTGTCATAATAGTAAATCGATAAAATGGGGTCCAAAAGGGCGATTGGACTTCCCTTGACGTTTCGGCTTCTGGGGATGCAGTCAATAGAAAGGCTTTCCAAGAATTTCCCTTATTGTTCTTGCTCCTACCCAGTTTCGACCATGGCATTCACCCAAGAGCTAGAGGCTTCCTCTGGCAAGTTCTACAGGGATTTATTAACTGTTTCGAAACAGAACTGTCTAGTGTGGTTCGTATTTTCGTAGTTATGTTCATTCTTAATGGTTTCTCTTCTGTTGAGAGGTCTGATATTGGGTTCGATTGCGGTCGAGTTGTGGTGAAGTCGGCTGCCTTGCGAGCATACTTACCTGCCTCCTAAGCCCACATACTGGATCAGACTCGTCTTTCATTTCAATATGGGATTGTGTTTGTCCCTTTTTTTGTGGCAATCATTTTCAATACGTTCCTCAAACTCAATCCAACATATGAGCCCACTAAGCTCGACACCTTTTTTTGGTTGAACTGATCCGCACGTGGGTACCTTTTTTGAGTTTCATCGCAAACGGGTGAGGGGTCCCATAATCGGTATTGGACTAAACGGGACTATGATACCAAATGTTAACTGAGCCTTTATTTAAACCGCCACCGAGTGCACCCGCAAGAGTTGGACCGAAGTCGTCAAACCCAATGTCGTCAAACCCAATGACGTCACCTAAGCTATCTAAGGAGAGAAAATAGGAGAGGAAAAAGGATAGAGAAGACGATCACTTACAATTGGCTTTCAAGGGTTGACATAAAATGTGGGAGCATGTGGTGGGAGATTTCCCACTATTTGTCCGACGAAATCCTCCTACCAAATTCTAGAAAAATCTAACAGCCTAATTTACGTAACCATTTCCATTTTATTTTACCGCACAAAAATTCACCAACTCACGGTATTTCCTAGAGAATTCTGGGGCAAGTGTTGGGTTTTAACATAAGGCACGACTTCGTCGATTGTGATCCCGCCAAATCAAAATGAGGATCCGTGAGTACCCCAAACTGAGTTGATTATGGAAGAATTGGGTAAGATTGGCGCTTAGTACCGGCACCGTCTTGCGGTTATTGTGGTTGTAGGGTTTGTCGGCGATGGCAAGCCCTCAGTCATTGCCCTGAGGACCGACATGGACGCTCTCCCGATGCAGTTTGGATTGAATTACTATTCCCAAAGGTCCTGCACGTCTTTTTCTGTGCTTTCGGAGGGGTTGGGATTCTTCCCTGGATCTGATGAGCTGTTGCAGGAGTTGGAGTGGGAGCACAAGAGCAAGGATTCCGGAAAGATGCATGCTTGCGGACATGACGCCCATGTTGCAATGCTTCTGGGTGCTGCAAGAATCCTTCAGGAACACAAGAAGGCCACATGGGTTGTTCATCTCCCTATGCTTGAATTCTTTCTCCCAATTCGTTAAAAATGGACAGATTCTGAGCCTGGGATGGAGGCTGCAACGCAAATGTTTCCTTCTGGATGTAACAATGACGTTTTAATCCCTCATGTTTCTTAAATTCTTACATCGCTACAGGGCACAGTACTTCTATTCCAGCCAGCACAGGAAGGTGCCGGGGGTGCCAAACTTATGATAGACGAGGGAGCCTTGGAGAACGTAGACGCCATCTTGGCTTGCACGTTGTGCCTCACATACCTGCTGGTGCAGTGGCATCGCGGCCTGGTCCGCTTCTGGCAGGGTGTGGCTTCTTTGAAGCGGTTACAGACAGGAAAGGTGGTCGTGCAGCTCTTCCGCAGCATTCAACGGATCCATTCTGGTGACCTCTAATGTCATCGTCATCTCACAACATCTTACATCCCGGGAGGCCGATTCATTGGACTCACAGGTACCATATGGTTGCATACGGTTTCTAGCAAATTTCCTGCTCCAGTTTGATTCGGTTAACAGCAAAATAGTCAGATTCTATTGTTTTCTGTTTCGGGTCTGTGGCAAAATTCAATGGAGGAGAAGCTTTGAATGTGATCCCGGATTCTGTAATGATCGGTGGGACTTTCCGTGCCTTCTCAAAGGCGAGCTTCGTGAACATGAAGTTTGTACAATGGAAGTAAGACTTACCTGTAATGTGAATCATGTGAAGGAAGCACTGAACAGATTATCGGCATCAAATGCCGTGTAATATTCATAATAATCATGAAACGAAAAACTACAAGCCGCACTCCGCATGAACTAACTCAAAGTTTTGCGCAATCTCGACCTAAGTATGTCTTAGTCCCCACATCAGAAGCCAAAAACTTTGGATGTAAGATTCAAAAGGGGTTCCAAAGCACTGGGAGCAAACTTCCTTGCAAAAAGGAAACAAAGAGAAGATGGTTGGTCATTGTAAACGCAAGTGCTACCTTCGGAAATCCTCCTGAAAAATTCCTCTGTGACATCTCCCCTCCCGAATGTGGCCGGATGAGCGCCGCCTCTCGACCAGTCGACATAAGTAAGGCTCCTATTTGCCAAAAGGTGGGGCGACTGTATCAACGACACGGTCTGGAAGTAGAGCTCGTCCACGTAACAAGCAGGGCGGCAGAACTCTTTGGATTTTGGGTAGTATACGTCATCAGCAACCATGTCTACGGCCAGTTTCCTGTTTACTTCGAACCGCTGCGGACCGATGTTAACCTCAGGGGCCCGTTCCAGTCGTACCGGCCTCTTCCATATGGTCCAGGCTCGTCAAACGAGCCCATAAAGCTATGCCTGCATCTGGATAAGTAGAGATAGTTGACGCTGAATTTCTGCAGTGGGATGCATGCTTCAGAGAGCAGGATGAACCATTCATTAGAAAGCACAAAGGAGGTTGGTTTTTTGGGGAGGAGGTAGCTGGAAGAGCTGGGACGGTGGCTTGTGCGGTGACATGCATGCCATGGCGGTCCAATTCAGGTATTACATTTGCTCGATGCAAGTCCCCTTTGATGCTGTTAACAAGGAGAAGTATGGATCCAGAGACGAGGAATAGTTTGTCGTGATTAGTTCAGAATGTCTTACCCATTTCCGACTTTGTGTCCTGAATGTTTCTTTATTTGTTTTGGATTGTTTCAACAAATCAAGCTTGATAATCGAAGCGAATCCGTTTTCTGTGTTAGCGGCCACGTCCTTTTTCATCGAAAATGACGGGCAGGTTATAAGGGCGACCTTCGAGTCCAACAAGAAGACATTTGGCTCAAGTTTAGGCATATCGTCAGTTATAAGGCCAAAGTTGTAGCCGGCCACGTCCATTCAGAAGATGATGAGGATCAGCTTGTTTGCTTTGGCTGCGGATGATGTTGTTTCTGCTAACGTGAAAGATCAAGTTATCTTTTCCCGCAACAGTTTTTCCTGGTGGGCATGAATTTGTTCCACCTTCTCAGTTGTTGGGTCAAATTTCACCCTCTGGAGACAAAAAAACAACGATCGATATTGATTGTCTGTTCAAATTTCAAAATGGCTGTATCTCGTATTAGTAAATCGATAAAAGTGGTGTCCAAAAGGGCGATTGGACTTCCCTTGACGCTTCGGCTTCCGGGGATGCAGTCTATAAAAAGGCTTTCGAAGAATTTCCCTCGTTGTTCTTCCCCCCTGCTTAGTTCCGACCATGGCTTTCACCCAAGAGCCAGAGGCGTCCTCTTGCAAGAATTGCAGGGACATATTCTCGCTATCTCGGAACAAAAAATGTCTTGTCCGGTTCGTTTTCGGTTTTATGTGTTTGTTGTTATGTTCATTCTTAATGGTTTCTCTTCTGTCGAGTGGGTCTGATGATGGGTTCGGATGCGGTTTGAGTTGTGGTGCGGCAAGCTTCCTTGCGGGCATACACGTACCTGCAGTCTTTTGTGAATTCAGTGAAGTTTTATTACCCGCCCCTCTGCATGTTCGTTACGGAGCTCATTCTGAGGCGTCCATCTATTACCGACATTGTTCTTGGCAGTGAGGATCGGGACAAAAGCGAAAAGAAGCTTCTGGAAGTTGGGTTCTGGGGAGGAACCGGCGGCAAGAGCTGGGATGACGGCTTCTTCGACGGCTTGCGGGCTATAACTGTCCAGTTCGGGCATTGCATTTTCTCAATTCAGGTCACATACGACAGGGATGGTGCTTCCGTTAAAGGCGGGAAGCATGGGAACAGAGGCGGCGTCTCTTCCGCTGTGGTCTGTTTCTGATCTTCTGTCAACTTTTTCCTAGTCCTTGTGGGTTTTTCCCCCCCCTAATCTTGTTCGTTGGTAGAACAGATTGATCTCGATTACCCGAGGGAGTTCATCGAATGTGTGAGCGGCCACGTTTCTCATGTTGAAAATAATTGGCTGGTAGTGAGATCCCTGACCTTCGCGACTAACAAGCGGACTTTCGGACCATATGGTCAGTCGGCGGGGTTGTCGTTCACATTCCCCCTCGTTGGTTTGAGGATTGTAGGCTTCAAGGGCAGGTGCGAAGGTTACTTGGACGCAGTTGGATTTCATGTTTCGAAGGACGCATCCCCCAACGCTAGAACGAAAGAGTTGCCGATCATTTCCACTAGGGAAATGATTGAAGAGCTTCTGGTGCACACCCAGCGGATGATGATTGCGTTGAACTTAGCAGATGATGATGATGATGATGATGATGGTTAGCTACTGCTATCGAAGAGTGATATTACTTGTCACTTGGAAATGGAATTTTCTTTCTGAAGAATTTTGAATGATTCTGTTCTGTCTGTTTTTTTAATCTCCTGTTTTGGAATTGGATTGCTTTGAATTAGGATTGTGGGCCATCATCCATTTCCTTCTCCTTCATTTATCGAAATGGGCCATCCGTGCAAGCAGCACCGTGTTCTCCTCAAAGGGTTTCCTTGGTACCCTTCTGTGATTAACTTTTTGCATCATTAACCAGAAAGACTTCAACCAAACGCCTCTCGAATTAATTTTTGCACAAGGTCAGTCAGTGTCGTGTTGGGAGGAGCTGAATGGTTTATAAACTTGTCATTCGTTCCTTCTTCTGTACAGATCCATCGGATCTTTTCATTGGTTTCCTCGGATGGGTTTTTAATGGTTAATCTGCTGATCCGGGACACAAATGTTTCTTCGTCTTACCAAGGGGGGAGTGAACCCTTTGGTGGTGGGTCCTCCTCCCTCCCCTTCCTCCAGTTCAGGACCACCTGCGAAGAACTCAAAAAGACTCCCCTTCACTGGTCTTGTCGGCTGGTGAGTCGGTCCTTGTCTTCTGCACGTGCTGTAATCAAGGGCAGTTTTTCAGTCGAGTCGGGCTCAGCACAGCCCATGAACTCGTAATTTAGCACATGGCCGTAAACCCACTTCTGGAGAATCCCCACTAGATAGACTTGTCCCCTTTTGCCTTTCTATCTTTAGAACGACAAAGTACAGTGGCAGGGTGTGGCTTCTTTGAAGCGGTTATAAACAGGAAAGGTGGGTCATCCAGCACTTCCGCAGCATTCTATTGATCTCATTCTCGCGGCCTCTAATGTCATCGTCAGCTTACAACATCTTACATCCCGAGAGGTCGATCCATCAGACTCACAGGTTCCATATGGTTGCATACGGTTTCTAGCACATTCCTGCTTCCAGTTTGATTCGGTTAACAGCACGACAGTCAGATTCTTTTGTTTTCTGTTTCAGGTCATGACTGGGGAAAAATACCACAGAGGAGAAGGTTTGAATGTGATCCCGGATTCCGTAACGATAGGTGGGACTTTCCACGCCTTCTTGAAGGCGAGCTTTGTGAACATGAAGCATTTTATGGAGGAAGTACGACTTACCTGTGTAAATCTTATAATTTTGTTTGAATAGTTAAGCAAAACTGTATGGATCTAACTTGTCTGATTTCCAGGTGATTATTGACCATGCAGTAGAGCACAGATGCAACGCAACAGTAGATTTCCTGCAGAAATTCTTTCAGGCAACCATTAGTGAAAAGAGCCTGCACAACCACTTCGTCAATGTCGTGTGAGGTCTGCTCGGGACCGACATGGTCCATAACATGGAATATCTGATGGGGTCCGAGGATTTCGTGTTTTATCAGGAGGTCATACCTGGTGAATTCTACTTTGTCGGAGTTGGAAACAACAGATCCTATCACTTCGGGATGGTGCACACGCCCTACTTTCAGATCACTGAAGATGCTCCTCCATCTGGTGCCACGCTCCATGAATCTCTAGCTTCCGAGCACATTCTTCGGCATCCGAGAAGGATATACCCTCACATGAGGAGTTGTATTGTAAGGCGGTTCTTTTCCACGGCTTCTTGACCAGTAGGAACGATTGATATTCATTCTCTATGACTGTTTAACTCAGTAGCAGTGTTATGACACCTTGTGAGAACCGTTCCACTCCAGCCCTTGATTGCCGATTGACAAACAGCGAGGTGTCTCACCAAATATCAGTCAACTATGCACTGAACAGATTATCGGCATCAAATGCCATGTAATACTCATAATAATAATGAAACGACAACTACAAGCCGCACTCCGCATGAACTAACTCAAAGTTTTGCGCAATCTCGACCTAAGTATGTCTTAGTCCCCACATCAGAAGCCAAAAACTTTGGATGTAAGATTCAAAAGGGGTTCCAAAGCACTGGGAGCAAACTTCCTTGCAAAAAGGAAACAAAGAGAAGATGGTTGGTCATTGTAAACGCAAGTGCTACCTTCGGAAATCCTCCTGAAAAATTCCTCTGTGATATCTCCCCTCCCGAATGTGGCCGGATGAGCGCCGCCTCTCGACCAGTCGACATAAGTAAGGCTCCTATTTGCCAAAAGGTGTGGCGACTGTATCGACAACATGGTCTGGAAGTAGTGCTCGTCCACGTAACAAGCAGGGCGGCAGAACTCTTTGAATTTTGGGTAGTACACGTCATCGGCAACCATGTCTACGGCCAGTTTCCTGTTTACTTCGAACCACTGTGGACCCTTTCGCCAGTCGGTGATGTTAACCTCAGGGGCCATGTTCCAGTCGTACCGGCCTCTTCCATATGGGCCAGGCTCGTCAAATGCGCCCATAAAGCTATGCCTGGATCTGGATAAGTAGAGATAGATGACAGTGAATTTCTGCAGTGGGATGCATGCTTCAGAGAGCAGGATGAACCATTCATTAGATATGTCGAGCAAAGCGTTAGCCAGGAGTCTCCTTTCTGCATCACACATGCTCATCACGCCCCACTCTGCAACCTGTGCAATTACCCATATCATCAAAACGCCCCAAACCCATCAAATCCACAACAACTCAGGTTGCAATTACGCATCCGCTAATTCGATGGCCAGCAAAAGCTTTCTGCGTGAGCACCGGATGTAAAAAGTAAAAGACAGATTTCCAAAAGGTTGGGAAAACCTTTTCTTGTTACATTTACAACCGCATTCACAGCACTCGAAGAATCGAACGAGCAGACTGATAGAAAAAACATCAACCGCAGAAATAGGCCACAAATGAATGAATTTATCACACGGACACTTACTGCAGCCACCAGGAGGGGCATATTTCTTCATCAATGTCAACTAGATCCCAAATTATCTACACGGATCAGATTGAAGTCGATTAATACCTGGCTTGGAATTTGTCTCCGGTGGAATACAGATGACGCTGGAAAGTCTGCAACATATGCCGGATGCGAGTGAAGGTAAATCGAATACATGCCCTCATGCCCCTTAAAGAACCTCTCCCAAATTGGTGCCAACGGCAGTGGCCCCTTCGTCAAGAACAAGAAGGCGATCTTCGGGACTCTCTTAAATGGGTAAGCCTTAACTCGAGGAACGAAGGACGCCCGCCAGAACAGATCCGAGTCATTCATATTGTGCAACAAGTTCGATAAGGGGTTAACCCAACTCGATACACTGCTAGGCTCATCGAAGCAAGGCCTAATATTGGACTCCGCAACGGGTGCCACAGAAATTTGATTCTGAATCCCAAAGTACTTTACAGCAAACATGCTAGCAATACAAAGACCAAGACCAACCAGCAGAAAGGTTAAGGAAACCATCAAAAGCCGCACCGGCAAGGCACCGGACTTACTCATTCTCACCGGGGCAGCCTCCTTCTCCTTACCCTCCTCCATCGCAGCAAACCTCGATGTCATCTTTACCTCAACTCTCTTTCCAAACACCCAACACTAAACTCATCCCCTTGACCCAAGACTCGTAAAACCCGAGAAATTCAACTCCTTATTTATTATCAAGAGTACTTATTCCCCCATTCCCTCCCTGAAACCAGCAATAGGTTCGTACCAAAGATTCAACGATCAACCAAACACTCCACAGTAATCAACCAAGATCAGTTACCCAGCTTCAAAAGGCGCGACTTTGAGGACGCCCCACAAGCACTCCCCCAACCAAGAGTACAAAATACCTAACCTAACAAGGAAGCAACGTCCTAAATCCTAGGTGGGGCACAACGAGAGCGAACACAGTAGGGAATCGGAGATCGCTATTACCATGTGCGATCCCCCTCGGGTCGCATCTCGCCTGTCTGAACACCCAGAGAACACCACGAGACGTGCATCCACTAATCAAAGGGAATGCCAGATCACGGGGAAAGATTCCATCCCTCTGCGCATCACCAGCGAAAAATAAAATAAAAAGTAACAAGTTTGCAGTCCCCCAGATATTCAGTCAAATTTCGGAAGGACCCCCTCCCTCCACACTCTCACAAATCGGGGGGGTACAACGTCGGCGGTTCTGAAAATTCAAAGCCCCGACTTGGGGAAATGGGAAAGGAAGGGAGGGATCTGCTTTACTTTATGCCGAGGACGAGGACGAGGAGGAAGACGAGGAAGAGGAAAGAAGCAGACAAAAGCGAAAACGGTTTTGTGTTGTCTCGTGTCCGAGCGGCTCCTGTCGCATGTTTGGGGGTTGAGAGGGGATTCATTCCGTTGGGGAGACTACAAAGCAAAAATGCATCATGTGCCCCGATGTCTTCGCTTCAATTATCTTAATCAGTTAATGATTAACGTGGTGTTGGATTGCACATTAATATCGGTTTCCTTTCCGAAATTGTAAAAAATATTTACATCGTGATTCAGGCACATGAAAAGTTTCTCCTTTGGTGGACAACAGGGGGCGACCCTATTTCAAGAAGGGTCTGATTCATGCAACTACGGCAAAAAGATTAGATCCTTACATGTTAAAGAGGTGACGAAAACAGGGAGTTAGTCGCGCCGGCCTCGCTCTTCCTGTATCGACCTGAAGATACGGGCAGCCGACTCTGAGGCTGATTTACGGTTGTGAGGGACGACCTTGATGACACTGCCTCCTGGCCGGTCGCTGCTCTGTGTCTCGACCGCAGCTTGATCCGATGGTTGTTCCACGGGGAAGAGGAGGAGCGTGGATGCGCCCTTCGTTGGGTCCATGGGACTGCTTCCTGTACTCCCCTGCGTCTCGCGGAACTTCTGTGACTTGCTCCCGTGTTTAGAGACTGATACCACTTTGCTTACCTGCGTCGATACATTGTGCGAGCTCGGGGGATGGAACTGACTTAAGTTGGCTTCCCCAATTGAGAAGCGGCTGTCCGTAGGATTCATCACCGGCAAGCTGATGGGAGGAAAGTAGGAATGGTTGAGGCCGAATACCTGATGATGATGATGAGAAGATGGAATCCTGAAGGCAGCGCTTGGGTCCCTGAGAGTAGGACCGCCGCTTATTGGTACACAACCTCCATAAACTGGTGCCACAAATTCACCGCTGATCGGAGGGCAGGGACCTGTGTATGGTTTGTACACTAGACCTTCTGAAGGCAACATGACTGGAACTAACCAGTGGTTTCCGGCAGCTGGGTAACACATTGGATAAGCCATTTGTTCTGGCCTCTTGGCAAAGAGATCCTTTCTGATGTCACTGTTTATGGGGGAAAGAGGAATTTTCGCCGTCGGAGGTTTTCCTGGAGGATTCCCACTTGTTTGATCTTTCCGGGACGACTCAAAAGGACGTTCCGGAGGGGCTTCTATTGTTCGAACGGTTTCAGCAGGAGGCTTTAAAGTGTCAAGGCCACAACTAACGAGAAGATCAGGAGATCTTGAAAGCAATTTTTGTACCTTAAAAAGGAGCAAAATGACGGCAGTTTCATCAAATATGAATCACCAATTGATTACATGAAGAGATTTCAAGGAAGGAAGAACTAGAAATTACCTTTATCAATCTGTGCAACTCGAATATTTGCACTCCGAAAACTCTTTGTTGACTGCAGATAGCAACACAAGCCTTAATATAAGAACTGGCAACATGTGTCTGTGAAGTGTTAACAACATGAAAAAAATGATTTTTCTAGTAAAGATCCTCCAATGAGAAATCATTAGACGCACTAACAATAAACATATAACTCGGATATCTCCTACACCAACAAGGCATGACAGTACTAGCATCGAGAAATCTTGAATTCAACACATTCCTCGGAAGACAGCACATGCCTTGATGAGCTGAAAAATAGTCATAATGTACATATGCCCAAAATAAGAAAGAACAGGCAAATTTTTTAGTGTGTGCCATCAAAATGAATTCATTCCTGAGATAAGAAGCTATGCATCCCCTCATAGAGAAGTGGCAGAAAATTGTGACCGAGGGAAGCTATATAATAACTTCTGTTAGAAAGTGAGTGAAAAGAGTTTCTTACTCGATCATGGCTCTTCTTGTTTTCCAAAATAGCTTTTCACCAATTGCTCCAACAACATCATCCGGCAGAATACCTATTACGGATGCAGACTCTGCGATGACCATGTCTGGAAACTGACATCTCTTAGTCGCTTTCACATCACATTGCTGGGCCTCATTGCTCTTGCCATCACCTTCTCGTGTGTCATGGTCTGTTTTATTCTCAGATTTGGCTACACTTGTAGCGTCTCCTCTAACTGAGGTCTCATTTTTCTGGAAAGAATGACTGTCTTGCAATGGGCCCTTAATTCTGGGCAACTTAGGCGATGCACCTGATGAATTGCTCATACACTCTAAAGTAGCAGATTCGCGGGGCCGCTTTGGCGGCTTGCATCTACTATTACCATGGGATGGCGATGAAGATGCATTAGATGCAACTCTTGCTGAAAGGGCAGGATCCGGAGTCTCTCTAGGGCCAAGGCTTTCTGTACACATTTCATGCTCATTCGAAACTGGATCTTGTGAATTCATTCTGCACTGGTTCTTCCCAGGTCTCGCAGGTTCAGCCTTCTTCTCTAAACAACTCTGCTTTTGGCTGGAAGAACCCAGATTGGAGCAAGGGTTTCGCTCGGATAATTTCTCATTCCAATCATCACAATATGTAATAGGTGTCAACTTTGCCCGTTCTAGAACCACAGCATCATCTTCCCTTATCCGCTCTCCCCAAACTGGCGCTTTGTCACCTTTCATTCTTTCGAGAAAAGTTGGATTGGCACTAGAATTCGACGAATGCCGCATTTTCGATGCTCCAAAATGTGTAGTTATTGCAGTCTTTGGATTTCCTTTCTCCTGTGTTGGTGTTAACTTGATACCCAGAGTAGTAACATCACGTTTCCCAGAGAGATACTTCACTGGTGAGCTAGAAGTCGGAGTCAGCAGGTTGATCTGATATGCCCCGCTCTACAATCAGAAGAGTTTGCCACGATTAGGAAGAACGAAATACAGAAACAGAAACAGAGAGATGACCACATACCTCTTATACCAACCACGCATTATGGAATTACATATCACAACCTATCAGATCTCAACAAAAATAACAACGACACGTACAGACGTCGGTCGTGCTGGAGAAGCTGAAGAGGCCGCCCCGTTTTGTGACGCAGGGGAAGACGGCGACACGGCCGTCGAGCTGAACTTCTGCAAAGGGATGCTGTGTTGCTCATACAGGGCCATCTTGTTCCTCGGGGGAGCCCTCGGACCACCTTTCTCCCTGTCATTCACATGCAGCCGAGGGAACAGGGGACTCATCTGCTTCCCCTCGTCTTTCACATCTTTCATCATCATCATGAATCAACCACTCTCAATCTCATCCACCGAAAGATTACCCAAAGTCTCAAGAAAGAAGAAAAAAGGAAAAAAAAAAATATACCCCAACCCCAATTCAATCTCACACGAAGCAGATATCAAAATCGCAACTCCTCATCTTCGCCCCAGAGAGGAACAAAATTCCCAAGTTCAACATCAACAGCATGAGAACAAGAAGCGAATCCTCGCCAGTGAAAGAAAAACAAAAAAAAAAGAGAAGAAAAGGAGAAAGGGGATGGATAGATTTGGGTGTGGAGAAAAGGGAATGAAAAAGGGTGCTGCGTGGGAATGCCACTACCGCAATCCAACAGAGGATCTCATCACCGTCGCCAACAACAACACATTAGAAGTGGTAAGAAAAAAAAACAGTGGGAGAAAGATGCTGCGGGACCCGAGTGGATGGATAGAAATGAACCGAAAGAAGGAATAAAGCCAAACTTCAATCTGTGAAAACTTGGGGGCAGAAATATCCTACCCGTCATCCCGATCCAAATTTGCAAAGCCACTCCCGCGGGGGACCCACAAGTTCCTCTCTGACGACAAATATGACAGGGTTGAGATTCCCGATGAAGAGGAAGCGGAATTCAATCGAAAGGTCGTAACTTGGGTTGTGGTGGGTCAGGAGAGGGAGGAGTATAAGGACAAAAGGTGGGAATCGGTGGAAGGTTTCGGACCGCATGTTTTTTGTATTTCCCATGGAGGTTTTTTACCGTTTCCTAGGAAGTTCCTTTGTCCTGATATTTTCTTTCTTGCCGATGGGTCAGTTTTTGGTCTTTACCGAATCTCCTGCTTCTTTCTTTCGTAATTTCTGTTCTTTCTTTTGTTTATTTTCTTCCCTCTTGTGTTGTACCAGGTGGTGGGGGGTGATGTGATTCCAGTTCTAGAAGAGAGAAGCCATAAAGTCACTTCCCCACCTGGGTTTTAAAAGTTGGCCTCCCTCTCTCTTTCTGATCCAATACAGCGGACAACATTATTTTTTAACAATTATGAAACCCTTTTGATGTTTGGTTCGTTGTAAATTCGACCCCCTTTTATTTGTTTGTCTTATGGGCCACACTGCGGTTAACCTGGCTTCGGTCCATAATCCTATGGGCCCATCTTCATCGCCATTCAGTAAACCGTTCGTCTCACACCATGGGCCTAAGCCCAAAATGCATCATTTGGGGATAATGGTGCGACCGACTCCATGCTCTTAGGAGGAGCCTAAGTGTTGACATGACAAAAATCTTGAACCTAATTATGAAAAGCTCATCAATCCAGAGCCATTTAATGAGAAAACCTGCAAAGCCATTTCGCTAAGCCATAACAAGTCTACTAATACAATGACAGAAATTTTAGGCCCATTTTACGAAAAACCCGTAAGTCCAAAGGTATGTAAGAGTTTTTGGAAGCCCACCATTATGCGAGCCCGTTAGGGAAAGAACTAAGTATATGAAGGCAAAACCGTAAGCGTCAGAGTCTACGAAGACCAGAACACATCTTGATTCCGAGATTTCCGGAAAAGTAGTTATGGGGCCACGATCCCATGATTTGAAACGACCTTCAGGTGGAGAAAATCCGGGGACACGTCTCTAGTTATCTGATATGATATAAAAGAGGGTAAGATTCTTCAAAACAAACAACATTTATCTAAGGCCAAAGAGCATTGTTTGTCTAATAACCTTCGGTTCTCAGCCCTCCAGCGTTCTACGTCGATGTGAATGAGCATTATTAGAGTAATTATTCGCATACCCATTTACTTTGTAGTCCTTGTCCATGAAGTTTTCTACTTGTGCCGAGATAAAAGAGCTGGGCTGCCTGACTCTATTGGCTCTAGGAGCATACTCGTCCCAATCTACTTCGTCGTCTTCGTAGACTTGATTAGGACTGATCATTCTCGTAGACCCGTCACGAGTCCATTCCCAGTCTATGTATTCAGAGTATGAATTTTCGTAGGGACACATGTCTTTTCTATGGACATCTGACATAAATTGTTTCACCAATGATTTCGCTCTATAGACAGAGTCGTCTACATGGGGTCTCGCATAGAAACTTTCTCTATAGGGCTGCTCCAGTCTATTGGAACCAGGCGGCTAAGAGGAAGAAGGCCTAGTGGGAGACACTTTCTCGCCATAGACATCCGCATCGCCCTGAGTGGTATTTCCCCATACATCATCCTATCGGAATGACACAACACGTTTCCTAATAGTCGTGCGCCGAGCATCTCCCATAAAAGAATTAATATGATCGCCCGGTTTTGGGCTAGATGTTGTCTTGAGGAGACTTCTTATCATTTCTTGCATTTCCATATTTTCCTTTTGCATTTCAGCCATATTTCTTTCCATATTGTGCCTATTTTCCTCTCGTTTCATACTTTTCTTTTGTATTTCTATATTTTTCTATAATTCTTTCGTTAAACTCTATATATTCAATTAGCCGGGAAGTCGAATCTACCTTGAGCTGTACTTCCAACTAAGGATCCTGTCAAACCCTGATTCTCTCCATTTAATGGAGAAGGGAGTAGATCCTCATGGTATTTCTTACCATTCTAAATGGTCAATTCTTCGACTCCCACTGTGGTTGCCAAAAACGTGTTTGCGTCGGAAACGGATCACGTTGGGAATATTTGGCACGAACACACACAGGGGTTCAGATGTGGTCGCCAATAAATGAAATAGATTAATTATATTAATAAAAGATGTTGAATGATGTCTTACAAATAAATCGAAAAGCTTACAACCATAAAAACAAAGAAAATGGTGATGATGCGGATGGTGGTGACGTCGTAGACTCGCTGCTGGCGCCGTAGATTTGCGGACTCAAGTGATAGAATCTGGTCTCTGGAGGTGTGGTGGACGGAGTATGGTCGAAAGTAGCGGTGGATGTGGATACTAAGGCCCTACAAGCTCACCCTAGTGACGAAGTGAAGGCGGGATTAGGTTGTCAAGGGCGGGAGGCTCACCCTGACGATGGAGTGATGGTGGAGTTTTGGTTGTTAAGGAGGCTCACCCCGACGATGGAGTGATGGCGGGGTTTTGGTTGTTAGGGGCCGGAGGCTCACCCTGACGATAGAAGGATACCAAGGGCCGTAGGCTCACCCTGGTCTGAACGCCTGAAGACTAAAAACTAAAAGGGTTGACGATCAATATACTGGTTAGCTTTGAATGTTTGTCATGTCTTGCTAAGAAGGATCTTCTCCCTTTTATACTAAATCTTAGTGTGCCTGGGATATTTGACACGTTCTCAAAGTATCTTCCCTAGTCGTGATCTTCCTAACTGACTTCTAGAAATCTTGGTGACAAATTGATCCTGGTAGACATGGCTTTTATCCACATCGTCTATCAGTTTGGACTCGCGTAGACTTAACAGCTTCTCTTTCTTATATCAAATCAGATAAATGGAGACGTTCCCAAGATTTCTCCACCTGAAGATCTTCAAATCATGGGAACGTGGCTCGTAATTTTTTTTCTAAAAATTTTGGAGTCAAGATCTTTTCTGATCTTTGTAGATTCTGACCCCGACGGTCCTTCGTAAACTTAGTACTTCCCTGACGAGCTCATATAACGATAGGCTTGTAAACACTCTTAATGACCCCTGAACGTATGAGCTTCATATAAAATGAGACCAAAACTTCTTATTATTGTCTTGGTAGACTTGATACGAGTCAGCATGACTTTGTTCATAAAATAGCCTAAATTTATGAGCTCATTATAATTAGGTCTGAGATTTTTGCCGTGTCGAGAAATACTAAAACGCAAAAAGTCAAAGTACTTTTTCTTAGGCGGAAACCATTCGCCCACGGAACACCCCGCGAACGAGAAATTGGACGTCGCGGGCGTAATTCTTGCACGCTATTAGAAGGTTGAAATTGATGACATCCAAGGAGCAAAGGTTACGGAATAGAGACTTGTGTACGGCAGACCAAGTCTTGAAATGACCCGATGCTAATAATCTTAATGTCAAAACAAACTGTTGCGCTGGTCATCCCGCTGAGGCCACGTTAATTTTGCAAGGTTTTGGGATATTATTGACTGGTAAGTACTGTACGGAGCGTTTTCATTTGGGTTATTTTCATGGGCCTGGGCTGCTGCTGTTGGAAGCCCACGATGATGGGGGGATGGAGAACTTTTTTAATTGTAAGAAAGCAAGATGTGTATGCATGCATGTGTTGGTTTTTTTTTTTTTTTTTTTGGGGGGGGGGGGGGGTGGTTTAGATTGTTGGTAAAAAGTCCATCCTTTTGATGATGAATGTGAATGCAAATAAAAGATTGCCCCCCCAACTCTTTCTTCAGTTTCAACCCTTTTTTTTGTGTAAGAAGTCCTGGGTTTGAAATTAAGAGGGGAGAGAAGTTTGCAGAATTCAAAGATAATCAGCTGTAGAAGAAGAAAAAAAAATATATAAAAAAAAGATTTTGACTTTGGGCTCCTATAAATAGATGACAGAAGAAGAGGTTGTATCCAGTTCCAATCCTATCCCTGCACTACTTACACGTCCAGGATGACTACCAGCACCAAGAATATCCGAGTTACCGCCTTCCTGGTGTGCCTCGTCGTTCTCGCGGCAGCTGTCCCGAGAATGATCACTCCTGCAGACGCCGCTCGGTTTAACGAGCGAGGTAAAGGGGATATCCTGTCCCACTTAAAATTGTGGTCGTGATCGATTTCCCTAGAGATTCATCGTGGATTTTGCCCTCCGCAGGTCTCCAGCAGACGGATGGACCGATATGCCCTGCCTGCGTGTGCTGCGAACCCCCGCCTCCGGGGAAGTGCTGTAGCCGGTGCTGCGCTTACCCCAACGAGCCGTCGGCCTCCGCCGATCCGTGAGACGTCCCGAAATATCCTCTGGAGTGTACTCGTTCACAGTTTTCTGCTGGGGTGTAAAACTGTGAATTTGTCAAACACATAGAATAAGCTTTCCGTAAGACTTGTAATAAAACAACTACAGGGGAAACTTCATTACAAAGTAAACAAAAGTAGTCTTCAGGCGTGCTCCTTGAGACGTCTCTCGCGAATCGATAATCCTAACGGACGGTGCAGGCACGATCACGAGATTTACAGTAGAATGGAATGAGACGAGGCTTACTTGGGTTGTTGCTCCCTCTAATAACGTAAAGACAAAAATGAATTAGCCATCTAAAACAAAAAAGCAGAGTATTAAGTGTGCTAAAAGTTTAGGATGTCTGTTGGTTCAATGAAATAAATGATCACGTCCAATAATATTCAATCATGATCTGTTTAATTTGATTCAAGTAATTTGACCACCCGGTCCCTCCCTCCTTCCTTACATTTCACAATCACAAAAAAAAAAAAAGGAAATCAACTCTGGGAATACAATCGTCGGGGTTTGATTCACCTACGGGAATGGCTTTTGGGGATCCTCACCACTCAATAAGGCTCTTATGCAACCATATGTATTCAGGTGGGTTTGTCTTCATTTGAGCATGTTTGTGCCACAAAATAAGCTATAAAATGGCTTGTCCCCAAACATGGCAGGACGAGCTCTCAATGTAGATGCTTTCTCGACAAAATCTCATCTCCGCCATTCAAATCAAAGGTGAGGGAGATAATGAGTGGGTTGGCTCGGACAGAAATGTTACGATTGCAACATCATCACCTAAGGTGTGAAAGTGAACTTGGGGACCGACTTTCTTGGAAGTGGTCTGAGGGGCCACTGTCAAGCGAAGAAGACGGTTAATTGAGCGAAAACTAGTGGAGAATTTTGAAAGATAAAAAAGCAATAGAGGTGGGAAATGATAACGCTCAAGGAAAGGTGAAAAGGTGAAAGGACATTCTATTTCCGGAGGGTTTTAAAGGAAAATGGGCTATATGTTTCCCACCGAAAATTTCTAGGTCGTAGGTCCCCAACAAGAATGGATAACCCTGTCCTGGTATACGGAGGTCACCTAATACACCTATCATGACTCGTTGTCATCGTTTGGACTGCACCCCTCACAACTTGCTGTCATTGTTCGCTAGATAACGAGTGAAGTTTGATTCCAATGATCACTTAATGTTGGATATCGCTTATATCCTATTCGTCCAAAAGAGATTAATAGTTTCCAACTCTTTCAAACAAAAGACATGAGACACATGTCGTTAGATCGAGAAAGTAGTCGAGATTTGACTTGACAATGAAGAAAAGGAGGCGACTTAGTAAAAGTAAAGATACGACGTGACCAAAACTACTTGACAGAAGATAACTCTGAGATCTTAGACAATTGGTTGGGATTTTAGTATAAATAGGTTTTTCATGTACAATAAAAACAACGCGATTAAAATTCAATCAGAAAATGAGTTGTCACTTAAATTTTAATTTTCAGACATTCATATTCTTTGTTGTGTTTCTTTGTTGTGTTCTCAGTGTAAGAAAGCCGCTTCCATCGTCAAGGACGGACTCCACTTGGTGAGTGCAGAATTACTTTCTCTGAGGTTTCCCTGAAGTAAGGAGAGGATGCTGCGGCACTGGGACCATTGAAGATAAGTCAACAGGAACTTGCCCCAGTGCCACTCGGTATGTCTTCTGGGACGGCGTCCATCCTACTCAAGCAGCAAATCAGATCTTAGCCGATGTTTTGATCCTCCAAGGCCTCTCCCTGATATGAACAGGAAATTGCTCTGAAACGATCCTAACTACAGCATGACATGACGACCCTTGTTCGAGCTTGTCTTCACTTATGTATGATCCTTATCGACAAACCGAATTCTTGTGCCACTGGATATTACCTTGTTTTGTGACAATTTAAGAAGTCAAGCTGTTCTGAGTCAAGAGCGTTTAGCAGCAGGAACTCAACAGTATGCACGATTCAATGTATCACAGGATTAAAAGGTAGTAGCTTATTACAGACTATGGAATGGTAGAGGAAGAACTAGCTACTGGCTCTTTGACGAGGGTTTGATTGATTTCCAGCATTTAGGAGAAGCTTTGAGCGGACTTCACCAACCAGTGCCCGCTTCCACATTACTAGTAGAATTAGCCTCCTTCAGCACTTGTTCATCACTACCGGCCTGATCCGGCAACGAATTCTGAACTTGTAGCATCTTTTGGAGGTCAGATTCATTAATCTCCAGCAGCATTTGTGTCACCCTTGGCCTAGAATCAGGCTACGGCAAGACATAACTTAGTTTCAGTTAGTCAATTAAAGCAAACACGTTTAAACTACCGTATTCTAATTGAATAAGGACATAGAGAAACCTCGATCTTCTTGAGCAGAGGATAGAAGAGCTCCTCAAGGTTTCCACCAGTGTTAACTTGGGTAGATGCTGCTGGGGAAGCAGGTGCAACCCATGACCTGTTCACATTCTTCCCATAACCAGGCTTCAAACCCCCTCGACGACCATGAGGGTGACGTTCCAGAGAGGCTAATGACTAGCAAAGAATTGACGGCAGTCACAATGTCAGTAAAAAATACTACGTCGTGCAGAATTAGGGAAACTGATAGATATAAAGCTAGAAATAACAGAAAAAAGCTATTTTGCTTGGGAGACAATGTGGCAGCAACATGAATCCCTGCTGAGGATCTTATCGGCATCAGTAAATAAAAAAAATGAGGCGAACAAATTGTGAGATACCTGACGGGAAGTCTTCTCCTTGTTACCCTCCAACTTCTTCATAAATCTTCCAGAAAACTGACAGGAATACTAAACAAGAATGAAAGGAAGCAGTAAAAGGTAACCAAGAACAGGGAAGTAATAGTAGACTGATTAACGGGAAAAAAAAAGTTAATATTACATGCGTTGAGGAACTTGAAGGCATACTGTCCTCCGTCATCAGGATATTAGGACGGGGGTGCACATACTGATAGGTGAAGGGTACTGGATGAGATACCAAGGGGTGCTGGAAAGATATCAAAGGAAAGTTGTAGCGGTTAGGAGAGTAACGGGCATTCAGATAAGATGGCAGGAAAGGCCGCGATCCAGGATGCAGTTGATGGTCTTGCAATTTCTGGTGTTGATCCTCCTTTTGCCTTGCGAGAGCCACATATAGAGACTTCCCTTTGAAGGTAGTACCTAAATAGAGAAGCCAAGAAAAATTCACACTTCCCCTTATCCAATATGCCTAAAACGAGCGAACGCACAAAGCTAATGGTAACATCTCATACCATTCAAAGTACTCAATGCCCTCTGGGCTTCAGCAGGAGAGGAGAAGCACACAAACCCAAACCCTTTGCTATAACCATTGTTTCCACGCATCACTTTCACGGAAGTTACCTTCCCGCAAGAACAGAAGTATTCTTGGAGTTTGTTCTCATCGATGGAGAAATCAAGATTCCTGACATACAAATTGCAATCATGCTTCTGAAAATCACTGAGGATAGCCGTCCTGTGGGAGTTTTTCAGCAGCTCATCCCTTTCGAATCTCTTCTGAGCCCTCCCGACAAATAACTTCTTGGTTCCTGTCCAGTTTCCGCAAATGTGAGTAAAGTCAGCCATACACGAGTTCTTAACTACAAATACAAAATCAAGTTACCCATTTGGGTGCCATTCAAGGCCTCCACAGCTTTCTTCGCGTCTTCAGTTATCTCAAAATTGACAAAACCAAATCCTCTTGATTTTCCCCTAGTATCCTTCATTATAACCACATTGGAGACCTTGCCATAGGCAGAAAACTTCTCTTGCAGGAGATCCTCAGTGACATCTTCTTCCAAGTTTTTCACATAGAGATTTGTAAATTTGGGTTCTTCGCAGTCCAGATGTCTCTCACTTTTCTTGACAAATTTGGACACATATCTGCAACAGATTCCAGATTGATTTATCTATATGTGTGTTCGGCTACTCAAACATTCACAGTGAACAGAAATGGGATTCTATCTCAGGATTTCATTCACTCGGATGAAAGCAAGAAAGGAGCAGTTGAATGCCTAAAAGATTCTGGACATGGCAACTTCAAATACACGGCATCCGCGTAGATTCGCAAGCACAGGCATTGCATTTCCGTTAACATTTTATCAATAAAAATAAAAATGAAAACTAACAAGATAGTCGCTTACATCTTCTTCCCTTCGAGGGTCGTATCATGGAGTGCATTCAGAGCTTTCAGAGCAGATTCCTCACAGTCAAACTGGACGAAACCAAAACCTTTACTCCTCCCATTCTCTTCAGCGACCTTGCAGGAAAGAATGGTGCCAAACTCGCCGAAGATGCTATGCAAGCAACTGCTGTTGATACTAGGGTGCAGGTTCTTCACAAAGAGGTTCGCGGTCCCGGCCTTTCTTGTTGCAGGGTTCCTCTGAGACCACATTATCCTCATTGGCTTGTCCTTTAAACTCGCATGGTTGAGGCAAGCCAGTGCCTTGGATGCTGTACCCACAAAACGAGACAGCGTCAAGAAACCCCAATCACGTTGGAGCTAATTTATCATTTAACACAGCACAGTTTATACTACAGAATAGAAAGTGCTGCAGAGAGGCATAAAAATAAAAGGAGAACTGCCGGCCTCCGGCCAAGAAATCCGTCTATGTCAAGCGAAATCAAGAAAAGTGGGAGAACAGAACCAGTAACTTGTTTTCCGTCGAAACTAATCAAGTCAATAACTCAAACTCAAGAACTCAGTTAGTGTTCTCTCTCATCAACACGCAGCGGCCGAAAAGACTTCCCACAAAGCAGCACTCAGCGTTTCACTTCAATCGAAGTAAAGAGACCCAAAACAGGGAAAAAGAAAGATCACAAGTCTTGAAACAGAGGGCAAAGAAACCGAGTCAGGACCATGAGAGGGGCTGAAGAAGTTGACGTAGGCGTAACAGCGGGACTTCCCGGTGAGCGCGTCTGAGCAAACCCTGACGGAGGCGACCCTTCCCATCTCCCCGAACGTTGCCAGCAGGTCAGACTCGGTTACCTCAGGGCTGAGGTCTCCGACGTACAGCGAGCCCCTCTTACCGGGGCCGCTATCACCCTCCGCTTCTGGCCCCTCCTTTCTCGGCGTCGTCGTCGACATCTCCTAGGGATCACTTTGTTCTCTCAGCAAAATTCTGTTGGGATTCGGGAGGAAAAACGAAGGTGACGAAGATGAAGGAACGCGAGGGCTCGTAGTTTGTTACAACGGTTATGTTGTGCGCGGAGTTGGTACGGGAATGTACGGCCTACGAGGGAGTAATACGCTGCGGCGCCGTCCGCGCAGGAGGGGAGATACTCTCCGCTGGATGATCGACACGTTGTTCTGGACGCTTTTTAATGGTGGGTCGCGTCGTACCTGATCAAACAGATAGGTGCGGGAAGGTGGGACGCCGGGTGGACGATGCCGTTTCTAGATAAGTTATAACCGTCCGTTTTTGTATAAACATCTAAGTAGGAAGAAAAGGTATCAAAAGGAGCTAAACGAATGCACTTTCCGGGGCAGCTTAGGTGCCGCACCACCTCGCGTATCCTTGAGGACCATGGCGAAGTTGGCCAACTCCTGCTTCTGCACCGATTCCGAGGACTCTGATAATTCCATGTCCTTTGACCGATCTGCAATCCCGACGTCGCTGTTACGTCGACGCATTTGGAACTCCTTCGTGTCCTCCGATTGGAACTCCTTCGCGTCCTCCGACTTGAAACTCCTAAGCCTTCGGATATCCAAGGAGTGTCTGGACGAGCTGCCCGGGGGGGTCGTGTACCTACAGCTAGTCCAGTGCGCACTTGAGTCCCCCCCTGTCATCCCGCTCGATGCATCATGGGAGGAATTGAAGGAATAGCTGCCTGGCCCTCCTAGTGACACTGTTCTTTCCACTGATGAGTGGCGGCTTTCCTCTCTACCGCCTTCCTTCCCTAAGACCAGCCTCCGCAGCTTTCCAAACAGCCTGTTTCTCTTCGAGTGATGATTGGTTTTGACTCCCCTTGGGGAGTCGACGGATGCCTCGTCGGGATCCCCGGAATCGGTGAGATACGAGGTCTGGGAAGATGACCACTGGTCCGAATCAAAATCTAAGTAGTTGACTGCCTTATCCATCGTCCCTTCGGTATGTGCATAGTCAAGAATGAGTTGCTTTGCCTTCTTCTCGGATTTGGGACTAAGCGTCTTGCTCAAGTCCCTGGCAGCTGGCTTTCCGGGCGGCGGCTGATAATTCCGTAGCTCGTATCTTAAGCAGGCATTTATCCATCGCAGATAAACTAGTTCTTCCAAGTCAGTGCATCGATCGGCTTTTTGCTGCTCGACTTCCTTCTTCAGACTCTCAATCTCTCGCTTCAAATGGTCACCCTCTCTCTTCAGTGCCTCCCCCTGAAATTTAAGCAAGCCATGATCTGCAGATCAGCTTCGCCAGCTCGGTCGAAAAATATCAAAGAAACTCGAACATAAAAGAAATCTTACCTCCGGGTCTTCCAAGACACAATTCGCGAGAAGTTGGGTAGAATCCAGCCTTCTGTTTAGGTCGGAGTTCTCGAGCTGTAACGCAACATTCCTTTTCTTCAGCTCCTCGACTTTCTGCTGCAGATGCTTTATTTCTTCCGCGTAAGACTGCAATTCAGCATCTGCTTTTGCAGACTTGACCTCGCGATCTTGAAAATTGGAGACTCTTTTCTGAAGAAGCAAAATCTGCTCCCTGTTCTGCTCAGCCTCTGACTTCAGCTTCTTCTTAAGAACCCTGATTTTCGATCTGGAAAACTCAAGCTCGGACATGACTTTCACATAATCAGCCGTCTTGGCCTCCAACCTTCGATTCTCGGCATCAAGGGTCTCGATTTTCATGCAGAAAAGCTGAGCCTCCATGTTGTTTATCTTCAGCTGGTTCTGGAGCTCCATAACGGCGGTTTCCTGCTCTTTAAGTCCATAGTATTCCAGCAACTGAACCTCGAGGCACCTCTCCCTCTCCGTAAGCATCCTCACAGTGTTCCTCAGATGCATTATCTCTTGCTCGAAGAGTTCCCTTTCTGCAGCAAGGGATGAACGGGGAGTATCGGTGTCCGATTGAGGGGTTTCGACATATTTCTTTGGCGATACACTAGAACCACAACCAGTACACTCTAGTTCCTTCACTAGGTCGTCAAACTCGGGTAAGAGTATGCCTGCTTTATCCCCATTGTGACCACTGCTGGGAGAATTGACTACAGTAGAAGGATCAACGTAGAGCCTCTGAACGTACGTTTCGTCCTGGCATCAGAAGCAGAAAATCAAAACCAAATTTAACAAGAAGAATAGCACTGTTTGAGGCCTTCAAAGGAGTGGAACTCGGTTTACATTTTTCTCCACAGTAGTCGAAAGGATAGTCCTAGAACCATGAGCTGCAGCAGCAATTTGCGGATCGTTCTTCGGCCCAGCTCTCGGCCTATCCAGGCACGCGGCGGTCTCGTTCCATTGATCTAGATGTGTTTCCTTAAACAATCAACGCAACGCAGAGCAGCACACAAGAAAGCAAATCCAAACTACATAACTAATCCTAATCCACATCATAGAGGAAATGAATAAAAGTAGTAGAAGGTACCCGAAGGGCGTGAGTTCCGGGGAGGCAACCCCGGTCTGGATCTATCCGCCCTTCTTCTTTGAATCCGGGCGTAGAGGAACCCAGCGAAAGAAATGGCGATCGCAACTCCGAGCTTCAGCAACGCGGGCCTTATATTCTTCTTATCACCCAACATCGTCGGACTAAGAATCTCTTATCTGGGACCTTTCATTAAACCCGGGAAGAATCCTCCTCGTCATCATCACCCATCTGCGTCTCAGCAGAAAGAAGATCAATCCCATTTCATCAAGCTACACTCAACAATAAAAAAACAGAAACTAAAAGAGACCCCGTTCTTTCCCCAAAGATTCGAGATTTCTGGACAAAGACACGCCAGGAAGGGAAACGGAACACGACCCAGAATCAAGAAACACACCATCTACAGAGGGTCGTAGCGCCTCCTCGATCTCCTTCTTCCTTTCCGGGGTTCTTTGAACTTTTTTGCTTAGGAGGGGGAAACAACACCAACGCGGGGAGGCTCTCTCTTTTAATAACAAGAAGAGGCCAAAAACTGGTCTTCCTTCCTTTGCTTTCCTCCTTTTAAAAATAAATTAATTTAGAAAAAATCGAGCTTTGGAAGACAAAAACATTTATAACGAAAGCAGGATTTAGATGGGAACATCCACAGTGAAAAAGGAAGAATTAGAAAGGGGACAAAATATATAGAAAAAAAGGATAAAATGGAAGAGAGGAGACGGACAACGAACGAGGTTGTCGGGAGGGAAGGCTTTAGTTTTAGATTGGTTGGATCCGCCCTGTGCAGCGCCGTCCTGGCTCTTGGTTTTTCGGTTCAATTTTCTTTCCTACGAGATGGAATGGATAACAGAATATTCCCCCCACGTGAACAAAGAGTTATCTAATTAAGCATGCGACCTTTCCTGTGACGAGAGATTAAAATTGCGCATTTTTTCCTGCATATCCAGAGGAGAAGAACGTTTGAAGAGAAAATATATTTTTAAATTTCATTAAATAATACTCTTAATTACATATTATAAACACCGAATTTGGTTTGTTAAGAAATCTGATTTGTTTAATATTGATTTTACCTTAAAAAGTTAAAAGACATCGAGGACACCTAGTTCTCTACGGAGAATTATACTTAATATTAAAAATAAGGGTTAAATTAGTAACTCTATCTCGTACGATATCCCATTTTTTCGATTTATCCTTTCATTTGAAACGTATTCTACAGTAACTCGTACTTAAGACGTTATTTCAACGTTATCCTTAATTAGCTCCCATTCTGACGGAGTCCGACTCATCGCACGCGTGATTCCGACTATGTTAAAAAATCAAGACAATCGATGGGGGAGAAGAAACTTTCGCGACCCTTTCTTACCACAATTTCAAACCCCTGCTACCCCCACCCCCTAATCACCCCCGAACTTCAGCTCGACGTGGAATCCGAGGGAAGGCTCTACCTTCTGGAAAGCCTCCTGCAGAGTGCAGAGGGCGTCGCCCGCCTCAACCTCCTAGTTCATGATCTTCCCATCCTTGGACTTCCTCAACAAGGGCTTCTCGACCTTCCGCGACTCGCGCTGCAGCCCATAGGACAGGAATTCCGGCAGGGAGAGTTCCGTCACCGTCTTCTCAAATACAGTGCCCTGAAATCAAACCAGGAGCATCTCCACCCGTCAATCACCAGATGAAGAAAGCAGCACAAAAGAAACGTTGTCAGCGCAAGAGAGAAGGGCAAGCTCACGTTGTCCACCGAGAGGATGACGTCGTCGTGGAAGATGGCCGGGCAATCTTCCTTGGTCACCTGAACGGCCAAAAAAGAAACCCACGAAACACATTCAAACTTTCTCCAGTCTCCCGATTCGGAAATCGGGCAGAAACAGGAAACAAAGGTTTTCGAATTTCAGATCCACTCGGACATTAATATCATCGGCACGTGACGATCGGGAGACGATGTAAAAAAAAAAGAAAGAAAGAAGCCGATTACTGTTGGGCGGACCGACCTGGACATCAAACTCGACGAAGTCGAGGGGGTGGGTAGCGGCGGTGTTGAAGGAGAGGATGTTGTTCTATATGAAGGACCTGAACCTCCTGTCGGGGGACTGAACGCCGTTCATGCCATGACCCCTGTGTCCGATCACCAAGAACTTGGGCATGGCCTTCAACGCGGCGTTCATGCCATGAGGACGACGACGAACAGATCCGCCATCATCAAGAACGGCGTTCATGCCATGACCCCTGTTGGGAGACGTGGACGGCCTTAGGGCCATTGGGAATCAGGGCGACGACGAATAGATCCGCCGGAGGCTGCTTGGGAAAAGGCATAGTAGTCATGGGAGTTGGGGTTTGAAATTGTGGTAAAAAAGGAACGAGGAAGGGGTGGGGTGAAATTTTCTTTTCCTGATCGATTGTTTTAACGGTAATTTTTTATCATCGACACGTTTACGATAAGTCGGACTCTGTCACGAAAAGAGAAAAGGTCGAAATAATGTCTTAAATACGGGTTACTGTAAGATATATTTCAAATGACATGATAAATTAAAAAAATGAAGTATAGTACATAATATAATTATTAATTTGGCCTCAAAATAAGTGAATTCGATAATTTTTTTATATAAAATTAGAAATATTATCGAAAGAATTTTAAAAATTATTATTCTATTTTATAAAATATTTTTCACGTGTAATTTCGAAATTTCGAAAATAATACATGAAGTAAGATTTTATACGTTTGACTTTAAAAAACTCTTAAGAAAGTGAAATTTTATAAATTCGAGTTTAAAAAATAAAAAAATGAAATTACACTTAAAGTTCGACTTCTTATAAGGTTTTTTGAAAGTCGAACTTTGTAAATCTGATTTTCTACCAGAGTGAATCGATATAAAATTTAATTTCGAAATATTATTTTTAAAATTTTGAAATTATTTATTATTTTCGCTAATTTTTTTCCGCTGCACCGCCCATGAACCATCGTCATGCGTCCCGTTTCCTCCGGACTAAAAATCATGATTTGATGTCAGCGTCAACGGGGGAACGTCTTCTCCGATGATGTAATGAAATTGTCAATGCCATCCACCACGCCGGCCCGGTATTTACGTGTGAAACTTTCAGTCTTCACATTAAAAAGTCGACCAAACAGCCTTCCTTTCTTAACTGCATCATGATCTCGTGGCCTAGCACGGTCCATTCTAATTGTTCGGTGCCCATTTTTAATACAGGCGGACTTCCTTACACGCATGTGAGCTCTTATTTGCCGCTAAAATATTCCCTGGCCACACTAATTCGTCACGTAAGCATCGCTCCTGGTCCTTGTCCGTCGTAAATATTCCCTTATTCTATGATATCTCCTGTTGGTTCTGCAGCATGGACCTCGTCGTGTTCCGGTTCCTCCGCAGGCTGTTTTGGGTCCAAGAAGCACGGCTGATTTGTCGAGGAGAGGAGCCGAGCCCACATCCGGTCTGTTATTACGACCTTGTTCTGATTCTCCGTTATGCGCTGCAAAATCGATGGCGAGAAACAAAGACAGAAATTTAGCTACCACGCGAGGACTATGTAAAGATGGATGATTTGAGAGAACGAATGGGTTCCTCACGTAAAATGGAATGTAGGCATGTCTGCCGTTGACGGGGCCGACGGTGAAACCTGTGTATCCGGCCATCGCCCCATGGATGGCGCTGTGTGCAAGGAGAGTGCAGTAGACGTTATCAGACGCATTGCTGGGAACGGCACGGATCATGTAAGTAGGATCTGCAAGTCAGAGGGAGAGAAATGAAATTCCATGATCATCAACCTGGAGAAGATGAATGCACGGTGCCGTGTACTCTGTCCCGTCATAACAAACCTATGTACTTGAGATTTATGGTCATCCTTCGTGTTTTAGCAAAATGTTCCTGCAGCATCCCGACACAGAATCTCGATTAAATGCAAGAACAGTTCAAAAATCTTCATTCGGCCAATCCTCCATTGTTATCCCGGATGAAGAATGTACCTTGATTCGCTGAGATATCCAGAGACCAACGTCCTGGAGCAGCTTGTTTCCAGAGGCATCGGCTTGGTCCATTGTGCGGATGCTCTCCTTCAAAAGCTCTTGCCCTGCTCCTTCTGCTATGACAATGACCATATGTCCATTCTCTTTAAGCCTTTTCTCGATGTACTCAAATAGCCCGCCCGGTCCCTCAAGGTAGAATGGAGATTCCGGTATCAAGCAACAGTCCACATCCCGGCTAGCAAGAGTTGCATGCATTGCTATGAAGCCTGCACCAGGTTGAACATTGTCAATCACGGAAAAAGAGATAAACTATTACATTGAACTCAAGATGATTCAGTCTATGTGAAGCTAACCGCTGTAACGGCCCATTAACTTGACAACCCCAACACCATTCTCATGACTTTCTGCCTCGACGTGGGATGCATTGATAGCTCTCTGCGCCTCCTCCACAGCAGTATCAAACCCAAAAGACTTATCTATCACCTAAAACATCATGCAGAACTTACAAGTGAAAAGGGAAACAAGTGATTCTGGAGAAAAGTCGAGCACTATCGTCGCTCTGAGGATATACCGGGATGTCATTGTCGATTGTCTTGGGTATTCCAACAACAGCAACTTTTAGCCCCCGCTTCTTGATTTCCTGACAAGAAGATTCACAGATAAATGATAGTCGATAACATTTGGAAGGAAAACATCCGCGATCAAGATGTTAGACCTGAAAAATGACCGAAGCACCTTTCTGTGTTCCATCTCCACCAATAATGTACACCTGGAATGCAGAACACAAATATGTTTTCAGATAACGTGTCGCTCTGCTCCGCCTTCAGACTATTCATTTTGTGCACAGAGAATCCAGAAACAGAGTTCTACCTGATGGATGCCTCGATCTTCTATGCTGTCGACAATCTTTGAGGTGATATGGCCACCTCTTGAAGTTCCAAGAATAGTTCCTCCACGTTTGTGTATGTCGTTTACTACCTTGGGGGTCAACATGATTGTGTTTCGGGCATAAAAACCACGATAACCTCCCTGAACAATATACATTGAATGAGTCCAACTGCGAGTGTGCTTCAGATATACGAGCTACTGCCGAATTCTCTTACCTCGATCCCAAGAACCCTGCTGACTCCATACATATGGTGCAAGCCGCACACGATCTCCCTGATGACCGTGTTCAGCCCAGGGCACAGACCTCCACACGTGACGATGCAGGCATGCACGTCATCTGCATCAAAATATACCTGCAGACTAAGAAACGAGTGATTGTCCTGTGCAACACGGACGGTCTCGACACATGTTTAAGAATGATGAGGACCTTCTGTCGGGGTCCAGCTCGTCGGAAATGGGTCCCTCTCGGACTATCCTTTTGAACGACAATCTGAGAAAACAAAACTTATAATCAAGATTTCAAATTCATACTAGGGCAGCCCGAAACATTTGGAGATTCGACGGGGACAGCCAGGGCTCATAAACCGAGCCACAAGATGACAGAGTCAACTAACCTTTTGTGCGACGGTATCATCCATATTGACAAAGTACTGCCTGTTCAACAACAATCAGTCGTACAATCATGCAAAAGTCATTCCCAAAGATCGACCACAGCTTATCCGAGGATCAAGCAAAAGATAATCTGCAATTTCCAACTTACTTCACCACGGAATACGAAGGATTGTCTTGCAGGGGATTGGGATATATCTGCCAAAATCAAAATCAGGCAACAGAGTCAGAAACAAAGTCTCGCCGAGCTCGGAAAACCCAAACTACGACCGCAGTGCCGGCATTTCCGCCGCAGTTTGACTCTATACCACTCGATCCTTGATTTCGCGTGCAGCAATGCAAATTCAAACTTCCCCACCATACTAAACCGCCTAAAGGACAATCCGGGAACTCGAATTCCGCGGCCTCTAAAACGGCCACCACATTCTCTCGGAAAAAAAAGGACAGGAAAAGTAAAAGGGAAAAGTAAGAGCCGGAGGGATTACGGGGAGTTGAGGGATGTAATCACACAAGTGGGGGACATCCTCGAGGACGTAACCGGCGGGTCCCTCGACGATCTTCCTATCCAGACCGGTGGGGGAGGAGTGGACGTGGCCGTTGTCGGAGGAGCAACGGCGGTGGTGGGCGGTGGGAGAGGGGGAGGTGTCGGGGTCGAAGCAGCGGACTTTTGGGGTGGCGAGGCGGGAGGCAGAGGTGGTAGTGGAATTAGAGTAGGTGTCCATGTAGTCGTAGGAAGGTGGATGGTGATTGATGGTAAGAGCGCCGGGGAGTTGGGTGGGGGGGGGGACATAATTTGTAGGATGCCGGTCTGATGAAGCGGGTGGAGGAGAGGGGAGGGAGGTGGGGAGTTTGACCTGGGGGTAAAGAAAGCGACGTTCTGCTTTTATTCCCTCTTTTTTTTTTCTTGCCGCATACACGTCAGCAGTTTTAAGGGGCTTAGCTCAGCGGGTTTTCGTTCGGTTGTTGTTTGTCCGAATTTCTGCGCGTGCGTTTGGGGGGGCTACATCAATCAATCTTACGGCCTATTTCTTCTGGGCCCTCCGCAGCAGCATTTGGTAAAAATATTATTTATGCGGGGGGGATGCGCGTGCATGATTGCATTGCACCTCTCATGACCAAAAAGGGTGAGGAGGATTTTTATATGTCCGAAGTAGTTTTAAATTCACTATTGTATTGTAATAACCAACCGGATTCCCACACTAACGAGATTATCCGAACAACAAGAGGTGCATCACGTGTTGGTGAACCGACGATATGCACATCTTTCAATTTATTTCCCCGTTAACTACTCGTACATCTTGAATGGCTCCGTTTGGATTTTGGGGAGGGAAAGAAAAAGAACGGAAAACGTAATTCCTCATAATATGCCTCTCAATCCCTCTAATGTTCATCATCGTTACTGCATTAATGAAAATCTTCTAAACTAATACTCACGTCGGATTGTTCATGTTTACTAGTCAAATATTTATTAAATATTAAAAAAATTAACTTTTTTATTTAATTTAAAGAAGAAAAATTTTCAAGTTTTGATTTGTTAATGTTAAAAGGAAATTACATAAAGGAGAATATTTCCTGCCGTCTGTTTTGGGCCCCAACTGAAAGAAGGAAAACCCTGCGGCCATTTTGGGGTCCGTCCCTTGCACTCCTATACCTATCAATCCCCGCCGTCACCGTTCCGGCCGCCGCGAGCTTCCTAGGGTTTAATCATCTCCTCTCTCTCCTCATGTACAGAACCGCTTCTTCCCGACTGCGTTCCGTCAAGGTCAGTCCCTCCCGGTGATCCCCAATTTCACCGTTCTCTTCTTCTCCAGCTTCTACTATTAGGCTATAGTCTCTTTGGGATTTGGATTGATTCGGTGGTACCTGCGATAGGGTCGAGTCGGGAATGCCACTCGTTATGCCACCTCGAGCGCGGCCGTCACGTCGAGTTCGTCCTCTGGGGGTTTGTTTAGCTGGCTGACGGGGGAGAGGTCCAGCTCCCTCCCTCCCCTTGAGGTGCCGCTGCCTGGGGTGTCCCTCCCGGCCGCTATCCCTGATTATGTCGAACCGTCCAAGACAAGGATAACCACCCTTGCTAATGGAGCGAAGATAGCTTCGGAGATGTCTACTGTAAGTCTAGGGGGCTTGTGTAGTTGATGGTTGGTTACGTTGTAGCTGCTCGATGGTTCTTATGGTCGCGGTCCTTGCCCAGAATCCTGCAGCGTCGATAGGGCTGTACCTGGATTGCGGGTCAATTTACGAGACGCCTTCGACGTGTGGGTCCACACACCTCCTGGAGCGAATGGCGTTTAAGAGTACAGGGAATAGGAGTCACCTGCGCATTGTTAGGGAAGTAGAGGCAATTGGAGGTAATGTGGCAGCTTCGGCATCGAGGGAGCAGATGGGTTACACCTTTGATGCCCTGCGGACCTACATTCCTGAGATGGTGGAGCTGCTTATTGACAGTGTGAGGAACCCTGTGTTCCTGGAGTGGGAGGTCAATGAAGAGGTATGAAGTGATGTTTGTTCTGCTGATTACTGGGCTTTTGCTCCGTTTTTCATGTGTAGCATCCAATTCGAACACTGGCTTGTATGTCTTCTAAGATAAAACTATCTTGGGGCAGATTTAGGCCTTCTCTTTCCAATATCAGGAAAGGTGGTTCCTTAATCAGAAAAGTGACCTGAGTTATACATAATTTTGATACCTTTGTCGGCACGGGTTTATGTGTAGAGGTCTTATATGGCTTCGAGTCGGCAATACCAAAACTTGCTTTACTCGCCAGCTGGCAAAATATGATTGATTTATTTAAAATTAGTTTAGGCTTTTGACACCTCATGTATGTGTCATTTGTTGTTTATTATAGTTTAGACTTTACTGTAATTGTGCAGCTGCGGAAGTTAAAAGCTGAACTTGGGGAACTTTCTAACAATCCTCAAGGCTTGCTTTTGGAGGCTATTCATTCCGCTGGTTATTCTGGTGCCCTGGCAAATCCCTTATTGGCTCCCGAATCGGCTTTAAACAGAATGGATAGCAGCATTTTGGAAGAGTTTGTGGCTGTAAGTTGTTATTTATTTCAGTAAAGCCTAGAATTGCTGCTTAGATTATGATTCCTCTGGTCTCTATTATAAAACCTCTTAGTGCTTCTTATCTTGTCGGTAACACAAACAATTTTATTCCTTCTTTCAGAAAAACTATACAGCTCCTAGGATGGTCCTTGCAGCTTCAGGTGTAGAACACGAAGATCTTTTGTCAATTGCCGAGCCACTTCTTTCTGACCTTCCGCAAGTGCCCCGCCCCACAGAACCATTTTCTGAATATGTTGGTGGTGATTTCCGACAACAGGCTGATTCACCGGTAACCATCTTGTCTGTTCCGTTGATCCTCACAAAAACACGATGTTGAAAAAGGGAAATGACTGACCGTTCTCTCACCGTTGTTGACGTCTGATGCAGTGCACACATGTTGCTCTTGCTTTTGAGCTTCCAGGTGGATGGCTCAAGGAGAAGGATGCCATCATAATGACTGTAATTCAGGTTACGTAACGATTCTTTTACCCCTGAAACATGTTAGAAATCCATTCTGTCTCAACTGTCTGATTTTCTTTTATGTTATGTTTGGGAGATTGAAGAGGGAAAAGAAAATGGAGCGGAAAAATTGTAAAAAGTAGAGAGAGTTATGTGAGGCCCACGAGAAAAGTGTGGAAATGGATGGAATTGGAAGATGAGATGAAAAAGTGGGGAAATATTGTGAGGAGGGTTTGGGGGTTTTCCCTCCCCATTTTCTCCCCAACCCCCCTCTCCCAAACACTGTATTAATCTCAGGATTTGGATTTCTGTGGAATGACTAAAGTAATATTTGGTTGCACATTTTCTTTTCAGATGCTTATGGGAGGTGGCGGTTCTTTTTCTGCTGGTGGTCCTGGAAAGGGGATGCATTCTAGACTTTGTTAGTTTGCTGCCTCATTTTGTCAATGCGTTTTTTCCTCCTTTTACGGTTTTCCTTTACCCGGTGATGTTTGAATTGACTGTCTGCAGTTTTGAAATCCCTACTCATATCTCTTTATGATTGCAGATCTGCGTGTCTTGAATGAGTACCAACAGATTCAATCCTTTTCGGCATTCAACAGTATTTTCAATAAAACTGGGTTATTTGGCATTTATGCTAGCTCTGTAAGGCACTTTTTTCACAGTAGACATTTCTTGGAACCCTATTTTATGCACTCTGGGAATTTCTAACCACCTCTTTTTATGCCTTTGTAATCAAAGAGCTCCGACTTCATTGGAAAAGCAGTTGACGTGGCTGCTGAAGAATTGATTGCACTTGCAACTCCTGGACAAGGTGAATTGACCAACCTTTCCTTGTTTCCCTCATGTAGTAATTTCTGGGCTGACGTTTGCAGATTCTTCTTTGATCTCGCAGTAACTCCAGTGCAGCTAAAACGTGCCAAGGAGGCTACTAAGTCGGCTGTTCTTATGAATTTGGAATCCCGGGTAATGCCCCATCTTATCTTTAATTTAGACTGACACTGAGCTAGCACAGAGATGGCACAGCCTTCATGTGCTGTGGGGTTGAGCCCAATGAAACCGAGTACAATTAGCTTCGTTTCCATATATTAGAACTTCCCGTTGTGCTTCTTCTCCCAAGTCGTTATAGGTCTGGGCTGTTTTTGTTGCAGATGATAGTTTCAGAAGACATTGGAAGGCAGGTCTTAACATTTGGAGAGAGGTATGAAAACCTTTGGTTTATATAACCAGACATCGTTGCTGTGGAATTATCAGCATTGCCCTCATTATTCTCAAGGACTCCTTTTCTCGTCTACATCTGCCTGCAATTTCACCACTTAGCATTTTTGCGCATTAATGAATAAGTCCGCAAGTGCTTGAATCGAAGTGTGTCTTTTACCAGGAAGCCCATTGAACATTTCCTGAAAGATGTGGAGAAAATCACCGTAGACGATATCACAAACGTTGCCCGGAAAATGCTGTCGTCACCTCTGACCATGGCTTCGTATGGGGATGGTAAGGCGTAAAACTAACGAACAATATGTGATATCATTTCCATCTGGATTCTCATAACTCGGTCGTTGCGTCTCTACTTGTCAGTGATCCATGTCCCAGGCTACGAATCAGTTAGCAGAAAATTTTATGCGAAATGAGGGCCGTAATCACTGACTAGCACCGGGGTTGGCTCAAACCCTCTTGCTGGATGTGTCTAACAACCCAGTGCAATAAAAGGTAGGAAGAGGTGATTATGCTTGTGCATTGTCTTTGCCGGGAACTGCTCCGCTGCTTTGAGATTGAAGGGTGGTGCATTTTATCCATTTTCCTTCTTTGTGGGGGGATCCTCGAGGGACCCGACAAAAGATTTTGTTTCACATGTAATTCGACCTTCTCTGTTATAATTTCATTTCACAGAACATCAAATGCTAGTTTCTTGTCTATGCTTTTTTCTTTTTCTCTTTAGATTTTACTCAATTTGCAAAATCGATGGGGAAGGTGGTGGAAGCCCGCGTCAGAGGATGCATTTTGTTAACACATCCACTCGCCTCCACCCCCGAGGGAAAAACCCTAATCCCGACTCCTTTTTATAAAACCTCGCAGATGACCCTTCGCCCCCGTCAAATTCTGCAATCCCCTCCTCTTTCGATCTTTCCGTCTCTCTGCTCTTGCAATCGTTTTGAATTGGGGTTCTTCCTGTGTTGATCGATTCGTCGCCTTTTTGCCTTTTTTTTATTTTAAACATGAAGACAAGCAGGCTGGGCTCGGCATATGGCCGGTCCCATATTTATTTTAAATGTGCTCAAAAACGGTGCAACCCAAAAATGTGCTCGTGTGTGACCTGTTCAATCCAAAAAGGGTGCTTGTAAGTCTGGGCTTGGGTTTGAGGGGGTGTGTTGAAAAGGGTTGCTATATAGCAAACCCAATCCCACATGAATAGAGAAATGAATCCGGTTTAGCATATATAGTTTAGGGATTACTCCCTCTAATCCCCTCTATACATGGAACCCCGCTAGGCTGTGTTTTAGGGGAAGGTGGGCAGTTGTGCTTCAATTTTAAGTTGGACATTCTCAACAATCATCTTCCTTACTTTTTTTTTTGGCATCGACAGTTGTATTTGATCTTGGAACGGCTGAAGGTATGCGACTTTGGCTAATAGAACGATCGAATTTGCTGCCCCGAAACATCCCAACGTTTCTGATAATCTGAAGAAGAAACTAGAAATTAGGCTTAGAGGACTGAGACCCTGAACAGCAAGAGTGCCATCCCTACATCTAAATCTCGGCAGGGACTTGGTTCTCTCTAGGAGATTGGACCACCCGGTTAGGAATCCGGCCTGACCCCCCTCATTGGAGTGGGTATCACAGCCACGCTCAGATGAAATCTTTGATGATTCCATCATACATGATGGAGTTGCGAAAACTTGGATCCGTTTGCCTTTGTCAGCCCTTGTCTTGTCAGGACAGTATTAGGAAATTTTAGAATTCCCACTACTGGAACAATTGCAATGGATCAATCTGCATTCATGTGAAGGAATTGCCTCTTGGAGACTTGACGGGTGAATGTGGACTCCCAAAATCCTGCATGTACTACTATTGTATCTTTCTCCTGCGATATTAGACGAAGGAAACCGTAATACTGTGGAAGGTGATCTCCCCCGAGCAACACCACGCCTGGTGCTGGGTTGTGCTTTGGGTGCAATGCAAGGGAAGCGTCAGCTGAAGCACTAGATGCTGTCATGTATGCTGTGGGTGATTGAAGCTCTGCATTACTGCTGCTTCGAGGCTGCAAAAGTATTGGGAGAACTCCCTCCGGAACCCCAGATCACTACTACTGAACCCGAATGTTGTTCGAATCCTAGCCGAATGAAATTTTTAACTCGGGGTGGACATTACAATCTTAGTTCCCCGACCAAGGAAGGATACACAAACCACATTTTTCTCTATGTAAAAATTCAAATTCCAATGGTAGATGTCTCTCCTCTCCTCTCCTCCGAATGTTCCAAGAAAAAAGACCAAAACAATCTCAGTTTCCCTTTATCCGCCTCAACCGAAAAATGGGCGTCCGTTTTCTTTTACTAGTATTTCAAATGTATAGTTAATCGGACACGTCAAGTTTTTTATTCATTTCAAATTTTGATAGCATCAGACGAAGGTGGTTTCCTCAATCTGGGCGGTCGTACAATAATAATAATATAATAATAATAGATTATTAATTTTTTTTTTTTTGAGTGGAAAGACAAGGTGGGATGACGAAAGCAAGGGATCCCATCCCCATCTTCTTACCTTCTCGTAGTACCAAGAGCTATTTGTTTGTTTGTTTGTTTTTCTTTAATCTTATTCGTATGGTTTGATTTTGAACCAAAACGGGCACATGCACTGTTCCCGTGCTCTTTTATTAATCAGATTGATTCCTTATGTTCACCATCAGTAATTACAAAAAAAAAAAAAACCCACAAACATACGTGGATAGATAGATAGATAGACATGTATAGGTCCACTAAAACCATCGTTAATTTAAAAAAAAACGATTTGGTAAAATTGCGTGTCTCCATGAAGGGGAGAGCACGTGAGAGGCGTAAAGTAAAAGATGATCGCAAAGTCATGTGGATGGATGGAGTCCAATAACCCTAAAGAACTTTCTTCTGAACGAACAAGTCCTTTTTAAGGAAATATCAATCATGGACATCACCAACCCCATCAATCACATCAAATCATACCCCTAATCATTTGCATTCCCCCCTCTTCTCCTTAATATATATATGTATATATGTGTTTGTCCATAGAACATGGAACACAAGTCACCAATTGGATTTAAACTTCATCATGATTATGTCTCTCCCTGATATGACTCTCAAAGCATAAACAACTAACACTGTTAAGCACGCCATGTATATACATATATATAGTAAGAGGGAGTGCCCAGTTCTCTCTCTGTCTCTCTGATTTTTTTTTTTTAAGTTTTTTCTTTGTTACCCAAAAAATCCCATAATATTAATATTGTTTCCCCAATTCCTGGAAAGTTTCTCCGAAAACAAAAGGAGGAAATTCCCCCACTGAGATTTGTGGAGTTTTTGATGATTTTACAACATCAATCAGATACACTCTTTCTTTTCTTCTTTTTTCTTGGCTAATAATGGATGTTGGTGTTTTTGCTCCAAAGAACAATAAGACATTGGAAAAAAAAAACACATCTGGTTGGTTGATGGTTGATGTTTCTGCTAGGATTTAGTGGGCTCTTGTTTTGGACTAATGGGCCCTTCATTGAGGCCCATGAAGACGACCATAAAGCCTAATTCCTCAAAGCCCATGCGTTCAGAAGTCCAGTCCATCAAGGCCCAACATCCCACCTAAATTTCCCTTTCTTCATTTTAGTATTTATTACAAAGGGGGGGGGGGGTGCGCCCCATGCATGAGTTTCTCCGCTAAAGCTATTTGCATCCTTTCTTTTGCATAGCCGTCCCGTGACTAATTTTATTCTACGTGGGATTGTTTCCGGACGAAACACGTCGCGATATAACAGGGACTAACACAGAATTAAAGAAATGTGATCGCTAAGACTTTAAATAGACAGTAATGTAAAGATAAAGAACAAAAGCACACGAACATGAACACAAACACTTACTTCCATTTCTGAAGAAAAGATTACAGAGAGACAACTAAATAGCCCTTCAGGGTCTTCGAATGATTGTCGTGTATTTATTACAAATGACTACACACATATTTATACTAACATTTATCCTATCTGGACAACAACCGCTAATAAAACCGCTAACGTAACTGCTAATACAACTGCTATACATATTTTGCACATGTTGTATTTACACTAACTGCACACCATCTACTTCAACTCTTCCGTACTTTGACATGTCCTGCTTCTACTTCTTTGAACTACGATAGAATGCTCCTTCAACCGCATCTAACATCACAATGATGGGTCTTACCATCATTAAAGCCCAAAATGGCTTTACTGTGTAAACATTTAGCCTCCCTCCCTCATGTGACACATATCACCTTTTCGAAAAAACGTTTCGACTGTAGGGATTTTAAGTTCGCCTGCCTTTTCCAGAGAGCACACGTTCCATCTTCCTCATTCTTCTCACTCAAGCCAAGAAAACTCCCGAAACCCTAAAATCACCATGTCCTGCATTCCCATCTGCTCTTTTACTGAAATCAGCAGACTTGTGTTAAGCCTTGCCTATTTTGCATCGACACTTAATGCTCATTACTTTCCTTGAAAATTTTGTTGATCATGAATTAATTAGATGGCATTATTACCCATTACATGACACTTATTGCTCGTTACTTTTCAAAATCTTCACCGTTTCACGAGGTGATAAGGCTAACCAGGTCCTGTATCAATAAATAAAGTTGTTAAGATTCCGAGAATCTCACCACAGTGAATCAGACAATTAAGATTTTCGAAATCCTGAAAATTAATATTCCGCATTAAATTTTCAACCTATGGATAGAGCCTTTCAGAAGACAAACTCCATCTTCTTCATTTGCCCTACTTGCTTCTTTCATAATGTTCGTCGAGAAGCTTTTTCTTTGAAAACCATCTCTTCGAAAACAAAGCCTAAGTTCACAACCTTAAATCCCTTTAAAGCCTAGGTTCACAACCTTAGGCAAGGGATTTCTTGCATTTCTTCTCTCGCCTCCACCTAGGTAGTGGAAGAATGCCGAGTTGAAAAGGAATTTCTTCTATTTCATTTAAGATAGAGGAGAACGAGATAGATGGAGAGTTCAAAATTTCTCATTCTCGACCTATCCCACTTGCCGTAGGGGAGGACTTGGTGGTGCTCTTCAGAAGGATGAGCACAACAACGGGGGAACTAGGAGGGATTCCAAGGATGTAGTGCAACAGAGCCTACTAGGAGGGATTCCAAGGATTCACAACTAATTGTGAATCGCCATAAATGGTACAACAATGAGCTTTGAGATCGATCAAAGTACGTAAATCCAAAATGACAGCTTCATGCTTAAGCGAGTTATTTGTATATTCACCATCTACTTTATAAGCTAACTTATGGTGAACTTCCAAAGGAGACAAAATGTATATACTGACACCACATCCATGTGTCGATACAGAACCATCAAATCATGCTTCCCAATATTCATCTTCTTCTTGTGGAGAATCTAAACTCTCCCCATAGTTAGCAAAAAAATCTGCTAACACTTGCCCTTTGACCGTTGTCTGAGGTCGATACTGTAAATCAAAAGGAGAATGAATGAGACTCCATTTGCTTAACCGACTAGTGAGCAATGGGCTAGAAGAATGTCTTCAATATGGGAGTGGTAGAAACTATGTAGACAATGCTAATTCTAATATAATGCCGTATTTTCAGCACATAGTAGTATACTGAAAGGCATAACTTCTCATTCTTCGAATATTTGTCCTCAATTGGAATCAGAATATGGGACAAGTAGCACACAACACGTTCTTTGTGATTTTCATCCTCCTGGGCCAACAGCGACCCAATGACTTATTCTCCGACAGCAACATATAGAATGAAAGGTTGCCCAACCTTAGGAGACACCAACATTGGAGGGTTAGTAAGGTAAGCTTTGACTATCTCAAAGGCCTGTTGATGATCCTTTGTCCAGAGAAAATCAGCCTTACCTCGCAATAAAGTGGTAAAAATTTTTGTCTTTCCAACGATATTGCCAATAAAACGTCTTAGATAATTTATGTGACCTAAGAAACCTTGCAGTTATTTCTTTCTCGAAGGAGGACAAAGATCCTGAATAGCCTTAATCTTTCCAGGATCAATCTAAATCCCCTTTTTATGTACTAAAAAAACCAAGGAATTGCCCCGATCGAACTCCGAACGCACATTTGAGGGGGTTCAATATCGGGTTATGTTTCCTCATGTGTGAGAAAGCTTGTCGTAAATCATCGACATGACAGTCATCTGATATGGATTTGACAACAATATCGTCGATATATACTTCTACAGTTTTCCCAATCAAAGAATCGAAAATAAGAATCATCGCTCTTTGATATGTTTCCCCTATGTTTTTCAATCCGAACGGCATGACTACCCATTCGAAAACACAGTTTTGTAAATATCTTCCTCGACGTTGAAGATTTGATTGTATCCAGAGTATCCATCCATAAAAGACATGATTGGATGACCAGAAGTTTTGTCGATTAACTAATTGGCAATCGGCATAGGATATTCTTTTTTATGTGTCGCTTTATTTAAGTTTCTGAAGTCGATCCATACTCTCACCTTACCACTTTTCTTCTTTACAAGTACAATCGATGATATCCAATCGGTATATCTGGAAGTTCAAATATATCTGCGACAAAGAGTTTCTTTACTTCGTCATACACACTTTGGTAATACTGAGCTGGTATGCGTCACGGTGCTTGCATGACCACTTTTACATTGGGTTTTGTTGGGAGTTTATGTTCCATGAAACTTATATCTAAACTTGGCATTTCAGTATAATTTCAAGCAAAACAATCTTTAAATTCTTACGGAGTTCTCAAGATCGAATGGAAAATGTTCTGTTCCCAAGTTCACCATCTTAAGAGCATCGCACGGTGTCATTAATGATTGTCGATCTTCGGAAGAACCCAAGTCGAATTGAAGACAAAACGTTGTTTTGTTTATTATAGGATGCATTGCAACACTAGCCAAACCTTTACAATTTTAAACGAAGGATCGACTCATCCTCTTCAGCACGCTGGTTGGGACTATCAACGTCCAGCGAACTGGCATCTAAACACAACCCTAGACTTACTTTAGGCCTTGTTAGTCCATACACTCGTAGTCGCTCCATGACATCTGCGACTACGTCTTCTTTCTCATGGTTAAGCATCACTTTCCTCCCGGATGAGTTTGTCGGGCTCCACATCCGGGTTAGTAATTTCATTTCCTTTCGCACTATTAACGTTCCTTTCATCATCATCGAGCCCAAGCACTGTTTTTATTGTCTGAAGTCTTTCAGCTAACTTTTCCTCACGTTGAGCCTGCGCAGCGGATTCAACTTCCTCAGGGACTTGGTTAGAATCCCAACCAGTGGGTGCATCGACGTCTGGGTGAGGGGGACCTCCATAAGTGACAAGATACTCGAAGGTCTCGGATGACTCACAAAGTGGGCCAACATTTGGGTCACCAAGATTATACCTCTTCTTGAAGCTGAGATCTTTAACAGTTCCAAAACAACTTCTCCTGTAAAGATTTCAACTATGTTAATATTGGAAATAAGAATCGGTTCAGTTGGAATTACTTCCACTTCCGATTCTAGCCAAAATATTAATTCTCGATAAAGAGTAGAAGGAATAACAATAGCCTTATGCAACCAATCTCTCCCTAACAAAGCATTAAAAGTAGTCGCAACATTGATAACAAAAAAGGCAGTATTCAACCAAGTGCCCCACTTTTAGTCGAATAGGGATTGTGCCTATACTCTTTAACATCAAGCCATTGAAGCCACTTATAGTGATGTCTGTGGTGTGAAGGTCATCTCGACTCGAACCAAGAAAATTAAACGTACTCAAAGGGAGCACGTTCACTGTGGCTCCATTATCAATCAAGACTTTCTTAATTCGAATGTCATTGAAATCTGCCTCAATATATAAGAAATGTATATGATATTGCATCGAAGCAGTGTCTTTCGAAAACCAGTGAACCGGAAAGCCCACATGTCAGCGAACAACTTGCGAAGTCGAATGTCCAGGGTTACCTGTATAATGTCGATTCATACTTTTTTCAGGAAATTCTGCAGGAAGGATTATCATACTACATTCGATGGGGCCAACGTTCGGACTCGGGAAACCATCCTTGATAGGATTATAATCTGTGTCATCGAACTCATCGTCACCCAGATGAGTAGGAGGATCGAATTGAATCATGGGTCTACGGGGTGCTATGTCAATAGCAGGTTCTTCCGGGTCGACCCAACAGACATCGTTAGCCTCTCAATCCAACTTCATCCTTTTTTCCTCTGTATGCCTACGACGTCTTTCCTTCCTTCTCCTCTTGTTACTGCGAAAGGTATCAGATCCATGTTTACTTACCTATTGCCAACTATCATCGATGGGAGTTCTAACTTTATACGCCTTTGGTCGACACAAGTCACTAGTGAAATCAGGGTATACCTGGATGTACTACCTCAAATGAGGATCGTATCCCTCTATAGGAGAAATTCATTATTAACAGCATCGACACAAAACATCTGATTAAATTCTCTCGTACCTGGTGTCTTTATGCGTGTGATCTCGAACATGTTGGCAGAAGACATGATAATCAACTTCTGGAAATAGTTGTAAGAGCACAGATTGTAGAGTTGCGAGATCAAGATCTTGTGCTTGAGAATAGGATGGCATCTGTTGCACGCAACATTAGCCTCTAGGATGAACAATAGGTGGGCCATCTTTGAGCACTCGTGTATCGAGCTTAGGAGCAGGTCCTAACCTATCTTTAACATCTCGAGAAGCATACTTAGCAGCATGGCTGGCCTGACCCTTAGATATCTTAGAAACATCGCTGTTCTTCTCAATCGAAGCAGAGTCACTAGTCGTAGGAGAGCAACAATGTGAGTGGCCCCCTTCTGAGGCTTGACAAAGTCCTGCTTTCCTTCGGCCAACCTTCCCATATCAAACTTTTTAGCTATGGGTCCAGAAGGGAAAAACCAATCAACAACCCTTGTAAGTCCTTTGCGATTGATCCCCAACGCCGCTTTCTCGACCAGGGTAAGATCGAACAGCTTGGTGAGATTGGAGAAACTTCTTGAAAGTAAAACACCTATCCATGGGATGGGTGTCATTCATATGCCACCAACAGATTTCATTCTTGAGCTTCGAAGCTTGAACAGGGCACGAAACATTCCATTCTTCAGGAGTTGTTTGAACAGATTGTTAGCCACGTAAGTTTCACTGAAACAAGGCGGAATCGACAACATCAACTACGTTTACTTCGAAAATATGTACCTCATAATTAGGGAAACGTTTTTGTCGACAGTGACGGGTTCGTTTGACTCTTTAAAAGAGAGGATTTTAGACTCCCTCAAGTCCTGAATAAGATTCCTAAAAGTTAAGCAATCACGGGTCGCATGTGTAAAGGACCCATGCCACTTGCAATAACTCTTCTTATTTTCCTTATCAATTTATGGCAGTCGTTGTTCAGGTTTAAGCTTGATTCGACCCCGATCCTTAAGCCAATAGAAAATTTCGTCTGCTTTATCCACATCGAACGAATATTTGCGCTCTTCATTCGATTTTTGGGAAGCCTTCACTTTGAAGTTTTTCTTGGCAAAAACATCATAGACGGTCGATTCTCCTTTGACGAATTCAGCCATGTCTAAGGGAAGTTTCGACCTGACATGCTGACTGACATTTCGATTCTTCTCTTAAGAGGCTTTCATACTTAGTGGCCCTTTGGGCAAAATTGAATAAATCTTTGAACCTTTCTTCTTGGATCCATTTTTGAATCCGAATATCAAGAGCATCTTGTGTTATTTCAACAACTTACTCCTTGGTAACAAAAGTTTTACATCTACGTCGAGCCTTCTGAAACCGTTGTAAGAATGTTGCCGCCAACTCTCCAGGTTGCTGCTTCATTCGAGTTAATTCGGCTATCGTAATGATTGAATCCAACGTAGCAAACGCTAACATGAATGCTTTTACATTTCTTGCCAATTTTGGATCGAGTTGGCAGGCAGGTGAATGTACCAATTGAACGCCAAACCGGTTAAAGAATTAGGGAATAACTGAAGTTTCCAAAAATCATTATTGGAAGGTTTGTCAGTCTGGTTAGTGAATCGAGCCATGTGTTCCAATGGTGTCACATCATCTTTGCCAGAGAATCTAGTGAAATCCGAAATTTTGTATCCATTCGGATAAGAATAATCCATGTCGAGGTAATCTGGATAAGGTGTTCTACAAAAGTTCATATCTTCCCTTCGCACTATACCAGGAACCATCTGCCTTTTTTCTCTCGACTTGGAGCCTTTCCTTATCGAAAGCTTGCCTTTCGAAAAGGTTCCTTCTCACCGGGAAATCTGCAGGGGGAAACCTTCCAGCATCTTCGACTATCGATCGAGTGTAAAAACCCTCTCGTCGATGATGGGGTGGCGCATAAGCAGTTGGTCTATACTCGCCCTCACTGTCATCGTTAAAGTTCTATCCCAAATGTTGACCACGCGAAACTGGAGTATAGGGCCCTCTAATTTCCTGTGGGACCCTGAGCCTACTAGTTCCAACATGATACTCATCACTTGGTTGAAAATTTTCTTGACCCAAATTCTGATCAAAACCGAATTTGCGCTTTCCTTACAAAGTTGACGTCCTTCTGGCCAAAGTGGCTGGAGAATATTTATCAATTCTTTCAGTCAAGCCCCAGACTTGCCTCTGCATAACCAACAAATTCTCCTACATCTGCATCTGCATCCTCAGAATCACATCAATACTGACGGTTCATTGAGAATTCTGATGATCAAATCCTGAGAGAGGCGGATCTTGCAGATTTTCCTGGGCATTTTGTTGTCCATTCTAGGGATCACCAACAAATTTGGTTTGATCACCCGCATTGTTTGTTTCAGAATCACTACGATTCGTAGCCATTCTCGATACGCTCCGCGTTATTGGCATTTCGCGTTTTCACACGAAACTCGTTTCCGACTCCCACTGTGGTCGCCAAAAACGTGTTTGTGGATGAAACACGTCGCGATATAACGGGGAATAACACAGGATTAAAGAAATGTGATCATCAAGACTTTAAACAGACAATAATGTAAAGAACAAGAACAAAAGCACATGAACACGAACACTTACTTCCATTTCTGGAGAAAAGATTACAGGGAGACAACCAAGCAGCCCTTCGGAGTCTTTCAATGATTGTCGTGTGTTTATAACCGCTAATAAAACCGCTAACGTAACTGCTAACACAACTGCTATACACGTTTTGAACATGTTTTATTTACATTAACTGCATACCATCTACTTCAACCAAGTCCTGATGAAGTTCCTATCGAAAATCGACTAAGTCTTGAAAACTCAATTGAGACTCCTCGTTCGATTATTACTTTCTTCGACGGGGTCTCGATCGAATTTCGCCTCGTCCGTACTTCTACATGTCCTGCTTCGATGCGCTCTGTTTCGACGTCTTTGAACTTCGACCGAGTGTTCTTTCGACCGTATTTAACATTACAATGATGGGCCTTGCCATCATCAAAGTCCAAAATGGCTTTACTTTGTAAGAAGAAAGCCCCCTTCCTCCCAAACAAAAGGAAACACAAAAGAAGAGTTGCCATTTCTCTAAAAGATGGTTGTTTTAGTCCACCCAGGTATGAATTTTGCCCTTTGAATACCCTTTTCCTGCTCTTTTCTTTTCTCTTTTACTCGATGCGTCCTTTTGTAGCACTTAAAGCAATATTTTCTCATCCCATTTTTCTCTTTTGGAGTACATACTTTCATTCAAAGGCGACAAGGGAATCGACCATGTTCTATATTATGCCACCCCATGACTCCTTTTTCCAATCAACAACATAATCATCAAAACCGTGTTCCGATTCAACGAAGGAATTTCTACAACAACAATAATGATAGGAAGAAAGTACTCCCTTAGATTCCTTTTGGAGATGGGGTGTTGTGTCAAGTCATGCATCGAATGGAGGTGGTACCATCTTTTGTCGTCCCTCTCCTCCCCCCACCACCCACAGCAGACCCACCACTTTCAGTTCCTTTCCACTTTACCACCTCCCTTCCAATATTCTCATGTAAAACCTGCTTATTCATCCAAACCAACCATGCCTTCTCTCGAGACGACGAAAGAGACACAGAGCGCGAGAGAGATCCTACGCCACATTTGATCCATCTTCCTTGCCATGCATTTCCACGGCGGAAGAAGAGTTCTTGCTCCTCGCGGCACGGCAGAGGAAAGGTGGTATGCTGGTGAAAGGCCAGAGCGGCAGAGCCTTTCTGCCACTTCTTTTGCGGTGACCTGAAAAGGGTTTGATGATGAAGGGTGTACTAGTGTGTGTGTGTGAGGCATGTAGGGTGAAGCCAGGCAGAAAGACAGAGAGGAAGGTGTTACCAAATCGCCCCGACGGTATTTACTTCTACAGGAATATATCGGCTATCCTTCTTTCAGTTCTCCCCTATAACTAGATTAGAAACACATCAGTGTTCCGGGGGCGGTTGGTAATCTAATGTCGGCTTTAGGCTTTAGACATGCCAAAGCATTCCAATGATATCATTACTAATAAATGTTCTTCACTGATGATGGATGCTCTTCTTTTTCTTTTCGTCTTTCTTGGGGTTCGTCCATTCGCACACAACTTCGTTTACTCCTAAACATTCATGCAGCAGATTCCGAGATCGATAAAGTATGCACCTAATCTCTTTGTATATCCCGGTTGTACCAAAGATTATATATCAATGTTCTTCCCTTTTTCCTTTAGGGGGGAGGCGCCATCACTTCTGCACGAGACTTTCCGAAGTGGAGCGAAAATGGGCCTTCATTGGGCCGACCAAATAAGCCCAAACAGTCAGCGGTGTGGATAAGCTAAGTTGACATCCTCCTTGTGAGGAGAAGACAAGCATAAAACTCTCTGTAGGTAGTCTTGTCCGAACGGGACAGGGGGGACACGGCTCCTCGTCCTCCCAAAGTCAAATTTCACGCCGCACTCGTGCTTTTGTCTTTGTACCCCCACGCTTTGGTTGTGGTTAGGCCGCCGTTGCTTTCAATTGGCAAAGTCTACATGTTCCATAAGTCAAGTATCCCTTCATGTAGAAGGTTTACTCGTTTGGGCAAGACAGCCATGGAAAAGGACCGGGCTTGGTTTCGGTTGCCGGGGCATCGTCTGATCACAAAATATGCAGATGGAACAAAAATCTCTCAAAACTCGGGATTCCCATTACTCCCCGAAATCAACTTTCAGATTTAACTAACTTCAAAGCGCCATGGCCTAACGATAGTTGCAACTAGACGATCATAAGGCGTATCATACATATGTCCGTGTCTTAAGGCATAATCTGATGGGCATGCACGCCTCGAGACTCTTTCCCATTTCTAAGCAGATTCACAGGTCAGGCTTGTTCTCTTTTTTCCTCCCCCCAACTGCAAAATGCAATATGACACGGGCAGAGAATGTCGGTGAGAAAGAGTCTAGGAGCTAGATGAGCGATATGATAAGTGGCTGTGGCAGTGGGACTCACAGTTAATGACAGAGAGGTCACATCTCTTCAGAACATGCAACCGTTTTTGCCGTGGCCATGAAGATCCTGCGAATAGAGTAGACCGCACGAAATACATAAGACGAACGGAGGAATTGGTTTCCGTGATTTGATAAGGGCCGGTTCTAGATGCTTACCGCCAGGGTCCATCACCGACAAGCATCATGTCTCCCTCGTGATTCTCGCACACCAGGGTGTATTCCCCGGTTTCATCCAACAAACCGGTTATGGGTTTCTCTGCTTCGTGGTCAGAGTAATCTGTTTGCGTTGAACCAAATTAGCGGAACAATAGGATGTTGTTACCTAGATGCCCCATGTATGCCAAATAAGAGATATAATGTCACGAATTAAAGACATCTACGAACCTGCAAGCAGGCTGCGGAAAAGCTCGTCCGCTTCCGTTGCCAGCTTCCCGTTGCTTTCGCAGAACTTCAGGTCCACCTTCCTCCCGATAGGGACACCGTCCATATTAATCTTAACAAACAAGCCCTTCGACTGTACATTTGCGGGCTTCTCGAAATCAGCTTTCTTAGAGGTGACGTTCCGAGTCTCCGAGACGGGTTGCAGCTTCCCGCAACTCGACGCGACAATGTTTCCCCGGTGCGACCGTATAGGAGGCCAACCGACGACAGCAGCCGGAGCACGCCTGAGTCATTGTCCAGTAACTTGGTCAAAGCCCAACAGAAGGCACTAGGACTAGTAAAAAAACAAGCACATGGATCAAAGTTATTCCCCAAAGGGCAACACCACTAAATTGCAGATGGCACCAAGTGAGGGGAAGGGAGATGTTTGCTTAGAGAAAGGTGATAAAACTGACGGGAAGAAACACTTGGCAAAAAGGGAATAAATTGAATTCTCGATCCACAAAGGAGGAATGTGACACTCCACCACACTCTTTATTCACACTCCCCATGTATATAAAGAAAAACACATATTCCGAAGACAATAAAAACAAAGAGAACTAGTAGCACAGTACAACTCTGGGACCACCCCGAATTGCAGGAAAGCGATGCACAGTGGAATTGTAACCCCATTTTCAGTATTTGTTCTTGTGAGAAAGAGAAAGAATATGCCCATGTCCCAATAGGACAACGCAGAGGGCATTGCCACATTCACACCAACAGGGGAGCGGCAAGAAGAGACAAATAGTAAAGAAAAAAACATGGACGTGGTGGGAATAATACCTTTTCTGGGATTTCTGCACAGCTGTGGGGAGGGGTGGCGGTACAATAGATGATTCCCCACCATCCCCTTCCTTCTCCTTCAGGTAAGGGGAAGGGCGGGTGGTAGTGGGAGTAGTAGTAGTAGTAGTGGCCAAGGAGAGGAAATGACGAGTCCCTAGATTCCCCTTCTTCTTGCATGGTTCCTCCCCAGGAGGACCAAGGGTCAGCTCCAAGGCTGAGTTTCCCTCTTCATTCTCCTCCAATCGATGGCATGCAATCCGTTAGTAATCGGATACTAACGGGGTTAGTAACGTTAGTAATCGGGTACTAATGGGGTTAGTAAATTACTAATGAAATTTACTAACCCCGTTAGTATCCGATTACTAATAATTTTACTAAAAAAATGGTCACTGTTTAGTAAAATTTACTAAAAAAGTTAGTAAATTTTACTAACCGATTGATGAAATTTAGTAAACTACGTAACGTTACGTGCACGTAACGTTAGCCACTTCCCAGGTAGATACATGCCCCTAAAATACAGAATTGAAGTACGATAAATTTATTAAGGAGGCAGACGTGGAAATACATCGGGTGAAAGTTTACGGACGAAGTGGTTATCAAGTCACGGGGCTATCAGACGACGAGGTTCGATGAAGTTATCAAGCAACAGTCAATTGAATGAGCGGGAAAATACTGCGACGAAGACTAATGGGCGATCCGGTCGATCAGTAGCTGTTATGGGAAGATTCCATACGATCTCAAGACATGGAAGGGAATTGTTGCCAAAATTGCTCAAATGGAAAGGAGATATTCCATGAATATTGGCAACAAGAACACGTAATATATGTGCAATATTTCATTTCCGTACATACATAAGTCTAGCCTAGTATAAATAGTTGTTCTTAGGCATTATACAAACACACTTTTCTATAGACGGACATATAGTTCTTTTATCTTCAAGCAATCCAGCGTTCAAGCATCCTATGCTCCTGCATTCTTACTCCTTCTGAAGGCATCGTCGATGGCATCCGTAAGTGCTTTCGCTTAAGGGTGTCAGCCCGCTGCCTTCTCCTCTTTTTCTTCATTCATACGACTACCACACAACGAACCTCCGAATACTAGTTGCTCGTAGTGCCAGAAATTTCCGATGTATTTAGATCCCGGCTTGTTCAACGGTCACTTTCGGAGCGAACACACCTTTGGCGACTACAATGGGAGTCTAGACCAATAATGCCGAGAACCAGACGTGGTACCGATTCAAACGACCTCGGAGATAATCACTCCAACGGGCAAAATAACAGCGATGGAAACAACTCGAACCCAGTCATGACTGAAGAACCTTCTACCATCATGTGTACTCTCCAGGAGAGGCTAGTGCTATCGATCAGAAGTACATCGCCTTCAAAGAGAAAATCGTCTCCAAGAAGTATGTCGTCATCCAAAATCTAGAGACCATATCAGGAGTGCCCATAAACAGCCCTGGTAAGGAGAAGGGTGAATCGGCCACCAAACACCAACTCGACTAATATGCTCATAGGGCATCAATAGAGGAGGGGAAGAAAAGGCCGACTTGGGGGACATTCTTATTATCCCCACAGGCCCCAATGGGTTTTGCGCACAATAATCGACCACTTGTGATAAACGAGGGTAAAGCAACCATGCTACATGATCATCAGGCTACATATCAACCCTCGTTTCGAAGGAGGGAAGATCCCTATATGCTGGTAGAGAATGAATCTTTTCATCCTTTTGAGGACCATCGACACTCTGAGTACATTCCTCAGCTCGTACGAGGAAGATGGATGATCATGCAAGAGGCGATGACTCCACCGGGTCTCATGCCTGAAATAAGAGATTATGTAGCCCCACTAGTCGAGCAAGCGATCCCTAGGGCAAACAATATGAATGAGGTTGAACTCTATCGAGCTCCTTACCCTGACAACATGACCGGGACTATCCTTTTCCAAGGGGATATCGTGTGCCTGAATTGGCCCGTTTCTAGGGCGAAGAAGGCATTTCGCTTGTGGAACATATCGCCCGCTTCACTCACCATGCTGGAGAAGCCGCCACTAATGGGTTTTGGAAACTTCACCTGTTTCCCACTAATGGTTTATCAACCTTCCCCCGAATTCGGTGAAAAATTGAGAGGATATGCATGTGCAATTTATTCTGGCACTGACCCAGCTGTGACACTGCAAGACCTTACTCACATTAAGCAGCAGCCTGGGGAACCCGTGGCAGTATTTCTGAACAGACTTTGGAAGGCAAGGCTGAGATGTAAAACCTTTGCATCTGAAGTCGTGCTCATAGCCATAGCTCAACATTTCCTCCTTCTTCGGCTTAGGAAAAAGTTAGAGGGAAAAGTGTTCAGGGATTGGGATGAGTTTGCTAGAAGGGCCATTCGATAATGAGAACCTCGTTAGAGAAAAAAACTCGGGCGAAAGGGAGCATGATTACAATACGCTTGGTAACCTACCAATCGGAACCAGTTGTAGACGTCGACGTCGTAGAGTATGTAAAGGGGCACCTGACCTATGAAGAGTTGACTAAGAAGAACTTTCGAGTCAAAGTTTCTCCAAAAACACAGGAGGAAAGGAAATACTCATTCGATGAGGTCAATTCCGATGAAATCTTCGAATTCATGCTTCAAAAACGGGCGCATTCAACTGAAAATGGGCCATCGATTTCCTCGCACTGATAGAGAGAAGTCTAGAAACTTCTGTAAGTGGTACAGGTCGTTTACCCACACCACTAGGGATTGTATCACGTTCAGGAAATTGGTGCAAGACCTAATAGAGTCTAAGGAGTTACACTTCCCAGACTCGGGGTATCAGGCATTAACAGAGTCGCACCCATTTGGCGACTTGGTTGATATAAATGCCTTTGATGTCAACTGCCTAACTATCTCCCCTTTATTATGCTGGGAGACCGAGACCAATCAATCGAAACTGGTGAGACAATCCTCACCAACATGCTGTTCAAGCGGCTCGCGAGCAAGGGAACACTCCAATGTCCCGCTGATCTCAAGAGCATACGACATGATCTTTGTCGCTGGCACATGGATGGTTCCCATACCACTGACATATTTTTAGGAAATACTAGTTGAATGAAAAGAAAGCAGAATAATACGACCTTATCCACCATGAGAATCAATAGTAGTCCAAGCGTGCGCCCCACCAATTGGAATGAGGGAACTCTACACCCTTAAAGAACTCATGAGACAGGGAATCGTGGGTGAGAGTGAAGAAATTCAAAAAGAACCTTGTACCAAAAAACTCCACAGGCGACGTGCTATCGACCGCATTTGGCCTCAACAAGCAAAGGAAAATACGAGGCGACAAGATCACCCTCAAGGCGACAAGGATGCAATGAGGGAAGGGACTTCGATAGCCTAATTTCTAATAACTGACATGCTTTGTTACAGGTGTAAGCCTATAGCAGCGCATAAGGTACTCATCACCCAGATGTGCTAACTCCGCTGTAATCAGTACTTCCTACTGCTGGCCGACATGGCATCCGAAGGAAAGATCAAGGTGGAGACAGTCGACCGTCCATTAGATAATTTGCCTGACTATGAGCCCACCTATCTCTCAGAACCTCCATTAGAAGCAAACCTCAAAACGGGTTATGACCCACATAAGAGGGAATTTGTTCAGGTCGATAATCGCCTGTAACCTTTCAAACACTCACGCTGCACCAGCGTTCCTGTCACCCTAGCTACATATACATGGCAGAAGGTGGGTCTAGGAGCACAGCTTCAGGTACCCACTAAGAGGACCAAAAGGCGGAGAGAGAGAAGAGCACGGTGCGCAGCGGAAAAACGCGCCAAACTAGTAGCCTCTGATGCCCAAAAACTAAACGAGTCAAGTGAAAGCAACCTTGCGTCCAATACGCTAAGCGACCACAACCCAGTCTAGTCCGGGACTCCACCCGAGGCGAATGGGACTAGTTGCAACGTTTTCATGCTACCAGCCGAGTTGGCTAAGAAAGAAGACAGCCAGGCAAAAGGTTGTTTGTTGTTCCCTTTCAATCATAATACCATTACTGAAATACCGCGGAACTTCCCGAGTGGATGTCTGAAAGAGCCTCCTAGATTACTCCGGAAACATATGTTCCCACTGCACATTCAGGCGACGATCAATAACGTTGCGATGCGCCATGTCCTTATTAATAATAGAGCAACCATCAATGTGCTTCCCCTTGAAGCGTATGAGCGCTTGGGAGATAACATAACTGATTGGGAAAGATTGACGTGAGGGACAGCGGATTTAACCGGACTACTTCCTCTTGTCTAGGCGTAGTATCCGTTAGACTCCGAGTAGGCACACATGAAAAGAAGACGACTTTCTTTATCATTGATATAAAGCCTTCATTTAGTGCCCTATTCGGAAGAGATTAGTTGCACAAGGCCGGTGCCATACACTCCACTCTCCACCAGGACTTTCTGTTGTGGGGAAAACATGGTTTACATGTTATCACGGAGAGGTGAGTAAGAATACTAACATGCCCTCTGTTTGCGCAAGGGCAGTAAAACAAATCAAAGACATGACACTAGAGCAAAGATATGCGTTGAGAGACCCAAACGTTGGGCCCTTAGGTGAAGCAGGTTACGAGTTCCTGGTTTCGTATGATGGATCACCCTTGGCACCTCCTCAACAACTAATTGTCCCAACTGGATAGGGCGATAAGTTACAGCCTAAAGCTGATGAAGACCTGACCCCGCTTGAGAAAGATATGCGCGAGGCCAGATAGACTTCTCAACCCGCCTTCGTTCAATGGAGAGTGAAACGCTTGATCAAATATCGGATGTCCTAGAAATACTAGCTAGTTATAAGGCGTCTAGAATAAATGAAGCACGATGTAATGTGTTTCCTTAGGCATGTCAAGACATGCCAAATATTTATTCAATTAATAAAGAAGTTCCTAATGCTTTTGTTATTCCCTATGATCCACTAAGTGAGATAAACCTAGGGATCACTGATTTACCACGTGTCACCTATCTCAGCTCACTATTAAGCGAGACTGAAGCATGCGACATTAGCAATGTCCTTTGTACATACAAAGATTGTTTCGCCTAGGAATACACAGAGATGCCTGGCATTGATCGAGACTTAGTCGAGCATCGACTCCCGACGTATGACAACTTTAAGGCTGTGAAACAAACTCCAAGGAGATGTCACAAGAAGTGGCACAGATGGTCTACGATGAAATTAAGCTATTCAAAGTCAGGATATGTATAGATTTCCACGACTTGAACGAAACAACACCTAAAGTCGAATACCCAATGTCCATCGCTGACGTCTTATAGACAAATCAACAAGGCATGAGTTAATGTCCTTTATGGACGGATATTCCAGATACAATCATATCTTTATCGCGGAAAAGGACATGCATAAGACATCATTCAGATGACTTATCGGGATATTCGAATGGGTCGTCATGCCCTTTGGATTGAAGAATGCCGGGGCTACGTACCAGAGAGCAATGAACCTCATCTTTGGCCCTTTGATAGGGACGTCAGTGGAGGTTTACATCGACGACGTGGTAGTAAAATCCAAGCGAAGGCAGGATCATTATGTTCATCTAAGCGAAGCATTTGAAAAGATCCGAACGCGTAACCTCAAACATAACCCGTTGAAATGCGCCTTTGGAGTCCGAAAAGGACAATTTCTTGGATTCCAAGTACACCAACGAGGAATTGAAGTTGACCATCTTAAAACTCATGCTATCAGGAACCTCCCTGCTCCTCGGAGCAAGAAGGAACTCCAAGCCTTTCTCGAAAGGGTCAATTACATATGTTGCTTCATAGGTAATGTGGCGTCTAAACCCAACGCCTTCTCAACAATCTTGAAAGGAAAGGAAAAGGGACATATAACCTGGACATCCCAACATGAGCAAACGTTCCAAGAAATAAAAAACTATTTGATGGACCCTCTTGTGCTAACGCCACCACATACAAAGGCGCCATACATCCTTTACGTGGCTGCGTCGCAGTTCAGTATTGGGTCCATGTTAGTGCAAGAGCAAAATGAGGTTGAAAGAGTTGTTTAATACTTGTCTCGACTCCTCACATAGATGGAGTAGCGATACACCCCAACTGAAAAGATATGCCGGGCTATTTATTACTCATTAGTTAAGCTCAGACATTACATTGGGTCCAACGATGTGTATGTCGTCTCCAGGACACCTGTAACCAAGGTATTCTTCGACAACCCCCTACTTATGAGAAGGATTGGCAAATGAAGCTTAGTGCTCTCTGCCTATAATCTATGCCACAAGCCGCAAACTTCAGTTAAAGGGCATGCCTTGGTTGAATTCATCACTCATTATGGTGAAGGTAGCATGGACTCCTTTCGAGCTTGAAATCGTGTCGTCCTCTTCGACCAACCTAACAGGTTCTCCGCAGGGGTAACATTCTGTTAGGAAGGTTACGTCGGGGATGTCACGGTCATAGGGCCTTCTCGAAGGTACAAGCAGCTGGTCGATACGTTCCACAGAGATAATAGTGTTGTGACTGATCGATGGTTACACCTCATCGGCTCAGTCGATACTCGGACTAATTCATAGATTCCAATCCTTTTCCATTTTTTCCTTCGAAGTTTGGTCCACAGAAATATCCATTCAGGGAATTTATCTACGCCCGTAGTGAGAAATCCATGTAGGATTTGGCTAACATGATTGAATCGCCGAAGTCAGGAGATGTGACCACCAATTTCCCGGATCGATGAAGCTTTCTCTATAAATTGGTATGATCGTAGAATCAGGGAGGAGATAATCGAATGGTATGTTTTTTGTGGTCCTGTGAAGGGTTGAAATGGCCGCCTCTGATAAAAGGGCCCAAGGTAATTTGTCCATTCGACCTCGCTTCTCCTTCAGGGTAGTCGTTTGTCTTTTTGGCAATGACATCGGTTACTTGGCTTATGAGGTCTTTGAAGTAGACACCTAACCCTTTCAGCGGCGTGTGGTTGTAGAACGCTTGACGAGCCATGGGTAGAGTTCCTGCTCAAGAGGAAGGAAAATAACAAGTGGATGGCGTAACGAGGGTAAGAATGTTGAAAGGAGGCAGACGAGAAAATGCCGAGGGTTTTTATAGAGAAGGATTGAAGATGAACGGACGCGTCGAAGGAATGGGGATGGCCAAATGTTTACATAGCAAACGTCATTTTGGGCTTTCTGCGATGGGCCGTTAATGGTCAAGAATTGAATTGAAATGGCTCGATTCGAGCCAGGCTTGCCAGCGATGCGGACTATTGAAACGCACCCCTGCTACAGACATGAATGTCATAGTACAACCATGGCCTTTTAGGACATGGGCACTAGATATCATGGAGGAAATTCATCCTCATTCAAGCAGAGGAGATGCCAATATACTCGTCGCCACAGAATATTTTACCAAATGAGTTGAGGCAACGGCTTACAAGTTCATCAATCAGAAGGACGTAATTGAATTCATCAAGAACATCATACCAATACGTGATTCCTCAAAGTATCATGGTGGACAATGAAAAGGTGTTCAACGGCGAACTTATGGATGAGTTTGCAAAAGACTTTGGGCTTAAAGTACTCAACTCAACCCCGTATTATGCCCAGTCAAACGGGTAAATGGAGGCTTCCAACAAACTGATAAACCGGGTTATACAGAGAATGATCGGGAATAACCAATGCACATGGTATACCCTGCTTCAGGAAACGTTGTGGGCACTCCGGGTCACGAAAAGGGAAAGCATTGGCGTCGCTTCATTCAATCTATTATACAGCCATGATGCGATGCTTTCAGTGCGATACCGATCGCTCAAACTTCTTAAGCACCTTAGAGAACACAAGTGATATGATGAGGACATGCATATTAAGTTAGAAGATCTGGAAACTGCCAGAATCAATGTGCTGAATCACTTAGAAGCTCGTAAGAAGAATATCGCCCGCTACTACAACAAGAAAGTAGTGTCTCGGTCGTTCAGAAAGGGAGACATGGTTTGGAGACTGAGGCTGCCTGATGGCGTGCGCGATTATTTCCATGGGAAATGGACACCAAATTGGGAAGGCCCCTTCCAGGTAATTGAAACCCACCTTGGGAATTCATATCGCTTAGGGGGCTCGACGGATCAGTGCACGACCTTAAGATCAATGGCAAATATCTGAAAAAGTATATGCCAACAATATGGAAAATGCACAAAAATATCATCTCAAAACGTTTCCCCACTATCTGGAAACAAGTACAAACGTAACAATTTATACAATAGGAAAAGAAGACAGTAGGCGCTTCGCCCGGTCCAACACTCCGGCCGCCACAACTTTCTTTGCCTCAACCTCTACAACCCTGTCCCAATCCCTCTCGAACGTCTCTCGCTCCTGGTCGAGGGCTACGCGCTCAGCTGCCTCTTCTGCCTTGGCAACATCTAGGGTTGCGTCAGTCCCAGTGATACGTGCAATTGTGACATCCAACTCCTCTTGGAGGCGACGAATGGTGGTGGATAGCTCCTCCTGCTTCTTGTGGAGTTTAGCCCTTTCGAGAGACAACTCATTCACTCGAGCAGAGGATGGAAGTGGCAAGGACCACGCAAGCTCCTTCTCCTCTGACCTCGCCTTGAGCGCGAGGTCCTCCTGTCGCTCAGCCCATGAACGCCAGAAGGATTTTTGAAGAGGCGAGAGTACAACGCGCAGCTCGCGCGAATCGGCATCTTCTCGTCCTAACTCTTCCATCACAGATGATAAGACGATAAAGTCGTCCTCAGCATTAACTCCACGCTCGAGAACGACAATAAAAGAGACGAGTAAAGAACGCAAGAGCTGTCATGAATGCGCTTGAGTCAGACAATGACTTGAGAACAAATTGCAAGCAAAGCTCAGGATTCCTTACCGAGGTCGCCTGTACTTGTGGGGCTTGGGGGGCTTCCGTCGCTTCGTCCGGGAAATTATGAACGACAGTAGCATCATCAACCAACGAAGCTCTGGCTTCATCCCTCGAAGTTAGGGGCGGGGGGCTCCTCTGTACCCTCATTCGGGTGTCTGCTCAGAGCGGCCGTGGCTGCCCAACCATGAAGCAATAGGAATGTCGTTGAGGGCATCTTCGCCGATAACAGTCCCCATAGTAGAGGAAACACCGACGACACCTTTACCAAAGGAATTAGTGTTACTTGATTTGGTTCTCCACAATGAAACAAATCGTGCGAGAGCTTAATACCTGACACATCCTCAGAGGATATTTCTCGGGGACAGGAGACTCAGTAACAACTTGCGGTAATGATGGAGGAGCTGGTCTATGAGACACTCTCTTTTTCATGTGAACTTCTTGTGAGGATGAGCCTGCAGGGGAAGACTTCGCCTTTGTCCTCTTAATACCTGCTACATAAAAGAGTTAGCCTATTGTGAATAGGCTAAGCATTAGCAAGTCGTTACTTAAACCGATTCAGCATATCTGAGGAGGACGAATCCGTCGCTTGATGATCGCTTATTCGAAGATCTCTCGCTTGGACGGAGAAGAGTCTTTGATGGGGCTGAACTTTCCTTCTGATCAACCTCTACAAGTGAGAGGAAGGTTACATCATCCTCTAGGGATGCAAAGGTTGTATCTATCATCCCCTTCGTTTGTAATATAAATTTATAAATGAGAAAACACAACAAAAAATAATTGTTCAACTCCCCCATCCCTGACAATTGCATGAATAATTAAGGTTGTATGTAGGAGGGGTTTCCCTTTTGAGTTAGTAAGGAAACGAAGATAGTAAACGATTATCACACACACACACTCCATGTGAATTTGGTTTTAAAAAAACTACCCTTTCTTTTTTCTTTAATCTTCTTCTTATGATTTTGAGTGGTCCCTAATCTGTTCCGGGCCGGAATCTCCTGGTCCGACGGCTTTGGTGCAGGCTATCTTTCATTCATATTCCTTCCCATCCTATACACCCTTTTTTTCTGGTAATTGATGATGGCAAATGCAGAAAAAGGTCAACAATATTATGTACTGCAGATGCGCTACTATCTTCCTCTTCCTCCCTGAAGATGCGTTACTATCTTCCTCTTCCTCCCACGTTGTTGAACTGACTCTTAACTATGTATGTACTGCACAGACATGCAAGGGAGCGCAGAGATTAACTTCAAAGCCTAAAATACCACTGTTCTCTGCCCCAAATCACCCTCCAGCCCAGTCATCAGCTCCCTCAGGGACGAATGCCTGAGCCGGTAAAAGCTTTTTGCCGCTAGAATGAACTTGTTCCGCCCCAAAACCGCTCACTCAGACATGTAATCATCCACCTCCTCCCTGCTGAATTGGTCCGTCCCTAACTCACGCTGGGATTCCAGACTATCTACATCCTCAGAATGCCCCAACTCGGGACTCAAGGCATATCGCCCCCTTTTGCTCATACCCACGACCTAGAACATTCTAAAAGAAAGAAAAATGAAGGCATAGGAGAGTGGTCAATGGAAAACCATGAAGAAAACGAAGGAGTGCCATAAGCTTAGGTCGGTCATACCTCGGGATCCTTCAACTCGACTGCAGAGACCGTTGGTCTCTGCCTCACAGTGATGCTGGCAGGAGCCAGGAACTGTTCGATCTCGTCGGTGGATCTTCCTTCACTAGCCCTCTTTTTTCTCAAAGTGCGCTTTGTTGGCAAGTGCTGAATCGTGGACTGACAGGGAACAAAGCGCGATAGGGATCGTCGTGGACTCGTCGGTGGTCCCCTCTCAGCACAATATGAGTCCATGGACTGAGAGGGAACGAGTGGCAAGAATTGACAAGCTAAATTTTGAGCAACTGCATACCACATATCGTGCTTCAGAATCACCTAACGATCACCTAACGACACTAGGTAGGTAGAAGGATCATCCACATTGTCACCTCGAACCTGCAGCACAGTGAGTGAGCAATCAGATACGGCCTGTGTTTCTGAACTTGGAATAGCTCCTCCTTTTTTCACTTACGTACCAGTTATATTCCCGAACCCAAGAGGAAGAAATGTCTTCATTCAGATCGAGCATATCTTTGGATATCTGCAACCATCAGACAACAAACAATATAAATGCATCAGAATAAGTTGATCAAACTAAATTACACAACAGTGCCAAACAGGCATCTTCAGGATTCCAAGTCTTCAAGACTTCCCATGCCGTCTCTTAAAAATAAGTAGAGGCCTCTGGGAACTACACAGTTTGAAACAAGTCCAAGCATATGGACCTACCTCATCTGCTGATGGCACCACATATGCCAGAAACTGCTCTTTCTTATTTGGATCAGCACCAGTAGCCACATAACTCTTCATGATTGCCTGAGATGAGCAGAAGAAACCGTTAAGAGCATCATCAGCACATGCTTGCATACATAATAGCATGTCCTATAGGCAGAACAAGTATGCCCCACAAAAGGACAGGCATGCTAATTTTACGGAATGACTAGCAATTCTTGGATGAAATATGCAACAATTCAAGTAAAACCAAAGTCGCAATCAAGTTCACATTATCTTGATGTGAACAAAATGCACAGCTGAATTGCTTCAAGGCAACTAACCTTAGCTTCTTGCTCATCACGCACCAACCTATCCAACTTGCTGTAGGCCTCCGAATCAGCTGTAGGGCCACTATCGAATGAGGCAACAACAAATGGATCTTCATACCTACACCAGCAGCAGTAGATCAAAAGTGTGCCCATCTCCCTCTAAGAACTTCCAGAAGCCCCATAAAAATAGATTAAGGTAAAAAACAAAGTGATTAAAGAAAAACCACAGTTGTAAATATAACACTTGTAAGGATGCATACGGCTCGAAATTTGGCAAAAGTGCCAAAACTTCAATTGGATATAAATTCTTGTTTGTTGCGTGAACAGGGACGGATTTGGCAGCCATAAACGATGCCCCGATATCCTTGATCTGCCTTTCTCTGGAGTGACAATGCCATAATAGTGTGAACACAGTAGGTGACAAACACAAGCAGCACTAACAATCCAGAGATTTTTAAAGATACAAAACCTGTCATTAAGGGCGTCCAAAATTTTCAGACCTCCTTTCTTTTCCCGCAGTTCTTTCGCCTGCTTCTCCATCAAGGACTATAATCCCAAAGTAGATAAGAGTAGCAACATAAAAACGAAAAATTGGACAATAACTGGGACAGTTCTAGTATAACCATTTATTACCTGCTTTGCCGAGTCTAGACTAACTGGAGATATATATTGAGTCTTAACTAGCCAGGAAACACTTTTGTCAGTTGGCCGTTCTTTCCTCCTTATGCCATCCTTCTTCACTGGTGTTACACTCTCATCGTCACGTAATAATAACTCCTCACAGGAGCAAGGGGTGGTCTGACTTTTGGAGGACTTACAGAAAACGAGAAGAAAGAAAATTACACTTGAGAAAACAAATCAAATCAGCGGCATCATACAGATACAATAACTAGAAAGGAGCAGCATCCAGATAATACTTATACACACTAAGGTCTAGCAAGTCAAGAGGTATCCCTAGGTCTGGTTCAACATGAAGTTCGGGCTTCCAATTTTTCTCTAGTGATGTGATGCTGTATTTTGTAAACCTGCAAATTCAAAATGACACTCAAAACTTTCCAGATTGACAGTGTTACACTTGAAACTTCATACTGATCTAAATGTCAAGGAACGTTGGCAAGTTAACAATTGAGACAAAATTTGAATGCCTTCATGATGCGGAATGGACGCATCAATTTATATCGTCCAATAAAATAGCAAGACCAACACAAGACTGATGAAATAGCAATTTGCATAACAAGGCATCCTCTAGATAATAACTACAACATATGAATCGCATACCTATCTTGATCTTTCTTGAAGGCCAAATATTTTAGCCGTGCAGATGGGTATGCAGTTCATTCCGGAATCTACGGGACAAAATGAGAAAGATGAGTAACAAAATAAAATAACCTGACAATAACAAGTTACAACACAGGATGAAATCCACAAGACATTTAATCTGCATGATGCGGGAATGTCACAACCGGGGTAACTGTTCCATCAAAATAAATTCACTGTTCTCAACATGGTAGCACATTGCTTAACAACTAGATCGTAAACATCCGACTTCTGGCAGAAAATTCTGACAGATAGTTTCCTTTAATGATGAGGAAGAATAAGGAGCAGCGGCAGAAGACTGAAAAGTGTGACATGCACGAAGAAGTATCAAGCATCACCACCGATATGGGCCACTCCCGCCCACTCTCTCAAAAGGGCACAGCAGAGGCCAATACTTACTTCATCTTGCACAAGAATGTAGTTGGTTTTTTCAATCTATTCTCAATCCTCTCACTGGTTAACAATTGGGTTGTCCCTGAAGCTCTTCTATCGCCCATCCTTGATCCCAACGCTGATTCATGTCCATGCTTGCACCCACGACCATGTCCTTTCACAGAGTTGGAAACACCTTGAGGTTTCTCCTTCTCCCTCATTAGCATCTTTTGTTTCTCGTACTCCATTTTCTTCCTCAACCTCCTTTCTTCCTCAGTGTCAACCATCTTCCCAAAATTGCCATTTCCATTGGCATTCTCTCTCCGACCAGCCACATCAGGCAGTCTCCTGCTATTAACCCCACCATCAACTTTTCCCCTCTCATGCTCCCGCCATGCATTATTCCTACTGCTATCTACTACAACATTTCGAGCAGAAGTCGGGACTCTCTTTGCTCTGTGGTGGCGGGGGAGGTGGTGGCGAGCTTGTTGGTGGTAAAGGAGGAGGCGGGGGTCGCGGCTCGGCCGATTGTGTGCTATTATATTGGCTATACGTTTGCTGGTGCTGCGATGAAGAATAGTACATCGGCATGGATGGTTGTTGTGAAGGTTGCATCATTGGTGGAGGGCACGGAGGAGGAACATATGACGATTCGGGCGGGGGAGGAGGAGGCGGCTGGTAAGGGAAGTTCTGCATTGGTGGTGGTGGGGGAGGGTAGGCTCGGTGAGTTCCAGAATTAGCATTAGCATTACTTGCGCCTCTTCCAGGACCGCCGCCACCCGGATTAAAGTTCCACACATGGGAAAACTGCGGCCTAGGTTGTAGCAGCTGCTGCTGAGGCGGAGGATGCGGGGGGACTGGGTTCTGGCTCGGTGGTGGGGGATATGTCCGGTACGTGGCCATCAGCTAGAGCCAAATCCCAGTTGGTAAAATCCCCCGAAATTCCTGAACTAACCCGACTGAAATCCAGCCAGCCGGGGAAGCCGAAACCAGAGCTAACGCATCAAAAACTGGGCGACTCGGATAATCGACCATGGGCCTCTAAACCCACGGAAGTACGGTTTAGTCCAGTCCCAAAATTGCAGCAGGCCAACAGCAACGAACAGGAAGCCGATCCCAGAAGGCGGCGCGAGCGATAGAATATATACACCCTCCGGATTCCGGGGACGGGAGCACCACCCGATTTGGTCCAAAACTCAAACCCCAGGGCCCGTAAGAGTATCACGAGCTAAAGGAGCGACCTTTCCCGGTCTTGAGCGCTGAACATCGAAACCCAGAAACTGAAAGCGCCGCCAAGTCCACCGTTGATCGCAATGCAGAGGGAGTCGACCCCGGGGGCGAAACCAGGGAACAACGACAACGGTTGCCTGGAGTGGGGGCGCGCCCTTAGACTTTTTGAGTTATTTATTTTCAGGACCGGGAATTCTCAACGAATCATGGGATTCTGACACCCCCCCCCCCTTCCCGCGGTTTCCTCAGACAAAATTCTTGGCTACGTATCACGTAACTTTTTGGTCGAATTTCGAGGGGATGGTGAAAAAATTACTGCCTCACCTGTCTCTGTTTCAGATTCCCCCCCAAATAATAAGAGGTATTCAATTTGAACATTCAAGATAGTGAGTGATATGGCGCAGCAGATATTATGCTTATTAGATTTGGGTGAAAGCCATTGAACAGAAGGGATCATTTCAGGCATGCCTGTCTGAGACCCAACCGAAGCAGTAAACATTCGAAGAGTAAGTAATAATAGTAGTAGTATTTGCATGGTAAAAGATGATAATAGCTCATACACACACAGCGACCTGATACTTGTCATTCATCAGAGTTATTTTCTTTTTGGTTAGTAAATTAACCTCTTTTCATTAATATATTATAACATTCATTCAGTAGGGTTCCATTTTCCTCCCTAGTTGGACCTTGAAGCGGTGTCCATGGGCCCTGCTTGTCTGGCTACCTGCGTCAAGAAGTCACAACATCATCCTCCCCAATAAGACAAACTGGTTTGATTAATTAATTAGTATGTATATATAAATCATTGATCGGACAGACCTGGAAATAGGCCTCCAGCTTCTTCCTCAGGGCTGAGTATTCCCTTTTCATTCGCTGGAAACTCCTCATGCATCTGCATCCCCAACACCACCACACAATTTTTTCGGAATTTCATTTCCTTTTTCTTAACAGGTGAAAGGTTATGTTTATATAGTTTCGGGGGGATATACCCTTCTCCATTTCCACCCATGCAGTACTCCCCGAACTGGGTGCACTCTGCTTTCACTTTCCTGGCACCAATGCTGTTCAAGATGGAAGAAACCAACGATCCCGATCCGTCAATGTTGATATCCCTTGCCCCGACTCCCGTGAATTAACCGAACAGGAGCCGTGTCCGGCGAGTTGGTAAAAAAAAAAAAGTACCTCGAGCTGCTCCCTCTGAACTGATGCATGAGGTTGTCCAGCTTGTCGAAATCCAGAGGGCTCCTCTCCCTGAAGAATCAGAGAAAGAAAAGGATGGGAGGGAAAGTAAACGACGGAGAAGAACTCATCGGTTACTGGTACTCAGGGAAAAAGCAGAAATGGTGTAGTGTTGTTAATCATGCAAAAAACTCACAGAGCCTGCTCTATGCTGGAGATCAGTCGGGCCGAGTCGCGATAATAGAGGGTAACGATCTCTTCCACGAAGTTGGGGTTGGTGTCATCCTGAAGCTCCTCCAGCTGCACAAACTGGTCATCGACGTAGCCCTGATCGAAGAGGGATTGCCTCATCATCACGACCTGCCTGTGCAGCTGCTGTTTCCTCTCCATCTTATTTGAACGATACGGAGGACTCTTTTCGGAGTCCTGTTTTTTTATTATACTAAACTAGGGGGAAGCAAGGGGAAAACAAAGTCGGTGTCCCTTCTTCTTTCCCTCTCTATAGTCACAGAACGGGGGAGGGCATAAAAGAAACGGTGATTCAAATCAATGGGGGTGGGATGGAGTTTATATAGAGCGCTCCTCCGGCCGTGCCGTCAGCCACGATGGCGAGTCCCTAACATATCCCGGGCTTTAGTAATAACGAGTTTTACGTCCCGCCCTAAAGTTCAGATTTTGGTCGGGGGACGACACGGTCACTTTCCTAGTAGTAGTGGCTTCAAATTTTTCGGCAATAAGAAACTGGAATATTATCGATATTTGTGCTAGGCCCTAAAAGTCGGGCGTCCGCGAGGTATCTACAAAAGGAGTGGGGAGCAAGTGTTGGAGGAGACTCGTCGCTGTTGAGAATGGGGAAGTGAAAGAAAGGGGATAGATGCGATGGTTTGGTAAATGGCAATGGTAATGAGAAGAACACGACAGACAGGATCCAACAAAACAAAACTTGCAAGTGTTCGGTCGTATTTAAATTTCATTGCACTTGTTGATAAACCATAATTCTTCTTTCCTTTCCAGGCTAAAATTCCTCAGAAGTGGTGGGGGCGTGAGTTAGATGCGAGGAATCGGGTTTTGCTCTCCTCTTGGGAAAAGAAAGAAAAAAAGCCAATGAATATTTTGCTTTTTTGCAAAATTTATAAACGCAACTACTTTTCTTTTTGTCTTTTCCGAATTAAGCTATAATGGGCCTGGATGAATAGTATGATGGGCCGACAGGCCCAATTCCAATAATCTCACTGATTGTCCTAAACCCCCCCCCCCCCCCCCCCCCCCCCCCCCCCCGCCTTGTAAGCTGATGCTTTAAGTCTTATCCTTCCTAGTCGTCGAGTTCTTGTTATCTTTCCCTGTCCGAAACCCGAAAGAAAAGGCAGGGGGAAAAAAAAATAAAATTCCAACTCCCCTTTATTCCTCAACTAAGAAATAGCTAAGGAAAGCCAGAGAGGAGAGGAGAGAGATCGCTGTCCCTCTCGACACAACCCCGCTTTCTTTGCTTTGCTTTTGTTACATAAAGGAAAACTGGGGATGGGAATAATTGTTGTCCTTTTTTGGGTGGGGTGCTTGTTTTATTTCTGTCTTTCTTTGTTGTTGATAAGAATCCCACCCTGTACATCTGATCAAGTGTGTGTGTACGTGCGAGTGTGTGTGTGTGTGTGTGTGTGTGGTGGTGCTCTTGAACTTTGATTCAATGTCATGCCCACATTTCCCCAGTCATTTCGCTGTTGGACCATATGAATATGAATATTAATCCCGTTAGGAAAAAAACAGATGTACTCCCCCACCCCCAGCCCCCCTTCCTTGTCCTTATGGTCTCGCTGTCCAGGTTCTCGTATCGCTACCAAGTTGTTTGCCGTGGACTGGTACGGTTTCTCGATGTTGAGCAGGTGGTTATGTACCTACTTAGCTCCATGTCGCCGCATCTGGGGGCAACTGCTGCGGCCGGAAAACGAGGAACCCGATGATTTGTTCTTACCACAAGTAGTTTAAACGGGAGTAGTAGTAGGTCCTATCTGCACCAGCAGAAAACATTTCGGTCATCTCGAGTCGATTCTTCTCCGAGGTCGTGACCACGCCTCTACCCCACTTCGAATCTTTCCAACGTTATCCGGTGGCCCTAATCCGTGTCCAGTATTGGCTCGTAAAAAGGGGCCACACATGGCTATCCGATGTTGATACCGTGCTTGACGTGTTCCGTCAAGAAACTGCTATTGATTATGATTTGCCAAGTTTACTGATGTGGCCGAAGAACCGATCAACAAGGACAGGTGGTTTGAGACACTACCAGAAGAACCTACATCCTCCAATTTTGAACCATTTTGAACCGCCTTCGCACATAAATGCAAAATACTTGTAGAAACGCGAATCTTTTGACTCGATGTTCTTAATGTGACAGCGAGAGCAGTCGAACTCACCATCAGAATCCGAGGGAGTGCTAGTGGTATTGCCTGGACAATATGGTCTATCATTAAGGTTTGAGGTCCCTCCCTTCTATTCATCAGGGCAAGGTCCGCGTCGAAGACACTCTTTAGGCCGGAGTGACTCAACCATGGAACAATGGTAAGTCACCAGGGTCTGCATCTCCCAAGAATCCTATAATAGGTGGGGGTTGAAGAATGATCTACAGGAGAGGCACGACAAACCTGTCTACGACCAAAGACTTCCTGTTGAGTTCGATGGGGCTGCTCCCACTGGAAAATATAGCAGAACCCTGCTAGAGGTGATAGGTTTCGAATTCTAGCAAAATGGCTTGCATTATGACCATGATGTTGGATCAGCAAGAGAAAAGATGATGTGTTTCTGGAAGCAGCATTTTTCGCTAAGCATCTCTGATAGTTAAATATACTGAGGACATCTTCGGTCCAAACTTCTGATCAGCCAAAAAAAAAAATCAGCACAGGAGCCTTCGTTGTGAGGCATCCGCCAAAGGCTCAAGGCATAGCCACAGATGAGAATTGTTAATCTTTCGACACAACACTCCTTGAGCAGAGGAAATAGCCGGTTGTCAGGATAACATGGTGGATCATTACAGTTTTAGGACTTGGCCATGCTATGCGCCAGGAAAAGGTCAGCATGATATAGGGCAATGGAAAGAGATCGCAGTCTGCAGTTAATGGGAATTACATGCAGTCGGATATTTAAATTACTTGTTCATCGTACCACATGTGAGGCACGGCTTGCTGTTTTCATCGGTAGCTGCGGTAAGCGGGGCTGTACATACAGCTCTCAGCATGCTTGACCAGGTCGCGTGGCTGAGGCAAGCGTGTGGCCAAACCTGAACCCAATTCGAGAAGACAGATAACAAGCAGAAGTGAGAAGGTGGCTTAAGACATACCCGGATAGACCTCACCCAGAGAGAAAACACAGACCGAGTTCATAGGCTTTTGCAGCGACATCGGCAGCGATATGAGCAGAGATCTTCCTTATGTTCTTGAAAGGTGGGTAAATAAGTCCCTTGTCAAAATTGTGTTGAGTCACTTCTTCCGCCAGGGCTTCAGCTGTTACAAGCAAGCATGTTATTCCGATACTACTGCAGTTGAGCCTAAGTACTAAACCCAAAAAAACATAATTAACATGAACTGGACTTACCGGCAGCTAGGAGCATATCATCATGAACTCGAATTGCACCAGAGATTAGCAAGCCTAGACCCAACCCAGGGAATATGTACGCATTATTTGCCTGCAATACACACACAATTCTTAGTCCTTCTGTTATGCGCAAACAAGGCCACAATAGGACAGAAAGAAGAATGATTCACGCAAGATGCAAGTTGTACCTGGCCAGGAATGAAAGACATCCCATTGAGTTTGACTGGGTCAAAGGGGCTCCCGCTGGCAAATATGGCACGACCCTGCAAGTAACGCGTAGATAACCGACAAAAACAAGTGGTCAATGGATTTGAACATTCTACCAAACTTGGACAAAAGTTCATGTTACCTCACTCCATGTATAGGCTTCTTCAGCTGTACATTCTGATTGCGACGTTGGATTGGAAAGTGAAAAAATGATGGGTTTCTACAAGTTACTTTTACCAGTAAACAGATATGCAATAATATTTTCTCGACAAGTAGAGAGAGGCCGCTGACTGAACCTCATTCAGTGCAGCCATGGCCTCGACAACATCCTTGGTGAATGTCTTCCCTACTCCAGATGTTCCAATGAGCACCGTCGGCTTAATTGCCTAAATATGATATTAACATTAAGAATCAAAGAGAATGAAGAGCGCAAAGAGGCCGGAGAGATGTTCCAACAACCAACCACCTTCACGGCATCGACAAGTTCAGTGATAGGCTTGAAGTCGTGCGCCCATGGGCTTTTGAAATGGGGAAGTGATTCCTTCCTGGAGCTAACTATCAGGCCCTGCAGAGTCGAAAGAGACCCAATTAGTTGGTCTGAAAATCATGCAATTATGAAACCTTAGAACAAGGGCTACTTGTTACTACCTTAGAGTCCACCAGCCAGATATGCTCACGTGCTTCTTCCACCGAAACTTTTGTCTGTGAATAAACTTTTACATATAACAAAAGGAAAAAAACTTCAAGGTTGGGGGTTATGGGTTTAGATGTAAATAGTATGCATGAACCTGCTTTGACATCTCTCGTGCTATCAGTTCAGCTATTCCTGTTCCGGCCTACAAGCGAAGCATGCAAGAAAATCTTGAAATAATAAGAGGCCAAAATTGAAGAACAACTGGGCTTACCTCTCCTGCCCCAAGGAATAAGAATCTATGATCAGCCAAAGTTCCACCCACAAACTTTAGTGCCGCAATAAGACCAGCGAGAACCACAGATGCTGTGCCCTGTATAAACAAGAAGATAAATTGTTCGAGGCATCTCCTAATTATTTTCATATCAGAAATTCTGCCAAAAGGAAAATTACCTGGATATCATCGTTAAATACGAGATGAGTTGAACCATACTTTTCAAGGAGCTGAAAGGCATTGTGGTTGGCAAAGTCTTCGAACTGAGTAATGGCATCGGAACATCAAGGTACATCATACATCAAGGTACAATGCACGAAACAGGAGAGCCCGATATGGAAGCGAGGAAAACCTGGATTAGAACTTTCTCCCCGTAATTCTGCTTGACTGCAGTCATAAACTCATGAAGAAGTTCATCATATTCCTGGAAGAAAGCACAATCAAAACAGCATATTTCAGGACTAGTTCTGGTGAGAACCATGAGATGCTACGTACTATTTCAAGGGAAAAATTAGAAGAAAATGATGAAAAGAGAGTCCACACACTTGTCCGGTAGCCCTCCTCCGCCTGAGGCCTATGTAGAACTCATCATTCAGTAGCTCCTCGTTATTAGTTCCAACATCAATTGTCACAGGCAAACACTGAACCGTGGTAAATATGTCGCCATCAGATATTTTTTGACTAATCAAGCTTGGTAATAGTAAAAACTGGAGTCTTCCAAAATGTAAATGATTTTGCAGGTAATAACAACAAACGGTCAGACACAGAAAGGGGGCAGTCTCACAGCAGAGGGGTGAACTCCACCAAGAGCCGTATACAAGGAGAGCTTTCCCACCGGTATTCCCATTCCCTGTGAGAGTGTTCTCATGGTCATTTGAATGGGAAAGGAAAATGAGAAAAAGGGAAAACAGTGCAATCCTCTCAAAAAAGGCAAACCTGACATCCGAGGTCTCCAAGTCCCAAGATACGCTCTCCATCTGTGACTACAATAACTTGAATATTCCTCTGAGGCCAGTTCTTCAAAACCTCAAGAATCCTTCCCCTAAAGCAGTGTTCTTTTATCCAGTCAACATTTATTGGCTTTCAATTATTATTTAAAATTATGAGCAACATTTGAAAAGCTCGACTTGAAAGACGATATACAAGAAAAAACCAATGCAGGAATAGGAACATACTTCTCTTTCAGGCTAATGAAGAGACCTTGCGGGCGTCTGAATATGCTCCCGTATTTTTGGCAAGCTTCACCGACCGTTGGAGTATAAACCACCGGGAGAAGCTCCTCAACGTTGTCAATTAGAAGCTTGTAAAACAGCCTCTCATTTGACTCCTGGAGAAGTAGAATAAAACAAGATGAACAAAAGGCAATGGACTGAAGATTTTCAGCTCAATTACCTCATCAGTTAAGCAGATAATAATGGAGCACATTTCCTAAGACTTAAAGACACTGGCGATTATGAGGAGCGATTGACTGAGAAGAAGTTGTGGTCTTGGATGTCATCAAGGCTCCAGATTGGTCATGGACAGTGAATTTGGAGCGACATGAATACATTTGCATGCCAGTACGAAACTATTCTTCCAGTAAGAAACGTTGGAATTGGAAAATGAGTGGAGTACACTAGCCTATTTTGAGAATGTACAATTAAACAGACACATTAAGCAGCAAATTATCCCGTTGAATAGATATTCTTGCCTGGAGATCCATCATCGCCATGTATCTCTGCAGCGGAACTTGATACTGACGAAGATTGTGCATTATTTTCTTCACCTGTCAGTTACGGCCGTAGAAAATTTTTAGAGGGTCTTATAAGAAAAGGTAAGGTAATTGAAATAAGCCAGAAGAACAGTTTAGATTCATATACCTGCAGATCCTGGGAGACAACAGTCGGAGGAAGAAGTCCCCGCAAATAATGCGCATCTCTCTCTTTGCCGGAGAATGCGAGTCCTTTATTGTGGTGTGGATCTCTCAGTAAGCTATAACCACTGAAGAAAAACAGATGCATACAGAAGACAAGACAGTTCAAATCAGAAGCCAATGGATAATGTGTATGACAACATTTTTCCATCAAAGACGGATCCAAGTAAGTGTTGTGATGGTAAATGAAAGTCTATCGCACATCCATCATGAGATTACACGAGATGCACAACCCCGTAGAATTATGTATAAAAGAACATTCTAGTGGCCGTTGGACTTGACAGTACATCATCACGTAGACAAGTTTACAATTCAATGATTCCAGGCTTCCTTATCACCTCTACACCCAGAGACCACCATAGTGACAAATGAAATCAACAAAACCAAATCAATGACAGAGTCGAAACGTATAATTGGACCTTGCGACCGAAACGGCCCAAGGCCTCACGAGATCATCCTCTGCTATCCGATCCTCCTCCAACACATCGCCAAAACCCCCAACAACTGTTGAGGCCGGGCCACCATTGGTTGCCACCAACACTCCCTCCTCTCCAATGCTACTCCCATGCCCCTTATCATCAGAACCCAAAGCAGAAGCCTTCACACGGACAACAGCACGAGCGCACCGCCAAGTGCGGCCAAAGCTTCTGCACGTGCCACGCGATCTACACTCATTCTGCAACCAAAAATTTAAAACAAATCGAAACCTGTCGGATCATGCTCAATTGAAGGATCAAAGGCCCAAAATTCAACCCCTTCCTTTCTAGTTTTTCCCAGGATCGATGATAACAATGAGGATGAAATCAGTGTCCATGGTTTAAAAATTTAAGCAGAACCCATAATCCAAAATCAAGAAAAGACCAAATCTTTCATGCAAACACTGCGCACCGCAGATACGGGATGACCAGAAACGAAAAGAGGGGAAGGGGGGGAATGGAGCATTTCTTACTCGGTAGCAGATGCCGTTCCAGTTGATGGAGGAGATCATGATTAGTTACGAGATGTCAATTCGGAACTGGAACGGATTGAAGCCGAGGCAAACAGAGATAGGGAAAGAAATGCGAGGGGTTACGGCTGAATCCAGCTCGCTATTCCTGTGACTTTAGCTCTGCAGCGCTCTAGCTTGCAAATTCTTTGTTGTGCGTACGGGGGGGTCTCTGAAAAGAGTCAAACCGTCGGAAAATCCGAGGAAAAGTGGTCGGACTTAACTAAAAGAACACAGTAGAATAATTAAAACAGACTGTGATTTGGATAATTTGGTATTATAATCACAAATTTAATTGTTTTCAATTAATTAATATTATGTTGCTCCAGATGGACCGGACTGGGCTTTGGGATGCATGCCTTATATTCGTTATTTCTTTTGGAGGGGCTAGAAATAAATCGAACGTGAGTTCTCTGGCAAGGAACTTAAAAGAGATGCGATGTTGGACCTCGTGGATAGCTCGATAAAACTGTCCGGCGGGGGGGCTCTTTGCGCTTAATCCGACACAAACTCGGTAGTTTGACGGAGTCGTTGATGTATTTTTTTGGGACTTGACCCGGAAAAAGCCTCAATGGCTCGATGAAGTAAGTGGAGCCTATGGGCTTAATCAGACGGTGGCTGTTTGATGAAGTCGTGGAGTCCATGAGGTGAATACGGATGTGTTTTGGGGGTGTTATGAAACCCCAGTTTCAAACCGACCCATTCGGAATGGGGTCGGGGGTGCGGGTGAACTCAGGATGGGCTAGGGTTTAAATAATTTAAATAATTTATTTATTTTTACCATTTATTAAATCATACCGTAGGTATTAAAGTAATTTGAGGATAGAATATTATCTTTTTTTTTAAATGGAATAAAGTATGGCAAAAAAGGGTTGATGATGTTATCATGAAGGTTGTAAGGGAAAATTTTTTTTGACATCTATATATGATGGGGTTGAGGTAAAAGTTAAATTTAAATGAAATGGGGGTGAAATGAAACCCCACCCGTGCCCATTGTTAGTGCTGATGAATAAAATGGGCCGATGAATTTTTGGTTTTTGGAATAACGAATTTCATTTTTTTTTTTTAAACTCATTATTACTTTGACGAATTTTAAAAACCTTCTCGTAATTTTTACGCGAATTAGCAATATTTTGGGGAGAATTATTGTTGGCACATTAATTTTGGGCTTCGTCTTTAATGGGTCGAAGATGTGAGACCCTGTGTATACATCACTTGAGAAACTGGAGAATAACGTTACTTGAGAATCGCTTCTCGAGTAGGCTACAGGCATCGCGTAGCTCAGGACCTAAATCACAACTCTAGAAACTATAAAATCTCAGGTTCTTTTACTTTAACCCACGACTAACCACGATGATAAAACATGACACGTGGCAGGTTTAGAGAAGTCGTCTAAGATACGACGTGCACGACTCCTATAAATTAGGAATTGCACATGATCTAGGGAGGCCACGTAATAGCTGAAGAATCGTAACTGCAAGATTTAAGGAACATAAAAGGCAGAAAGAACGATGAGACAAAGACAACGAACACAACTCAAACACAGAAGTCAGATTTTTCTCTCTTTTTTCAACGTCCTGAAACCACCTTCACTACGTCCTACCACCGATCCACCAAGGTAGATTCCGTTAAATGGATTTGCCGTAGACGTCGTTCGCCCGCTGACCATCTTGAAGCACCCCAAAGCCGTTCTCTAAGTCTTTTTGTTGTTTTTCCCGTTCACGTCATGTTTGAAAGTGTTGTAAAGATTCAGATTCTGTAATTCAACGTTGTTAATTATTTCAAGCATTGTGTTTACTTTTCAACTTTTGTTCATTTACTTTACGGCGATTTCACAGTAAAATTCGATACGTGTTGCGGGGAATGAATTCCGCACCAACAATTGTACTTCTATATGGTTATTCCAAAAAGAAATTTATCAAATAAGGCATAATGTTTCAAAATTCATGAATTACCATACTTGAATCAGCGACTTCGATCCACTAATGAAGACTAAATCAACAAGTGACTTAGGATCTTCTAGCGATTTTATTATACTTTGATTGTAAAATCGTTATTCCCTATAGTGAGTTTAATATGGTAGGAAGGCATTGCTACTTCGCGACTTTATTCTTAAAAAGCACCCATGTCACTTTATTAAAACAAAAAGGAATTTATTGTTAAGAGAAAATAACACTTCAATTTTTTCCTTCCAAATTAATTTATTCATTTATTTTAAAGTAACAACTTCTTCTAGAAAAATGAATAAATGAAACTCATATTTTTACTCTTTAATTTAGATAGAAGAAAGTCGATTTCTTCTTCCGAAAATAATGACAGTTTTACATTTATGCCTTATTTCAAGTAAAAGAAAGTCGCTACTTCAAGTAGCAAGTTCTTTCGTCTCATAGTAATTCGCTACTTCAAGTAACGATTAATGCAAACTTAAAATGGTCATCATGAACTCGCTACTTTAAGTAGAGAGTTAATTCTATAACTTTAAGTAGCCAGTTATATGCAATAAATAAAGAAATTCTAAACTCATTTGAAAAAATTATTTTGGAAACCAACTTACAATACATTCGGATCAACTTTTGCGAGACGAACAAATATTTCGGAAAGCAATTCCCCAAAGTTGATGCTTGTAATCTTTGACTGGATCACCTTATCCCAAGTTTCTTGCTGATTGGATGACTAAAGTAAAGTCTGCATATGTGGATGGATTGAAGATTCCCCCGAGATCCCCCGCAAAGGACATTGAAGTAGGGCTGACAGGGAACGGCTAACGTCCGGTTCACGAGACGCTGGTTGTACTTATAAAATTTAATCCAAAAATTAGTCATTAAAAGCATTTTTAGTAATGATTTAGTAATGTACAAACAATTTCACTGTACAAAATAGTACTTTTTACAAAATTAATTTTATACATGCTTTGCAAAAAGTACAACTTTGTACAGTACAATTGTTCGTACATTACTAAGACTTTATACAGTAGAATTATTTGTACATTACTAAGCCGATTAGTAATGTACAAAGAATTTCACTCTACAAATTTGTACTTTTACAAAACATATACAAAATTAGTTTCGTGAAAAGTACTACTTTGTACGATGAAATTGTTTCTACGTTACTAAACATAGTTCAATTTTAATGAAATTCCAGTATATTACTAAAGGAACGTGGTGTGCCTTTGTAATTTTGTACGGGCTTGTACCAATTTACACGAAAATGTACAAAAAAGTTTTGTACTAATTTACAAATTTTATTTATACATTACTAATCTAAACCGTAGCTACCGAACCCTTTTACATAAATGCTCAAATCAGTAGTACCCGAAGAAACGTCCACCAACGAAGAAGTTTCAAATATGGAGGTAATGGGGTTTTAATGCGGGAGTATCTGTGCCATTTCGGTGGTCGTGTAACAGGGAACTCACTCATGTCGGAGCCATTCCGGTGGCCGTTTTCAGATCCCAGGTCATCGCCGTCCTCGCTCCCGGTAGGGGGCTTCAATCACGCTGAGAGCATTCCTCTGTAACCTCACTTCGATTCGTTTGTCAGAACCTACTGATTTCATAAAACAGAACAATGAGTATCTGATCCAGTCCAAATCCATAATAACTAAAAAACAAGCAAATGAGAAAGGCTCTTCTTCAGTCAAGAACGACGTACTTCCTCTCCGCATCCTGAAACCATGAACAGACAATCAACCCAATTTCTTCCCGCAAAAGTTGGTCCGGATGAAACAACTCCCATTTGATCTTGTAGCCCCTGCATATGGGCAGTGATCTTGTTCGCATTAAACAACTCCCATTTGATGGATTACAGGCAGTGATCTTGTTCACATTGGACTACTCCCACGTGATAAAGTACAGGTCGAACATGGTCTGATGTTTTTATAAATTGTGTCTTGGTTCGTAACATATATTAAATTTCTTTTCAGAGGGGGAAAGATAGTTAGTTGGGTGGGTATTTTCCCTTGCAGCGGTCAGTTTAAGGGGATTGAATAAAAAAATAGACGAATCGTTGATTTATCTATGTGCATTTAAAAAAAATATATTATTATTGTTTCAATTATTTGATATTATAGTAATTTTCAAATTTATTCTGTTGGAGTGATTTTCAATGAAATTTTGAATCATTTATTTTTTTTACCATTTATTAAATCATACCGTAGGTATTTAATTAGTTTGAGTTCGTTTTAGATTTTGAGGATTTTAAAATATATAATAAAGTTTATTATATATAATCTCTTTTTTTTTTTCTAAATGGGGTAAAATATGGCGAAAACGGGACGATAATGTCATAATAAAGGTTGTACATGGAAAAATATTGAAATTCATATATGATGGGATTGAGATAAAAGTTAAATTTATATGAAATGGGGTGAAATGAAATCCACATTCTCGCCAACTGCTAGCGTTGAATGAATAGAATGGCCCGCGGAGGGCTTGTAATGCTTGTAATTTTGAAACATTACGATAAAAATGCCATTAGCAAGTAACAACGGGTTCAAAAGAGTAATCAACGAATTTTATAACCTTCCACCGTAAATGATATTTTTTTATGAACTAACGATACTTTGGAACTTATTCTGTAACAATATACCGTATTCAGGTAACCGAGCTTTGTTCTTAAATAACGTTGGTCGTAAAAATATTTCGCATTTTAGTGTACTAACTTTCATATTTTCAGAAATAATGCATCGAACTTGGCTTTATAAAAGCCGAGTTCACTCCTTATAAAAGCCGACATCCCTCGGATGAACACGATTTTATCAAAACCGAGTTTATGGGGCCATGAATTTCGACATGAACTCGGCTTTTTAAAAGTCGAGTTCATCACACTTGGTAAAAAAATCATTTTGAAGTTTGCCCTCTAACCCTGAAAGAATTCGGCTTTTAAAAAGCCTATTTTTTCGTCAGCGCCTTAGCCCTAAAAGACACCCTGGTCAGCCTCTTCAGCCCCTAAAATCGACAAAAACCAATAAACCTTTTAATCCGCCAGAATCAAACTCCAGTTACAAACAACTCATCTTTCCTGAGGTTAGCAGTAGGAGGGGGTAAGCCAAAAATAAAGTGCATGTAACGTTACGTGCATGTTGGGTACTGTTTCATACTTTTGTTCGTAAAGAGTAAAACAAATAGTTATTGTTTCGTACTTTACGAACAAAAGTACAAAATATTACGAACAATCAACACGTGGTTCGTATTGGGCCTTGTACTACTCTCTCATTTGGTTAGTATTAGGCCTCGTAAAATTTTACGAAGTGTATCGTGAGATTTCGAACTTTACGAAGTGAGTTCGTAAAAGTTTATGAAGTGCATACTTGACGAAGTGAGTACGCACATTCTTATGGGCTTTACAAAGAAATTCACAACGTGCACTTCGTACTTTACGAAACAGTAATTACTTTTTAGTATTGTTTCATATTGGGCATCGTATTGCTTTCCTGCTGTTGACATGGCAAATAATTTTGGGCCTGGGCTCAGAACAGAAACCCAGTAATCACTCAAGTCACACTCCGAGTCGGCCCAAGATACAGTCGTCTAGGCCGACTCATGACGAAGTCGACTAGGTCGACTTATGACGAAGTCGACTAAGTCGATTTATGAACGGAGTCGACTAGGTCGACTCACGACGAAGGAATATGGTAATCAAAGTCAACCAAGATGACTCAACAGTAGCTAAGTCTACTAGTAGGGTCAAGTCGACGGAATTCTGGATAAGTCGACCAAGTCGGTCGTAGTCCGTACAGATCAGTCAAGTCGACAAGGTTGGAATAAATTTATTCATTTTCAATCACGTTTGTTAAGGATCGTAACTGATCCTAATATCCAGGAACGTGATCCCATATATCAAGGAGGTTGTTGAGATACTCCCACGATATTAGGGATCACGATCTATAACACGATCTGCAACACGATCTATCTGTTACGTGTTAAACACGTACAAGTCCTCTATAAATAGCAGAGGAATTTTTCAAGACAAGACACGACCATACACAGCCAAAGCTCTGAAGTTTGTTCGTCAACCTTAGGAATTAGATACCTTGACCCGGTTTATAGGTCAACTCCCCTTCCACCGACAGAGTGAGCTCGTAGGGCCTTTGCCGTCAACCCCCCGCCAGCGACACCATCGACGGAGTGAGCTCGTAAGGCCTTCGTCACAGCCTCCCGCCAGCGACCGCCACCGACGGAGCGAGCTTCCAAAGGCCTTCGTCACAAGTTCTCCGCCGTCACAGGATTCCACATCGTTGTCACCACTTGCTCCCTTTTCGTTTTTTTTATGGCTGTAAGCCCCTGTTCTTAATTCGTCAAGATTGTAAGACTTGCATTTTGTTTGAATAAAATTGTGCATCTTCTTACTGGCGACCACAATCCAATTCCTGTGAGTCCTTTGCCAAATATTTCCGACGTGATCCGTTCTATACGCGAACACGTTTTTGGCGACCACAGTGGGAGAAGAGAAAAAAAAAATCTTAGTCTCAAATGCCGAGAAATACTCGAAGTACTATTGGCCGTGAGCCTCAGAATCCCTTAGATGGGGAAGACCAGGAACTTCCTTCGGGAATGGACTTGGAAGCGCCGGCCCTAGGAGGCCAGGCAGCTATAAACCAGTCCACTTTTGATTCACATGCCCCGTCCGAATTTATTTCGAGACTGGAGTTCCACAAGGAACTGGGGGATGTGCGTCAGGAGTTGACTGATATGAAGGGTATTCTAATGGATGTCCAAACTCTAATAGGGCGTCTTTCTGGCCCGAGAGATGAGGAAAGAGTGAGACCTCGTATGAGAGAGGCCCCCTTTAGGGAGTCTACGTTCATGGCAGACGCTCGTCGGACTGCTCAAGGGCCACGTAACGTGACTTTTGAGCAATCTGAGATAAGGACGAATGCTCTCTTTGAACCCGGGAATCTGGTTCCCCCTGGTCGACCCTCTTCTTCACGTAATCGACCAGCGAATACGTATTGGAATGAGGCAGAGGAACTTCCAAGAGGAAACAGATCGGGGGGAGGATTTTATTCCGTCTCGTCACCCTGGAAAAGAGCCAATGGTCGACGCGGTTGGAGATCCCTATGAGCCTAGACCCTGGAGTAGTAATCATCGTGAGGAGCCTTCATTTTTTGTAAGGGATCCAACGAGCCAAACAATGGGAGAAAGACCTCCGTATAACCCGTTAAGGCCAACTCGACTCGCAGGGTAGGGGCCGATAGGCGGTGTACCCCCAAACTTAAGAGAGGCCATAACTCAGGTTATAGAGCAAGTCGTCCCCGGAATAGCTCGGCGAGATGACACCTGTTTATACAGGTCTCTTTATCCTGCGTACATTGATAGGGATTTCCCTTTACCTAGAGGTTATAGGGTGCCCGACTTCACTCGCTTCTCAGGCGAAGATGAAATGACTCCACTTGAGCATATTGCTCGCTTCACTCATCAACTTGGCGAGGCGGCCGGGAATGACTTCTGGAAACTAAAGCTCTTCCCGAACTCATTAACCGGGGATGCCTTTACCTGGTATGCAAGTTTGCCGTCGGGGTCAGTAGCTTCATGGACTCAGATGCAGTCCATGTTTGTTAAAACCTTTGCTCGACTCGATACCCCCATGTCAATGTTTGAGGTTATGCGCCTTAGACAGGCTAATGGGGAACACCCGGGGCAGTTTTTAATGAAACTTAGAAAGGCCTTATTACGGTGTAGGCCTCCCATACCGGAGAAAGACCAGTTGCTCCTCGCATTAAATGCGTTGTCCATTCCTTTCCGGAAAAGGCTACAAGGGGAGCGCTTTGCCGATCTATATGATTTGGCAAGGAGAGCCACTGAGTACTATCAGCTCCTAACAGAAGACGTCAAGCTGACTCGAGCCTACCAAGTCGATACTTATGAAGTCGACGTGGCCGAGTTTGTTAAGGGAGAGTCGACTATATGTGACCCCTTGACTAGGAAAAATTCTAAAGCTAAAGCCTCCCAGAAAAATGCCGAGGAAAGGAAATACTCCTTCGACACAGATAAAGTCGACGCCATTTTTGACTGGCTTTATCAAAAGAAAAGGATCAGGCTTAAGCCTGGTCATCGAGTCCCTCAGACAGAAAGGGAAAAAAGTAGGAATTACTGCAAGTGGCATGGTTCCTTCACCCATACTACCAAGGACTGCCTGTCCTTTAGAAATATAATTCAGGATTTAATAGAGTCTAAAGAGCTCTGTTTTCCTGAAGTCGATGAAGTCGCCATTCATACATTTGATATATTTGACACTGAGGTTAACCTTGTAGAAGTCATTAACGACTCTGCTATACCCTCGCAGGATTTGCAAGCAACTGGCGAGACCTTGGTGGTTAATGCCCTGATGAAGCGACTGGCTGAGCGTGGGGTTTTCATCCTGCCGAAGGGAAGGGACAAGTGGCTTTGCCACTGGCACCTGAACAACACTCACACGACGGACCAATGCCACACATTTAAGAAGTACCTGTTGGACAGTAAGACAGAAGACTGGTATGACCTGACCCCTTTCGAGGAAGCAGCAATGTCGTTGACTACCCCCCGAGGACCTTCTCACGTCCTCAAAAGTCCTCCTAGTGTGGATCGCCGACTGGCTTCGCGAGGAGGAAGAGGAGGTTCCCAGGGGCATAGGGGGAATGGAGAGGCAGCCGCCCGGGGTACGGAACGCCCGGCACGGCGACTTGAGTTTATGGACTCGTCTGGCCAGAGAGTCGTCAAACAGGGGTACACTAGGACTACCCCTGTCAAGGAGATAAGACCTGTGGAAGAGTATAAGAGAGTATACCGACCCCAACAGGCTGCAAGTCGCAGGCCTCGATATGCGTCACAGACAGTCGACCCCCAGGAATTGCGGAGGGGACCTCCTATCGCCCAATTCTTGGACGAGAAGCTACTGTGCCAGAAATGCAAGCTGATCGCCCACAATCGGATACTTATTACCCAGCTCTGCACAGCATGCTGCGTCAACTATTTCTTGCGGCTGGTCGACTTGTCCGCAAAAGGGGAGATGCTAGTGAAAGCGGTCCGCCCCGAGGGTACAGGTAATTCAAACCCTAGCAAACCTTCCTCGAATAGACCAGAAAATACTCCAGTGCAGGTGGGATATGACCCAGTCGACGGCAGATTCGTGGAGAAGGTGGAAAGGAAGGTCCCCCCTTAAGGGCTCAAAAGAGAAAGGAAAAGCGTCTAAGTCACGCCCAAGAAAGACCTAGGATGACCCCTGCGATGCCACCCTCGGAAGGGAACCAAGCCGCGGAGTTTTGGCAAGGGAGACGAAGGGTTTTCTGGGAAACGAGGGTTTCTGGTTTCTTGGAGAAGATGGAGAAGTGTTGAGCAAGGAAGAAAAGTGCGGGAAAAGGACGATGACTCTCCTTTATATAGGGTATGATTTCTGCTGAGTCAGCATAGCCAACCCAGCATAAAAGGGGGGCTTATGTTGACATGGCAAATAATTTTGGGCCTGGGCTTAGAACCGAAACCCAGTAATCACTCAAGTCACACTCCGAGTCGGCCCAAGATACAGTCGTCTAGGCCGACTCACGACGAAGTCGATTAGGTCGACCCATGACGAAGTCGACTAGGTCGACTTATGACGAAGTCGACTAAGTCGATTTATGAACGGAGTCGACTAGGTCGACTCACGACGAAGGAATATGGTAATCAAAGTCAACCAAGATGACTCAACAGTAGCTAAGTCTACTAGTAGGGTCAAGTCGACGGAATTCTAGATAAGTCGACCAAGTCGGTCGTAGTCCGTACAGATCAGTCAAGTCGACAAGGTTGGAATAAATTTATTCATTTTCAATCACGTTTGTTAAGGATTGTAACTGATCCTAATATCCAGGAACGTGATCCCATATATCAAGGAGGTTGTTGAGACACTCTCACGATATTAGGGATCACGATCTATAACACGATCTATCTGTTACATGTTAAACACGTACAAGTCCTCTATAAATAGCAGATGAATTTTTCAAGACAAGACACGACCATACACAGCCAAAGCTCTGAAGTTTGTTCGTCAACCTTAGGAATTAGATACCTTGACCCGGTTTATAGGTCAACTCCCCTTCCACCGACAGAGTGAGCTCGTAGGGCCTTTGTCACAGCCTCCCGCCAGCGACTGCCACCGACGGAGCGAGCTTCCAAAGGCCTTCGTCACAAGTTCTCCGCCGTCACAGGATTCCACATCGTTGTCACCACTTGCTCCTTTTTCGTTTTTTTATGGCTGTAAGCCCATGTTCTTAATTCGTCAAGATTGTAAGACTTGCATTCTGTTTGAATAAAATTGTGCATCTTCTTACTGGCGACCACAATCCAATTCCTGTGAGTCATTTGCCAAATATTTCCGACGTGATCCGTTCTATACGCGAACACCTGCATTATTCGTATTAGGCATCGTAAAATTTTGCGATTGGTATTGGGAGATCTCGTACTTTACGGAGTGAGTTTGTAAAATCTTACAAAGTGTACTATGAAATTTGGTACTTTACGAAGTGAGTTTGTAAAACCTTACGGACTTTACAAAATCAATTCGCCCGTTACGAATCCTTTACGAAGTGGGTTCATAAACTCCTTTACAAAATGAGTTAGTAAAGATCGTAAGATTTTCGTAAAGTACAAAATCTCACAGTACATTTCGTAAAATTTTACGAACTCACTTCGTTAAATGCAAAATCTCATAGTATTACTTCGTAAAATTTTAGAGGTCCCATACTGTTACACTAAGAGGGGTTGAATTAGTGTTAAAGTCAAATTAAGGATTTTTAACTCCTTTTCGACAAACCCCGCAGCGGAAGAAGCTTCTGTAAAATAGAATCTTGCGGACAGGCTCCTGTAAGCAGAACTTACGAATATGAATGTGATTTGATTTGATGGATGCAAGGATATTTATAGTGGTTCGACATTTTGCCTACATCCATTCTCACCTAGAATTTGGATGGTTATCACTAAAATGAAACGTAGTCGCGATTACAAAAGGTGATGCGCGATCAGCCTTCTATGGCAGATACCAGAAGGTTTTGCGCCAAAAGTAACTCGTTGCATGTGTTAACGTGACCAAATAGTAGCCAATTGTTGGACGTTTCCTTGGGCGGCGTCTCCACCTGCACAGCAACCTGCTGCACTTCCTTCGAGACTTTTCACTTTGGCGGCGTCTCCACATGTAGAGCAACCCGCTGCGACTTCCACATGACTTTTCACTCCGGTGGCGTCTCCACCTGCACAGCAACCAGCTGCGACTTCTACATGACTTTTCACTCCGGCGGCGTCTCCACCTGCACAACAATCCACTGCGACTTCCTTTGTGTGATCCCTCGATACAGCGACTAAGCAAACACAAAACTCATTTCCAAGGTTTTCCTATGCGGTCCCTCGAGACAACTACTATGCAAACACAGAACATTGGCCCAAGGTTGTCCTGCACACACAGAACGCACCATAGAAGTTGGTCAGTCCCTCACGTTCTGTGATCCTAGGGTATCTATCATTCTCTCTGGCCCACGCCAGCAACTGACCGCACGCCTCCACCAACATCTCCTCCAGCCTCCAACCAAGAGTCTTTTGTGGCCCCCAGGTCACTCTCCCAGAATACTTTACCAACACTACAGCCTTTTGCAGCTCACTGCCCTTATATGTAACTGACAAAAATCAAACGAACACGCGGTTCACTTTGATCCGTAGCTCCCTTCGTAATAATGCCCCTATGACTACTAGCCAACGAAAAGATCACAAGTTCACAATACAATCCCTCTGGAATTTACATTGTGATACACATATGATACACGCACTAGAATGTGGCCGAATGGCTCCCTAATCATATAACATCTGAAAAAGCTAATCAAATAAGGTATAATTTACAAAAAAAATTCTATACATATTGAAAAAACGAACAAATCAATTATATTAGTTCCCTTAATAAGTAATTGACATCTTCCATTGGTAAGTATACGTTGAATAACATATGATAAAAATAATTTAATTTAATCAAATCCTTTGGAGTAAGTTGTAGAAGGTTACCGAATAACCTTCTACGAATGAAAATAATTGAAAATTAATTTCCACAAGTTATTTGGTCAGATTCATGATATGTATTTCGATGAATCTGGACAAGTAACATTTTTGTTATTTAAAGAATAATTATTAATGTAATACATGCTACGTATGATATATAATCAATCATGCAGAATCTTCCATAAATAGATAATTTATTTCCTTCCATTGAAAATATATTATTCATTTCATTTCTTTGGCAATCAAATTATATGATTTCGATTAGATAATTATACTGATCAATTTTGATAATTTTCATAGAATATTCACATTTAATTTCATAATTATTTATTAATTACAAAAATATTTCCTTACAGAAGGTTCCCAACATGAGTAGCTTTTGTAGTGTAAAGGGTTGACTTTTGTTTCACCAAAGGTCAAGACTCATCATCAAAATTATTTCAACACGTACGAACCAAACGGGAGAGTAGTACGAGGCCCAATACGAAACAATATTGAATATTACTTATTGTTTCGTAAAGTGCGAAGTGCACGTTGTGAATGTGTTTGTACACTTCGTAAAATTTTACGAAATCATTTTGTAAAGTACAAAATCTCATAGTATCACTAGGGGTGAGCATGGGTTCCAGGAAAAACCGTGAACCGGTACCATAAAGTCGGTATTAGTATAGGTTCTTGAATAAATCGAGTAGGTTATAGGTTCTAAATTTTTTAGAACCGATGATACCAATTATGGTTCCAGGTTTGACCTCGACTTAGAGAACTTGAAACATCACATAATATATTTTAATAGTTTAAAATTGTAAATATGAAGGCCAAAAGTCCAAAACAACGGCGAATAATTTGGATTTGAAATTTTTAATTTAAAAATTGAAATATATATCATATAGGACAAATTTTTATTTTAAGATTGTGATATTTGACCTAAAGTGACGGAGTACTGGAACCGGTACCAGAACGGGTATGTTGGTTTTTAAGTGGTTCTTTAAGCCACCGAGGTTCTAAAAATAAGGAAACAACCGATATAGGGAGGAAGTTCCATGTCCAGAACCTACCCGTCCTGAAACTTGATCACCCCAAAGTATCACTTCGTAAAATACTATTTTGTACATTATGAATAAAAGTACAAAACGGTACTCAATGTGCACCTAACTTTACGTGCACATCATTTTAGCCTTACCCATAAAAGGAAAAAAAAAACAACAATGGGTGTTGTTGGTCTGAACCATAGTTGTCAAAAGCGCGCTTAAGCGCGCTTTAAGCCCTGAAGCGCAGCGGAGCGCAGACGGAAAGCTCAAATCTCAGGCGTTCGAGCGCAATGTAAGAAGCGCGCTAAAAGCACGTGCCTTGACCCAAAGTCCAAAGCGCGGAGCCCTTAAAGCACGCGCCTTGACCCTTAACTGATTCGGGAAGCCCTCCCCTCCAGTGACGAACAACCCTCCCCGCCGCCGCCGCCGTCCTTCTCTGACGGTGGCCCACCGCCGTCTCCATCCTCTGCCGCTGCCATTCATCCTCCTCCTCCTATATCCGCTGTCGTTGCCAGTCTCCTTCTCCTTCCCATTCGTTTTTATAAGCTTTTGATATTTTTATTATATTATGAGGATTATTGAACTGATTATTGCTAATATTAGAAATGTATTGATGGTTGATTGGATTCATCATAATCTTTCAAATTTTTTTGTTTACTGGTATTTAAAGTTGAATTGATCTTATGTTGAAATTATTTGCGTAAATTTTATTTTTCCTTTAATATTGGTGCATACATGTCAAAAGCGCGCTTGCACTTTGCGCTTAAAGCGATTTAAGATGATTGCGCTTCGGTTATGCTTTGGCGCTTTAACAACTATGGTTTGAACAGAGGCAAGGACACCACCAATATCCCCCTCTCTTCATTACCTCCTGTGACATTTACATTACTAGCAACGAACGTTATAAAAATCGAGTTTCTTAAGTAACAGAAGTTGATTTTATAAAAGCTGAATTCGATACATTATTTTTAAAATTTTTAAAATTAATATCTTAAAATGTAAAATATTTTTATGACCAACATTATCTAAGGACCGGTTGATATTTTTTATCGTGATCGATTTTATTTTGGGTGATTTTGTTCACATTAGACAACTCCCGCGACATGGATTACAGGCCGACCATGTTTTTGGCAAATATTTAACTCAATATATGCCTCATATTTTTTTTTAGATATTTCGTTACCTAATCTATGTTCTGATGTTTTTATAATATAAATTGTGTCTTGGTTCATAACATATATTTTAAAATCATTTTAGTATATATATATATATGTTTTCGTTTCCCAGCTCCAATAAAGAGGAAATGACAAAAGACATTGGAGACTGTATGCGATCGTGTATGGCCGAATGTTGGCCAAGTCAGAGTGAAAGAAGAGACATGGAAAAATCTTATCACTTTTGTCTGATTAAAAGAAAGATAAATCAACAAAAGCGTTATCATTCTTAAAGAATAGGAACCGAGACATTTTAACGGTAAAGGAAGAGATTAGAGTCGGTGCGGATCAAAGTTTCTTGGAGGGCCCAATTTAAAAAAAAAATAATTAAATAAAGAAAATAATAATATTTTATTTAGGTAGGTGGGGGCCACTGGCTTTAATGGTACGGGAAAGTGATTTCTTTCGTAGGAAAGTTGGAAGAATACGTGCCTTTCGCTTGCGCGATGATGCTGTTGGGCTATTAGCAAAGTTTGATACATCCGAAAGTCACCAATAAACAACCCCTTTTTGAATTACAAACGGGAAGTTTGCATTGCAAGTCCGTACCTATATTTATGTTACTTTTGCGTAGAACCTAAAGGGCAACACCCCGGCTCATGGGCATGACGACCTACCCAGCAAAACAGGCATGGATAACCCCTCTAATCTCATCAACATCCCTCCTCCTCCTCCTCTTCTTCCTCGTCGTCGTGGCAGAAGCGGCCCTCGCCGATCATCCCCAAGTTCGGTACTACGATTTCGTGGTAAAGCCCTGGAACACGAACCTTTTTGTCTTTTGCGTTAAGTAGAAGCGGGTGAACAACATATATGTGGTGGCTTGTGCAGCTCAGGGAGAAGAATTTCACCAAGCTGTGCAGCACCAAGAGCGTGCTGACCGTAAACGACCGCTTCCCCGGTCCGACCCTTTACGTCAAGAAGGGAGATACCATCTTTGTCAACGTTCACAACCTCGGAAGCTACGGCCTCACCATTCACTGGTCCGTCCCCTCCCATCCCATTCTTCTTGTTTTTCTTGGATATATATTTTGCGACTGAAACCATTTTCGTTCCTAGGCACGGCGTAAAGCAACCGAGGAATCCATGGTTTGATGGGACGAAGTACATCACCCAGTGTGACATCTCGCCGGGGACTAACTTCACGTACCAGGTGACCTTCTCCACGGAGGAAGGGACGGTCTGGTGGCATGCGCACAGCGAGTGGACAAGGTGGAGTGTTCATGGGGCCATCGTCGTCAGTCCAGCTGACGGCACGACGTATCCGTTTCCAAAGCCTGACGACGAGAAAGTCATCGTCGTATGTAAGTAGCACCAAAGAACCATTTTTTCTTAAAATATTGTGCATGAGGTATGGAGCGCTAACTAACTACAACCTCAACTCATGTCTACTTTGGCCTAATTTCAGCATCTTGGTTTAAGAAGGATGTGCGGGAGTCGATCGCGGAGAGTCTCGAGGAGGGAAGGGATCTAACTGAGTCGGATGCGTACACTTTCAATGGAGAGCCGGGGGATTTCTGCCCCTGTTCGAACGGTGATTACACCTGATGCTCAACGGGATGCACGATTGGATTAAAACTAATGATTTGATGTCGATATTGCGATATTGCTTGCAGAGACTACTCTGAGATGGGAAGTGGAATCTGGGAAGACTTACCTGCTCCACCTTGTCAGTGCGGTAATGAACGCAGAGCTCTACTTTGCGATCGCGAACCACACGTTCACTGTCGTCGGATCCGACGGTGCATACCTGAAACCATTCTCGACAGAAATACTCGTGATAAGTCCCGGCCAAACTTTCGACCTGCTGTTAAGGGCCGACCAATCCCCAGATTACAATTACTACATGGCTGCTAGGCAGTACTACAGCAGCAAGTTCAGTTTTGATGGCTATGACCACTCGAACCTCACGGCCATCATCCAGTATGGAGACGATGCTTCATCGTCAGCATTGGGGTTGCCGGTTTTCCCATCGAATCTCCCACTGTACAAAGAATATGAGCCAGCTGTGGACTTCGTGAAGAGACTTAGAAGTTTAGTGACCAAGGAACACACAATAGACGTGCCCAAGAATGTAACGACGCAGATGTTCATCACAGCATCGATTTCACAATTCACACTCATGGAAGAAGGCGAGAACATGACTTACCCTGCAGCTTCGGTGAACAACATTAGTTGGTGGGATCCTTGGACAGATGTTCTACAAGCTTACTACAAGTAGGAAACGATTCTCCCTCAACTCGTAGAGAAAACCGATAGGTTCATTAGTGCCTGATCAGATTAATTGTCTAACGAATCATAGGAACCTTAGCGGATTCTACACGCCGGACTTCCCCGACTATCCTCCCGCTGTCTTCAACTTCACGCAAGAAAACTTGCCTGGAGCAATGGGCAACACTAAGAGGGGGACAAGGGTGAAGGTCCTGGAATACAATGAGGAGGTGGAGATTGTATTCCAGGGGACCGACCTTCTGAACTCATCAATGGATCACCCGATGCATCTCCATGGCCACAGCTTCTACGTGGTTGGGATAGGTCATGGGATCTACAACAACGCGACAGATCCCGCAACCTTCAATCTGGTCGACCCACCTTTCCAGAACACAGCCTCCGTGCCCAAGGATGGATGGCTGGCCATCAGATTTAGAGCAGATAATCCAGGTAAATTCCTCTCATATTTCGAATTACAACACCGACTCGATACCAATTCTGTTTGGCATGTTGCTGTAGGGGTGTGGCTGTGGCATTGTCACTTGGACAAGCATTACACTTGGGGCATGAATTCTGTCTTCATCGTGAAAAATGGCGGCACTGATGAGACCCGCATCAAGGATCCTCCTCCTTACATGCCGCAGTGTCACCAGGACAATGCCTATCCCGGGATACATCCGTTCTTTGATTCGGACGACCAGCTCCTACATCAATAATTCACTTGGCTCACATAAATACCTTTTTCACAATGCTTCTGTATGCCATTTGCGAATAAGTATTCCTGATCAATGATGATGAATAAACCAGCAATGCCTCCTGGAAGTCTCTAACGATGGTGTCTTCGAGGTTATCTGGCTCTAAGAAATCCATCGCCCAATCCCCCAAATAACCAGTCGAGACGAAAGCCGTCTAGGATCGAATTCTACAACTTGTTATTTGTCAGTTCTGTCTTGGAGGACCATTCGCAGGAAAAACAACAATCGGGTGTATGTTGTTCTGTTCGCAGGGGCTGCTGGTCTTTGGTGCACTGAAGTTTCGAGTCATTGGAACCATATCACTCATCCTGTGCACTGTCTCAAGAGGGAATTCTTTCTGTCATTGTGTTTTACCCCTCCTAAAAACATATTGCAACTCCCCAAAATATTTTAGTCTCTGGATCCATTTCCTTCTTCCATCTCATTTTGAAATTGATTTTTAAGGCAGGAAAGTTACGAGTCTCTTTGGTGTTATAATTTTGGGGTGGATGAGACATAGCTGAAAATTACATGTGCCACGTGACCGACCATTTCCAAAGTTGGTGAGAAAAAACTATCCAGACGCAGTTGGCATATGGGCAAAGGCTAGCATAATTTGATATATACACCCGAAAGTCACTGATAAACAGCCCTTTTGAAATATAAACGGGAGTTGCATTCCATGATCATATTTGTATTTGTATTACTAATTAAGGTACGACGTAAATGGGACCACACCACAGACCACGGCCCATGGGGATGACCACCAGCCATTATCACAAAGAACAACACTAAATTGACTAGGACTTCTGCGACCGGTCCCATAAATCTTGTGTTGTCACCGTAATGGGGCACCATGGACCATTTGATGTATGTTGTTCAACTATTTTTACCTTTTATGATTTTATTTTGTTTTTATAAAATTCCTATTAGGTATAATCAATTATTGAATTCAGTTTTTATAAAACAGACTGTATTACGATATACGAGACAATGCATGATAGCTCGTCCAGTTTAGGTGATCTTTTATTTGAGCTTTTGCAGCATCTCGGTTTGTGATTGATGTGGACTGGACGGCATTCGGTGTAGACCCAATGTGTTGACGTAAGCCACTGATGGAAGGGCTCGTCACACCTTATATTTACAGGTGCTAGCTCTCATATTCCGCTTGTTCTAACCCTAATAGAGTGCTCCATCGGCCGTCGGCTAGTCAAGGAAATGAAGACCCAGATCACCGACTTCTCCTTGTGTTTTGCTGATATCTTCGACTAATGTACTGGAACAAAGATCATGCTAAAGACTTGATAATCGGATTATTATAGAAGTATATTAACGCTAGGTACGTAACTCTGTTTTCGCACTTTTCGTGTCTTTAATTCGATTATGATGATCCTGGATTAGATTAGATTCTCTTACATATGGTATTAGAGCAATTGTACTTCGATTTAGGACCGAGTTTGTATTTGAGAGATCGTAAAATATCACCAATATCGTTTGGTGATCCGAGTGTTTGAGATTTGCTTGTTTGATTTAATTTTGTTTAATTTCGTTTTATATTGTGATGTGAACTGTGATCGGAAGGTGTGGCTAGTAGGATAAATCTTCTTCCTTCCTTCGTTCTGCTCGATTCCAGTTTTCATCTTTCTCGTATCTGAGTCGATCTTCGTTTTTTCTTGGGCAATTGGGATTTAGGTTTCCTTCCCCTATAACCTGCCTATTAATTTAATTAAAGAAAAAAAGGAACAAAAGTGGAAGGAGAGTGTTGACGGACTGGGCGGCGGTAGCAATTGCTTAGGGAACCGGTAGCAACAACGAAAGGAATATTCCCCCGGTGCCTTCCTTCTTCTATATTAGCGGTTGAACGATTATTAGCTGATGCTATTAATACACGGTCACACACCTTTCCTCTTCCTTCTTTTGTGGACCGTGTTTGTTTGGCTAAGGCCGAGCCCTTGCTGTGTCCTTAGAGTGGAGGGGTCCGCTCTCGATTCCAATAGTGGTTGGATAATGTATCGCGCTCCCTTTGTAGAGACCGAACTATGGAAACTGGTTTCATTCAACTATGTTTTCGTACAATCCGACCTCCAATCTTGCTCGTTCAATATTTCTTTCTCTAGCAGTGGGTCGAACTTTTACCGCCTTTACAAATTAATTCGGGGTTTTGTGTAGTGGTAGTCTTTTACTGTTTGTGTGAAATTCACACAAATACAGAAACAACAAACAAAGAAAACAGTGGAAGACTAGATCGATTACGCGGGTTTACAGTCACTAAGAAAGATCAAGGGAAAAGAAAACGTACCCGTATTCGCCATGTTCGCCATACCGTAAACTTGAGGAGAGAAACATGAGGGGTGTAGATCTTCTTTCCATTTCCTTCCCGTACGGCTGCTCTCGATGGAGGAGGCCAAAGAAACTGACGGTCTGACTGACTGGGTGATTAACCCAGATACAGGTTAGGGTTTCCTCATGAAAAGTCATTTTTGTCCTTTCATAAATAAAAGTCTGAAGGACAGGGGAATCGAGTTAGCCGTAAATAACCATAATCTGTATAATATATGGTCCTATCCATCAACATACCATAGGTTATAAAATAGCCTACACCCAGTCATAAACCACATCAAATAAACGAGATGCGCATATCCACATCAAATAGGATTTCATGCACTGTCTTATGTCACAGCTTGTTTTATAAAATATACTCTAATATAGTAAAATAAAATAAATAAAAGTAAAGTAAAAAATAAATAATTAATGGAAGCCTAAATTAGAAATTTCTGACATTCTCCCACTTGGGTAACATTAATTGTACCCAAAAAATATTTTAGAAAATGATTCTGAGGCTGTAAGATCTGTATGGCCAATATAAAGACAACATCTCAAACAACCCCGACCAACTAAAATACCCAGTATCGAACTATGACCGTCAGAGCATCAATCAATGATACAAGACAACCATAATCACAACACTAAGCAATCAAGTCATCACGGGCCAATGTGGCGGTGTAGCAGAAATAGCATCCCTTAAGTGATCAAATTTGATGATAATTCAGTCGGTCCTAATATTTTTGTAACCTTACGCCCATAACGAGCCAGAAAGACCTTTGAACAAATGATGGTCCTTTACATCTCTCATAAACCTGAATGCGAGCAAATCTTACGGTGCTTTATCATAGACAAACTTTAGTGACAATACCGTCCTACTTGAGACTAAGCACCAAGTCTCAAGATTTTCTTTATAACTGTCATGCACAAGATATAAAAGTAACATCATGCATGCAAAAAATATAAATAATGTCGACAATAAGATACTCAATATCCAACAAAACACTGAAAGTTCATAAAATAAAATGTCGGATACAACCAAAGAGTATCAAAGCTCCCACTAATCGAAAACATCAAAGGACTCTAAGACACCCATGTCTACAACATGTTTCTTAAAAGCTACGAGTCTAAGTCCTTTAGTCAGTGGATCTGCTAACATCGACTATGTACTGATATGTTCAACACCAATATCGCCTTGCTTTACTAGCTCGCGAACCTTAAGATACTTAACCTCCATGTGCTTAGAACTACCTGTAGTTCAGTTATTCTTGGAGTAGAAAACCGCAGCACTGTTATCACAATAGATCACTAATGGTCTAGCAATGAAGTCAATAACTCTAAGGCCTGAAATAAAATTTCTGAGCCAAATGTCATGAGAAGACGCCCCGTAACATGCAACAAACTCTACCTGCATAGTCGAGGAAGCTGTGGGAGTTTATTTAACACTTTTCCAAGAAATAGCTTCTCCAGCCAACATGAATATGTAACCCAATGTAGACTTCATATCATCAGAACAACCAGCAAAATCAGAATTTGCATATCCGACCACCTCAAGGTTATCCACTCTCTTATAGACAAACATGTTAGCATTAGTTCGTTGCAAATATCTCATTACCTTCTTAGCAGCAGTCCAATGCTCCCTTCTCGGATTAGACAAATATCTACCAAGAACACTGACAGGAAAGGCAAGATCTGGTCTAGTACAGACCAGAGCATACATTAAGCTACCAACTGTGCTATAATGTATGTCTTTCATGGACTATTTCTCAATATTATTCTTGGAACATTGATCTTTACTGAACTTATCTCCTTTCAATATTGGTACTTCTCTAGGTTTGCAAGACTGCATAGAGAATCGCTCAAGTACCTTATCAATATAACCTCTTTGGCTCAGTCGCAATACATTTCGAGATCTATCTCGGCAAATTTCAATTTCAAGCACATAAGCAGCCTCGCCCAAGTCCTTCATATCAAAGGATCTAGACAACATCTCCTTAGTTTCGTATAACAATGCTAATTCATTACTTGCAAGAAGGATATCATCCACATAGAGGACAAGAAAAATGAAACTACTCCCACTAGTCCTCATATAAATACACTAATCAAACGAATTCTCAATAAATCCAAAGGACGATACCACCTCATCAAACTTTAAATACCTTTGTCGGGAGGCCTGCTTTAATCCATAAATAGACTTCTTTAATTTGCAAACCATGTGCTCAGATCCTTTTACCACAAGCTGTTTTCACATCCATCTGATGTAACTCCAGATCAAAGTGTGCAACTAGTGCCATCATAATTCTGAATGCATCTTTAGAGGAAACTGGAGAATAAGTCTCCGTGTAGTCAACACCGGCTCGTTGAGTGAATCCTTTGGCCACTAGCCTTGCCTTATGACGTTCAATGTTACCTTTGGCGTCTTTCTTGGTCTTGAATACCCATTTACAACCAACCGCCTTTTGTCCAACCGGCAGTTATGAGAGCTCCCACACATCATTAGCCGCCATAGACTGTAACTCATCTTTCATTGCAGCCAACCACTCATTGCTTTGAGGTTCGCCAACTGCTTCCTCAAAGTTTATGGGATCACTCACTAATGCACCTCAATCTTCGTCAAGGAAGACAATGTAATCATCAGACAAAGAAGGTCTCCTTACTCTAGTTGATCTCCTCACGGGAAAAATTTCTGTAAAAGTCGGAGGATTTTCAATAATTGTATCATGCTCCTCTCCGTGTGCACCAACCGACGAATTAATATTTTCAATAGGAGCCTCTACAACTGTAGTTCCCGTAGAAGCTGGCATGGGAATGCAACGAAATTTCGATCGTCGGATGAGGTAGCAGGGAAATCTCGAACATCAGTAATATCATTCTCTAAAAACTTCGCAGTAAGACACTCCACTACTTTATTTCCCCTCGAGGGATAATAGAACCTATAACCTTTAGATCTTTCTGGATATCCAATGAAGAAGGCACGAATTATTCGAGGATCTGTCTTCTTCTCGACGGGAATGAACAATCTCACCTCAGCTGGACAACCCCAAACACGAAAATGATTAGATTAGGCTTTCTCACAGTCCACAACTTAAATGGAGTCTTCTGCACAGACTTGCTGGGAACTCTATTTAGAATGTATATAGCTGTCTTAAGTGCATCTCCCCATAAATAATTAGCAAGTTGCACTTATCTATTATACTCCTTACCATATCCATCAGAGTTTGGTTCCTTCATTCCGCCACACCATTCTGCTCAGGAGTATAAGGCATAGTATATTGTGGTATGATGCCACATTCTTGCAAAAATTTAGCAAACAGCCCTATTTGTTATCCGGAACCTGTATGTCTACCATAATACTCACCACATCTATCCGATCTCACAATCTTGATTGTTTTCTCCATTTGATTCTCAACTTCTAACTTGAAGACCTTGAATTCTCCAAAGCCTCTTACTTCTCTTTTATGAGAAACATGTAGCCGTAGCGAGAGAAATCGTCTATGAAGGTGATGAAATACTTATTTCCACATAAAATAGTCTGAAGAGGTCCACTAATATCTGAATGTACAACCTCCAATAGATTAGTACTACGTGTGGCTCCCTTCTTTCGAGTCTTCGTTAATATTCCTCGGATACAATCAACACAAGTCTCTATGTCACTGAAATCGAGAGAGAGAAGCAAATTGTCCTTTATAAGATGTTCCACTCGCTCTTTAGATATGTGGCCCAAACGTTTGTGCCACAACATCGAAGACTTTTCATTCGACAAAACTCTTTTAGGCGTTGAAGATTCAGCACATAAGGATTCAACACCATATGAATGTACCAAATCCAATCGATAAAGGCCATTGGACAATGTCGCACTACCAACAACTTTTGAATTTAACGACGACTGCATAAAGCCATTATGAAATAAACAACTGAATCCAAATTTGTCTAACACAGGAACATAGATCAAGTTTCTCCTGAAAGTGTGAATATACAAAACATTCTCCAAAACAAGTTCAAACCCTGAATCTAAAGGAAGTTTAACTACTCCTATAAATTCAACGGCAGCTTCTGCGTTATTCCCCACTTTCACCTTGCCTTCATATTCATTTGGCATCCTTTGTCTCTGGAATTCCTACAAGGTCATAGCAATATGAACAGATGCACCGCTATCAATCCACCAAGTATTCGAAGACACATCGGCAAGATTTGATTCGAAACAAACCAAAGCTGGTGGATTACCTCCCACATTCTTCTTCTTTTGCTTATCAAGCCAATGCTTATACCGGTAATAGTCTTTCTTCAAGTGTCCCATTTTCTCACAAAAGAAACACTTATTGCCCCCTTTAGCACTCACAGGCGCATCCTTCTGAACTATTTTGCCATGCCTCTGTCCAACACCAAACTTCTTAAAAGTTTAAGGCCCCTGACTGTTCTGTGGTTTGCACCCCTTTTGAAATCCTTTTCCTTTACGAAAACTTGATCCAATACCGGTCACTACAAAAGCACTCGGCCTCGTATCTTTCTTAATTTTCTCCTCCTCGGCAACACAACGGGCGATCAATTCATTCACTGTCCAACTCTCTCCTTGAGTATTAAATGCAGTCTTGATCATTCAAACTCAGGAGGCAAAGAGCTGAGGATGCGAGGAACAATGTAATTCTCCGAAAAATCAATCTTGTGGGCACTCAGCTTAGACTGCACATGCACCCATCTTATAATGTACTCCCTCATATTGGAAAAATCCTTGTAAGCCAAAGCATTCATCATTTCCAGCAGGTGTGTGATCTCCGTATTATCTAATACCTGATATCGCTCTCCAAGAGCAGCAAGAAGAGCCTTTGCATTATTAGTCTCTGGTAAACCACTAAGAAGATGATCCGGAATAGACCTTTTCATGGCCAGCATGCACATTTTATTTGCGTGTGCCGATTTCTCATAATTCTCCTTCTCCTGGATTGAGCTCGCATCAGTGGGCACCGCGGGTTCATCAATTATAATACTCATATCCTGATTGATGTAGCTCATAGCAAACTCGAGGTCCTGCTTCCACATCTTATAATTTGAACCACTTAAGACCTCTATGGTGGCAGCATTGTTGCACATATTGAAGGAAACTGTAGAACAAAAATAACGCAACCATTAAGTGTCATGAGCCGTATAAGATCGATCAATTAGATCAAAAAATTATGAAGAATCCTCATACTCCAATGTCAGCTCCCCTTTGGGTAGAGAAAATATAAAGCAGAGAAACCTTCCCACAAGGATCATAAAGAAACAACAGATTCGACAAATTCATTCCCTTTGGGAAATAAATAATCTAATCCAATGATGCATAATCAAAGAATTCCCACACCCTATCACGTATCACCATGCACGATCCATTTTGGTGAAATCATACACGGCATAATGTGCTATAATAAAATTGTGGGGAATTCAAATATGCCACCTTTATGGAACCACCACCTGTCACGTACAGGCGAGCCACTTTGGTAGCTAAACGTTTACAGCACATTATGATGTTCCTCCAACAAATAAATGCATGTTTAAATAGAGAATAAGAACCAACTGTCACCATAAATGGTCACTTTGGCAACCAAGCGTTCATAGTACAATATGGTCAAAATCTCACTAGGCTCATAACGTTTGTCACACCAAAAGATCGTGTGTGATCCTTTACTCGTGCTTAAATAATTTTACATTTCCTTCCATGTGTCTAAAATTAGAAGATTGTGTGGAACAAACTTTATAATATGTGCAACTTATATTAATGACCCCAAGAATTTAATTAATTATTTATTTATTTTAATTTTTAATTTTTTTAAATTTTTTTGACCGGTCAACGGTCGCCGGTACGGACTGACTGGCGGTCAGTCAACAGCCCCATGGCTGTTTATATAATGCCTGGCACACTTCCTTCCTTCAAAGTCTGGCCCACTTAGGCCAGGTTTCCTTTTTTTTTTTAATAGGCTCAGTCCAATTGGGCTGAACATAGGGGTGTAATGAGCCGGGCCGGCTTGTGAACTATCCGGCTTGGCTCGTCCTTGGCCCGAGCCCGGCTCGATATAATTCAAACTTTGACGGGCTCGGGCTCGAACTTGGGTCTTATTTTTTGAAAGTCAAGCCGGGCTCGGGCTTATTTACTAACCTGACAAACTATGAGGCCCAGCTCGATAATTTTTATAATAAATATATAATTTAAATAAATATTAATAAATATATAATTAATAAAAAATTTTAAAACTTTCCCTCTTCTTCATCGTTCTCCATCTACTTCACGAAGCCATCGAGAAGCTCACCGGATCACACTTAGGCTTTCTTTCTTTCTTTCAATCTCATATTTGTGCATCGCTGTAAATCCGATCATGGACTAGATGACAACCTGCTTCAAGTGTGGAAAGTCTGATTTTTAGATGTCACGGCTAGATGTCCCTTGCCCTCCGATCTCCCACCATCCCCGTCCCGTATGTCTCAACCGGTCTCCCTCAGTCTCCTTCACCAAGTCACCCCCTCCCTTTTTCCCGTTCCCCCTCCTCCTCCCCTCCCCCATCCGTCCCCTGTCTGTCCCCTTTTTCTTTTTAATGAATTTAATTTGTTTTTTTATGTTATGTTTTTTTGGCAGATTATGTTATATTTTTTTCCTAATTATGTGAACAAAATTGTGAAGATATGATTTGGGACATGGAAAATTATTTTGTTTTATACTAGTTTGATACTTTGTACATTCATCTTTAATTTTTTTTTTTGTTGCATCTCGTTTGCTCTGCCGTCCTCCAAGATGTTTCTTTTGTCCGTTTGTTTGTGTTATGAATATCTTCTCATTATCTGCTTTGTGCCTCACTAATTGAATATAACGTGTTTTAGTTATTAGGAATTTAAATGGAATCGTGATCTCAAGTCGAATCCAATATCGGAGGAAATCCTTTAATGGACATCACAAGTGAAAAAGTTCAATCAGAAGAGTTTTTTGTAAAGAACAGAGCGAAAAATTCTTCTGTCTGGGACGGGATGACAATCGTGACATACAAAAACGGAGTCAATAAAGCGGAATGCAAATATTGCAAGAAGCAATTATCATATAAAAACTCGAGTACGAGCCACCTGAAAAGACATTTAGACTGTTGTACTTACAAAGTCTCCCTACAAAGGCAACAAAAATTAACTTTCAGACGCGATGATGCTCTCGCAAAGGTAATTTCATCAGCTTTTAAGGATGGTATTCTTTATATGGATAAAATGAGGGAGGCTGTAGCTCATTGGATAATGATGCATGAGCATCATTTTCGATTGTCGAAGAAGAAGGTTTTAAACTTTTGCAGATGTGTGGAATGCCTCAATGGCAAAAATTATCATGTCAGACCGCCAAGAATGATTGCTTCAAAGTGTATGAGTTAGAGAAAAAACGTGTCTTTAACATGTTCAAAGATATAAGTGCGATTAGTATCACTACTGATATGTGGAAGTCATCATGTCAACGTATTGAATATATGGTAGTCACTGGCCATTTTGTTGATCAACAATGAGAACTTCAAAAAGTAGTTTTGAATTTCATTCATCCGGCTCATCCAACCCGTGGACTAGACATATCAGATGCAATTTACAAATGTTTAAAGGAATGGGGGATTGAGAATAAAGTACGAGATAATTCTTAATTATTATTCTATTGTTACTTATTATTCATTTCTCTTTATTGAAAACTTTTTGACATTATCCATTTTATCTGTGACAGGTAATTGCAATAACTGTTGACAATGCATTTAAGAATGATGTGGCATTGGGATATTTGATAGACTCTTTCTCAAGGAATAAGCAGTTGCTTTGCAATGGTCGATTGTAATATGTGCGTTGTTGTGCTCACATCTTGAACATTATGGTTCAAGATGGTCTTATTGAAATAGAGAAGATTGTTGAAAAAGTTCATGATAGTGTGGTCTTTATCAACCAAAGTGAGGCATGACTTAGGATGTTTGCCGATATCTCGCAGCAATTGCAGATACCCGTCAGAAAACTCACCATTGAGTGTAAGACAAGATGAAATTCAACGTTTGATATGTTGACACGGGCAATGAGGTTTAAGGATATTTTTCCTCGCTACATGGAGCGAGAACCAAGCTATAAGTCTTGCCCAACCGCTAATGACTGGACAAAGTTCAAATAAGTTTGTGACGTATAGGAGGTTTTTAACGTTGTCACTAAAACCATTTCAGGTAGTGAGTATCCTACTTCGAACTTATTCCTTCATGAAGTTTTTAGGGTAAAAATGATGTTGGATAGGAAGGTTGTCGAGATCAGTGATGATCGTCATTTTCTATTTAAGATGATGAGAAGTATGAAAGAGAAATTTGACAAATATTAGGGTGAATGTAACTTGTTGATGGCTGTAGCGGCGGTGTTAGACCCAAGAAACATGTTCATGGTGATTGAGTTTTGTTTTCCAAAGCTCTGTTCAGCAGAGGATGCCAAATCCAATATTGAAGAGATTAGTCGTACTTTACAAACTATATATGAGGCATATGTTTTGGAAAGTCAAAGTACGCCTGTTGACCATTTTTCGGAGGCTGAAAGTTTTACTGATGGAACCACTCAATCGTCGATCTCATCTTCAGAGCCTTATTGGTCTGAGTTTGCAGAGTTTAAAAAGAAAAAGCTCGTAGATAGCACTCATTCTCGGAAGTCTGAGTTGGATATTTATCTTGATGAGGATTGTCATATGAATGATAGACCTATTGGAGATGCTACATTTGATGCGTTGGAGTGGTGGAAATTTAATACGTCGAAGTATCCTATATTGTCGAAAATGGCACGGGATATTCTTTCGATTCCCATTAATAGTGTGGCTACGAAAGCCACATTTAGTGCTGGTGGAAGAGTTATTGATGCATATCGTTCATCGTTACTTTCAGAAACTGTGCAAATACTTATTTGTGAGGGTGATTGGCTCAAAAATCGACACATTATCAAGATGGCCAATAAGGTAGTTTCTATGATAAATATCCTTTGACATTTTCTATTTCATTTAAAAATTATTTTACACATTCATATGTTCACAGATTAATAAGGAGCAAATAGAAATCATGCTCCCAGATCTTTGATGGTAAAACATAACAATTGAGATTGCTTTTTTACTTTTATTATAATTCTAATGTTGTTTTTTTAATACAAGTAGAGGGAGCGGAAATGAAAGAAGGGCGAGAAGAAAATCATCAGTCTAGAAAAGGAAGATCATGGAGCCTCCTCAATTACATCATATTTTACAACAAATTTGATACTTGACTTCGTTTATCTATTATTTTACTCGTTTGGGGTGTTGAAGTCTTAAATGATGGATAATTTATTTATTATGATTTGAATTTGCTTGGACAACCATATCTTGTGAGAAATTTTTTGGAAGTTTCTACGATTTAATATTTATCAAGTGTTAAGAGTGATTAAATTTTGAAAAAAAAATGAAGAGATTTGGGCTCAGATCGGGCTCAGACATGGACTCGGCCAAAAATTTTTTTACGGGCTCAGGCTGGACTCGACTTAATAGAGCCCGATCAAGCTCGGACTCAGGCTCAAGTCTAGTAAAATTTTAATCAGGCCGAACTCGGATATGGGGTGTCCGAGCCCGACCTGGCTCATTAACACTCCTAGTTGAACAAGGCCAATTTTGACCTGGCCCACTTGGGCCACCTTTTTTTTGTTTTACAATAATAACAATAATAATTATTATTATATATTTTTAATAATAATAGTAGTAATAAATTATTTAAAATAAACTAATTAATCATATACCTTACAAAAAAACAAAATAATCAAGTTTTCCACATAACCCTAGCCGTCGTCAGTTCGATCAATTTCGATAACCAAAACAATAAAAAATCAGTGAAACAAAACCAAAATTTCTTCTCAGAATCCCCGTAATCCGCTCTGATACCACATGTGAGAAATTCACACAAATACAGAAACAACAAACAAAGAAAACAGCGGAAGACTGGATCGATTACGCGGGTTTACGGTCACCAAGAAAGATCAAGGGAAAGAAAACATACACGTATTCACCATGTTTGCCATACCGTAAACTTGAGGAGAGAAACCTGAAGGGCGTAGATCTTCTTCCCCTTTCCTTTCCGTACGGCTGCTCTCGATGGAGGAGGCCAAAGAAACTGACGGTCTGACTGACTGGGTGATTAACCTAGATACAGGAAACCTAATATAGGGCTTCCTCATGAAAAGTCATTTTTGCCCTTTAATAAATAAAAGTCTGAAGGACAAGGAAATGGTCCTAGCCGTAAATAACCATAATTTGTATAACATATGGTCATATCCATCAACAGACTATAGGATATATAATAGCCTACACCCAATCGTAAACCACATCAAATAAACGAGATGCGCATATCCACATCAAATAGGATTTCATGCACTGTCTTATGTCACGGCATGTTTTATAAAATATACTCTAATAAAGTAAAATAAAATAAATAAAAGTAAAGTAAAAATAAACAATTAATGAAAGCCCAAATTAGAAATTTCCAACACTATTCTCCATGTCGACTGGCTTGTTTGTTCCTTCTACGGTCGATAAAGGAAGAGAGAATTAAGAAGGAAGGAAAACGAGATCTTCGTCAGTTGTCTTCGCTTTCGATCTCAAATGTGTCGCTAAATTCCAACCCGTTTGATAAGGAGATGAGCGACCACGACTCCAAGTACTTCTCCACCACCAAGAAGGGGAGATCCCCGAGCTCAAGGAACACCTTATCCCAGTACGAGGTTTTTATCTTTTATTAAGTTTTGTTTTATAGGGATTTTATCTGCCATATGTTTCCTTGGATAATGAAACTTTCTTCATCCCGTGTCTTAATCAATAATGGGTATCTCCCATGATCCCAATCAGGACCCACCTCCTAGTTAAAGTTCCCACATTTTGTTGTCCCCGCTATAATACTGTCTTGACATTAACGCTCGTGGTCTTAGGGATTCATCTCGGTCGATTTTAGGGAGGTTTCTGATAGGTAATGCGAACGGGATGGAGGATGGGATTCGGAATCCTACCGGGGTTGATGAGGAAGCCGGTGGTGATTGGGTTAGTAGTGCCCTTGATGATATGTCAGCTATGGACGAGCTTCTCGGAGAGAGATGATGGGCGCTAGTTCCCTCCTCAAGGTCCTAGGTCCAGTGTGTTGGCGTAAGCCCCCGATGGAAGTGTCTGTCACACCTTATATTAACAGGTGCTAGGTCCCCTCTACCGCTTGTTCTAACACTAATATTGTGCTCATCGGCCGTCGGCAAGTCAGGAAGAGGAAGACTCAGATCACCGACTTCTCCCTGTGTTTTGTAGATCTCGTCGCTAATGTACTAGAATAAAGATTGCGCTAAAGGCTTAATAATCGGGTTATTATACAGGTATGTTAACGCTAGGTACGTAACTCTGTTTCCGTACTTTTCGTGTCTTTAATACGATTATAATGATCCTTAATTTGATGAGATTCTCTTACACAACATTCCAGGGACGTTGATTGTGCCTTCGTCGTCACCACGCCACCGCGCATATCCAGTAGTGCCATATCCAGCATTACTTTGGGATTTTATAATGCTACCAAGAATAAGAGGAAAAGGTTGAAACTTCTTAGCCGGTTAAAATCAATTATGATCGTGTCGGCACAAGGAAACGATGGTCACAATTATCGTGCAGGGGGACTTAACGGTCTGGGGATGAAGAACACAGGAAAAGAGAATGAACAAAGAATAGAAGGCCGCGACGAAGACTGCTACATGCTGGTTTGGGGAGACCAGTACAATCATCGTCCCGTAATAAGTGAAGGAAGAAAAGAAGTTGATGACGAAGAACCAGAAGAACTTCGCCATTGTCCACTTGAAACTCACCATAGCATATACTATTAGGGTGTAATATGTTGTTTGAACGAACACTTACGGTATTTCACATATGACTTGAGAGAACCAAAGAACATTTCATATGATAAAAATGAGGCTGTCAGATTATATACTTCAATTGTCCTTCTAACTTGTGCAATGGCATATTGGTGTTGTACGCCCGCCTTTAAGCCTTCACACGCCCGCGACTATTCGGATGACACGATGAATATTGAATGGACATACCGTAGTTATCAAACGGATACTAGTAGCTTTACAAGAGTAGTTAAATATTGATTTTTCCCATAGTCTCGGTAGAAAAGGAAAAGCCGCATAACACTCATTTTCATTCATCAGTAATAATTGCCAATACACCATCAGCGGTCAGCGCTTATCTATCTTTTCATTGGTGTCCATCTATGCCACAAAAAAAATTCAGTATTTCTATGTTGTTACCATGAGGATAACAACACATAACTCTTTGACTAAATAAGGGGATAAAATTCCCACATATGTAATCAATGACATCTACTCATCTATCACTTTAGATACATATTTTTCACAATCAATGTCTAGAAAAGCACTAGGGATAATTATATGCTTTAGATAATTATCCATTGGAATGAATTCAGGTTTTATTTTATGGGGGATAATGTGGCCCGTAAATTTCTCTTTTTACAATTGTCAATTCGTCGAATGTTCTATAGTCCGAGTTTCTTTTGTCACTATAGGTCTTTTGCCAATTTCCTACTTTGAGAGTTCATATTAGCATATCGTAGGTCTAAAATGGAAAGGGGAACTAACTCCCTTATATATTATCCACACTTTTACCTTGACCACGTTTGGAATTTATTCCTCTCAATTTGAATTTTATATTGTTTGTCCCCCAGACGTTCCAAATATTGCTTTAATCTTTACGAACCTTTTCAAACCTCTTTCTCTTTCCACAAAGTTGAGCATCTTATTTATAATTTCACGTCCTTCTTGATATATGTATTTTCTACTTTCAAAATTTTTTTAAATTTTTTGTATTTTTGGACTTGATTGAAGTATTTGTAAAATCTAGGGACCTTTTTGAAAACTTTGAAAATGACAAATTGGAAGAACGTAACGAGGGAATATCAAAACATGCAGCCTTAAAGTGTAACCATGTCCCATGTCACCGTGATAATATCGGCAATGAGGAAGCATTGAATGAGATGCCATCATCTATCTAATACATGGCTATCACAAAACAATTGTATGTGTTCCTCGATAGTAGTTTCATCGATCATTCAGGAAGATGGGCCGAGTACCTCACAAATGGGCTCATGGAACTGGGCCTGTTGTTGACTCTAGGCCATCCCAATAGTTTTGGGTCGAGTACCTCACAAATGGGCCTATTATTCATTTTACGCAAACATTATACCATTTTTAATTTAATGGTCATGATTTTTTCTAATTTTATTTTATTTTAGTTATAACAAGGTTAAAATTGACGTTACTCTTCCTATAGTCAAAATTCTTTTTATTTTTACTCCACTTTTACTATTATAGAGCAATACTCTTTAATTTTAATAATTAATTGGTAAGCTAATAAACCTAAAACCTAAACTATTTCACTGTTTCTTTAGGGTCTTAATTCTTTCGCTGTTGCTTTACAATGGTCATTGTATTAGTAATATTCTAAAATTACTTTAATACCAATGATGTGTTAAAAAAATAAATAATCAGAATTGATTGAATTTTTAGTGTTTATGATTTTATTGTTTAGGTTTTTATGGTTAGGTTTAGGGATTTATGGTTATTTTAGGATTTAGGGCATATGATCTATGGTTTAATATTTAAGATTTATGATTATAATTTTTTTTATTACAGAAAATCTAATGTCGATTATTAAAATAAAAAGGTTAAATTAAAAATGGGATAATTTGGGTTTTTAAATGAATAACTTCCCTGATCTTCTACTGTTGATTTGGGAGGATATATTAGTAATTTTATTGTGTTGAGGTGGGCTAAACCGATAAATGGGCCCATCAGGCCCAGTACGTTCCACCCATCTCCTACTCTTTCTTCTTCTTCTATTTTAAATGTCTAGAGGAGCGATCGGATCGTAACGTACCATTATCAACGAAGATGTTCAAAGGCTGTACAGCGGAGAGTGTGGGATGGTTATGTCAATGTCGGCGTCGTCCACGACATTCCATCATTGCCTTTTTCTTTCTCTCTTTCTTTTTTTGCTATTCTTCCTAATGATATCTCTCGTGCATAATCTTCATCGTCACACCAAAAGTTACTTTTAATGAGCAGCCCCCCGCAGGGCTGCAATGGGTGTGATTCGCAAACAAGGAATGTGTTAGATTAAGTTATTCTATTTCTTTTACTATTGAGAATGTGTTAGGATGTTTTCCATTTTTTTTACGATTTGAACAGAGAAAATGATCTGATTGATTTCTGAAGTAAATAAAGTTTCGGAGACGGTTTCTACAGCTATGTGGGAGAACTAGCTCAAGTTGACGTCCAAGGACGACAATCCGAACATGGAAGAAAGGTGCAGTGGTTCAGTGTTGTGTACAGTGAAGCACAGGCCAAGCCTCGCAGACGATAGTTTAGCAAGCTTGTTGCGGAATGACATAATCAAGATGACGATTAGAGGAGCCGACTACTCCCATGCTCTCTGCCTTCGCTTCCAAACGGAGCTTTACGGTTTCATGTTTCCTCGAAGAAAGGGTGGGTGTCGTTTTGCCCGGAGAAGGACTCCATCGTCGTCACAGTCGGAGATCGGTTCCAGGTGCGGCCCGACACTAGGCTTGGTTCAAAAGTTTTGGATCGTGTGTATTTGTGAGACGAGTTTTTCGTCATAGGCATTGAGCGGAGGACAGTACAGGCACATGTAATCGGGTACCAGTAAACAAAAAATTGATGCAAACGAATTTCGAGATTATAATATTGTACACATACACTATATTTAAACCCCTACCGCGTTCCCCTCCATTTTTTTTTTAAATATAATTTTGGGTACAATTGGCTACCTTCATTGTTTTTAACCTTAATGGGCCTGCGTGAGCCCAATGTACTAAGCCCAACATTCGAACAGCTAGCACAGCATCGCCTCGGCCTTTTAACGTCCCATTATTAATTGCCCACCCCTCAACTTCCTTACCACAAAGGCGAAACTACGAAAACCTCAACTGCCATTTTACTATCTGGTCCCAATTCGAGGTTGTCCCCAAAAGGTAAGAGATTCACCCGCTCGTGACCCTCAAGAAACACTTTCCTTACGTCACTACTACTACTACTACTACCCACTCCTTCTGCCATCAGTTATCACCACTACTGTTAGAGACTGTAGGACACATGTTCTGTGTGCGGTGGGCGAGGGTGAACCCTACGCCGTCTTGTCCTTTTCAGCTGGAGCGACGGTACGTGAACCACGATGCTCGGGATTCATAACTTGGATGGCCGTGCCCTTCTCGGACAGAGTCATTTCTGAGGCCATCCGTGACTGATATACGGACTCCCATTGGGATCGATACGTGGCTTTGTTTTCCCGTGGCGGGTTTCCAAAATGCGTGCGCAGGATCTCGTGGTCGCCATGGAAAGGGCGAAAAGGAGAACGGTTGGAGACGCCATTTATTTCGTCGAGCTTTTCCTTTCGACGAGAGGTGTACGTTTTAGTTGGTCTCAACTTGCTACAGTCATAGCCACCCCTTTTTCTTCCTCTAAGGGAAAGATCTGAGCCCCTATTCACGACCGTTCATGTGCCTTCGGAGAACTTTTACTTTTCGATAACCGACTCGAAGATCCTCGTGGTCCACAAGCAACAGTGACGACCGCGTTTATAAATAAGCCACTCCTCCCGCCCCCATTCGCATCTAGTTTATTTCACGAGCGACATAGAGATTGAAAGAGCATGGCGCCGCACGGGGATTCGATCACGGGATCGTTCGCGAAGAAGCCACCACCTCCTCCCCGGCTGTCGAAGGAGTCTCTGCTACGCACCAAGTCCGACATAACGTCACAGTTCAGCAAGGACACGGTCGATGAGGAGGCTACAGTCATGGAGTTCTCTTCCCTTCTGCCACCCATCTCAGAGGTGGAGGACGCCAAGTGCGAGTGCTGCGGGATGTGTGAGGAGTACACTGCAGAGTACATTGACAAGGTGAGGGCGCGATACTCGGGGAAGTGGATATGCGGGCTGTGCGCAGAGGCAGTGAAGGAAGAGATGGAGAGGCATGGAGGAGGGATGAGGGAGGACGAGGCCCTGAGGCTGCACATGAGCGCATGCGCTAGGTTCAAGCAGATAAGGGCATTCCCGGCACTGTACCAGGCAGATGCCATGCGACAGATACTGAAGAAGGGCACCACACTCAGGGCCAAGTCATTGAGTCCAAGGGACAAGGAAACGGGTGGTTGTCAGAAGAAGGGTATGATAATGAGGAGCTCCAGCTGCATGCCTGCCCTAACCAGGGAGCTTAAAGAACTAAGCTTGTCCAACAACTGACCTCGGACTAGGGACCCTTTTTCTACGAGTCCTGTCCTAATAATCTCTGTCTGACCAGCGACTTTCACTAGTCCAGCTGACATGATTGATCCCAACTGGCTTTACTTAATCCTTAGCTTCAGATGAACAAAAGCCTCGACTAAGCTTTCTGGGACTTGGGCCTCTCTCATCGATAAATAAGTCGTAATGGTAAAAGCAATTTCTGTGTATTGATGTTTAGATTGATGCAGCTGCTTTCTACTGGGGAATTGTAGTATTTGACTTTGGCTAAATAAAGCAGTTATGGACTCATACTTGGTCATCTCCTTCATTTCCTTAGTAAATCCCCTGTTCATTACTGAGGAACCACGACAAGGTCAGTTGCAAGACCAGGAACACATCACAAGACAGTAAGTAGATCCAGGGTCTTCTACCTCAGAGAAACAAAAGCACAAAAAGCAAAATAAGGGGGTCTGGTGGGATCCAAGTGCATCATCACACGAAGGACCAGTTCATAAACATAAAGCAGATGCAGTGGGCATTCTCTTCTTCATTCAGAACCTTCCATGTCACCGCCCTTTCGTACGAGACCGGCCGACCCATGCTCGACAGGCAGATGCCGCCCTGAAGATATGCGAAACCCTGTGTGCCAGGCGTTGGCTTACTGTTAGAAACCTTGCAAAACTTCCTTTCTCTTCTCTTTCCAGAAACACGTTTTAGGGGAGAGAGCCCAAACCTGTTGCATGACCTGCGGAAAATCCGAGCAGAGAGTCTTGCGGCCTTGTTCGTCAAATATCTTTTCCAAGGTAATATCCTGGAGCGCCACCAGAGTTGTTTCGAGCATGTCCAGTCCGGCTTGATTTGCAAAGGTGAAAACTGGCGATGCCTGCACAGAATGAAAAACACATCATATAACATGGGCAAAATGGACAAAGAATGAAAACCAAACAAATCATACTACGGTCGATGTAGTTAAACACGAGATTGGCTACCTTATAGGAGAGCGAAGTAATTCTCATTCATGTAAATGGCCATTTAATTCAACACACAAATTACTGCAACCGATTCAGTATATGGGGTAAAATAATGGGTTTTTGCTTAACCCAGATTAGCTAAAATTACCTTAATAGAACAACAAAGGATAGCATCCGAATGGTGCCAAAGAGTCTTAAGAATGTTTTCTCCTCCCTCGCCACTGAGTTTGAGAAGGTCAGTTCCCAAATAACACCTGCACATTTCAAAAATCTCAACCATGAACATTCGTTTTAAATGTTCACACAGACAAATAACCGAAGGTAGGACAGGAACGGACCTATAACTATGGCTGATCCAATGAGCAAGCGTTTGGGCTTCAGGAGTACCGAGTGGCATTCTCAGTCCAGCTTGTGAACTTGCAGCATTAGGAGAGAGTGCCAGCGCAACTCTCTGAACAGACGAAATTATGCTTCGAACATACTGCCGAGCCATCGCAGCTACATGTCCCTGCATATGGATTTCAAATGCAAATTCAAATGCTATAGTCATCATGGATCTTGTACAGCTGGTATTAGAAGCCGAGTCATTTGCGGCCTTGTTTCCATTGGAGCCAACTTCAAGAGAGGAAGCCAGATCAAGCGTTCGATTAGGGCTAGAAGCTTCCTGTTGAGGAGAAAACTAACATCAGAAAAGAAGCTGCAACAAAGCAAGGGAGTTTTGCACAATACTGACCTTTCCAGAGTCAAGAGGGATGATGCGAAAACCAGAAGGCAGAAGCGGAGTATCATCAGCAAAGGATGCGTCAATTGGCGCAAACAATAGCTCAGCACATGTTCCCACTGCATTTTCATCCACTCCATTGCACAGCTGTCCAAGTAGCACAAAAAAGGAAATGACTCTTAATTACCAAGGTACGTCTGACTACTGTCCAGCTTAAGAGGTCCTACGAAAATCTGCAAACTTATGGAGAAACTACTAACTTGCAAAAAGAGCAGTTCCCTCGGCATCATTACATCCTCATGAAAATGGCCCATGCCGTCCAGCTTGATGACCTCCAAGAACTTCGATAACAGAACAAGAAGGCAATATCAGGAGTAATTTTCAAACAAATATTGATTTAGATTAAGACCATCCAACCCAAGTTACCTCTTCGTGCTCAATTGATTGAGCCAGTGGAAGAATAATCTGACCCCCAAAACTCCCAAATCTGGTTTCAGGCAAAGCACATGCACCAAGTTTAATGGCAGAAGCAGAGTATGCATCAATGTTATTATCAGCCCATTCAGATCTATGCTCTCTCAGGAAACGGAGAAGGACAGCAGGAGGAACATTCTGAGAAAGAATAATATGAAAAGAATCAACCAAGGAGCACAAAAAGAAATCAAAGCATTTGTTTCAATTATTGGATATCTGACCTGCAAGAGCATAGATGCTCTAGCACATAAGACTGCATTGCTCGTAGCTGGAAATCCATTAGAAAAGGTGAGATTTAATCCCATAAGCTTATCAGGGGACGAGTTCACCAATATAGTGACATCGTCGATGCCATCACTGCCCATCACTGTCCATCCTTCGTCACTAAACCCATTTAGTGCCTCATTGAATCCTCTGCAAGAAATAACATAATTAGAGAATAACTAGAAGATCTAATGGGGGTTAATTAATGGAGGGATAAATTCACCTGCTTAACCTCTGGCTAAGAGCCCGAAGGACAGCTGGTCGCCTGCCCCATCCTGCAGCATTAGGCTGTGAAACTTCCTGAGCTATTTGCCTGAGCTGGCGCAGAGCCTAACATGAAGAAGATTAGGACAAATCATAAAGCTGGAGTCTAGGGAAAAAGTTGACCAAAATGAGTGCGTAAGTGTGGGCAGATGAAATCTCACTGCCATTGTTGTTTTCTGTGCAAGCATTATAGGTGATTCATACAATGGGCGTAACACCTCAGGTACACTCCATGGCTGACAAATGATAAAAATCCCCAGAAATTTGTGAGGATGCGATTGATAATAAGTCAAATGAGTATCTATGCATTTATGAGAATAAATATATGTGATACATATCAACAACCTCAGTGTGGATTGTTACCTCAAGGTCAAGGTGATCAACAATGCGTAAGATCGATCCGCCACCCTCACAAGGACGTATCAAGTATCCACTAGGAAGCATTTCGGCACGGACAAAATGCTGCACTGGAGGCATTGTTGGACCATTCTGAGTATTCTTAAGTGACCTCTCACATACCTGAAGGAGTTAAAAAAACATGCACCCCGCAAAACACATTTGATAAGTGGACATGTAATGGATTTCTAATTGTCAAATAAAACAAAGATTGGAAATGAAAAATAAGAGTATTGGGGAAAATGTGGCATACAACAAGACTTCCATCTTCAAGAACTGAAGTATAACGCAATAACCAAAAGTCACGAGCTGGGGCTAATGTTGTGGGTGCATAAAGCTGCAATTGGAAGAGAAGTTCAGGACAACCATAACTACATCAATGTTGCAACAATAAGACCACACATGTGAACAAGAAATCTCCACCTGCATGTATAGCAGCTCAATGGTTCCACCATTGGCAGTTGGCAGCACACTTAGCACGTCCACGGCTCGACAATCACGATACCATGAAGGTCGATCCTTGAGGATTTCAGCGACCTGAATGGCATCAACATTTTACGCATGACTGTCTAAAACAGTCAATGGCAGAACATGAACTATAAACAGCCACAAACAGGAGCTTACTCTAGTAGGTTCAAGACCTACAAGGCCACATGCTCGAGCTGCCACGCCAGCGCAACCATGGGAAATAGCAATGATTCCAATGGAATCCGGACCAGGCTACACAAAAAAGACAGAAAAAGGGGGAAAGTTAAATTAATGTTTGAACAGATACCCAAAACAAATAAAAGAGGAATCCCCAACGGTAGAAGGAAAATGATAAGGACGTAATAGAAATCTACAAGTTAGTACCAAAAGCATTAAGGACCCAGCACTAAAGTGCCCACTGGCAAACAAAAGACAGTTTCCTACAAAAAGAGATAGTAAAGAGACCTTCATTCCAGGCATTTGGACCCACTCTACAGCAGTTCCGGTAGCCTTTGAAAGAAAGTCTGCTAAGGTTTCTTCTGCAATGGCCAATAGCCTGCAGAAAAATTTCAGCCTCCAACTATTAAAATAACGCTTAACAGGGGGAAGGAAAGTAACGAGGAGATGATAAGAGGATCACAAAGCCCCACGAAAGCGACTGAACAACTAAATTCCACAAACCCTGCAGGACTAGCATCCCTTGGAGGATGCTGGGATGCCAACTGGTGTTGACCACTCGTCACCACAGACTCACAACTTGTATCTTTAGTAGCAAGCTTTGTCTGTAAAAAAAAAATTCCCCCATCTCAATTCCCATAGAAAATGGTGAAAACACAGAGTAGACAATGAACAACATCGCCTCTGTTAATTGTGAAGCTTCTACTCATAACTTTACGGGCAGGAGTTTCTTGTTAAAACTCGTTTGGACAAAATACAGGCAAAATGGGAACAATGCAGAGAAAGAGGTGAGGCTCTCACACTCTGGGTGTGCTGGCGGAAATAGCCATTCTCGTACACCAACTGAGACACTTGTTTCTGCAACCTATCATTCTCTTCCATGAGCAGCTTGTTCATTGCAGTGAGCTTCCTATTAACAGCTTGGAGGCGTGAAGCCTCTTTCCTCTGCTTCTCTCGACATCTAAAAACCCAGAGAAACCGACAAAAACGCATTAGTAGTACATCAAATTGTTTCCTCCCAGAGTATGCAATCCCTTCACAAGTCCATGACAATCACCCATACATACAATTTAAACGACTAAATCAACTAACAAAATACCCCAAAGAAGGATATTTCCTCCACAAAAATTATTGGATGTTAACAGAATGGCAACAGAAACTGGCTCTCCATGCTTTGATAAGTAAACCAAACCTTGCATCATATAATGACCAAAGTAAGAAAGAGCTAAGCACACACACCTTCTGTTCTGGAACCAGACCTTGATTTGCTTCGGCTCAATATTAGATAGGATTGGGCACTCCCTAATCAACTGCTGCCGCCGAAGCGAACTCGGCTTCGGGCACTCGTGGTAAAGCCTCTCGAGAGCCTCCACCTGCTCGGGCGTATACCTCACATACTTGCAATTGTCCATGCTACCACCACTGCTATTACTATTACTCCCTCCCCTCCCATCCTGACAGGACGTCGCCATCTCCCTCAAGAACCATAAAGATCACAGCTTTAACAATAACTCCACACACCCAGCACCTCTTCCTTTATACCCCACCCGGGCTTGTCCCCAGATTTCCGTGCTCCCGGAAACCGAAGAACGCTGAAACAGATGGTCTAGCACGCAGTTATCCTTATCGACCAGCTAAGAAGCAGCAGCGCCAAGCACAAGACCGGGGTGAAATCTATCGAGATCAGAGCCAAGCTTCCCTTTTCTACTCATACCTTAAAACTCGACAAAAACAGAAAACTCCAGAGATCGTTCCCTAAAGAAACGACACCTGTCCCCTTTACCAAAGCACCCCCCCCGTTCTCCTCTCACACAAAGAAATGTTCAAACTTTACTCGGACCCAGAACCCAGTTTCATCCCAAGAACGTGTTAAATGGCCTTCCCCCGTTACAAGACCCAAGATTCTGCACCAAAGAAGAAACACGAATCACCCTTCGCTTTGCCGACCCATCAATGAAAGATTCCGGTTCCAGCCCCCCTTCCCCCCCTCTCTCTGCATGGAGTATCTATAGGTCACCTGCAAACACGTCCTAGTCTCAGACCATCTTAAATGCTTAGCAGGATCGAAATCGCACAAAAGAAGGGGAGCAGATTCTTCATTAAATGAAGGACTAAGTGGGCATATGGTATGGTAGCAGTAAAGTAGGCTTTGCCGGAAGAAAAAGGGGAAGAACAAAAAACAGGAAGTAGGGAAAGTGAAGAGGCCTGGTTCTTTAATTCCCCCCCGGCAATCGTCTCAGGACAGTGAGAAGACGCTGAAACAGTCAAATACGGATAAAAACACGCAAACACCCAAATAACCAAAGTTGGTTCCTGTCAAAACCTTTGGGCCTTTTCAGACACGCCCCTGCACCGGTTCGTCCCACTCCTTATCCTTCTTGCACTGTTTTACTGTCTCTTCGTGGTCCCCTTGCCTTTGTAATAAAAATGAGAATGGGGGGGATGAGTCCAAATTGAATCCACCCCAAACCAAAAAAAAAAAGAAACTTGAACAATGTTTTCCCACTACCTCAGTTCACTGGTCAATCCCCGTGGTATTACAACGGGAAGACTTTCAAATTCCTTTCTACCGAGTGAGGACAACAAAAGTAAAGAGACAGGGAATGGCAGTAAAAGTTGAAGATATTATTCCTTCCTTCAAAAAGTCAAAATCCAAGTTTATGGCAGAAGATGGGTTGTCGTTTAGCATCCCAATTTCTTAAAATCATCAAAAATTTTGGCTAGGGAGATGAAAATGAAAATGGAAAGAGGGGGGGGGGAGGAGGGAGTTACTGTGGGAGGGAGAGATGGAGGCGTGTTGTTTTAGCGATGACAAGAACCAGGAAAGGAAAAGACCAACTAATTATCTCCTCCCCGAATTTGATCGAAGTCACTGTCAGAGACATTGCCAACCAGAATTTTGTCCGAACAAAAGGAATAGAAAGAAAACCCCCCCTTGAACTGGGGCATCAACCTGCGAAAGTCCCAACGCTTGCATTCATGGGAAATCTCCTGGAGTCGTACTCTTTTACGAAAATCAACCGCGAAAGGGACACCCTTCTCCTTATTCATTCGCCGGGGGGGCAAAGGCAATTATGTAAGTAGCTGCAGAGGGAAGCGGCTAATGTGCCGTGAACGGCATCTTACGTGACGTGTACTAATTTTGACCCCGATTTAGTACAATGTACTAACTCGGTTAGTACATTTTGAAATTACTAATGATGTACTAACACTGTAGTTAGTACATTGTACTAAATGGTACTGTTCTTGTACTAGTAATGATTAGTACAGTGTACTAATGGGAACTGTTCTTGTACTAGTAATGTACAAGTGTACTAGTTGGTACGAAACAGGAACAGTAATCGTTAGTACAGTGTACATATGTACACTGTACAAGTGTACTAGTTGGTACGAAACAGGAACAGTAATCGTTAGTACAGTGTACATATGTACACTGTACAAGTGTACTAGTTGGTACGAAACAGGAACAGTAATCGTTAGTACAGTGTACATATGTACAGTGTACTAGTGTACTAGTTGGTACGAAACAGGAACAGTGACGGTTAGTACACTGTACATATGTACACTGTACAAGTGTACTAGTTGGTACGAAACAGGAACAGTGACGGTTAGTACACTGTACATATGTACAATGTACTAGTGTACTAGTTGGTACGAAACAGGAACAGTAATCGTTAGTACATTGTACATATGTACACTGTACTAGTGTACTAGTTGGTACGAAACAGGAACAGTACTAGTTAGTACACTGTACATATGTACACTGTACTAGTGTACTAGTTGGTACGAAACAGGAACAGTAACGAGTAGTACACTGTACATATGTACACTGTACTAGTGTACTAGTTGGTACGAAACAGGAACAGTACTAGTTAGTACAGTGTACATATGTACACTGTACTAGTGTACTAGTTGGTACGAAACAGGAACAGTACTAGTTAGTACAGTGTACATATGTACACTGTACTAGTGTACTATTGGAAAACAGTTATTTATCGTACGATGTACTAATTACAGTGTTAGTACATTAGTAGTAATTGCGAAATGTACTAACAGTTACTGTTTACCCCTTCCGAGATTGCTAAATCAGATGTACGAATGCAGACAAATGTGGTGGTTGACCTGTAATTACTACTAATGTACTAACACTGTAGTTAGTACATCGTACGATAAATAACTGTTTTCCAATAGTACACTAGTACAGTGTACATATGTACACTGTACTAACTAGTACTGTTCCTGTTTCGTACCAACTAGTACACTAGTACAGTGTACATATGTACACTGTACTAACTAGTACTGTTCCTGTTTCGTACCAACTAGTACACTAGTACAGTGTACATATGTACAGTGTACTACTTGTTACTGTTCCTGTTTCGTACCAATTAGTACACTAGTACAGTGTACATATGTACAGTGTACTAACCGTCACTGTTCCTGTTTCGTACCAACTAGTACACTAGTACACTGTACATATGTACACTGTACTAACGATTACTGTTCCTGTTTCGTACCAACTAGTACACTAGTACAGTGTACATATGTACAGTGTACTAACCGTCACTGTTCCTGTTTCGTACCAACTAGTACACTTGTACAGTGTACATATGTACACTGTACTAACCGTCACTGTTCCTGTTTCGTACCAACTAGTACACTTGTACAGTGTACATATGTACACTGTACTAACCGTCACTGTTCCTGTTTCGTACCAACTAGTACACTAGTACAGTGTACATATGTACACTGTACTAACGATTACTGTTCCTGTTTCGTACCAACTAGTACACTAGTACAGTGTACATATGTACACTGTACTAACGATTACTGTTCCTATTTCGTACCAACTAGTACACTTGTACATTACTAGTACAAGAACAGTTTTCATTAGTACACTGTACTAATCATTACTAGTACAAGAACAGTACCATTTAGTACAATGTACTAACTACAGTGTTAGTACATTATTAGTAATTTCAAAATGTACTAACTGAGTTAGTACATTGTACTAAATCGGGGTCAAAATTAGTACACGTCACGTAAGATGCCGTTCACGGCACATTAGCCGCTTCCAGCTGCAGAGCGGCAAAAGGAACAAATGGGGTCTAGCTAGAGGCCTATGAGGGGGAGTGGACGGGGGAGGAATTTTCTAATTTACAGAGGTGTGTGAGAGAGAGAGAGAGAGACTGTGGGTCACAGGACAGACAGCACAGCTAGCTACTGACCATCATTGCTCCCTTTCTTTGCATGCGCCTCGGTTTTGAAAGCTAAAACGAATATGAAACTAAGGAGAGGTCTTTTGTCGTAGGTGTGGTTTTGAGGCAAAAAGACAAATGAATCAGCAAGACGGGTGAGGTGACCTTTGAAAGGTCCAAGGACAGGTGGAGAGTGAGAGAGAGGTTGGGGGAGTGGGACAGATAGAAGAGAAGAAGGGGGGTGGGTGTGATGTGACTTTTTCTGTGCCCCCAGAAAGGAATTTTCAAAAAAGAAAAAAAAAAAGAATTCCTCTAATCTTGACGTTGAGTCAACCTGAGGGTGCTTTTAACAAACATTGTATGTAACTCTCGGAAGAAATACAAATGTTTTTTTGGATTCAAGCCCACCTCCACAACCACAACCAATCGACGCCAACCATGGCGTGGCGCGGACGTCATCATGAGGTGTCTTCTCTTCAGTCGTCGGTCCGGCGGAGGGAGGAAGCCCTTCCCAAACCTAAAACCTAGTCAAACCCATGTCCTAATATTATTGCTTTGCTGCTGCTGTCCTCACAATATCTAGCCGAGGGGGGAAAGTGTTTTAGATATGCTGTGCTAGTCCTAGGAGTTGTGAGGAAATCATTACTTCCTGTTGTAGTTCTTATTATTCTTTAAAAAAATTGCCACCGTGGTTGACCTTGCCATTTCTTGACCTTTTGCCAACACTCTCTGAAAGGGAATTTCAGGCATGACCTGCCCGGTGTCCCTTATTTCATGGGAAGGAATGGTGTGTTTGGTTAGGAATGAAATGGAATGCCAAACCAAATAAGCAAACTTTGGAAAATGGATCTTCCACATTCCCTCCTCCAATTACAATTCATCAAAATGGAGGTTGAGTTGGCAGTAGTAGGCCTTTTTTGAAGGGCAATGATGGGCACAAGAAGTAGGGCCAATTCCCAATGCCCCTCTAACTCCCCCACATGAACAAAAAGAGGACGTGCGACCGGGGATAATGGGCCAGATCCCGACAACCGATTGTCGAGGCCCAGTAATCGGCCCACGTAAAAATCATACCGGGCTTCTCAGGCCCATTCCGAACGCGAGGAAATTGAGAAATACGGATGAGATCAATTCCGCCGGACGGGCGTTTTTCTTCTCCTCTTCGTGGTGTGGTAGCCGAAAAAACTACGCCTGGGATAATGTCTTTGCTTTAAAATCAAATTATAAAATAATGCAATATAAATCACACCTTACCACTACGATACGTTTACGCATGATTTGAATATTTATACCGTCTTCTAGAATCCCCGACATTGCTCATCGTTACTCGCTTGAAGTGTGTGATCAAGACACGCTAAACCAACCCCTCAACTCAAACTCACCCTCGGCAGTTTTTGGTCTCTCTCTTTTTTTTTTTTCTTTATTTTGACTCGAAGCATTTCGCGGTTATTTGTATTAAAATATATAGAAGACGATTAGCAAAGCTACGCTACTTTTCCTTTGCCTTTGAGTTTTATCCAACCAATTCACCCGGTAACGTGGACAAAAAAGTCTTTCTTAATATTACTTCGAAATCAATCATCTTGTAGTTCATTTTTTTTTATTTCACCGTATCTTCAATATATAATAAATCTTAAATTAAATTTATAAATATTTATTATGAACAATAATAATTAATCATATTTTAACTCATAAATTTTGTCTTCTATTACTCATTGTCGTATCAAAGGATACTTTTTAACAATATTCACCATAGGGTCTGTCAACATCGTTTACTAAGAGAATTGATGAATGGTGATATTATCTATAAACGTGTCATATTCGGTGTTACTCTCAACTCAAGGTATAACAAGTATAATTTGAATATTCATTCCCCAAGTCATTCTGATATGAATTACATTTCACGTTGATCTAGATGACAATGTCTCTTAACATATATCCAATCAATAATAATTTTTAATTTTTCATCCCTCGCATGATTTTGAGTATATCACTTGGAATCCATCATTCGCCACCGATAGAAGGTTTCAATATTTGTTTGATTAAAATGACTGCTTGTTTTCATCGCTCGCTCGATTATGAGTATCACCCAGACTCCTAAAGAGTAGCAGGTTCCATTGCCTAGAACGTAGGTATTGCTTGAGAATATGTGTGAGAATACTAAAAAGACAGTTGGGGATAACATTACGGCACTGAAGAAACCAAGGAGATCCATCACAAAAACCATTTTGAAGTAGTAAGATTCACGACATAAATGGATTTTTTCGAAGAAAATATAGGATACGCAGTCACAATTACAAAATTTGTTGCCACTTTGTTATTACTTTTTAGGCGCTTTGTTGTTGTTTACTTACATGTTCTCTAAAGTGAACTCTGCAAGAATCCATATTATTTTTCTAAGTATTTCCACTATTTAATCATTATCTTTTTTACTCTCTTTTTTACAATGATCACGTCTCGAATCAAATTTTAATACCGTGTTTTACTCCGCCACTTAAAAAGGCTTGTCTAGTTGAACTGGGCCGAGGGCATCCCGTAATGGGCTTACATCCCCCTATATGAAACTCCCACTCACTGATTGTGGAGGCTCAGTAAGATCCACCATCGGCCCATGTAAAAATCATATCGGGCTTATCAGGCCCATACGGAACGCCAGGAGGGGGGATACAGACGAGAATTCCGCCGGACGACGGGATCGTCGTTTTCTTCCCTTCTTTCCCCCCCACCAGAGAAGCAGCGGTGTCGAATCGCCCCTCCTCCTCCGCCAAGGTGAAGATTGTATCTTCTTCGTTTGATTCCGATCTCACTTGTAGTCCTAGCTTTTGTCGTCGTTGTCGTCGTGGTGGTGTTTGATCTGGGCCAGATCTGCGTTGTTGAATCGGCTGGATCTTATTGCCCCCGCAATCGAATGGTCATGTGTTCCTCCGGAAATATCATCATGGGGAGTTGGATGAATTTGGCGTTCTGCTCTGTTCTCTTGTTTTCTGCCATGTTATCGCGTGAATTAGAGATGGTCTCGGGACATGTTGGTACGATTTTGAGGATATTAAGCAAGAACTTGAGAATGGATAGGGGTCTGTAGTTAATGAATTGACGGATGGTAGATGCTGGGACACTGATCCGTACTTCAGTTTTCCAACCTCGATCTTTTCATCTTGACATCATTGGATGAAGCTACCACTGAATCCTGCTTTCATGTGTGTTATTACATACATGGAGAGAAAGATGAGCCGGGTTATAGGATTGCCTGATTTTTTTGTTAGTTAGGAGTTGATGTGGTTCAGCCATGATCTATTTATGAATTTATCCGAGTTAAGCTCGTGTATTCTTCCGCTTATACGAGTCGCTCAAGATTCTTTCTGGTTATCGGTACAGAGCTGCAACGATGCCTGAACAAAGGATTGAATCTGGCCACAAGGATGTAGTCCATGACGTTGCTATGGACTACTATGGAAAGAGAATTGCCACCGCATCATCCGACAACACGATCAGGATAATTGGGGTTAACAACTCTGGATCTCAGCAACTCGCAACCCTAACTGGTCACCAGGGTCCTGTATGGCAAGTATCCTGGGCTCACCCAAAATTCGGTTCTTTGCTTGCTTCGTGTTCTTATGATGGGCGTGTAATAGTCTGGAAGGAAGGAAACCAGAATGAATGGTCCCAATTCCATGTATTTGAAGACCACAAGTCTTCCGTGAATTCGATTGCTTGGGCTCCTCATGAACTGGGTCTTTCCCTGGCCTGTGGTTCGTCCGATGGTAACATTTCCGTCTTCACTGCCAGACCCGATGGCGGGTGGGACACTTCGAAAATCGATCAAGCTCATCCTGTTGGTGTCACCTCTGTGTCTTGGGCCCCGTCAACCTCTCCTGGTGCTATTGTTGGTTCTGGCCTGCTCGAGCCTGTTCAGAAGCTTTGCTCGGGAGGTTGTGACAATACCGTGAAAGTATGGAAGCTAGACAACGGAACCTGGAAGTTGGATTGTTTCCCCACACTTCACATGCACAACGATTGGGTCAGAGACGTCGCCTGGGCGCCCAACCTGGGTCTTCCTAAATCAACCATTGCGAGTGCCTCCCAAGATGGGAAGGTCATCATATGGACGGTGGCGAAGGAAGGTGATCAGTGGGAAGGCAGAGTTCTGAACGATTTCAAGACACCCGTCTGGAGGGTTTCCTGGTCTCTAACCGGCAACATCCTTGCCGTGGCTGATGGGAATAACAACGTTTCGCTGTGGAATGAAGCCGTGGATGGGGAGTGGATACAAGTTTCAACTGTTGACTGATAAAACTTGGTAGTTTTGAATCTTCTGCGTCTTTTCTTTTGAGATAATCATTGACGGGATTTCTTTCTCGTTGCTTTTTGATAGCAGCGCTCATGCTTTTGTTGCTTGTCATCACCGAGATGGTAGAGTTATACACTTGCAACTGCATCTGTCACTGAATTTGGATGAGTAGGTCAAATGAGTTCTGCAATTTGATGTTTCCCGTGAAGGGGCTATTGTGATGAGATTACAAGTACCCGTGAAGATGGGTTGTCTCGCAGTGCTTCTTTATTAGGGGGTTTTGTGAAATGTGAGTGCTGAGGTTCTCTATTGGCTAGACCGGAAAGGCCCTTCTTTTGGAACACCTGCTTATACGACTACGATGATCGCCTTAGCTCAACCTCCAGAATCAAATGGTAACTGGCCAAGATGTCTTATTCAAAATGAGTACGATGATCGCCTTAGACCTGTCTTATTCAAAATACTAAGCCCAAAAAAACAAGACACTCCACAATGGTAACCGGCCAAGACCAAAAAGATGGCAACCCTGGACGTAACCCGGCTGTAAGACCAGACGTCGGCAAAGAAGGTGAATGGCGTCGTCGAGAGTTCCCTCGAGAATGCCCCCTCGGACACCTGCCATTTCAGTGATATCATCCTTCGGCAGAAGATTGACGTGGCCAGCATTATCATCAGGCTGCTTGCGTGGTGAGCTCAGTTAGGCGTTGTCATTCATGGTTACGGCTTGTGAGGTGAGCGACATAATCCTCTACAGGTTACGGATCCTGGTCCAGTCCAAATGGCCTACTCCAGCTCCTTCCAGCGAGTTGCATGGCTCTCTGACTCCAGATGTTGCACATATTTATTTCCAAGGACTGCTTCTGCCAATCAATATCTTATTGGCCATGATCTTCTATATATAGATTCAAGTTATGATTTGCATGACTATTAATACAGTAATGTAAAGTCCGATCCTGGTGAAGCCAGGTATCTGGTCGGCATGTCGGCAGCGGTGGTGGCCCACTCGCTCCTCCAGCTGCTGATTTTGCTTCCCGAGATTGCTCCGGAAGTTGTCTGTAATGCCTCCAGGGAACTTCACGTGGCTTCTTTTTGCCACAGATCAGTTGAGAAGACCATCGCGACTCTCTTGATGCAGTCTATCTATAGCACTACTACTCATTCCTAAGATCTTATGGCTCGTGTTCACCCATTTCAGGTGTTCGCTCACATTTTGACTATTGCGGGCTCAGCCACATCTGGGGTACCCAATGCGAACCAGATGGGGATAGATGGGCAGTCCACTTCCGAACTTCTGCACGCTATCCAGGGCTTCTGCAACCACACCACCATCTCCCTCGCGTTCCCCTTCCTCGGGTGCATATCGCTAGCAGCATCTGCTGTTTGGACGTGATTTGTCCTTCCAAAAGCATTGTCTCATGGGCTTATGTTTGGACCATTCTCATAGGGTGAACTTTTTCTATTGGTTCGGCTTCTTTCAATTGGGCCCCCACATCTCGACATTGTTCAGACCAAACGTGGGAACGGCCGAACTCCCCACGTTTCGTTCTTCCGTAACTGCGGTCTCCAGTGGAAGTAACCTCCCACGTCGTCCACCTCCCAGCCCACTCTCTCTGCCTATTTGAAGTGGCTGGATTAAGGCATCACTCCAGCAGCAAGCGAGAGAGAACCTTCTTGGGGGAGAGAGAGAGAGAGAGAGGGAGTATAGTCTTTGTTTGGCCAAGAGCACGCCGATGATGATCATGCGTGGGATCGGTAGTCCCTGGGTTTTGTTTGCCGCATCCCTCGTGATTGGTTTCACGACAATGAGCATGGTGGCGGAAGCCTTGAAGACGTTCAAGGTGGGCGGTCACGAAGGTTGGCTCGAGCCCGGCACAGGCAACTCTTCGTTCTACGTCGATTGGGCCTCTAGCCACAGGTTCCACGTTGGAGACTCCCTGAGTAAGGCCCTAGCCCCTTTCTCCAGCCGTTGCTTCCACGTTGCTCTCTTCCTTTAGAGTCATAAACTGCCACCTTTCCTAGATTTTGAGTACAAGGAGGACGACTCGGTCATGGTGGTGGACAAGTGGAGCTACTACCATTGCGACGCTGCGAACCCGATCGAGGAATTCACTGACGGGAACAGCACCTTCGTCCTCGACCGGCCGGGGCCTTTCTTCTTCATAAGTGGGGCGGAGAACCACTGCAGGAACGGCCAGAGGCTGCTAGTTGAGGTCATCCACCCAAAGTCCCCTCCTGCCTTCGCCAACCCTCCCGAGGGGGGCTACAACCCTTTATCCCCCGCCTCTGCATCTCCCACTTCGGGGGCACGAGTCCCTATCCCGGTCAGCCTGGCTCTTTCAATTGCCCTGGGTGGCGCATGTGTTGTTGGTGCAATGAGCATCTGAACCTGGCCCTTTCATATTTACATATCTCCAGTTGCGATTCCGTTGTCATTCGAATCAACTCTTGACTTTTGACTTACTTTCATCTGGGCATATTCCTTTCTTACATTTGGTTGTGTTTTGGTTTTGGGCTATCAGGCTTTTAGCCCAACATCGTCTATCATTCTTATGGGTTTATTACAATAATAGTGGAACCTGCAATAAAATGATACCGAAAGAGCAGCAAGTTTGTCCACTTGCTGATCAATTATTTCATTTGTCATAAATATTTATGAACCCAGTTCCCAATTTTTGCCCGGGGACCAAAGGATTTTGCCTTTTTTGGCAACATAAATAATAATGAAAAAAAAATATATTTGTTAATGGCATTATTTTAAGTTTTAGTGTATCATTCTTGGGTCATTTTTGTTTTGGACGTGTCTGTTTGTTACATTTATTCTTGGGTCATCTTTCTCGTGCAAAGTCTTGCTAGTAAGGATGGAGTTGGAGAGGGGCGCGCAGTTATCTGTTTGTTACATTTATTTCGGGAATGGTCACGTAAACATCGTCAGGACTTGAAGTTAAGATCGGCCGAAAAAGTTTGGCATTGAATAAAATTCCTTTTATTTATTATTATTAGTTTAGTTGATGAACCCCAGGAAGAGTCTCGTTTTGTACTCAAAATAGAATTAAATGGCGACTGAATTATAATCTCGCTTGACACATGCATTTACTCGACCGATTATTAAACGTGATTAATTAGGCAGCCCTACTCCAATAAATGCGAAAGTGTTCCTTTTGGGGAACAACTCATAATTATGTACTTTACTCTAGACTTTTCGGATTTAAGATTTCTTGTTATCCGACTGCGTGGTCATTAATAGTATTTGTAGGTACAGTTGTCTTTGCTTAAAAGTGTTATTGTCCACCCGTTTCTCTAGCAAAGACAAATGGGTTACTCATTTAATTGAAACTTGGTTTTCACCTACTCTTTTTAAGATGATTGCTTTTTACCTCGTTCGGAAGGAATTCCCTGAACACGTTTTCTGCGTCGGAGAATGATGGCGCTAAAAGGTACCGACGCTTCTGATATGACTCCCCCCAATTTGGTGGACTCCAGAGGTGCCTTATAGTAATTTTCTGAACATTAAAATCCAAGCGAACGACGAGCTCTTGCGAGAGACCCTTGGACACTCGGACTAAGAGTTCAGAGATAATACAAAGCTCATCTGACTTATATTTAACAAATTCTTCAAATCCTTATGGAGATATCTAAAAGGATGGGAAGACAATTGGAGGTTATTAGTAAAACCTGTAAAGGTAATCCAATCTCCCAATGTATGGATGAGTCGTCCGAAAATGTTATTTTAAATTAGGATGCCTACAGGACTGCTGTTAGCATGCTGTTACGTATGCACAGTGAAGGTCGCGGCCGAGGACGGTGCCACTCGGTCGCAGCTCGTGAAGGGAGGCACGAGCAAGTGGGCGAAGAGATGGCTTCCCCACAACTCTGGACAAGGTGGCAAGAAAGTCTTCCTGGCAGCAGAGGATGATCAGGATAGCCTAACGCGGCAGAAGGATAAGCTGACTCCGCTGACGCAAGAAGATAAGCAGGCCCTGCTGACGCTACAGGATAAGCTGACGCGACAGGACAAGCTGACCCGGCTGACGCATGGGATAAGCTGACGCTGCAGGGGATGGGCAACCCCTGGTCATGTCGGAATCATTGTATATTTGAATTCTTGCAACCCACGACCCCCTATATATGTAAGGCTTGTAAAGGGGGCTGGGGACAGATTGTATTGGCTTTCTTTGTTAGTGAAAAGAAACATCGGTGACCTTCACCGGAAAACTGAGTGTCTCCCCCTTCGTCCCCCTCTGGTCCCCCTCGGTGCCCCTGGTCCTGTGAGTAGGTCCTTGGGCGTGTTCGGCAAACGACCTCCGGGTGTGAGCGTGAGCGATACACGAGCGGAGCGTGAGCGATACACGAGCGAAGCGTGAGCGATACACGGGGCGACACTTGGGAACGTGGGCGATACCTGGGAAGGGAACGAGTGGGATATTCTGGGATTCCGTCTGCGCGTTGCTGGTCGTGCCGTGAGCGGATACGACGCTTGCAGGTTCGAAAAATTATCGGTGTAATTGTAGACCTGTGACAGTTGGCCTCAGAGCGAAGGAACGATGACTCGGACCAATACGGAACGTTTGGAGCGGCTGGAGCGCCTTGTAGGTGATGCCCCTACCGGTGAGCAATCTTCGATCTTTGAGAGGATAGATCGTATCTCTAGTGGGCTGTTGACGGTGCAGGCTTCTCTCGATTCGTCGAGTGGGGCAGAGGTGGGAAGGCTTAAGGATTTACTTGATAGCTTGAGCCAGTCCATTGACCGGATGAGTAGCAAACAAGAGGACCTCTTATGTGAAGTTGCAATCCTAAAGAAGGCGGTAGCTGCCCCTACTCCTCCCAGCGGGGATGGACGTTCAAAGGTTAGAGTGCCTGAACCTCAATCTTTTGATGGTTGTCGCGATGCGAAAGCGCTGCAGAACTTTCTGTGGGATGTGGAACAATACTTCCTTGCGGCGAGAGTCCCCGAGGAAGAAAAGGTGTCCATCACAACTATGTATTTGTCGGGCGATGCTAAGCTTTGGTGGCGGACCAGAGTGAAGGACGACCTGAATGCTGGGCGCCCAAAGATCAATACGTGGGAAGCTTTAAAGAAGGAGCTGATGGATCAGTTCTTACCTTGCAACACGAGCTGGATTGCGAGGGAGGCATTGAAACGGCTTAAGCATTCTGGTACGGTCAGGGAGTATGTAAAACAATTTACTTCCCTCATGCTTGATATCACAGATATGTCGGAAGCGGACAAGCTGTTCAACTTCCTTTCGGGGCTACAACCTTGGGCTCAGCTCGAGTTGAGGCGGCAGGGCGTGAAGGACCTTCCCTCTGCTATTGCTGCCGCTGATTCTCTTGTTGACTTTCGCTTGAGTGGGGCGACCGACCCCAAGGGGAAAAGCGTGGCTAGAGAGAAGGGACCGCATAATGAGATTCGGAAGGGAAATATGAATGGGAAGCAGAAGTCCAAGGGAAAACAAGGTAATGGCTCTGCTCCTGGGTCGAGTAGCGGCACGAGTGGGGAGTTCCGAAAAGACCCCAAGTCCCACTCGGGTTGCTTCATATGCGACGGTCCTCACCGTGCGAGGGACTGTCCAAGGAAGGAGAAGCTGAATGCCATACTTTCGGAGGACGATGCTACCCCGACCCGTGTCGCCCCTCTGCAACTCTTAAGCGCCCTCCGAATGAAGAAGGATGGTGTCGGTAAGGGACTGATGTATGTTCCTCTGTCTGTGAATCACCACCAGGTGCTGGCAATGGTGGATACTGGAGCTACGCACAGCTTTGTGGCCGACCGAGTGGTGGCACGGTTGGGTCTGCAAGTGGATGGACATCCCTATAGAATCAAGGCTGTGAACTCCAAAAGCCAACCCATTAGCGGTTTGGCCAAGGGCGTGGAAACTACCCTCGGCTTGTGGAACGGTACTATAGATTTCATGGTTGTCCCTCTTGATGATTTTGACGTTATTCTGGGGAACAACTTCTTTGTGAAAGCTCGAGTAGCAGTGATGCCGCATTTATGTGGGCTCTTCATCGGAGATGAGGACCAGGCATGCTTCGTAAAGGGGCAGTATGTTGAGGGGAAAGGTAGCGGGGAGAACCCTGAGCTTGTATCGGCGATGCAACTTGCAAAGGGATGGAAGAAGGGACAGACCACTTACCTTGCGGCGATTTTCGAAGTGGAGACGGCAGATCCCATCGAGATTCCCCAAGAGGTAGTACCGGTGCTCAACGAGTTCCAGGATGTGATGCCGCCCGAACTATCTAAGGGACTCCCTCCTAGGCGCGCGGTCGATCACAGAATTGAACTACTTCCCGGGACCCTTCCACCCGCCAAGGCGCCCTATCGGATGTCCCCAAAGGAGCTGGCCGAACTTCGCAAGCAGTTGGGCGAGTTGCTGGAAGCGGGAAAAATCCAACCCTCGAAGGCGCCCTATGGGGCTCCCGTGCTGTTCCAGGCAAAGCATGATGGCTCACTACGGCTATGTGTCGACTACCGCGGGCTGAACAAAGTGACAGTGAAGAATAAGTACCCGGTACCCCTTGTCGTTGACTTGTTTGATCGCTTGGCTAAAGCTTCGTATTTCTCGAAACTAGATTTGCGATCTGGATATTGGCAAGTGCGTATTGCGGAGGGGGATGAGCCCAAGACCACAATGGTTACAAGGTACGGATCCTATGAGTTCTTGGTGATGCCCTTTGGCGTAACTAATGCCCCGGCGACCTTTTGTAACTTGATGAACGATGTGTTCAATGAATATATCGACGAGTTTGTTGTGGTGTACTTGGATGACATTGTGATTTACTCCGAGACGCTGGACGACCACATGACTCACCTACGGCTTGTGTTGTCAAAACTGAGGGAACACTCTCTTTATGTGAAGAAAGAGAAGTGCGAGTTTTGCGTGCAGGAAATCAATTTCCTCGGGCACGTTGTGGGATGCGGCAGTGTAAGGATGGACACTAAGAAGGTACAGGTGATTCGGGAGTGGCCAGTACCTGGAACGGTTGCGGAATTGAGGAGCTTCTTGGGACTAGCCAACTACTACCGGAAGTTCGTGAGGAACTATTCTCGGCGGGTGGCTCCCTTGACGGATCTACTGAAAAAGGATCGGGCATGGTGCTGGAGTGCGAGTTGCCAGCAGGCCTTTGAAGACCTCAAAGAAGCAATGTCCACCGAACCCGTCCTAAAGCTCCCTCAATTCGACAAGCCATTCGAGGTACATACTGATGCTTCTGACCAGGCAGTAGGAGGTGTCTTGGTGCAGGAGGGCCACCCCGTTGCCTTCGAAAGCTGGAAACTAAAAGACGCGGAGCGACGATACTCTGCCCATGAAAAGGAAATGCTGGCTGTCATCCACTGTCTGAGGGTGTGGCGGGTATACTTGCTGGGTACTACTTTTGTGGTGAAGACGGATAATGTGGCGAACACCTTCTTCAAAACCCAGAAGAAGCTCTCCCCGCGACAGGCTCGGTGGCAGGAGTTTCTGGCCGAATATGATTTTGAGTGGGAACATCGGCCAGGACGGCATAACCTTGTGGCGGACGCACTCAGTCGCAAGACCGTTGAGATGGTTTCTGCGATTTCCACCTTTCAGGCTAATATCCTCGATAAGGTTCGTAATCTTGCAAAAGCTGACCCTGCCTATGTAAAACTAGCCCAGCAGGTCAAGGAAGGCGCGGTACGGAGGTACTGGCTGGAGAACGAACTATTGTATTGCGAGGGAAATCGACTTTACATCCCCGTTGGCGGTGGGCTATGACAACGGATACTGCGAGAGTCTCATGACTCCCTTTGGGCTGGACATCCAGGGAGGGAACGTATGATAGCCCTAGTGAAGCGGAGCTACGTGTGGCCGCACCTAGATGACGATTGCGAGGCATACGTGAAGACTTGTCTTGTTTGCCAGCAAGATAAACCAGAGAGGCGGAAGGAGGCCGGCTTACTCCAACCGTTGCCCATTGCCGAGAAACCGTGGGTGTCGGTTTCGATGGACTTTATCTCTGGATTTCCTAAGGTGAACGGTATGTCATCTATCCTGGTAGTTGTCGACCGCTTCTCCAAATATGCAGTCTTTGTGGCAGCGCCTCATGCTTGGACTGCGGAAGTCACGGCGGAGCTATTCTTCAAAAGCGTGGTGAAGCATTTTGGGCTGCCCTCGGAAATAGTAAGCGATCGGGATGCTCGTTTCACGGGACGTTTCTGGACACACCTCTTTAAGCTGATGGGCTCTGAGTTGAAGTTTTCCACGGCAAATCACCCACAGACGGATGGACAGACGGAGCGGGTGAATGCGCTGCTGGAGGAATACCTTCGTCACTACGTGACGGCCAGTCAAAAGAATTGGCTTGATTTACTTGATAGTGCCCAATTCTGTTACAACTTGCACAGGTCGTCTTCGACGGGCTTTAGTCCGTTCGAGCTCGCCCTTGGCCACCAGCCCCTTACGCCTCAGGACGTTGCTCTACAGCGCACTGGTGGTCCGTGCCCCGCAGCCTATCGCTTTGCTCGCAACAAACAAGAGATGCTCGCGGAGGCCCGGGATAGCTTGGCCAAGGCTGCTCGACGGATGAGGAAATACGCTGATCGGCATCGGCGGGCCCTTGAATTCAACGTTGGGGACAAGGTGATGCTCAAACTCACGCCGCAAATCTGGAAGAAGATTAGCAGCAAGAGCGTGCATCGTGGCTTGATACCGAGGTATGACGGGCCCTTTGAAATTGTGAAACGAGTCGGTCAGGTGGCGTACCGGTTACAACTACCGGAGCGGTTGAAGATCCACCCGACCTTTCATGTAAGCTTCCTGAAGCCATTTCACGAGGACATGGCTACGGAAGGGCGTACCCAAGCGAAGCGGGCGCCTCCAACGATCCGAGAACAACATGAGATTCAGGTTGAATCTATACTCGACCATCGAACTTTGGGGCAAAGTAAGAAAAACCGCAGGACAGAGTACCTCGTGCAATGGAAGGGAAAAGATCCGGCGGATGCTACGTGGCAGAAGGCAAACTCCTTGTGGCAGTTTGAGCGAGAGGTGCGGGCGTACCTCAAGAAGGTGTCGACGAGGGCGTCGACTTCCTCTGGTGGGGAAGGTTTGTTAGCATGCTGTTACGTATGCACAGTGAAGGTCGCGGCCGAGGACGGTGCAACTCGGTCGCAGCTCGTGAAGGGAGGCACGAGCAAGTGGGCGAAGAGATGGCTTCCCCACAACTCTGGACAAGGTGGCAAGAAAGTCTTCCTGGCCGCAGAGGATGATCAGGATAGCCTGACGCGGCAGAAGGATAAGCTGACTCCGCTGACGCAAGAAGATAAGCTGGCCCTGCTGACGCTACAGGATAAGCTGACGCGACAGGACAAGCTGACCCGGCTGACGCATGGGATAAGCTGACGCTGCAGGGGATGGGCAACCCCTGGTCATGTCGGAATCATTGTATATTTGAATTCTTGCAACCCACGACCCCCTATATATGTAAGGCTTGTAAAGGGGGCTGGGGACAGATTGTATTGGCTTTCTTTGTTAGTGAAAAGAAACATCGGTGACCTTCACCGGAAAACTGAGTGTCTCCCCCTTCGTCCCCCTCTGGTCCCCCTCGGTGTCCCTGGTCCTGTGAGTAGGTCCTTGGGCGTGTTCGGCAAACGACCTCCGGGTGTGAGCGTGAGCGATACACGAGGAGCGTGAGCGATACACGAGCGGAGCGTGAGCGATACACGGGGCGACACTTGGGAACGTGGGCGATACCTGGGAAGGGAACGAGTGGGATATTCTGGGATTCTGTCTGCGCGTTGCTGGTCGTGCCGTGAGCGGATACGACGCTAGCAGGTTCGAAAAATTATCGGTGTAATTGTAGACCTATGACAACTGCCATGGTCGAAAGGAAAAGAAACATCGAGTTTTTCTTTTTAGTTTAGAAGTACGAGCTTCAATGTCTCCTAGATATCCATTACTTAGTCCTCACGAGATTGCTCAAACCCTTCGAGGAATGATGATGACAAAAAGATCAGTGAAAGAAGAATGGGTGACGCAGTATAAACGAGTTTCGGATCCAACTCCATCGATTCCGTAAAGAAAATAACAAACCCACACCAATTTCCAGAAAATTCTTCAACTATCTTGCATGTCTTCGTCTGTCAAAAATCACCCCCTCACAATGTTTGGAAAGTAATAACAAAAAAGAAAATCGCCCTAACAAAATTAAAATCAAAGCAAATCGTCCACGTCAGTCTTCCCCTTTTGAGAAAATTTACTTGACCTCGAGTTTTCTTCGACTTCAGGATATAGAGGTTCTTCGTCCGGATAGAACGGATACACATCAGCAACATTAAAAGTTGGAGAAATATTAAACGACTTCGGCAGATCAATGACATAAGCATTATCATTGATTCACTTAATAACCTTGAATGGACCATTCTTCTTTGGCTGTAACTTGCTAAACTGACCCACTGGAAATCACTCTTTACGAATGAAAACCATCACCTCATCACCTTCAACAAATACTTTCCGTCGTCTATGCTTGTCGGCTGCTTCTTTTGTACCTGGTATTCGTTTATGTTAGTTTTAACTTCACCTTCGCTTGAGTAGTTTGTACCTGTTCTGCCAATGTTTGAGCTGCAATACTCTTCTTCATGGCTTTTGGCAGTACATGCAAATCTAACACATGATTCGGGGGCTTCAAGTAGACAATTAAGAAAGGGGTTTTCCCGGTGGAAGAATGGACAACATTATTATACGCAAATTCCGCTTGAGCCAATGCAAAATCCCATTGCTTCGGGTTATCTCCACAAATGCTTCAAATCATGTTACCGAGAGTTCGATTGACAACTTCGGTTTGACCATAAGTTTGGGGATGTGCATTGCTACTAAAACGTAGAGACGACCCAAATAGATACCATAAGCTCTTCCAAAAATGACTGAGAAAACGAGTGTCTCGATCTGAAGTAATGGTCTTTGGGACTCCGTGTAACCCCACGATCTCAACGAAGAATAAGCGAGTAACATGGGCAGCATTTGATGTTTTCTTGCACGGTATAAAATGAGCCATCTTAGAGAACCTATCAACTACCACGAACACCGAATTGAAACCATGCTGAGTACATGGTAATCCAAGAATAAAATCCATCAACAAATCTTCCCAGATGTTACTCAGGAATCGGCAGAGGAGTGTACAAACTAATGTTTTGAGCTTGCCCCTTGGACGTTTGACAAACGTTGAACCAATCTCATGATGTCTCGTTTTTCACGGGGCCAAAAGTATCTTTCCGTCATGGACAAAATGGTTTTCTCTCGCCTAAGCTGACCTGCTAACCCACCTCCATGTAAGTCGCGAATCAACTTTTTCCGTAGCGATGTGCGGGGGATACAAAGTTGGTTCCATTTCATCAAATACCCACTCGTAATATAATACTCACTCATGGACACCCCCCGTTGAAACTTCATCCAAATCTCACTAAAATATTTGTCATCTGCATATAGCTCTTTTAGACATTCAAAACCTAACACTTCGTTGCTAAGAGTAGTCAACAGGGCCGCCCTTCTACTCAATGCGTCTGCCACCTGATTCAGTTTGCCCAATTTATGCACCAGCTTATATGAGAATTTTTGCAGGAATGCACACCACAGAGCATGCATGGAATTATTGATCCGACGTCGACTGCTCAAATATTTTAAGGACTCATGATCTGAATATAAAACAAATTCCTTCCCGATTAAATAATGCTCCCACTCTTTTAAAGCTTGCACAACAACGTAGAATTCCTTGTCGTATGTGGACCACTTTTTTCGAGCCTCGTTTAACTTCTCACTAAAGAATGCAATAGGTCGTCTCTCTTGTGATAAAACTGCCCCAATACCCACACCGCTAGCATCACACTCTACTTCAAAAAGTTTCTGAAAATCCGATAAAGCCAGGACCGGAGTCAAACCCAACTTCTCCTTGATCATGGCAAAACTCCTGTCGGCCTCTTATCCCCATTGAAACCTCCCTTTTTTTAGACATTTCGTAATCGGGGCAGCCAAGGTGCTGAAATCCCGGAAAAACGTCTATAAAATGTAGCTAGACCATGAAAACTCCTCACTTCGCTAATAGTTTTGGGTGTTGGCCAATCGCGAATAGCTTGAATCTTCTCATCGTCAACATGGATCCCATCCTTGCCTACAACACCAAGAAACAACAACTTCTCGACATAAAAACGCACTTGTTTAGATTGATGTATAACTTGTTTCATTGCAGCACGGTTAGCACTTCCCTCAAGTGCTCCAAATGTTCGTCGATTGGCTTGCTATAAATAAGAATGTCGCAAAATAAACAACCACGAATTTTTCAATAAAAGGGCGAAATACCTGATGCATAAGCCTCATAAAAGTACTAAGTGCAATTAATAAACCGAAAGGCATCACAAGCCAATCAAATAACCCATCACGAGTTTTAAAAGTTGTTTTCCACTCAACCCCTGGCCGAATCCGAATCTGATGATACCCACTACGTAGATCAATTTTAGAAAAGATAGTCGAGCCACTCAGATGGTCCAACATGTCTTCCAGCCTCGAAATAGGAAATTTATAACGTATTGTAATCTTATTTATTACTCGGCTATCGACACACATCCGCCAAGTGCCGTCGTTTTTCGGGGTCAATAAGGCGGGTACTGCACATGGGCTCATACTCTCTTGAATATACCCTTTCTTGAGCAATTCCTCCACTTGTTCTCGTAAAATCTCATTTTCTCTCGGGCTCATTTGATAATGAGGCAAGTTCGGCTAGCTGGCTCTGGCTCCCGGGATAAGGTCGATATGGTGCTAAATATCTCGCATGGGGGACAGTCCGCTTGGTAACTCATTCGGCACAATTTCTTCAAATTCTTTTAAGAGTTGCTTTACCACATCAGGAACCCCAGTCTCTGAATTTAATCCTTCCGTCACGTCCTTTACCACCAGAATAAATATTTCTTCTGACTCCTTGAGGCTTTCCTCTATCTCTCTTGAGGATTGCGTAAGTGTTACCAAAACTTGTCCTCCACTTTTAGTTGCTCCATGTCGCTGCACCTTCATGGGAGTTGTATGCGCGCCCTCCGCCCTAATATGTGCGCAGCGGTACGGACGACACGAGGATTCGGACCCGCTCCCCCTGGTGTCCTCCGATCGACGTCAGGACTCGAACGATCCAGACAGTGCGAATATGGATGAAAGGTCAATTGTACATTTATTTGAATGAAACAAGCAGCCAAACATCTTATCTACGCATAAATTATGGAAACACCGTGCAAGAAGAACGACTGATAAATTCTCACATTAACGGATACATCATGAAGACCTGGAATATGTGTCCACAGATGTTCTCATCTTGCCATTGTTGATTACTGACTCTTGAACAGCTATTCCTTCTTCACTACAGGCCGAAAATTCTGAAAGTAAACAAGCAACATCCAAAATATTCTAGGCGAAAAAGCTCATGATTTGTTCGTGCATGTAGAACAGGACTTCAGATGAAGCAGAACGAATTCGACAGATGCAAAAGTTCGGAAGATAAACCAACCTCTCCACCCAATAACAACAGCGCACAAGCAAAAATACGGGACACAATTGGCTGCGGAGCAGAACAGACATCATCGAAACTCTCAAGAAAAACGATAGTCTAAGCCTACAGAAGAACAAGCTGGAATAAATCTCTGGGATTGCAGACAACTGGAGAAGTTCAAGGAACAAGAATATGATTGATCATTCAAGAACACAATCAAATTCTCATTCAAGTCAGATGCTTGGATTCAAGCAACTGGGAAGAAGATGATAACAAATACCCTCAACCACACAATGTACATCTGATTTTGCTATTTGTACAATCCGTTAGTTAGCCAATCAACCCTATAAACAACAATAACAGTTGTATAGCATATTCCTCCTTGTCACCTCATCATTAATCTTCAACCTCCCTCTTCTTCATCTTGTGTCTCCTCTGTTACCTTGAGTTGAGTTCAGTCCAACACTTGCTCCGGATCTACTCCATCACTTACTTCTCACTCCATCTCAGACTATGACACAAGCCTGAGTAGAAACTGCCCTCCGCGCAAGGTCGACTCTTTTGCTGGGCTTGATATCCTCCATCGATTCCCAATCTCCCTACCCACTACCAATCCCCCGAGAAGCCCTCAAACCGCCATTACAGTATCTGGGTGCCTGATCGTCATCACCAAGAAGCAAAACCAATCACCTTCACGATCCATTCACCCTCCCCCCAACCCACCAACCAACCCTCGCAAGCCCGTAAAAGAAGAAACATGCATACCCTAAAATCACTCCGAACGGCACGCAAACCCGCTGAACTCAACGCCCAGTCCAACCTGCGAGCGCCGCGGCGGTCACCAGTGAATGGAATTCCGAACAGATAGCTGGGACAAGCTCCTCACCTGAAGCCGAGGAGGGAGCGCGAACGAGAAGCTATCATCCGTTCTCGGGCATGTGAATTGTGAATCTTTTGAAAAGAAAAAATCTTTCCCCTTCGTCCTTTGCTTCCGACAAGATGTTTTGGTCCGTCGTCTTCAGTTAATTTGTCGATATATTTTGAAAATGACGATAATCACAAATTGAAGCCCAATAGGGAAAACAGCTTCGCTTTATTTTATTTTACCTTCCCTTAAGCTCTCTCACTTTAACTCGCCCCTCTTACTATACGATGCTCGAACGTGTCCTCTCGATGCGCCGATCCTCCCCTCACCCGGACGACGGCGGGGCGGGGGTCACCGCCGCCGATGAGTCCAAGACCAAGAAGCAATCCCGCGCCTCCGTCCTCATCGCCCGGGCGACCAACCACCTCGCCAGGCTCCCCCACGTCATCCCCTGTGCCTGGCCCGTTCTCCTCCTCTGCCTCTTCTTCGTCTTCCTTGTCCCCACACTGATTCGTCTCTCCCGCAACGTCGTCTGCATCTCCAACCCCTTCGACCCGGTCTCGCGCGCCAGATTCTTCGGCTTCGACGGGCTCGAATCCGATTTCGGATCTCTCGGGGTTCCCTGGTGTAAGTGCCACATTCCCAAGATTTTGCTTTCCTTAATTTTCGTTGGTGGTGCTGCGAGGAGATCTTTGATATTGGATCCGGGTTAGTTGGATGGTTGATTAGCAGTTGGTGTCGATGCTAGGTGTGAGGTTTAGTTCACTGGTTGTTGTGGGTCTAAAATTGCGTTTATTGAAGTTCATGTTATGATTCCAAGAGATAATGAGCAGTTTATTGGAGCTTGAATGATGCGATTGGATTAGTGAAATGTCTTTATCTTTCAAGATATGTAGTTTTTAAAATCAATGCTTTACATTAGCTGTGGAGTTAGATAATGAAGAGACTGCTTAGTGCCTAGTTTTAAGAGTTTCGGCTTTTTGGTAAAAGGCAGATCGAGACATGGAAAGACGGTGGAGTGGACGGCTAAGGATTTAATTAAGGGGCTTGAAGAGTTTGTTCCCATATATGAACAACGGCCTATCAAGAATAACATGTTCGGTATGGGTTTTGACCACAGCTTTGGGCTGTGGTTCATGACAAGGTGGCTTAAACCAGATATCATGATCGAGAGTGGTGCCTTCAAGGGTCATTCGACCTGGGTTTTGCGCCAGGCGATGCCAGATACAAGAATAATATCAGTGACACCCAGACATCCCGAGAAGTACTTGAAGAAAGGACCAGCTTATGTTGATGGCAACTGCACCTACTTTGCTGGAAAGGATTTTTTAGATTTTGGGAGCATGGACTGGAGCGTTGTGATGAGGAAGCATGGTATTACAGATCTTAGCCGGGCGCTCATATTTTTCGATGATCATCAAAATGAGTTGAAGAGGTTGCGAATGCTGGCTCTGGTTATTGTCATTGTTAGAACAATGATTTTGATGCTCTCCTGATCTATCTTTTCTTGTTGCAAAATTTCTTCTTGTCCAGGCTTAAGCAAGCCTTGAAATCTGGCTTCAGACATATGATTTTTGAAGATAACTACGACACTGGAACTGGGGATCATTACTCCTTGAGGCAGATTTGTGATCAGGACTATATAAGAGGTACTGATGTGGATGACAAAAAATGCTGTAGATGATTCAAACATTATAGTTTGCCGGTGTCTTATTTCGAATGCTGTGGAATTTATTCATACATTTATATGACGTAGGATCCTATCTGTTCTCTTCCACTCAGGGTCTCAAAGTTATTGCGATATTAGTTATTTAATATTAATCCTGTCATGTTATTACAGTTCTATCGATCTTGCCTCTGCATTTACTATATAGATCCACTCCTGAGATTTTCTTGAATTGTTGTTTTGTGTTTGGGTAAAGCAACAGAGATTAATGCCAGTGATCCTCTCCTTTCAGGGGGTGGTCATAGCTGCTTTAAAGACAGCGATGAAGCACGAATTAGATCTAGAAGAAGGAAATTCTGGGAGAAGGCAGTGGATGTAGATGAACTATGTGGTCGTAATGAGGCTTGGTGGGGTGTCCGTGGTTACATGCGGGATGACTTTAATCACAGCAATACTCCCATTTCCAATGCCCAGCACTTCCAGAACAGCAGATTTCTGGAGTCCGTGCTCGACCTGTATTATGAGCTCCCTCCTGTTGCCGGCCCGTCACTAACCCACCAATCACGATATGACCCTGCTCGAACGGTGCCACCAATTGTAGAAGATGGCCGGTATGGGTTGTTTAAGAGGCTTGGCTTGAGTAGACTCGATAATTCTCTATTCAACGGGTATACGCAGATGGTATATGTTCAGGTATCAGAACAGTAGTCTTTGCAACCGAGTAGGGTAGATATCGATGCTTTCTGAGTGTTGTTGGTTCATGTAAACTTGATTCCTGTCAATATGAGTCCACTTCTTCCACTTGTTATTCTGGTTTCTTAATGCATGCTTAGCATCTTTATTTGGATTTGCCCCCACAGTCCTCTGCTGTCCCGGATAAGCCTCAGCAGTGAAAGAAAAAAAAAAAAGCTGCTGAGCAAGGTTGGGCAACTATTAAAAATCTGAAATCAGTGTGAGGGCATTATTGTGAGCTACCTTCGAATACAAAGTTCGTTGCTAGAATATTGTGCAAAATAAGACAACTTTTAAAATTTATTAAATAATATCCCTAAATTGATTTGCGAAATATTTTTTCTACCAATTTTTTTAAACAAAGCCAACAATTAACTAGGAAGAAGAACAATTCCCCGGGAACAGTTCCAAGGACATGCTTGTTACTCCCATCGGTCTCCCTTCTTAAATTTATCTCCAGACCTCGGCGCTGCAAACCAACAATTTAGTCAGTTCCCTACTTTAGAAAAGTGCAAGAAGCTCACAAAGCGTCCAGAAATATAAATTTGAGGTCTGTGAATATAAAGGTACCTAGACTGATTGCATCGGGACCTTTCATAATCCTCAGACGTCGACAAGATTCAGCAAACATCCTGAGGAACAGAACAAGCATGCATGCACACAAGGGTGCAGAAAAGTTCTGAGGTTGTAAAGCTTAGCTTTATGGTTAGGAATTTAGAATGATCATCCAAGGAATGAGCCGCTCACCTCCAAGGAACATCGCCAACCAGTATCCAGTCTCCATCTTTATCTTCACAGGTCAGCACAAACTCAGAATCAGTCAGAAGATCAGCCAACTGTCTCTCCGAGGAGATTTCTCCTCCCACACGATTGTTGGAAACACAATTGCCCGATGCTGCAATTCACAGTACAACCAAGTTGATTTAAAATGTGCACCATTTCGAGACAATTTGCCGACTGTAGCTTTCATCTTGTCCCCCGTTGTTAACCTGTAAATAGTCATGCAGATCTGGTCTTTTCCATGCAATAAGGTTATATCCACCCAAGTCCCACGCTACGAGTATGATTCTCGATCAACAATGCAGTAAAAGGACAGGATTTTGAGAACTTGCTACGTAGTCGGTAATCCGATGCTCACAAGGCTGCAAGTTCCTAAAATTCTTTTCCAGAAAGGGGTTTCGTCCAAACAGAGGTCCTTACCAATCTTGAAGCAGCTAAACATTTGCTTGAGCAGCCAAGAGTTCTGTGTAAGTTTTGTAGTTTTTGAGGTCAACCTTCCGCAGATAAGGAGCGCCGTCCATGCTGACCTTCACGTAGAGGCACCCAGCCACCGTCGATTTCCCTTCGACTTCTTCGCTTCTCTTGGCCAGAGTAGAGGTCATGCTGTTCTTGCAGAAGGACCGCATCGGAGGCCAACCAACAACCTGAGCTCTGTCGGAGAGGAAAAAGAAAATTGCCGCATCCTGACACACATCAGTAGCTACCTCATCTTCCATCATAAATCCAACAATCCATATCCTAGGATAAACATCTTTTTATACTCACTTCCTATCTCTAATTCATGCTAGAAACTTGATCGGAAAATCATTCCGGGAAACAACATATGGGATCAAGTAAAAGGCAACTGCTGCCAAAGACAAGCCAACTGCAGGCATTGATCAAAAAGCAGAGAAGGAGAAAGACACTCACTTGGCAGCAGGTGCAGCGCTACCATGCTCACTGACTTTATCCTCCTCCTCAAACTCGCTCCCGTCATCCCAAGGGGCAACCGTATCGTTCCTTACAGCCTAGGAAGCACATCCAGGGGAGTTAATGACCCCACCAACACTTTCCGGAGAGACAACAAACCGCTGCCGCAGCCGCCGCCTACCTTGGCTTAGCATCCGTCGATTTAGCCCCGAAAGTTGGGTTCCTTCCCGGGTGCAGCGAAATCCCGAGGAAGGTATCCTCACCATCCTCGTCGAAACCCAACCCAAAAGCAGAGACCCCGGTAGGAGGTACATGGTGATGGGTCCTCTCCTCGGGAAGGTTGGAACCCGGCAGGCCTAGCCGCAGCTCTGTTTCCTTAACGTCGAAAGGAGAAGGAGGGGGAGGCTTGACGGAGGCCATCGGCGGGATGGAGGCGACATCCGTCAGACCCATCTAATCATGCTCTAAGGGCGTCCACGTAGACATCAAAAGTGGAAGAAATGGAAGAAAGTTGGGATTTTTTAAGAACAGGGCAACGAAGAAGGAAGAGGGTTGGTTTAGTTTTAATCTGGGGACAGGGACACAACAGGGGACGTGGTCGGTTTCTGTTTGTTGAAGAGAGCGGAAACATATTTCTGTATCTCCCAACCTCTCAAAATGCAGCAAAAGCTGCTCGCGAACGATCCATCATTGTCTACTAGGATAAGACCAACTATCTATTAATTAATATATGGTACGACATGACATGTCCTTTGAATTTAAAATTGACAAAATATCAATTTATGACATCAAGTTTGAGCCAACTTTCTGTTTTGTCATTAACTTAGTTTGTTATATAATTTTGTCCCCAACTTTTGTTTTTATTTTGATTTTGGCCAATCTTGAATTTTATCGTGCGTAAACCAAACAGACCTTAACAGACAATTTTCATTTATCGACTAAAAAGGAAAAAAAATTTCAATAAATAGGAAATAATATTGAAACCTTTCATTTGTATTTTTTTTTTATAAAATTTTGATGGACAAATCAAGTGAATTGAAAGCAGAAGTTAACGATAGTTGCTGATGTTGTCAAAAAATATGAAAAATCGATAAAGGTCGGATGATGTTCTATTATGGGGTGACTACTACGGATAAAGTAGATTATGTGACGAATGAATGAGAGGTCGAAACTCAACTATTATAAGACACGAGTCAGACTATATTAAGGCCTTGTTTGACTTTCGCTAAAAGAAATTCATGATTGGCTAAAATAAAAATAAAAATAAAAGTTGGTGACAAAATTATATAACAAACTAAATTAATGACAAAACAGAAAGTTAACTCAAAATTGAGGACATAAACGTATATTTTGCCATTTAAAATTTTATAAAAATATAGGGTTTTTTTCAGCCGACAGTTCAAATGGAGATTTGAGCCATTTGGTGTTCAAATGGTCACCAGCGTCGGCGGGACTCGATCGGTCGTGTCCATCTCTAACTCTTGCCGTAACTAGCATGGACAGTTGCTTACTTAGGGTTAGGCGATCACCGAGTGAATCCCCGGTCAACAAAAACAATACTTTTTTTCCTGGAAAAAGGAGAGAGTGATGGGAACAGCAAAAGGAGGGAGAATCACCGATACGTGTTGGTATTTAAATTCGTTTAAAGAAATATCAGATTTAAAATTTATCGTAAGTAGTAACCCATATTTAAAAACTCGTCCATCATAATCATAATCAGGTGTTGTATCGGTTTTGGCAAGCGAGTGGACAACCAACAATAAAAAAAAGAGAGGAAGAATCGCGCAATCGTAAAAAAAAACTAAAATATAAAAAAACTCGGAGGCTATCTCGATGACAAAATTATTTCAAGACACCCCCGACCTCTCTGTTATCATGGCCTATGTCTTATTCATGACAAATATTTTCACGTACAGAGAAACATATTATGAACTCTCCCAATCGTGACATGGGAATAATCAACAACAGAACATAGGATGGAACTGGAACTTCCCTTACAAGGGTATTTGTGTCTCTCTCCCAACCCAATTCGCACATGCCCAAAAGAAAAGAACAAAGAAACTCAAGAGGAGAAGAGATCAGGGAACACACACATTATTTTGATTCAACCGATCGATCATTCACATACGGTTTCTCCTCTGTTGTAGCATCATGTATATTATAGGTTTTGGTTTTTCTTTTCTTTTTTCTTTTATTACGAGATGTCGCGGGTTGATCTTGTTTCCGATTCTATTTAAAATAAATATTCTCCCTTGACGATAAATATTCAGATTTTGAAAACGTGTCGGAGTCGCCACTAACTTATTTTAAGTTCAAGTTAGAAAAACTATAGAGATTCATTAATGTTAGGAAATTAGGGATTACTAAATCGCATGCATCACAAAGAAAAATGATGCTTTATCGTGTGTTTCCGATGTCCGAATTTATTTGAGCTCGTTTTTAGAAAAAAGATTATTTGACATAAAAAAAATGATCTCGAGCTCAATGAATAATTGTTATGAAAATATTTCTAAAAAAATTGATTTTGGGCAAAAAAGAACATAGATTTATTAATGCCTTTAACTGTTTCTAAGCCAAATTGAATTCAAGAGAGAACCGGGTTTAGGGAAAGTGAGGTTAGTACCGTTTCTCGACTTCCCTTAAAATGAAAAGCCCTCATTAGCATTTGTACCTCTCGGTGCTGTTTTGAAGTAGGTTTATAGCGAAACTGGCGAGCCATTGATGCCGTACGTTGGTGAGTGCGAAGCCGTCTTCAGAGGATCTTGATCTTCGAGAATCCAAATAATCCCTTGAATATATACTTCCTTTGATTTCCGTCATGAAAACTTCGAATGGGGTGCATGCCTTGGTTGTCCGCAAGGCACGCCCCTAGATGTCTACATAAAGACCAAAAGACGAAGTAAACTGTTCGAAGAAAAGTTTGGAAGGTTGATTTCTCCTTTTATAATTTTTTCGTAAAGTTTCAAATAGACAAAACTGGACTAAGTGATTTTTCTAATGCAAAACATATTATGAGCAAGTAGTAAAGAAGGTAATAACATCGGTTAACATAAAGTATAGTCAATGGTGTGAAAATTTAAAATTCAATGCACATAATGAAACAATATGTGTAAAAATGGAATCAGATTTATGTGGATAACTGTTGGTATAGGATTGCACTAAGAAGGGGGGGTTGAATTAGTGCCGTAAGAGTTATGACACTTTTTCGCTCACAGAAGCGTGGTTCTGTTAGGTCACAGAGGCTGGATCTGATAAACAGATTCCCAGTTCTGAGACAAGTTATCTTTTGTGTAAGACACAAAGATTTATAGTGGTTCGACAAACAATGTCTACGTCCACTCTCCCAGCTCTCACCCAAGCAGGGCGTATTCACTATGATTGGAATGTGCGATTTTACAGATGCACACTTCTGCCAGAAATGTGACTAACAAATTGCACGTTATCACGTGTCTAACACAACCCGCACGCAACGTGTCTGACTCCGGCTCCTCACTGAGCCCAACGTGGCTTGACGGCTACCACCTGCCCAACGAGGCTTAACGGCTACCTCCTGCCCAACGAGGCTTAACGGCTACCTCCTGCCCAACGTGGTTTAACGGCTACCACCTGCCCAAACGTGGCTTGACGGCTACCACCTGCCCTTACACACAACCTGTGTGACTAACAACCTGCACGAGACAAGATTAGCAACTACAGCACAAACTCTCTGTAGTTACAGAAGACGCTCTCTGTCAGCGGTGATCGGCTCGGTGAATGCTCGATGGACGCTCTCAGCTTTTTGCAACGGTGAAGGCACAAGGATTCTAGTAAGCTTTTAGGTAGAACGGCGACTTGGAATCGTTGCTTCACACTTGCACTTAAGCTTGTCCGTAGAACGAAGTTTCCCAATCAATCCCAACGGCTAGTTGATTCACTTGCCATATTCTCCATGATTTAATCCTGTGGGAAAACTTCCAAAAGCATAAAGCATTACCCTTAGTTACGTTAGATAATAATAAAACAAAGTGATCGCTCAATAAGAGATAACGACTTCTGCTCAGAAGCTGTTTGCTGCGACAGCAGAACCAGCACTCTTTCTCATACGAATTTGGCATTGGGATTATAAGTTTCCATATTATGAAAACATTCCCTTCGTAGAATTATTCTCACCATATAGGGAGATCTTAACCTGATAAGGTCATTGCCAAATTACGTAAACATAAGATCACGTTAGTTAAGGAAATAAATATTTCCAAATAACTTAAGGTCCAAAGATGAACCTAGACGTGATCCTGTGTGAGATAAATATCTCACGTGCTCGCATATAGGACAATCTCCAAGAAGGAAATCGTCACTCACAGAAATACCATTCTGTAAACCATAGCAAGTACTCCAGCAAGGAGAGTTATAGCAACTGTGACACAGATGCTCATCTCTGTAACAGAGATAGTGGATTCGATAGTAGATCTTATCCTCAGAATTCCATTTCTGATGGCTAGATCGTTTCCCCTGTTGAAGTACTCCACATAACTCTTTTATGTATTGCACGAATGACAGAGACCAGCTTCTACACCCGAAGACCTGTTCTTCTGTACACTTAAATAACACATTAGCAATATATAACATTTGTCATCATCAAAACCAGATTATATCAACAATCTCTCCCTTTTTGATGATGTCAAAACAATGCTCATCTGGAGAGTAATAATTAAAGAGTTTTAATGGTCTTACAGATTTTCTTGTTGCGAGATGGTTGATACAGAAGCTACTTTCTGTAGTAACTCCCCCTGAATCTAGGCGGACTAATTTCGATCGAAATTATTGCTTGCTCAGATCAGTGATCGAGATTAGTTAATGTTCATTAACCAAATCGATTAGAGCATTTATATGATTTGATCAAATCAGTGCTCATGATTGCAATATCATGCATTGTGGACAGAAGTACTATTCTGTCATAGCTCCCCCTGAACAGGTAAGTAATTCTAAGATGACCCTTTTTAATCAGAGCTTAGAACGTAACAGAGAAGTGATACTCTGCCCAGAGTATAAGCAGAGAAAGTTCTCTGACTCCCCCTGAGTTTAAGCAGTTCTGCTCAAACCCAAGTTGATCTCCACCAAAAGCATCATTCTGGCGAGGAATTTCTCAAAACAGAAAATAATTCTGCTGAGACCTGCATTACACTGAGGAAATCTCCTCAGCGTCTTCATGACCTGCAAACAGAGAAACACAGGACACAAAGAAAAATGCAGAGACTGTTCCTCAGTCTCACAGAACACCTGTCCTAAAAACTAAAAATTCACCTGTCCTAAAAACTAAAAAATTCTCCAGGGAGCTAGCTACTTCTCCCCCTTTTTGCATCATCAAAAAAGTCATATATCAAAAAGATATGTCATGAAACAAGTTTCAAATCACAAACATGCAGGAAATTCAAAAGAGTGAGTTTTAAAAACAACAGATCAAGAGTTTATCAGTTTTCAGAAGCCGGATTCTGAAAGGACTGGTCAGTCACTTTCTTCTGCAGAAGGAGAGGAGGATGCATCATCCTTGCCCTTGATATATGCCGCGAGATCAGCAAGATCTACAAGCAGCTTCGTAATCAGGGTCTTAATCTCCTTTTGCTGAGCAATGCACTTATCCAATTTGCGTGACTATTTCGGATTAGCAGAAGTGGACGCCTCAGAAATATGCTTCTGTTTGGTATCAATCTTCTTCTGCTTGCTGGTGTCAGCCCGAGTCTTACGCTTGGAAGGTGCAGCAACTCTTTTCTCTTTGGAGGATGGCTCCTCCTTGCTCCTCTTTGGAACCCATTCTGACCCTGTAAAAACAAACCCCATATGATCAGGTGTCGTACCGTCAAAAGGCTCGACATGGATGGTGTCGTGATTACTCTTGGGAGTTATATCACAAGAGTAAGTCTGCAGAAGCTTCATGATGATATGGCCATAGGGTAGTCCTCTATCAGGCAGAGTTGCACATCTCTCCATGTGCTCAAAGACGATCGATCTCCAGCAGATGCACCATCATGGTGGCGTCCTTCGTGATGATACTGTCTGTGCTCCCAGTCCGGGGGTAGAGGCAGTACATAACAGCACGGTGGAGGATGCGCAGTTCTAGAGGCAGCTTCGTGCTCTCCAGGTATACGCTGGACTTTGTTGGCCTTTCGGCCCTGTTATCCTGCGATACGCCGATGATTTGGATATCTCCATGGGCTGGAGCTGAGAGTGGTATCTTGCACTGAACGCCCTGCATACATCAAGTAGAGAGAAAACATAGATGTTCTCCTCTATTACCACCTTTATGTACTTGATCATCTTGTTCACCCTGTGAAAGGTGATGTGGCTGTAGAATTCTCTAACCAAGGAGGCAGAGACAGGGCTTCTGTGCTCACATAAGTTAACCAGAGAGAGCTCTCGGAAAAGAGTTTCTAATTGCCCAAGAGAGTGCTCAGAGAAGAAGCTGAATCTGATGAATCGGCAGGGTACGATTTTCCTATCCTCAAGATCTCTAGCAGGAGACTCAGAAGAATCTAACACAGCCTGAATTTCCTCAGCAGAAACGATCTCCCCAATTTCAGGAGTAAAGGTCAGAGGAGTACCTCTTCGCTTTTTGTTCTCCTTCTGCGGTTCCGCAGATGGGCGTTTCTGTGCCTTTCCTTTCTCCTGTGCCGCGACCGCAGGAGGGTTCACAGCCTGTTCCTCAGCATTAGATGAAGTTGGGGCCAACTTCTGCTTTGGAAGAGGAGGAGGAGGTGGCAGAGTCTCAATATAGGGCAAGATAGCCAGAGATGGAGACTCTAGAGGAGGGCTTACGCGCTGAGGTATAGGGACCTCTTTCTCAGCTTGTCCTTGTGGAGAAATCACCATTTCCTCAATTTCTGGCTCAGAAATTTTTGCTGCAGGAGGGTCCTCCTTAGCAGGTACAGGAGGGTCCTCCTTTGTGGATGGCTGGATGACTTCTTGCTCTGCATTCAGAGCTTTGGAACTCTCGGGGGGAGAGTGCTGGGACACGGATTTCGTATCCTTCGACGAGAGACTTGCGTTCTCAGAGTCGCTCCCCTGTAATGAAGACTGGGTCTCCTGAGAGTCCCGATCGGACAGAGACTCAGTGCTGAGTCTAGCAGAGCGCCTTGCTTTGGCTTTGGCAGCGCGCATTCTCTTGATTCTTGGTGCCATGAGGACAGAAGGAAGCAAAGAAGAGAAGTTAGGGTTTGGAAGAGATGACGAAGAAGGATCGGAGGAAAAACGTGGGGGAGAGAAAAATGGGTTTCTGAGATGGAGGGAAGACGTGTGTGTGTGCAAAGATGCTTTGAAAGGGAGAAAATAAATAAGAAAAGATTTTGGCAGGGAAGTCTTAAGAAAATTTTTAAAACAGGAAATAATAAAATTGGAAATAATTTTTGAAAATCATATTTTTCACCAAATCAAATATGCACACGATAAGGATCAATCAGATCCATTTAGAGGGGATAACAAATCCCTAATTCCATTCGCAATTTTGAGAACTTCTCAAAATTTAATGGTTTTGTGAAGATATCACAGAGCTGTGTTTCTGTGCTCACATATTCCACAGCAATAGAACCATTTTGGACATGATCTCGAATGAAATGATGTCTTAGTTCTATATGTTTAGACCTTGAATGCTGAACAGGATTCTTGGTCAAATTTATGGCACTGGTGTTATCACACCGTATTGGAATATTGTCAAACTTGAAACCGTAGTCCTCAAGTTGTTGACGCATCCATAGAAGCTGTGCACAACAGCTTGCTGCTGCTGCAACATATTCTGCCTCTGCTGTTGATAATGCAACAGAAGCTTGCTTCTTTGAGTGCCAGGATATGAGCATATCTCCAAGCAATTGGCAGGTTCCAGAAGTACTCTTCCGATCGATTTTACAACCAGCAAAGTCTGCATCGGAGTACCCTATAAGATCAAATGATGATCTCTTGGAATATCAGAGCCCTAGGTTTGTAGTCCCAGAAAGATATCGAAATATCCTTTTAACATGTGTTAAATGGGACTCCTTTGGTGCTGATTGGTATCTAGCACAAAGGCAGACGCTGAACAGAATGTCAGGCCTGGAAGCAGTAAGGTACAATAAGGACCCTATCATACTTCTGTAGAGGCTAGGATATGCATCCTTTCCTGATTCGTCTTTCTCCACAATAGCGTTTGTGCTCATGGGAGTAGACAAGTGTTTTGAGTTGGTCAACTCATATTTCTTCAGAAGTTGTTTAGTGTACTTTTCCTGATGGATGAAAGTACCTTCTGAAGTTTGGCGAATCTGTAAGCCCAGAAAGAATGTTAATTCTCCCACCATGCTCATTTCAAATTCACCCTTCATGAGTTCTGCGAACTCATTACATAAGGTATTGTTCGTAGATCCGAAGATGATGCCATCTACGTAGATCTGAACAATCAGAAGCTCGGTTCCGTGCTTCTTTAGGAAAAGAGTTGTGTCAACCTTTCCCTTTCTATAGCCCTTTTCAATAAGAAATTGGCTCAGCCATTCATACCAAGCTCTGGGAGCTTGTTTCAAGCCATATAAAGCTTTATCAAGCTTATAAACATGATCATGTTTCTTAGGATCCTCAAATCCCGGAGGTTGGTCTACGTAGACTTCCTCATTGATCTCACCATTCAGGAAGGCGCTTTTCACGTCCATCTGAAATAGTTTGAAATCATTAAAACACCCATAAGCTAACAGAAGTCTGATAGCTTCTAGGCGTGCCACAGGAGCGTAAGTCTCATCATAGTCAATCCCTTCTGATTGAGAGTACCCTTTGGCCACGAGTCTGGCCTTGTTCCTGACCACAGAGCCTGATTCATCAAGCTTATTGCGGAAGACCCACTTGGTTCCAACAACAGAACGATCCTTCGGTCTCTGAACAAGCGTCCAGACCTTGTTTCGTTCGAATTGATTGAGCTCTTCTTGCATGGCAATGATCCAATTAGGATCTGCAAGAGCTTAATCAATGCTTGTTGGTTCCTTTTGGGAGAGGAACGCAGAATGTTCACAGAAGAGATTCACAGAACGTCTCGTCTGTATTCCTTTCTGTACATCCCCAATGACTTGCTCCATGGGGTGTCTTTTCTTGTACAGAGTGGGCACTCTGTCCAAGAGATTCTTATCAGAATCATTATCCTCTGAGGGGCCCTCAGAGTTTGCATCTTGTCCAATGACGGACTGGATTTGTACAGAATTAGTCTTAAGAGGGACAGCGCTCTCTTTCTGTACTTCAGCAGCAGGCAGCTGCATACTTGGCCTGTCAGAGAAGACAGATTCCTCTGTGTATTGAGAGTCATTAATGATGACAATAATAGATTCCTCAACAACAAGAGTTCTTTTGTTGAAAACTCGATAAGCTTTGCTTGATTCAGAATAGCCAAGGAAAACTCCTTCATCTGATCTAGCATCGAATTTACCAACATTCTCCTTAGGAAGCCTTAGTATGTAACAAGGACTTCCAAAGGGATGGAAATATGAGATGTTAGGGACTTTGCCCTTGTACAACTCATAAGGAGTTTTGTCAAGTGTCTTTCGTGCAAGTACACGGTTAGACACATAACATGCTGTGTTAATCGCCTCAGCCCACAAATTCTGTGGAACCTTGCTTTCACACATCATCGTTCTGGCCATATCAAGAAGAGTTCGATTCATTCTCTCAGCAACTCCATTCTGTTGTGGAGTATAAGGAGCAGAGAATGTGTGTTCTATGCCATTCATGTCACAGAAGGACTTGAACTCATGGTTTACAAATTCTGTACCATGGTCAGTTCTTAAGCTTTTGAGAGAGGCTCCTCTCTCATTTTGCAGCTTTGTGACAAGGCTTTTGAACGCACCGAATGCATCACTCTTATGAGCCAAGAACCTTACCCAAGAATATCTTGAGTAATCGTCCACAACCACCATAGTATAGCGTCTGAGGCCCAGACTCTGTGTTCTGGTGGGACCAAACAGGTCCATGTGGAGAAGTTCAAGTGGTTTTGAGGTGGAAATATAACCTTTGCTTTTAAAAGAAGCTTTGGTTTGTTTTCCCAAAAAACAAGCTTCACAGAAGCTGTTCTCTTCAAAAGAGAGCTTCGGTAAACCTCGTACCAGCTTCCTTTTGGCAATCTTAGACAATAATTGGAAATTGATGTGTCCCAATTTCCTATGCCAAAGGTTTGTTTCATCCTTGTAAGAAACAAGGCATTTCTCAGAAGACAAGAGGTTGTCTTGAGAAACGATGTAGACGTTCTTTCTTCGTTCAGCAACGAAACAGACGGATCCGTCTGTGGATCCGGAACATCCTTCTGCGTTAAAGGTTATTTGATAACCCTTATCACAGAGTTGGCTCACACTTAATAGACTATGTTTTAATCCTGCAACAAGCAGAACATCGTCTATTTGCATTGTTTGTGAACTACCGATAGTTCCAATGCCTTTGATGTAGCCTTTGCTATCATCGCCAAATGTCACAGAACCACCGTTCTGTAACTTCAAACTTGAAAACTTAGAAGGATCCCCGGTCATGTGGCGTGAGCACCCACTGTCCAGGTACCACTCATCCTTCCTGGCTTTAGTTTTCAAGTGTACCTGCGATTAAGAACAAGTTAGGTTACAACAGGAACCCACCTTAAGCCGGTTCCATAGGATTGTGATTTGTTCCGTGAGAGAATCGCGTTGGTTATGCTTATAGACTTCTTGATCTGACATTGTCCGATCATATGTCCAAGCATGCCACAATAGTGACAGGATTTAACCTTTTCTGTCGGTCCGACAAGGTTTTTAATCCTAGATTTGTTATGCTTCTGCTCAGAAGGATAACATTTCACAGATTCAGATTTCTGTGGCACCACAGACTTCTGTTTCTGTGCAACTTTGGGACTTATCACAGAACATGCGTTCTGTGTCACATAGCATACATCATCTGAACATTCAGATTTGTTTCTGTGATAATTGTGAGACTGACATTCAGGTAATAAACCTCTGTTAGACTCATCTAGTGGAAAAACCACTTTGTCACGAACGAGTAGCTCGTCCCATACCTCAGGAAGAGGTTCTCTGATCAGAGGAGATGCTTCTGTGCAGAAGATCTCAGCATCCTTTTTCAAGGCAATCTTTTCTCTGTGCAGAGAAGTGAGTTGTGATTGCAGAACCTTGTTCTGCTTTTTCACCGAGCGATATTTTGAGGATAGCTCTTTAACTCTCTCAAGGATTTCTGTCAGAAAATCTTTAAGATCATTAGAAGATAAATTAGACATAGATGTCGAGATTACCTCTTCATCTGAATCAGATTCTGATTTGGAACGAGCCATGTAGCAAAGGTTTGCCTTCTGCTCTTCCTCAGACTCAGATTCATTGTCCTCCTCATCGCTCCAAGCCAATAAGGCTCTTCTTCTGTTTCGAGAAGATTTTGACCTATCAGCCAACAGAGGACATTCATTCCTCATGTGTCCCAGTTTCTTACATTCGTAACATACTGGTCCCTTTTTGTCCTCTAAGTTAGAAGACTTGGGTTTAACACTTCGTTTGAAGCGTTTCTTGTAAAGGAGTTTGTTCAAACCCTTTACTAACAAGGAAAGCTCCTCATCAGTTTCTGCTTCTATATCATCTGATTCATCATCAGTAGAAGCTGATGCCTTAAAGGCAATAGATTTGGTCGTCTGAGGCACAGATGACCGTTTCTCTTCCTCGTAGGAGAGAAGAGAACCCATAAGCTGATCCAGCCTAAGAGTTGTTAAATCTTTGGCTTCCTCAATAGCGGTCTTTTTAGCTTCCCAATTCATGGGTAAAGACCTGAGGACCTTTCTCACCATTTCAGCATTAGAATAATTTTTCCCAAGAAGGGCTAAGCTGTTGATGATTGTATTGAGTCTATCATACATTTCAGAGATAGACTCATCAGGCTTCATTTTGAAGGCCTCATACTGCTGGACCAGCAGATTTATTCGTGTCTCCTTGACTTGATCCGTCCCTTCATGGGTTAGAACAAGTCGATCCCAGATCTCTTTTGCTGTGGTACAGGCAGAGATCCGGTTGTACTCCATAGGAGATAGAGCACAGTGAAGAAAGTTGACAGCCATAGCATTCAGCTTGATGATTTCAACTTCCTGATCAGAAAGTGAAGTCGTGCTGCCATGCTCAACTTTCAGATCTTGTCCTCTGAGAAGCAGAGGACCATTTCGGATGATCCCTAAACACCTCGGTTCTCGGGATGCAATCCAGAACTCCATCCTGCTGCGCCAGCTGGAGAAGTTTTGTCCATCAAATAATGGTGGATTATTACTGTTGGAACCAACAGCGTGCATATATCCCATTTGCATCCCATCGGATCTCTCAACAAGCGGTTAAGCTTTTATCGTTGAGCCTGCTCTGATACCAATTGTTGGTATAGGATTGCACTAAGAAGGGGGGGTTGAATTAGTGCCGTAAGAGTTATGACACTTCTTCGCTCACAGAAGCGTGGTTCTGTTAGGTCACAGAGGCTGGATCTGATAAACAGATTCCCAGTTCTGAGACAAGTTATTTTTTGTGTAAGACACAAAGATTTATAGTGGTTCGGCAAACAATGCCTACGTCCACTCTCCCAGCTCTCACCCAAGCAGGGCGTATTCACTATGATTGGAATGTGGGATTTTACAGATGCACACTTCTGCCAGAAATGTGACTAACAAATTGCACGTTATCACGTGTCTAACACAACTCGCAGGCAACGTGTCTGACGGCTACCTCCTGCCCAACGAGGCTTAACGGCTACCACCTGCCCAAACGTGGCTTGACGGCTACCACCTGCCCAAACGTGGCTTGACAGCTACCACCTGCCCTTGCACACAACCTGTGTGACTAACAACCTGCACGAGACAAGATTAGCAACTACAGCACAAACTCTCTGCAGTTACAGAAGACGCTCTCTCTCAGCGGTGATCGGCTCGGTGAATGCTCGATGGACGCTCTCAGCTTTTTGCAACGGTGAAGGCACAAGGATTCTAGTAAGCTTTTAGGTAGAACGGCGACTTGGAATCGTTGCTTCACACTTGCACTTAAGCTTGTCCGTAGAACGAAGTTTCCCAATCAATCCCAACGGCTAGTTGATTCACTTGTCATATTCTCCATGATTTAATCATGTGGGAAAACTTCCAAAAGCATAAAGCATTACCCTTAGTTACGTTAGATAATAATAAAATAAAGTGATCGCTCAATAAGAGATAACGACTTCTGCTCAGAAGCTGTTTGCTGCGACAGCAGAACCAGCACTCTTTCTCATACGAATTTGGCATTGGGATTATAAGTTTCCATATTATGAAAACATTCCCTTCGTAGAATTATTCTCACCATATAGGGAGATCTTAACCTGATAAGGTCATTGCCAAATTACGTAAACATAAGATCACGTTAGTTAAGGAAATAAATATTTCCAAATAACTTAAGGTCCAAAGATGAACCTAGACGTGATCCTGTGTGAGATAAATATCTCACGTGCTCGCATATAGGACAATCTCCAAGAAGGAAATCGTCACTCACAGAAATACCATTCTGTAAACCATAGCAAGTACTCCAGCAAGGAGAGTTATAGCAACTGTGACACAGATGCTCATCTCTGTAACAGAGATAGTGGATTCGATAGTAGATCTTATCCTCAGAACTCCATTTCTGATGGCTAGATCGTTTCCCCTGTTGAAGTACTCCACATAACTCTTTTATGTATTGCACGAATGACAGAGACCAGCTTCTACACCCGAAGACCTGTTCTTCTGTACACTTAAATAACACATTAGCAATACATAACCTTTGTCATCATCAAAACCAGATTATATCAACAATAACTTAATAAAACAAATGCATCAAATTGCTTTAACAAAAATGACGAGGAAATGTCTTTCGATTGCAAAGAAAGTCTCGGGGACACGCACACGCAGAGAAAGACAAAGTTAAAAATCAGAATATTACCTTTAGTCAAAAGAAGGTCGAAGAACCGTGGGTCCGATTGGCACAGAGGAGGAGCGGAGGTGGCTGAGCGAAACTTCGGCACGGGAAGAACATTTGGAGCCGATTCAAGATCCGACGTCGGTGAGTGCAATATGCATGACTATCCCATAGACCGGTGAAGAATTACAAAGACGCCGGGATGGCTAGATCTGGAACGCTAGTTGGAGGCACAATCGTCGGCGATAGATGTTGGCTTTCTGGGAATATTACAACTGAATAAAAGGGAAGAGTGTCGCCGAAACCGGGCTCGGACGGGGCAGCTCCAGGAGAAGACGGAGAAAGAGGCGACGCGGGGGGTTAACCGTGGTGAAGAGGCCGCTTCTAGTCGTCTTCTTTTCCGGGGAGCTGAAGTCGGGGGTAGACGTCTTGGGAATTTCATCGTAGTCTCTGTTGGATGAAAGATGCACGACAATTGAGGCCGTGAGCGCTGAGGAGAGACGCCATGGGTTAGGGCATGACTGGGGCCGGAGTTGGCGTCATTGTTGGTTGCCGACATCTTATCCGGCATGAAGACTCTTGTGGGTGCCGTTATCGCTAACGCGGAGAAGTTGCTGCAACGTTGGCTAGGATGGTCGCCAGTAGGTATGGGAGAACCACTGACTTTACGAGAAAGTGTTAGATTTCAGGCACAGCGGAAGTAATAAAATTATAATTTGTTATGCCCAAAATAACAAAGGATCTCGATATAAAATTTAGATAAATAAAAAGGATCTTGGTACATATATTATATTATAAGAACATATAAAATCCTTACCCGAAAACGTACCTTGAGATTCCGGTAAAAACGAAACACGATCGCGAACGAGCAAGAGTCCCAAGCGTGACTCCTCTAGCGGTATCCACGCGCACACGATCACGAACTTCTCGACGATCCCTTAGGTGCTAGCCTCTTGGATTGACAGAAATAAAATGTTTTCGGAAGCAAAAACCCAATCTTTTGTTTTGAATTTCTAAGGATATGATCACTCTCCTCTTCTTCCAAATCTCCTTAGATTTTCTCCCAAAACCTGCCTCGTCTTTCTAAATCTCTCAGACAACAACCACACGTTTTCTTTCCTTCTTATTATTCTTGTCACGTCTACAATCAATCATCCTTATGTTTTTTTTAATAATTGATTGCAATCTTCAAAAACGTAACGTGCAGGTATATTTTATTAAAATATTTCTAAATCAAATAATGCAAAGACATATCAAATAATATATTAATAATATATATATATAGTGGATAAAATATACATAAATAAATATTTATTTGATATCCTTTTATATTGACCCGAATAAATCCATATTCGATTTTGGTCTTTTTTTTATTTGCTTCCGATATTTCAGAATAAATTAATAATCCAATTAATTCTAATTCTGAAATAAAATGATTAATTTTAGTATCCACTAAAATAATCAAAATATAATGTTCGTGTCGACGTGCGGATGCGTGCGACTCTCTAGGTCCTAAACATGAAGGCAGTGTATATTCATACACAAACTAAGGTAACCGTCTAGCAACAGTTTTTAGTCACCCAACGTGTTAGGATAATGATCATAAATCATAAATCACTATGAACCGATTACCGTGTAATTCAATCTCTTCATCTAACCGACATCCCAATTAATTCGGCGCAAAATACATCATCACCGAATTAATTGTTTTACTTGATTACCAAGGTATAATAGACTCTCTTGAATGTAAAACATTCCTCCCATGGCCATGGGTTTTAGAGTCACTAATATCTCTATCAATTGGCCTAGATGTCAACTCTCTAATCTAAGAGAGCGATGGATCCTATATTGATTCAACACTATTCTCTCTACGCTTTGTCACACACCCAACAATGTATTACTCACAATCCGGTTAAAAACTGTTTTTAACGACGTCAAAGTGCACAAACTCCACGCATAAAATAAATGAAGGTCTCAAGTCAAAAGATCAGTTACACTCGTCCATAAAGAGGATTAACCAATAATGTTTAATATGTAGTATCCTCTTAATCGGTGGTGTCCAATAACCCTAATCTTAGGTTACCCCTAAGTATAACTTGGATACATTATCCCTTGATCTATCTTGACCCCAGCTATACTTAGCGATGATCTAGATGTCCATGTCCCCTCTAAATATCTATCCGATCACGGACTATTTCAGATTTATATACTCAATAATCTGTGGGACTTTATCATTAATAATTTTACGTGCAGAAAAGTAAAATAATCAATGACAAATACTCGCCTTTATTAATTATTTATCCAGAAATACAATAAAGTGTCTTGGCACATAAGTACACACACTAACAATCTCCCACTTGCACTATTGTCAAGCGCTATGGACTCGAAGTCCTAGGCTCCTCACATGGGTCTCATGTTTCTGCAGAGGTAAGACCTTTGTGAGTGGGTCCGCGATATTCTCGCTCATATCAACTCTGCTAACCAACACGTCACCCCTCTGAACAATATCTCGGAGGATGTGATATTTCCGCAGTACGTGCTTGGATCGTTGGTGAGACCACGGCTCCTTGGCCTGCGCTATGGCCGCGTTGTTGTCACAGTATAATGTCACTGGGTCAATAATGCTCGGAACCACTTCAAGCTCCGCTATGAAGTTCTTGATCCACACAGCTTCCTTTGCCGCTTCGGAAGCTGCAATGTACTCGGACTCAGCTGTAAAATCTGCAACTGTCTCCTGCTTAGAACTCCTCCAACATACAGCTGCACCATTCAAACAAAACACATAACCCTGCTGCGATTTCAGATCATCCCGATCTGTCTGAAAACTAGCGTCAGTATATCATCTGACAACTAACTCCTCATCTCCTCCATTAATTAAGAACATGTCCTTTGTTCTTCTAAGATACTTGAGGATAGTCTTTACTACAGTCCAATGACCCTCTCCATGATCTGACTGATATTTACTTGTCATGCTCAAAGCATACGAGACATCGGGTCGAGTGCAAATCATGGCATAGATAATGAACCCTATAGCGGATGCATAAGATATTTTGCCCATCCTTCCTCTCTCCTCATGTGTCTTCGGACACATAGACTTGGAAAGATGTACACCAAGTGACATTGGCAAGAATCCTCTCTTGGAATCTTGCATGCTGAACCTATTCAGCACCTTATCAATATACATATTTTGACTCAAACCCAGCAACCTATTTTGTCTATCTCGGTACAATCTAATACCTAAGACATAAGTCGCTTCCCCAAGATCTTTCATTAAAAAACACTCTCCCAGCCAAGTCTTGGTAGACTCTAGTCTAGGGATATCATTGCCTATCAGAAGTATATCATTAACATACAGTACTAGGAACGAAATCTTGCTCCCACTAACATTCTTGTAAACGCAAGGTTCCTCTGGATTCTTGACATAGCCAAATTCTTTGACTGCTTCGTCAAATCGCAGATTCCAACTTCGAGATGCTTGCTTTAGCCCATAAATGGACCTCTTGAGCTTACATACTTTATCTGCATTCTTGGATGTAATGAAACCGGGAGATTGTACCATAAACACTTCCTCATGTAACTTTCCATTCAGGAAAGCAGTTTTTACATCCATCTGCCAGATCTCGTAATCCTTGTAAGCTGCTATCGCAAGCAGAATTCTAATGGACTTAAGCATTGTAACCGGTGAAAATGTTTCATCATAGTCAATTCCTTGCCGTTGAGTGAAACCCTTGGCCACAAGTCTTGCTTTATAGGTACTTATATTCCCTTCCATGTCAATCTTCTTCTTGAAGATCCACTTGCACCCTATGGGTTTTACCCCAACTGGCGCATCAACCAACTCCCAAACTTGGTTGTTATACATAAAATCCATCTATGATTTCATGGCTTCTAGCCATTTATCGGAATCATTTAAAGCGATTACTTCCTCATAAGTCGATGGTTCATCATCCTCGATGAGTAATACTTCCTCATGCTGGGTTACCAGCCAACCATATCTTTCAGGCTCTCGATGTACTCTTGTTGACTTACTTTGATCATGCATTCCTTGAACATTTTCAGAAGTTGGAATCGCTTGTACTAGTGGCACTAATTCCCTATCTAAATGTTCAGTTTCCAACCTGTTTGTAGAGTTCGAAATTTCTTCAATACTTACTTTACTCTCACTACTCTTTTTAGAAATAAATTCTCTTTCCAAGAAAGTAGCATATCGAGCAACGATAACTTGGTGCTCGTTTGGGAGATAAAAATAGTATCCATTTGTTTCTTGGGATAACCTACAAACATACACTTAGTGGATCTTGCCGCAAGCTTATCAGAATTGTCATTCTTCACATAAGCCTCATAGCCCCATATCTTAAGATAAGACAAATTCGGTTTCTTCCCAAATCATAATTCATAAGGAGTCTTATCTACTGACTTGGTTGGAACTCGGTTAAGAATGTATGTTGTTGTTTCTAAGGCGTAACCCCAAAATGACAACGAAAGACTTGCATGACTCATCATTGATCTAACCATGTCCATGAGCGTGCGGTTCCTCCTTTCTGAAACACCATTCCACTCCGATATTCTAGGAGGTGTGAGTCGTGAAACGATCCCACACTCTTTTAGGTAATCAATGAACTCTTGGCTAAGATACTCGCCGCCTCGATCACTCCGAAGGGCTTTTATCTTCTGGCCTCGTTGATTCTCTACCTCGTTCTTAAACTCTTTAAACTTTTCCAGAGTTTCAGACTTGTGCCTCATTAAGTAGACATATCCATACCTACTTAAATCGTCGGTGAAAGTCACGAAGTAGGAATACGCTCCTCTGGCTTGAACCGGTAATGGTCCACACACATCACTATGTATGAGTTCTAGCAGTTCCTTAGCCCTTTCACCTGTCTTGGTAAAAGGCTTCTTGGTCATTTTTCATTATAAACACGCTTCACAAGTATCTATGGGCTCTAACTCAATAGAGTCCAAATACCCGTTACTTAGTAACCTTGCAATGCGTTTCTTGTTTACATGACCAAGTCTACAGTGCCAGAGATATGTTAAGTTTGAGTCACGCGTTTTCTGTTTCTTCCCATCAACACAGTAAATCGGCTCATCCAAATTAAGAATGTACAAACCATTATTCAATGAACCATTTCCATAGAACATTCCATCCAAATAAAAGGAACACAACTTGTCCTTGAATTCAAATACAAATCCCTTAGCGTTTAAACTCGACACCGAAATGATGTTCTTGGAAAAACTAGGAATGAAATAACAGTTCTCCAAATTTAAATCAAATCCACTAGGCAATTTTATTACATACGTCCCTACAGCTAATGCAGCAACTCTAACTCCATTTGCCACTCGTAGGTCCATCTCGCCCTTGGACAGCTGTCTACAGTCACTTAGACCCTGCAAGTTCGCACAAATGTGAGAACTACTTCCGGAGTCTATGACCCATGATGAAGAAACAGAAAGATTGCATTCGATCACAAAGATACCTGAAGCATCCGCTCCATTGGCATTCTTCTTCATGAATTGGAAGCAATTCTTCTTCCAATGGCATTTCTTGCCACAATGAAAGCATATAGCTTCCTTCTCATCAGACTGGGGCACCTGCTGCCCTTTCTTAAGCTTTTTTTGAGCTGGAGGTCCAGCGCTCTTAACTGCTTTAGCCTTGGGATTGAATTTCCCGGTGCCAGGACGCTTGTATGTCTTTCTGACCATCATTGCTCATGGTGAAGGATTCACCTTCATTTCCTTCTCAGCAATTTTCAGCATTGCCATCAGATCAGTCAAACTCTTCTCCATGCTGTTCATGTTGAAGCTCAACACAAATTGAGAAAATGATGGTGGGAGTAAGGACAAAACCAGGTCAACTGCTAAGTCCTGGTCCAGCTTGGAACCCAAGCTCTCGAGCCTCTTAATGTACCCAATCATCTTGAGTACATGTGGCCCAACTGGGTTACCCTCCACCAGCATTGTTCGAAACAGTGCCCGAGATGTCTCATACCTCTTAACTCTGGCACTCTCTTGGAAGAGCTAACGTAAGTGCTGATCAATCTCCCTAGCACTCATATTCTCATGCTGCCTCTGTAACTCGGGAGACATAGAAGACAACATGACGCACTGAACATCTAGTGCATCCTCCAAGTATTGACTGTAGTAAGATTGATCATCCTCAGAAGCATCAGGTGCAGGTTCTTTAAGTGGTTCATCCTCCAGCACATAAATCTTTCTATCGTGCCTTAAGACAATTTTCAGTTTTCTATACCAATCCAATTAGTTGGAACCGATGAGGATATTCTCTTTCTCGAGAATGCTTCGCAGCGAAAGGGTGTTTGTGTTTGCCATCTACAATAATAATTTAAAGTAGAGTTTTAGTATTTGTGGAATATTAATTAATAAATGACTTTAATATAGCTCCCACTATTTTATTCGAAAACAACAGCTCCTTCTGTTGAAATCGGGAATTTGTTGGTTAATAATTCCTAGTGGGACCGAAATCTTGAAACATGAAGTATGCACACAACTGAGCTGTACCTATACACCACATGAAACAAGTAGGCCTTAACTCGCCAATGACAATTATCTGTGTGACTTTCGGTATTTTCACGTTGAGTCTAATAACTCTTAAACTCAACACTTGCCCCTCAAAAAGCTGACCTTAGCTGAGCTAAACAAGTCAACTAAATTGAGTTATGTCGACCCATTAATCATTTAGAATAAATTATAGATGTTCTACCAGAAGCCCACAGCTAAGCTGTACCGACTCATGGGAAAAATCCGACTATTATAATAAATATTAATGGAGGGCCTTTTTTTAAAATTTTGAGTTAATATTTAGGGGATTTTGAATTGTATAAGTGTCTCACCTTTAAAGTATTTAATGGGACATAATATTCCCTTTCAGCCGACCTTATTACAAAGATAATAATAATATTATTATTTGCATCTTTAAACATTCGAATTATTATTATCCGTCGGCTTTTAACTTGATGATTAAACAAAATCATATTTCTGGATTTAATTCCCTTTTGACCATATATCTATTCTCGGTCATTAATTTTAAAATCCTAAATTACAATATATTGAATGACTATTAAATTTAGAATTAAAAGCAACAGGACGTTAGCCAATTCAATATACGTAGAATTTTAAAATTATTTATTATTTTAATAACTTCTAATCATATTCTGTAGGTTCTAAATCATATTTTGCCCATAAATTTGAAAACCTCTCATAAATAATGTAAATTATTTACATAAATTAATTAGTAAATAATTATAATTTGGTTTCCACATTTGCTCTCTCAGGCGACACCATAGTTCCACTTCCGCCGAAGGTTTTTTTTTTTTTTTTGGAAAATTTACTCCTGCGTCTGGAACCTGGGGTTTGCTTGAATTGATCCTCATTCTCACTTGGGGTTGCTCGAACCTTGGGGGCAATCTAACTATATTTAAAAATTTAAATAATTGCCCTTGCAATAATTGTTTTTTAAATTAAAACAAGATTTTATAAGATTACCTTAATTAGACGAAATATATTAAACGAAATCTTAAAATCTTTAGATAGATAATAATTTCGTTAAAATTTGGAAAAATTCAAATATAATATACGATTCAACCAAGACAAGGCTCCTTGCCTCGTCTTTCTAAATCTCTTAGACAACAACCATACGTTTTCTTTCCTTCTTATTATTCTTATCACGTCTGCAATCAATCATCCTTACGTTTTTTTTTTAATAATTGATTGCAATCTTCAAAAACGTAACTGTTAGTCCTGGTTTTGATGATGAGCTTGAGAAGCTGGTCGCTGTAACACTTCGCTTTTAAATAACTTTGAAGTGAATTGAGTATCTCTCCACTATGTTTCTTTTGAATGTCTTCAAACTGTTTGACTTTGTTTGGGTGCTTTGCAATTTTTTGCAGCACAAGTAAATACGCAGCTTGAATTTTATCCTCCATTTTTTTTGATATGACAAAAAGGGGGAGAAATGTGTTGCTTACTCTCAGGGGGAGCTTGCTTAATTTCTCGAGCTTGCTTAACTTCTCTGCTTAGGGGGAGTTGAGTTTGTGTTTCAAGCTCTATAATCTTTTCCCTATGCGCTTCGTGTTTTGTCATCATCAAAAAGGGGGAGAATGTTAGTCCTGGTTTTGATGATGAGCTTGAGAAGCTAGTCGCTGTAACACTTCGCTTATTCTTAAGTAATGAGCTTGAGAAATGTGTTGCTGAATCACAGCAAACAACAATTACAGTTTGCTGAGTTACAGTAAAATGTTACTGTGATTTTACGCACAAACACTGAAAATATGGAAACATATTTTCTAATATTCACATTTTATTTTGGGCTAATTCAGAATATTCGTCTGAGTGTCCAAGTTCATTTAATCTAGCTTAATGATCTCATTATAAATGTTTAGGCATCTAAATATTGCGAGATTAGCTTTCCAAGTTTAATTTTGGAAACAAAATATTTCTTGGATATCCTGCAGCAATGTCACGCTGCAACCTAAGCAATGTGTCGTTACACTTAAGAAAGACCTTGCTGCATTACAGCAAAACTATTCTGCGTTATTGCGCTAATGGAAGAATAATTATTATTATTCCAGATTTGCTTATTGCAGTCTAATTATATTCAATGTTTAATTATATGATTCTGATGATCATTATTTAATCTGATAATATTATACGTGCAAGGAATATCATCAAAGATTTCCTTTCCTTCTTGGTCATTATGACCGTTGAGCATCCTGTTGCTGATCCACGATTACAGCTTCCTGTATTCTGATTTTAGGAAACAAATTATTCGTTTTTGGGAAATCGATTATTTGTTTCGTTCCTTTTTATACCAGACGACCCTCACATAATCTTATAACGTTTTCGAACGATATCTAAGTGGGCTGAGTGGCCGGGTGGTCTGAGTGGTCTAAGTGGTCGACGGAGAGCGGAAGGTGCTAAGTGTCTCCTGGTTCATATTGCTCGCAAACTGCGTGCGAGAGTGTCAAGGGGCTGAGTTCAGATTCCTTGATCGTCGTGAGAGGGACTAGGTGTCCTCGGTGCGTTCAACGAGCAGCCGGCGAATCGTCTGAGGGAAGCTAAGTGAATACCTGTGCTGATTGCAGTAACCGGTTGCTGACCCATCGGCAAGAAGCCGTTCTTGTCGTGTCTTTTCGCAGGGAAGTCTCGAGCCTACGGAGTTTGAGCAGTTTGACACGCACTTGCGGGTGCGCGCCAGAAGTGTCGTGCCTGCAGGGTAGAGCAGGAGTTGGGAACGCCGCCGGAGTGGAAAGAGTTCCTCCCGAGCACAGGGGTGCTGTGCAGAAGTCTTGAACCCCTGATACAGATGGTTAGTAAAGCAGGTTGCGTGGAAGCCAACGGATCGGAAAATTCCACCCTAGGCACTGGGTGTGCAGTGCAGTGAGTCACGGCTGTGGTAACCGTGCACGTCCGAACTGAGTGTAGGACGGATACCTTCTAAGTGGTCTTTGTGGTTCTCTTTGTGGTTCTCTTTGTGATTTTTGTGGTTCTTCTCGTCGTGATCTTTGTGGTGATCTATTTGATCAACTTTGTGGTTGTCTCTCTTGTGCTTATAGACAGGATCATCCTGAGAAGGGACGAAATCTTTGTGGAAATCCTCTTCTGAGCAAACAAGTGCCGAAGCATTCCTTCGCTGTGAAGCAGAAACGGGCTGCTCTCTGAGAAGCCATTCTTCACTGTAAGGAATTATCTGTGAGGATTTATATACTAACACAACGTTGTCTCTCTGCTTTGATAGTCAGGTTTATATTAAGCGACAACGAGCTGTGTGCGAATCCTTTGAGCAATGAACTGCTGAGCATGAGCATCATTCTGCTGGACACGAGCAGACGTCCACTGTGTGAGGAGCTGACCGTTGCCAGGAGTGATCATCTGTTGTACGGGATTCTAAATCTCACTTTGTGAGAAAAACTTACGCTTAGTGCAAGGGCTCTTTGCACCCATTATTTTCAAATAGTGGAATCACCTCTACGGTGGAAAGTGGACGTAGGTCGATTAAGGCCGAACCACTATAAATTACTGTGTCCCTTACGATCGCGTAAACACTAGTACGAGAATCCAACGATTAAGTCGTAACGGTTACAGCAAAGCAGTTCTCATTCTGAGAAACGTTCTGCTGTGATACAGTACGCTTCCGCTGACACTGAGAAAGGGCGAAAAAGTTATAAACACTAATTCACCCCCCTCTTAGTGTTCCTGAACGATCCAACAGTAACGTGCAGGTAGATTTTATTAAAATATTTCTAAATCAAATAATGCAAAGACATATCAAATAATATACATAAATAAATATTTATTTGATATCCTTTTATATTGACCCGAATAAATCCATATTCGATCTTGGTCTTTATTTTTATTTGCTTCCAATACTTCAGAATAAATTAATAATCCAATTAATTCTAATTCTGAAATAAAATGATTAATTTTAGTATCCACTAAAATAATCAAAATATAATGTTCGTGTCGACGTGTTATGCGTGCGACCCTCTAGGTCCTAAACACGAAGGCATTGTATATCCATACACAAACTAAGGTAACCGTCTAGCAATAGTTTTTAGTCACCCAACGTGTTAGGATAATGATCATAAATCATAAATCACTATGAACCGATTACCGTGTAATTCAATCTCTTCATCTAACCGACATCTCAATTAATTCGGCGCAAAATACATCATCAACGAATTAATTGTTTTACTTGATTACCAAGATATAATATACTCTCTTGAATGTAAAACATTCCTCCCATGGCTATAGATTTTAGAGTCACTAATATCTCTATCAAGTGACCTAGATGTCAACTCTCTAATCTAAGAGAGCGATGAATCCTATATTGACTCAACACTATTCTCTCTACACTTTGTCACACACCCAACAATCGTATTACTCACAATTCGGTTAAAGACTGCTTGTAACGATGTCAAAGTGCGCAAACTCCACGCATAGAATAAATGAAGGTCTCAAGTCAAAAGATCAGTTACACTCGTCCATAAAGAGGATTGACCAATGATGTTCAATATGTAGTATCCTCTTAATCAGTCGTGTCCAATAACCCTAATCTTAGGTTACCCCTAAGTATAACTTGAATACATTATCCCTTGATCTATCTTGACCCCAGCTATACTTAACGTCCCCTCTAAACATCTGTTCGATCACGGACTATTTCAGATTAATATACTCCATAATCTGTGGGACTTTATCATTAATAATTTTACGTGCAGAAAAGTAAAATAATCGATGACAAATACTCGCCTTTATTAATTATTTAGCACACACTAAAAGAAAGACAGCATGGTTGTCGCTTTACAAGGCACCACAGGGAGGCGAACAATGGCGAGTTGAAATAGGGGCCTTTATCTTGAGAGATCGAGAATGATCGAGAGTTTGTCTGCTGCAGAAGTTGTTTTTGTCGCTGTGGCTAAAATTGGTGACCTTTGATGTTGCTGCCGCAAATTGGAACCTGGTTTCAACTCCGACGCTAAGTCATCTGGGACGAGATGGAAGATGGATCCGCAAATTGAATGCGGCCGGGCTGTTGTTGGTGTAACCCGATTGGAAGAATCTCAAGAAAGAGGGACCTCAATCTGCCTCAAACACAAATAAAGCTCGAAAAGGCCAATTTATAGCCACGTAAAGGCAGCCAAAACCAATCTCCATCTTTTTGAAAGTAAGGGATCGCTTCTTTGATGGCATTCCTTCAATTTTTCATTTGTTTTGCTTTTATCCATCTAACATCTGCAATGGTTTCCCCCATACCAAGCGTGGGTTGGTGTCCAGTTGGATAATCCAATTTCTGGCATGACTCGGGAGAAGGGATGCCTGAGTCGACAGCCTTAGGTTGGGGAAGATAATCGAAATCATGGTGGGTAAGCAAATTGCATCGGAGGAAGGCTCGGCTAGGATGTAACCTATGCAATTTCTACTGAAAAAACCAGAAGAGGAATGCGACTTTGGGCAATGATTTTCTTCGAAAACGATTCCACTTGGAGTCTCTCTCTCCCTGTCTGCCTCATTTCTCTTAGTGTGTGTTGTGTGCTTCCCCAGATTTAGTTATTTATAGGAAAGACTTTATTATTATTTTTTATTAGTTTTTTTATGATTTTTTTCGTGATTTTGTGGGATTTTTGTGAATTTTTCCTGATTTTGTGTTTATTTTTTATTTTTTCTTATTTTCGATGATTTATATTATTATGTTTTTAGGTTTTTCATGATTTTATACATTTTGGTAGATTTTATTATATTCTAAAAAATTAGGGGATGACACGAGAACACGTTGAGCAGCCTTCATGATCAGTTGGAAGCTGGTTTTGGTTGTGTGGTATATCATGAAAACCCCGGCAAAAAAAAAAGGGCATCGATAATGTTTTATGTACGCAACCAGAAAAAGGGGAGAGAATCACAACTGTACACGACATTCATTTTTCGCTTCCCTTTCTTTCTTTCTTCTTTTTCGTTAAAACAAACAAACGAATGAATGCATACATACATACATATATATGTATATTATTTATTTATTTATTGGGTTTGCTTCCGCTGAAAAGAGCAAAGGGTGGTAATAAGTTTGGGTATGGATTACGAATAAGCATGTATGTCTAGAAGATAAACATTTGATCAAACACTGAATTATGATATCTCTGTGTCCCTCACAGGGGATGGATGGGAGTGCAGTCTGTTTAGTGACATAAATTCTAAGTCATATATTTTAGTGTTATATGTGGATTAACGGTCTAGAATACAGGCCCGAAGTGCGAAAAGCTCAGTAAGGAGGTAGCTGTGGAAACACACTAGATGAAGGGTTGCGGGCGAAGCGGTTACCAAGCGATTTTTAACTCTTTTTCAACAAACCCCACAGCGGTAGAAAGCTTCTGTAACACAGAACCGTAGAGACAGGTTTCTCTAAGACAGAACGTACGATGTGATTACAATTTGTTTGATGCACACAAGACTTTTATAGTTATTTAGCAACTTCCTTACGTCCACTCTTCACCTAGAATTTGGATGGTATTCACTCAGACTTAACTTCGTAACAATTACAGAAAGTGATCAACAATAGACCTTTTATAGCACAGACCAGAAGGTTATGCACCACAGAAGACTGAGTGGCAAAGCACAGACCAAAAGATTCTGTATTAGAGTAACTGAGTTGCACAGCACAGACCAAAAGGTTTTATACCTAATGTGTCAACCCACTATAGCACAGATCAAAAGATTCTGTACCAAATGCGTCAAATCTCTACAGCACAGACCAAACGGTTTGACTTGGTTTCACAGCACAGACCGTAAGGTTCTGTACCAAAGATGTCAACCTTCTACAGCACAGACCGTAAGGTTTTGTACCATAGGTAACTGATTTTCAAAACACAGACCGAAAGGCTCTATACTAAAGATGTCAACCCTCTAAAGCACAGATCGTAAGGTTCTGTACCAAGGTGACTGATTTAAAGCACAGACCGTAAGGTTCTGTACTACAGATGTCAACCCTTTAAAGCAGAGACCGTAAGGTACTGTACCAAAGGTGACTGATTTTCAAAGCACAGACCGTAAGGTTCTGTACTATAGTGACTAGGTGCACACGTTAATGTGACTAACAAGGTAACCAATGCACAATCCCCTCAAGGACAACGACTTCGTGGCACCCTACGCAAGCAGACAGAGTCCTCTGTCCAAGGATGGATTTTCCGTCCGGAGGCTCCACACGGCCTGCAAGATCTCCTCGAGATAGTGACTACGTGGCGAACTCCACGCAAGCACGTAGCAAACCCTACGCAAGCACGCAGCAAACCCTGCGCAAGCACTTGACAAACCCCACGCAAGCAGACAACAGCCTATGTTCTAGGTTCCTGCACACACAGAACGTTATATCACAGAAGCTGGTTAGTCCCTCACCTTATGTGCTCTCGGGGTTCTATCCTTCTCTCCGGCCCACTGCACGTTGGCCACGCCAGCAACCTGCCGCACGCCTCTACCCTTGTCTCCTGCAGCTTCCAACCAAGTCCCTCATGGCCCCTGAGTCACCCTTCCAGAAGACTTCACCAACGATGTAGCCTTCTGCAGCTAACGCTCCTCTTGTGTGACTAACTCGAACGAAACGAAAGGATACAAGCTTTCAGCACACGCTCTCTGGATTTTACAACAATGACTTATAGTTAAGTTTATTTTAAGAGCGTGGCTAAATGTTCTTATTTATACAAGAAAGTCTAAGTGAAAAACGTAGAAGTTAACTGCACGATCAGCCTTCTGCAAAACAAGGAAACCGAGCAATCAGTTAATAATATAATATTTTATATACAAAATCGTCACTCCCATGCATATATTCGTTTAGGTTATCAAATCATATCAAATCAGCTTAAGATATGACATAGTTCTCATGAATACTGCGCTACAGAAAGTTCAAGCTGAATCCTGTCAGCAACCTTCTGTACATGGAAATAATCAAATATTAACTTCCATATAGACTAAAACCGATACCATTCTGTTCAGCACACTTAAATGAATGTATCTAGATGGATGATAATGATTGACATCCCAAATAACGGTCCTTGCCACAAATAGAAGATTATATTTCCTTTTATGAAAAATGTAATCCTTATTGAGGTTATTTGAAAACATAATTTGTTTAATTTGATCAGATTAATATCTTGATCAAATCCTTATTATTTCGTGATTAATTAATCATTAAACAATTATTTAATCACAAAATATTTCTTATAGAAAGTTCTCAACGTGAGTAGCTTCTGTAGATTAGATGTTTGACTTCTGTTACACAGAAAGTCAATGCTCATCATCTAAACCTATTCAACACGGGAAAACTCTACGGCGAAAGCTAGTGGGCAATCCGGTCGATCAGTGACTGTTATGAGAAGATTTCAAATGATCTCAAGACATGGAAGGGAATTGTTGCCAAGATTACTCAAATGGAAAGGAGATTTTACATGAAGATTGGCAACAAGGACACGTAATATATGTACAATATTTCATTTCCGTATATACATAAGTCTAGCCTAGTATAAATAATTGTTCTTAGGCATTGTACAAAAACACGTCTCTACAGACGAACATATAGTCTTTTTATCTTCAAGCAATCCAGCGTTCAAGCATCCTATACTCATGCGTTCTTGCTCCTTCCGAAGGCATCGTCGATGGCATCCGTAAGTGCTTCCGCTTAAGGGTGTTTGTCCGCTGCCTTCTCCTCTTTTTCTTCATTCATACGGCGGCCACACAACGAACCTCCGAGTATCAGCTACTTTTAGTGCCAGAGATTTCCGACGTGTTTGCATCCGGCTTATCCACCGGTCACGTCCGGAGCGAACACGCCTTTGGCGACCACAGAGGAAGTCTAGGCCAATAATGCCAAGAACCACACGTGGTACCGATTCAAACAACCTCGAACATAATCACTCCGACGAGAAAAATAACAGCGATGGAAACAACTCAAACCAAGCCATGGCTGAAGAGCTTTCTTCCATCATGAGTACTCTCAAACTCTTAATGAAGAGGGTCAGTGCTATCGATCAGAAGCACGATGTCTTCAAGGAGAAAATCGACTCCAAGATAGATGTCGTCGTCCAGAATCTAAAGACCATATCAGTGCCCATAAATAGCCCTGGTAAAGAGAAGGGTGAATCGGCCTCCAAACACCAACTCGACTATGATGCTCACAAAGCGTCAATAGTCAAGGGGAAGATAAAAGCCGACTTGGGGAACATTCCTATTATCCCCATAGGCCCCAAAGGGTTTGCGTACAATAATCCACCACTTGTGATAAACGAGGGTAGAGCAACTGTGCAAAAGGATCATCAGGGTACGCATCAACCCCCATTTCGAAGGAGGGAAGATCCCTATAGGCATGTAGAGAACGAATCTTTTCATCCTCTTGAGGACCATCGACACTCTGAGTACGTTCCTCAGCCCGTACGCGGAAGAGAGATGACCATGCAAGAGGTGATGACTCCACCGGATCTCATGCCTGAAATAAGAGATTATGTAGCCCAATTAGTCGAGCAAGCGATCCTCGGGGCAAACGATATGAATGAGGTTGAACTCTACCCAGCTCCTTATCCTGACAACATCAACTAGGACTATCCTTTTCCAAGGGGATATCGTGTGCCTGAATATTCCCGTTTCTCATGCGAAGAAGGCATTTCACCCGCAGAACATATCGCCTGCTTCACTCATCAGGCTGGAGAAGCCGCCACTAATGGGTTCTAAAAACTTTACCTGTTTCTCAGCTCCCTCACAGGAGCGGTCTTTACGTGGTCAACATTCCCCCGAACTCAGTGAGAAATTTGGAGGATATGTAAGTGCAATTCACTTGGCGTTCGCTTAGATTTACCTAGTTGTGAAACTGCAAGACCACACTCACATGAAGCAGTAGCCTGGGGAACCGTGGCAGTCTTTTGTACCAGACTTCGAAAGGCAAGGCTGAGATGTAAAACCTTTGTATCTAAAGCCGAGCTCATATCCATAACTCAGGATTCCCTCCTTCTCCAGCTTAGGTAAAAGTTATAGTGAGAAATATTCTGGGATTGGAATGTGTTAGCGAGAAGGGCCATTCGATAAGAGAACCTCCTTAGAGAGAAAACTCAGGCCAAAGGGAGCCTGATTACAGGACCCTTGGTAACCTACCAAGCGGAACCAGTTGTAGACGTCGACGTCGCAGAGTATGTAAAGGGGCAACCCCTGACCTGCGAAGAGTTGACTAAATAGAACTTCCGAGCCAAAGCCTCTCCAAAGACACAGGAGGAAAGGAAGTACTCATTCGATGAGGTCAAGGCCGATGAAATCTTCGAATTCATGCTTCAAAACGGGCATATTCAACTGAAAATGGGACATCGACTTCCTCGCACTGACAGAGAGAAGTCTAGAAACTTCTATAAGTGGCACGGGTCGTTTACCCACACCACTAGGGATTGCATCACATTTAGAAACTTGGTGCAAGACCTAATAGAGTCTAAGGAGTTACATTTCCCAGACTCAGGGGATCAGGCGTTAATAGAGTCGCACCCGTTTGGCGACTTAGTTGATATAAACACCTTCAATGTCAACTGCCTAATTGTCTCCCCTTTATTAATGCAGGGAGGCCGAGACCAATCGATCGAAACTGGTGAGACAATCATCGCCAACTTACTGTTCAAGCGGCTCGTGAGCAAGGGAACAATCCAGTGCCTTGCTGATCTCAAGAGTATACGACAAGATCTTTGTCGCTGGCACATGGATGCTTCCCATACTACTGATCGGTGCCATACTTTTAGGAAGTACTTGCTGAACGAAAAGAAAGCGGAATGATACGACATTAACCGCCTTGAAGAGATGTCCATGGGAATCAATAGTGGTCCAAGGATGCATCAACACATAGAGAAATATCAAGAACGAAAGGGTGCCCCACCAATTGGAACGAGGGAACTCTACACCCCTGAAGAACTCATGAGACAGGGAATTGCGGGTGAGAGTGAAGAAATTCGAAAAGAACCTCACACCAAAAAACTCCACAGACGACGCGCTGTCGATCGCCCTCAACAAGTGAAGGACAACACGAGGCGACATGATCACCCTCGAGGCGACAAGGATGCAATGTGGGAAGGGACTTCGATAGTCCAATTTCTAAAAACTGACATGCTTTGTTACAGGTGCAAACCTATAACATCGCAAAAGGTACTCATCACCCAAATATGCCAATTCTGCTGTAACCAGTACGTCCTACTGTTGCCCAGCATGACATTCGAAGGAAGGATCAAGGTGGAGACAGTTGACTTTCCATTAGGTAATTTGCCTGACTATGAGCCCACATATATCTCGGAACCTCCATTTGAGGAAAACCACAAAACGGGTTATGACCCACATAAGAGAGAGTTTGTTCAAGTCGATAATCGCCTGCAATCTCTTAAACACTCACGCTGCATCCGCGACCCTATCATCCCAGCTACGGATACAGGGCAGAGGTGGATACGCCCTAGATACCCACTGAGAGAACCAAAATGCGACGGGAGAGAAGAGCACAACGCGCTGCAGAAAAGCGCGCCAAACTGGTAGCTCCTAATATTCAAAAGGCAAAGGAATAGTGCGAAAGCGACCTTTACGCTGAGTGATTACAACCCAGTTCAGTCCGGGACTCTACCCGAGGCGAATGGGACTAGTTACAACATCCTCATGCTACTGGCCGAGTTTGCTAAGAGGCAGCCAAACGAAAGGTAGTTTGCTGTTCCTTTTCAATCACGATTCCATTACTGAAATATCGCGATACTTCTCGAGCGGATGGCTTAAAGAGACTCCAACATCACTCCAGAAACATATGTTCCCGTTGCACATTCAAGCGATGATCAATAATGTGGCGATGCGCCATGTCCTTATTGATAATGGAGCAACCATCAATGTGCTTCCCCTTGAAGCGTATGAATGCTGGGGAGATAACATAGCCGAATTGGGAAAAACTGACATGCGGGTCAGCGGATTAAACGAGACTACTTCGTCTTGTCTAGGCGTAATATCCGTTAGATTCCGAGTAGGCACACATGAAAAGAAGACGGCTTTCTTTGTCATCAACATAAAGCCTTCCTTTAGTGCCCTTCTCGGAAGAGATTAGTTACACAAGGCCGATGTCAAACCCTCCATTCTCCACCAAGAACTTCTGCTGTGTGGAAAAAGCGGTTTAGAAGCTATCACGGGAGAGGTGAGTAAGAATGCTAACATGCCCTATGTTTGCGCAGGGGCAGTAAAGCAAGTCAAAGACATGACACTAGAGCAAAGATATGCGTTGGGAGATCCAAACGTCGGGCCCTTAGGCGAAGCAGGCTACGTGTTCCTGGTTTCGTATGATGGACCACAATTGGCACCTCTTCAACACCCAATTGTCCAAACTGGATGGGGCGATAAGCTACAACCTGAAGCTGATGAAGACCTAACCCCGCTTGAGAAAGATATCCTTGGGCCGGGATACAGGACAATAGTACACTCGTCCGACGGAGACGGACTTCGAGCCTGATAGACTTCTCAACTTGACTTCGTCCAATGGAGAGTGAAACGCTCGATCCAATATCAGACATCCTAGAAAGTCAAGCTAGTTATAGGGAGTCCAGAATAAATGAAGCATGGTGTAATGTGTTTCCTCACGCACGCCAAGACGTGCCAATTATTTATTCAATGAATAAAGAAGTTTCTAACACTTCTGTCATTCCATGTGATCTCCTAAGTGAGATAAAATTAGGGACCGCTGATTTACTACGTGTCACCTATCTCAGCTCACTATTATTAGCAAAGTCCTTCGCACGTACAAAGATTATTTCGCCTGCAAATACACAGAGATGTCTGGCCTTGATCGAGACTTGGTCGAGCATCGACTCCTGATGGATGACAACTTTAAGCCTGTGAAACAAACTCCAAGGAGGATGTCACAGAAAGTGGCCCAGATGGTCTACGATGAAATTAAGAAGCTATTCAAAGCTGGTTATATAAGAACGGATAAGTACGTGGACTAGATCTCTAGCATAGTTCACGTCATTAAAAAGAACGGCAAGATCAGGGTATCCATCGATTTCCACGAATTGAACAAAGCAACACCTAAAGACGAATACCCAAAGCCAATCACTGACGATCTTATAGACAAATCGGTAGGGCATGAGTTAATGTCATTTATGGATGGATATTCTGGATACAATCAAATCTTTATCGCCGAAGAGGACGTGCATAAGACAACATTCAGATGTCCCATCGGGATATTTGAATGAGTCGTCATGCCTTTTGGATTGAAGAATGCCGGAGCCACGTAGTAGAGAGCGATGAACCTCCTTTTTGGCCCCTTAATAGGGAAGACTGTGGACGACGACGTGATGGTAAAATCCAAGCGAAGGCAGGATCATCACGTTCATCTAAACGAAGCATTTGAAAAGATGCGAACGCGTAACCTCAAACTTAACCCATTGAAATGATCTTTTGGAATCCAAAAAGGGCAATTTCTTGGATTCCTAGTACACCAATGAGGAATTGAAGTTGACCCTCTTAAAACTCACGCTATCTGAAACCTCCTTGCTCCTCGGAGCAAGAATGAACTCCAAGCCTTTCTCGAAAGGGTCAACTACATACGCTGATTCATAGGTAATGTGGCGTCTGGACATCGCAACATGAGCAAGCGTTCCAGGAAATAAAAACCTCTTTGATGAACCCTCATGTGCTAGCGCCACCGGATATAAAGGAGCCATACATCCTTTGCGTGGTTGCGTCGCAGTGCAGTATTGTGTCCATGTTAGCACAAGAGCAAAATGGGGTTAAAATAGCTGTTTATTACCTTTCTTGACTCCTCATAGAGACGGAGCAGCAATACACCCCAACTGAGAAGATATGTCTGGCTGTTTATTACTCAGTAATTAAGCTCAGACATTATGTTGGGTCCAACGATGTGTATGTCATCTCCAAGACACCTGTAACCATGGTATTCTTCGAGGAAGATAACCCACATGGGCATTGGTCCATTTGATTTGATGGTTCTTCCAACAGATTCGGAGTTGGTGTAGGATTCTTCATTGAGACACCCTGGAACGTTGAAACCAGGTTGGCTTGTCGCCTTGATGGCAAAGTAACCAACAACGTAGCAGAATACGAGGCCTTGATTTTGGATTTGCAGCTCGCTCTAGACTGGAAACTGGGAAGCGTGAGAATATGCAGTGATTCTCAGTTGGTAATCCAACAGCTCTTAGACCAAAGTGAATGCCACGCGCCTCACCTGGGCCGATATCTATGCAGAGCGAAAGAACTCTTTGCGAAAATAGGTACGACCGAGATTTTACATGTGAAAAGATAAGACAACCAAGAGGCCAACTCTCTGGCTGAACTGGCCTCGAGATTGATAAATAACTCAGAGTTACGCAAGGATAGCACAACCTTGTTCATAAGCAAACATTCAGAGTTCCACGAAGATAATGGAATGAAGGGCAAGAGGTCCACACGGCCGATCTATTTGAACAGAAAGAGGACTGGCGAGAACCAATACGACGGTTCCTCGAGAATCTTAATGCAAAAGTCGAAAGAATAATTCGAGTGAATGTTAGGCACTACGTACTCCCCGATAGGATCCTCTATAGGAAAACCAATGAGGATGTCTTGTTAAGGTGCATCGACTTAGACGAAGTCATCCCAATCATGATTGAAACACATGAGGGACTGTGATGAGCTCATTAAGCAGGGATCAAGATGAGTTGGTCGATCAAATGACACGAATTCTACTAGCCGTTAATGGTCAAGAATTGAATTGAAATGGCTCGATTCGAGCCAGGCTTGCCAGCGATGCGGACTATTGAAACGCATCCCTGCTATGGACATGAACGTCATAGTACAATCATGGCCTTTTAGGACATGGGCACGGGGGAAATTCATCCTCACTCAAGTAGAGGAGATGCCTATATACTCGTCGCCACAGACTATTTTACCAAATCGGTTGAGGCAACGGCTTACAAGTCGATCAGTCAGAAGGACATAATTGAATTCATCAAGAACACCATCATCTACTGATACGAGATTCCTCAAAGTATTGTGGTGGACAATGCAAAGGTGTTCAATGGCGAACTTATGGGCGAATTTGCAGAAGACTTTGGACTTAAAGTACTCAACTCAACCATGTATTACATCGAGTCAAACGGGCAAGCGGAGGCTTCCAATAAACTCATAAAACGGGTTTTACAGAGAATGATCGGGAACAACCCACGAACATGGCATACCCTGCTTCAGGAAACGTTGTGGGCACTCCGAGTCACGAAAAGGGAAAGCTTGGCGTCACTCCATTAATCTAGTATACGACCATGATGAGAAGTGCAGTACGAAAAGGGAAAGCATTGGCTTCCAATATAAGTGCAGTACCGATCGCTCAGACTTCTTAAGCACCTTGGAGAACACAAGGGATATGATGAGGACACACATATTGAGTTAGAGGATCTTGAAACTACCAGAATCAATGTGCTGAATCACTTAGAAGCTCATAAGAAGAATATCGCCCGCAAATACAACAAAAAAGTAGTGTCTCAGTCGTTCAGAAAGGGACACTGGTTTGTAGAGTGAGGTTGCCTGAGGGCGTGCACGATTATTTCCATGGAAAATGGACACCAAATTGGGAAGACCCCTTCCAAGTAATTGAAACCCACCTTGGGAATTCATATCGCTTAGGGGGGCTCGACGAATTAGTGCACGATCTCAAGATCAATGGCAAATATTTGAAAAAGTATAGGCCAACGATATGGGAAATGCACAAAAACATCATCTAAAAGTGTTTCCCCACCATCTGGGGCAAATACAAACGTAACAATTTATACAACAGGTAAAGAAGACAGCAGGCGCTTCGCCCGGTCCAACACCCCGGCCGCCACAACATTCTTTGCCTCAACCTCTACAACCCTGTCACAATCCCTCTCGAACGTCTCTTGCTCCTGGTCGAGGGCCGCGCGCTCAGCTTCCTCTTCTGCTGTCATCTAGGGCTGCGTCAGTCCCAGCGATACGAGCAACCGTGGCATCCAACTCCTCCTGGAGGTGACCAATGGTGACAGATAGCTCCTCCTGCTTCTTGCGGAGTTCAGCCCTTTCGAGAGACAGGTCATTCACTCGATCAGAGGATGGAAGTGGCAAGGACCATCCAAGCTCCTTCTCCTCCAACCTCGCCTTGAGTGCGAAGTCCTCCCGTCCCTCAGCCCACGAACGCTAGAAGGATTTTCGAAGAAGCGAGAGTATTACGCGCTGCTCGCGCGAATCATCACCTACTTGTCCCAACTCGTCCATCACAGATGGTAAGGCAATAAAGTCGTCCTCAACATTAATTCCACGCTTAAGAACGATAATAAAAGAAACGAGTAGAGAATGCAAGGGCTGCCATGAATGCACTTGAGTTAGATAATTACTTGAGAGCAAATTGCAAGCAAAGCTCAAGATTCCTTACCGTGGTCGCCTGTACTTGTGGGCCTTGGGGGGCTTCCATCGCTTGGCCCGGGAAATTCTGGGCGACATGAGCATCATGAACCGCTCCGGCTTCATCCCTCAAAGGTTAGGGTGGAACTCCAGATACCACCTCACAAGGGGGCTCTTATGTACCCTCATTCCTAACTGTCTGCTTAGAGTGATCGTGGTTGCCCAGCCAGGAAGCAGTAGGAATGTCGTCGGGGACCTCTTCACTGAAATAGTATCCATAGTAGAGGAAACACCGACAACACCTTTACGAAAGGAATTGGTGTTACTTGATTTAGTTCTCCATCATGAAACAAAGTGTGCAAGAGCTTAATACCTGACACATCTTGAGAGGATATTTTCTCAGGGACAGGAGACCCAGTAACAACTTCGCGGCAGTGATGGAGAAGCAGGCATATGAGACACTCTCTTTTTCAGGCAAACTCCTTGTGAGGATGAGCCTGCAGAGGAAGGCTTCGCCTTTGTCCTCTTGATGCCTGGTACATAAAAGAGTTAGCATGTTGTGAATAGGCTAAGCATTAGCAAGTCGTTACGTAAACCGATTCAGCATACCTGAGGAGGACGAATTGTCTCCTGATGACCGCTTCTTTGAAGATCTCTCGCTTGGACCGAGAAGAGTCTTTGGAGGGCCGAACTTTCCTCCTGGATCAACCTCTCCAAGTGACAGGAAGTTTGCATCATCCCCAAGACCTCAAACCAGGTCCTGGAGAAAACAGGGGACCGACCACTAGATGGCTTCGCTTGGGGCTCAAACATGGGTAAGTCCGGCGACAGGAAGCGTTCAGCCAACCCAGGCTCCATAAGAGACACAACACGTGTATTAAGCGGTTGATTCCTGGATGTGAACAAGGGAACCACCAGGCACTGATAGAAGTCCAGCTGACGGGCGCAAAGTTGAGGATTGTATGCCTCAAAGGTCAAACCAGCCGAGTCTACCCCTACCAAGTCTCTTGCAAAAAATGCAGGGCGAAGGTAATCGACATCCCTCGAGCGAGACTCTTCCCTCCTTTAGGAGAAAGGATGCCAAGAAGAGACAACGCCTGCATAATCATATGCATACCCATCCATCAAAGCCTGGATGCAGCAACACTAAAGGGAGACCAATACTTGGACGTGCTCGCCAAGATGACATCGCTCCGTTCGAGCATCGCATGAGGAAAACGGGTAAAATCGGGAAGTACAGAACGATCCACAGGTAAATGATCCAAAGATGACCATCTACTGGGCATCCAGGGAAGCTGACTGGATTAGCCATTTCCTGGTACGTCCCTCTGTAGATCAAACTCAACAGAAAAGGGGCAAAGGCCACAACTTCCGGCTTGTCCACATTGGCAGCATTGACGAGGCTGGTAGCCACTCCAACCATGAAGAGACCGGGACGCTTTCCCCGCTTGCAGAAGATGTACTTAGACAACCACTCCAAGTAGAACTCAAACTGCTTCTGGAGTCCCCACTTTGCATCAGGCAGAGACAGTGCCGCTCGATCACCGCGCCGATGCGTTCTGAAGGGTTAAACTTCAGGTCGGTGCGCTCGTGGTCAAATCGAAGGGGTGATCAGAAAGATGACAACCAGCCAAGAAACATAAATCCTCAAGGGTGACCGACATTGGTCCTTTGGGGAGATAGAAGCAGTTGACAACATCTTGATCCCAATTGTATCCCATGCATCATGCTTCTTGATCATCCACTTGGAAACCCAAGAGTCGTGCGCCTCACTCCTTGGAGATGGAAAGCAACAGAGGTTCGCTCGTACTGATGGATTCCATCCCGACTGCTTGAAATCACCAGGGGTAAAGATGGCAGGCAACTTACTAGTAAAAAGGAACGACCTTTCTATTACGGAGAAAAATCGGGACTTGGACTAAAAAATGAACGAACCCAACGCTTGTTGTTCCGACATTGGGACGCTAAAGTCCGATTCCGCTTAATGGCAAGGAAAAATGTGGAACTTCATGGCCTCAGCATAGAACCGTCAGAAAACGGCTATGTCGCCCTCTTTCGTGGGCTGGGGGAGTCAAGGTTGTTGGGATGAAGCACTGAAAGCCATGAGGGTTAAAGAAAAACTAGGGTTTTTGAGAAAACAGGGGAGGAAGAAGAATGGTTTCTAATTGCGTGGGCGGGAAACCACAACCCATTTCCAGGCTTTATGGTTTAGAAATTGACAAGACGGCTAAGGCCCAAAAAAGAGCATCGCTTCGCTTGAAAACTAACGACGATCCAAAAGTCAAAGGTAGACAGGCGAAAACACTTAAAATGTGCATGTATTCTCATTCAAATCCTTAATTCATTACATAGGTTTGGCTGAAGATAAATGTGCAGATGAAAACATATATGACTCAGTATGCGACGTTTCTTCTGCTTGATGGAGTGTTTCCAATTGAAAAGCCCCTTGAGTTCTCCGAGCTATTCAAGGGTTTATCCACAGAGAACGAGCATGGTTACACACAGCACGCGGTTCGTTCCCTCAGACGGAGAAGATCCTTGGCTGCAGCCGAAAGGTTCATTGCATGGTGGAGGCGCTGCTGCATTGTAAATCTGTTGAGTGGGATGACCTTGGTCCCCGCATCTAATTTCGAGTCAGACCTCCCAATGACCGTGAGGTTGGAAAATTGAGGACGAGGCGACGATTTCGCCCTGTGGTGATCCAGCGCCCCCAGAGGTTTGGGGTCACTAGAAAGCACTAAAGGTTAGTCCAATCAGGACACAACCTAGGGCTAAAGATTGACCCACCAAGGCTCTGTCTAGGCCCTCTCCCCTTCCAAACGAGCTCCTTGTAAGGGAGAGCGGAACTACGTGGAGGGAGAGATACCACTTGCATAAGGTCGTGGACATAGGCTCTCAAGCAAGCTAAGGTGATAGACATAGGTCATGGGTAAAAGACGAAGAGGATTCAAAACTCATAGTCTCAAAGAATGGAGTTTTGTGATTGGGAAACCGATCCGAGCATCACCATTTATAGCAGAGTTATGATGAAGATGAAATCTCTGACAAGAGATATTATGGCAGAGGTTTTGGGGGTTTCAAGAGACGTCTCGGAGATCTCAACCAATGCGCTTCGGGGATATCAACGGTTGGAGATTAATGATCGCCTACACATGTTACCAAATTGCAGGGGAATAATTACTTTGTCTTTTTAAAGGCGAGACGGATCACAATACCTGACTCCGTCTCCCTTGAGGGGGGCTTATATGTTTAGCAACAACAATTTTGGGCCACAGATCTCAGCACCATCCGTGGATCAACGGTCCATAATGTAGGCCCGAAGTGCGAGAAACCCAGTAAGGATGTAGCTTTGGAAACACATCAGACGAAGGCTTGCGGCGAACCGATTACCAGGCGGTGAGGCTACTAGGCGAGAAGGGTCAACGAGGTGATCAAGCGACAATCAACTGGACGATCGGGGAAACTCTACGACGAAGGCTAGTGGGCGATCCTTGTCGATCGCTGACTGTTATGGGAAGATTTCGAACAATCTCAAGACATGGAAGGGAATTGTTGCCATGATTGCTCAAATGGAAAGCATATATTCCATGAAGATTGGCAACAAGGACACATAATATATGTACAATATTTCATTTACGTACATACTGTCTAGCCTAGTATAAGTAGTTATTCCTAGGCATTATACAAAAAACACCTATCTATAGATGGATATATAGTCTTTTTATCTTCAAGCAATCTAGCGTTCAAGCATCCTGTGCTCCTGTGTTTCTTGCTCCTTCCAAAGGCATCGTCGATGGAATCCGTAAGTGCTTCCGCTTAAGGGTGTATGTCCGCTGTCTTCTCCACTTTTTCTTCATTCATACGGCGACCACACAACGAACCTCTGAGTACCAATTGCTTGAAACTGCCAGAGATTTCCAAGTGTTTGGATCCGGCTTGTCCAGCGATCACTTTCGGAGCGAACACAATCCACTAAGCTTCCGGAGAAGGAGGTCCAAAAAAAATAAAAAGAAAGATATTATATCATCATCTATATAATATAATATAGGAAATGTGTGTAATGATTTTGTAATGTCTGTAATTACTCTGCTCCTTTTGTTTTTTATTCTACAAGCACAGGTCTGTAATGATTTACTCCTAAGATCGACCTCTGTTATGTTTCATAGGTGGAAAGCGGGTATTTTGACTTGCAAGTAAGTTAACTTGAGTTTTATTAAATTTCCTCGTTTTTTTTAGTAAAATTTTACTAACTAGTGTTTTTTATTAATAGATTTTTACTAATAACATTTAGTAATAAAAACACTACGTCGTACGAGTTATTACCCAAAGAGAGAGTAACAAGAGGGCGTTGTTTGTCGGTGGTTAAATTAATCAAAAGAAGTTATGGTTAGGGGTGGTGTTTACTACACAATCGGACATGATGTAGTCGTCGTAAATAAATAATAAAAAAATACAATGCTCAAAAAAGCTCAAAGTATCAGTTGGGGAAATGATGAATTAAATGGAATCGACCGATGAGAGTATCATACAAGTGCCTTTTTTAAGCCAACTCCTCTATTCGTTTATTGATTTATTTAGTCAATACCATTCCATGGGAGTTTTGAGTGAACTTGCAAAGACATAGCAGAGGTGTTTTGAGAAACATCAAAGCTTGTGCTCCTAGACTGAAATCTCATTTTTTTTTCTTTTTTTTTTCAACAATAGCGTCCCTACAGGCACTTAGACTAAAAATGACATTTTCGGATTGTTCTACCTCAGTACGTTTATTCATTCTAAGGACTACTTATTCTATCACCCTGGTGATTATATTCCATTAGATCAACAATACCACCTGACTGTTGCCTCAAAGAGGGTGCTCCACAAGTTCTCCTTCATTAAAGAGACTCTTTTTAAATTTAGGAGGCCAACAGTAAAAGCTCTTGCACTTATGGTATTAGGCTCATAATTCGCGTGACTCTAACGTTATTTAGTAGGGCTCTCTCTCGTGGGCAAACCATGAGGGGTGCATTTTCAGAGGTTTTTATAACCTTGTTTTAGTATTCATTTTATTTTTTTCTTTTCATCCGAGTAGTTTTACGGGTTTCTAAGCTCAGAGCGATGTTCTCAGGCGACTCATATGCATACCTGGATGGAGGACTACAGTCACAAGTCTTACTAATGTGTTTCGGGTTTCGCTCTATGTTATCAATTTTAGTTTCGAGCTTTCGTTTCACGTTCTCGATCTTCTTGTCCACTTTTCCATATTTTTCCAATATGTGTTAGAGCATCAATCATATGATTGAGATATTGGCCTCCAAACGGGTGTCAGCGGGTCTTTCCTACAAAAGGCCCTCATAACCCAAGACCTTATATTTTAGAAATTGATAGAGGCATCATTCGACTCCCCTAGGGTCAAAGAGTCATTCCCATATCCATCAATGTTACCATCTTTTCGTGTCACCATATTCCCATTGTGGTCAGAAAAGACGTGTTGACTAACAAATATGTCCGGAATATTTGACAAGCGAACACGAGATTCAGTATTTGGTTAGAAAATATTGTAAACGTGAATAAAAAGTAAATAATAACACAATGCTTAAGCATAAACGAATACTTACAAAAGCTGTGGAGTTATACTAAGCAAGAGCGCAATTGAAAACAAGAACGCCTCAAGACTAATAACTAAGTTGCAATCCAATGTGTTACACTAAAAGGGGGTGAATTAGTGTTAAAGTCAAATTAATGATTTTTAACACTTTTCAATAAAATCCCGCAACGGAAGAAAGCTTCTGTAAAACACCATAGACAGGTTTCTGTAAGACAGAACGTACGAATGTGATTGCGATTTGTTTGATGAACTTAAGGCTTTGTTAGTGGTTCGGAAATTTGCCTATATCTGCTCTTCACCCAGAAGTTGGATGGTTATCACTCAGAAGTAACATAGTAGCGATTACAAAAGGTGATGCATGAAAAACCTTTTATAGCACAGACCATAAGGTTTTGTGCCAAATGTGTCAACCTTCTACAGCAAAGACAAGAAGGTTCTGTAACAAAGGTGTCAGCCCTCTACAGTACAGATCAGAAGGTTCTGTACCAAAGGTGTCAACTCTTTATAGCAAAGATCAGAAGGTTTTATACTATAGGTGACTGATTTTCACATCACATACCGAAAGGTTCTGTACCACAGTGACTCGGTACATGTGTTAAGGTGACTAACAAAAGTAACCAGTTGTCGGACTTTTCTCTCGGGCGGTGTCCTCTCCTGCACAGCAACCTACCGTGACTTCCTTCGAGACTTTTCACTCCGGCGGCGTCTCCACCTGCACAGCAACTCACTGCGACTTCCACAGGACTGTTTCACATCCGGCGACGTCCGCACACAGCACAGCAAACCAGCTTGCAACCTTTCTCTTGTGCGCGAACTCCCTCGAGATAACGACCTAGGCAGACACAAAACCCCCTACCCAAGGTTCTCCTGCGTGTGTCCCTTCGAGGGTACTAGGGCTAAGCAGACACAAAACCCCCTAATGTTCCAAGTTTATCCGCCCACACATAGAACGTTACAACTATAGAGAGTTGGCTAGTCCCTCACGCTTCTGTGCTCATGGAGTATCTGTTCCCCCCATTCTCGATCCGGCCCATTGCACGTTGTCCACGCCGGAGCAACATGTCGCCACCGCCTCCACCAGCGTCTCCAGCATCTCTCAAAACACAAGAGTCCCGTCGTGGGCCCCCAGGTCACTCTCCGAGAAGACTTCACACAACGATGTAGCCTTCTGGCATCATATGAATCCCTTGTGGTGTGACTAACAAAGTCTCAAACGAAAAGATTGCAAAGCTCGTCAGCATGACTCCTCTTGGATTTTATGCAATAATACACGTACAAGTTTCTCAGACAACAAACACCACCGAATAATGTGGTTTGAATGTCCCTAATTATGCCAAAATGTTCCTAGACTAAATGCAGAAGGTAAATCTGGAATCAATCAGCCTTCTGTAAATAAAGACAATAAAAGATTAGATATAGGATTTACAATTTATTTATTTATACAAAACATCACACCAAGGCATATATTCTTTTATCAATATCATATCAATAGAATTATGATTTAATGATTTATTCCCATGAATTACTGTTGATACATAAGGGTTACTGTGATTAAACCAAATTGGCATACCTTCTATGGAATGGAAATAATCTAATATTAAAAAACTTTCATAATAATAAGATCTGATAATCATTATGTCCAAGGATGTTTAATTCAAACAAAGCCTTAGAGAAATGATGTGGATAATCATCCCAAATAACGATTTATTTGTAGTCAGATTGGAATCCATAGAAAATGTTGGAAATCAACCCTTACATAACTTTACTCTTAAATAGATGATATATTTCCTCTTCCATGGGAAATATAATTCCTATTGTGAAATATTAGGAAACATAATCCAGAGAATATTATCAGAATTAATGGGTCTTAGATCGGTTTTCCTTTAAATTTTTGTAATTAAATAATACTTAGATCATTTTAAATCACAAAAATATTTCTTACAGAAAGTGTTTCTCAAACAGTGAGTAGCTTTTCTGTAGTCTAGATTGTTTGACTGTCTTTTTCACAGAAGGTCAAAGCTCATCATCATATAAGATATTCAACACAATTTTTGTTTGAATTGTGATGGGATTGTTTTACAATAATCTACATAAATCGTATTTATACAGTAAATTTCAACTACTACTTAAATTGGTCTTCGTGTTGAGCTGCTTTTCATGTTTTCAGCGTCTTATATCAACTGTTGTTTTACTCCTCGTGACACATGTCCTTAGGTAATAACCCACGTCCTTCTGCATGAATGAGTTGAAAACCCGCAAACTTTTTGGGCAAATGATAAAGTGTGGGCGATACTCAAGATCAAGTGAGTAATGAAAATATGTTGTGGTCTCAACCAAGCGAAGGTTGAAACTCGCTACACCTTCTGGGCGAACGATGGAGTTTGGACGATACTCAAAATTAAGCGAGCAATTTGGGGGGGGAAAAAAATTTAAAAAGATTATGGTCACGAATAAACGAAGGTTGGAACCTCTGCTAATATTTTAGACGAATGATGGCATCGTGTTGTGATATTGTCGGCGAATGGTGAAGTCCAAGCGATGACGACGAGTCATGATAAGTGAAAACGGAGACGATCCCATGTATCGGATTTCGGTCTCATCATAGTCAAATTCTTCTCGAAGGTGGTATGTAATAAATATCTTCGGTTGGAAACAGGCGGCATCTATTCTTGGCGTATGTCTTGTGGTTTTCTGATCGGAAGGCATGAGGATTTTGATACGCTACTTCTTTTTATTTTTTTGTATTTTATACATCAAATTCCACCACTCTCCCTTTTCTCTCTTCATATTCCCATAAGTTCTTGTCTTAACCCACCTTATTACGACGTGTTGTTTTCTATTTGGGTTTTTGTCGGGAGTCCCTTTTTCCCATTAAGTATCAGGCCACTCACTATATACAGATCACTCCAACCCAATCAATTATACATATACATGAACAGAAAAAACCCTTTGGTTGGCTTTCTCTTTTTTGTTTCTATTCCGTCATCAACAATAGCCTCTCATTAAATTTACCACTTAAAGAACATGAAAACTCAGTGAGGAATGTCTTGTCGT